>JABCMI010000013.1:5514399-6789887 GCA_026261945.1 Hirschfeldia incana | reverse complement strand
GTTCTCTCTATATTTAAATTAGTCGTTAGGTTTCAAGTTGGTTTAAGTATTTCTAGCGTCGTATTAGTTTTATATTCGTAAGTATGAAGTCAAGGTCGTGTTCGATGATTTTTTAATATACATGATTTTTTTGGATGCATGAGGTTAGATAACCCAATTACCACTGGTGGGATAAATCATATATACATCCAACAAAGACAATCCTCAATCCATATATATATACATATATCATATATATATTCATATAAGTCTATCACCGATAATATTTAAACATCCATTTATGTCATGTGTATAAACATGATATAAATCTTGTGTGACCGATAACTAAGTAAATATCCCACAAATTATATGTCAAAAAGGTTTTTGTTTATCAGTAGGAATATGTACATTTTCGTAAAGCATATATATTTCCCATTTTCAACACATGTGTCATTCCGATTTGAAACTTTCCATCTATATCAATTAAAATACGGATGAAGTTAAAATTTTGCTACTTTTAGTGATGGATTCAGAACTTTTTGTGATATAAAGCGGATGACTCAATGACACAAATAGTCTTCTCTTTGTGTTACCAAAGAAGCATGCATGGAGAAGAATCCAAAGTCGTGAAACTGTTTTGCGGTTTTTTTATTTTAATAAACTCTCATAGGTGTTGTTGCATTGTTCTTCATATCGAGCCACTCTTCTCAATATAAAGAGAACGTGTGTGACTATCAAAAATCTCTAACCTAAAGCTTTCCACAAAGAAAGACGATTCGAACTCAAACTACTTCTTCTTTCTTTCATATTATTCAACAAAAACACAATATTAGCCATGGACTCAGATGATTCTGTGGACAATCAAAACCTTACTGTCACCGGTGACAACAGAATCGACGACGATTACTCAGACCCGGATCCAAAAGGCTATTACCGAGATATCAGTTTGAGACTTTTTTGTGCGGATCCAATCCAGATGGTTACTAAGCACAAACAGTTAAAGGAACTCTGCTTGGCTAATGGGAATCCCGAAGCTCATTATATCGAAGGAATATTTCGATATTTCCTCAATGACGATCGGAGTCGTGGGCTTCATCATCTGAGACAATCCTCAATCCGTGATTTTGAAACAGGTATCTATCTTTATGCTGTGCTACTTCTTTCTTTAGGTCACTATCGGAAGGGTAAAAAGTATTTCGATAAACTCTTATGGCGCCACGACATGTCAACATCTAATCTATGTTGGGAAAGAATCAAAAACTCACTGCGTGATATCCATGTTGAATGGACGACTGATGACTACACAAACTTGGTCAATCTTCAACCACGCACCAACTGCCATCCTGTTGATAGCATGGATTTAGTATGCAATGGGTGTTACTACTTCAAGAGGCTCTACCAGTTCTATAAGTTTGCTACTGATGATGATAGATAATCCAAGGGATATGTACTTTCCATGTTGTTCTCTGCAATGTTTCTTTGAAATTGTTTTTTAGTTATATGTCTATGTAAGGTACTCTGTTTCTTTGTTTCTGAAGTCGCCATGTTATATGAAACCGTTTATTTTTCATTCTGTTGTTGTCTTGCAAGGGTGAGAAATAAACTATGGTCGGTAAAATATTATCGTATTATCTACTATCTATGATCTATATTTTATATCTCAGTAAAATATTTAAAAAAATATAAATATATGAAATTATTTTGCACATGAGAAAAGTCCCCTGTATATGATGGGAGCTTTAGTTCAACTTTTTAAAACAACTTTTTCTTCATAATATTTTAAAATCATATAAACTTTCGGAGACAGATCCATGTTTATTCGATAGGTTTTAATATCAATTAGGAAAACTTAGTAAAATATAAAGGTTTTTTGTGAGAAACGTTTAGGTCAAGTTCATAGAGGAGAAAGATTGTTATGGATGCAACATATTTTGTTGAGGTTGTTTTTGACGTAGGATTTTTTGCATGCAAACATATAAGTGCTAAATACAATGTCGTGTTCGAATACAATGATTTTCAAACTTCCTTTTAACACATGTGCAAATATATACTACATAACTATTTCTTACCGAGAATTGCATTCTTGAGATCAAAGTAAATCCTAATTAATGTACACAAAAATGGTTATGCTTGGTCCGCAAGGAAAATATTTAATGATTCTTTCCTAATAACGATTTTGTATTAGGTTTTCCTATAATGTTAGGAATTATACATATATAAATACCGACTTTGCATCCCTCTTCGTCTACATCTTGCAATTAAGAAACCTAGAAACTGATTTCGCGTGAGTAGAAAAAATGGGTGTTATGTTTGACAGCGTTCGTGCTTTGAATCCTTCCAAGTCATCTTGGAAAATAATGGTTAAGATCATCCGTCTCTGGAAGTGTTATTCTCAGCATAACTTTATTGATTCGATTGACATGGTGCTACTTGATTCCAATGTAAGTTACTGATTATTTAGAGTTACAAAAAATCAAATAACTTACGTAGATCTGCTGTATTGCTTTCGGAGTAGTAATTTTTAGTAAACTTTATACTTTTATATCCACAGGGTGATTCGATTCATGCAACTGTGAATGGTGAGTTAGTTATTAACTTCGATCAGTTCATCCAAGAAGGTGACTCGAGGATATTCATCAATTTTTCACTTTCCCAATCGTGTGGGTCATATCGATTTACCCAACATCCTTATAAGATATCTTTCGATGATTCTACTCGGGTTCGAAACTGTGAGGAGTTGCCATACCGATTGACTGGTTTTAAACCTGTCAATTTTCGTGATATCTTAGATGGTAGTTTGAATCCAGAATATCTTATTGGTTAGTGTCGATTAGCTATATATATACACTTAATGTTAATTTTTGATGTTATAGTACTGACTTTTAATCATATGTTATAGATGTCATTGGTCAGGTTGTGGAGATCACTCATGTTGAGATCGTCTCTCTTAATGGGAAGGACACAGAAAAGATTGAATTGATGCTCAGAAATGCCGAGTGAGTTTAATTAAATCACATATTCGACATAAATAATCCAATAATATGTAATGATCTAGGTGTACGATACTGTTTTACCAGTTTAGCGTTTTGCTTTCTTAACATCAGGAATGTCAGACTTCCATTGGTTATTTGGGGAAAGGTTGCACTTGATTTAAGTCAAGCAGTTCAAGTTATGTGTGATAATACTCTAATCTGTGTATTGAAGTTTGGCAAGATAAAAGCATGGAAAGGTAACATAAATCGTTTCCTTTAATAGTTGGTCCAGTTGAACCAGTGTTCAATGTCATAAGTTATTTTATAATCTAAACGTCTTCTTCTTCTCAGCTAATCGAAGCGTGTGCAATACGTTCAATGTGTCCGCTATCTCCATTAATCCATGTACCGTAGAGGTTGATGAGTTTGCAAAATTGTAAGATTATATTGATCCGTACTTCGAATTTGAGTTTTCCCCTATTTACAATCGCATTACAGTGTTAATTATACTTTCTAAACATAAGAATTACTTTGTAGGCTACCAAAGGGAAAAGTTCCTTTGGCAATTGTCCCTTCAAAGACTCTGTCTATGGTATCCTTGATAGCAGATGAAGAAGAATTCTTTGTTCATACGCAGCAGAAAACCATATCAGAAATTCTAGAGACGAGAAAGGTATCATATTTTCATATATTGTTAACCTAAATAACACTTTATTTTTGTAGCTTTAATATTACTTCTGATTATTTCGAAAGGTGGAGAGGTGTTTTGTAAGGTGTACCATAGTTGCTATTAATAACGATATGGGTTGGTACTATATGAGTTGCAAAATGTGTGGTACAAAAATTGATATGTTGCATAATAACATATCCCTAGGAGGAACCTTTGAACTGGATCGTCGTTGTATGATCTATTGTACTGTTTGCAAGGTTCTCAATCCCAAACTGAAACTAAGGTACTACTAAAATATTGATTTTCGATTTGTAGTGAACATATTGTAGAATCTACTGTACATTTACTGAAGTGAAATTATCATATATTATAGGTACAAATTGCATTTCGTCGTCCTGGATAATACTTCCCACACAAAGCTTTTGGTCATAGACGATGTTGCACTCCAGTTGCTCCAACAACCAAGCTTTCATCCAACTACGCATAAGACCAACGAAGTATGTCCTCTAATTTATTTTTTAACCTTTTAATCTGCTTATATTTATCACTCGGAACATTTTCGGTGGAGTAAAATTATGTTTATTTTTGCAGATCCTAGAACCGGATTTTTTACGAAATGCACTGAATTATGTAGTTGGAAATACATATTTGTTTAAGATCATTATAGACAAAGTTAATTATCAGTATGAGGATGATACATACAAGGTCCATAAGATTATTAGCAACCCATCTATGATGAACGATTTTGACGTCTCTCTTTATCCTAAGGTACCTTCTCTCCATACAAATAGTCTTCCCACTATTTTTCAAATTGTATTTTCATATATTTCTTGGACTACCAAATATTTATTTTAGGGAGCTTCTAACACTTTCTATCCATTTTGTGGTGATCGGAAGGTTCAGTCAGAGGTAATATATATCATAGATAAATTTACGAACTGATAAGAATGTATGACATAATAATTTCAACTTATATTTTTTGTTTGTTCCACGGTTCACAACAGATAATCGAAAGTTCTGCGGTTGAATGTAAATCATTTGGCAAGACATGTGCTAAACGACGTGGATCCCCCAATGATAGTTTTGAGGCGTTTTTTAACCAGGAAAATGAAAATAACCTTGGAACATCGGAGTCGTTCAAGAGAGTGAAGACTGAACCAAGTGGCTGATTGATAATCGTAGTATCAGGCTAAATGGGTCTATGTTTTTTTTTTTATTATCTTACTGAAGAAACAAATTATTGTTGGCTTTATATTGTTTTCTTTTGGGATATCGTTTTAGTTTTTTATATTCATTTATGTTTTGGTCCATATATTGACTTAATGTTTTTTTAATATTGAGTGTTTTTGGCGAAATTTAGCTTTATTTAATTTTATGGTTTAGAAGATATTTATATATATAAGAAGAAAATAAATAATAAATTCTCTTATATGTTCTTTTAATAATCCGTATTGATAGTTTCCATTTAAAAAAAAACCTAATATATCTATTTATTATGAATAAAGCAGTCTTATTCTTTTCCTCTATAGAGGATAATTGTATCCCTCCATTTATATAAATGACAAATTTGTTATCACCATGATCAAATATAATATATTTTGTACAAAATCTTATATCTTTATAGAAGATCGTCATGCTTTAATATATCCAATATTATTGGTAGTCCAATATGGATATAGAATATTTAGTTTAGGTGGAAAATGCATAATGTAACCCTATATAAATACGAGTTCTTTTAGAAGACCAGCTAAGCGTCTATGCTAAGAAGATTTTACCTCTGACATACAGTTCTTATTTTTATTGAAAGTCTCCGTCGACAGACATGCCTCCGTCGAAATATCAGTGGTCAATTAAAAAGAATGTAATACAGTAATCTTTTTGTATGAATATGTTATTTTCTTTGACACTAACTGTATTTTGTTCTCATAAGGTAAAATGGGCATGGAAGCCTGAGTCGTCTTCAAGAAAAAAAACAGTTATTGTTTTGTATGAAAATGTTAGACGTTCTTATTTATCTTTTTTATATAGGATTTTCTATGCTACATCTACTCAATATGACTTATGCTATTTTTCACTGAAGGTTTCATCCTCTATTGTTGAATTAAGCAATACAAAAGGTGGCGAGTGGTATGAATATAACAATATTGATACATTTGACGTTATTGAGGCGCCGTCTGATAAACTTACTTCGAAGATGCCAGTGTGGATGGAAAAGAATAAGTCAGCTCATGAGAAGAAAATTTATGATTTTTCGTGTTGTGAGGGGAAGAATTTTTTTATGTGGGATTCAAAAGCTAAAGAGTGGCAACTAGAAGAAGAGATATGAAGGATTTTATCCACCGTATGAGAAGCAAAGCTATATTCATATTATACCTTTTACTGGTATTCGATTGTTATTTTCAAATTATTTTGTCCAGCTCGGGTTGTATAAAACCCGATCTCATTCAGTAATACCCCCATTTTTAATCAACCTTGGAACGTTCATAGCCCCAATCATACTATTTTTTAAAAAAGCAGCTGAAAGAAGTCCACATAGTATGCATTAACAAATCATTAAACAAGTGGTATTGGGTTCTATGAAAAGTATATTGATATTTAGTTTCTCAACAAACAACATACATAAGCTTTTAGAGACTTTTATAGACCAGATACAATATGATCCTCAGTGAAACCGTGTCAATAAGATAGCCGTAAGGTTATTTGCATAGTGCTGCTTTGTTTAACTGTAATGAACTAAAAGAATTGACGTCCAAGCCATATGGAGACGGACGTTTCTTTCTTTAACATGATTTTAAATGGACGTGTTCGTCAATAATTTCCTTACTAACTAATTATTAATTTAGTGCAAATTTTGATAATATTCAGTAGATGAGAAAGTAAATTTAATGAAAGAATTATGGCTGAAGAATAGACTATATTCATACACATGCATTTATGAATTAAATCTACAGACTTCCGTTTAGTAGGCAAGTCATATCTTCTTAGATCCAGTTGTAAATATCATTAGGGTTCAGACGTAAACTATATATATACACTATATACTTATAAAAAAATTAAAACCTAAAACCACACAGAATAAAGAAGTCTTGCTCTGTTTGCTCGATGGTGAACTTCATCCCTTTGAGTCAGCTGAATCATAACATTCAATTCCCCGCAATTCGTGTTAAGATAGTGAGGAAATGGACTACGAGAATTGGAAGAGATCATCACGCAGTCATGCTCCTAGGAGATCAGAGTGTAAATTTTTTTATAGATTTAATTCATTGTGTCGTATATTTTTTATACATTTATAGTAAGTATAGTTTTTACTCCGTTTTAAACAGGGAGTAACAATTGAAGGAAGCTTAAACTATGCTTTGTGTCTACCTAATGAGATTGAGCTGAAAGAAGGTGACTGGTTTGAGATAATCAATTTCGAGATAATGTATTCTCTCGAAATGTACCGAACGACAAAGCACAAGTACAGAATCCGGTTTAATGAATCGACTTTGTTTAGAAAGATGGGACCAGTAAACGGTTCTAATTTTCTAAGCTGTGCAAACTTTCGCGATATCAAGCGTGGTCTTCATCATCCTATGTACTGTCTCGGTATGTTAAGTAGGCAAGATTTAATACTTATATACTATTGGTACTACAGACTCATATTATATTTTCTAATGTAGATCTATGTGGAGCATTGGTATCTGTAGGAGATCTTATACCTACAAAGACATATCAAAATGATAACATCTGCAATCGTATGATATATTCGTTGGAGTTTTTCTTAATAGATCTCGGGTTTGAACTTTCCCTATGTCTCATAGTTGTTGTTGTTTGTCCGGTAAATAAAGTATATTTAAAATGAAAAATATATTGAACGAACTGTTCCATGTAACAGGCTCGCCCAAATTAGGTGTGTTGCATATGGAGCTTTAGCACATACTTTAAACTCCTTTTGGCGTTCTAACACAAGGGATGTTGTAGTATGTGTATTAAGGTTATGGCGACTTGAGTGGGAAGCGGGTAATTGCATCCAAACTTGCTAATTTTGATATTTTTGTTTTTGTCCATTGCTGATATATTATTTTTATAGGTGGTCATAATTTTGTGACAAACATGAATGGTGTTTCTGAAATTCTGTTCGATAATGAGATCCCTGAGATTCAGTTCTTCAGATCACAGTAAGCATAAAGATTGAGTTTCGTACAGTTATAATTGTTTCTTCTTCCTCACATCTTTAACTTGTGCCATTGCAGGGTTCCCAACATCGACTACTGAAGTTTCGAATTTAATATTTTTTTTTTTAAGTTGTTGTTTACAATATCTATTTATATTTAGACCATTCTTAGTTTTCCGAAGAATGAGATATGCTAAACTTATTACAATTAAATTTTTTTTTTCTATCTGAGATTTCCTCCAGTGAGATATTATTTTATTTTGAGGAAAAATATATCTTTCCGATAAATTCTCAAGTTTACTTTCTCTTGCGGTAATAAATTTACAATTTCTCATTATGGAATTTGCAATATGTTTTGCTTGGTGAAAAAGTTCACACAAATGGAATCTATACATAATTTATATGTATCCCTATTACTCTCACATTTTTTATGGAATATATACAAATTTTACATATCCTTCTCGAATCGGTTAACATAAGACTATGGTTTAATATCAAGTCGTAAAGCAAAACATATTGCAAATTAATATAGGGATCGTTGTATCTTCTTATTTAGTCTAATGTTTAATATCCTCGCATGCGTACTAAATGCGATCGTAAGATCTGCTTATTTAGTCTAGGGATTTACATTTATATATATTCATAAACAATAGGTAATCATAAGAGAAAGGTAATAATACGAAACAAATTTAATATCTGATGACAATATATCATACAGAATCCATAAGAGATTCAAAACTGATGTGCAAATAGTTACCGAGTTTACATATAGTAACATGAAGTCTATATTTTGGTAACCGAACATTATTTCATTCGAAATCCATAGAAAGAACGGAATTATTAAGAAAACATTTTGAAATTATCATGAAATACGTGTCCATAAAATATATATATTTGATTTTCTAAATAAACTTAAAATGACAATTAAATTTTTTTCCAAAAGACACGACCCTTCGAGTGCCTTCCATTGTATTATAAATACAAGTTTTAGGAAGATCTATTGAACATTCAACCTCTCTCTTTTATCATCATCATATCTCTTTTTCTCCCTTTGAGACTCTCCAATTTCGGTTAGTACCTTTATAGATTTTCTTCTTCTATTTTGTGTACGTATATACTTCAATTAGTTTGTAGATCGATCCATTTTAGTTAGTAGAATGTCATTATAATCAATATAAGTCATATCTTTTATATATTCAAAAAGCCTTCCGAATAATCATTCGAGGGTTAGAATGCATTTCCAGAAGTTTGACATGTTCGATGATCTCTGTTTTCTATTATAATAACTTCGATTTTTATATATTACAAATTTATTTAATTATATTGATTTTGCTATCTTTTTTTGGGAAAATCAGTTACCGATTGTAGAGTTTTGGGATTATTAGTAACCTTTTTTTTGTTTACAATGTTGACATCCAGCCGAAGAGACCAGCATGGCAAACATGGTTGAAGATTATGGGGATTCTGTGGAAGAGGCGTACAAGAAAGGTAAGGAGGAAATGACCGAGCATTACCGAAACAAGCTTCTTTTGATGAAGCGACAACAAGATGCAGAGTACAAGAAACATCAACAGGAGCGTGAGGTCTCCCGCATAGAAGGGAAAATCGAAATGATTCACCAACTCTTCAAGTACAGAGCCTTGAAGGAAGAGAAATCGAGGTTGGAGTCGGAACTGAGGCTTGCGGAGGCCAAGGCGTCGGATGTTAAGATACCGTGGGTCAATTGGGAGGAGTTGGGTGAGCCACAGATGTGGGCTCCGTAGTATCTTTTTATTAACTTCTACTACAAGATAATGTTTGTTGGTTTTACATTTTGGTTATGTATGTTATCGGATATTTTCTGGTTTTTCATTTTGTTAGGCTATGTCCTTTATCTTCGGCTGGAATGTTAAACTAAACTTATGATATTATATGTTAACCAAATTATTGGATGCTTATTTCATTTTGGTTTGTTATTGCATTTGTCTTATAATTGGCTTATTGTTTTAGTAGTACTTTGGGTTGATTTACTTTTGGTTAGTTAACCACGAGTTCGTATTGATGTAATGATGAGATTGGCATAGAAACAATAATGTCATACGCAAGAGGCATATCATAATATATGTGAAAATAAAGTTTGTTTGATAGATTTGTTCATATCACATTCTTCAATGTCTGTTATAATGAATCCTAATCATTATTTTCTTCCTTCTTTATACTTGATAGTTAACGTGCTATATATTTATAAACGATTATGTGCATAAAGAACATTTTACAACTTCAAGAATGAAAAATTATGATATATTGAAGATTCTATTGTAAGGATATATATATTGATGATTATTTGCATGCTGAAAATTTTACCATATCAAGAATATGTATGAATATAGTAAAGAAGATTTTACAATAATGAGATATAATGTAAAACTCGACAAATGTGTCGAAATTGGATACGAAGAGCAAAACTATCATTATAGAAAGGTTCATTAAGATCATTGAGAATATAACAAGTACGATATGCCATCTTATTTAGTTCTGAGATCTTATACACTCTCCTTTACATGCTCAATCACCATTTAAAGTATTCATTTAAATGCATTACTTGGATAGTAATTCAAGATCTACGACCAAGATATTATAGACCGATGTAATATAGGTGAAAGATTTTGAAAATTATTATGCTTATGGTAGTAAATATATTGTTTGCAATAAACTCTATGATCTTAAGATTTTCGATGTGAATATGTTCAGAATATTTAGTTTGAGATGAATATTTCGATGGAAATTTAGTGACTGTGATTTTCCCAATTATTTTACAATATGACCAACTTTGAATATTTGCGTATAAATTGCGCGGGTAAAGTTGTTTTCCTAAATGAACGATATACATAAATGGTATTTTCTTTGCTTTGTCCCCAAGGCTAATTAATAGTTATCAATATCACCATCTTTGAATATTTGCGTATAAATTGCGCGGTTAAATTTGTTTTCCTAAACGAACGATACATAAATGGTACTTTCTTTGTTTTGTCCCCAAGGCTACTTAATATCTATCACAAAAGATCTTAAACTAAACATTATAAACTATATAAAGGACTATAGTTCCACCGAGAATACCACAAACATACAACTTATCTTATATTTTTTCTCTAAAACCGGTCTTTCAAATACTTATGGCTTCATTCACTAATGTCACCGATCTGAAACCATTCAAAACAATGTGGAAGATAAGGGTTAAGATCATTCGACTTTGGAAGCAGTACTCCGCTGCAGGAGGCTTAACAATCGAGATGGTTGTCGTGGATCAAAAGGTTTCTTTCTATAATCTTTTGAATGTTTTAAAAACTAATTTTCTCTTATAAATGTTCTAAAATGTATTTTTTTCAATATATATTACAGGGGGTGAAGATACATGCCTCTGTCAAGAAAGATTTGGTTAATCAATTTGATCAGATACTGTCAGAGGGTAGTTCAAAGATATTGATCAACTTTTCGGTTGGACATTCTTTTGGTTCGTACAGAACTACTAACCATCCATACAAGATCTCTTTTCTCGAAACCACACGTGTTAGGAATTGCGAGTATCCTGTCGTAACATCCGGTTTTGATCCTGCAAACTACCGTGCAATTCTTGATGGGTCACTGAATTCGGACTTCTTGGTTGGTGAGTATAATTTAAATATTTCGTTTTTGGTAGCATCATGCTCTTCAAATTTTCATAAATAATACGATGTTGATATCTTCATATATTTCCTTATTCAGATGTCATTGGACAAATTGTTGAAGTCTCCCCAATTGAAGTTGTCTCAGTTAATGGGAAAGACACAAACAAAATGGCGTTGGAACTAAGAAATGCTGAGTAATATTACTATCAATTATTTTTGATAATACTATATGTAAATATCTAATTATATAAAGATCTAACACTTATAATATTTTCTGTAGTGATGAACGTCTACAGACTGTTTTGTGGGGGAGTTTTGCAACGGAAGTAATGGAAGCTATCCAAATGAGAAAGGACCAGGCTATTATCTGTGTCATCCGATTTGGGAAGATAAAAGTTTGGAAAGGTAACTTTGTCAAGTTTTATTTTTTATAGTTATATTGTCAGTATATTTTTTCAATTAGCTTATTACAACTTTATACTTTGAACATTGTCTTTACATTAACAGAAGAGCGTAGCATATCCAATGCATACAATGTCTCTTCTGTTGAACTTAATCCACCCATGGCTGCAGTGGATGATTTCTTAAGATTGTAAGTATTTTCTTTAACCCTTAATTTAATTACTCGATATGCTACTTGTATCCTCAAAAAGACATATATTATTTTGTATTTTAAGGCTACCAAATGACGAATTGGCTTTAGCTATTAGCGATCCTAAGCCGTTGTCTATTGCCTCTGGCGTTTCCGAGAAAGATGAGTTCTTTGTCCACACGCCAAGGAAAACCATTGCTCAAATGTCTGAATCTACACAGGTTCGTTCTTTTAACCAATGCATTTAATTTTTTTGTTTTGAATATATAAAAACATTTTTTTTGTGTGTTAAGGTTGAGAAGTGTATTTTGTTGTGCACCATTGCCGCCATTGATTCTGATATGGGATGGTATTATTTGAGTTGCAAAGTGTGTGCCAAAAAGGTTTTGAGTGTTCCTAACGATTCTGCTGAAGATGAGGATGACGAAAATCCCCTAATGTTCAGTTACTATTGTCCTAAATGCAAAGTTTACAGTCCTAAACTTCTGCCAAGGTATTATCTTATGATATACTTCTTTATACCAGTAAAACGTTAATTAAACCTTTTATTCAGTTGTGATCTATCATATCTTTCTAGGTACAAGTTGCATTTGGTTGTCGCCGATAGTACGGGGAGTTCCAAGTTTCTTCTATTCGATAATCTTGCTCTCCAGTTACTTCATAAGCCTTGCAGTGAGCTAGCTGGTCCCAATGTTGAGAAGGTAATAGGATAGCCTTTTTATGTAGTTTTTATTTATCTACCATATTAATAGTCTGAGTGTAACTCCATTTTTAGGTTGATGAACCGACTGATATTCCTCTTGCTTTAAAGAATTTAGTCGGGAAGACTTATTTGTTTAAGGTTGGAATTGAAAGAGAAAATTTTCTCTATAAGAATGATACTTACAAAGTCACTAAGATTATCACCAACGATGATTTAATTGGCGAGTTCGATAGTAAGGTCGATGCAAAGGTAATTTGAGTAATATATCTACGATAAGTCTTTTGCAAAATCTAGCTTGATAGTTATTTTTTGATTAATGTGTTTACTTTTAATGTACGCAGCTACCATTGCTTACCTTATCAGGCTACACCAGCAATGTCTCCGATGCACCAGAGGTAATAATGACCATTTTAAGTTACATACCGTCGAGGTGCATAGTTATCGTAACTAAGAGTCAAAAAACTTATTGTGTGCATTCGCAGGGTTCTCTCAATGTCTCTGATGATTCGGGTGAATCGGGTGAACGCACCAGCCTGACCCCGGCTAAGCGAGGATCTCCGCCTATTGTTAACTTGGAAGAAACAATTGATCAGAATTCCGTCACAAGGACTCAGAGTGCAATTCGCATCAAGAAGGAAAAGACTGAAAAAAGTGGCTGAATTGTTTGCGAGGATGATTGAATACCTCGGAGGCTTTTTATACTATTTAATAGAAAATTTGGATTTCTATGGTTTTGGATTTTGCTTATTTATGGTGTTGGATCAATACTTTGTTATGGTTTTTTTATTTTTATGATTTTATTTAATGAAAAGTCTCTTTTACGATTATATTGATCTTGAATTCCATAGAATGTGGATGAGTAATTAACAACTCATTTTAGAATTGAGCATATTTCTTTGAAGTTACAAATTTAAATCGCCTTTATTCTATTAGGTCACCAAGTATATCACAATTGTAGTGTTTTAGTGGTTTGATTCTTTCATTGAACAATATATCCTTAAAAAAAATCTTTGAGGCTGTATGGGTGTTATCACTTTATAATTACTGGATCCATATTATTTTTGTAACTGTATATATATATATATTTACATAGAAATTTGCTTTACCTTTATATGGTGGGTTTGGTATTTTTCTACCCACAAGTTTTAGACTGTTTTGAACTGATACCGTTCCGTGTATGTCGATTTTCAGACATGAAAAAGTGAGATAACTGTGACTTTATATATCTTTCTTATAAAAAAATATTTCATTTATGCTTAAATTTTAATGGATAGCAAAGATGTGATTTCAAACAAAAAATACATAATATAATTAAAAGATGATTAAAACATACATTGGACCAACCATTAACAAACAAATAAAAGACATAGTAAGGAACCAAAGACTTTGATAGATGTCGAAACAAATGATAGATGTCGTGTAAACTGAACCAACCTGCAAAGGGTTTGCTAGAAGAAGATACACGACTTAGGAGCAGACTCCACTTTATATGTTAGTATTAGCTATTTGGACAAAGAGTGATAGTCTTTTGTAGTAGTAACAATGTCCACATACCTCATCCATGTTGTCTGGATCGCAACAGACCTTGCGTGGCTGAAGGTTTTTCCAGTTCATATATGTATCCCACGTCATCGCAACAGGGATTTCACTAAGAGAGTTCTTCATTCTTTCCCAGCATCTATTACTCCTTTCTAAGTTAAATCTCCATGGAAGTTTATCCAAAAACTTAATACCTTTCTTATAGTTTCCCTCTAATAGCATTAACAATCCGAAGGCATAAGTACTGTTTTTATTCTTCAGGTCCGATGCATAACGTAGATGCCTGAGGCCCAAGCCTTTGTCCTTGTGGTGGAAGTATTGAAGTATTCCCTCGATGTAGTGGGCCTCGGGGTTATCTGCCTCTAAGCACATCTCCTTCAACTTTTCATGGTCGGTCGACATTTTAAGTGGTCTTGCAGCAAAGTATCGTAGAGGCAAAGTTCTATAATAACTTTTGGAATCGGCTTGCGAATAATCGTCATTCTCTGAGGAATCACTGCTTTGGTAGGCATCGTAATTGTTAATCGAATTATCACACATTCTCGCGATTTGTTTTTCTTTGGGAGATAGGAGGAGTTTTTTTATAACCGTAACGATGAAGTGTTTTGATCGTGGAGGAAGGAGGAGGAAGATTGGTTTAATAAGGCAATAAATCGATGTGAAAATAATTTTGAAATTAATTTGTAACTTTTACTTAAAAGGCTGAAACTTAATGTATTGTCATTTCATCCCTTCTTTAGATGTTCAGCTTTATTAAGGCGCTATGGGAAGAGGGTTTGAACTTGGACGTTATATTCTGGAATTGGTATTTCCCTATGTTTACAAAAACATAAGACAAAAGATGGTTGGTGCATGCGCTTATTTTGGAGTTATTATGAAAAGAATATGATAATGCAAGGCCTGGTTTGGAGTGAGAGGTTGAGAGATATATCACTTAGTAGTCTTTCTATATATTTGATAGTTTCGTTAGAATTGAATGTATAACACTTACCATACACTACTATATTTAGAGTCGATACAATATATTTGAATAGAAAATATATTTTCCTTGATATTATTTAAATATTGGTTACTATTCTTTGACAACGAAAATCGTAAAAGAACTATTACTTGCATATTAATTCAAACCAAGGGTATTGTAACGGATGTACTATGGGTTCAAGATTGTAAACTATTCCTTTATGGGTAAAAGATATATTGGTTGCGTACAAATCTTCGTAACCTTGGGCAATGGTCAAACATTAATAACATATTACACATATATATATATATATATATACAGAATATATAGTTTCAGATGAACAACGATGTTTTAGATTTTATTATGACGAGATCAATCATTCTAAGGGATTAGACAAAGTAAGCAAATTATTTCTTTCCAAAACTTCTGTAAAAGTTGTATTTCTAATGGACGTTGAATAAAAGAAACTTTCGTTCCTTTCTCCACAAGGATAATTAATAGTGATCACAAAAGATCACCGATCTTTTATTCGAGCGCATAAATTCTAAACTATATAAAGATACTTACTTCCACCGAGAATACCACACACCTACACATTCTCTTATTATTTTTTCTACGAGTTTTGAGTTAAAAAGTTATGGCTTCCTTCAGCAATGTAACCGATCTAAAACTATACAAAACGATGTGGAAGATAAGGGTTAAGATCATTCGTCATTGGAAGCAGTACTCCGCTGCAGGAGGGTTAACAATTGAGATGGTTCTGGTGGACTCTGAGGTTTGTTAGTTGTTAGGTTTTAATATCTATATGTTCCTGATTTAATGTTCTAACAATCAGTTGTACACCACTGTTTATATTACAGGGAGTAAAGATACATGCTTCGGTGAAGAAAGATTTGGTAAATCAGTTTGATCCGATTCTGTC
This sequence comes from Hirschfeldia incana, assembly GCA_026261945.1. Classification (NCBI taxonomy): domain Eukaryota; kingdom Viridiplantae; phylum Streptophyta; class Magnoliopsida; order Brassicales; family Brassicaceae; genus Hirschfeldia; species Hirschfeldia incana. The sequence goes on along the minus strand of JABCMI010000013.1, from coordinate 6,773,749 downwards.
GGAGGGTAGTTCAAAGATATTTATCAACTTCTCGGTTGGACAGGCCTGTGGTTCCTTCAGGACTACTAATCATCCATACAAGATTTTTTTCCTGGAAACCACATGTGTTAGAAATTGCGATAATCCTGTTATGCCATCCGGCTTTGATCCTGCAAACTACTGTGATATTCTTGACGGGTCACTAAATTCGGACTACTTGGTTGGTGAGTCTTTTAAAGTTTGTTTCTGTTATACTGTGTATTGTTTCTTAGTTAACGATGAAGACTATGTTGATATATTTTATGGCCTTTTCAGATGTCATTGGTCAAATTGTAAAAGTCTCACCAGTTGAAGTTGTCTATATAGATGGAAAAGACATAAACATAATGGCGTTGGAACTAAGAAATGCTGAGTAATATTACTTGCAATTGTTTGTGAAAAAATCTATTGTCTTTCTTATTAGTTCGAACTAATATTATTAATATTTTGTGTAGTGATGAACGTCTACAGACTTTTTTGTGCGGGCGTTTTGCGACGGATGTTATGGACGCCATACAAACAAGAAAGGATAATGTTATTATATGTATCATTCGATTTGGGAAGATAAAAGTTTGGAAAGGCAAGTTCTAAACAACTCATGTTTTACATTAATATAGTTACATATATAGAATGTGTATTATTTCAAATATTTTGTTAATATTGCATTTATTAGCATTGTCTGTTCTTTTAACAGAAGAGTGCAGCATATGTAATGCATACAATGTTTCAGTTGTGCAACTTAATCCAACCATGGCTGCAGTTGATGATTTGCTTGCATTGTAAGATATTATTCTAGAACTATGTTTAATAAGACCGTCTGTATGTAAATTGTCGATAAAGACATCTTCTTTCTTTTCTTATTAGGTTACCAAAAGACGAATTGGTTTTAACGATTGTCGATCCTAAGCCACTCTCTATTATATCTGGTGTTTCTGTGAAGGATGATTTCTTTGTACACACAACAAGGAAAACAATTGCTCAATTATCTGAATCTAGACAGGTTCGTTATTTTATACGTACATATTTGTTGCAACGTATATTTGTGACCAATTTTGTTTCACCAACTAAAACCAATTTCTTTTGTGACAAAAGGTTGAGAACTGTATTGTGATGTGCACCATTGCCGCCATTGATTCTGATATGGGATGGTATTATCTGAGTTGCAAAGTGTGTGCGAAGAAGGTTTTGAGTGTGCCTAATGACTATGTTGACGATGAGGATGACGAATATCCCATAATGTTCAGTTACTATTGTCCTAAATGCAAAGTATACAATCCCAAACTTCTACCAAGGTACTATTAGATTTGCAACCCACTTTAATATATCCATTTAAGTTCTTTATATATCAGAAAATTATGTGAAAAAATGTGCTTGCATAGGTATAAGCTCCATTTGGTTGTCCTAGACAATACGGGGAATTCAAAGTTTCTCCTGTCCGATTATCTTGCTATTCAGTTACTACATCAGCCTTGCATTGAACTTGCTGGACCTAATGCGGATGAGGTATTAAGAAATTATGTTATATTTGGAAATGTAAATTTTATTATTAACATAGTTGATCATATGAATTAAATTATTTGTAGATTGAGGAACCGTCTGCTATACCTATTGCTCTTAACAATTTGGTTGGAAAGACTTATTTGTTCAAGGTTGGAATTGAAAGAGAAAATTTCCTCTATAAGCTTGACACTTACAACGTCGCTAATATTATCACCAATGATGATATAATAAGGGAATTCGATACAATGGGCGACGGAAAGGTAATTTCTAGAGTGTTTGGTTTGGAATTGTATTATATATAAATTGGTTTAATCCATTTTTATTGTTATAGTTGACTTACCCCATTATTGAATGTTACTATAGTCAAAACTATTGCCTTTTTCTAATGTGTCTTCTTATAAACTTGGCAGACTACCAGTTTAACTTGGTCTGGCGACAATTCCATTCTCTCTGACGCACCAGAGGTTTATTATTGCTTTTCTAATTATATTCACTTGCTCCATGTATACATTCTATGTTTATTAACTTTTTATCATACTCGGTTTTTCTTAAAGGGTTCCCTCTTGCTTTCTGCTGAGTCATCTCATGAATGTGAACCAATTGATCTCACCCCTGCAAAACGAAGAGCCTTGCCTATTGTTAACTTGGAGGAAGCATTTGATCAGAACTCCGTTGCAAGGACTCCATGTACTGTTAGAATAAAGAAAGAGAAGTCTTACAAAAGTGGCTGAGATTCGGTTGTGAGAGATTTGTGAAGAGGCTTTGTTTGAAGTTATATTTATATTCCGTTTTCGTTTTCAATTTAGCATAATATTATCTTATATTTTTGTGTTTTCTTTAATTTATTCCTTTGGAACATTATATTAAATACGAAGCCTCTTATTTATCAAAATTATATATATTCATGCGTATATATTTAAGTACTTTACTGAATAATCCAAAAATTATTGGTGAATGTTCCAATATGTGTTATAGTATTTTAATATAGAGATATATGAATTGTGTGAATTATTGAAAAACCTTATCATTGATATTTGACCATGCTTTGTAAAATATCACTGAAGAATCAGTTAGCGACAACTTTCCATAATTTAAACATATGTGCGCATACTATATCATAGAAAGTAACGATATTTTGTGGAGAGAGGGGAGATATCAAAATGAGAATATTACAAATATTCAAACTATGTTGGCATGCAGCTTTTGTAAATCTTAACATATAAAGAAGGTATTGAAATGACAATACATTAGCTTAGCCTTTTTAAAGAAAGTAACATCTAATCTCGACGTTATTTTCCATTTTTTAACCCCCTTTTTAAACTCATCTTCTTCCTCATTGAATTGAAACCGTTACGTATGTCTTTCCAATAACGTTTCAGAGTAAAAGAGAAAAAAACTTTTGTTCTTTCCTGAAAAAATTCCAATCGCAAGAATGAGTGAAAACTCGGTTAACAATTACGATGGTCATGAAAGCGATGAAGACTCTGATAACGACGACTACTCGGAAGCAAATCCCACAAGCTACTATAGAACCGTCAGTCTACGATTCTTTGCTGCGAGACCACTTCTAATGTTGGCCGAGCACGAACCGTTGAAGAAGAAGTGCTTAGAAGCAGGCAACCCCGAGGCCCACTACATCGAGGGGTTACTTCAATACTTCCACCACAAGGAAGGACGTATTGGCCTCAGGCATCTACGTTATGCTTCCACGTTGAAAAATAAAAACGGTACGTATGCGTACGGATTATTAATGCTTGCACATGGTCACTACTGGAAAGGTATGAAGTATTTGGATAAACTACCATGGCGAAATAACTTAGAAAAGACTAATAGATGTTGGGAAAGAATGAAGAATTCTCTAAGGGGAATCCCTGTTACGATGACTCAGCGGTACCATACAAATTGGGTAAACCTTAAGGCACTGACTGTATGTTGTGACCGCGACAACATGGATGAAGTATGTGGGCAGTGTTACTTCTACAAAAGACTTACCCTCTTTGTCGAATTCGCAGGTCATCCTATAAATTGAAGAGCATTCTTAAGTAGTGTATATTTTTAAGCAAACCTTTTTCAGGTGTAAGTGTTATGTGAAAATCAAGATTTTATTTCTCTAGCTTCTCAAGTTTGTGGTTACTTCTTATGTATTGCATTTTTTACTTTTAAAAAAGAATCTGGTGAAGTTTATATGATCTATGTTAGAATTTGGTTTTTCGTTTGTTTAAATCTTTAATATAATCACACTTTATCTTAAATTTTCTTATTTTCTAATGCACGAAAACCACATTTCCAAACATGGGAAAAAATATGTCCCCTAAGACACTTTGTTAGGCGAAAATATTGTATGCATAATACATATGTTCGCATTACTCTTTTTTTGATATTCATAAAGGCTGACTCTGTATAAAAGACAATCACTTTTAGCAATCCTACATCAAAAAACTGTGCAAAGGAGAAGCTTTGTTGACTACCGAGATAAACGCCTTCCAATATATTCCTTTGAACTTAGCTAAATAGAACATTGGTTAAAAAATATTTTTCACCCTTTATATAAAGAGTAGATGGACATTTCTTTGTAGATTTTAGAAGCCTCAGAACTTACTAAGTCGGATTTGAAAAAAAATTAGAACTTAATGCTGACATATTTTAAAAATACTATGTAGGATATCAATATCGTGTTTATATGTATTGTATTGCACCATGTAAATTGTCAATTTTCTTCCCAAAAAGAGTTCGGGTTATATATCTTATATGGAAAATAAATATTGTAAATATAAATTTTGACCATACTTAAATTAATATGAATTTGCTTTTAGTATTATAATTTTTTGAAAAGGAAATTACATATTAATGTTTAAGAACAACTAAGAAATAATATATTTATGTCATACATGGTTTAACTAATATAAGGGCAACCATTATACGGGAACTTTATTTTCGCCTAAGTGCTTCATTAGTCTATACGAAAGAGATCATGAATCGTAAGAGACCTAAGCTTGGGAAGGAAAATGTTGTCGATAATCCTCTACCCAAACGACAGAAGCAAGGTACACCGTTATGAAATATGAATCTCTATAGACATCTACACACATAAAAACTAACAACATTTTTATATATCAGACAAATATAACAGTGATGGGTCATTAGTTGATGACCAGGAATATCTTTCAAACTCATCTAATGTTATAGACAACACGAAAGTGTTTAGTGACATAACTAATAACCGAGGAGCAGACAAAATAGATGGACGGACACAAACTGCTGACAAGAGAGTATTGGAGGAAAGCAATTTGGTTCAAACAGCTGTTACTAAAAGAAATGCAAGGACGGAAAGGATTAGTACTTTGCGGGATAGAAGGATACCTTCGGCTACAACTGACCATTCCTCCAATATTACAAACGATCCTATGTCTCAAGTTAAACTGCCAAAGGATGCTAGATTTGAGCGTATTAACTTATTATCCCAGAAGAGAAGATGTCCTGAAGTAAGTAATGATGCAGTAACACAATCGCAACTCCGAGAGTGTCAGACATTTTCTTCAGCATTTTGTCCATCCCATAGACTGGTGGATACCTCAGGTAGACTATTGCCCAGTAATAACTCTATTTATTGAAATCAGAATTTTTACTTAGTTTACGTTTCATATCGTATTTGTTTATTATTATTAGATGCTGGTTTTTATCCCCGTGAGCTTTGTGGAAGTAATGTAGTCGGCAATACATTGGAGGATAACAGATTAAATTTTCATTCAAATGTCAGTCAACGATCTCATCCTCAGGATTTTGAACCCGTCCCAGGAAGTTACACAAACTTACTCCACTCAATGGTTACACAGAATAAGTTTTCGTCTTCTGATTGTTATACCCCATCGTCTGTGGAGAACATGTTACAGAATGAATCATATGTCGGTCCTCCAGTTAAACCTATCAGTTTCACAAGTCTGCTTCAATCAATGATGTCACAGAGTACTGTTTTGGGTGGTCTACGTAGCGATATAGAATCAACACATGGCAGTCCTGCGAACCTTAGAGATATGAATGGTACCGGGAACACTCTACAATCTACACTTGACTCAGATTCTGAAGGTTAGTGTGATATGTAAATATGTCTGAAATAATTAGTTTGACTTCCATATTATCACTTATTATAAGTTAAGAAAAAAGAGAGTAAAAAAACAAAGATCAATGTAATAAATAATTTGTATAGCCTAATTCATTTTTTTTTCTTATATTTAGAAAGCTGTGACGACATCTGGGATGTAGATAGAAGGTATGCCGAAAATGAATATCATTGTTATTCAGAAACAGACAGTGAGGAGGATACAGAAATTGCTGAGGAACAAGTAGAGGACCAGAACAATGATGTCGATACATCTTATGGAATGATTGTGTATGATACAAGGCAAAAACGTAAAAGAAGGAAGTCTTCTCCATTGGGATCAACAGTACTCACAGATGGTTCGATTTTATATAAATTTTTACATATTGGTGTTTTACTTAAGTAGAAATTTTAACGTATTTGTATATTTAATAAAACTTGGAGTTTATTTATTGGTGACGTTGTTGGACAGGGTACAAAGATGATGGTGACATAGAAAACGAATGTCCACTGTGTGGAGCACTATTTTGGTATAATGAGCGAGTAAGTAAGCACAGGCGAGCTAAAAGACCTATTTTCACGATGTGTTGTATGAGGGGAAAAAACAAACTTCCAACCTTAAAAGAACCTCCGGAGTTTCTCCAAGCCCTCTTAACCAACGACGATGTTATCAGTAAACACTTCCGTGATAATATTAGACCTCTGAACATGATGTTTTCATTTACATCACTTGGAGGAAAGATTGATAATTCGGTCAACCGTGGAAAAGGGCCTAGAGTTTTTAAACTACATGGGGAGAATTATCATTTGATTGGGAGCATGAAACCGAAGAGTAATGAAAAAGCAAAGTTCTCCCAGTTATACATCCATGATACTGAGAATGAGGTGCAAAACAGAATTTCAGCTTTGAGGTAACAATATAAAATATTTGCTTAGTATGTATCGATGTGTGGTGACATACATATGTTTTATAAATTTCTAAAATTATTATATTTATTACAGTGGGGATTCAGAGAGAAGTAAAATAAGAGAAGATTTGGTGGAATCTATAATGAATATGTTAAGAGAGTGTAACGTGCATGTCAAGACGTTCCGCAATGCCATGCAAAGATTCAATGATGAAGACGAAAGTGAAGAATTAGCTTTGGTATTACTCAATAACAGGCAGAAAGATGGGCGAGTTTACAATCTCCCAACTTCGAAAGAGGTTGCTGGCTTAGTTGTTGGAGATTTCCGACTTAATATGGATAAAAGGGATATTATTTTGGAGAAAAGTACAGGAAAGCTAAAACGGATCAATGAGTTGCATCCTTGCTATTTACCACTTCAATATCCTCTTATTTTTCCTTATGGCGAAGATGGATTCCGATTGGGCATCAAACATGGTTTTACAGGAAACAACCAAAATAGGAAACCTAATATTAGTATGCAAGAATTTTTCGCATATCGTATTCAAATCCGGAACTTTGGTTCTCAGGTACTTCTTCTTTCGAGGCGTTTACTTCAGCAGTTTTTGGTAGATGCTTACACCATGATCGAAAGTCACAGGCTTCGGTACATAAGGAAAAATCAGGCAAATCTAAGGTCTTTGAACTTCAGCAAGTTTGTGGCAGCTGCAAATCAGGGTTTATCTTCTCTTCCTATTGAAGGAAACCGTATCATCATACCCTCATCTTTCACAGGTGGTCCTCGGTACATGCATCAGATGTATTTGGATGCAATGATGATAAGCAAATATTATGGGTTTCCAGATTTATTTATCACCTACACATGTAACCCTAAATGGCCAGAGTTGACAAGATATTTTTCAAAATATAACCTCAGAGCTGAAGACAGACCAGATCTATGTTGTAGATTATTCAAAATTAAGCTTGATAGCTTGATGGATGATCTAACTAAAAAGCACATGCTTGGCAGAACCGTGTCTGGTGAGTGGTTCGATATTGCTCAAAGTATTATTTATAGTGATATATGGAGTGGCTTTGAATTCGAAATAAGTTATTAATTTATATAATTGTATCTTATTTCAGCTATTTATACCATCGAGTTTCAAAAAAGAGGGCTTCCACATGCACATATTTTGTTATTCATGGATCATAGAGACAAATTTCCATGTGCTGAGGATATTGATCGCATAATATCAGCAGAGATTCCCGATAAAGAAGTAGAACGAAGACTGTATGAAATTGTTAGAGATACTATGGTTCATGGCCCGTGTGGTGTTGTTAACAAGGATTCTCCGTGCATGCTAGATGGGAAGTGTTCGAAATTTTTTCCTAGGAAGAATGTGGAGAAGACAACAGTTGACTCACAAGGCTATCATGTATATCGGAGAAGAGAAAACGGTTCTTTCATTGAGAAAAGAGGAATTAAGTGTGATAACCGGTTTGTTGTTCCTTATAACAAAGAGCTACTTCTTCGATACAATGCACATATCAATGTAGAGTGGTGTAATCAGTCCAGATCTATTAAGTACTTATTCAAGTACATCAACAAAGGACATGATTGTGTTACTGCAACAGTAACAAAAAAATGTAATAATGATTCAGTTGGAAAAGAGGGCAACGGAGCTACTGTTAGCTCTGGAGAAAACGTCAACACAACCGAGTGTGTGGATGAAGAAACCGTAGATGAAATTAAAAAATTTTTCGATGCAAGGTTAGTCACACTATTTATTGCATAGCTTTACGCACATATTTTTCGTATATTTAGTAAATCGTTACAAAGGTCATCTGTTCCAACGTTATTTTATATGTATTTTGTTTATTAGCTGATCATGGTTTTATGTATAGTTTTTTTACAATTTTTGTTTATATGTGTAGATATATATCTGCTTGCGAAGCAACTTGGAGAATTTTTGGATTTCCTACGCATTACCGTGCAACTCCTGTTGAGAAGCTTACGTTTCACTTAGAAGGCGATCAACCGGTAATATATAGGCAGGGGGATACAGTTGAGACGGTTATGGCTCGGGCGAAGACAACTAAGACAATATTTCTAGCTTGGTTTGATTGCAACGATAAATATGCAGAAGCTAGACTTCTCACGTATTCCGATCTTCCAACAAAATTTATATATGATGCGAAAGCAACCGTTTGGAAAATACGCAAAAAAGGTTTTGCTATTGGAAGGTTGACCCATGTTTCACCAAGTGCTGGTGCACTTTATTATCTGAGGGTATTGATTAATAAGATTAAAGGTCCACGGTCGTATGATGACATCAAGACAGTAGATGGGATCATTTGTCCAAGTTTTGAGGACGCATGTTATAAGCGTGGTTTGTTGGATGATGACAAGGAATATATCGAAGGTCTAAAAGAATGTAGTTTCTGGGCAACAGGAAGCTATGTTCGAAATCTTTTTGCACAGATGCTAATAGGCGAAAGCTTATCGACGCCCAGAATGGTTTGGGAATCAACAAAAGATATTCTATCCGAAGATGTTCTTTATCTAGAACGAAAAAAAGGCGCAATCCAAGTACGTTTTATTTTTTTGTTTTGAAAAGAATAAGTAAGAATTTGATGTACTAATCACTTCATTAATGATTTAATTTTTTTGCAGATCTGTTATTGTCGGAAGAACAGATTGACAATATCACATTGCTGATGATAGACAAGTTGTTAAGAAAAAAAAATACATCTTTGGAACGATGGAAGACGATGCCGCAGCCAGATGATAATGCTCAACATTACTCTGACAATCAGCTTCTTCAAGATGAGCTTAATTATCCGCATGAAGAGTTGCGCATAAGACACCAGGAATTGTCAGAGAAATTGACTGATGAGCAGAGAAACGTTTATGAAGAAATTATGGCCTCTGTCAATACATCATCAGGAGGTGTCTACTTTGTATATGGTTATGGCGGAACCGGAAAAACTTTTATCTGGAATCTTCTTTCCGCTTCTATTCGTTCTAGAGGCGAAATTGTTCTTAACGTGGCTTCCAGCGGAATTGCAGCTTTATTATTACCTGGTGGAAGAACTGCTCATTCCAGATTTAGCATTCCAATTAACCCAGATGAATTCTCCACATGCAGGATCCAACCAGGAAGTGATCAGGCAGAACTAATCTCTAAAGCTTCTCTTATTATTTGGGACGAAGCACCTATGATGAGTAAACATTGCTTTGAAGCTTTAGATCGTAGTCTCTGTGATATTATGAATACTACAGATGAAATACCTTTTGGTGGTAAAGTTGTAGTCTTTGGAGGTGATTTCAGACAAATTCTACCGGTCATACCTAAGGGAAATCGAGCTGAGATAGTTATGGCTTCTCTTAACCGATCGTATTTGTGGAAATACTGTAAAGTCTTGGAGCTAACCAAAAATATGAGGCTCTTCGCAGAACAAGATAGTATTGAAGCTGAGGAGATTGCGGAATTTTCAAAATGGATACTGGATGTAGGAGATGGAAAAATTAATGAACCAAACAGTGGAGAGACTATGATCGATATTCCTGAGGATCTTTTGATAACTGAATGTGATGATCCTATCGAGGCTATAGTTTCAGAAGTTTATGGGACCACGTTCAAAGACTCAAAAGACCCACTATATTTCCGAGAGAGAGCTATATTGTGTCCAACTAACGAAGATGTCGATGTTATTAATAACTACATGCTGAATCACCTAACTGGTAATATCATCTTTGTCTCTTTTTAAATATTGATTTCTTCGGTTTGTTAATAAATTTTTGTTCGAATAAATTTTATGCTAATATCCTAATACGTATGCAGGGGAGGAGAGATTATATTTGAGTTCTGATAGTATTGATCCTGCTGATACGCAATCTAGAGATGACTCCGTATTTACACCTGAATTTCTTAATAGTATTAAAACGTCAGGGTTGCCTAATCATTCACTACGCCTGAGAATTGGTACACCAGTTATGTTATTAAGGAATCTTGATATTACCGAAGGATTGTGCAACGGTACAAGGTTGCAAATAACCCAAGTTGGTGATCATCTTCTCGAAGCCAAAGTTATTACAGGAATATTAGCGGGTGAGAGAGTCTTCTTACATCGTATGTTGATTACCTACAGATTCTAAGCTTCCATTCAAAATGAGGCGTAGACAATTTCCTTTGAAAGTTGCTTTTGCTATGACAATTAACAAAAGTCAGGGTCAAACACTATCGAAAGTGGGTTTGTTTCTACGTAGACCAGTGTTCTCACATGGTCAGCTGTATGTGGCCGTGTCTCGAGTGAAATCCAGGAAAGGTTTGAAGATACTAATTACAGATAAAGATGGCAAACCCCAGAGATCAACGATGAATGTCGTTTTCAAGGAAGTTTTTCAGAATTTATTTGAAGAGGAAGATGTATAAGTAAGTATTGGCTTATTTTTTCTGAAACTATAACTTATTTATTGAGTATGATGGTTACTAAATATTGTGTTTATACATTCGATTTAGTTTCGTTGCTGATCTTTTTATCATACATGTGATTTATTTATATGTTATTATAACTTTTTATGAATCTATTTTGATCTATTTTCTCTCATTGCGGTATTCATATTGCATACAAATATAGTTACTTCAAAAAAAGTATTTTTAAACCTATGTATTATTTGTTAATGTCATCACGGTTCTAATTTACCTTCAAGTAACTGAATATTATTCTTGACATATCTATATCATCGAAAACTAATTAACGATAAACAATAAAATTGATATTGTTATTTTTTGCATAAGGGAGTCATTTTGTGGTTTAAATAGTCAGTTTCCTATTAGTTGCATGAAAATATATGAACATTAACTTCAAGGGTAAATGATATTTTAGGCTATGCTCAGCCGCATAGTTAGCTACCTCTCCAAAGTTCATGTAAAAATAAATTCAGTATTCGGTTATAGTAATATAACTTTAATATGGCTTAATATATCTAAATTGTAGGAAAGAAGGTTTAAAATATCTTCCACGTCCCAAATAGGTAAGAATGTCGTAGTGTATAAGATTTAGTGTTTCTATATTCACATGCACATAATATTTAATATGAAAATATTGAATCGCAAGTTATATATGTATATACTTCAATATCATATCGAACATTATTATATCCATATAAAGTTGGTAATGGTCCGAAATAGGAATAGAATAAGTTTTTTTCAATATTTACTTTCGTTTGAAATGTTGTGTTTCTCTACTTAGGTCCACATATAATTTATTACATACATTGCATGCCAAGTAAAAATATACCAATTCATTTACCTTTGTACTATATTAATGCATCGACACTTAAGAGAGGGCTGTCTCTATAACAAATAACGGGTGTTCAATCTTTTGCTTAGTTATGTTGACCTACGCATGTTTAGGTGCCTTGGTTCCCAAGAAAATACAGCCTCCTATTCGTGTGAAGATAATCAGAGCATGGGAGTCGCCAATTGGTGCACTTCACCTCAATAGGTGCCTGATTGTTGGCGATGAAAATGTAATTTACTTACTCACCACCCATGTATATTATTATATATTGATTTGCAGAAACTTATTAACATATGATTTCGACAGGGTGCAACAATGGAAGCCACTTTGCCTTGGTATGTCAACAATGACCCGTGTAGAATAAACCTACAAGAAGGTGATTGGTTTGAGATCAAGTATTTTAAACTGATGCCTGCTCACGTAGCATTGATACGACCAACAAAGAGCAAGTACCATATGAATATCACGCAAGAATCCTTGTGCGAAAGAATTCAACCTGTCACAGACTGTAACTTTATTTCATGTGCGCGTTACATGGATATTCTACGTGGTTTATGTCATCCCAAGTTTTGTGTTGATATGGCAATTTTTTAAAATGAATCTTCAAAGTGTTATGATTATTTTTATATGAACATACTTATAGTTTTTCTGCTAATGTTTTACTACTTTCTTTTATGTCTCAGACTTATGTGGGGCTATGGTTGAAGTAGGTGATATTGAAGAAATACAAGAAATGCAAGGCAACCTAAATGTTCCAAACAACCCTATCCGAATTCGTTTCTCTATGATAGACTATGAGTATGCTCTATATTAATTTATCTTTTCATACTTACAATATAAGATGTTATCTAACATGAATAACATCAAAGTGCAGTTTAACTCAAATAAGGTGTGTTGCACATGGTTCTGTAGCTGAGAAATTATATCAACGCAGGATTGCTTCACATGAAAATGTTTTCATTTGTGTCCTAAAGCTCTGGCAAATTGTGAGGGGTAATGGTAGGTTTTTCTTACTGTTCGTATGAGTAATCCTTATTAGTAATCTTCCAATATAATATTTTCTCTATTGCATAAATTAATTCTTAATTTTTATAGATCGTTTCAGTCATTTAACAACTGTTGACGGCTGTTCGGATATTTTATTCGATCCTCCGATTTCTCAAATAAAGGATTACAGATCAATGTGAGTTTATAATGATATTGAAATATTTGTAACAATTTCCGGTTTAAATTAGTATATGATAATAGTATTGATGGCTATTTTATTTTCTTTCAGAATTCCATTCCGGAGATTTTGATTCGCCTTGAAGAGAAATCAAGACCTCGATTTAATATATTAAAAGTTTTAGTTGTTCTATTTTTTTTTTACTTTAATTATGTGTTTTATTGGGTAGATTGACCCTTAGTTGTTTTAGTTTGAATTATTTTGCTACTTATATTTCTATGTTTTCATATTTCTTATATTTTAGTTGGTTATTTATTTGTCTTTTTTAATTGTACACATAATGTTAACTAATCAATTGCATGTTATGAAATAGTTGAAAAAAAATAAAAATTTATACGAAGCGGTTAAAAACTATTGTGAACAGGTATATAACATGTAAAAAAATGAGATGAACTAAAACTCTGGTCATAACTACCAATCCCTTAAGACATACCTTATGTTATATACAATATGTTATATACAATCGTAATAGGTGGTTTCAACATATATCACAGATATTAAACTATTGCGAACACGTATATAACATGTTAAAAAAAAATGAGATGAATTAAAACCTTAAACTACCTACCGATAACTTAAACATATCTTATGTTATATACAATCGTAATATATAATTTGAATATGTAGCACAGATATCTAACTCCGCGCAAGGTGCGGATTACTACCTAGTTATGGTTTAATCCGTAATCTTTTGGTGCATATGTTAAAAAAAGGCAACCAATCACACAGCAGTTCATCCTTTATCTCTCCACCATATGTTTTTATGCCATAGAGAAATCTCACACAATAAATCATAATTACTTTTCTCGTACTAACTTTAGTTTATAATGTAAACCAAATTTGAAATGAATATTTTTGTTTTTTTATCTTCCAATTGGCCTAGTTGGTGGTGCGTTTTATGATGGCTGCCAAATTATAAATTCGTGTGAATAAAAAAACACTAAAATAACGTGAAACAGTAGTGACTCAATGACACGTCATAGTTCAAAATCAAATGGAACTCAAAGAGGTTATTTATAATAAGATGATCTTTTAAAACCAATCTCAAAAAACAATCATCTCTCTGTTTCTTCGAGTTTCGTATTACGGAGAAATGGCCGTAATCAACAGCCTCCGACGGTTGGCTCGTTCCTCTCAGGTTCTCTTCTCGATACCATTCCACTTCTCTTTACTCCCTCCGTTCAATGATCTTTTCTTAGTATTTCTAGATAGATGATCTTCGATTTTTTTTTCATCTAGATACTTTTTTTTCACGAAATCATGTGTTCTCTCGTCGGCAGCACTGTGCTTTAGTAGTTCAGGATTCAGATAAATGTTGAAATGTTAATTTTTCTTTATTTATTTCTTTTCGAATCACCAAATTGATATTCTCATCACTGATGACATGGATCTAGAAGAAAAAAGGATTATTTTTTTTTCTTTTTTTTTAGGAGATTCTCCAGTAATCAGGGAACCTTTTTATTTATATATTAATAACCCAAATAGTTATTTTGTGGAATTTTCTTTTATAGACTCACTGAAAAAGTGATTTTGATTCATTTTTCTTAGCTCTAACCCCTTAATGATGAATTATCTTCGTCTCTCTTATGGCAGGTTACTTTGCAGAGCAGGTATGCTGCTGCTGCTTCTTCTCCACAATACATGTCTGGTTCGAGGATCTTTACTACTGAGGCTTCACCCGAGAAGCAAACCATAGTTGGGTCAGTTTCATACTCATGCTAAAGGTTTCATGATTAGGAATAGTGGGAATGAATATTTTCTTAAGAGCTGGTTATACTTCTGAGCAGGTCTAAAGGACATGATATGCTGGCACCTTTTACAGCTGGGTGGCAGAGTGCTGATGTACATCCCTTGATCATTGCCAAATCAGAGGTGATCTTCTTCTTCTTTTTTTTTTTGGATACACCAGTAATACATTCATCGATGTTAAGAGTGTTTATGTTTTTCCTTTCGTTATTTTTACAGGGAAGTTATGTGTATGATGACCATGGCAAAAAGTATCTTGATTCTCTCGCTGGTCTCTGGTGTACTGCCTTGGGTATTTTATTCCTCATTTCCCTTCTATCATTTTCGCTTTGTACATGCATGTATCTAAGCATTAATGCCATTGGTACCCAAACTCTTGCAGGAGGCAATGAGTCACGGCTTGTTTCTGCTGCTGTGGAGCAGTTGAAAACCTTACCGTTTTACCACTCCTTTTGGAACCGTACTACTAAGCCTTCTCTGGTACTCAAACACATTTCCTCCTTTTGGTGTCATTATTTTTATGTCTTTTCTACAGTCTGCTGCTGCATTCAGTAGGGTATATGACTCAAAACCGTATACTTGATGGGTAACAACTGTTGATGTTACTCCCTGCAAAACAGGATCTTGCTAAGGATCTTCTAGACATGTTCACGGCTAATAAAATGGCCAAAGCTTTTTTCACAAACAGTGGATCAGAGGCCAATGATACCCAGGTTTCCACAACTATTCACTTTTTTCTAAGCAGTTGACAAATAAGAGTTGCTCTTAAATCTCATGTATGTATATGCAGGTCAAGCTGGTCTGGTACTATAATAACGCACTTGGAAGGCCTGAGAAGAAAAAGTTCATCGCCAGAAAGAAATCGTGAGAAAAAGATATTTGCTTGTGCTTTTGTGTGTTGTCTGTGTTTATATGATCTTAAAGTGTTTATAACTGCGGTGTTGTGACATTCAGGTACCATGGCTCTACTTTAATATCAGCAAGTTTATCCGGGTAAGATCCATATAGTTCCTCTATACAAGAGCCAAAGATTATTTTCATTCGTAACAAAATGTAATGCGTTTTACTTTCCAGCCTTCCAGCACTGCACCAAAACTTTGATTTACCTGCACCGTTTGTGCTACACACAGATTGCCCTCACTATTGGCGTTTTCATCTTCCAGGTATGAGTGGATCTCACTTCCACTTGACAATTAAAAGTAACCTTTGATTCAAACCTTGGAATCGTTTTCCAGGTGAAACGGAAGAGGAATTCTCAACCAGATTAGCCAAGAATTTAGAGGATCTTATCATTAAAGAGGGACCAGAAACGGTAAACAGTAATCTTTATGCAGTAAAGATGACGTTGGCATCTCAATCTGACACAAATGTCTTTTTGTTACTAGATTGGTGCTTTTATCGCTGAACCAGTCATGGGTGCTGGTGGTGTGATACCTCCACCTGCTACCTACTTTGAAAAGGTCATTTTCATAAACTTTGTTGGTATCAAGTACAATTATCAACGATTATACAGTTTCTTGGTACTAACTACCAAGTATATTGGTCTCTTTCTGTACTGCAGATTCAAGCTGTTGTTAAGAAGTATGATATCCTGTTCATTGCTGATGAAGTATGTGCATACCTTACTTAACTATGTTCACTACCATGACTCCAAAATCGATCAAGGAAAAAAAAGATGTCATTAACCATTTGTATTTTGTTTGGCCTTTAAGGTGATATGTGCATTTGGAAGGCTCGGTACAATGTTTGGCTGTGACAAATACAACATCAAGCCAGACCTTGTGTCCTTAGCTAAGGTGAGATTTTTGCAGACTGATTAGTAGCCTTTTATCTCTGTTTAGAAGTGTCCCGGACGATTGGTAAATGTTCAAATACATATGCAGGCATTGTCTTCAGCATATATGCCGATTGGAGCTATTCTTATGAGTCAAGAAGTAGCAGATGTCATTTATTCTCAAAGCAACAAGCTAGGTGCGTTTTTTAGTTATGCTCAACGTTGTTGTTATATTCCAATGTTCTGATCTTAAAAACCCTCTTTTTTGGGTATTTCAGGTGCTTTCTCGCATGGATTTACTTATTCTGGTCATCCAGTTTCATGTGCTGTAGCAATTGAAGCGTTAAAGATATACAAGTAAGTTTGTCTTCATGCAAGTGTGCTGAGGTCAAACTAAAGGATGCCAAAAACTCAAAACCTGTTCTTGTTTCCCAAGTTTTGTTGACATAATTATTCATACTGCAGAGAGAGGAACATACCAGAGCATGTTGCCAAAGTTGCCCCAAGGTTTCAAGATGGTCTTAAAGCTTTTGCCAAGACTAGTCCTATTATAGGAGAGGTATATAATTTATCTTGGTTGATTACTCACCAGCTTTTTATTTGAAGTATTTGATTGAACATTCACCCATTTTGTGATGTTTTTTTTTTTTTTTTGCAGATAAGAGGAACTGGTTTGATTCTCGGGACTGAATTTACAGACAACAAGTCACCAAACGAACTATTTCCACCAGAATGGGGTAAAAACACACACTCAAAAAAAAAAAAAGAGTCTCCTAAACTCATTACCTTACTGATCCTTACACCATTCTCTCAATTGATGTTTTGAAGGTGTTGGGGCATACTTTGGAGCGGAGTGCCAGAAGCGTGGGATGTTAGTCCGGGTTGCAGGTGATAGCATAATGATGTCTCCACCGCTCATTATCTCACCTGAAGAGATTGATGAGGTGAATTTACGATTCTTGAGGCATTTGTCTGCTAAATCTTGTGAGCAATTCCTTTCAACCTCACTCTCTTTAGTTCTCTCACTCATTGGGGTGTTTTATCATTTGTTGCAGTTAATTACTATCTACGGAGAAGCATTGAAAGCTACGGAAGAGAGGGTAAAAGAACTCAAGACTCAGCAAAAGAAGTGAGAAGGGGAAGTTACGAAAAAAAAAGTTGTTTAGAATCTCCCATCTCTCTCCTTGGACTGTTTGCCATTTGCTTTGCACAATCCACAGTTTCAGTTATATGCATAATAAGGCATCCAACTTTGATTCCATTTTTCTCGAGCTTTCCACCACATGAATCCAAAATGGCTTTAAGGGTTAGTGATGACTAAATCATAAACAGTGCAAAGAATAATACGCAAGTCTGAACTAGTGCATTCTGTGATGAATAAACAACAATTGGACATCTGAGAAGTGCTGAAACCCTTATGATAAATAGACCGGTTAGGTGCCCCAGATCAGGGGGTATATGACGCGAACTGTGTTATGCGATATGCCTAGTGACTCGAGCTTAATCAGATCCGCCAAAGATGGAGGGATGTTGCCATCGAAACCATTTCTTGATAGATTTAGCACCATAAGAGCTATCACTAGAGCAATAAGTTCAGGGATTTCTCCTCGGAGACTGTTTCATGAAAGGCCAAGTTCCATCTCTACTACTTTATTCATCAAGGCCATTGAGTCTTGGTAATAGGCACATAGTAATAGGTATTGTCTTCCAGTATACATCAGTTCAGGAGATCTCCTTGAGGGCCATATATACACACCAAGAAATCTGACAGGTAATGAGGTTCCCACCTCAAAATAAGAGAAATGTGACAGAGTTGAGAAGTTTCCGGTATAAATTGTTGTGACCAACATCGAGTTTCCTGAAACTGCTGCTGTTGATAAGTGTTTGGAAGTTTTTGACTGAAAGTGATTTATTGCCAAGCCTCGAGATGCGAGGGAAAAATTCCATACAATCTTTAGCAGTGGTGTTGTTTACACATGCCACAAAATACCAAAGGCAAGTGGTCACTGAAATTAGAAAGATCAAGTTCCACCAGTTGATTAATTTGTATACTGATTGACCCTATGAAATTGTTTAGTTAAGTCCCTGTGTTCTGTTCTTTCCTATGATTAATGTAAGAGAGACAATGGTTTGCCTTGATATATTTGGAAGTGATATGACATAAAATCTTTCTTAGTGAACTAATTTGATCTTTATATTGACAATGAGGAAATGGAGAAGGAGAAGTTCATTTTGTACATATTACAATAGTTTTCAGGAACTTCGGTTGGCTCCTTTAAATTACCTTTGGAACCATTATTTCTGGTAGAAGGCTGTCATACCGGTGTTTTCTTCCCAGTTTTCTTGCCTTCAGCTAACTACTAGAGGATATGATCCGCGCCTAACGCGAGATGAGATTAATACAAATAC
The DNA here is from genome assembly GCA_026261945.1 of Hirschfeldia incana. Lineage (NCBI taxonomy): Eukaryota > Viridiplantae > Streptophyta > Magnoliopsida > Brassicales > Brassicaceae > Hirschfeldia > Hirschfeldia incana. Next base: position 6,754,787 of record JABCMI010000013.1, on the reverse strand, counting down.
AATCCGATAGGGATGAATGGTTGTGTTAAACGATCCACCTGATTGGATCACAGAATAATTGATCAACAATTTTGAAACACCTTGACTAAGAAAATATCATATCGAGACACTTGCTTTTTCTTCATATTTACATGGATTTTGTCTCCCACACTCATAGTTTATTTTGTGGTATACAAAGAAATTTTAAGATCGAGATTACTCTTGAAGATACCAGGGTGCTTACCTTGGAATCGACCAACTCCACTTCTATTGTCTCTCCCACAGCACCAGAATATTGGTTACCCTATTATCCATATTGACTTGAAAGACATCAGATTAGAAACAAAATCAAGACCAAACCATTTGAAATTGTCAAATGAGGAAAACGTTTAGAGCTGAATGATTTCTATGATTGAGACCAAAGTTGTATTCACATAGTAAACCAACGAATATACAGTTGTCAAGAGTGTAGAAAGTTGTATGATATAATTAGTCCTCAATCATCTGATACCATATTTATTTAATCTCTTACCGAAATACCAAAATACCAATTAGAGCTATTGACAGAGTTTTATTTGAAACTAGATATGGATCCGTGCGTTGCACGGATTTTATTTGATATTTTAATTTCAAGAACATATAAAAAGAATGAAAATATTTTTAAACATTAGTTCTTGGATTTTCATTACATATTGGTGACATTTTAATAACAATAATCTGTTTATAAATTTTAATTTGTATTTCTATTTCAATATTCATGGTGTTTTAAATAGTATATTTATATTTTATTTTTAATAAATACTTCACTTTTAATTTTTTCAAAATAATATTATTTATAGTTAATTGAAATATATAGAACTGTGAACCCTCTATATTGTTTATATTCTGTAAGACAAATTAAAAACAACACAATTCAAAATATTAATGTTCTACAACACCAATCAATATGCTTTATTGATAGTCAGCTAAATATCGAATATATTGCTAGAGAAAACATCAAATATATTGAATATATTTTCAGTTTGAAAGGTTTTCTTGCATTTGTTGTTATAAGACTTATTTTAGGAATAAAAATTTGCTTTTTCACATAACTTCTGGTTAGAATTCCAACTTCAATAATCATGTTACCTAAGCGAGTTATCAGTATCATTGTTCTATTGTAAAGTCTTTCTCTTTGATTTAAACTCCTTAATAGCATAACCTACTACATTTTATTTCATAGTCGATCTCTTTGATTTGAATTTCATAATAGCACGATCTATATATAACAGCAAAACCAATTTTATATGTCGATAAAAACAAACACACATAAGTATAATAGTCGTATTAACTTAGTCACAACAACATAACATCTATATAAAGCTGGACAGAATAACCGTAAATTTTGACTCGATTCATTATCCGTTTCGATTTGAAATGAAATTTTGAATATCTGTAACTCTACGTAGCAAAGTAAATACTTCTATAAAATTAATATAAAACAATGTTTTACAATTATCTTTTGTTGTGGATATTAGAAAAGAAAAATTAGTATTAAATAAGTTATTTTACAAATATATTTTTTCTTTAGGATTTTAAAAAGGAAATTTTCTAGAAAATTACTATTAAATAATATTTTAAATAAATTTACTATTAAATAATTTTGAAATTATTTTTTTCAAAATTTATTTGTTATTTTCTTAGTATATATATTTTTAATCAAATAATATTTTTCAGTTATATCTTTAAAGATTTTTAAATGGAAAATTAGTATTTTATTATTTTTTAATAAAAATTAATTTTATTATCCTAGTATGTTTATTTTTAATCAAGAGATAGTTTAAAATAGTCTTTTACAATTTTTTTATTCAGGATTTTAAAGGAAATTTTCTAAAAGGATATTTTTAAATCATTCTTTTTTTACTATTAAATAAATTTAAAAATTCTTTTTTTTTGTTATCTCGTTATATATATATATTTTTTATATCATTATAAATTTTAACCTATTTAATAATATTAAAAGGAAAGTTACTATCAAATAATCCTTTTCAATTATTTTTTGTTTAGGATTTTAAAATAAAAAATTACTATTAGATAATACTTACAATTAATTTTTAACAAAATTTGTTTTTGTTATTATCTTATTATTATATTTTTAGTTATAAGATATATTAACAGATGTTGCAATCTTAAAAATTTATTGACACATGTCACTATCATGTTAGTTAGTAACTTTGAAAATTTATATTTTATATAATAAGAAGAGAACCAAAATCATTTATTACTATTGTAGTATATATATATTAATTATAGGATAGTTTAACACACATCACAATTTTAAATAATGACTGTCATGTGTCACAATCATGTTAATTAACAATTTTTGAAGAACCAAACTTTATATAATCTTAATTGTAAATAATTTTTTGTTTAGGATTCTCAAAAAGGAAAAATTCTGAAATTAGGTTATTTAAAATTCGTTTTACTATATAAGTATATATATTTTTAATCATTAGATATTTAAACACATGTAAAAATATTAGAAGGAAAATTACTATCAAATAATCTTTTACAATTACCTTTTGTTTAGATTTTTTAATGCAAAATTACTTTTAATAATACTTATAATTAAATTTTCAATTTGATATTTATAATAATATTATATTATGATATATTACGTTTTTTAATAAGATTATCTTTTATTTATATAATAAGATGGGAAAATAAGAAAATCAATGCAAAAAGATAATTACGAAAATAATTATTTTAATAAGATTGAGTAGGATTATAAGAAAATTATCTTTAGCTTTATATAATAAGATAGGAAAATAGGAAAATCAATCTTAGTATATAAATGTTAAATATATTGCACACATGTCACAATCTAAAATATATAACCGCCATGTGTTGCGATCGTGTTAATTAGTAACTTTGAAAACTAAACTTTATATAATAAGATAATATTTTTTGTTTAGGATTTTCAAAAAAGAAAAATTCTGAAATTAGGTTATTCAAAATTCGTTTTACTATATAAGTACATATATTTTTAATCATTAGATATTTAAACACATGTAAAAATATTAGAAGGAAAATTACTATCAAATAATCTTTTACAATTACCTTTTGTTTAGATTTTTTAATGCAAAATTACTTTTAATAATACTTATAATTAAATTTTCAATTTGATATTTATAATAATATTATATTATGATATATTACGTTTTTTAATAAGATTATCTTTTATTTATATAATAAGATAGGAAAATAGGAAAATCAATGCAAAAAGATAATTACGAAAATAATTATTTTAATAAGATTGAGTAGGATTATAAGAAAATTATCTTTAGCTTTATATAGAAAGATAGGAAAATAGGAAAATCAATCTTAGTATATAAATGTTAAATATATTGCACACATGTCACAATCTAAAATATATAACCGCCATGTGTCGCGATCGTGTTAATTAGTAACTTTGAAAAACCAAGCTTTATATAATAAGATTTGATTCATCATGCAATAATTACATATTTTTTTGAGGTTCGAAATTGTCAAAGAGTGTGACTATGGCTCCACATAAATATAGAAACCATGAGAATAGGAAACTAATAAGATTTCTTTTAGGCGTGAATTCAAACCGATGAAATAAATCATAATGACATAACTGATAATTTTTACAGTATTTTAGGAGATAATAACATTCTCTCATCTTTTATAGAAAATACACGTAATTACTTTCTTCACGTTAATACATTGTCTCTTTGGATTGCATACCAAATTTAGTCATAATTTCTATGGATATTGAATGGAAAAGACGTAGTAATCTATAGATTTATTTTGGTAATTTTTTATTTATTACATTTAGATTACCAAAATAATCCCATGTATATATTATAAAAAATAGTATATTAAAATGAATTAGTCAGATCGTCAAATTCATATAACAACGAGATTTATATTGGGGATGATAAAAATATAATAAGCATGCTGAGACAGAAAAATAACATTTTTTAAACACTATTTGTTATTTCCATCAATATTGTATCACCTATATAGTATTTAAACACTGAATAAACTACTGACTATAGTTATTTCCATCAATTTTTGTAGTAAAATTAGTGTAGCGGAAGTATAATATCAATATTATTGGTTCAAACTACATTTTTATATTTACTAGGATTAAACCCACCCTACGGGCGGGTACAAAAAAATAAAAATAAAAAATATATATAAATTCTTTTATGTATTTTTAGATAAAAATTAAATTACATTTTATATATATTTCATGTCAAATTTGTGTATTTATTTTGAAAATCATAAATTTATGTAAACATAGTTTAATTTTTTTTTTAAATCATAAAATATAATTTTTAAAAAGTTTGTTCTAATTTAGCTTCTAACAATATTTCACTTCGATAGTTTGTTCTAATTTAGCTTCTAACAATATTTCACTTCAATTATTTTAGCAAATAAACATCTAACTAATAGTTGTGCCTTTAATCTAAATCTAATGTTAAAATTTTAAAATTTTCCTTCGCTTGTATACAAAATCACACACAAAAAGTAAAATGGTATTATCGTAAACTAAGCTTGTCATCATATGTTTTTGTCGTGGAATTTGTCGGCTTGAAAAAACATTTTTTCCAAGAACAAACTCTTTTCTATTCCCTAACGTGTTTGCCTCTTGAATTTTTCCGCAAAAAAATCTCCAGTTTCACACAATCAGTTTCTTTTATTGATTTGTGGACTTAAAAGTAAAGAAATATTGGTGCAAAGAAGAATAGTGAGTTGGAGAAAAGTTTGAAAGTCGTTTCAAACAGTTTCATCGCATAGTTTTCTCTTCTCCTTCACCATTCTTCTCGCTCTCAACCTTGATCATGTTTTCTTTTATCAATTATGATGATCAATTTCTTTATTTTTCGTAATTGCTATATTGATTTCTGTTTTGTATAATCAAAGTTGGGAAAATGGTTTAAATTAGTTGATGGGTTTCTATGATATTTAGTTTTGACTACGTTTATTTTGCGTACAAACTATAAAATTAGATATTTGTGTTTAATGATGTCTAAAATAGAAACTTTTATCATCATTTAACTATGTTATCCGCATATTTATATTTACATTTTTAAGGTTGTTTCGTGCTGTGACTTTTCGTGGTAGATTTTGCTGCATGTTCCATCCTTGAAATATTTTATGGTTATCACATTTGCTTTTTGTTAGCATCATGTTATTTAGTAACTTTTAAACTTCTTCTTTGTCGCATTGAGTTTCTTTTTATCATGTTATGGCAACACCACTACTTATTGTTTTGAGATCCTGCTATGTGTACATCTTAAAAATCAATATGATATACTCTTTAACTTGTAATATCAATTGTGGATGTGTTTATGATTGGTGTGTTTGATTAAGATGGAATTAGTTGTATCCCTGACTCCTTGTGTTGCAGTTTCTTACGATAGATTTGGTTGTGTCTTACCGTTACTTGTATGTGTCTATAGCTGGTGCATATGTTTGTGATAGATATGAACTTGGTTTCTTAGTTATTGTTTAGTACTACATAACATCATGCCAAAATGTTGTAATTTGTTACGTTTTTTTTTGTTCTTAGAGAAGAATGATTCTTACTTATTTGTGTGATGAGTTCAAAGGAGATGACTGAAAATAATCATGTAAATGGTAATATTCTCATATTTTTATCTTGCCAATATCTCATTTTTACTGTTTAGAAACCATATATATTTATTCAAAATACAATATCTAGTCTATATTTCTTTTATGCTTGCAAGCGCTATGCCGCAAGATTAAATGTGTAGAATATGTAAAACACTCATGCATGGACATGAAGAAACTATGAGCAATGAAGCCACACTTCTTGTAAGTTGGTTCTTCATTATCTGCATGAGAACTTATCAAAGCATGTTTTCCTATATAAAAGAGGCTTTCCTTCTTCGCTTTTCATCTATGTATTCTATAGTTTCTCATCTTTTTTCATCTGTACAATTTTTCTCAGTATTTGTCAGATTTAGGAACTTTTATAGTGAAAAGACATGTATATTGTTTTGTGTATATATATTTAAATAAATTTTTTTATGATATGTGGACCTTACTATTGGAAGATGTTGTTGAAGATTTCTTTGTAGATAATATTACTCAGTCTAGTTCCTGAGTGTTTTTATTCTTGTAAGCAGTGGCGGATGTACATAGCCAAAGGGTGGGGCAGTTGCCCACCATGGATTTTAAAATTTTAGTGTATTTTTAATTTTTTTTTATCAAATGCCTCTGTTGATATTTGATAAATATGTGTATGCCCCAGATCAAGATAACTTCTAGATCTGTCACTGCTTGTAAGATGCTTAAGTTTTCAGGTGTTGTTAATTTTGCAAGAGCAACATATAGCCAGCAATGACTGAAAATGCTTTAGGCAAATTCAGAACCACTGATTTCAAGCTTTATCATTGGTTTTTATTTATGGTCTTTGCATAGGATACTCTTATTGAAAATTGTTTTCTCTTAGGTATGAATGTGAGACCATTGACGATAAAATGCTTATTGGGAATATGACTCTTTTACCAGTATTTGTCCATGTGACTATTTCATCTTCGATAGCTAGTTTTGCCATATGCGTCACGATGAGTGTTGTTGCATTAGAAAAAGATTTATAGCGATGTGTTTGAGTTCGAGATAAATAGTCTATTTATATAAAAGTATTTAGAAATAATAAAAAAGTAAAACTACACATTGTCTAGATAGATGTTTAATGGATTTTTTAATATTGTATATTTATTTATTCTAATTGTTTTTTTTATAAACATTTGTGATATGACGATAGATCTTTAGTGTAGTATTTTTTATTTTTAATATTTTATAGTTACTAATTATTTATTTTATTATATATTTCCAGATAGATGTTTAATGTATTTTTTAATTTCTTATATTATATATTTACTTTTTTATATGTTTACTTATTCTAATACTGTAAATATATGTTTAATGTAATATTTTTATTTCTTACATTGTGTATTTACTTATTATTTATTTACTATAAAATTTTCAGATATATATTTAATTTTTTTTAAAATTTTTTTATATTGTATATTTAATTTTTATGTTTTCTTATATTATATATTTATTTATTCAAAATTTTTGATTTTTATATCAAATAATAATATTACGTTAGATGTTAATGTAATATTTATATTTCTTATATGTATATTTACTTATTATTTATTTTTCTTTATATTGTATATTTACTTATTATTTATTTACTGTTTTTAATAATAATTCTCCATGGCTACGTAGCATCTTTCGAGAAAAAAAATTTCCAATGATGTGAACGCACTACAGAGCCTCAAATAGTTCATTTTATTAGTATAAAAATAATATTTCAAAATAATTAAAATATAAAACTATATGTTATTTCAAATATATGATTGATATAATATTTACTAATATTGTAATACTACCACTTTTAAAAAATATATGGAAATATTTAAAATATAAAATATATAATATTTTAGATATGTGTTTAATGTAATATTTCTATTTTTTATATGTATATTTACTTATTGTTTGTTTTTCCTTATATTGTATGTTTACTTATTATTTATTTACATTTTATTTTGTTTCTATTTTTTTGATAATACTAATATGTGGCATCTTCCTGGCAAAATTTTTTGTCGCTGATGTGGACGCTCTCTGGTAGTCGACAGTTTTGATATATATATTGAAAGTAGTGGGTTCCTAATATTTTGGATCTAAAGGGTAACATCACAAAATATGCATAAAGTTAATAAGTAGTTTTTCTTTAGTTATGGTTACAGAATTTGATTTATATTTAAAATAGATCCAATGGCAAAATAAGTAATATTCCATGTAGTTGTAACTTGTAAGGGTAAAAGTTAACAATGATTGCGTTTTAATAATATTGATAGTATTGGTGCTATAGGCTTTTCTCCACTAGGGGAAATCCGCAGCTGTAAATTCGTGGTTCTTACATATCAATTCAACCAAACGAGTTCCTATCATCTTCATTCTCAGTTGTCATTCAGCATCATCAACAACGTAGAAAATGTTCGGGATACCTAATAAGGAAAATCTGACGTATACACGAACGAATACCTAGAGAAGTATATACCTATTACTCTAAAAACCTGAAATCACACAAATCCAATACATATTACTCTGCCTATTAGAAGTATATTACAATTCAAAACAACCACTGAAATCATGGCAAAGTAGTCTAGTGCCTAGTCTCGTAACTAGATGTATAACCATAGTTATTTTGTGAATAGAATTGGTTAATGTAATTATTTCTTGGCTAGATCGTGGTTATTTTAGCCATTCTTTAGCAACATTTTTCATGTTATTCTACTGGTTGTTTTTCTGCATCATGTGCAGAAACAAAATAAAATTTAATTAAAATTATATTTAAATTATTTTTTTGTTAATTTCCATTTATTTTTAAATTTAATTATATGTAAAAAATAAGATAAAATAAAAAAAATTATTTACATTTATAGTTAATAATATATATTTTAAATTACAATCTTGGAAAGATGTTTATCTATTTATTTTGGTTACAACTTATTAAATTCAAATTCTATAAATAAAGAGAAAATTTTGGTAGGTATATAATTATTCAAATGTCAAACTAAATAATGTTTCTAAAATATTTAAATATTAAAAAGAAACCAATGTTATTGGGATTAGAAAATTACAATTAAAAAACTATATTAAAGTTTCCATTTTTCAGTAATAAAAATTATATAAATATAGAAATATAATTAAATAATAAAAATATATATTAAATAATATTTCATAAACTATAGAATAATATATTTCTATTTCTACTATATATTACTATTGTTATATCAATGATGATCTATAAGTTATTATCATATTTTAAAGACTTTTCAAATATATAAATTGATATTAAATGTAAATGTTCATTCAGTCCTTCCTAGAACCAGGCGGACGTCCTATGGACAAGCGTAGTTGAGGTTCAGGATGAACCCAAATACTCCTTAGACGTAGCTATTAGGTCAAATGAAAAGATTGGGTAGGTTTTCAAGAGTAACCGTGTCGGTCAAATGAATTATATTTAGCGGATCAAGACCTTGAGGCCGAGTGTTATATTGATCGATTGAGCCAGGATAATGCCGTCTTATAAAATACTTGGATCACTATCATGTTAGGAATAGGTTTTCGAGAGTAACGGTGTCGGCGGAATAATTCGCCTCACTGAGCAATGTTTTAGTAATCTGCTTATGCCTCACTAAATGTAGCAGGTACTAAGGATGGTCTGGAACGCAAAACAAGCTGCCGATGGGTGTGAATGGTATTGGAGTCATTTAGGTCTACTATTGTACATGATATATTGATATATGACTATACTTAAACTACAATGTATTGAATCTATGATGGTTTACACAATGCAGTTATATGGTTTTCTTTCTTCCGCGTGTTTGATTGAGTCGTTGGGGAATCATGGTTAGAACCTTACTTGAATATTACACTTAAACAAGATAAGAACTTATTAAAAAAAAAACTTATAATCAAACCAACCAGACTTGGATTGCCTATTGGCTCGGGTCGTGTGTGAGAACCAGGTCTTACACATGTCATGCCATCACTTCTAGTATTACATGTCATCGTTTTCAAAATTAAATGATGATGACACATCATTTCTCAATAATGTTTTGAGAAACTTTAATTAGTGGCTAAAAAGTGAGTAATTTTTGGCTTATTCTATTTAGACATGATGTTCCCGTGGCAAAGCCGTAGCTATGTCAAAATAAATTACTAGTATCGGCAAATTTGTATTTCCTCATATGCTTCTTGATTATATCATTCATTTCTGGAGAAAATAAACACTTCACAATAAAATGCAGTATTTTATTGTGTTTTATTCTATTTGAGAACCGTAAAATAGAAATTTAGTTTTCCAATCTCTTTCTAAATTTAAGAAAAAAAATCTCTAAGATTTTAATGTATAAAAGACTCGTATCTCCTTTTTTTCTTTTTCCTTCTTTCTTTTCTTCTCATCTCCCTTTGTTTTCTCCTCATTTTCTTCCTCTCTTCTTCTTTCTATTTTTCATCTTTCCCATAATTAGATAATTTTGTACTATCTATCTAACAAATAGACACTCATAGACAAATGCACGAAGAAAGAAAAACTCATCCATTTGTATATCAAAATATCACATTTTTCCTCATAGATCGATGCACGAGTATGATTTTATTTTATTTTACTATAGCTTTGATTGGTAACACTTGAGTAATTACAGAATGGCAAAAAATAAATTTAGTTTCTGAATAAAAGTTTTGGAACAAACGTTACATGTGATTCAGTGATTGGATAGGGTTTCTGTGGAATTGCTTAATAGCAATTATTTTAAATTTTTATTTTTGTTCCATACCATATTGTTCATCTAATTTTGGATACATTCATAACAGATTAAAAAAAACTATGAATGCTGTGAATAGTTTCTCATGCAAAGGTAAATGTTGGTGGTTGTATAAATGGTGTACGTAAAAGAAGGTAGGAGGATAATAAATTTTCAACTGTTTCTGCATAAGGTAAAAACACACTTCCTCATTTAATGCAAATTCTTAGGCAAAAAATCAAAAGAGGGGGAATCAAAGCCTATCCCTTTCTTATTAAAAGAGAAGCATTTTGCATTAAATGCATTCACATTAAGAGAATTTAAATATGGAAAGTTGAGGAGAGTTTGAAAGGAGAATGTGACGTGTCAAGCAATTAGAGCTTCTCACAAAAAATCGAAACAATACTTTCCTAATATACATTTTACATTTTTTCTCCATCGGACAAAGAAAAACTTTGAGTATATGAAACTGAGCTCAACCAACTGATCAACTTAACGAATGAAGCATGAGCATGAGAGCGATAAAAGATGTTTGAGGAGAGAAATATAACAAATGGAGCAAACGGAGAGGCATGCCAGCCATTATGAATGGAGCATGCAGAGCATGAAAGCAATAATGGCAGTGGAGAAAGAGCATTGTGATAAACTTACATTGTACCAATGGTGTTCTCGAAAGTATGAAGCTCTAAAAGACGTTTTGTTTGTGAGGTCGAGGCATCACCAGCATTACGAATTTTAGAAGGAAGTAGATTTAGGAATGGTGCAACGAGGAGGCGTCCTTGCCATTGGGAATGGAGCAATGCAAAGGCATGAAAGCCATTACGTCGGTGGAGAAGGATGATTGTCAGTCTCTTCTGTTTTGTTGCTGAGCTCGCAAGTACCAATGTCTGAAATACATGATGTTGGTGAGCTCGAACGTATGAAGGTTTGTAAGAAGTTGGTGGCTTATGTGTGTGTGCTTCTATCCCATGCATATTATACGTCGGACGTTAGAACCATTATTCAATGAACAGAAGACAACACCTTTGCATCAGTAATATGTAATTATCTAAGCTTGAAGAGAAACTAAATGACTTGGTGTTGTTGTGTTGGTGTCCGTGTGGGAGTAAATCGGGAGACCACATATGATACATAATAAACGTGAGAGTGAAATGTCGTCTACCAAAGACAGGCGTTTTTACACAATGGTGTTCTACGAATTTTTGACATGACACTCATTTTGTTTGCTGATATACTTTTTGTGAGGTCGACTTTTTGATGAGGTTGATGTTATTGTTACACATGCACGTAGGTGTTGGAACATTCTCATGTCAAATGTTAATTTTTTCAATTGATATTGTTAATCTAATTATACCGAAACTGACAATAAGTAATCAAATCGAACTAAACCAGCATATCGAGTCTTATGGGTAATTAAATGATTGTGTGACCTTCTCAAGTAAAATAATGAGCCGTGTTTACATAAATAATCGTGGATATATGAGTTATGGTAATATATTCGATCGTGTATATATATGTTACAGTGATGATAATTATTGTTCGATCGTATATATATATATGTTATGGTAATATATGTATTACTTCGAGTGCACCCCAAGGTGAGAATATACGTTATTAATTATCATTGGTTTCATATAATAAGTGGTATAGTTAGGTTTAGCTACTATATAAATAGGCTTCGACCTCTCCATTATTTCATCTCATACATTCGAAAAAGTCGAGTTCCTAATATCCTACAAATATGGCTTCACTTACTGCTGTGTGTGACTTGAAACCATTCAAATCGATGTGAAGATTAGAGTTAAGATCATACGTTTGTGGAGACAATACTCTGCTGCTGGTGGTCTCACTATCGAGATGGTTCTATCGACTCCGATGTAATCATCTTCATTCTTTGTTTTTTGTTTTTTGCAAACATCACATCTGATTAAATATTCTTGAAACTAAATAATTGTTTGTTTGTAGGGTGTTAAGATCAGTGCTTTCATTAAGAAGGAGCTGGTCAATCAGTTTGAATCCTTTGTTTCGGAAGGTAGTTCGAAGATTCTGATCAACTTCTTGCTCACCCCCTCATGCGGTTCGTACCGAGCCGCCATACATCCATACAAACTTGGATTTATCTCGACTACATGTGTGAGGTGTTGTGATGCTCTCCCCGATGAGCTAACTGGATTTGAACCAGTCCACTATAGGAACATCTTGGATGGAACACTCAATCCAGACTATTTGGTTGGTAAGTAGATTAAACAATGTTTTTTAATTTACTGATTTTATACATTGGTGTAATCTCTATAGTAACTCATTTAACTAATATTATGGTTTGTAACTGGTTTTATACATTTGTGCAATTCAGACTATAGCAACAACTTCTATTTTCTTAAAATTAAATTTGAATTTTACAATACCCTGTTTATAGTTAGATCATTCTTTGTTTTCCGAAGAATGAGATATGCATCTCCTTATTATAATGTAATTGATTTTTTATTTACAAAATATGTACTATCTTGTTAACTGAAAGAGTGTTTTGTGTATAATAACTACTCACTCTACTATCACCATAAAAAAATTCAAATGTGCTCTACAACAAAAAAAATGTTAAATTCAGTTATGTTACGCAAAGACATTAAAACCCGAAACAACCAATCAAAAATAACGTAATATCCAAAAAAAAATATATTTCATGCATATCTTTAAAATCACTTCAAATTTAACTATCTCATCCTGCGCAAGGCACAGGTCTTATCCTAGTGTATATAGTATTTCACTTGTTTTGTTTGTCAGTAATGGCAATAACTGCATTGTAATTTACTCATACTCGAGAATGGAAGGTTAATAACCATATACAAAGACCGCTAGACCACGTATTCCCAGCAGATATATACTCCCTCCATTTTATAAAGTTACATATTGTAGAAAAAAAAGTTTGTTTCAGAAAGATATATTTTTGTATTTTTAATGTATATATTATTAGATAATTGCAAATTTCAAAAACATTAATTACTTTTATTGAATTTTATCGGCTTAAATTATGAAAAAATAATAATTACAAAAAACTATTTAAATTTAATATATTTTATTAAAAGTTGTGAAAAATCTAAATATGTAACATTTTGAAACGGAAATATTTTTTTCTTTTTCAAAAAAAAAGTTCCCAGCAGATATATCACTACTTCACTCTAATAATATTAATTTCTCAAATGTACTCTTTTAAATCTCAGTAGCTCAAGACAAGCTGCGTTTACTTTAGGACCTTGACTTTTGGTCGTCAATCGTCAACGCGTCGTCACTCGCCAATTGCCAGTGTCCACAAAAGCATTATCAGTTTCCCGCCAATATCTACAGAGAAAACAAAAATCAACTTTTATTTCAGTAGTATAAATGAAGTGCCCCCCAAAGCTTAAAGAGAAACGCAAACCGAGGAGTAACTCAATTATGTCTTCTAACGCTTCTTTGATCTTCCTCTTTCTTCTCTCCTTTCTCACTGGCTTCACAGCTTCTGCTCAGGATCCTACTTACCTAAGATACATCTGTCCAAGCATGCCAACTTATACCAATGACAGCACTTACTTCACCAATCTTGAAACCGTTTTGTCTTCTCTCTCTTCCACCGATGCCTCTTACTCCACCGGATTCCAAAACGCCACCGCCGGGGAAGACCCGGACATGGTCACCGGACTTTTCCTTTGCCGTGGAGATGCATCCGCGGAAGTTTGCCGTAACTGCGTAACCTATGTCGTGGAAGACACGTTAAAACGGTGCCCCGAGGAGAAAGAGGTCGTGCTCTATTACGATCAGTGCATGGTCAGATACTCCAACGAGAATATTCTCTCGACCCTAAGCACCGGTGGAGAATATGTGATGACGAACGCCAGAAACGTTTCATTTAACGAAAAAGATAGGTTCAGAGAATTGGTCTTGTCGACGCTGAACCCAGCCGCCACTGAAGCCGCGAGCAGTTCAAGAAAATTCGAAGTGGGAAAAGCCAACTGGACTGCATCCCAGACTTTGTACGGACTGGTTCAGTGCACTCCAGATCTAACAAGAGAAGACTGTTTGAGTTGCCTTCAACAAAGCATCAATCAGTTATCCACTGACCAAACTGGGGCAAGATATGTCGTGCATAGCTGTTCTTCAAGATACGAGCTATACCTATTCTACAACGAATCGGCCACTACTAAGCCACCACCACCGGCCGTTTCTACCCCTGCGCGACCTGGTTAGTGCTCGTTATTCTTCCTCTATTTCATTCATGTTTCAGAAATTGCCATAATTTCTCGAAATTAACAAAATCAGTATTAAAAAAGTAGAACTTGTAAAACCAATATTAGGCCCAGGTCTCTGGATCAGATTTTGGCCGCTCCTTTCAGATCCTAAACATTTGTATTTCGAAATTTTTGGGTTCTGTTTAATTTTTTTGTTTGTTTCGATCAGTTCGAATCTAGAACTAAAATACATGTAGAATACTTGTGATTTTTAGGCACCTTATCAAAATGTAGGTAAAATTCGTCATATTTATCTAAATTTTTGCAATAACTGAAAATAAATTGGTTATAAATGAATGAAACATCTTTAAACTCCTTATTTGACGTTCAAAGTTTCTTTTTACTACTAAGTTAAAAAAAAAAGTTTCCTATTAATTAAAGACTAGGTGTTTTGTCTCCACTCGTGGGTTTAATAATTTTATTAATTTTTAATAGATATATTAGCAATTCAAAAGCACTACATACATTATTTTCATGCTTTTCAAATATCTAATAATTAAATAAATATTAAATTTTATATACAATAATTTTTTTAAATTTTAATATAATAACTTTTATTATGTAAAATAAATTTGAAAGCATTCATTTATATTTATATGTATACTTATTTTAAAATATTATTATATAAAATATTTTTGGATAGCATAATATATATTTTTTTAAATAATGATGATTATCAAACTAATGAATATCATTGTTACTGTCTAAAATTAATAAAAAAGAAAGATAAATAACTGATAAAATAATAAATAAAATTAATATACCGGCAGTAAATATTTTATAATTATACATACTATTATTTGTGAAGTAAAATTATTATTATTTATGTTTTATTTTAAAATTCTTACGTATTATAATTTTTGAATTTTTCTTTGTAAAATATATTAGTCTGTAATAAATAAATCTTGAAAAATCATTGAATATTCTCTTTGTAATTAAATACAATTAAGAATTCCTCTTAATATTTAGATATGTAGTTTCTATTTTATTTTAACTTTTAACCATTTTACTAAAAGATATATTTGGATGATAACAAAGCATATGTAGGGATTATCTTTTTATTTTAAATTTATTTTTCCAGACTTTGGATAATTTTTTATTATTAATTTTAGTCACTTATCTAATCAAATAAATTAAAGATTCGTTTTATTTAATATTTAAATATAAATTTTATATATATATATATATTAGTTTAAAATTTTTTATAATACAAAATATTATTTTCAGATAATAACACAATATATATAAGAATTATAAAAAGTATATTATTTTATTTGATAATTTTATTATATTTAGATATAATTAATTACTTAATATTATTAAAATAAATTTAGTTTTCAATTATAAAAAAATATATAAATTTATTAAGG
Source organism: Hirschfeldia incana (assembly GCA_026261945.1). Lineage (NCBI taxonomy): Eukaryota > Viridiplantae > Streptophyta > Magnoliopsida > Brassicales > Brassicaceae > Hirschfeldia > Hirschfeldia incana. Next base: position 6,738,815 of record JABCMI010000013.1, on the reverse strand, counting down.
ATAACAACAACATTAATCGTTCTAACTTTTAACATGAAAGTTTTGCTGCAAAAAATCACTTTGAAAATTATAATATGGATATCATAAAAATAATAATAACTATTGCAAACAAAAAGATCTTACAACTGAATTATAAATTAAACTATAAAAAATACATTTAGTTTCAGATATCATGTCTTAGATTATGTATAAATTGGTTTTTATCGGATCTATCTATTCGAATCGAAGTTTATTCTGATCAGTTCTTTTCAGTTTTGGTTCTTTCAGATAAATGATTTATACCCTCTGGTTAGATTTCACATCATAAATTTTTCGAATTAATTCCAATTTAAATTTTGGAGTTTAGATCAGATGCTCATATCTACCTAATATGAAACTACTAACGAAAAAAACAGGTTCACAAACATTTTAGCGTTTTATAAAATAAATAAAAAGCGAGTTGTGACGGAAAACTCAATACAAGAATCCCAATAACAAATTACAATGAAAAATATTTGCAACACTAGAAAAACCAATTTTCTTTCTGAACACAACATATTGCACTCATATTATTTGATTTTGGTAACCTCTAGATGAATATAAAAAATTAACAAATAATAAATAAAAATTCACTTGAAGAACTGAAAATATAAAGAAAATTGGATTTTTTATTTATTTTAGTCTACATCAGAATAGAAGAGGAAATTTTCTTTATAAATTCATTCCTCCATGAAAAAAAATAGAAAGGAAAAATGGAATCCACTTGTTAATAATTTGGTAAAAAATCAACATAACTGATATAAACAAGCGGATTCCATTTTAAAAGCACTATAAACTAAATTTAATGATATTTATCTTCTTATAACTTATAAGTAGTATAATTAAATAGAACTATTTTTTAAAAAATATACATCAATTTAACTATTTATTATTAGTTTTTTTTTTAATTTTCCTTGTCTTTAACTGAAATGAATTGATATATTTAATCAGTCTTCTGTTTGTTAATTTTTATTTAATTCTTGTAATAAAATATATTATTATTTTCAACTTTTTACATATTGATTATCTTGAATGTTATATAAAACCCTTGCAAATCACAATCATATGAATATCAGTTGTAACTCGATTCACTTATATACATATTTTATCTAGATTTAAGTATTTGAACTTAAAAATATTACATTTTATAAAATTATTTTTGATTAATACTATTTATTTGGTTTTATAATAGTTACTTAATAATTATGGTTATTTGAAAATCATAAATATATCTTGTCTTATGTGCACATTTACTTTAAATACAAATTTAAGAATCTATACAAAAGTAAATATATCACTTTTCTTTTTGATAAAAGGTTCGATAAATATATCACTTTATTTAGGTATGATTATCATTTCATTTAATAGTTTTTTGATAGAATATAAAATATTAATAATTTAAAAATATTATTTTGTTGATTTATTTGTATATATTTTATAATACTAAATTTATACTTTATAGAAATAATTAATGAATCAAAATATTTTTTATTTATCAGTTATAAAATAGCTATTAAAATTATTAGTGTTTGTTATATTAGAATAGTAAATATTATATATAGATCTATACTATTATTTGAGAAGTGAATTTGCTTACTTGTCAACTTCTTCATAAAATTATGTGATTTTGCTTACTTGTCATTGTTTATTGCTTATTTGTCATATTTTCTATAATTTTAGGTAATTTTTTTATTTGTTATGTTTAAATAATTTTAGTTTTTTTTATTTGTCATATTATCTATAAATACAGATTATTAATTTACTTGTCACGTACTTAATAATTTTAATTTGTAATTTGTATATTTTATTGTTTGTTTGTCATATTTTCCATAATTTTATAATTTTATGTAATTTGCTTATTTGTTATGTTTTAATAATTTTAATTTTTTTTATTTGTCATATTATCTATAAATCTAGATTATTAATTTATTTGTCACGTACTTCATAATTTAATTAGTAATTTATATTTTAAAATAATTTGGACGGTAATTTTAGTTTTACTTACTTGTCATATTTTCCATTATTTAGATTGAGTCATTATTTTACAAATACATTTTTAAATTGTTAGTTTTTAAATATTTTAATGAATATTTAATAACTTTTCTTTTATTCAGGGTTAACTAATATTAAAGAGTAGTATTATAAGTTTTAGCGATAATTTTATAATTTTGTTCATCTTCTGTTACTTGAGTAATATTCCTTGTTCGAAAACTCGCTAGGCGCAACGCGTACGGCTGACCAATGCCTAGCGATTTATCAAGAAATCGGAAATAAATCGGGGAGTACTCGGGGATTTTTAATAGGGTTTTAATTTTCAATAATAATATATTTAATACATCTATGAATTCAAAATTTTGTTATAGTTTAGGTTAATGGTTCCTTCAGCCCATTTGGGACTCTCAAAATATGATTCGACCCAAAAATGGTAATATTTTATAGTTTTTTGTTTATTTTGTTTTGTGAATTACAAAAAATAATAGAGATGTCCCCATCTTCTTCCCTCTTTACTCTGTTCTGCAACCAAACACGCATCCATGGTTTTCATTTTATTTGTTCTTTTGTTTTCACTTGCTTTTCTTGCTTTGTACACTTTAATTACATCAGATCTTCATATATAAAGAACTTTCAGAGTTTTTTTAGCTTTCAGAAAACAACATTACGCGGCCGCGTAACCGTAAACCACGTTCTCGGCGGTCAAAACACGGGCTAGCGTAGACTACATCCGAATTGGCCAAACTCGCCACGGTGACTACACGATTCACGAGTTTACGGACGATTACTCGGCAACTCGGCCGCTTTTTAGAACAGGGGTAATATTTAATCATTTCATGATTTTATTTTTTATTTTTAAAAGAATTTTTTTTCTCTTTTATGTCATCAAATAATTTATTACCTTTAGTTTATATTAGTTAAATAGAAATATGCTTTTAATAACTAAAATTTCGCTAATAGGTATCACTATAACTTCCGTTGAAAAGGAAATTTATTTAAAATGTAATAAAAACTTTGATAAAGAGAGATCTGATTTCATAGTATTTGCTGATAATTGATAATTATAGTTTTTTTTGTAGATTTATCTTAAAGTTATTTTAAAATATTAATAAAATTTTATGAGGTTATGATGATAATTTTTATATATGTGGTTTGGTGATAGAATAAATAAAAGATTTTATAAGTATTAAGCTGTTATTCATGTTGAGTTGCAATAGAAAAAATAAACTTTATATTCTAATTAATTTAATATTTGAAATTAATTAAATAATTTATAGTGAAATTAAAAATTATGTTAAAATTTAAATTATTTGGATATATATTAGTCCGCACAAGTGTGCGGGCCATCATCTAGTATTAAAATAATAAATTAGTTTAGTTAATTATTAGTCACAAATCAGTTTGATATTTTAATTCAATGGAAATATTGAAATAAAAAATTCAATGACACTAATTGTAAATCTCATCAATTAAAAACTAACTTTTTTTTCCTTAAAATTTGAATTAAAGATTAACTTAGTATAATGTTTTCATCTCACGTCAACTAAAGATTTCTAATCCATCTTCTGCATCTACTTTTGTCCATAATTTCTCGAAACAGTACCAATATAGAAATATTCCACCTTCTTACACAATTTTGATTTGTTATTGATCTCCCATTATCTATGTTTGGAAAACAGGGAAACGTGGGCATTCAACTGTGCTAGTGGTAGGCATTGTTGTGGCTATTATAGTGGTTGTTCTGCTTGTCATAGCTGGTTATTGTTTCCTTGCAAAGGTGGCGAAGAAGGCATATCCAAAATCAGATGCATTTGAAGGTAAAGATTTCACGTATTGACATCCTTTTTGGGTTTGAACTTTGAGTTGTATCAATCCTAGCATCTAAGAGTTTCGTGGTGCAACAGGAGATAAGATAACAACCGCAGACTCGCTACAGATTGACTATAGATCAATTCAAACTGCAACAGCTGATTTTTCACAGGTTAATATGATTGGTCAAGGTGGATTTGGTGAGGTTTACAAGGTAATTAATATAACTTCCTTAACTGTCCTAGTTTGTGTTTTTTTCTTCAATTTTTTGTGCCAACACATTTACACAATGAGACGATGCTGATGAAACGGCAGGGTATATTATTGGATGGGACTGAAATTGCGGTGAAGAAACTGTCAAAGTCATCAGGACAAGGTGAATCAGAGTTCAAGAACGAGGTTGTCCTTGTTGCAAAGCTACAGCACAGAAATTTGGTTAAACTTCTCGGATTTTGTCTACAAGGAGAAGAATGAGTATTAGTCTACGAGTATGTGCTCAACAAAAGCCTTGATTACGTTCTCTTTGGTTAGTTGCATTTAATGCTTTGTTTCAATTATTCTTGAGACTGGGGGATGCAAATCGTTACAGCTAACTGTAATATATGGGCGTGCACAGACCCTGCAAAGCAAGGACAGCTTCATTGGACTCGACGATACAACATTATAAATGGAGTTGCTCGAGGGATTTTGTATCTTCATCAAGATTCACGACTCACAATCATACACCGTGACCTCAAAGCAAGTAACATTCTCTTGGATGCAGATATGAATCCTAAAATTGCAGATTTTGGGATGGCTAGGATCTTTGGATTAGACCAAACCCAACAAAACACTAACAGAATTGTTGGTACCTAGTAAGTCTTCCTCTTTAACTTTCTCATATGTTAGAGATTTTCTTTTATGCCAACATTGTTTTGTTGTGAGTTTCAGTGGTTACATGTCTCCTGAGTATGCAATGCATGGTCAGTACTCAATGAAATCAGATGTTTATAGCTTTGGTGTGTTAGTTCTTGAGATTATAAGCGGCAAGCAGAATAGCAGCTTCAACCCAGCAGACGGCATACATAACTTTGTCTCTTATGTAAGTTTTGAGCTGATCAAGTTCTATATTTACCAGACCATGATTGCATGTAGTGATTAATTGATGGATTATCATTTATAGGCGTGGAGGCTTTGGACTAATGGAACACCACTAGACCTTGTGGATCCAGTTATTGTTGATAATTGCCAAAGAAATGAAGTCGTTCGATGTATCCATATCAGCCTTTTGTGTGTTCAAGAAGATCCCGTAGATCGTCCTACCTTGTCAAACATTATACTGATGCTCACTAGTAATACTGTGACATTGCCCGTGCCTAGGAAGCCAGGTACTTTCTTTCAGAGTATACCCATAAAAGACCTGACTGATTCTGTTGATAATGCCTCGGGCACAGATCTATATCCTCATTGAAGACGAATGTTTGTTAACCTTCATGCTTGATTCAGTTGATGAAGTCACAGATTTGTATTCTCGTTAAAGACGAATATTTGTTTACCTTGCTTATTTTCTATATCAATCGTTGTTGACAATAAGTGGAAAAGTTGTTTTGTTATAGCTGTTTGTATAATTGTAACCACAAGTGATGTAATAATATATATATACTATTTATAAGTTTATTACGTTTTCCGCCTATGCCAGAGATCTTAACTTCAAAATATATATTTTAATTTTTTTTGACGTAAATTGTTTTAATTTTTTAATTTATTGTTTGGTATTTGAGTTTTTGTCTTTTGTAAATTTTTTTTATCATAATGCAGTTGGTGATCAACTTCTATCTCTAATACAGTCAATGACAGACACTACAATGACAACTTAAGCATGCTTTCATACAATCAATGGCAGACACTGCAATGGCAATACTTTAGTAACATTCGTAATAAACTGAACTGATTCCAGCTCGAGTGTAACAAAAGCCTATACTCATAGCAGTTGAAGAAAAACGAATAGAGATAATTTCATTTCAAAACAATCCATGGAAACCATATTTGATCATTTGGGTTTTCACACACAAACCTAATCCAACTATTTAACCAGTGATGATATATAAATAAAGGCATCAGTATAACTGTAGACTCCATTAGTATGCAATACTGGTGCCTAGTAACTGTGTTATGCAATAAGCCTAGTGACTCGAGCTGAATCAGATTCGCAAAAGACAGAAGGAATGTTGCCATCTTGATAGATTAAGCACCATAAGAGCTTTCACTAGAGCAATTTATCCACAGACTGTTTCATGAAGACCAAGTTCCAAGTTCCATCTCTACTACTTTATTCATCAAGGCCGTTGAGTCTTGGTAATAAGTATTGTATTCCAGTGTACTTCTGCTTGTCTCCTCGAGTGCGCATATACACAAAGACATCTAACGGAAAAAGGCATCATGCAGTATGTCAACAAAGAAGCAAACATTGGGGTTAACTCGCCCATAACTCACTAGACTTGCAGATTTTGCAAGAATTCGAACCAGCAAAGAAGAGCAATGTGACAGATTCCAGAACTCCAGCATTGAGTGTCCTTAAACTGCTGCTGTTGGCAGTTTCCAACTGAGGTGATTATTGCCAAGCCTTATCTCACTAATGTTGTTTACAAACTGAGTAGGTTAAAATATCGGAGCAACTTGAGATTGCAGAAAAAAACGAAGGCAAGTGGTTACTGAGATTAGAATGATCAAGTTCCACAAGGTCTGATTAGTTAGAAAAATGATCAGCCGTGTGAAATTGTTTTGTGAAAAAATCCAACTTTTTAGATTAGTCCTTGTGTTCGGCCGACTTCTTCACATGATTAGCGGAAGAGACAATGGTTTTCCTCGGTACATTTTGGAAGTGATTTACACAAAGATATCAATGACTCATTTGATCTGTACTTTTGCCATTAATTTATTAAAAATTTAAAACACATTTCCCGGTCATAGAGGAAATGGAAAAGATGAGTTCATTTTAACTATTACAACAATTTATTGTAATCCGGGTGATCAATTCCTTATCTCTAAGACTCAATCAAGAGCTCACAAGTAACAACTTAAGCATGCTCATACAGTAACTAAACCCATAATAAACAAAACCAATTATAAATGGGATCCAGAGAAACCCCATTTCAAGAACAATCAATCCATCATTCTTTAACTAAAAACCAGATTAAATCAATTGGCTTTTTCAACACGTAAAGTGAACTAAACTATTAAACCAGTGAAGATATACTACTTAAACAGAAAACACCAATATTGAAAATGAGACCATGACTAAAAAGAAACAAACTTCCAAAATCAAATTTCAAACGATGTCTTAAACTCTTAAACCATCCAAAACATGTTCCAAAAACTACAAAAGCTTACTGTAGATTCCATTACACAAAAACAACGATAAAGCATCTCAGAACCTGAGCTTGGTGAAGAACCACCTGTTCTTCCCAGTCTTGAACCTCTCCTCGAGCTTAGCCTTAGCCTCCTTAAGAGCCGCCACCTTCTTATCCTTCGAAGCCAGAGCCTCGAGAGTCGCGACCTCCTTCAGATCCACATCCAATGTGTAGCGAGTAGGCATCAGATGCTGGTAGTTCACGACCTTGATGAAACACTTGACCCTCGACTTCTTCGCCGTCTTCTTGGCCGAGTCCTTGCGGATGACCTTGCTCGGGTACTTCTTGAGTCCCGCCACGAGGCAGTGCCCGTAAGGACGCTCGCGGTTTCCGTCGTCGAAGGAGCGGATGATCACAGCCTTCTTACCGGCGTAACGGCCTTGGAGAAGGATCACCGCTTTGTTCTGCTTTAGGAACTTCACCATGGCTGCTTCTCTCTCTTCCGGCGAAACCCTTTGATTGCAGAGAGAAACGACGGGGAGACTTAGGTTTTTTGGTATTTATATTGTGTGCTGTGAAGGAAACCCTAAAGGTAAGGCATGAAATGCAGTTGATTCGGCCCGTATAGAATGGGCTTGGGTCTAAGGAAATGCCAAGCTAAAGTTTTGGGTTTACAAAACTAAAAGTTAAGGTCAAAACTCAGAATCTTACGTATTACAAACTTGTATGAGCAATTGTTTCGGAGATACAATTCAAGTTTCTTTACAATGAGCAGGCATCTTCTTTTAACATCTCTATCATTTGTTTTACTGTACTGCTATTGTTAATCATCTAATCGTTTAGTATTACTCTACTTGTTATCGTTTCACCGGTGAGCATAGTTATAGGGTCCAACTGGTGACCAAGGAATGGAAGGAAATAATGCATTCCTTGACATTCCTAATAAATTTTACCATTTATAAGGAATAGTCATTCCTTCTTATTCCTTTTCATTCCTTTAATTGTAGAGAATTAAAGAACAAATTTGTTCCTCACTAAATTTGATATGGAATGACTATTCTTCATTATTCCCATAAATTTATTCCTATTTATTCATTTCCTATCCATTCCTATTGTTCCCGATGTGGTTACCAGTTGGACCCATAGTCACTTGCCTTTTGGACCTTTTATATATTCAGTTACAAAATGGAAAATGCAAACATACTATTTTATATTTTTATTGATTAACAAAAGTCTAAACCAAAGCCAATAATTCCATTAAGCCTAAAATCACAGCCTATAATAGCAGGTTTGTCGTAAACATGTGATATATTTTGTTTTTGGGGTTTTTGTATTTGAGTTAACAACATTTTAGTAATTAAGATGTATATATATATATATATATATCTTATGATATACCCCCTGTATATATACAACATTCATTTTCATTTGAAAATGATGTTTGCATGTCTAATCTGCCGGAGTTTGTGTGATTTAGGGCATGATTATCGTCTGTTTCCAAGTCCATTTCTTACACTATTTGGACCAAAAAGAAAATCAAAAGTAGGGAGTAAGATTAGAAACGGGTCATCTCACTTCTTAATTAAGAAGTTTTTGGGCTCGTCCTTCAGGGGCAGGTGTCACGGAATGGTTGGATGTAGGGTTTGTGTACGGGAAAGTAGTCTCTCTCTCTCGTTCTTCTCATTTCTTCTTCTCTCCAATTCTCTCGACGCCGACTCAACGATTCCGTCTCTCGAAATCGTCTTCTTACATACATATGTTCTTGTGCTCGTCCATCCATCTCTCCTTCAGTCGACATCTCTTCGGTATGTTCTTACTTCCAGAGACGTCCCTTGCCCTAATCGACATCGATTTCATCGCTTTCTTCTTCCATCACTCGACATCGACCTCTTCTTCCGTCACTCGGGATTCATCTTCCTCGATATGTTTTTACTTCCGGAGACGTCCAGTGTCCTAATCCAAATCCTCTCGTCCACTGATTCATATCTAACCTAAGGTATGTGTTCCTCCTTCGTTTAGAGAATTAGAATAATTTGTTGTGATGATATAATTGATGTGTCTGAGAATTAGTTTGTGCATGGTTCGTTTTCTCCTCTGTAAAAATAATGAAAAATTAATTTGAAACTATCAGATATTTAGTTAGATTGATTGCTTTGTTATTATCTGAGAAAATTGAAATTGAAATTTTGTGATATAGTGTTAGAGATTTTTGAAAATCGTGGTTGAATGTTCGTGGCAACGCGTTGGAGATTATTATGCAGCAAGTCCTCTTGCTACAGCCAGAGGTGAAAAGAGGGAGCATCTCAACTGTAAGCAGAGGTGGCACAAAACCAATGAACTTACTAACAAGTTCTGTGGTGCCTTTGCTGTTGCAGAGAGACAACAAAGCAATGGTCAAAATGAGACGGATGTTCTGAAGCTGGCTCATCAAATCTTCTACTCGGATCATAAAATAAATTCAACCTTGAGCATGCTTGGTGTGTGCTTAGATATGAACAGAAATGGCTTCCCAATCCTCAAGCACTGAGGTTGGTATGGATGAGATATGGTCTCAAGGTATCAAGGCTGCAAAAGCCAGAATAAATAATGGTAAAGAGAAGGCTGAAGTTGATTATAAGAGCATTTGGGAGATGAAGAACGTGGGCAATGAAGGAGAAGCTCTCTAAACTCGCTATTCTAGACACACTCCTAACTAAAGAAGAACCTCTCAGTGATGCTGAAGAAGTAGTGAATAATAAACTACTAGCCCTCTATTTCTGAACTTGTTAATGCATGCAGATTGAACTTATTTGGATCCTCTTTTGAATTATATCTATCGTTTTCTAGTTATATCTCTACTTGTAGTCTGTGGTTTTATGCATCTTCTATGTCTAATAAAAAACTGTCTCCTTCGTTACTGATGTGTGGTTACTGATGTTTTCTTACTGATGTTATATGTTTAATAAAAATTTGTGTGCTTCGTAATTTAATTGTCTCCAAAATTGTAGAATTTAAAGATAAGTTTGTGTGCTTCGTTACTGATGTGTGCTTACTGATGTTATATGTTTGATAAAAATTTGTGTGCTTCGTAATTTAATTGTCTCCAAAATTGTAGATGCTAAAAATAAATTTGTGTGGTTCGTTACTGATGTCTGCTTACTCTTTGCAGGTTACGCACCTAATAGGACTACTCCTCCATCCAGCCGTCTGATTCAGATGACTATGGTGGGAACACAGTCGACGAAGTCTACAGCGAGACTGATGATCTTATTCGTATGGATCACGAAGAGCTCGGCAACAATCATCCACAGCAGCTTCAGTACCCGCCACAACCTGAAGTCGAGTTCGGATTCCCCCAGACATGTTACCGTAGTGAGCAACCTCTTCTAGCAACCTCTTACACCAGAAATGATCCGGGTCGAAGATACTACACATGTGCGAATGTAGACAATGGAGAGTGCCATGTTTGGAAATGGTGGGATGTCGCCGTTATGAAGGAGATGAGGGCAAGGGATAGACACACGCTTGAGCTCGCTGAGAAGGTAGATTTTCTAATCCTGATGAGTGACTATGAGACTGAGCAGAAAATGGGTAAGTTAGAGAAATTAGTATCTGAGCTAGGCAACAAGAATGCAGGTTTAACCAATCGGTTGGAAAAGGTGGTTTGTGTATTGGTCATTGTTTTTGTGGTATTAGGTTTCGTGGTTATGTTTAAGTAACTAAGTTCATGCAAGTTTGTTTTCATATGATGGTGGTAATGGTGTGTAAGTCAACTTCCATGTCAACGAAAGGGAGTATAATTTGGCGTACTATCTCACTAATGGTATTTATCCAGAATGGGCGACATTTATTCAATCTATCTGACTACCACAGGGTGAAACACATTCACTATTTGCTAAAACCCAAGAATCTGTCCGAAAAGACGTTGAGCGGGCCTTTGAAATCTTGCAAGCTAGATTCGCCGTTATTAAAAATCCATCTAATGTATGGGATAAATCCAAGATAGCTAATATTATGAAAGCATGTATCGTACTTCATAATATGATTGTTGAAGATGAACGACATACACAAGATCAAGATGAGACGTTTCAACATCAGGATATTTTTTTTTGCGTTAAGATGCCTACTGAGATTTTCAGTTCACTTGATCGCCGAGAAAGAGTTTGAAGTAGACTAGTCCATCACCAATTGAAACTTGATTTGATCGAACATATATGAGATCAATTTGGGTAGAAAAAAATTAAAACATCATGTTTAAGTTTATATGAATTAAATAAAAAGATGCTTTTATGCATTTGTAATCTTTTTTCAACTTTGTAATCTTTTTTTCAACTTTCTAATCTTTTTTCTTTTCAACATTGTTATGTTTTTAAATGTTTAATGTTATATGTTTTATTATAAAGTCCTACCAATCAATTTTTAATCTCATAAAAAAATTACTATTTAGTTAAGAACCTACAAAAGTTTCTACCAATAATCTCTATTTTTAACCATATATCTCAACAAAATCTCTTAATCTAATTATATTATTAAACTAACCTAAGATATGCAACTAAAGTCCTAGCAATGAAGATGCTCTTAGATAAGTATTTGAGCCAACTTCTAAAAAGAAAAACCATGTATCCACCAATTATTTTATTTAGGTTAACCAGGCCCAATCCTCGTTTAGGTCATTAACAATTGCGTCAGGAACCGTACCACATCCATTTGTTGCTTCTTTTTTTTTCCCGAAAAAAGACATCCATTTGTTGCTAATTGACTTGTTTTATGGATACAGTTCGACGACGGACCAAATTCAGTTTAATACTCCGTATGACAATTAACATAAACACGATCACTTAATATATCTGAAACATAACAAACGACAACCACCCACAAAGTATATTCCACATAAAGAGTAATTAAGTAAAACAACTATCAACAAATATAACTTCTTTTATTACAGCAATAATTTGCATGAAATCGTTAACTCCGAAGTCTCAGAAGCATGCGTCCAGAACACAACAGCAGCATATGGCAGCACAACTGCCAAAAGATAAGGCCACTTAGATTAATTGTCCATTGATTTTTTTCTCTTTACAATTTTTATGTTGGGAATATGCATGAGTTATTTAAAATAGGCGAATAGCAACAGTTTCAAAACCTAAAAGACACAACATTTCTTTAATGCACGTAACAGGATCCATGTCTTAATTATTTGAATTTTTGCAATAGATTGATAAACGGTGTCAAAATGAGCTGTAGCTCATGAGTGGCTCAACTCAGCTCGTTTTTTCATGAACGTGATCTCTATATTTTAGATTCATTTTATAAATGAATTTAATAATCGAGCTTAAATTAGATCATAGTTTATATGAACAATCTTAAATGAACACGAGCTCACTAATGAGCTCTGTCATTTTTATATTTCAAAATTATATAACATATTATATAATGTTATATAGTTGGATAACTTCTATTTTTCTTATATAAATATGATAATTTATATATTTATCTTTTATATTAAAATGTCAAACTAAATGTTCGTAAAAAATATTTTATATATTAATTATATTTATCTTCTAATTTTAAATGTAAAACATACATGATATAAGTAAAATGGAAACTAAACTTTTAAAAATTATCTATAACTTTTTCGAAAAAAGAAAAAAAACTATACACCATTTAAGAATTATCAAAATCTTCTATATATTTAATTTTTGAACAATATTATAAAAGTTATTTTATCACTATTTTATTTTATAGTTATTATATTTATATTAGATCACGAGTTAGTTCATTTAGTTCATGACCTATATGATCTGAGTACGGGTTTACATATTAAAACTCATATAATAAATGATCTGAGCTGAGCTAGTTCATGAAAAAACCGAGTTCACCGTGAGCTGAGCTGAGTTGATCAGCGAGCTAGCTCATTTTGACATCCTTTCCAAAAATGAAAGATTATATATATATATACCATCCTCTCCAAAACCATCCTTTCCAAAATGAAAGAATATATATATACAAGAAAAATGAAAGAATATATATATATACCATCCTTTCCAAAACCCATCGCCCTTAGACTTCGTCTCCACTGCGCCCGCTGGAGGATCACCCACCATCGCATCTCTGGTCGGATAACCAAGCGGCGGCGGGCTTGTGTACGGCCCCTGTGGAGGTTTTTCCACTACGGCTAACAAGATTATTAATAAGTTATATAACTAATTAACGTTTATGGAATAACTGTTGGAAATACGTATATCGATCTTGAATATTAAAAATTTGACTGAAGAAGAGGAATACCTGAATATGTGCTGTGATCGGGTTGATTCATTTCAATTTAATAATAAGCTGTGAGGAGCTGAGGATTATGAAGAAGGGATCGAGTGTTGTGGTTTTAATTTAAAGAAGGCGAATATTATGAAGTATTAAAGAAAATAGTTATCAAGGGTTGGTGATGTATATAAATAGCTAGAAGTTATGAAGATGCGGACGAGAATAGCAGGTATGGACTTATTAAGATTATTGGAGTGGTTGATAATATATATATAGTGATATATATACCACATATATATGTTGATAACACACACACATATATATATATATATATATATATATATATATATATATATATATATATACATATGTTGTAACTGGATAATAGTGATATATATATATATCATGAAGATTTTTGTTGACAAAAAAATATCATGAAGGATTTTCAAAGTTTTAAGTTTTAGTCATATTTTCTTTCGTGAATAATATATGATCCAGCGTTCGACATGATGCTATGTCAAAAAACTCATGTGTTCTGAAATTTACTTTGTTTGTGTTTATGGTTATTTGATTTGTGTTAATCATTTATAATTATATATCTTTTCATCGAAACTATTTTACACAAATTTAAGAGTAGTATGGTGTTTTAATATTTGATACTTTCACCAAAATGTGAACAATTTTTTAGTATATATTGATATTTATGTGTGAGACAAATATTGTACTAACGACGCCGTGTTTGAACAAAAAAAACACCTAACTCATTCATTTACCAATTTTTGCTATGGTCCTTAAAATTACGCGTAAACTGTTTGAAAATTCTAAAGTATTAAGAGATTTGAATATTAATTGTCTTCGAAATTGAAAAAAAATATTCACTAAAACATTATAATCTTAATTATTATATGCAATGTATAGAGCTCAATTTCGATTTTGCGACAGCTATATATATATATAATGGAATATCATTAATCATTAAGATGGTTGAGACATCAGTGTAAGGTATTCTTCACTTTTCCAGTTGTAGTTTTATACTGTATTTGTTTAAAAGTCCTCTAAATAATTATTAAGTGTGTATTAGTTAAAAATCTAAGGTGGCATAGGCTTAAAGGATAAAGACGCAATTTCAAAATAAGGAGACGAGGTGATATTATATTGAGGTGTCGACTGGTTTTCCCGCTGCCATCCGCAAACGCAGCTTTTGCGGTTGGTAGCGGTTGTTGGCGTTTTGCAACAATCACTCAAACCGCTTTAAACCGCTTTAAACCGCTTCAAATCGCTTCAAACCTCATAAATTCAAAAGCTGGTTCCAGCTAGCGTTTGCGGTTGCGGGCGGTTGCGGGAGGGTAAAAAAAAATATTTTTTTCAAAAACAATATAAATACAAAATAAAAATATTCAATAAAAAATTTAAATTAAAATTATTAAAATTCTAGAATATATCTATTATATTTCAATTAATACTATAAAATTTTAAAATAAAAGTTTTTTTATAATTTTTAAAATTTTAAAACTATAACTTTCTAAATATAACTTTGATATTTATTATAATTTTATGATTTTTGGTATTTTTCTAATTATAGAAAATATAAATACTATTAATTTATTTTTCAACCGCTGGTTAACCAGTCATAAGTATCCCGCAAACGCACAAATTTTTAACCGCAGTACCAGTCGTTCAAATCGCTTAAAACCGCTAGAAGTCGCAACCACCCGCATCCGCAAACTCCCGCAACCGCAACCGCAACCGCTGCGGTTGAACCAGTCAGACCCTGAATAGAAAGTGTAAACGTTTAGATGGTATTGGACCACTAGGGCACTATCTTAAAGATTCGCGCCTTTCTTGACATTTTTGGTGCTTTGATTTTTGATCTTCATGTATTACATTGCTTCATATTTTCTCTGCGTTCTTTGTAAAACTGGCAAGTTGTAGCTTGAATCTAGTTCTCGTTTAATTAGATGGTACTGATAACAAATTTGCAGAGAAAACAGACAAACAGACGCGTCATCTTGTATATGATGGATTTGAAAGTTGGGACATTAATAGATGACTTTCTTGCTTCTTGTAAATGATAGTAGTATTGAACCAAATTTATGAAACACACATAATTCATTGTTTAATAAAACTGTATCCTCATTTCATTTATATTAGAAATTGATTTTTAAACATATACTTTTTACTAAAGCATTAGCAGGGCCTGCTCAATAGACAATAGCGCCATGTAGGGCTGGGACGGATCCGGATATCCAGGATATTTAGAGTATCCGGATCCGGATTTGTATCCGTCGGATCTGTGATTTCAGTATCCGGATCCAGATTCGTGTCTTTCGGATATTCGGATTTCGGGTATCCGTCTAGATATCTTGATATCCGCGAATATCCGGATTCGGATCCGGATCCGTCAAAATAATTAAATTTTTTTTTTTTTTAAATACAAATTAAACACAAAAAATCTTTAAATATTACACAAATTAAATAACTTTACAAAATTTATGAATGTACTTATGCATATAATATTACTAAAATTAAATGTAATATTATAAGACTATTTTTATATATAAATATTAATAAATTAACTATAATTATTAATAAAATTAAAAATTTAATATATTTTAAAAAATCGGATCCGGATCCGGATATCCAGACTTAAAAATTCAGATATTTGGATTCGGATTCGACGGATCCGACATTTTACTATCCGGATCCGGATCCGAGCACTCCGGATATCCTATTTCCGGAGCGGATCCAGATCGGATCTCGGATCGGATCCGGATTTCGGATAATAATTCCTAGCCCTAGCGCCATGGACCCTGGGAAAACAAACAAAATTAAGACCGATTTAATATTTTAAAAAACTGATAGATATTTGTTTTTTTCCAAAAATATCAGAAATACTTTTAAAAATAAAATTGTGATAAAATAAAAACACTTTGATAGAAAAAAATTGGAACCATTTTTTATTTTTAATATAAAATACATATATATTGATAAAATCAGACCCATATCTTGGGATGGATTGCGCGTAAAACCCGTCTCGCTTGATCTGTCAACCCACATATTGTATTTTTTGGTCAAAAACTCTGACTCGCATAACCAGCAAACAAATAAATTTTTACCCGTATCTGCCCGTTTAGTTTTGTGGGTAGTCGGCGGGACCTGTGGTTATATTTTTTTTTTTAAAAAAAACTGACTTTATTTTTTCAAAAATAATATAAATTTTATATACTTTTAAAATTTTTTAATTATTAATTTTTCAATTTCTCATATTTTTTCAAAAAAATATATGTACTTTTTGAAAGAACAGGTTTTTTAAAAACATTTTAATTTTTTTTTGAGGATCAGCGGATACCATACCCGCAACTCAAAATCCACCAAGCCACATCCACCCTGCATAAGATACTCATAACCTGCATCTACAAATAGATTTTTTCAAATTGTTCGGCCTGCACCTACCCCGCGGCGGGTCAAACAAGGTTCAGTTTAAGTCTCAAATTCCCAGGCCTATATCTATTAAGAAATAAGAAAACAACATATTGGATCCGCAGCGGTTGTCTAACCCGGCCCCGAACATTAGTTACACATATTTATCAATTAGAAGTAGGGTGGGAGAATTAAGATGCCAATTTTTCTCATCAACTTATTTTTGTAATTGTTTATAATTTATAATAGGGAAATCGGCCAAAAAAACACTGAACTTTTCAGGAATTACCAAAAGAAACCTATACATATGGGCTGGCCAAACAAAGCACAAACTTTTCATTGACTATAGAATTAATTAACAATGTTTTCGTTGACTTGCCAATTTAGCACGCCTTCAGCAAATTTAACAGAAAAAAATGACATCGTTAAATGTTGGTGTTAAGTGAAACGACGTTGTTTTGAAATGAGATGAAACGGTGTCGTTTTAGGTTTGAATCAAATGGCAAAGGTACTTTACCATTGGGCATTGGCTCAGTCAATGAAGTTACTAACACATTTAATTATATTTGGTACTGAATGAATATAAAAAAAATTATCTAAAAATTTAAAAAAGATCTTTAAAATTTCTAAAAACTAAAAAATTAATTCCAAAAAAAGAAAATTTTCATTTTTCGGATTATAAAAAAATGAAAAAAAAATCGAAAAACATTCCAAAATGTTAGACATATTTCGAATCTGAAAAATATAATCAGAAACTATAAAAATATTTTTTTAATTATTATTATTTTTTATCTTTTATAGTTTCTTATTATATGTTTTCAGATTTGAAATTTTTATCACTTTTTTGAATCTTTTTCGAATTATTTTATTTTTCAATTTTTCTTTTAATAATATGAAAAATGAAAATCTTCTTTTCGGCATTTTTTATAAAAATAAAAAATAAAATAAAAAAATTTATTTTTTATTGATTCTGATTATTTTTAGATTCAAATTTTTTTGATAACTTTTTTTTGTTATTTTTTGATTTTTTTATTTATTTTCAAATTTTTTAATCCTAAAATGAAAGTTTTCCTTTTTTTGATTTTTTTTAAATGAAATTTTGGAAGATTTTGGATTTTTTAAAGGAAAATAAAATTTATTTTTAATTTCAGTTTCAAAATTAATTTTATAAAAAAAAATATTTTTTTCAAAGTTTTGGAATTTTATAGTCCTTTTAAATTTTTATAGAATTTTTATATTAAAAATCAATACCTAATAAAAGTAAACGTGTTTGTTCCCAATACCTTGCTATTTGATCCAAACAACCTGGGTTTGATCTCTAGTATCCAACAGTTAACGTTGGGTTAACGCTGTCTTAATTGTCGTTTAACGGTATGCTAATTTGGTCAGTCAATTGTAAGTTTCTTAATAATCTAAATAAGTCAACAAAAGTTGAGGGTTTTATTGGCCAGACAAGTGTACGAATTAATAATCATATTTTATAAAGACATTTTATCATTAAATATTATGGTTCCTGAAATAATTTTCATAAAAAATCTTATAATGACATTTCTTGAGATATATAAAGTCTTATGGTTCTTGTAATATTTGTTTCCCTTTAATAATCTATGAAGCAATTTAAAGAAATATATTAAAAATTGACTGTCATAAATTTGTAATAATTAACATACCATTTAAGACAAGTAGTTGTGGCAAAATAAGGTAATCATCATATCAACTTTCGCAATTAATTGATTACAAAATAAGGTAAGTTATTAATAAACGAATTAACTAATTAAAAACCTTTACCAACAAAGTATATCTTTTTTAATACCATAATATGGGTATAAAATCAAAGAATAATAGTTTTGATTTTGATATATTGTAAAAAAGAATTACCAGTTTTTTTAAAAACTATAAATAAATAAAAAGTTGAAATATAATACAAATGAAAGACCAAATAGTTTGGGTTCTTCAGTCAACTATTTTCTTTTATCAAATTATTTCGTTGAAATATGCAACAACAGTTTTACAGCATAAACAAAATCAATGGCTTTGTTTCAATTCAAAATACCTCATTTATATAGTATATTTGTAGACTTTACTAAAATATTTAGTTTTCACAATAAGCTATGTAACAGAATGTTCTAAAATTAATTTTTAAAATTTATCTACATGTAAGTTAGGATTATTTATAGAATATATTGTTAATAAAATTACATTTTAAAAATAAAAAAGAGAATATATGAGGAGTAGTTTACACTAATGATTTAATTAACAAATCTTGCTCTTAAAATTTAAATATTAAAGCATGAGATTAGGAAATAAGATATTACGTCAGTAGAGAAAATACCATCCCACTATAGATATTTTAAAAATATAATGTGATTTTCCAATTTTGCTGTACAATAGAGAAAATATCATTCTAATCGCACATCTTTTGAAGGATCGGAATGGTGAACTCTTAGAGGTCTGAAATATGAACACTTTCCTCAATCATCTCTGAAAAAAATATAAAACAAAATTACAATCAGAAAACCAAAAAATATATATATGTATATAGAAGCTTATAATTCTAAACAATAATATAAATCTATTAATAAAAAAAGTACTTGCAGCACAAAAAGATGGTATTGAAATGATATAGCTGAGGGATGTTATCAAATTGAGAAAAAAAAACAATTTTACCAGATTGATGAACAAAGATGTTATCGAAATGATATATCAAAGAGGTGTACAATCAAATCATATATAGCTTTAGTGGAGAAATCGTCATAATAGAGTATCTGCATATAAACCAAAAGAAAAATCAGCTCATAAAATATAAAAGCTTAATGTTCTAAAATAAGAAGAAGAATAAAGTTCAGACTTCATAACATTATTAACATTGAAAATTCAGAATACAAAGTTCAATGATTTCGTTTTTTTCTAATGTGAATTCTTATTTATAGTAAATTGGTAGACATTTCTCAATGATTTAGCTTGCATTATAACTTAAGAAGTAGAATATTCTCTAATAAATTCTCAATAAATTTTATACTTATAAGGTAATTTTATTTTTGGAATATCTTGAGAGAATTTAATGAATTAAATAGAGAAATGATTGCATATTAATGACCTCTTTGAATTTGATGATATTCTTGCGCAAGTAATATATAATAAGGTAATTATTATCTTCTATCAATTATAATTTCTCACAATTAATTTACTTTCTCTCAAATCTAAAACATTTATTGAAAATTTAATGAATTAAACAGAGAATTGCATATTAATTACCTTTTTGAATCGAGAAACACACATAAGATAAGTATTTAATGTTACTTTATTGATAGGAGATCTCGATGATTAAAATAAATAAAAAATGAAATTCTGAAAAATTAACCAATAAGATTAAGAGAATTCTTCTGAAAAGCTATGTATGAGTGTCATGTGTCAAAGTGACTTCTATTTTAATATATAGAGGGATTTGCTAAATTAAAATTTATTTCAATCAATACAATTTGGTATTGTCATATCAGAATCATCATTACAAACATACAAAGACTAAAAAACTTGTTAAATACCGGTATTAAAAAACCTCCACTATTAAATTAGGCAATTGTTTTATAAATAAATAATTATAATCTATTAATTATTTTATTTACTATTTATTTCAATCAATACAATTTCGTATTGTCATATCAAAATCATTATTACAAACATACAAAGTCTAAACTTGTATTTTCATATCAATAACTTGCGCAAGTAATGTATTTTTTAAATAAGGTAAGACATTTAATATGAATTATTAAATTTGATTGATTTAATTAATTCAAATAGATTAAAGAAAATAAAAACTTGTGCAAGGTGTGTATAATTAAAATAAGGTAAGTCATTAAAAGGAATTAATAACTTTGATAAATTTAATAATCAAATAAATTAGATACGTTTACATGCGCAAGAAATGTATATTCTCAATAAGAAAACTTTATATTGTCTCATCTTTCTCTATATTAAATGTTGTTTCTATTTATTTTTTTTAGAAATCACATATTGTAATAAGGTAAGATTTTAGCAACGATTGTATTTAAATAATTTTAAATTGAATGCAGATTTTTGGTGGGTAAATATTTAATAAACAAATATAGTTTATTAATCATTCAATTCTTAAATATCCTTTATGTAGTATTTTTAAAATTTGTTATATATTTTAGAAAAAATATATTTTCTGTTTGCGACCTGTGATAATGTATTTAAATATTTTAAAAATGAATGTGGAATTTTGGTGGCTAATTTATTAATAAACATATATTGTTTAGTAATACTTAAATTCTGAAATAGCCTTTATGTAGTATTTTTGATTTTTAACATATTTTAGTATAAAATGTATGTGTGTGTTTTTCTAACAATAATTATATGAAGGATAAGAAATTATTACTAATATTTAACATATTTTAATATAAAATGTATGTGTGTGTTTTTCTTAGTAGGATAAGAAATCACATACAATTTTTTTGATGAAAAAATCACATCACATACAATTTAGATTTATGAAAATATATTATCACAGGTTGAAAACCAAAACTATATTTTATATTAAATTTAAAGATTTTATGTGTGTGTACCAAGGTTCTAAAGAGTTAGTATATATATTTTATAATAATGTTCTAAAGAGATAAATAAATAAATATATATATATATATATATATATATATATATATATATATATATATATATATATATATATATATGGTTGAGAGTGTTTGGAAACCTAAATTTAGTGGTTCTAGGTTAAATCTATCGTTGAGATTGTTTGGAAGCCTAAATTAATTGGTTCTAGGTCAACTCTTCTCTGCCGATTTAAAAATAAATAAAAAGAGAAATTATCAAAAAACAACCAATATAATTAAGAGAATTATTCTGAGAGTGTCTTCTATGAGTGTCACGTAAGCAGAAATCACTAAAGTGACTCATCTTTTAATGTATAAGGGGATCCATAGAATTATTTTTTTCCAACTGATAGAACTATTGTAGCCGATAACGCAAAAGAATAAGAGTGATTTTATTCTACCCTTATGGTATTGTTAATAGTTTATGCTCTTTTGAAAAGTTGACAAGTATAACTTATAACTAAGACTGGGTATTTTATATGTTAAATTTGATTCGATTATTTATTCGTTTCGATCGATTCAGAAATTTCGGTTAAATTTTCGAAACAAAATAAATACTAAAAATTAAGATGCGTTAAAACCGAAACAAATCACAAATATTAAAATTTTAGGAAACATATCTGCTCTGATCCGGCAATATACAAATACATGTATATCTTGATTGCATTGAAGATTTTATATGTATGAAATTATATAATTATTGTTCTAACATATGATCTGACAAATTATGTTCACATGATTACTTATAGAAAAGTATTACATAAAAACATTTATGACAATTATAATGTTTTTCTTAAGTTTTCTGTTATTATAATTGTTAACTAAGTTTAAAAAATTATAAAATATGTAGATTTACTATTTCTTTTAATTTTTATTTTATATATCATGCAAAAGAAAATTTGAAAAAAAATTGTATCGAATTTTTAAGATTATTTTGTATTATGCAAGACATTTGCGATATCCGTAAGTATTCGTAAATATCTGCAAGTATCTATTTATTTTTTTGGATATACGTTTTTCCGGATATCCATATTTTTCTGAGGAAAACATATAAAAAATAGATATTTGTAACTTACGAAACAGATCACAAATACCTTTAAAAATCTGGATATTCTATGTGTCATGATATACTCATAACCAGGGGCGGACAGACATTAACGGGTACGGGGTCACGTGCCCCCTACTATTTACAAAATTTACAAAATTTTCTTAAGTAATCTGAATTAATTTGGTTGAATTGTTCATAGCTCAATGAAGAAATAGGTAAAGTGCCCCTAACACCAACTTTATTTTGTTATTTCTAACATTGTGCCCCCAACTAAAAGTGTTTCTACATCTGCCATTGCTCACAACACGAGTTAGAGTATGACCAATGGTAAAAATATCAAGTTGAGTATTTAAGCTATAATTTTTTTGACAATAAATTTTTATTATTTTATGTTTGTTTGATCAACTAATTAAAATTTATTTTAAAATGAAAATAAATTATAAGCATTGAAAAGAAGACAAGTGAGTAAATGAACTTCTAGTTGGATTCTCAAAAATTATAGATGCACTTTTACTTACTTTTTTTTCCTTTTTGTAATTTAATAGTGAGTAGAAACTCACCTTCATCTTTTCAATGGAATACTTTTAAAGTATTTTTAAGAGCATTTCTAAGAATACTATCTCAACTTCACCAAAAAATAGAAAAATAGGAAAAGAAGGAAAAGTATCTCAAATAAAAGACTTTTAGATATTCATGAGATATTTTGTGAAATGTGTAATTTTAAGTGGTTTTTTTTATTAAAATTTAAATGATAATATTAATAAACTTAGATACTCACCTTCAATGCTTTTGTAATGAGATTACTCTTATATACGTAGAACCTGATCAACGGGTGGTATTTTTTTGTTAAATAATGTAGTATTTTAGGGGGTAAAATAAAGTGTGCACAAAGAGAGGGTAACTAAAGTAGTTTTCTTGAATACATGTCGGGGTTTCTTATACTAGATATTTCTTTTTGAACTTTGGCTTTCTTATACTAGATATTGGTATAGATTGTTTCGAGCTACCGCTACTTACATAACACTTTGACTCGTTTACATGTATACATTGAGTCATTGAGATGCAAGCACAATACACATCTTTGTTATAAGAAAACATTTCTTGATTTTGGGCACAGCATATACTTTTCACATAATAATGAATGTTTTTTTTCATGGAATATATGAGCAGATCCAAGTAAGTCTTTATCAATATAGATCGAGATGGATCGGTCCTTAAAACCCACCGCGTGAAACTTAAAGAATTCAGAAATCAGGAATCAGCAGGGGCAGGCATATCGATCTTCTACTATATATGAATCTCCTTCTTCGACGGCTTTCCAACTCTTAATCCAGCTAATCAACTCTTAATCTTTGTATTTTTAGTTATTAATATGAACCATTTTCTATCAATTAATATGCAGAACATTAGCTTGTTTTGCTTGTTGACCTAATCTACCTTTAAGTTATGGCACGTTAATAGAATTTATGAGTACGTAATCACACCCCATGCACGGCTGTCTTTTATGATGTGCAATTAAAGAATTCATGATTTTGATTGAAATATGTATGTCAGGAATCACGGATGAAATGAGATCTAGAAAATTTGGTTGTAAATTACCAAATTATTCTAACTCTGGATATCTACAAAATCTATATTATTAAAGTTGAAATACATTCTCTAGATGTTTAGAAACAAGTATAGTATTTTAGATGAAAGTTGTTTGGAAACATAAATATTAGTATTACATTAATTGTATTTTTATATTTCAGCTAGCTTAATAATTTTATTACCTTAACGATAATACACATTATTAATTATGTTACCATAATAATAGTGCAGATTTTCATTTATTAGTTAATCAATATAGATTTTGTGCCAATTATAAAATAAAAAATGTAAATATCTAAGTCTTATATATGATTAAATGTTCAATTTAGCAAAAAAATTATTTTAGTTTCAACCGGTGGAAAATAACGTAACCAAAAATATTATTCAAAGTCATGTTTTTATGAATAAAATAATAATTTAAGTAAAAATAAATAAAAATGTGTTACATTTATTGTCACTTAATTTTTCATTTAATAAATTATTTTACTAAATAAATAGTATTTTTATCAGTTTATAAAATCAGTTAGGCATGAACATCTATATTATTAAAGCAGAATACTTCTTATGAATATGACCCTGACTTATATAATTAATTACAAATATTGTTTGTACTTTTTTGCCAACAGTATTTGCAACCAATAAAAATCATTATTTTACAATTACACTAAAAAATATATAATAATTCAGTTCTTAACCTTTTTAAAAAATTTGTTTCTTAAATATTTACACCATATCTTTTCAAACAATCTTGCACGTTATTAATTATTTGAAAGCATTTATTAAATGAAACCTCAAAATAAAATCAAGTTGAAATAAAAAATGATTAAATCAACAAAATCATAACACGGGTCTGAATTATCTCAACTTCTAAAAAATTAATTTCATTTAAAATAAAAACTAAATCACATAAAATAAATTTAATAAAATTATAGAAAATGTTTTGAAACGCATAAATAAATTTTTCAATACAGAGAGTGTTGAAGATATAAAATACTTTATTTAAATTAAAAAAATTCAGTGTAAAATAAGTTTTACTTGGGGTTCAATAAATAAAATCATATTACGGATTAGAATTATCTAGAGTCTCCAAACATTTAGTCATATTTAAAATTAAAAAAAAATAAGTCATATAAGTAAATTTAAGATAAATTTCATAAAAAGTTAAAATATATAATTTATCAAAAATCATAATTTTTACTACCTAAAATAATTTTTCAACAAAAAAATATACCCGCCCTTTTTAAGGGCGGATCAAAATCTAGTTTCCGAATTAAACACATGTTTTTCACTCTAATCGAAAGTTGATCCAGCCAATCGGATTTCCAATTAATCATATTGTGAGATATTATCAACATAAATTTCTAGAACATTCATCATCTACTCATTTCATTTGAAGTCATAAAACTGAAATGTTTTGATATGCTTAAATCTATACTATTAAATCAGAAGCATATTGGTATTTTTACTCTTTTTACCTCTACTGAAAATCATTTTCTTTGTATTCATTAAAGGTTTCTGGATATTTACGCTGGTTTCTTCTTAATTTTTTTTTGGTTTTTCATTAACCACCGGTTTTCTAATTCAGTTTCAGTTTGCGATTATTTCCATTTTTGATACTGCATCGCTTTAATATTTTTTCAACCAGTTATATTTGAAACTGTGTCATTTTCAAACTATTTAATGGTTTGGTTTTAAACCATTTTTTCTAAATCTAATCACATCTACTGTTGTTTGTTTCTTGATTCGAAATGATAATACGGTTGAATACTGTCGAACAGAACTAAATTTTTCAGTGAAGTCGTTTGGTTCCTTTATGAGTTTGGTTATACTGGTAAGTTATTTAAATTCAATAATTCTAAAATTTTAGTTAATTCTAAAAATTATTAATTTTGCCGACAATCATTATCATTTAAAACAATTTTAAAAAATAAAAATTATATTTTAAACAAATTTCTAACTTATGATCACCGAATTTGTCTTATCATTAAAACATAAAAATATTAAAATTTTCGGGGTTACCGGTCAACCGCATGTCTGAGTCGGATTTAAAAACATCGATCAAAACTATAAAACTGTTATATTGATTTATATTTAAAACATCTAATTCAAAATTAAAAACCTAAAATACATTTACAATATAGTTTTAACCGAACATAAATCCGGATATAAAATACATATATGAAACGGGCTATATAAATGAATATACAAGACGGGTTATATAAATGTGATTATATAAAGTTTTCACCAAACATAAATCTGTGCTTTAAAAGCGCGGATCAAAATCTAATCTTCTCTATTAAAAGATAAGTATCATTTTTATCTACCACTAAAATATCTTATTGGGTCTATTTCATTAATTGAATAATATAACATAACAATCAATAATAATATTAATAATAAATCAATTTTAACTATAAATTCAAAGTTTATTTTTAGTTATAACAAAATCTGTTGAGAAAAATCTAACAAAATCTTACTAAAGTTTTAAAATATTTTTATTAAATAATTTATTAATTATTTGCGTAATTAAGTAATATAATATTAGTATAATTTATATTAATTAAATTTTATTATGACCAAATTTATATTGATCAAATTTTATTATGAACCAAAGATTAAAAAGGATTTTTATTTTTATAAATTTATAATTATAGTCTATATTATATTAAAATATAATTATTATATAAATTAAATATGATAAAATTATATTAAATTTGTATATATAACCTATTTATTTCTTAAAAATGCTTTCATATAGATAAATTATTATTTGCCATTAAAATGGGTTCAAATTTGTTAACCATATCATACTTTTATACAAATAAAGTTATTAACATATTTTAAAATTTTATTTCTACAGCTATATATTTTCAAAAATTATATGTTGAAGAATATTTTTTATTTTATTATTTCAAATTATGAAAACTTGAAAATATAATAACAATTAATAAAAAGGTAAAATGTATGAAACAAATCACTATATTACTACAGTAATAAACATAAACATTATGATAAAAAAAGTTATACAAAACATAACACTAAAATATAAATCATATATTTAAAATTTATGATAATCAGAATTGAACATATATAAAATAAAAAAATACCCGCACATATATTAAATAAACATATCAAACCAGCTACTTGAAAAGATTTCTTAACACATCAAAACATTTATATTATTTTTGTTAAAAAATCAAACATATTTTTGGCAAACAAATCGAGCATACAGATATTTCAAGTCTGAATCCTCAACGAGCATTTTATATCATGTACACATGCACAGTGCAACTTTATATTTTCATTAATATTTTATTAAATAGTTTTACTTTTGTAAATCAAAATAATCAGGAAGATGCGATATGTACTTTGAAATCCTTTGGATCGCTGGTATAAACATGCCCCTCTACTTCTCTATGTTTATCGAGCATTGTTGACCTCAGGCGCTATTATATTGACTTCACTTAATGTTTTTTTTTTTTTTTTTTTTTTTTAATATTGATTATATATTAGTTCAACCCGAAAAACGGGAATTTAGATCCGGTTACAAACAGGTTTCGAACAAAATCTCCAAGATCAAACTATTACAAAACTAGTTTTGCCCGCCCACTAAACCCGGCGCATTCTGCTAGTATGTCTTTCGAAATTCCTTAGAATTGGTCACCGTTCTCAACCATCGACGATAATCCATAAAAAGTGAGGTTCTCTAAGTTGCCTTAGATGCCGGGATTTCTCAGGTCGTCTCCGGAGTAGCTAGCTCCCAATGAACTCCACCAAGCTTGTAACCGTCACTATCTATGAAGCGCGAGACGACTAATAGGGAAAGGTTCCGGATACTTACCACACCAAGGCACGGCTAGTACGCAACGTCACACAACGCTTGAAACCGCTTCCTAACCAAGCAAAGAGCTCGCTACTGCCGCCACCAAACCTGTACAAAAACGGCCTAACCTCCATGCCACACACCAAACCGATAGGGCCCTAACGACCAGCACAGAATCAGCCAAAGCTACACTACCGATGATGAATCGCAGACTCTTCACCGGCCCTGGGAAGGTAGCTAAGGCCAAGAGCGACACTGCCACAACCTTGACCAAAGCCGGGACAACTCTTGCCGCCTTCGAGAACCGAAGAAACAGTGATTGTGACTCGCAAACTGAAACACCGGTGTCAACAGTGATTCCATAAAATAAACCCAAGAGCCCTGACTTCAATAGTGATGCGGCCGCAATCTATCGAAGGTCTCAGATTGATGACTATGATGTTGATTCTGGAAAAGCTTGAGGCTTACGAAGTGGAGTTTTACGGCCATAGACGACCGATTAACAGTCCACTCAGCACGCACACATGAGTCGGAGCCGGGTCTGGTGCCATCTCCGCCTGCACACCAACACCCGCGACTCATCTCTGAGCAAACCAGAGCAGCCTTTGACTTCGCAGCGGAGGAGAGGAGCCTCGACGACGCCGTTGAAACTCGCAACACCAACCATTGAAGCCACTCGCCACCATCAGACACGAGCAGCACCGCCGCATCGCAGACCCGAGTAGCGAGCCTTCCTCACCACCACGAACAGAGAGGTCACGAGAGAGAGATCTAAAGGAGGAAACGCGACCCTCTCTCTCAGCCATGAAAAGCCGACTTCAACGGCTGAAACCCTTACGCCCCACCGCGCCGCGACACCAGAACTGGTCGTACTTCCACCGCAGTCGAGACCTCGCGAGCGGTATCTAAACGGCAAAGCCACGCCGAACCAGAGCCAACGACAAGGCAGTAGAGGAGGAGAGACTACCGGGAAGCAAATACAAAACAGAGAAGGGGAGAGAAGGGTCACCGGCGCCGGCACGCGCTCACACTCGCCGCCGGACACCGGTGAGATTTTCAGATCTGAAGCCTTTCAAGAGAGAGAGAGAGTTTGAGGAGAGAGAGAGAGTTCAATAACACACACTATTGACTTCACTTAATGTTGTATATTAGATTTAGTGCATGATTTCCATTTCATACTAATGCGTATTTTTAATGTCATAGCTACCATTTTTTTCTTTCTTTTGGCAGCTACGGCCTGCTGCCAACGTATATTCTTACTTTTTGTATATATATCGTACAACACAAAGATAGAACGGTGGTCCATACCGTAAACGGGAAACATGTCCCTAAAGATATAATATATGAACTAAAATGAGCACTGTGCTTGCAACGGCCCAACAACTGGAATACAAAAAAATTCTTGAATAAGTGGAATGCAAAAGCTTCCTTAGAAACTATAGTGTACGAGTCTTCCTTTCTAAACAATTACATATATATTTTTCAAAAGTTATGAGAACACACTTTCATTTTATGAGAAGTGGACTGATATATATTTTGCATGCAATTTACAGATTGGTCAAGTCAATATAGCACATGCATGGTATGCAATAAACTTAAATTAATAATCTTCTTATAACTCGAATTCACATAACTTTAGCACTATATATCAATTATCAAAACATCAAAAATATAGGAAGAAAATATCAAAACTCGAAGGAGAGAAAAAGATATGAAAGAAACAAAAAAGCCAAAGATAATATTCATCCCTTACCCGGCGCAAGGCCATGTCACCCCGATGCTCCATCTCGCATCAGCCTTCCTCAGCCGTGGCTTCTCCCCTGTCGTTATGACTCCTGAGTCTATCCACCATCGGATCTCGACGACTAAAGATGATTTTGGAATCACGTTCCTGGCCATATCTGACGGTCAAGAACGTCCAGATGCACCTCCCTCGGACTTCTTCTCCATAGAGAAGTCGATGGAGAACATCATGCCGTCTCAACTTGAACGGATCTTACTACAAGAAGACGGTGGTGTGGCTTGTGTTGTAGTTGATTTATTGGCTTCGTGGGCTATAAGAGTGGCTGATCGGTGTGGTGTTCCGGTCGCGGGATTCTGGCCGGTGATGTTTGCTGCTTACCGTATGATTGAAGCCATACCGGAGCTCGTACGGACAGGCATAGTTTCCCGAAAAGGTAACTCACATATGTTCGTAGTTCCTTTTTGAGACATATGCCAAATAATTAAACTTAATGACTTGTTATATATTCATATACATACTTTTTATTTTTGGTTGACATAATAAAATAATAAAATATAACCCATATATATACTAATCCCACGAACATTATCGAATTTGAACCATGTTAGTCTGTTACAGTCACACGGAATTGGTACAAACCATTAATATCCGGTCCAATATAATTTGTATTCCCACATCCGCATATAAACTCGAACACCTAATATAGAATGTGGTTTATATATATGGGACCATATGGTACACATATTCGTTATAAAAGAATGATATCATGCATGGTCATTGGTTGCCTTTGTCCGCTATTGTTGACGTTCAATATAGGTTTGCGTATATGATTAACTAGAAATGCAAACATTGCTGCTATAAATTTAATTAGTACCAACAAAATAAAGTAAAAATCAAAACGAGTGTTTTTTGTATATATTATTACGTCACAAATGATAATCACATGATATCAAGCGTCTAAGACGCATCGTTGTCAAATGAATTGTAGAACACGTAGGTATCAGCGACGAAGAACATCCGCAAACACAACTTGAAATATAAATGCGTTTAAGTAATAGCACATGTTGTAGTTGTGCATAGAGACGTTCCAATTAATGAAAAATGTACGTATGTCGCATTAACAATATTATACCCAAACAAAGCCTATCAAATTAAATTACTCATTCTGCATACAATCCAACTACGTAAAGCATGTATATATTTTTTCTTAGAAATAAAGTATGTATAGTTGATGCAATAATTATTCCTAAAGTTTCCCATTGAATGTTCCAACCAAGTGGACCAATTAATTAATGTTTATACTGGCATTGCCATGTTGATTGAACTCAAAATATTTATATCATACATACATGATATAATATATCATGTTGGATATAACTTGTTTAGTTTAAAAAATATATTTGAAGAAGACGGCATTCACACTGCTAAATATTCTATAAATATTTTAATAAAAAATGTGACAAATTATATTTTCTTGACACATGTTTATCGTTAAATAATTTAAATACTAAAAATTAAATAAACAACTAAATTATAATAAAATATTGATATTATTTAGAATGTAATTCTGTTTGAGAACTACACTAATATATCAATACAGATGTTCTTACAAAGCTGAGTTTAAGATGGTAGAGAACAGAGTAGCTTAAAATCTAAGTTGAATTATTGATGTTCTTACTGTTATAAAATTAAGAAAATCTATAATTCAACCTGGGGTTTAGGTGGTAAAGAACATAACTTAGATTTTAGATGTACGTATGTTAAGTGTTAATATATCAGCATTTGTGAATACTCTTCACAGTGCTTAGTTAAAAGGTTTTAGAGTTGAGAATATTTTTCTCAGTGGTTCATAAAAACTTCTTTAGGGTTTGGAAATACTCTTTTTCGTGCTATTAAGCTCGTATCAAAAATTTCTTTCTTTTATTAAATCATCATAAAACTGAATACAATTTTTAACCCTAGACGGCTATATATAAGAAATCCATAAAACCCCTAAAACAATAAAGATAACTATCTAAATAATTAATAAGTAAATAATAAAATATTTGAAAATATTCCAAATATTTTTCTGCATCATTCTCTCTGGGTTGGAGAAGATTCGTCCTCGAATCTTGATCAAACGAAGTTCACGAACGCAGTTCTGTTAGGAAAGATGCTAGTACTCACCATGACATCTAGAATCGTCTTCAATTGAGAAATCAAAAAAATCTGACTCTGATACCAACTGATGTAGCGGAAGCTTCTAGGTTTTGTGAATACTCTTCACAGTGCTTAATTAAAAGCTCTTAGGGTTGAGAATACTCTTTTCAGTGGTTCATAAGAACCTCTTTAGAGTTTGGAATTACTCTTTCCCGTGTTATAAAGCTCGTATTGAAATCTCTCTCTATTAATTCATCATAAACTGAATACAACTTTAGACTTGAATGCCTATTTATAATAAATCACTAAACTTATAAAACCTAGTATAATTTAAAATAGGAAAACCATTAAAACCCTAACATAATTATTCTATTGATAAATAATAATATTTGAAATATATCCAAATATTCTCTGCATCATTCTCTCCGGGTTGGAGAAGATTCGTCCTCGAATCTTGATCAAACGAAGTTAACGAACGCAACTTTGATAGAATATATGTTCATACTCACCATGACATCCAGAATCGTCTTCTTAAGAAATCAAAAGAACCAGGCTCTGATACCAACTGATGTAGCGGAAGCTTCTAGGTTTTGTGAATACTCTTCATCGTGCTTAATTAAAAGCTCTTAGGATTGAGAATACTCTCTCAGTGGTTCATAAGAACCCCTTTAGGGTTTGGAAATACTCTTTCCCGTGCTATAAAGCTCGTATTGAAATCTCTCTCTATTAATTCATCATAAACTGAATACAAGTTTAGGCTTGAATGCCTATTTATAATAAATCTAAAACCCTAGTATAATTTAAAATAGGAAAACCATTAAAACCCTAACATAATTATTCTATTGATAAATAATAATATTTGGAATATTTCCAAATATTCTCTGCATCACCTAAGCTTGCGTCAAAATTTCTTTTAACCTAAGTTTTTTTTTTTCTTTTAACCTAAGTTAGACAACTAATAGCAAATGTACTCCATAAATAACGGCAATAACGTACATTACATGTGATGTGAGCATGTAACTTTATTTCTAGTTACTTTAACTATTATTGTATGTTGAACACGCCAGACGTGGAATACAATTTGTTTTATTTGTTCTTGGTTACAAATGAATGAATGATTGTATATTAATTTATAATAGTAACATCTTATGCAGGGTTTCCTAGTCAACCAGAAAAACCATTAGTCCTACCGGAACAACCGCTCCTATCCGCCGGAGACCTATTATGGCTGATCGGAACTCCCGCAGCTCAAAAAGGACGATTCAAGTTTTGGCAAAGAACCCTAGAAAGAGCAAAAAATCTCCGGTGGATCTTAGTAAACTCCTTCAAAGACGAATATGAAAGTGAAATGACCAATCATGGAAATAACGATCGAAACCCGCAGATTCTTTACGTTGGTCCATTGCATGAACAAGCAGCAAGAAGTGTTAAAACTTTAACCAAAAGCCCTACATTCTGGGAAGAAGACAGATCTTGTCTTGGTTGGCTCCAAGAACAGAAGCCAAACTCAGTCATCTATATATCATTTGGAAGCTGGGTTTCTCCAATAGGAGAATCAAAGATTCGTACGTTAGCATTGGCGTTGGAAGCATCAGGAAGACCTTTTCTTTGGGCGCTAAACCGGGTGTGGCAGGAGGGACTGCCACAAGGGTTCGTGCATAGAGTCACCATAGCTAAAAACCAAGGAAGGATTGTGCCGTGGGCTCCTCAGACGGAAGTTCTTAAAAACGACTCAGTTGGTTGTTTCGTGACTCATTGTGGTTGGAACTCAACCATGGAGGTACATAAAACCTAAATTTCCACGAATGTCATATAAAATAATATATGTTCTACGTAAGTCTAGACAAAAAAGGGTGTAGGTAGTGCTAGCTAGACGTCTCTCTAAGCGGTAAATCGAGCACACAAAAATTTTTAAAAATAAAGTCGGAGTAAACAGTGTCTAAACGCCCATATACACAATGAATATCCCCTATATAACGCCTTTGAAAATTGGTTAGATATGTATATATTTGTCTCCATAATGTTATTTCTTATATTTGTTTCATTTTGCATCATTGCTTTTACAATTAATATAATAGGCGGTGGCAAGTTATCGGAGGCTAATGTGTTATCCAGTAGCGGGAGACCAGTTTGTGAACTGTAAATACATTGTGGATGTGTGGAAGATCGGGGTGAGAATGAGTGGTTTCGGAGAGGATGAGGTTGGAGATGGACTGAGGAAAGTTATGGAGGATGAAGAGATACGTGAGAGATTGAAGAAGCTGAAAGATAAAGCGATGGGGAGTCAAGCTCGTTTGTACTCGGACAGAATGTTTACCCTTTTTAAGGATGAGATAAAATGACATGTTGAAACTTAACCTGATGTTTTTCTGGCCATTGTGTGCGGCTTCCATAAGACCACAAAGACAATAGGAAAAAAAAGACATTATACAAATAACTTCTGTTTTATGTAAAATATTACAGAAATTTTTACTCAAATTTAAACTAAACATAAAAACTCTATTAATGATATTATTGTATTTTTTATACTAACCTAAACATCCAATTCTTAGCTTATACAATTGGAATTTGATTAAACATTCATTTCATTTGTAAATATCATAGTTTTTAATCATAAAAAAATATCATAGTTTTCTAAACAGCTGCCACCTCGCTTACTCGAACGAAAAACTAACTGAGCATAATCCAACAGTTGCTAGCGCGGCGGATGAGCCTTGAAGCGGCTGAAAGGAACGCGAGAAACGTCCATCACCCAACGAAAAATATAAAGCATCAGATTACAGAATTTATTAAATTATTTTGTTATAATATATAAACAAAATATGCATAACATTTTCATCGGATGTACCCGGAGGGACAAAGGAAAAATAAAACTGTTATTGATGTTGTGGTAACATGCTAAAAATAAGCTTTTCCGTTGGGTTGTTTGTTTCTTGCAGGGTCCCAGAGAAAATATCTAAGAAGTGAGGAGAATAAGCTTTTGTTTTTTAAATAGATAGTAAACATGTGACAGGATGCAAAAGTGGAATGCTGCAACGGACATGATTTGTGTCATGTAAAGAAGATCAAGAGACTTGTCAGCATTTGTTTTTCAGATGTCACTTCTCAGTTAAAGTTTGCAGAGTATTGATTGAGGGTCCTCTTGGAGAAGATTTCACAGCTGAATGGAATGAGATTCTAGATATAATATCTAGAACCGGGCATATGACCACGGATATGTTTCTTATACGATACACTTTCCAAGTTTTGGTGCATAGCATATATATGGATAGGGCTGGGTAAAAAATCCGGATCCGAAGAACCGAACCGAACCCGAACCGAAATTGATTAAATATCCGAATGGGTTCAAATTTTTGGTATTTAAAAAACCGAACCCGACCCGAACCGAAGTATTTCGGGTACCCGAATATATCCGAAATAGATTTATATACCTATATATATTAACTATTTTTAGATTTATTGTATATTAAAAACATTCTTAATATATAAATACTTTTTAGTAGTCTAAAATACTTAAGAAATATATACAAATAGTCAAACATACATGTCTAAAATAGCTAAAGTATACTCAAAACATCCAAAATATTTAAAATGTATATTGATTCTCAATCGAAATTTTCAAAATAAACCAATTTATATGTTAATTTTATATATTTTGACGTATGCTATTTAAATTTATATGTAATATGTATTTTGTTTATAGATTTTGAGAAATTTAAAGTATATAATGAATTTTAAAATTTTAAAAATTATTTAAATGGGTTATCCGAACCCGAACCGAAATTTAGAAATATCCGAATGGGGCTAAAAATTTTAAACCCGAAAACCCGAAACCCGATTGGACCCGAACCGAACCCGAATGGGTACCCGAACGTCCACCCCTATATATGGAGAGAGCAACCGAGTGATCCTGATCAAGTTTGTGGATAAAATAGTAAGGCTGAATCATCAGTTCAAGGGAAAGGGCATACTTTTTTTTTGTCAACAGGGAAAGGGCATACATATCTTGATGAAGGGCTTAGAGCATGGTTTGGGAGAAGGATGCAAGCCCTTCCCACGATAACAAACTCATGAGATAGTTTTTTCTTCTTTTTTTATTTTGATTTCTTATACAAATCAAAATAGATGCAAAATGATATATAAATTTTTTTGACTGAATAAAAATTTACATTCATTCATTAAAAATATATACAGAACTTTAAAAAGTATATATACACAACATTTAATCCTATACAAATTACAAACTCTAATATATACTCAAATCATAATTGAAATGAACGATGGCAGAGAGACACGCGCGTTTACACGTACGGTAACTCGGTAAAATAAAAATGTTTTTGACCTTTTCTTTGACAGTCAAAGAAGACGAAAACGAGTGTTTTGACAAAATCACGAAAAAGGAATATTTTTTTTTGTTTCCTCTGCACAGAATCTTGATTTTAGCTTCTTCCTCCTCTGTTTCTCTCTCTTAAGGTTTCTTTTCTTCCACGATTCCTCTTCCCTCTTTGCTTCTTGTGATCGATTTTGGTGAAATTGAGCTGATTTTATCTGTTCGCCTGGGTTTCTCTTTTTTTTTGTGGTAAATATCTGGAATTTTAGTGCTATCAGTCAAGATCGCTGTTGGATTTGGGTAGTTGAATGAGTGTGATATTTGCATCGTTTTCATCTAATTACGTGTGATTTAATGGGAAAGTGTGATCCTTTATTACGGCTTGTAAACATTTAAGGTTGAATCTTAACATTAGCAACATTTGGATCCCGATTTGCGCTGGTGGGGTTGGCTTTAGATCCATACGCAAGCTTTTGAGCTCTCAAAGATATGTTTTTGTTACACTAAGCTTAAGCCATTCAAACTGATGAGATATACTCTCTTCTTTGTCTTGCTTCCTAGGTTTGTATATTTAGTGTAGAATCCAATCACCATGGATCATGAACACAATAGGAATCCATTTGCAAGTGCAAGTGGAAGTGGAAGAGCAGGGGGAAGTACAAGTGCGAGCTCAAACTCCAGTTTTAGTAGCAGCATGGCGGATACAGATGATGATCAAACCATTGCACGTATATTAGCTGAAGACGAGAGCTTAAGAAGAGAGCAGGGCAGGCTTGGGAAGAGGCTCTCTCATTTAGATTCTATCCCTGTATGTATAAAAAGCTTTTTTTTTATCCACTATTACTTCATACTACACAAGAGTAACCTTTGCTTTGTATTGGCAGCACACTCCTCGGATAAATAGTAAAATACCCGATATAAATGATGCAACATTAGACCATGAGCTCCTCTCTGTCAGGTTCTTATTCTTATTCTTACTTGCTTTTATTGTCTTTTCCTTTTCATTTGACTGGTTAGATTATTCATTAGCCATCTCTCCTTTTTTTTCTCTTCAGGTTGGCTACATATGGGTTAGCTGAACTGCAGATGGAGGGGGATGGAAATTGCCAGGTACGCCGGAAGTAACATCTGTATAGAACTTGTTTGGACTCTTCAAAATAAAAATGTGTTGATTTGATATACTTGATTGCCAGTTCCGAGCTCTGGCAGACCAGCTTTTCGGCGATCCAGATTACCATAAGCATGTTAGGAAGCATATTGTAAAGCAGGTACTGTCTCTCTGAGAAAACCATAGGTGCAACTCCTGTTTCTTGTTAAAAATTTCAGAGTCAGTGCCATCAGGGATACATGACATCATTCGTAGACTATTGCATCTTCACCCTGAATCTGTGTTTTCCCTCTCTATTGTAACTTGCTTTTCAATCTCTGAAACATTTTTTGTTGGCTTTAGTACTTGCGTTCCTATCAAAAGACTAGTTTTCCTTAGTTGTGAACGCCTCTGAACTTGGTTTCTGTCAAACTTATTTGCCACACATACTACTTAGTTGTTTATACTTCCATTATACTGACTTAGCATGTGAATTTTTACAGTTGAAACAGCAACGGAAGTTATACGAAGGATATGTGCCGATGAAATACAGACACTACACCAGGAAGATGAAAAAGTGAGAGTCATCTTCTTTTTTTTTTTGCTTTTTGTTTCTGTATTAAGGAGGGATAATATTATTCTCTGATTCAATATCTTTTTTTGCCAATGAATTTTGGAATGGGAATAGACCGGGTGAATGGGGAGATCACCTTACTCTTCAAGCTGCTGCAGATCGTGTAAGTTTTAATATCATGTTTTGAGTTTACTCTAACAAGACTAGATCACTTTTACAAACACTTGCCAGACATTGTGTGTCTTCTCTTGACAAACTGCGCATCTTGCAAATTTATCTTGAATGACTGACTCAAGAGCATTACTGTAGTTCGAAGCCAAGATCTGCTTACTTACATCATTTCGGGAACAATCATACATCGAGATACTTCCTCATAATAAGAACCCCCTTCGTGGTACAAACTCTCTCTCTCTCTCTTAGCCAACCTTACTCGGTCCGTCTTAAATGAATCCTTTTACTGTTCTGCAGAGGCTTGGCTTAGCTTCTGGAGCGAAGTGCATTACAATTCGCTTTACTCTAGTGGAGGTAAACAAAGAAAATTCACTCTCTTCCATAAACTCTGCTTTTTTAAAAGTCATTTATCATCATCATTAGTTGTCTCCATGTCTTCTCTGATTCTCAATCTCCTATATTTGGTCTTCCAGATGTTCCCCAAAGAAAACCCAGGAGGAAGCATTGGCTCTTCTAGGATTCGATTCAAATTCATATATTTTATGTATACTATCTTCCTCAGATTGTGTATGAGCTGTTACCTCACTCTGGTACATATGATGTATCATTGGTTTCCCTATCATCACTCTCTCTCATTGTTAAAAAAACGAGAGTAAATGTAGTTATGTTATTTATTTAATCTTGACATATTTTTTCCCTAAGTTTATTTGAAAATTCTTGAATCATAACGAAAGACAACTAAGTAACAGCAAAAAAGATTAATGAAGGGGGGGACCATGATGAGATCTATATGAACGGACCGGATGAAGTACATTCACATGGAGTCATGGACCAAATAACGTGTGATGTATATATAGTATATAGTCTAAATCATTTTTATATTTTATATCTTTTCGTTGGAGTTTCAAACAAGTAACTAAAGCAATGGCTATTAGATCACAAGAATAAAAGAATCAGTGGGATCGAAGAGAAAGTATCATTTGCTTTGACTCATAGAAGAAGGCATCATTTCTAGAGAATCAAAGTAGTAAGTGCTTTCTATATGTAATGCAGTATTGTGGTCGTGCATGAGATGTTCTCTCTATTTTTTTTGCTAAAACTGTAAATATTATAGAATGAAAAGTTGATTTTACAAAGGAAGATCAATACAAACCATCTTGGCAAAAAAGAAAGAAAAAACAAGATGGTTAGAAGGTTGAATAATTGAAAAGAACTACAGTCCCTATCTCAGCCACATTCTCATTAGGGAACTAAACTTCTTTCTCAGTCTTCTAGCTGAGATAATGTTTTTAATTTCTCTATCAATGCCTTGGAAGATAATAGTCGTCGAAACGATCACCTGATTGTGCACAATATTATTTCTCTGCTTCCAAAGGTGATAAATGAGTGATTGCATTGC
Source organism: Hirschfeldia incana (assembly GCA_026261945.1). Classification (NCBI taxonomy): domain Eukaryota; kingdom Viridiplantae; phylum Streptophyta; class Magnoliopsida; order Brassicales; family Brassicaceae; genus Hirschfeldia; species Hirschfeldia incana. The sequence continues at coordinate 6,699,477 of JABCMI010000013.1, read as the reverse complement.
AAGCTTCCTTAGTAGAGATAGCTTTGAAGAAGGGGTGTTTCTGATCCAGGACAGCAGTTCTGACCAGTTGGTTATTCCTGCTGCAGGGGATGGACAACGCACATGAACTTCTCTCCAGACCTCTCTACTGAAGTCGCATGAGAGGAGTAGATGATCTCTGGTCTCATTGTGGTGTGAGAAAAACGGGCAGAGAGGGGAGATCGGCATTCCCCAAGACACCAGCCTCGCCCTTGTAGGTAAGCGATCGAGATTTGCAATCCACATGGTGAAGCTGAGCTTTGGAATAGCCCCCTTGAACCAAACTATGTCGATCCAGTCCTTTGCTTCTTCTCTCGGCCTTAAAATTTCTCAAGTTGTGGAGGTCATGAAAACAGAGATAGAACTATCACCAGCAACCCAATCATATTTATCAACAGCATCAATAGATAATGGGAGAGAGAGGGTAGTTAAATAAGCATGGAAATCCACTTCCCTCTGTGATCGAGGGTGAGGTAGTGCCCAAGATGTTCCTCTGATCGCGTCTGATACCCTGGCTTCATTCCTTATTCTTAAGGAGCGAGGTCCCGAGGGACCTAAGTTATTGATGAGCTGCCCAAATGGTGTCCACACGTCATGCCAAAAGCTAGCGTCCCTCCCATTTCCTAATCTCATTTTAGCGAACCGGAGAGCTAGAGGTCTAAGATCAAGAAGCTTCTTCCATGTCCAGGAGTCAGCAGCAGTAGCGGTGATGGTCCAGAATGAGTGTTCCGTGAGATGCGTGCTACGATGCCAGTCGGCCCAAAGGGATGAAATTTTTGATAATAAAATCCAGATAAATTTGAGACACAACACCTGATTCCAGATCATGAAGTTCCTGAGCCCAAGTCCGCCTTCCTCCTTTGGTAAACAAACTGTGGACCATGCAATCTTTGCAATGCTTCTTTTATCAGTGCTTCTTGACCACAAGAATCTTGAACAGAGGGACTCAATCATTCGAATACAACCTTTAGGGAGAACAAACGCCGACATCCAGAAATTTACGGTTCCGAAAATGACAGTCTTTAGAAGCTGGAGCCTACCCGCGAAGGATAAGAGCTTAGCAGACCAGGATTGGAAACGAGTGTTTAGCTTGGTCATGAGGGGAGCATACTCTGAGATTTTCAGCTTCCTACTCATGAGAGGAAGACCGAGATATCTGATTGGGAGCTGACCTGAGGAGAAACCATAGCCGGTGATAGCAGTGGTTTCTACTTGGTCGATTCCCGAGGTAAATAGCTCCGTTTTAGATGTGTTCATTTGAAGACCCGACCAAGAAGCGAAGTCGTCTAAGCATTCGGAGATACCATGAAGACTGTTGCTGGTTCCGTCAAAGAAGACCATAACGTCATCAGCGAACATTAGATGGGATATCTTGAGGTCGACGGTTCCTGGGTGATAGGCAATTGTTCCTGCCTCGTATATGTCTCTAAGCAAACGGGAGAGACACTCCATGGCAAGCACAAAGAGGTAAGGCGATAAAGGGTCTCCTTGACGGATCCCTTTCGTGCTCTGAAAAAATCCCCCAGAGACCCCGTTTACCAAAATTGAAAAGGAGGCGGTGCAGAGACACTCAGCGATCAGTGAAATAAAGTTTTCTGGAATAGCAAAAGCACGCAGTGAGGCAAGTATAAAGTCCCATCTGACACTATCGAATGCTTTCCTTAAGTACACTTTAAGCATACCATGCGGGGAGAGAGTGTGAGAGTTGTAGCCATTGACAAGATCAGTTGCCAACATGACGTTTTCTGCTAGGAGGCGACCCGGAATAAAAGCTGACTGTGACTTTGAGATTATTTTTGGGAGGATTTCCTTCAGCCTCGATGCCAGCAGTCTTGATATGAATTTATAAACTGAGTTAAGGCAAGAGATCGGCCTGAAGTCAGTGGGAAGAGATGCATTGGTCTTCTTCGGAATGAGGACTAGATTTGTTGCGTTCCATTGCTTAAGAAGACTGCCCGATTTGAAGAATTCCAGAACTGCTTCTGTGATCTCCGGCCCAATTATAGACCAGGTGGAGGTGAAGAATTCAGCTGAATAACCATCTGGACCCCCAGTTTTATTCTTTGGCAAAGAGAAGAATGCGTTTCTGACATCTTCCGGAGAGAAATCTTTTGCAAAACCTGTAACCTGCTCTGGGGAGCACTTGAAATCAAATAGAAGATCCAGGTCACTTTGAACAAACATCTGAGGCGAAACCGGGCTTCCAAGAAGATCAGAGAAATAATCCATTAAAATCTTTTGGATTCCCTCTTGTGAATCCACTCTTTCTCCTGAGCTCGAGGTTAAGAAATGTATATGATTCATGGCCTGCCTCGAAGCCGCGTAGCGGTGGAACAACGTTGAGTTTCCATCCCCAAAAGAGAGCCAGCTGATTCTTGATCTCTGGAAAAAGAAGGCAGTCTCAGCAATCGATAGGTCCTCCCAGTCTCCAAGCGCCCTGGCTTCAGCATCTGCGTTTGAGGGCGTTGGGGAGGAAAGCATTACAGCTTGGGCTTGAAGGAGATTTTCGTGGGCTAGGGCCGTTTTTTTCTCAATGCCCGAGTAGTTCTGCTTGCTGAACTCTCTGATGATGTTCTTCAGCAGCTTAAGTTTCCTGGAAACCCTGAACATCGCCGAGCCTGTAACATTAAAAGAAAACCAGCTAGAATAAATCTCAACAAGAAATTCAGGATTCTTAAGGAGAAAGTTATAAAATTGGAACGGTTTCCTGGTTCTTATCCTGTTAGGATCGAGGCAAATAGAGATGACGGCGTGATCAGAGAAGTCTAGGCTGCCAAAGAAGGCGACCGAAGATGGGAAGTAGTTATACCACTCGTCATTTACCAGACACCTATCAAGCTTTTTAGCCAAAGGGACAGATTTTCTTTTGTTTCACCAAGTAAATGTAAGGCCCCTGTAATTTAAATCATCCAGATGTGCTTCCAGCAGGTACTGATTTAGCTCTCTAATTCTCTTATCCATGTTCAGGGAGGGAGGAAGAGAGTGCTCTGAGGGGTCTCTGATCTGATTCAGATCGCCTATGATCATCCAAGGTTTACTGTCCAAACCGAGAGCATCTTCCAACGCAGCGAGTTCAGCCCACAGTGCTGAGCGCAAAGCTGGATCATTCGAGGCGTAGATAACAGAGATACAAACTTTGGATTGCGGGGAGGAAGGCCAAGTGACTTCAGCAGAGATCATTTGAAGAGACTTGGATATTATGGTGACCAAAAGAAATGGATGCCATACCATCCAGATTTTCCCTATCGGCGAGAAGGCATAGTTGTCTTCAACAGACCAACCGGGGAAGAGTTGAGACACAAACTTATTCTTCTTTGGTTCCTTGACGTGCGTCTCAAGAATACCACCAAAAAGGGGGGAGTTTTTCCTAACCCATTTATTTAATCCGCTGCGGTAACTATACTTATTTAATCCGTGTACATTCCAACAAAAAAGGTCTGTCGACATAAATAATTAGTTGAGTTTGGGGCTCCTGCCCCTGTTTCCCTTCAGACCTGAAAAATGTTTCTTATTCCTGACCAGCTCGAAATCCGGTTCAAACTCGCTGAATTCACTCTCTTCTAGCTCTGAATCAAAAGACTGGACATCCGAAGAATCCGGTTGAATGTCAGAGTTGGAGGACTTTGAAGCAGCAGAGAGATTTCTGGTACGCTGAGGAGGGGATTTATAGGGAGCACCACTGGCCTCTCCAACAACCTGATCTTTTCCAGTTCCCAACAAAGAGTGATGAGCAACCTCCGTGGTCGATTTCTCCTTTTGAGCAGGAGCATCTCTTTGAGCAGGCGCAGAGGGAGTATCACCACTGGACTGAACCATTCTCCACTGACGGTTGTCCTTGGACTTACTTCTTCTGGTCTTCTTCCCTTTTGGTTCCTGTTTGCTGCGCAACACCGGGCAGTTTGCAAGAACATGATTCTTGGACTTACAGTGCGAGCAGAGCATAGGCACCTTAGGAACAGAGGGGCATCTCTTATCAGTGTGTCCTATCTCCTTACAGAGAGTACACACCGGTGGCATCCAGGGGCTAGAAACCAAAACTCTGCTGATAGCTCCAGAATCAAACTGAACGTTGACATCTTCGGGTAGTGGAATCCTCGGATCAATAATCGTCCACACTTTAGCAACTTCCAGATTGGTCTTGTTTTTTGTCATCGGATAGAGAAATTTCGGCTCCCCCACAAGACCTGCAATGCGCTCCAAACCATCCTCATGAAAGAACTGAAGCAGAACATTCCTCAGTTCCAACCAGATGGGTGCAGAGGTAAGCTCAGGTTTCGACGGAATGACACCCGGTTCTCAGTTGTCAACAAACATGGTCTGGCCTTCAATCTGCCACAGCCTCTGATTAATGACTCTAGCTCTGGTTGATGCATTTGGGATTCTAAAAAGAAACGCAAATCCCTCCATCTTCGATACAGAGATATCACGATAGTGTTTACTCTAAATTCCGTTTACAATATTGTGAAGCGTTCCTTGGGAGGGAGGGTCTGAGTAGAACTGGCCAAGCACGAACGGTTCCCAAGCTTTCCTGTTCTTCTCAATCACCGATTTTGGAATTTTGATACAAGCTTCACCTGAGGGTAGAGTGAAAGCTTCACCTTTTTTTGATAAGCTCTTGCCCAAGCCCTTAGCGAGGTTGCACCAACTGTTAGCAGGAGCAGAATTTTCTCTTTCCTTGCTTTGATCCGTCCCCTGCGGAGAGGTGGGAGGTTGAGGGGCTCCCTTCGTTTGGCTGTTTATGGCCTGGTTTAGATCTTCGGTAGAAGCAACCCCCTGAGTGTGAGGTGCTTGAGACAGAGGAGCTGATTGCGAGCTCAAAGACTTGGCGTCAGCAATAGCTAGAATGGGGGACCCTACAGCCTCGATTGAATCTTCGTTGAGCTTATCGACGTTCTGGATCGAGCCATCGGTGCTCAGCTTTGAATTATCGGACGGGATTGCCGCGGTGGTTGAAGGAGGATCCGACGTCGACGCGTCGATCACAGCCAAATCAGAGGGGTCTTCCAGATCTGGGGTTTGGAGAGCCTGTTGAGCATCCTCGTCGATTAAAGGGTCGATTTGGGCATCAGAAACAGTCTCTGGGTCGCAAGCCGGCAGATCCGTCGGGACAAAGTGCGATTCCGCCTTGGAAAGGGCCTTTGGGGGCGATTTCGCCGGCGAATTCGCGGGAGATTTCTTTGGTGACTTTTTCGGTTTCTTCTTCTTCATCGAGCTCTCCGACGAAGGGGAGGAGCAGTCGCGGAGGAGCCGACGTCTGATTAGACGCCGGTGGAAGGCAGAAACTGTCGGCACTGTAGAGGTAGATCGCCTTCTTGGTCGTCGGTAGAGAGAGAAAAGTTACCGTTTTTTGTTTTTATGAGATGTTCTCTCTAGGTATGCTCTATTGATTCCACGACTATTGTGCTCTCGTGTGTTAAACTTTTATTATTACCCACTGCCACTGGTAAAACCGTAAGATTTAACACGATTAATGATGTTGTTAAACATGAATTACAAAATACTTTCGAGTGATACTGTAATAAACGATTGAAAAAGAGAACTTCAAAGAACTCGCAACAAAACAAGATATACAGTATGTTTAAAAGTGTATATACTAACCGGGCTTCGTAGCCTGGTGGTAAAGGAACCTCGGCTGAGGCACCCGCCACCCAGCTTCGAACCCCGGCCACTGCGCAAATTTAACATGCGGGGCGCAGCGTCCAGAACTGCCTTCGGGTGGATAGTCGGTCGTCCAATTTGCGAACCGGAGACCTGGGTCATCAAAAAAAAAAAAGTGTATATACCAACTTCTCAATTATTTGATGATTCATATTTTCAAAAAACTCAAGTAAATATATATGCTTTTTTTATATATGGACTTTTTTTGTTTAAGATATTATATATTCATCGAAATGTGGAAATCAAAATTAAAAATCTTGAGATATGTTTCTAAAACAGAAAACAATGATATTGATTACATACTTCTAAAATTTTGTAAAGATCCAAGAAATTTGATATGCATATAACTCACTCATTTAAGACGATTTTAAACATATACTCACTCATTTAAGACGATTTTATCAATAAACAGAAATGGTTGACAAAAAAAAATTCAATAAACAGAATTGTGAAGTGAAATAAAAAAAAATGTAAATCAAAATAAAAGGGTCTTCCCATTGCTTACCACTTCTTCTTCATTCTCTTCCTTGCAAAGTTCTGAACTTGCGTGTGTGTGTCCCTTAGAAACTGAAAACCCTAGCTAGTTACCAATTCTCAAAGCTCATTCCTTTTAACTCAATTCCTTATGCCCTCTTTCTTTCTCTTCCGATTTCTAAAGTTTCTCGAAAACCCTCTTCTTCTTCTCCTCTAAATCGTCGATCATGGAGAGATCCGATTCCAGGGATCTCTACAACTTTACTCGCGCTTCCTCAGGTATCCAAAGGATGTTTCTTTCTTCTCCAATTACCTGATTATCCGGAGAGGATGTTTGTGCTAAAAAAAAACATTTGTAGATGTGTTCTGTATGGTTCTAGGTCACTGCTCTAATGGCATGAATGCTTAAAAAAATTCTTTACTTTTTTTAAAAGATTTGATTTTGTTTTTGTGATATTATTGTTAATCACTTTGGTTGAAAGTCTAGATTTTTATGGTCCGCATGGCAGAGCTTTTACTCATGTGTTTTGTATCCTGCAGATCAGAATAGTTCGCTCTTTGACGCATCTCAGTATGATTTCTTTGGGAAAAACCTTGACGAAATGTCATTGGGAGGTTTAGACGACGATGAAGGAATGATCGCTCCTGTTCCTGGACTTGCTGATGCTGCTGCTGATGATCAGTATCACTTGTTTGATAAAGCAGATGTAATATGTCTTTTCTCTGTTGTGAGAAGCTACCTTCTTGATGGTTGATAATGGTTTTACTAATGTATAAAACATGTTGATGATTACAGGTTGCAGGTTTAGGATCATTATCTGACATAGATGATCTTGCCACAACTTTTGCAAAGGTTAGCACAAGTTTTATTTGTATATGCATTTATATATTTGTTTCATGTTTTGAAATTGTTGTCAGTGATTTTGAATCCATCTTTTTTTTTTTCTTTTTGTAGCTAAACAGAGTTGTTTCTGGACCTCAACACCTTGGTGTTATTGGTGACAGAGGTTCAGGATCCTTTTCAAGAGAGAGTGAGTTCAATTCTTTAACTTGTTTACTACAATATACCTTTAGGGTCATTTTAAGTTGTATTTGCTTGTCTGAAACATCAAATGACCTGTCTTACTTTATCTTTAGGTTCTTCTGCTACCGATTGGACACACGATGCAGAGCTCACAAGCTGGTTGGACGAACGAGACCAAGAGGCTAATAGATGGTCCTCACAGTCACAATCATCTGCTCAACCTTTGTACAGGACATCCTCCTATCCTCACCATCCACCACAGCTCCAGCACCATAATAGTGAACCAATCATTTTACCGGAATCAACTTTCACTTCCTTTCCTCCTCCTGGTAGCAGATCTCAGCAGACTTCACCTGGAAGAAATCTCCATCGCGCTCCTTCTCTTCCTGGTGGTTCTCAGTTTGCACCTTCCCCGCAGTCAAGTTCTCGTTTTCATCTCTCAGGATCGTCGCACTGGCCTCAGTACGGTGGTGGTAGTTTGACTAGACATGCCTCGTGTGGCCCTACGCTTGGTAACATGGTGCAACCTCATTGGCTCACTGATCCTGGTCTTCTGCAAGGAGATCATTCTAGTTTGTTACATAGTCTGGCGCAGCACCAACAGTTGCCTCCTCGGAATGATCTTATGTCGCAACATATGATGGCTCTCCAGCAGAGACAATCATACGCTCATCTTGCAGCACTACAGTCCCAACTGTATAGTTCCTATCCTTCACCATCACGCAAGTCATCTCAAAGAAGTCGAAAGAACAAAGGCATCTCTCAACAGGCATCAGACGCAGCTAGTCAAAAAAGTGAAAGTGGATTGCAGTTTAGATCAAAATACATGACTTCTGAAGAGATAGAGAGTATACTCAAGATGAAGCACTCTAATTCACACAGCAATGATCCTTACGTCAATGACTATTACCACCAAGCTCGCCTTGCCAAGAAGTCTAGAGCAATCTCACACTTCTACCCTTCTCAGCTGAAGGACCACCAGCCTCCTCGGTCACGTAACAGTTCTGAACAGCATCCACAACAAGTTCATGTAGATGCTCTTGGAAAGATTACACTTCCTTATATCCGCAGGCCACGTGCGCTGCTCGAGGTTGACTCTTCCCCTGGCTCTAATGAAGGCTCAGGGAAAAAACATTTGGAGCAGGAGCCTCTTGTTGCGGCTAGGGTTACAATTGAAGATGCTCTTGGAGTTCTTATCGACATAGTTGACATTGACAGGCATCTCCAGTCCACAAGGCCTCAGGATGGAGGTGCTCAGGTCAAGAGAAAGCGGCAGATCCTCCTAGAAGGATTAGCCACAGCACTCCAACTCGCTGATCCGTTCAGCAAAACCAAGCAGACTGCTAAGGATGATGTTGTCTTTCTCCGTGTAGCTACTCTTCCAAAGGGCAGGAAAATGCTAATGAAGTACATACAGCTTCTAGTTCCAGGTACTGAGATTGCTCGAGTCGTCTGCATGGCTATATTCCGCCACTTGAGGTTTCTATTCGGCGGCTTGCCTTCGGATGCTTTAGGGGCTGACACGACTGTGAATCTTGCCAAAGCAGTCTCGGTCTGTGTTCAAGCCATGGACCTACGAGCGCTGAGTGCTTGCCTTGCAGCTGTAGTGTGTTCCTCAGAGCAGCCGCCTCTGCGTCCTATTGGAAGCTCTGCTGGCGATGGTGCTTCTGTTGTCTTGATATCTCTTCTTGAGAGAGCTGCTGAAGTTGTGGTGGCTCCTCGAGTTATTCATGATGGTCTGTGGAGAGCCTCGTTTGATGAGTTCTTCAACCTTCTTACCAAATACTGCAGGAGCAAGTATGAGACGATCCGCAGCCAGAACCAAGGGAGTGCAGCGGATGTTTTGGAGGTGGCGATAAAGAGGGAAATGCCTGCTGAACTTTTACGAGCGAGCATACGTCACACCAGTGACAACCAGAGGAATTATCTGTTAAACTTTGGCCGTAAACCGTCTGCTGAGTCGGCGTCGCATGCAAGGGGTGGTCAGATCAAGGCTGAATCTGTGAGGGTTTTGTCAAAAAGTGAGAGAGAAGTGATAACTAATGGAGCTTAGAAGATTTCTAGTTCGTGGTTCTGTGGGCTGTGACGGAAACAAACAGTCAAGGGTGTGTGTGTGTGTGTGTGTACTTAGGAGCCAAACTTGTAAGTAACCTAGCGGTGTAGGAATCTTTTCACAAGGGTCTCTCTTTTTTTTTTCTTTGAACTCATTTCTTATTATAATGGTGGACAAAATGCAAACACTGCTTGGTTTGTGTATTAGTGATGATGGGAAAGAATGTGAAAGATGGAGTAGGTTGTTGGAAGAAGAAATGTCCTCTCATAGGGGACCCATACTTTGATGCTCTTTATGTTGAAAACTCCAATGATGATGATTGAGTCCCTTTAAGGGGTGTTTAAGACTTTGGGGCGGATATTAGTGTTTGTGTACAGAATGATGATGAGCCCTTTAACCGAAGAATAGTGAGATTGGAGCTAGAGCAAGAGTAGGTGCTTTGATAAGCAGGTTTAAGTTCTGGAAGCAGCTGGGAAAGCGTGTTAGAAGTTTGTTATCTGACATGGTTCTTTAGTCGTGTAATAATAATCACAACACACAAAACCCTCTTTTGAAAACTATTGGATCCATCTCTTTCTTTCTTTATCTCTTGCATCTCTCGTTGGTTGCTTCAAGATTTCATTCTCTGGGTTCTTTTTTTGTGAAGGAGTTGAGAGTAAAACACTAAATATAGAGCTAGTTTATTAGTTCCTACTATATTCTTTGGTATAGACAGAATCTTGAAACTATCCTCTTAGAATTGATTTTGTTGTTTTGAGTACAATACTACAAAATTTAAGTGTTTTCGAATGTTTCCAAACATTTTGAAGATTATAAACCCCTAAAACTCATCAATATTGAAAATATTATTATTAATGGATATTATCAATTTATTTTTGTTATGTTTCTTTATCCCAATCCCTCGAAAATTTTGTTTTTTACTGGCCAATTATAATTAATGCATCCGTTGAAAATTTGTTGGAATATTTTTCTATTTTTGTTATGTTTCAAAACTCTACTCCATATTTCGATAAAGAATTTTCGATGAAATTTGTTTTTACTGCCAATTATAATCCATGCAGAGAATAAACCCATATTCATTAGAATTTTGTCAAAATTTTATGATGAATTTTTGACAAATAGGGTATGAATGAAATGGTTAACTAACTGATTAAATAAAGTTTTTATCAGAAATTATAATAAAGGGGTATATTTGTCGGAATTCGTTGAAAATTGAATTTTGTTACGCAAAAAGGACCAACTAATTTTTTTGTGAAGAGCTACATTAAGGTTTTAAATGGTAAATGGTGTCTCGCTCTGCACTGCAGTTAACAGTAACAAAAACCTGTACATATATCATATATCTATACATTTTTAGTAGTTTGGATACAGATCCTAGGGATACTGTTAAATTGGCTATGACTGAATTTTTACTTTGGTCTGAGGCACAACTTACAATAACATCGAAGCCACATATTACAATGGTATCTGAGTCTGGTTTACCGATAAGAATAGGACGATGGTGTTTTATAGATGGGTCTTGGAAACTGGGAGATACTTTTTCAGGGCAGAGATGGTATAGCACTTTAGTCGGTTTTGAAGGCTTATTGGGAGCTCGAAATACAAGGGCAAGTCAATCACATTTACATACAGAGGTGGAGGCCCTTATATGAGCAATGGAATGTATGAGGAACTTAAGGCAGTATAATGTTACATTTGCAACGGATTGTTCTCAATTGGTGAAGATGGTTTCAGAACCAGAAGAATGACCGGCTTTTGCAAGCTATTTAGAAGATATCAGGAGTCTCAAGAGAAGTTTTCACAGCTCGGAGATTATTCATATATCAAGGACGCAAAACAACAAGGCGGATAGCTTAGCATGTGGTGTGAGGCAGCAGACGCCGTTTACGGTCAATATGGATACAGAGCAACCACACTGGTTTACAGAGTCCACATGAGTCTGTAATCTTGTTGACAAAAAAAGTACATTTTTATAACTGTTAAAATCGCACCACAGTTAAACCGCTTGTCCTGCACCGCTCAAACCACATTTACTATTCGGAGCCTAAAAAAATTCTGACGGATTTTAGACAGACTTGATTCAAAATATTTTAACATAAGAATTGAATATTTTTCTTTCTATTTCATTTTCTCTCTCTCTGGAAGAACATATATGAATTAATCCCTAAAACTCCTGTTAAATCATCTTAATCATATGTTATCGTTAATAATCATATATGTTAATTTGTATATCTGTTTGGTTATTAGAGTTGATAGATTTTAGGAATTGGAATGTTAAAAATGAATTAGATTGGTTGATTTAGGATTTATATGTTAGATTTGTGTTAGAATTGTTTGTTTTAGGATTTTACATTTTATATTTATAATTTGAAAACTTGTTTTATGTTTTTGATGTTTTATTACTTTTGTTGTTTTAAAACGTTTTTATGATTTTATAAAACGTTTTAAAGTTCTTATCAAAATTTTTTTTTTGTAATTTCTAAAACGTTTTTTCTAGTTTTGTAACTAATAAAACGTTTTTGTATTTTATTAAAATTTATAGGAAATATCTCTCTTTCACCTTTTTATTAAAAAAAAAAATCAATGACTTTTCCGATTAAATAGAACCAACACAAAGTTTCCGTGTCGTTGGAAGTAGCTTTTTCAATGATTTTTCGGACGAAACCGGTATAAAACGGTCTGTTTTCTTGTAGTGTCCAAATATCCCAAATCCATATCTTCTTTTATTGAGATTTTTTTATTTATCTTCTTGCTCCTTATCTATGGAGCAAGTAGAAAGAGGGAATGAACATGAAGATGAAGATGATCTTGATGACGTAAATAAAGTGGATTGGATCTTTCATGCATCTGTTAACTTCTTCTTCTCCAAGGTGAGGCTGGAGCGGAGGAAATCTTTCTTCGCAAGGTTCTTGGTGGCAATGAACTTCTTAAACCATTTGCCAGACTCTTTAAGATCTCTATCAGTGACATTATTCCAGTCGATGTAAGTGAGTCCGAATCTGACGGTAAATCCTTGTCCGAATTCATAATTATCCCCAAGAGACCATGCACAGTATCCTTTCACCTTGACACCTGTCTCCCTAAAAGCAGGAACAGTGAATCATTAGACGTCGTACTACATACATCTATACTATTGAAAAGAAAGGAGTTTTAATAAATCTATTTAAAAAGTCTTTTGGACTCTTTTTTTTGGTCTTTCCTGTATATTATAACATTATGTTACCTCTTCCTTTTATTATATTAGCGTACTCCCTCTATACCTTTTTTTTGTTAAAGGATTTACTCCACCTACAATACTACAAAACTATAACAATTATTGATTCCACGCACCTGTCGTAAATTATTTCCGGGAAAAGCATTTGACACATTGGCTTTCAAAACATTTCACCTATCTAAACATCTAACACACCACAACTCACATTCTCTTTCAATCATGTCTCCTATCTAATATCTATACATCTAATACACAACATTATGTTAGAAATTTAACTTTTTATTTATCTTTTAAACCTCAAATGCGGGATCCACACATGTTTTTCATCTCCATATCCGTTTATATGTAGTAGTCTAGTAAACATATTAAGGTGGTAAATACACAGCCAATATCAAAGTCAAATAAGCCATTATTAAAGTCAAATATGCTGTTTGTTTTTTTTGAGTTTACATGTCGTAAAACATTGACCCTTCAAGAAGTTATATATATATATATATATATATATATATATATATGATTTATGTTAAACAATACCAGATGTGTCGACCTTATAATATAATATATTACATATATGTTTTTTATTTATTAGTGAATTTTAAAAGTCAATCCTATACTATATTTTTAACCTATGCAAGCACTATACAATGAATAATTTCTCCATATTTGTTTTTTGAAAATCTCGCACTGTATCACAATGTATGCATGGATTTTTTTTTATAGATTTTGGAATAGTTAATTTTTTGTCATGTAAAGTTTTCATTTGATATTTTAAATACAACAATATGCTGATTTTAAATTACAGTATAACTTTAAAAAACATTTGTGTATATAAAAATTGATAAGTATTGTTTAAAAAATTTAAAAACAAAAAGTTCAATAGGAAAACATTAACCTTATAATATTCCAAAATATAAATATCTAAACAAAAAATCTACTAATTTCTATAATATCTACAACTTAACAAATTAATACAAAAATTAAATGATATAGTAAATTTAACATACATTTGTAGAAAAATGTTTAAAACATACAAATACTATCAATACAAAACGGGTTAAAATATATATATTTAAACATTGTAGAAAAATGTTTAAATATATCTATATATATATATATATATATTTAAATTATACTATTAAAAATAAAATCAAGGTAAATTAAGTTAAACAAATAGGTTAAATAAATAAACATGCGGGTCAAAATTATATGAAATCTTCAAGATTTTAGTCCAATTTAAAATAAAAAATTATATTAATTTTAACGTAGATTATATAAAAAAAATTAAAATATACAAAGTATAATGAAATTATTTTGATTACATAAATAAAAAGTTCAACTGAATATTAATTCCGCGTTTTTAAGCGTAAGTCAAAATCTAGTGTATATATATAAAACACAAGAAGGAAAAGAGAGAAGCATCAACTCACTTGATGGCTTTACTGAGAAAACAGAGATGACTGCAGAGATAATCAATCCGCCTGTAATCAAACTTAGCCTCCTCACGGGTTTCCTCACCGGAGGTAATGAATCCTAGTTGAACCATCACAACATGAACAATTTTAACCAATTTCAAATTACATTCAACATGTAGAGATGAATTTAGAGATAGAGTAGTAGAACCCACCGTTCTCGGTTATATAGATTATAGGGTCATTGTACTTGGTTTTGAAGTAATCCATCACATAATAAATGCCTTTTGGGTAGTAATAGATGTTTCTGGTCTCGTCATCTCTGTGTTCAGCGAACTTGGAAAGGGAAGCAAAATAGTATCAGAAAACTGAATTTTGCTGAGAAAAATAAGAAAGAATAGGGATGGATTATGAATATATATACCACTGGACCAATGACATGATTACTTGCGTTATGATCTGTTAACACAAATGATTGATGGTCACAAATTATTGTAATTAACAAAAGGCGATAGGTAGATATAAATTAAGGTTGTGACTAAGTCAAAATATATAGATGGATACATGTGAGCCTTGCGCCAGCGTCCATCATGGCAGTGTGAACATCCCGATCAACATGATTAGGACTTGGCTGGACATACTGACTGAAGTAATAGTTGAGACCAAGAAAATCATATGAACCCTTTACCAGTTTGGATTCCTCTGGAGTGAACGATGGAAGCCGCTCACCCACGGTGTCTATCATGATTTGAGGGTATGTACCATTTGTTAGCGGCCCCATGAACCTGGTGTACATAAATACATATTTTTCGTTAGTTCGTATATACAACATATATTTTAAGAATATCATTTCAGTTTTTAAACGTATACCATCCCAAGAAGAATTCTTTCATCCTCTCGGTTGCAGCTATGCTCTCTGGATCAGTGTCATTATATGGAAGAAACCATCTAGTTATCATCACAGGTCCAATCTTACCTCCTTGATGCTGTGGACATGCAGATATATATACACAATGGTATGATTAATGTAGAATCAGATATGTTAGAATACACCTTTCACAAAATGGAGAACCTACCTTATATTTTGTCCTATAAAGATCCACCACTTTGGCATGAGCAAGGAGCTGGTTATGTGCAACGATATAGGGTTCCGTCGAAGAATTTCCGGCGTAACATGTAGGATCAACCTTTGGAGAACATCGACCAGGTGCATCTGATCCTAATCCATAGCCTCTCGTAGGTACTGAGTAGAGCTGGTTGATTGTGAACCAGTTCTTTACTTTATCACCAAATTCTTCGAAACATAGATCCGCGAAATCTCTGAAATCATCTCTGCGAATATTATAGAATCATTTCATTAATTAATACAAGAACGAATCTCTATATGTTATCGTATTTCTTAATAAGTAGCATGGCATAAATATAACATACATGATCTGGGGGTCCAAGAAACCTTCATAATCATCTTGTAGTACTTGAGGAAGGTCCCAGTGAAAGAGCGTAACTAAAGGCGTTATACCCTTGTCGATGAGGCCATCTATGAGTCCGTGGTAGTAGTTAATACCTCCTCGGTGCACTCCCCTGCTCCTCTTTCCTCCTGCTCATATGTATTGTATATTTAATCTTTTGAAAGAATCACAATCGAATATTACCATATATGATATATATACATGGATCAATAACGTTCACAAACTTGGAATGATTCTTGACCAGGCAATGGAGAATCTGTAGCCAGTAGCTTTGAGTTCGTCCATAACCTCTATATCTTTCTGGAGTTCACATACAATCGCATGTCAATCCACACTCGGTTGGTTGTTGATAGATAATTCAGTGAGTAATATTAGTTAGCACACACATATACATTGAAGAATTTAATTACCTCCCAGTACGAATACGAGTTACAAGTAGTGTCTCCATTTCCATGATCGGGTCCTGCTTTATCTGATAGTAAACAAATACATTACTATAAGTGCATGGAGACATTTAACAGATATAATATGTAAATGTGATGAGTGTCGACGATGCAAAAACACAAACGTGGGAATCGGTGAGTGAAGCCATCCCAAACGTTAACTCCACGATTTATGCTACCTTCGATCTGAAATGAAAAGAAACAACCATGCAACGTTGGATTTTAATTTTTATATATGATGTTTTGTACGTTAAATATGAGGTCTGGCAACATAATACTAATGGTTGATATGTTACATGCCTGGTAAGCAGAAGATGCAAGACCGAAGATGAAGTTTTTCTCGAAACTGCTACTGTTGAAACGATCAGTTTGACCACATGTGAATGGCAGGTTCTCTTCACAAGTAAATTCTTCATCAGCTTTGCAAGTCGCCAGAGCTAATAGAAAAGCTAACGTGAGGCAAAGATGCTTCATGGCTCTAATTTGTAAATGTTTTTGTGTTGTATGGAACCTTGTTCCAATCTAGGGTTTATATAGCCATTGCAAAGAAGGGTGACGTATGCATTTTCTTCTCTAATTAGTGTCTTGATCAATACTTTGGGAGAGGGTCAGGTGACATGAAACCGTGGCTTTTTACAGTGGCTTGCTCTTCAATTGATCATTTCATTAAGAAAACTCTGAACTACTTTTTTTTTTTAAAATCTCAATTGTGATTGCTAGAATACGATCATTTTTTGAAGTTAATCTGTAAATAACAATGGGGTAGACTTATTTATAGAACGGGAAACGTACTTTTGAGTTTCTTAATATTTGAGGTTTCTCTTTTATTATCAAAGAGATAGTTTTTAGATCCTAGTCCTAAAGTGCATGGCATGTAGGTGATTTGCAAAAAAAAAAACACACTTAACCTACAAAGAACGACGCGTTAATTGATCGGTCAATGGTGATACGATGTAGCATGTGTGACAAAGATAGCACAAAAGTAAGACATGTCTCATGATTCCCTGTGGTAAAGTTCCAAAAGAAACGATTCCTTGTTAGGGGCGGACACAGGTTGAACAAGGGTGTGGCACTGCCACATTCTTTTTTTTTCTTATCAATCTTTTTATATTTCCTTAAGCAATTGTCAGTCAAAAATTTATTTATATATATGACCATGAAAAATTATCTATTACACCAAGTGTCCCATATTAAATACAGCTCTGGGTTCGAGCACGACTAGTTTTCCGTTACCACCCGCAAACACAGTTTTTATGATTGATAGTACTTGTTGGTGTTTTGCAACAATCACAAAAAACAGTATAAATCGCTACAAATTGTTCTAAACCTCTTAAATTCAAAAGATGTTCCATCTAGCATTTGCGTTTGCGAGATGATAATTTTTTTTCTTTTAATATAAAAATAAAAATATTTAATAAAAATTTTAAATTGAAATAATATAAATATACATACATATATATATTATTTAAGTTATATTATATTTTAAAAATAACTCCTTTAACTTTTAAAATGTAAAATTATAATTTTATAAATTTTGTTTTTATATTTATTATAATATTATGATTTTTAATATTTTATAATTATCTAAAATGTAAAATATTTTTAATTTATTATTTAACTCCTGTTGGATTTGATGGTTAACTAGTTATAAGTATACCCCAAATACACTGATTTCTTATTGATGTATCAGTCGTACAAATATCTTAAAACACTTAAAATCGCAACTAATTGCATCAGCAAACTTTCACAATTGCATAAACAACTGCTGTTGTGACTAGTGTTAGACACTTAGAGCCTGACTAGTTCAAACGCATCAGTTTCGGTGGCCGAGTTTGAAGATGCGGATGGTTACGTTTTTTTTGTGGTTTTAAGAGATTTGTACGATTGGTATTGTAGTTAGAAATTGGTGCGTTTGCAAGATACTTATGACTGGTTAATTACCAAATGCAGCAGCGGTTAAAAGATAAATTAATAATATTTACATTTTCTATAATTATAAAAATTTCAAAAATCACAACATTGTAATAAATATAAACATTTATTTAGAAAGTTATAGTTTACATTTTAAAAAATTATAAATAATATTATTTTAAAATTATATAATATTAATTAAATAGAATGGATATATTTTGATATTTTTTTTTATAATTTCAACTTTTTTTATTGAATATGTTTATTTTTGTATTTATGTCATTTTAAGAAAAAAAAGAAGAAAAATAGTTACTTTTCCGCAACTGCATATTCTAGCTGAAATTAATTTTTAAATTTCAAAAGTTTAAAATAATTGAAGGAGTTAGAATGTTGGGCTTATTGCAAAAGTGACTCAAAACTTGGAGTCAAACAGAAAACTAACCTTTTCTTTTGACTCCTTTTTTTTGAGATTTTCACCCCACACTTGCATTTTATCTTCGAAAATGCCATTAACTTTTTTTTTTCAAAAATGGCTTCTTTACTGTCTCAACCTCATCTTCTTCAAGTATTTACAATAGTGACACTACCATGAATAGTTCCAACAACCTTGTACTAACTGTTTGGAGCTTTTAATGCCCTTTAATGCACGTAAATCTCTTTACACACTCTCTGTTTCAATTGGTATGAACTAAAAACAATATTTCTTTCACTTTCTCTCCATATTCATCCAAAAAACTGAAGCTTTTGATTCAAAATATTTTATGGTTGACAGAGCCATATTTCTTTCGTTTTGACTTACGGTTGCTTTCGTTTGAGGTTCTGGGTGGTTGGAGAAGACCCTGTGTGCAAACGAAGTCATCTCAACGTAGTTTAAGATACGAATTTTAATTTTTTCCAAGATCTGTTCGCGTAGAAGACTTACTATTAAGTCATCTGTATGTAGAAGACTTACTGATAAGTCTTCTGGTCAAACAGACGACTTAAACTAAGTCGTCCAGCTTTGTTTGTTAAAAAAAAAAACTCCAGACGACTTATATATAAGTCGTCTACGAGAAATGGGTTAGTTTTGCATTTGACCGACTCGTGTCAGATCTTTGACTATTTCTGGACGACTTATAATTCAGTCGTCTCTGGGAAAGTTAAAATTTCAATATTTTATTAAACTAGACGACTTACGTGTAAGTTGTCTTAGGTTAGTTTTGTAATTGAAAAATAAAACTTCATAATTTAACTTTTACCAGACGACATAATATAAAGTCGTCCCACCAGACGAATGAATTTAAAGTCGTCCGGGGAAAGCAAAGTCGTCGAGAATATTTCCCAATTTTCTGGTCAAACCTTGCTTAAACCGGACGACCTTACATTAAGTCGTCTATACGGACGACTTTAATTTAAGTCGTCTGGAGAAAGTTAAATTTCAAGTTTTATTTTTCAATTACAAAACTAACCTAGGACGACTTACGTTTAAGTCGTCTAGTTTGAATAAAATATTGAAATTTTAACTTTCCCAGAGACGACTGAATTATAAGTCGTCCGGAAATAGTCAAAGATCTGACACGATTCGGTCAAATGCAAAACTAACCCGTTTCTCGTAGACGACTTTAATATAAGTCGTCTGATATTTGTTTTTAACAAACAAAGCTGGACGACTTAGAATTAAGTCGTCCCTTTTCATTTTCAATTGCAAAAGTGACCTCTTTAGATGACTTACCTTAAAGTCTTCTGGACGACTTAATGCTAAGTCGTCTGCGGCAATGTTTATTGAACTTCTTCATTTTCTCTATGTTTACTAATGTGGTGTTTTATTTTGAATATTTGCAGATGATTTTTCAGTTACATGCAGTGTATGGAGAATGGTTGTTGAGAGATTGCCGTTGGGATTTTGTGGTTGATGATCTCAAAGGAGCAAGATTGTTTTTATTGAATGAAGATTCAACACATGCTGAACTTGTTGCAATGGCTCAAGAAGATTATAACCTGGACATGAGAACAGTGACTGTGGAGATTAGCTACTCATTACCAGCAGAAATGATGATGGCTCTAGGCAGTCCTCCCATTCATGTTACAAGTGATAGACAAGTTCGAAACTTGCTCGAGATACTCAAAACGCATAGAGTATGTCTTTGTGTATCAAGCCGCAACAATGTGGAAACGATTTCAGAGAAAAGGGATAATGATGAAGCTGGTGAATGGGAAGAAGATGTTGGTGATGATGAAGCTGGTGAATGGGAAGAAGATGTTGGTGATAATGATGAAGCTGATGAATGGGAAGAAGATGTTGGTGATAATGAGGAAAATGGGGAGGAGGAAAATGGAGAGGAGGATGCTGATAACTCTATTGTTGGTGAAACGGATCAGAATGGTGGGGATTACAGTCTTTATGGAAATGTTCAAGATGAGGACGAGGAAGATGATGATAATTTTTGTTCTGAAGAAATCGAAAAGACATATGCTAAGACAAAAGCTATTGAAGGAGGAAAATCAGATGGTACCAGTATCTATGTCAACCAGATTTTTGTTAGCAAGGATGCACTGCTTTCAGAGCTGCGGTTGGTAGCAGTGAGGGGTAGGTTTTCTTTTAGAATATACAAATCAACGAAAACTCTCCTTGTGGCAAGATGTCGGGTTAGCGGTTGTGGATGGAAGATCAGAGCGAGTGTGAAACATGGGACAAACACGTTTTGGGTAACAAAGTATGTGGAAAAACATTTATGCTCAATCGGAGACCGAATCGCTCAGCGGAGACACTGTACTCCAAAGTATGTTGGTAGTCTTTTCATTGATCGTGTTGGAATCATTGATGGGATAACTCCGCAGCATATCACTGATGCAATGAAGAATATGATTGGCATGGAGCTTGATTACACCACTTCATACAGAGCACTGTTATATGCACAAACATTGGTGAGAGGATCAGCAGAAGAAGGGTATTCGCGTCTGGCATCATATCTCGAGCAAATCTCCATTGCAAATCCTGATTCTATCACGGCTATAGAACTTGATTCTGTTAAAAGATTTAAGTATATATTTCTCTCTTTTGGAGCTTCTATCAAAGGTTATAAGTATATGAGAAGGGTCATTGTGGTGGATGGAACTCACCTAAGTGGAAAGTATGAAGGTGTTATGTTAGTTGCAGCCGCACAAGATGGCAATTTTCAGATATTCCCATTGGCTTTTGGGATCGTGGATGCTGAAGATGAACCTTCTTGGGAATGGTTTTTCACAAAATTGGCTAGTTGTATATCTGATGACAAGCCTCTGATGATAGTCTCCGACCGGCACACGGCCATTAAAAGTGCGTGTGATAAGGTGTTTCCTTGGGCAAGAAGAGGAATTTGTTATTATCACCTTCAAGATAGCATTGTCAAAAAGTTTAAAGGGAAACATCTCATGTACTTGGTGAAAGGAGCTGCTTATGCTCACACGGTTTACGATTTTGACCGGTACATGGCTGAGATACGGAGTGCAAACCCGGAACTTGCAACGTATTTGGTGAATGCCGACGTCAGCCTATGGTCAAGGGTTTATTGTAAGGGGAACAGGTTCAACATAAAAACAAGCAACATAGCTGAATCCATTAATTCCGCACTGAAGCGAGCAAGAGGATTTCCGATTACGTTCCTGCTGGAGTTCATAAGCCAGAAGTTAGGAAAATGGTATGTGAAAAGGAGACAAGATGCTTTGAGTCTCACAACTCCACATAGTCGGGGTGTTGAATACTTGCTTGCTGTTTGAACAGAGATAGCGGATACGATGACAGTCCAACCAATTGATAGATGGAAATTCTTTGTCAAAGGTGGCAAAATGGACTGTGTGGTTGATTTGGAACATGCAAAGTGTGATTGTGGTGTCTATAGAGTGGAGAAAATACCTTGCTCTCATGCTATAGCTGCTGGAACAAGTGTTGGTTTGCATATCTCCACACTTGTATGTCTTCTGTACTCAAAAGATTATCTTTATTCAGGATACTCAGAGAATATATATCATGTCATGTCACAACATATTGAGGAACGAGAATGCTTTCCTCCAGAAGTAAAGCGTGGTCCGGGGAGACAGAAGAAATCAAGATGACAATCTTGGTTGGAGCTATCTAGGATGAGAGGACACAAACCCAGGAAGAAACACAGGGCACGGAGATGCTCAAACTGCAAGGAAACTGGCCATACGAAACCACAATGTAAACAACCAGTTGACTAGTTGTCCAGACGACCTTAATTTTAGTCGCCCAGTCTTGATTACCCGTCCAGACGACTTATATATAAGTCGTCCAGTGTATTTTATTTTTAGACGACCTTCTACTAAGTCGTCCAGTGTATTTTATTTTTAGACGACCTTCTACTAAGTCGTCCAGTGTATTTTTATTTTTAGACTACCTTCTACTATCCCTTCAAGTCTATTTTATAACATTTAGAAGTCCAGTGTATTTTATAAAATTTAGTCGTCCAGTCTTGATTTCCCGTCCAGACGACTTATATATAAGTCGTCCAGTGTATTTTATTTTTAGACGACCTTCTTCTAAGTCGTCCAGTGTATTTTTATTTTTAGACTACCTTCTACTATCCCTTCAAGTGTATTTTATAAAATTGAGACGACTTATTTGTAAGTCGTCCAGCTGGAAAACCTTCCAGACGACTTATTTGTAAGTCGTCCAGCTGGAAAACCTTCCAGACGACTTACAAATAAGTTGTCCAAACCCTCCAGACGACTTATTTGTAAGTCGTCCAGCTGTAAAACCTTGCAGACGACTTATAAATTTACAAATATATACAAGGGAAGACAAGTTCAAATATATACAAGGGAAGACAAGTTCAAATACAAATTCAAATATATACAACAGAGAAGTTCAAGCTATACAAGAGTTCAAATCTATACAAGAGTTCAAATCTATACAGCTAATCATACATGCCCACAAATCTATCACCATCCACATTTTCTTTCAAATGCTGATCAAGAAGCTCCGTCCATATATCCACCGCCATACAATCCTTCATACTCTTCGCGTTAGCCCTAGCAAAGTCTTTAGGGTTAAAGGGGACCCCAAGAGCATGACATTTGATGTACTTTAGAGCGTACACGCCACAATCACCATTGTTGGCCGTGGGTATTTCCTCTCACCATCTTATCATAGGTGTATGGCTCCAACCCGCGTGCGACCCGTAAATCTTCGTTGGGAGCGCACTCAACAAGCAGATAAGGGACCATCTCAAGAAAAGGCTGCATTATCTCATCCCATGCTTCTGGTACCGACGTTGAAGGTATGCTGTCCCAGACGACTATGTGCCTCTTAGGGATCAATATCTAAATAGCAACCCAATGCTTGTTGTTAAAGTTCACTGGCGCATAGATATCATCAACGTCCTCCCCCCACTTCTTGTTTGATTGGCAAAATGAAGGTACATTTCCTTCATAAAAAGCCCACGCCCCACCAGGTAGAGCTTTCCCTAAACCTTTGTGATCAGGTTCCGAGGCTTTGAAGATGTGATAATGTTCTCTCCAAGACTGGGAAAAATTGTGATCCAGGAAGGACATTCGTTCGTTCCTGAAAGCTTGTGGGTTCTCCTGATACCTCTGCCTCAGCACATTAATCCAAGCATCTATATGCTGCATAAAAATAATTCAAGTTAGAAGATACCAGACGACTTAAATATAAGTCGTATGGAAAGTCGTCTGGAAAGTCGTCCAAGTAGACGACTTACCAGACGACTTATATTTAAGTCGTCTGGTAAATATAAGTCGTCTGGAAAGTAGTCTACTTGGACGATTTTCCAGACGACTTAAAAAAAAGTCGTCTGGTAAGTCGTCTACTAGGACGACTTTCCAGACGATTTTCCAGACGACTTATCTTTACCAGACGACTTAAATATAAGTCGTCTGGTAAGTCGTCTACTTGGACGACCACGTAGACGAATTTCCGGACGACCTATATTTAAGTCCGGACGGCCTATATTTAAGAAGACTTACGCAGTCTTCCAGCCATTCTTTGGCTGTCCGGAGGATGCGATACCACCAAGTTGGTGATGTACGTGGTTTTTCGTCTTTCTTAGTGTAATAATGACTGCAAACAAAAAAAGCATTCAGTTTTGGTACACTAAATCAAGCAAAAAAGCAATCAATTTTGGGTAAAGCAATCACTTACGGATCAGTTTTCAACCACTCAGCGAGATCCTTTAGCTTTTCTTTGTTTACTGGCGAAAATGGCTTATAGGCTGCCACTTTATCTTTATTTTTCCCTGCCGTATAAGGAGATAACTGCGTGGGAGCAGGTTTCTTCGCTCGTTCACTCCTTCCACGCACAGTAGCAGGGGGAGCTGTTTTGTCCAATACAACCAGGCTCGGTTATGTGGCTTGAACGCTTGATTCTGGTGCTGGAACGCTTGGATCAGTGGAAGCAACGCTCGGTTGGGAGGTGGAAGAGAGGCTCGGTTGTTGATCGGTGGAAGCGAGGCTCGGTTGGACAGTGGAAGTGACACCATCTGCTTTATTTACCGAGAAACCCTCATGGAATGTATCCTCCGGCAAATATCTCTGCAATATAAAAGTTGCACACTAATTAACCATGGACGACTTAAATAAAAGTTGTCTGGACGACTAGTTGAACCTGGACGACTTAAATAAAAGTTGTCTGGACGATTAATTGACCCTGGACGACTTAAAAAAAAGTTGTCTGGACGACTAGTTGACCCTGGACGACTTACATTTAAGTCGTCCATGGTCAACTAGTGGTCCAGACAACTTACATTTAAGTCGTCCAGGGTCAATTAGTCGTCTAGACAACTTTTATTTAAGTCGTCCAGGTTCAACTAGTTAACCCTAGACGACTTAATTCTTGTTAATACTAACCTCTTTGGCTTGAGGGGTAGTCTCTTTCGTTTGAGGAGGTTGCTTCCTTTGAGGAGAAGGCTGTTTGGTAGGAGAAGGCTGTTTGGTAGGAGCAGGAGGCTGTTTGGTAGGAGCAGGAGGCTGTTTCTTAAGAGGAGTACGCTGTTTGGTAGGAGCAGGAGGTTGTTTATCTTGAGGGGTTGTCTGATTGGGTTGAGGAGTAGCCTGTTTGGTAAGAGGAGGAGGCTGTTTATCTTGAGGGGTTGTCTGATTGGGTTGAGGTGTAGAATGTTTGTCTTGAGGCGTAGGCTGTTTGTCTTTAGGGGTAGCCTGATTGGTGATACCAACATTCTTCTCCACAGCTTCCAACCTATCGGACACCTTCCTAATCTCCTTGATGCACTTCCTAAACCCTTCTTTCATGCAATCAGTTACGTCCTTGAACATTTTTTCCAACTCCTGTTTGGTCATCCAACTTTCCACTTCTCTAGCCTCTTCACTAGCCTCTTTAGGAGCTTCTTTATGAGCCTCTTTAGGAGCCTTTTTACGAGCTTTCTTCAGAGGTCTTGGATTGTCTTCCTCCTCCTCCTCATCCACCACAACCATCTCTATCTCTTTGGCTTTCTTCGATGGAGCCTTCTCAGGTTTTGCATAGACCTTAGTACCAAGTGACTTCCCAGCAATCTAAGGTCCTCTTCCACGGTCTCCGATCATACATGAGTTTAATGATGTTCTCCGCGGGCAGGTCCTCAACCTCAGAGTCCCATTTTGGCCACATTTCACTAATGTATTTCTGGACAAAGTTGATCACGCGGGTCTGCAGTAAATAGAAGGATCGAGTTAGATATTTGAGCTGGACGACTAAATAGACGACTTAATTATAAGTCGTCTACTAAGTCGTCCAGCTGGAAAACTTTTCAGACGACTTATTACAAGTCGTCTAATAAGTCGTCCAGCTGGAAGACTTTCCAGACGACTTATTACAAGTCGTCTGAAAGGTCGTCCAGATGGACGACTTAGTAGACGACTTTAATATAAGTCGTCTGCGCAGTGTTTTGGATTGAAGTAAATACCTGACGCAAGATAGCAGCTTTCATTGATCTGCGGTCTCTGCTGCCTCCGTAAGCCAGTATCGGTGGAGACGGACTGTTTGCTCTGGGACCACCAATACTAGCACCCAATTCCGGCATAGCTGTGTACACCCAGACCTGAAGAACTTGTATAAACCCATCCACGGTGTAGCAGCCAGTAATATTTTTGTTCCACAAAGAGTCCATCGTTTAAGAAAACGCGACTCTCCCCCATAGATAATTCTCAAACCGATCTAAATCCATCACTAGCCTTGTCAGAGAAGATCGTGTAGCGGTTGAAAACTTTCTCCCTTCAATGAATCCTGTGAAGATGGAAAGGTACGCGAGCCGCTTCCGATCTTCCGTGGACCAATCACCGCATCTCTTCAGTGCTGCTATTATCTGATCTGTAGTTGGCCCAGCTTCCAGATGAACTCCCAGCATCCCCCAGAAAGAAACCATCTCTTTGGTAACTTCACATTTTGGTGTCTCAAGGTCATCGATGTACTTGCAGTTTAGACCAGTGAGGTTTTCAAACTCTAACAGTGAAAACCTCAAAGGTTCTGGACCAACCAGAGACCACATCTCATACTTCTTCTGAATGTCCAGCTTGAAACTGAGCATGTGGTGAACCAGCCTTGAAGCCCAACCAAATCCATGCTCCTTGAACTTGATGAAAACTCCCAATCTCGACTCCTTGAGCTCTTCAAATTCGTCATCAGTAAGAGCTTCCCTAAGAGCAGATGCAACCTCTTGTTATCCGTGTGATACGAAATGCTATTGTGGGCTGGTGGCTCAGAGCCTGGTGTGTATAACCTACGGGGGAGTTCTGGAACATCCATCCTTTTTGTCTGAAAAATAATCAAAGACAACAATAGAAGTCTGAACACAAGCTAAATCAATCACGCCTTAATTGTTACTCCAGACGACTTAGTAGACGACTTATAATTAAGTCGTCTGGAAAGTCGTCCAATTGGATGACTTAGTAGACGACTTAATTATAAGTCCTCTGGAAAGTCTTCCCAATGGACGACTTAGTAGTCGATTTGTAATAAGTCGTCTGGAAAGTCTTCCTGCTGGACGACTTAATTTAAGTCGTCTACTAAATCGTCCAGTTGGAAGACTTTCCAGACGACTTATCTTACAATTCTTCCAGTAGAAAAATGTAAAGCGGACCTGATTAGTCGCAGAAGGAGTTGGAGTACTCGTCATTGCGGTTATAGATCTGAAAAAATAAAAGTGAAACGGTGAGAATGAGTACATTGATAGAGACAACGTTTTATTTTCATCTTTTCCTCGAGACTGATTACTTACCGGCGTTAAGGTTTACAGAGAAACGGCGCTACGGTTTACAGAGAAGAAGCGGCGGCGCTAGGGTTTGGAGGAAGCAGCGGTGAGAACGTTGGTGAGCACGGTGGCGAGGTCGACGGTTTGTTCGGAAATAGTGGAAGCGGCGGTGCTAGGGTTTAGAGGAAGCGGCGGCGCTAGGGTTAGAAGACGCTGCGGCGAGAACGGTGAGAATGAAGTTAGATAGCCGACGTTGAGAACGATGGTTTGTTCGGAAATAGTGTGAATTCAAAATCGCCTTTGATATCGCCGGTGAGAGAGAACTGTTAGGGTTTCTGAATTTCGCGAAAAATGAACAAATAAAAAAAATCACCTTATATATTGGGTAAATAATCCGGTTAGCTTTAAAAGTACATTGGTAAAATTTAAGGTTTGGTCCGGTTTAGACGACTTATTCTGGCTGATAATGTACATCATACGACTTAATATTTAGTCGTCTGCTCTAAGACGACTAAATGTTAAGTCGTCCAGACCCTAAAATGAATCTCTAAACTAAAATGACTAAATTAACTAACTAACCACATTATAAAATCAAAGTATACTTCAATAGTGTTTACTATACACAGAAATGAACACGCTTAGGTAATTTTTAAATTTTTCAAAAACGGTTTTAATGCTTTCCAAAATCTAAACCCTAAGAACATATACAATACTACAACATATGTTGATGAAACCAAAACTAAAGAATATCATGACAACCTACTTTCATTCATCTATGCTGAAAACAATTTAAATTTGTTATATACTAATTTATATCTCTTAAGACATATGTTAATTACATAATTCTCATTTTTCACTTATCAAAATATTTTTTACAGAATTTTTAAATTATGTTTAAGAATAACTGTCCAGACGACTTTCAGTTAAGTCGTCTGGACGAGTATTTTTAAGTCGTCTAAACAGACGACTTGCGATGGGTAAAAACGTAAAAAAAATCTCGTTTTTTTGTTTGGTCACAAGGGGATAGTTGTAATTTCAATAGCCTTTTAGATTACTTTTGCCTTTAACCCAAGTTGGGGTATTGTTTTGGGTTTGACTCCAAATTTTGAGTTACACTTGGCAATTCTCCCTAGAATGTTTGAGTTATTATTGCAAATGCCAACAATCGCTACGCACTGCGTTTGCGGTGGTAACGCTCTTAGTAGATTTCATTGCCTCTTACGTTTGACTTGAGTTTGAACTGCAACGTAAGTTATTGAAAAAGTCTATAGTAACAGTACCAAGTTGTCTGGAGTGATAACGACTTTAGTTAAGAAAAGAAAAGAAAACAATTTTCATATGATCCAAAAGGCCACACTCATCACGAGCCTCACCGCTTACCATCACCGCATATCTTTTTGATTTTCGTTGCTCCATGCTTTATCACAGAAAACTAGGGAAAGATACATATATAATATGAGAAAACAGCCTAATTAAAATCCTAAACTTTCAAGTTAAAACAAAAAAAACCCTCCAACTCATATTTGAACCAAAAAAATCATAATTTTTCAAATATTGACCATTTTAATTTTCATATTTTGTTGACTCTACTATATAAAAAAATGAACAGTCAACTGTTGAAATCGATTAGAAAAATAAACGCATGTTAATTTTCTGACATTGATCAAACGAATTTTTTTCCGTCTGAAATACTGAAAACATTTCTTTCTCGAAACCAGAATAGAGAAGATAAAGTTGATTTGAGGCTATGCTTTCACGAAAGAGATGATTTGAATGTTTTTAGAAGCAAATAAACGTCGTTTGATCAACGTTTTAATTGATTTTTAAAATGATGTTATTTAGAGAGTTAACATGCGTTTATTTTTCAATCGGATTTATCAGTTGACTAATCGGGTTTTTTAAATGGCCGAATCAACATAATATGAAGTTTAAAATGACCAATGTTTAAAAACTGGTGATTTTTTTGGCTCAAACATGAGTTGGAGGGTTTTTTGACTTTAATTTGAAAGTTCATGGTTTTAATAGATGTTTTCTCGATATAAATCCAGGATTATAGAGGTATTCGTGATTCAATGTGTGTCTTCCGAATAATCAATTAGCAATTGGATTTGATTCTAAGTAACTCGAATATCTGGAAATTTTAAAATATTGAAATGGACATCCAACTTGATATGTATAATAAAATAAAAAGAAACCAAAAATTCAAAATAAATAAAAATTAAAAATGATATAAAATAATAATATTGCAAGAATTTTTTACTTTTTAAAATTCTAATATAATAATATAATAATTAAATATTAAAAAATATAGAATTTATAAAAGTAAAATATATTATTCTTTATATATTTATAAATATATGCATATGACAGATCTTATAGGATATTTGCCTCTAAAAATTAGTATTTTTATTTTATTTGTTACATTGTTATATTCATATTTTTTAACTAATTAGGAATATCCGGAGTTTTCAGTTTGATATAAATGAATAATAAATCGAATAAGAATTTACAGCTATTTTTCCACACCATACATGAATTCAAAGAAAATAATTTCTTTCTAACCGATAAAATAAAAAGAACAACCAAATTTATACACACACACACACATATATATATATATATATATATATATATATATATATATATATATATATATATTTAGAATTTTAAAATCCTTATTGAATAGTGGATGTTATTCATCAACTTAGGTGATTGAAAGATGAAATAAGCAATAAAATAGTATAGAAAAAAAGTTCAGTAAAAAAAATAGTATAGAAGATAAATCAAGAAATAATGGATATAAGCAAAAGTTTTTGTTTTTACCTTGAATTATCTGTTAAAGACTCACTCTCACCGTATTGAACGCATCCTGGATTAGTTTGTGTCAAGTAAGGACTTGCTTAATCTCACTCTCACCATATTTAAAACAAAAACTGGTTTGCTATTATATATTGTCTTAAAGTGTACAAAAACCAAAAACAAAAAATAATGAACAATTTATAAGTAAATTAAAAGTGCACATAAATGTCTTTCTACTTCGACGGAAGAGATAATCTCACTCTCACCGTATTGAATACAATACTCAACAAGTCAATAAAATGGCTGTGACTTCGGAAGAGAAGAAGAAGAAAGACATTTATGTGCACTTTTATTGTACTTATAAATTCTTCATATTTTTTTTTTGTTTTTGTACACTTTAGGAAACCGTTTTACAATATAAGTTACATTACCTAAATTAAGCATCAATAAGTTTAGAAGAAGATACCAACAAATATCTTAACATATATTAAAAATATTGAAAATGAGAAAGAAGATGTAAATTCTGCTGTAAAAACTTCAATATATAGATCTTGAAAAGGTACATAGAAGACTACTTTAGAGGTGTGTATTTTTTGAAAACGAAACTTTTTAGAGAAAAGATGCGATAAAACAATACATTTAAACCAAAATATTTTTAAGGCCATTAGATTAAAAAGCAGCCAATAGTGACCATAACATTGTAATTCTTTGTTTTAAAATAAAATAAAAAGATATATATATATATATATATATATAATAAAATATATGTTTGTCAAAGGATGTATTGTTCAGATAATGAAAATGTATGTTTGTTGTTGTTTAAAAAGATAATCTTTCAAGAAATTATAAAAATGTATGTTTTTCAAAGAATATGTTGTTTAGATAATGAAAAAGTATGTTTGTTAAGGATGTGTTGTCTAAAATCATAACTGTTTAAGGAAGAGTTGCAAAATATAAATTTTCAATGACATCAGCAAAAAGTATTATATGACTGTTAGATCATAAAACAAGAAATCCTCATCATTGGATTAAAAAAAAAACTTATAAAATGACATCATCGATCACAGAATTTCCGTTTGCTATTATATATGGCCTTTATGAAAAATCACCATACGAAGTATTCGAAAATGCGGATAAAAGAAATAAAGAATGATCACATAATTTTAGTTTTAGTTATCTGATAAACCTTTATGTATTTTTACTGACAAAAGGCTTTCTGATAAACTTTTATGTTTTACGACAAGATTTAAATGATTAAATAATACTTAATTATAAAGGTTAAAGTGTTCAATAAATAAGAAGTATCTATAAATAAAAAGTAAATTTAAATATATTGTATACAACAGACGTTTAGTCAATCAATCTTTTTCAGTACTTTCAACAAACCATACACAATCATTATAATCTCTGCATCTCATATTATATTTTTTTGCTTATTATTTTCTGATTATTTTCTCGTTATTCATTTTTAAAATTAAAATATATTAAAAATCTTCAAAATATTATAAATCGTCATTTAAAGTTACTATGCACATATCATTTTTTAAATAAAACTATTTACAGCCCTATGTTTTTAAATTTTATAAATATCAACCTTTTGTCATGATATAAATATTAAATAAATTTTTCTTTATACCTTTGTTTGGTTGTGAAACTTTGTAATATCGTTGTTTTCTTAAATCTACCCCAATACTAATGATTAAATATTATAACTTTTCTGCTTCTTTTAGTTTTCTTGTACCCAAAACCAAAATAAAATAAATTATGAAAACCCTTTGAAAACTAATATTATAAATATTATACTTTGCTGAAATAATTAACTGAAAATGGTAAAAGTAAAAAAATTTAACAAACTATTAGAAAATGTATACTGACAAGTTTGTTTTCCAATTGCTTTAATAGAATTGAGTGTAATTTAAAATTCAAATCTAAATCTAGTGTTATTAGATTGATTATTTCGTAGATGAAATCTAAATCCATTAAAAACTCATGTCTTTCAATGTCTTTAGGATTTTGCTGGAATTCAATTATGATGAATTTTAAATGGAAGTCAATGTATATTTTTAGCTAAAATAATACTAAAACAAATCCTACACTTTTTTTTTTGTCGAAGGAAATTTATTCCAAAATGTTCTCGTCGAGACGAAAGAAGATCAATTACATAATGTAGTTTCAAAAGAAAAATAAAACACCAAGAAACATCAATAGATGCTCTGAAAAACAGAAAAAGAAACAGAGGAAGAGGGGATAAAGCCGTGATCCTCAAGGAAACCCGGGAAACTACGAACCATACGTAGCTGGGGGGAGACCACCATCATTAGTTGCTTCGGTAGTAATCACTGAAGAGAGCCAGTTAGGTCCTCCCCTAGCCATGTATGATTGATGCCTGTAATCCCTTGTAACACTTGAGGCCACTTGCATCGCAATGGAATTAGCCTCGACAGGAGTATAAAGGACTTGACTTTGATCGAAAGAATGCAAGGATCTCTGAAGCCTTGAGATGGAGAGAGATAGCTGAGGATGCAGCCAGGGTGAGAACAAAGCTTCTATTACAGGAGCTGAGGATGTTTCAAAAATTACTCTCTTCATGTGAATATTATGGAGAGCTTCCACCGCCCACGCAAAGGTCTGGAGATCAGCTTCCAAGGCCGAGACCGAAGACGAGAAAGAACATCTACTATGGCATAAAGGAAGCCCAGAAGAGTCTCTTACTAAAAATGCAGCTCCGGATTTTAAATTGGCGTCCAACCATGAGGATGCGAAGTTGCATTTAACAGTCCCTAGAGGGGGTTTGATCCACCGAGCAGAATGAACCGCAGCAGGGGCCGGGATAAGAGAGCACTCTGGTGGAATCCATTGAAGAGTCATCCAAATCGAGGCTTCCTCTGCAGCTTTAGCGAAAGTCGATGCACCCGATTCCTGAATTTGCTCGAAGACAAATGCATTCCTAGCTTTCCAAATGTGCCAAAGGATCCAGGGGAAGCAGAGAAGACCATTATTGGTGGAAGAAGACTTCTTACAGACAGTTGGCAGGTGATAGAAGTTAAGCCAAACTGAATTAGAAGAGAAACCTCCTGGTGGTAAGGGAAACTGTGATAAGTTCCAGGCCTCCTTCGCTGCATTACGATGAAATAGAACATGACAGATGGACTCTGAAGCAGCACCACAACAGGGACAGGTCGTGTCCAACATAATACCCCGGGATCTCAGACCTTGCTTCACCGCCAAGGCACCAGAGAGTGCTCTCCAGAGGAAGTGTCTCTTTTCAATTGGGGGAAGAGAGAGAACCGGACCACCATGAGCATAAGAGAGAGTCTCAGCAAGTTTGTAACCCGACTTAGAGTTGTAGACTCCATTGTTGGTGAAACCCCAACTAAGTGAATCATGATTGGAAAGATCAAAACCTTCTTTTAAAACAAGCTCCACATCCTCTGCATCAATTCATTCTCTGACCCTGTGTAAATTCCATCTTCCTCTAGGAATGTCAATGAGGTCATTAACTGTAAGCGTAAGATCCACCACTCCTTCTTGGTGATAACGAGGAGGCCTCGGAGTGCTATCCAAAAGCCAATTATCAGTCCAGACTTTTACATTTGATCCATCACCGATCTTATGTATAAGGCCTTGAGACATAAGCTCTCTTCCATGGAGAATGATTTGCCATGCATATGATCATTTGGATGACCTGCTTGCAATTCCTGGACGTGAAGAGCATCTTCCAGTCTTATCTCTTGTTCCAAAAGAGGGAACTACTTGGTAAAGAAGTTCTATTTGTACATTGAGTTTGGTTTGTGTATCTGTTTGATTCTTTTTATCTGTTGGAATACTTATGGTTGATTGGCTTGATATGGTTTGTCTCACTATTGTGGCTTCTGTTTGATACTCAAATGTTTCACATAAAGAACACAGAAAGAGCACAGATTATGTGCTCTGTTTTTATGAAAGAAAACAGAGTATTTACAGAAACTTATTATATTTTAACACATTCTACAAGTTTGTTCTTTCAATTTTGTTACTTTTTTCTGTAGTAGCCTTCTAAACATTGTCAAATGTAATGAAATCTTATTAGTCTTAGCATTTTTCTCTGATTTTTTTTTTTATTTCTTTGAATGTGTAGCAAACATTTCTTACTTGTAACAACTTCAATTTTTTTCATCTTGTAGGTTTGATCGTGATGGTGGGAAGCTGACTCGAAAAATCTCAAAGCTTTTGAAAGCTAAGTTTGATGATGAGTATTATTGCTGGACAAAAACGCCTCCTCACATCCAACGTCGCTATTTTGAAGACTTTGCGGTACTTAATTGGTAACTTGACATATCTTTTTATGTCAGATTTATTACTAACATATAAATTTGTTTATTCGTAGCATGGACACCATTGGGATAGCTCCATCACCACACTCGTCCGAGATGAGTTTGAAATCATCTGTCTTGATCGGATGAAAGGAATGGTGTGTCAAGCAAAGAGGAAAGGCGCACGGCCATCTTGGATTGGAGAAACATTGTGGAAGAAAATGTGCACTTACTGGGCCACTGATGGAGCCAAGAAAAAGAGTAAATCCGCATCAAACTCTCGGAATTCAGACCGTGGTGGACTTGGGCCATTCAAGCACTTCGCAGGACAAATGTCCTTCTTACGGGTTCAGCAAAAAATGGTAACATACTTGAACAATAACATTGTAAATTATAAGATTTCAGTTTTATCTATTTGAAGTTCATTTTATTATTGTAGGAGAACGAATTGGGCAGACCTGTGAGTCTCGGAGAAGTGTTTAAACACACTCATACAAAGCCTGACGGGACTTTTAGTGATCTGAAGGCTAAGCAGATCTCCCAAGCTTATGATAAGAGATTAGATGAGAAGATGTCCCAGGTTGAACAAGACTTTTGTGCGAATGGTGGTGATAGTTCCTACATTCCTGAACTTTCACCAGATGAAATGAATGAGATCTTTCTTGAGGTAAACCATAAACCATTGTAAATTTTTTTTAATACTTTTGTTAGCTTTTAATAAGTGAAGATTTTCATTATTTTCAGACTACTACTTTGGATATAAGAGGACATGAGTATGGACTTGGAAGTCTTCTTCCACTATATGGCAACAAAAAGAGAAAAGGGGGCCCTGGAAGTTCAACTTCTTCTGCATTTGCATACTTGCAAGAACAACTTGAAGCTGCTAAACGTCTAATTGTAGAGCAAGCAGCAGCAAGTGTTCGACGTGATGCTGAAATCGCACAAGCCAATGCTCGACGTGATGCTGAAATCGCTCAAGCCAATGCTCGACGTGATGCTGAGACAGCAGCTCGAGCTGCAGAACATCAAAGCGAGGTCAAGACTTTGAAGATGCTGGTCACCTTTATGCGAGGTAAAGACCCTTCTTTCACGGAGTTTATGACGGCAGCTTCTGCAGCTGAGACAACTACTACTCTGCCATAAGTACTCTATAGTTCTTTTTTGGCTGGCAAAGATAAGCAGTTCATAACTTATTTTTTGGTTCACAAAGCTAAGTAGTTGCCTTCATAACTTCTTTTTGGTTTGGCAAAGATAAGTAGTTTCCTTCATAACTTCTTTTTGGTTTGTCAAAGTATTAGTTGCCTTTATGTAGAACTAAAAATCTAAGTATTTTGTACTCTAAGGTTTAAGGAATTAAAAAAATGTTCTAAAATTAATATCAGAATTGGATTTCATTAATATTTTAGTTTCAAATTATAATTTTGTCAACTAATATATAAATAATGTTGTTATAAATTAGTCACCATGATCCCAACGAATTTGCAACAAAATTCAGATTAATATGGTTGCAAAATCGACACTGTATTTTGAAACTACATCAAAAAGGTTGCAAAATAGTCATTAACTCTACAACGATTTTGCAACTGCAAAAGAAATGAGTAGTTGCAAATCAGTTTCACTATATATAACAACACAGTCGCTAAGTAGTTACTGTATTTTGTGACATATTTGAGACTCCCAATATTATGCAGTTGCTTATATGTCACTAATATTTGTGACTACATTAGAACTGCAATAACTAAAATAGTAGCTAATTAAAACTAACTATTTTCTGAAATAAAACAGTTGCAAAATAGTCACAACAGTATAGATATTTGCAACCTTAGTTGTAGTTGTTGTATAGTGGCTAATTTACCACCAATTAGGTTGTTACAAAATAGTTGCAAATTATCAACGGATTTGCAACCGTTTCTGTCTGCGACGAAGATTTTGTAACTATAAAGTGCAGTTGCAAATCAATTACAAAATGCTTATTTACAACTATTTAGTAATTAATCCTGAAGTTGCAAAATAAAAGTTTTCTTGTAGTGTGAAGGATGTGTACCAACTCCACACTCTAGAAATGACGAACGAGCAAAGTATCTCTGCTTCAAGATCCTAGCTACCAAGGAGGAGGGGTTGGACCAAATTCTCCAAGCCCGTTTCGCGAGAAGAGGTTGATTAAATTTTTCAATGTCTTTGAACCCCATACCCCCAAGCTCTTTATCCTTGCAGAGTTTTGACCAGGCCACCCAAGAGATCTTTTTCTTATTGTTCCCGGAACTCCACCAAAATTCTATCATTGCACTTGTAAGCTTTGCACATACATTCTTAGGAAGTTTAAAACAAGACATAGCATATATAGGGAGGGCTAAGGCTACCGATTTAATCAAAATTCCCTTCCCTCCTTGAGATAGTGATTTAGCAAACCACCCCTGCAAACGACCTTGAAGCTTCTCTTTAATGAAGCTCAGAAGTTTGATCTTGGAGTACTGAAGCATTCAGGTAGACCCAGATAATAACCTTCACCTCCTTCTTGATCAATACCCAAAACTTCCTTTATCTCGAGCTTTAAATTTTCTGGTACCTTGGAGCCAAAGATAACAGAAGATTTTTGAAGATTGATGATTTGACCAGAGGCGTGTCCATACATCTGAAGACAATTCATAATCTCAGCAGCTTCAACTGTTGATGCATTGCATAGGAGAAGGCTATCATCAGCAAATAAGAGATGATGCACTGATGGACATGAAGCAGATAGTTTGATCCCCTTGATTCGTTTTTTCTCTTCAGCCGTGTTAAGACATGACACAAGGCCCTCAGCACAGAGGATGAAAAGAAACGGAGAGAGCGGATCACCTTGACGTATGCCCGCTCTGGACGAATAAAGCCATGAGATGTTCCATTTAAAAGGACCGAGAAGGATACTGAGCTAACACACGACATGATCCATCGAATCCAGACTCGATCAAACCCCATTTTCTCCATCAAAACTTCCAAAAAGTTCCACTCAACGCGATCATATGCCTTAGACATATCTGTCTTGATTGCCATGCACTCTTCAGAGACTTTTTGGTGAGTTCGAAGACCATGAACCATCTCATGAGCAATGAGGATATTATCTGAGATGAGACGACCAGCCACAAACGCACCCTGAGTTTCTGATACGATCTCAGGAATGATGGTTTTTAGTCTGTTACAGATCACTTTAG
This sequence comes from Hirschfeldia incana, assembly GCA_026261945.1. NCBI lineage: Eukaryota > Viridiplantae > Streptophyta > Magnoliopsida > Brassicales > Brassicaceae > Hirschfeldia > Hirschfeldia incana. The sequence goes on along the minus strand of JABCMI010000013.1, from coordinate 6,662,346 downwards.
AGATAATTTTGTATTGTAATGTGCACAGACTAATGGGGAGAAGGTCTTGCATCTTGGTCGGTTTGGTGATTTTTGGCAAGAGACTAAGTTGAGTATGATTCCACCAATCAGGCATGATTGCAGTAGAGAAAAATTGACTAATCTCTACAGTAAGCTGAGGACCTACAATATGCCAAAACTTCTGGTAGAAAACACCAGTCAGACCATCTTCTCCCGGAGCACTAGAACCCTTGATACTAAACGCCGCTTTCCTGATTTCATATGCTGATATCGGAGCAGTAAGATTGGAGTTCATATCCTCTGAAACTCGACCATTGAAGCCACAGAAGACTAACTCAAGATCATAGGGGTTGGAGCTTCTGAAAAGCTCTCTATAGTATTCAACAGCAATGTTTCCTTTCGACCCCTCTGTGAAGTGCTCGTGACCCATTTCATCCAACAACATGAGGATACGATTCTGAAGGCGTTTACCTTTCACGCAGTTGTGAAAGTACTTCGTGTTTCTTTCATCAGAACGTAACCACTCCTCACGACATTTTTGCCTCCAATACAGCTCCTCTTCCCTGATAGCTTCAGCTAATTCAATTTTCAACTTATTTACGAAGTAAAAGGAAGGGTTCCGTTTCGAGATTTCCTTTTCAAATTCCGCACGAAGACGTGAGATTCTGGTTCTAGAGTTAGTATCAGCTCTCTTCTTCCACTTGAGAATATCTCTCCTACAATGTCCAATGCGATCCAAGTGTTATTGGGATCAAGATCGTTACTGCCCCAACTCTTCTTTACGACTTCTTCAAAACAAGGTTTATTAATTAGCTGTTTGTCAAAGAAGAACCGATTCCGACTAGGATCATCTTTTTCTAGGGCAAACAAGATTCTAATTGGACGATGATCTGAAGCCCACATTTCCAGATACTCCATATTAGAATGTGGGAATAGGGAGAACCATTCACTATTACCAAAGCTCCGGTGCAAACGACAATGAACCCAAACATGATCTCTCACACCAGACCAAGACATACAGTTTCCTGTATAACGAAGTTCTTTGATCTTGCAGTTTTCTGCCATATTTCTGAAGTCCCAGAAGCTTACATCACTTCGCGTGGCCCCATTCACCTTCTCATCATTTGACATCAATTCATTGAACTCACCAGCTAGAATCCATGCCTCATCACGGACTAAACCAATGTCAATCAGCTGTTCCCAAACTTCCTGTCGTTTAGCCTTAACAGGATCACCATACACACAAGTTAAGAAAAACTTAATCGAACCCAACTCCACCTTCAAATCAATTATTATTTTGTCACTCGATAAAAAAGAGACCGAGTAACTATCCTTCCAGAACACTGCCAGACCACCATTCAAGCCAAATGGCTCCACTGTGATGAGCTGATGATAACCCAAACTCTGCTGCACATTTTTCATGTAACCAAACTTTTACTTTGTTTCCATAAGAAATAAAAAAATCCGGAAAGTATTTGCGACGAAACTCCCGGAGTTGTTGAACTGTCTCAGAGCTTCCTGCTCCTTGACAGTTCCAGCAAAAAAATGCTCATTGGGGAGGCATCGACTTCAATACGGAAGCCACCGAAGGATCTGTGTGTCTTGGGGTTTTGTTTCCAGAAAAGGGGGCCGAGGGGCTCTGTTTCCTCTTCGTTGCGTTTGCAGGAAGCGAAGGGTTCACCAAAGGACCAGAAGCTAACGCCTTGGAAGGAGCAGGAGAGGATCTCCTTTTCCATGAGGAGGGACGTTTTCTCTGCGACTTTCCTGAACTCAAATTTCCGGAGACTCGCCCCTTCGAGGAAGGGCTAATCTGAAAACCCGTCGAAATTAGAGCAGGAGCAGAGAATGTAGCAGAGATAGAATCAGAAGATTCATCTTCCTTCTCTCTAAGGGTCAAGGCTATCGACAGGAGCTTTGAGTTACCAGATCTGTCTTGAAGACTAGAGTGTACGTCTGGGTATTGAAAGACGTGACCTTTCCCTTTTTCCAACTCCTTGGTGATTCTAGTTAAGCGTAAAGAGGACTCCCTAGCATTGTCAGCAATGCCTTGGCGAACTCTTTGAATGCGAGCAAGACGTTCTGTTTCATCCGAGTGAGAAATGTAGAGTATCGCCATCTTCTGTTCCTCTTTGGAGAGCTCTGGAAACAGAACATTAAATCCAGGGGGCCATCGGAAGGAGCCTTCAACGCCAGGATCTGTTCATTCTAGAAGTCTGAGGATTCGGGGACACCACTTCCACAGAACGAGTGGGGTTCTTAGACCTCAAACCCGTCTCAGGACCCTTGGATTGAGCCCCACCCTTACGTCGTAAAGGGCATCTTGGTCTCTCATGAGTAAGACGCGAGCAATGATGGCAACGTTTGTGAATTTTCTCATACTCAAAACCAATGTCGACTGTCCCATTCTTAGTGGATAGCAGTCTTGAGGCTTTTGCCGGATTCTCAACATTGAAAAAAATCAAAGCTCTGATATAATCCTTAGTCTGAGAGACCTTGGGATCATAAGCAATTGTCTCCACCTTACCCACCTCCGAAGCTAGTCTAAACATAGTATCAGTAGTGAAGTGATTGACCGGTATGTTGTGGATGCGAATTCAGATCTCCATCGTACTGAGAAAGTCTTCCGGTGGAGATGCAGTCCAGCGCTCCAGGACCATGGCCCAGCGGTTGTATGACCATGGGCGGTCTTTGAGATCAGTTTGAAGGTCCTCACGTTGGAAGATGAACTGGAAACGGTCCCTTGACAAAGCATTACCTCGAACACGGCCATAGATTCTCCACGCCGTCGGCATATAGTCAATCATGCGAGACATGTCCTGAAAATCCGGATTTAACAAGCGACCCAGAAGACTTGTTTCATTAGCATCAATCACAGTAAACTGGGGGGATCTGGCAAAACAAACGGTTCTTCATCTTCAATGGACATGGCACCGATAGCTTTGTGTAGAATATCAGCCATCAGACTCGTTTGCAAAGGGGAGATCGAGACGGCGATGAGAATGACAGGAGAGATATTTGGAAGTAGGTCAAACGTGATGGACGCATATGAACCATGGATAAGGCAATATTCTGATACGATTTTTTGAGAAATCATTGCAGAAAAGGAAAGCTTGGCAAACACGGTTAACTGCGAAGGAAAAGAAATTAAAGGAAAAGGAAAGGAGGGAAAGAGGGAATACGATCAATCCAAAAAAAGAGAGGAGTCATAAAAGAGAACCGAAACCAAGGGCCGGTAATTTGAAATCCACTCAAAAGGAGGAAGCAGTGAAAGCCAAAAAAGGCAAGAACCGGAGGACGAGATCACACCGGAAATTGCTTCAAAAAAGGAGAGAAAAAATCCTCACTGAATAGGTTTGGACCTCCTTAATCCTACACTTTTTATCAGTATTTTAAAGGAAAGGAACTGGCTATACAAATTAGAAACACATCCAAAATAAAACAGTTTGATTCTTCCTGTAAAGAAGAGAGAATCTTACGTTGGGATCCATGTCCTTGGAAAAAAATATCATTCCAAGGTAAAAAAAGTCTCATAACAAGAAGATCTCATAAAAAATTATCATTCCAAGGAAAAAATTTAGCCATTAGTTTGATTTGATTTAATCCAAGTTTGCAGATCATAACAAGAAGAGGGAACACAATATATTGATAACAATTTGAAAAAATTCTGTTGCATCAATAGAAGAAAATTCATGATTTTAACTGCAGTTACTAGAAATACATGGCAGTGAGTTACAACAAAATCTTACGTATGCATCGGAATGGATTCATCAAATACCTCCATTAAATTACTTTATTCTCAATTACTACTTGGTGCACTTGGTGGGGAAGACAGAAAAAGAGAGAAAATAAGAGGGTTTGAAAGTATGAATACAGAGTAGTAGCTGAGAAAATAGATAAAAGGAAGAACAATGATATGGGAAGAGATAAAAAAAACAATTATAATTTGTTACAGGTTTCTGTTATAAAAAAATTTCAATATAATAAAATTCTAAAAAGATGTGTTTATTACTCTAGATGGTTGCGTTGTTTGAGAAGGAGGCGATTCAGGGAAGAGTTACGAAAGACTATTTTTTCGATGACATAAGTCCTTTAAAGCAAGATAGTTTTATACCATTTAGATCAAAATATCAGACATACCTGAACATCAGATCATTTTTTTTTCATATATAAAAAAAAGATGATGCAACAAATACGATATATTTCTGATTTAAACAGACTTTTTATAAAGTTGTTAACCTATACAATTAGTTAATTATGAAAAGATTCTGTGAGAATGTTCATTAGTTAGTTAAGCTTTTGAAAAAATGTAACTGTTCAAATAAAGAACATATCTTTTGATTAAATGAATTATTTTCTAATAGTTAATATTATGAAAGAGTTTAAGGTTAGGTTTCTGAAAATATACAACTTCTCAGTTACGGAAAAAAAAATAATGAAAGGGTTTAATAATTTAGTTTGCGAAAATATACAACGAGTGAACACGTCTTTTGTTTAATTATGATGACATCATACTAAGGATCATGATTAAATCGTAACCCTTAGATTATAGATTGGGAACAATTTCATCATTAGATATAAATTTTTATTTTCCTATAAAAAAGATGATGTTAGCAAAAAAAACAAAAAGTGGTTTGCTATAGATAGTATACATCTTTGAATTGTCGTTCGTGTGATCCTTGTTTAATTATATATCCAATTCACGAGGTCTTGTATTTTTTTCTGGATCCCATACTTGAATGCAAAGAAAAATCAACTATGCATGCAATCAAAATTTGACAATAGTATCTTGTACTGACGTCACATTAGATCTTTTCCACCATGGATATGAAAAACATCTGAATGAAGTTCCTGTAAAATTGTTCCATTGGCGAACATCATTATTGAATTCTGACCTCTTATGTATGTGATGTGTCGCACGTACTGTTGATGAATGATGATACTTCATCCGAACTCAAACCGTAAATACCCAAAATCTGATCGAGAGTCATTTTCCTCGACACATGATCATTCACATGCTTGGTTATAAGAAACATAAACATAAGAGCACCACGTATGCTTCTTAGGATAGAGACCATTAGAATGGTCAATTTCAACATCAAGATTATCATGCACATACCCGGATCAGAGGAATATCACCAGAACCCTCTTGCTAACTTGATCAGAGGAAGAACTCAATCAATTGAAAAAGGAAAGCAATCGCTTCTTTGATCGCCAAATAGCCGCTCACTAACCTGTCGTTTTCCTTTTGTTTTTTATGTATCTTAATACTGCCCAACTTGTTGCCTTATCTTTCTTTGGTTTTCCAAATTATATATACTAGGGTCGGCCCGCCCTACAGGCGGGATTCTTATTTTAAAATAATTTCATCAACTAAATTATATATATAATAAAGATTGTTTAAATTTATTTTCTACTAGATGGTGGACCGCACACTTGTGCGGATAAATATATATCTAACTTTTCAAAATTTTAATCTAAATTATTTAATTAGTTTTAAATATTAAATTAATCAGAAGATATAATTTTTTATTACACATGTAAAACATATCACCATCATAATAATCTAATAAAGTTTTATTAATATTTTAAATTAACATAAAAAATTAAATCTACAAAATAAACCATTAAAATTATAAGTAAAACTGTATAAACTTAAATAAATTATATATGTTTAGTAAAATCAAGTTTTTTAAAAACACTTAACGAAAAGAGATTGTATTTTTGAATAAATTATATATATCTTTAGTAAAATCTAGTTTTTTAAAAAAAAAATAACGAAAAAATTGTATTTTGACCTTATCACCCTTCAATTCAAATTCGCAAAAGCAATATCTCCTTCAAAATATAGATTCCAAACATCAAACATTCATGATTTTGATGTGAAAGAACTAAATTACTTAGCTATTTTTTTATCGGTGAGATAATTTGGTGGCATAAAATTGAAGTAAACTTTTTTTTAAATAAAAAATAAAAAATATTAAACGATTTAATATTATAAAGCAAACATCTTAATAAAAGTATAAAACTATTTCTAAAATTTAATAATATAATTTAATAATAATTATCATTGAATATAAAGTAAAAAATTAAGTCTACAAAATAAACCATTAAAATTATAAGTAAAACTTATGAAATCAAACTCTTCTTCATCAGACACATATTAACAAAATATATAATAATTGAAAACATACTTCTATTTAACTAAAACTGTATAAACTAAAATAAATAAATTATATATGTTTAGTAAAATCTAGTTTTAAAAAAAAAATAACAAAAAGAGATTGTATTTTTGACCTTATCACCATTCAATTTAAATTCGCAAAAGCAATGTCTCTTTCAAAATATAGATTCTAAACATCAAACATTCATTTTGATGTAAATGAAATGAATTAATTAGCTATGTTTTTATCAGTGAGATAATTTGGTGGCATAAAAGTGAAGTAAACTTTCTTTAAAAAAAATATATTAAACGATTTAATATTATTAAAGTAAACATTAAAACTATAAAAATATTTCTAAAATTTGATAATATTATTTAATAATAATTATCACTGAATATAAAATAAAAAAATTATTAAATAATCACTAAAATATTTTAAAACTAACTATTCAAAAAGTTGTGCATTGTAATTATTGAATTAATAACTCAACCTAAATAATGGATGACGAATAATATTTTAATATAGTATAACATAACAAATAAGTAAAATATCATAAAATCATGGAAACTATGACAAGTAAGTAAAACTAAAATTATCACATAAAATTATTAAAAAATATGACAAATAACTAAATTATCAATTAAAATTATTAAGAATATGACAAATAAATAAATAACCTAAATTATGGAGAATATGACAAATAATCAAACTAAAATTATTAAAAAAATAAAAAGGTAAATTACCTAAAATTAGAAAAAAAAATATGATAAATAAGCAAAAAAATCTAAAACTATGGGAAAGATGACACATAAGCAAAATCACTTCTCAAATAATAGTATAGATAACAAATGTAGTAAAACTTCTTGCACAGATGTTTTTGTTTGTAGAGATCGCAACTTCTTAGGACTTGAGCCTGACCATGTTGGTTAAATACTCGACCGAGTAATTTAATAGCTTAAATTTCAAAAAAAAAATACAAAAAGATAAAACTATGTGAATATAAACACTTCTAATTGTTTTTTCATGCTTAAGCTAGCGTGAACAAAAAGAAAATCATTTGCCCGAATAATTTAAAAGGCCAAATTCCAAAAAGAAATTACGAAAAAGAAAACCCTATATGTATATAAATATTATTATTTTAAAAAAATATATAGTAAATTTTTATAGATGATATCCTTTCTTTTTACTTTATTTTTGATTTTATGATTTATATATCTATTTTAAAAAATATTTTTTTGTTATTTTGTCTTCTTCAGAAAATAATTAACCATCTGAAAGCAATATTAACTTATCTTGTACACACTAAAGAACACAATATTCTGAAATATGAAGAGAATTAAAATTAAGCAGTATATACAGAAATATGTTTTTATTATATCAAATTCACATGGTTAATTTTGTATGATAAAAAATAATATTTTTGAAGAAATAATATACCTAGTTTCTACAATTTATTACAATCCAACCAGAAAAATAAAGAAAGTTAGCATGTATCAGTGTATCACAACTTTTGGAAGATGTTTACTTCAATCAAATTCCCTCTTTTCATTTTTCTTTCAAATTTTATTTTGAGTTAGTGAGACGATCCAAAGACCGATTGTTTCTTGAAGTTTTTCAATCTACGCAGAAACAGAGCAATGTATAAGTGTCATGATAAATTTTATATATCCTATGCAAACAATTAAACTTGTGTAGGCGAATTAAATACCTCTGATCGTGCAAGCTTAAGCCCAGCTTCTAGGAGCAAGGATAAAAGTTCAATTGAAGGCGTGTCATCATATCTATGTGCTGACATGGACCCTTCATGAGGTGGGTACTGCAGCAAACTGAGCAAGCATTGATGCTCTCTACTTCGTATTAGTTTTATTGATTTATAGATTCTGCAAGATTGTTATTTTGTGTAATTTAGTATTAAAATTAAAATTGTAACATTGCAAGAAAAAGAAAGTTTTATGGAGAAAGATTTCTGTATGTTATCATTTGGTGACATCAAAGTAGTGATCTCATTTCATTAACATACTGAACAAATAACTTCATAGTGAGCAAGGAAACTAAAAGGAGAAAAAAACAGCAGATCAGTAGTGAATCCACTTGGGACAGGTTCAGGAGGTAAGACAGGTGTGGCCGTTGTAGTTTCTTCTACCATCCCAATGCTTGTTTCAGGGGCTCCCCTGGTCACACCTTGAGAGAGCTTTGTTATCACAGCTCCGGCTCCAAGAATATCGTGTGTGAGGTCGGTATGATCATTGTCTGAAAATTGAAAACTTCAAGATCCAAACACATGTAACGACCATCAAAACAGCTTGAGAGCTCCAAAGCAGAAACCAGTAAAAGATTGAACAACTAATAATATTCAAAAGCTAAAGAATTTAGTTACCTGCTCTCATTATTTTAGATGAGTAATTTTTCATAAAGAGAAGTCAAAATACCAGAGGTATATCTTCAAGGCTTCAGGCACCAGTCAGAAAACCAATCTACATGTCCAAAAGGAACATTTTTATCAAGTAGATTCACACAAATAGAAACAGAAACAAAAGCGAAGAGAAGAAAAGTAGAAGATAACATCGTAGTTAAAGCAATCAGTTATACAACTTACAGAAGTGCATGTGGCAAGGTATACACAAAACGAAGAATCTTTTGCAGTCATACAAAGAAGAAAAGAGAAAAGCTTTAAACTTTTTTGCAAATCTTTTGTTCAAATTATCAATAAACAATACCTTTCGAGAATGGATTCAGTCTACTTAATTAGTCATATCAAAATCAAGCAGAATGAGATAAAAAAGAAAGCTGAGTTCAAGGTGAGAGATCTTACATCTATTTATACTAAAAATCACACCGTCTCTCGGATCCAAAGAACGCTTTGAAGACACATCGTGGAGGTGTGAATCAATGGGATTAAAGATCTGTGAATCTCAAAGCAGAACAACCCTGGAGTTGAGGCTTATGACATCGTTTACTTGACCCGTTTAGAATCTGTTGTTCTCCGATGTAAATTGGGTATCAACGACTTACCCAACTTTGTGCTCGAGATCGAGTGGGATGTGATTTTGATTGATGGACCGCGTGGGTACGCCAGAGAGTCACCGAGAAGGATGGCTCCGATTTTTAAGTCAGCGGTTTTGGCGAAGATTAAAGATCCCGGTGAGAAGAAGAAGAGGACAGGAAGATGAAGAGAAGAAAGAGAGAACAGAGACGAAGTGCTGCGTTTTGGAAGTGGGAAAGGTGTCGCAACGTTAGGAAGTGACATTCTGACCTGGATTTCTATGTGGCATCATCGGGAGGGAGTAAACCCTTTTATATATATATATACTAGAGGCATTTCCGCGTTTCGCGTAAAATATTATTTTATTATTGTTAAGTAAGATTTTCTTGGATAATATTACTATATAGTCATATATATTTATATGTTAAGAGCATTGTTTGATGTTTTTATTGTGTTATATAGTAATAATTGATAGGTTAATATATTTTGTGTTTGTGTTTTTAATAATATTTGTTATGTATATAATAGTAAAGCTTTTGATATAAAACATACTGAATTTCAATAACTTTACATTTGTTGTTTTAAGATTAACAGTTCAACTTAATAATTTTTTTTTATTTGAATGATTTAAACATTAATCTTTAAGATGTTAATCTATGTATTTCGTTTATTTTGTGTCCTCTCTCCATATTTTGACATTGAGCCGTCACAATCTATGTATTTCGTTTATTTTTCGGTGTGTTTTGCTTCTCATCCTCACCGAAAAATACTCACCTATGTGTGTTTGTTCTTCCTCAGATTGTCTGATATTTGTTATAGATTGAGTTTATAAGTTTCATGTAGGGTGGTTGTTTCTCACATCGTTATAAGTTGTTCCAGTCAATATTGAATGCTCATTTTCTTACTTGTTTTTTTTTTGTTAATGTTAGGAAGTTTATCTCCTTGGATTGGGTCAGAGTTTAGTCGTTTTTGATGTTGCTTTATTTTTTGTTAGCTTACAGTCGATAATCCCTACTCGGTTTGGCTGTTAAGATCTGGTTTTTGATCATCTGACTTAGCTAGTTTTTGTTAAAGTGAGCTAAGTTGATTTTTGTTCTCGTTTCAGCTCTAAGCATTTATTTAGTTAGTGTATCTTTGACATTTTACTATTTTCTATGATTATACATATTTAATCTCTCGATTATGAGTTGTACTTTAGTTTATTTGTTTTAGTTGGTAAACATTAAAATAAATATATAATTTGTAAATGAAGTAATAAAATTTTGAAAGATTATGTTTTTTAGCTCTGGATAAATTAAAAATTTAAATATATATTTATATTATTTTATTTATTTTTATTCATCTGTATCAATAAAATGGATTATCAACTTTAAGAAATTAATCTTTGTTCTTAATCTCCATTTAGCTCTTGAATTTTATTGAGTTACTATTATTATGGCTTTTGATCAATGTATTAACCGATGTAAAAAAATTGTTTGATCAATGTTTTAATCGATTTTTAAAATGATCTCGTTTAGAGAGTTAACATGTGTTTATTTTTCAGTCGGATTTAATAGTTGACTAATCAGGTTTCTTAAATGGCCGAGTCAACAAAATATGAGGTTTAAAATGACCATTATTTGAAAGTTGGTGATTTGTTTTGTTTAAACATGAGTTGAAGGTATTTTTGGCTTTAATTTGAAAGTTTAGAGTTTTAATGGATGTTTTCTCATTAATCAAGTGTAGTTGTCTACAAAACAATATAATAAATTTTAAATTTAATAAATTGTTGTTTATTTTTAACTGTAATTTTCACTATTTTACTTTATATTTTATTATTTTTTTCTTTTTTAGAAATTATATATATATATATATATATATATATATATATATATATATATATTACTACATTAAAAATCATAATAAGTATAATTATTTCACCTTTTTCATATTATTTACTTTCTTTGAATTTAATAGAATTTTTCACTGCATATTTTAAAATAAAATAAAACTATTATTATTTGAATGAGCATTTTTAGATGTAAGTGTATTTGATTTTGTTACTTTTGTTAGAAATCACAATTTTGTCTTATGATAGTATATGGGATATTATTTTTTTAGAATAACAGCTGACTGAATTATATACACTGACTATTGATAATTTCTTATTTTTTGTATGTTTATTTATTGAATTCATTGGTTTTTAGAAAAACAAAATGTTCGATTTCTACTAAAAAACTGTTTCTCATGATATGTTCTATTTTGATTGTTGAGCTTTACATGACATTTGCTATTTTCAGTATGCTAATATTGGGATAATAACAGTACAATAACCACTGTGTGTACCTGTTCTTCTAGAAAATATGTTCCTAACATAGAGTAATACTTGCATTAGTAAGACTCTTGAAATATTATCTTATATGCTGCAAGAGTTGGTATCGTTAGCTGTTCGCAAGCAGGAAACAATAAGAATATCAACATGATGGTGCTTGCAAGAAGAAAAGAGCGAGTCCTCACTATGACACCAATCCTAACTATGGTCACTTAGCCGGCAAGATGAGATTAGAATATCTAGCGAAATTGCTCTTTAAGGTGGTCAACCAAAGCCTGAAACGTTTAATGTTTTAGTTATATACTTTTAATTTGATTAATCCTGAGTTTTAATAATTTTTGGTAATTTTTTTATTCTCAGCACTTTAACCAGTATCTGATATATGGATATGACCTTTCACTTTTTTTTTACTAATAGATTACAACGTTTTGCATAGTGGCTCTGCAGTTTTTCCACCCGGCTAACAAACTTCAGTTAACAAATAGCAACATACAATATGTAAGTCCAGACTGTTTTAAATCATTGCAACACATGCTTCATGGTAAAAACGAAAAGCTTTAAGCGTGCAAATTTTGGTTTATCTGAAATCCTTGAACAATCTGCTAAACCCTTTAAGCTTATGGGATATTTGTTATTTGTTAACCGTAAAATTTTCACTTTTTATACTATATAAGTTCTTACATATTAAATTTTGTTTCGGACGTATGGTCACACACGCAGGTTTAAGTATATATACTTAAGTGATTTGTTTTATTTGGTTAGTAGCTAAAAGTTAAACACTGATTTTGCAATATCTTTTTGTTTGGTTTGCTTAATTTCTGGTGGTATTTTGCTGATTATGTAGTTGACCGAAAGCCATGGTGGCTCACGTCTCCCTTTCTACTCAGCCATGGATGCTTCAAGTCCTGCTTACGCACCAACAGAATTGTAACTTAAATCCATCATATTTTGATACGTCTAGTGAATGGATGTGTAATATGTTACATTCCACTGGGTTCTTTCCATTTCTAAGATCACACCATTCATGGGAGATATGTACGCCTGCATTTTCACCAAATTTAAGTTGCTTAGGTAGATCGTGGTGAACATGACTTCAATGTGTCTGTGAGTGACTTCTTTATATTTGTACTATTCCGTCTGGCACATGATTTAATCACTGCCACGACTGGTAGAAAAAAAAACTGAAGTTATGAAAATTTATACATACCTTCCATGCTGTTTCACGAGAGGAATCCATAACAGTAACATTACAGAATCATACTTTTTCGTGAGTTTCCATAGAGACTGATGTGGTTATTCGCCTAGCAGGTGCAAGTTCCAGATGCTGGGTAAGCCAAGAGGAGGAGGAAAATTGCGGACCGCGCTTCACTGACGGCGGTCATAAAAATAGAGGTGGGGAATAGAAGCAAAAGAAGCGCCATCAAAGCCACAATTTTAACATGTTTCACGTATGTAAATTCATAAGTGATGATGAAGTAAAGCTCTATTTTTGATATGAGCAAACCTTATCACAAAAAAGGCATTAGTTTACTGTTTCAGAGCACAAATATTTTTCAGTCGTATAAGAGAACATAGTAAACATTCTGATTGCTAAACTATTAGCAGCTCACGATACAGCAAACATAAACCGTTGCACCCTAAAAAACAATGGCTGAAATCACAATAAACAAAAAAGTCAATGCTTCAAAGGTCTTCTTATGCTTCAGTTCTTATATTTAACACATGTCAGAATTCTAAATATATAATTGTCACGTCTCACAATCATGTTAATTAGTAACTTTGAAAACCAAGCTTTATATAATAAGATAAAACTTAAAAAGGAAACATTATTATTAAAGAACGATTATAATTTAATTTTCGTGATTTTTTAAAAAGAAAAAGTTATTTTTGTATTGTTTTAAAACAAATTGTTATTTGACACATGCATAATCTTAAATATATAATTGACATGTGTCGCAGTCTTATTAATTAATAATTTTGAAGAACCAAGCTTTATATAATAACTTAAAAAAAAATACTAATAAATAACTATTATAATTCAATTTTCCTGGTTTTTTAAAAAAGAAAAAAAAAATCGTATATATTTTAGAATTTTCTTTTTGCATATAAAAAATTAAATAATTATTTATATGAATTTTGTTTTTACAATATATTATTTAAAACTTAAAAAGGAAAATATTATTAATTATAAATTTATATAAAAATAATTATTTAACACATGTCACAATCCTAAATATATAATTGCCACGTGTCACAATCATGTTAATTACTAACTTTGAAAATCAAGCATTATACAATAAGATAAAACTTAAAAAGGAAACCATATTATTAAATAACTATTATAATTTAATTTTCGTGATTTTTTTAAAAAGAAAAAGTTATTTTTGTATTTCTTTTATTAATTAACTATTTGTAAAAAAATAATTATTTAACATATGTCATAATCCTAAATATATAATTAACACGTGTCACAGTCATGTTAATTAGTAAATTTGAAAACCAAGCTTTATATAATAAGATATCTTTTACAATTTTCTTTTTCGATAGAAAAAGGAAAATAATATCAAATAATTATTTGTATGAATTTTATTTTTACAATATCTTATTTAAAACTTAAAAGGAAAAATATTATTAATTAACTATTTAAAAAAAATTATTTAACATATGTCATAATCCTAAATATATAACTTGAAAACCAAGCTTTATATAATAAGATAATCAAACCCTATTTATCTCATCTGCATCGGCCGCTATAAAAACCAAGTTTCCATGAAGACTTCATTTTGTGTGTTATCAACCAAACAAAAGTAGTCTTATGTCGTCTCCCTTCGCCGGTAAGATCTCGCCCTAAAAATTACTCTTTGTTTTCCTTAGTCCAAGAAACTCAGTAACACCTTTGTTCGTTGTTTTCGTTTTGTAGGTGCAAAGACAATCGTGTTGTTGGACACTATTGATTGTCCCATCATCCCTAATGAGGATATCACTGAACTTTTGGAGATCACTAGATCGGCTCTTGAAGAAAATGGTATTTTTGGTAGTATTTATGATGGCGTCGAATTCAGGGCTTTTGTTGGCGACACGGTCATGTATCATGGAATTCCTCTCTATTGGATAGACGAAAGTGAATTATCTTTGACCCTCTTTCTTTTGATTTGCTTTGCTTTTGTTTTTGTGTATATCCATTGATCTGTGTTAATATTACATTATTTATATGCAACAGCTGAGGGTAAAGATGCTAGACTTTCGAGCATCGTTACATTCTTACTTGATTATGCGGATTATCTAGACGGGGAAGCATTCTTGAATTGGATGCTAGTCGTGGGAGACATATCTGAACACTTGGAGATTCAGCAAGCTATTGGCTTATTGAATTCCAGAAGAAAATTCAATGTTCTTCTAGCACAGCCTCCTCCTCCTCAAGACGCATCATCTTCATCATCAGGAGAGGAGCTCTTCAATAAAGAATGGCTTTGCTCCCGTCTTTCAGCTGGAGAACAACTTATCAACAAGTTGGGCATAGGAAAAACTTTTGATAAGGAAGAACCACCTTCTTTGAATCAAATTCCGGAACCTCTTCCTTCTCATCAGGTTGTTATGGTGCCAAAGTATGGTTACGATGTATGCCTTAGTAGAGATATGGGTAAGAATAAGATCTCTTGCTTGTCTGTTAAGCTTTATGTTTTTATATTTTTTTGCTGACTTTTGAATAATGGATCATTCACTCTCGCAGCCCAGAGAGCAAGAACATGTGTCTTCTGGGACACCAAGGCCTACCCACTCCCTGCTGATCTCAATTCCTATGATGTTTGGCAAAACATTAATGATGCTCTTTCTGAAAGGGGTTATTATGGACGTGTCTCAGTCACGGCTTTTCTTGATGATTACCCCTGTCCCCCAGGCTTTGCTGGATGTGATTACGTCTCTTACCTTAAAGCTGGTGAGCTCTCTCTCTCTCTCTCTCTCTCTCTCTCTCTCTCTCTCTCTCTCTCTCTCTGTAATTTACTATTTTTGTTTGATCTTAGCTTACATTTATATAATGTATGCATGGTCTCAGGAGATATAGATGCTCGACATGGGCAGATTGCACGGCACTTACTTACTGCTTCTCGTTGCGATAGTATTGAGCCAGTAAATTATATGCTACTCGTGGGAGACATCTCTGAACACATTGAGCTATTAAGGACAATTCACATGTTGAATTTAAAATTTTCCTTCAAAGTTATCTTAGCTCAGCCTCCTCCTCAAAAGCCATCATCAGGAGAGCTACTTAGTAAGGACGGGATCTGCTCAAGCCTCTCAGCTGGAGACAAACTTCTCAGCCAAATCGAACAAAAATTACCATTGACTCATTGGCAGGTACTTGCTCTTGATGTTTGTAAACATGATTGTTTTCTTTTGTTGTACATCCTGTCATCTCCCTCTGCTCTATATGCCTCAGGAGCGATTAAAAGCTGCAAACTCAGTCGTCTTCTGGGACCTGGTGGATTGCCCTATACCTGATGGTCTCACTGCTGCTGAGGCTTCACAGACCATTAGATCGGCCTTTGAGAAAATGAACTATCGTGGCACAGTTACCATCCATGCTTTTGGCGAAGTGATAGATCCGCTTGTTTCAGAACCAAGAGATATGGAGTCTCCTGGTGAAAACACGCCCGCAGGTGAATTCCTTGAAGATATGAATCAATCCGGAATCGTGTTTCATAACACACCCACAGGTGAATTCCTTAACATCTCTTACCACTAACTCTTTCTCTTTTTCACTTATATGGCTTATTTATCTGCCTTTTATGTGTATATATATTGTTTCACCATATAAAGACGGTAGACGTGAGATGATGCGTGAGAAATTAACCGCCTGGGCAGGTAATAGCACAGCACCAGCCAATGTGATGGTTATCTTGCGAGACGTCTTTGATGACGAGTTCAAACTTGCCGATTATCTTGAACTATTGAGAACGATAGATTATAATGTTGTCATAGCACGGCCTCAGAATGCATTAGGCCAGCTTTTCGATTTCGAATGGCTTTGCTCAAGGCTTGGAGACAGATTTCTCCCTCAAACGAGAAGCTCAGATTCCTACACACAGGCGAAGTGAAATCCAATAGGTCGGTGGCGCTTGCCCCCATGAAAATTTGAAATCCTTTGTAACGTACCCAAATTTCAGCTGTTTTAAACTTAAGTTTTTATAATTATGTGTGATTAGCCCCCTCCAAATTAATCTTTTGTCTGTTCGGCTTGTCTTTTAAAGTTTTACTAGACCATGACCCGCCCGACCGAACGGGTGTATATTATTTTTTATTTTTTGATTCATACTAAATGATGTATTTTTTAATAGTTAGTTTCATGTGATACATAGAGTTTTATTTTGTGTTTGTAATAACAATTAAATGTGTGAAAAAATGTTTGGTCTTATATAATGAAAAGTTGACATAACAATGATAGATTATATACATATAATTATAGATTAATTTAGTTAATTGAAAATATGTTTTGAAATAAATTACTTTGAATTAGTAAGATATATGAAATAAATGTGTTTGTAATCACAATTAAATGTGTGGAAAATGTTTGGTATTATATAATGAAAGGTTGAAATAACAATGATATTATAATATACATAAATATAGATTAATTTAGTTAATTTAAAATATTTTTCGAAATAAATTACTTTGAATTAGTAAGATATATGAAATAGAGAAATAATATAAATTTCGTAACATCAATTTATTTATTCATCTTGTATGGAAATATAACATATTAAAATCTCCATTTAAGATTTATAATGAATTAATAAAAGTCATGTGTATAAAAAAAATACAAATTTAAAAGGACTTTAGTTTAGTTAAATGTATGCATCTCTATTTAATTATGATATAAAATTGGAGAAGGAATATTTTGTAATACACTCTTATGATTGTCTCTTCCGCAAGTTAATAATTATTACTTTCAGAAAAATGTAGAGATAATTTATTATTCACTTCAAAATATAGAAGTTGGCGAAATTCTGAAATCTAGTTTCTATATTTTATAGGCAGTAGGAATAAATGGTTACAATATAGTCATATAATTTGTAGAGTTGACTTAGTTAATTAATTGAGATATCATCGGCCTGATTAATTAAAGTATTGTTTCCTTTATTTGATGGTAAAAAACAATGAAGAAGTATGCATTAACTCTTCCGTAAAGACAAGTGTATTTTAAAGAAAGAATTTTAATACTTTCAGTAGCATACCCATGTAAATAATAGTGAAAACTCATGGGTATTTCATAATTGTACTTCTATTTTAATAATAGAGATTTCGTTAGGAAAAAAGAATAAAAACTCTTTTGTATCTCTCTCTCTAGTTACTTCCTCTAGACAAACTTTTTTTTTCTCCTTTTTTTTCTGGAAAATATTTCACTTTCCCAATATAAAGTGAACCAAATCACTAACTATTAGAGTATACGATTGATACCGGTTTATGTATGGTTAAATCCGGTTAGACATTTATGTTTTCATATAAATACCGTTTGTTGTAACAAAATACAGTTTGAGAAAGTCAATAACACATTTTATCTTCATCACTCTTCTCTCGTTTCTCTCTAAACTCGAGCTCATGATCGAGATCTAATATGGTATCAGAGCAATTGCTCTCTTCTTCTGCTTCTTCTTGATCGAATCATCGCTTCGATTCGAGCTCGATTTCATCTTTTTCTGTTGCGATTTCATCTCATTTCTTCATCGATAGAGCTATCGATTTCATCGTTTTTCGTTTTCTTCGTCGATAGAGCTATCGATGCCGATCTCTTACGCAAATGCTGTTACCTCGACTCCGACCTCGTCGTCACCTCAGAATCAACCGCCGATCACGCAGAATCAACCGGAAACGGCGTCGCTTAAGGATCCGAACTCTAATCCTCTCTATGTTCACACCGCAGATCACGCTGGTATCGTACTTGTCTCTGATAAACTCACTGGTTTAGCGAACTTCAATGAATGGCGTAGATCTATGATGATGGCATTAGGAGCTCGTAATAAAGTTGTTTTCGTTGATGGATCATATCCTGAATTAGAGAAATCACATCCTGATTATGCATCTTGGTATCGTTGCAATAGTATTGTTTGTACTTGGATTGTGAACTCTGTTAACAAATCGATAGACAAGAGCATCATGTATCTTGATACTGCGAGACAGATGTGGTTGGATATCCATGATCAATTCAAGCAGATCGATGGACCTCGAACTGCTGAGATTAAACAACAAATCTTCTTGGAAGTTCAGGGTTCACAGAGTGTTAGTGAATACTACACAAAGCTCAAGCAACTTTGGGAAGATCTCAAGAATCATGAGAGTTCTTATCGCTGTTGTTGTAACCGTGAGAATTGTGAGAGTTATAAGCTGTTGATGGAACGTGATGAACAAGATCATGTCTTGAAGTTTCTCATGGGATTGAATGATACTTATACTGCAACAAGGGGTCAAATACTCATGATGGAACCCAAGCCGTCCCTCAACAAAGTCTTCAATCTCATCTCACAAGAAGAACGCCAACGGTCTATGAAGCATGGAACAACAAGTGTTGTGGCTTTTCAGGCTTCCCAGTCTTCCCCTCCATCTGATCAACTTGTTGCGGCTTACAATGGAGGTTATAATAAGTCAAAGAATCGCCATGTCTGCTCTCACTGTGGTGTTATAGGCCATACTGCCAACAGATGTTATAAACTTCATGGATATCCCCCGGGCTATAAACCTCCATCTGCAAACTATAGAGCTCAGAATCAGCAAAGTAACAGTTCCTCTGCAAAGACACCTGATACATGGCCTCCCAAGAAAGATAACACGGCTAGTATGGTGGTTCATGATTCTGCTCCTCACAACAATCAACGTGGTGTAAGTCTGGATAATCTCACATCAGATCAGATTCAGAATCTTCTTACCATTCTGAACGTCTCTCCGCAAGTTCAGAATACAGTCTCTCAGATTTCTGGTTCACAGTTGACTCTAGCATATGGCTCTACCTCAATATCCAGACCTCAACCACACCTTTCACCCCAAATCCAAGCCCCATCTGGTACTTTTCATTCTCTTCCTTTATTATCTTCTGATGCTAATAGCAATAACCCTAAGAATTATGCTTGGGTGATTGATACCGGAGCTAGCTGTCATGTTAGTTCTGACCTTAGTCTGTTTACTGAAACCCAAACCATTAGTAATACCATAGTTACTCTTCCTGATGGCACTCATATTTCAGTTACTATATCTGGAACAATTAAACTTTCCCCAACTCTTGTTCTTCGTTCGGTTCTTTTTGTGCCTAATTTCAAATTCAACCTCTTGAGTATTAGTGCTCTTACTCGAAACACTTCAATCGCTGTGCTTTTCTCTCCTGAGTCTTGTTACATTCTTCCTTTTAATCCTTTCATTTCTCAGGGGCATATTCTGGACTCTATGATTGGGAAGGGTAGTCTTCGTGAGAGTCTCTATGTTTGGAAACGTCTCTATCTTCTCAGTCTCATCTTCATTCTACTTTTCAAATTTCTGCTGAAGTCTGGCACCAGCGATTAGGACATCCTTCTCCAAATAAAGTTCATATTTTGTCAAAAGATCTTCATATTCTTACTGATAAACCTGTTCTTGATTCTATTTGTAAAATCTGCCCTTTGGCAAAACAGAAACGCATTACTTTTCAATCTTCAAATAATATGTCTCCTTATCCTTTTGATCTTATTCATCTTGACATATGGGGGCCCTTTCATGAACCAACCCATGAAGGTTATAGATATTTTCTGACCATCGTAGATGATTGTACACGAGCCACTTGGGTCTATCTCTTAGCAAACAAAAGCTCTGTTTCTTCAATATTTCCTGAAATTCTTCAACATATTGAAACTCAATATCAAAAGAAAATAAAAGCCATTAGATCAGACAATGCTCCTGAATTGTCTTTCACTTCTCTTCTCAAAGCAAAGGGCATTGTTCACTACTTCTCGTGTGCTTATACTCCACAAAAAAATTATGTTGTGGAGAGAAAGCATCAACATATTCTTAACGTGGCTAGATCTCTTCTTCTTCAGTCGAATGTTCCTTTATTATACTGGGGAGATTGTATCCTTACAGCCATTTATCTCATAAACAGAACTCCTTCTCCTCTTCTTCATAACAAAGCTCCTTTTGAGCTTTTAAATTCAAAACCTCCCATGTATAATCATCTACGGGTTTTCGGTTGCTTATGTTTTGCCTCCACTTTAAACAAAGATAGACACAAATTTTCCCCCAGAGCTAAACCATGTGTGTTCCTTGGATATCCTCATGGATATAAAGGATATAAAGTACTTGATCTTGATACAAGAACTGTTTCTATTACTCGAAATGTCATCTTTCATGAATCTATTTTTCCCTTTACAAATTCTCCTCGAGTTTCTGATATTTTTTCTCAGGATGTCCTTCCATTGCCGGTACCAGACTCTCTCTTTCCAGCTTCTTTTGATATTTCCCCTGATCCTATCTTTCCTGATTTTTCTATTCCTCCTCATTTACATGAACATGTTCCTGATATTTCTGAACAGAGTGCTTCTTCTCATCCTGCACCTGTTTCGTCTTCTTCTTCTTCTGCTTCTCCTCCTTGTTCCAATACTGATTCAGTACCATCAGGAAGGGTAGAACCTAACCCTCGCCCTAAACGACAAGCTCGTATCCCTACCTATTTGGATGAGTACCATTGTTATCTTTTAAATAGGCTCCCTGAGTTTCCCGCCCATTCTACCCATACCACATCATATCCTATATCTTCTTTTCTTTCTTATCAAAACCTAGAACCCTCTTATAAGAATTTTGTTCTTAACATTACTACTACTACTCCACCCAAAACCTTTCTCGAAGCCATTAAATCTGCAGAGTTTACTGTGGCTATGAAATCTGAGATGACTTCGTTGGAAGATACTGGAACTTGGACTGTATGTGAATTACCTCCAGGCAAGCATCCAGTTGGTTGTAAGTGGGTATATACTATAAAATTCAATCCAGATGGAACCATTGAGAGGTTCAAGGCGCGTCTGGTTGCTAAAGGATACACACAGATAGAAGGTCTTGACTATATAGATACGTTTTCACCGGTTGCTAAAATGGGCACTGTTCGCATTCTTCTTCGGCTTGCTGCAAGTAAGAACTGGTCTATTACTCAACTCGATATCAGTAATGCATTTCTCAATGGAGATCTAGATGAAGACATTTATATGACGATGCCACAAAGTTACTCTGAACTTACTGGTAAGTCTTGGCCGAAGAACTATGTGTGTAAACTCAACAAATCTCTTTATGGTCTTAAACAAGCTTCTCGGCAATGGAATCAGAAACTCTCAAGTGTTATTCTTCAGGAAGGTTTCAAACAGAGTCCTTCTGATCATTCTCTTTTTGTGAAGTGTACATCTCAGATTTTCTTGGCAGTTTTGGTCTATGTTGATGATATACTGCTTGTTGGGAGTGATGATTCTGCTGTTAACGGTTTCAAGGATGTCTTGAAAGCTGCTTTCAAACTACGGGATCTTGGTAATGCTAAATATTTTCTTGGTTTCGAAATTGCTTGAAGCTTTACTGGCATTTCGATCAATCAAAGAAAGTATACTCTTGAGCTCCTTGAAGATGCAGGTCTCCTTGGTTGTAAGCCTCTTTCTGTACCAATGGAACCTAATCTCAAGATGTCTGAATCTGATGGTATTTTGCTTGACGAACCTTCTGTTTATCGGCGTATTGTGGGGCGACTCTTGTATCTGACACATACTAGACCTGACATCACTTATGCTGTGCATAAACTCAGTCAATACATGTCTGCTCCTCGTACTAATCATCTTCAAGCTGCTAACAGGATTCTTCGTTATCTCAAGAGTGATCCAGGTCTCGGATTATTCTTTCCGTCTTCCTCTGATCTTCGGCTTACTGCTTTTTTCGATGCTGATTGGGCTTCATGTCCGGATTCTCGAAGATCAGTCACTGGTTATTGTGTTTTCCTCGGTGATGCTCTCATTTCTTGGTGTTTCAGGAAACAACCAACAGTATCTCGTAGTAGTTCTGAGGCCGAGTACAGAGCGATGGCTGATACTACTTGTGAGCTTGTCTGGATCACTGCTCTATTACGTGATCTTCATTGTTCTTCACCAGCTCCTGTGACTTTGTTTTGTGATAATCAGTCTGCACTTCACATTGCATCAAACCATGTTTTTCACGAACGCACAAAACACATTGAGAACGACTGTCATGTGGTTCGTGAGCGTTTGCAGAGTGGTTTTTTGAAGACTTTACACGTGAGGACTGATAATCAGCTCGCTGACATCTTTACGAAAGCTGTACAGCCGGGTTTGTTCAAGCATTTGATGTCCAAAATGGGATTACAGAGTTTGTATCTTCCATCTTGAGGGAGGGGTATTAGAGTACACGATTGATACCGGTTTATGTATGGTTAAATCCGGTTAGACATTTATGTTTTCATATAAATACCGTTTGTTGTAACAGAATACAGTTTGAGAAAGTCAATAACACATTTTATCTTCATCACTCTTCTTTCGTTTCTCTCTAAACTCGAGCTCATGATCGAGATCTAATACTAACCATAATCTATTTTAAAATTTCTTCTGAAATCTGCAACCTCGCCATCGTAGCTTCCAAGCAGACCCTTTACCCTGAAATCTCCATTGCTGCTGTAGGTCTTCAAGGCTTGATTTTGGCCTCTCAAATTAACTTATGTTTGTTTTGTTTGATTCCCATGTCCAAACTCTCAACTCTTGTTTTTTCTTTTTCTGATATTACAGAGAACTGAAACATAAGAATGCGTTTTCCGTTCGTTTTTGTTCAGATTCACGTTCCTCCTGTTTAATTTCTTAATTTAGTCATCGTAAAATACATGATTTTAGTTCTTCTCTCAAAAGAGAAAAAGAAACATGCTTAGAGCATGATTAACGCAGCACCTTCTTCTCTCTCTCTCTCTCTCTCTCTCTCTCTCTCTCTCTCTCTCTCTCTCTCTCTCTCTCTCTCTCTCTCTCTCTCTCTCTCTCTCTCTCTCTCTCTCTCTCTCTCTCTCTCTCTCTCTCTCTCTCTCTCTCTCTCTCTCTCTCTCTCTCTCTGTAATTTACTAATTTTGTTTGATCTTAGCTTAACATTTATATAATGTATGCATGGTCTCAGGAGATATAGATGCTCGACATGGGCAGATTGCACGACACTTACTTACTGCTTCTCGTTGCGATAGTATTGAGCCAGTAAATTATATGCTACTCGTGGGAGACATCTCTGAACACATTGAGCTATTAAGGACAATTCACATGTTGAATTTAAAATTTTCCTTCAAAGTTATCTTAGCTCAGCCTCCTCCTCAAAAGCCATCATCAGGAGAGCTACTTAATAAGGACGGGATCTGCTCAAGCCTCTCAGCTGGAGACAAACTTCTCAGTCATATCGAACAAAAATTAATCATGAGCAGAAGTGAAAAACCCGAGTCCTAAGTTTCTTGATTTTTTTTGGTAAAAGAGTTTTCTTGATTTTGTTGTAGCTTGTCAAGAAAATGATTATTCAGTTTTTTTCACTTTGAAGTCTCGTTTATTAAAAAAATGATTATTCAGTTTTTTTCACTTTGGATTTTCAGTTATAGTGACAAACATTTTCAGAAAAGAAATATTGATATAAGCCTAAATAATAATTTTCTGTATAGAACCAACTAATTACATAATTATACATATATAAAAAAATTATAAAAGAAAAAAAAATAAATAGTAATTTATTTTTATAACTATTAGTTGTTGACTTATAGATCAATATATATATATATATATATATCGATAATATAAAAAAACTCGTTTTGTTAACACTGATTAATTATGTTAATATAAATTATGAGAAACATTACATAGACGTATCTAAAAATAATAATTTTACATATTTTATGAGGATTAACGTCTAACTACATTATCATGAGTTGTTTTATAAGTACCACACCAGACGATATTCTTTGCACAATGCTGAAAATATCACCAAACCTATTTTCCAATTAACCCTTAGTCAAACATGAATCAACTGAGGCTTTCACAGAAAATTAGCTAACTATAGGAAAATTATAAGATTATTTTTGCAACTCTCTTTCGCTTAGAATTTAAATAAGGAAAAATATTTATATAAAATACTCTGTTGCTTGTATTCTCAGGTTTTTGTAATTCTTTTTAAAGATTTTTAAACTACTATTTTCTTTCATAATTATATTTTTCTAAACCACATAGTGTAAAACCATTAGCCTTTAGTCAAACATGAACCAATGACGCTTCCATAGATATGTACCTAAATAATAAGATTAATTTTACAACCCTTTTTAGTTAGAATTTTAATAAGGAAAAATATTTAGATTTATTATAAAATAATATGTTGTATTCTCAGATTTTTATAATTCATTTTTAAATATTTTAAAACTAATATTTTCTTTCATAATTTTTTTTCATGATTAGAAAAGGGAAATTATAAGTCCTTAAAAGAAAAAATAATTTTCATATAACTTTTAGAATTTGTTTTATTATTTAAAAAGGGAAATATTTCCATAAAGTAATTATTTTTATTGATTTTATTTTATTTTACAATGTTTTGTTTAAAACTTAAAAGGAAAAATACTAATGAATAACTATAAAAATTCTATTAAATCTTGATTTAGTAATTATTTGTATGGATTTTATTTCCTTTACAATGTTTTGTTTAAAACTTAAAAGGAAAATACTAACACATAACTATTACAATTCTATTTTTTCATGATTTTTTGAAAAGGGAAAATTATTTTTCATATACATCTTTACAGATTTCTTTCTTTTGGATATAAAAAGGAAAATACTATTAAATTATTATTTGTATGAAAAAAGCTTTTGTTAACAATATTTTGTTCAAAACTTAAAAAGGAAAAATACTATTAAATAACTATTTATCTAAAAAAATATTATTTAAAATATGTCACAATCCTAAATATATAATTGCTTATTAAATAATTATTTGTATTTATTTTTCGGTTTAAAATAGTTTTTTTAAAACTCAAAAAAAGAAATATACTATTAAATAACTATTATAATTCAATTTGTTCATGAATTATTTTAAAAACGAAATTTATTTGCATATATCTTTTACAATTTTCTTGTTTTGGATATAAAAAAGAAAATACTATTAAATAATTATTTGTATGAAAAAAACAATTATTTACAATATTTTTTTGAAACTTAAAAAGGAAAAATACTAATAAATAATTATTTAGATAGAAAATGATTAATTGAATTTATTTTTTGGTTTACAATATTTTGTTTAAAACTTAAAAAATAAAAATACTATTAAATAACTATTATAATTATATTTGTTCATAATTTTTTTTTTTTAAAACGAAATATATTTTCATATATCTTTTACAATTTTCTTTGTTTTGGATATAAAAAATACTATTAATAATTAATAAAAAATATTTACATTATTTGTATGAAAAACAATTATTTACAATATTTAATATTGATAAATAATTATTTATATAGAAAATTATTATCTAACACATGTCACAATCCTAAATATATAATTTTTTATTAAATGATTATTTGTATGGATTTTTTTGTTTACAATATTTTATTTAAAACTTAAAAAATAAAAATACTATTAAATAACAATTATAATTCTATTTTAAAAACGAAATTTATTACCATATATCTTTTACAATTTTCTTTGTTTTGGATATAAAAAAAAGGAAAATATTATTAATAATTATTTGTATGATAAAAGTTTGCTTACAATATTTTTTGAAACTTAAAATGCAAAAATACTAATCAATAATTATTTATTATTTAACACATGTCACAATCCTAAATATATATCTCATGTGTCACAATCATGTTAATTAGTAACTTTGAAAACCAAAATTTATATATAAGTTTTGTATGAGACTTTTTTTAAATAAACGTCTCATATCCATTTTAGAGATGTAATAAAAAAATATTATTAATTAACTATATATAAAAAATAACTATTTAACATATGTCATAATCCTAAATATATAATTGTCACGTGTCACAATCATGTTAATTAGTAAATTTATATTAATTAGTAAATTTGAAAACCAAACTTTATATAATAATAATCAAACCTAGTTATCTCATCTGCATCGGCCGCTATAAAAACCAAGTTTCGATGATTGTGTGTTATCAACCAAACAAGAGTAGTCTTATGTCGTCTCCCTTCGCCGGTAAGATCTCGCCCTAAAAATTACTCTTTGTTTTCCTTAGTCCAAGAAACTCAGAAACACCTTTGTTCGTTGTTTTCGTTTTGTAGGTGCAAAAACAGTCGTGGTGTTGGACACTATTGATTGTCCCATCATCCCTAATGAGGATTTCACTCAACTTTTGGAGATCACTAGATCGGCTCTTGAAGAAAATGGTATTTTTGGTAGTATTTATGATGGCGTCAAATTCAGGGCTTTTATTGGCGACACGGTCATGTATCATGGAATTCCTCTCTACTGGATAGACGAAAGTGAATTATCTTTGACCCTCTTTCTTTTGATTTGCTTTTGTTTTTAGGAATATCCATTGATCTGTGTTAATATTACATTATTTATATGCAACAGCTAAGGGTAAAGATGCTAGACTTTCGAGCATCGTTACATTCTTACTTAGATATGCGAATAATCTACACGGGGAAGCATTCTTGAATTTGATGCTAGTCGTGGGAGACATATCTGAACACTTGGAGATTCAGCAAACTATTCACTTATTGAATTCCAGAAGAGAATTCAATGTTCTTCTAGCACAGCCTCCTCCTCCTCAAGACGCATCATCTTCATCATCAGGAGAGGAGCTCTTCAGTAAAGAATGGCTTTGCTCCCGTCTTTCAGCTGGAGAACAACTTATCAACAAGTTGGGCATAGGAAAAACTTTTGATAAGGAAGAACCACCTTCTTTGAATCAAATTCCGGAACCTCTTCCTTCTCATCAGGTTGTTATGGTGCCAAAGTATGGTTACGATGTATGCCTTAGTAGAGACATGGGTAAGAATAAGATCTCTTGCTTGTCTGTTAAGTAGTTAAAAAAAAATTATTTTGTTTTAAATTTTAAATAAAACATACTTTTATATTTTATTTATTTTTATGTATTGTAAAGAAAATATCATAGAGTTTTTATATTTTATTTATTTTTAAGTAAAATTACTAGAATTTTTATATTTTATTCATTTTAAGTAAAATTACTAAATGATTGTTATCATTTACTTTATATTGTAATATACTTTTACTTTAAAATATCTATTTATTTATAGTTATATTATATAACTGCAAAGTTAGATTCAATAGTAAATATTCAAACTTTATGTAATACTATGAAATTCACCGAATATTAAAATAATATTTTTATCTATTTTATAATATAGTTAAACTTTGTATTACTAACTAATACAAAATTTATTAAATAAATATATTATTTTTATGCTCTTTAATAATAATATTTATATAAAATAAATCAAAAGGTATTATTTTTAAAAATGAAAAGTATAAATGAAATAAATTTGATAAATGTAAAATTAAGAAATAATATCTAAATGTGAAAACAATTATTTATCAATTACAAATAATAAAATATGAAAATTATTAAAGCTGAAAACATCAAATACCATATGATATTATTTTTATGTAATATTTGATGTTATGCTGAAGATAATAAAAAATATGATACGAAAAATCAAATTTGATGTAGTTTTAACACTAAATTAGGTGTCATGATTTAAAATATCCTAAAACGACACTGGATAAACCAATTTACACTTCTACATATAAGTGTATAATTGTTCAAAAGTGGTTTATTCTTGTGTGTAAGAGCATCTCCAATGTAAAACTATATTTTTCCTCTAAATTAAAGAAAAAGAGAATATAAAGTAAAAATGTTTTAACACTATTTTATTTCTCACTTCATTGGAGTGATGAATAAACAAAAAATAGATTAATCCGTTTATGGAGTAAACTCCATTATAGAATGAGATATGGATTGGAACATTCCATTATTCCTATTCTCTCTCTCTCTCTCTCTCTCTCTCTCTCTCTCTCTCTCTCTCTCTCTCTCTCTCTCTCTCTCTCTCTCTCTCTCTCTCTCTCTCTCTCTCTCTCTCTCTCTCTCTCTCTCTCTCTCTCTCTGTAATTTACTATTTTTGTTTGATCTTAGCTTACATTTATATAATGTATGCATGGTCTCAGGAGATATAGATGCTCGACATGGGCAGATTGCACGGCACTTACTTACTGCTTCTCGTTGCGATAGTATTGAGCCAGTAAATTATATGCTACTCGTGGGAGACATCTCTGAACACATTGAGCTATTAAGGACAATTCACATGTTGAATTTAAAATTTTCCTTCAAAGTTATCTTAGCTCAGCCTCCTCCTCAAAAGCCATCATCAGGAGAGCTACTTAGTAAGGACGGGATCTGCTCAAGCCTCTCAGCTGGAGACAAACTTCTCAGTCAAATCGAACAAAAATTAATCATGAGCAGAAGTGAAAAACCCGAGTCCTAAGTTTCTTGAATTTTTTTTGGTAAAAGAGTTTTCTTGATTTTGTTGTAGCATTATGATGTATCAAGCTGATAGTGTCTTTCTTTAAAAGTGTCGTTAGAATCAATTGTTGTTGTGAAGTGCGTTTGACAAGTGCATGAGCAGAGTTAAATTGCGGCTCCAGCCAAAATAGATTATTTCACCTAGTTAAAAATCATAACTAGCGCTAAACAAAGGTTATACGTTTCATTTCATTTTTTTATGATTGCTTCTTGTTTCTATACATTATGTATAATCTCCATATTTTCTTACTTTTAAAATATTTTATATGAATTTTTAAGTAGGTTAGTAGTATCCTTTAGTCCAAAATAGACCATAAACAAAGGTTTATGGCAAGGGGACAATGATAATATCTTTTTTGTTCTATTTTAGTAAAATTCTCTTTTTTATTTGATTAACAAAAATAAAATCAAATTATTAGTTACAAATGTTGAGATGTTTATGTTGTGTCAGTTGGGCCTAGATCTCGGGATTGACCGCCACATAGATGTCCTAGAGGCAATATAAAAAGCACATAAATACTTATACAAAATAATAAAAATCAAAGATGTTAATTTATAAAAAAAATATTTTCCCCTTTTGATTCTTTTCTTTCTTTTTTTTCTCTTTCCTAGATAATCAGAGCTTGATCTCTAAACTTAAAGTCAATTTTTTTTCTCTCTATTTCCGGTGATCTTATTGCCACCGTTTCTTGCCTTATTCGGCTCTCTTTCTTTCCCTCATTTTCAGTGGATCTCTATTACCGACCCTGTGGTTTCGGTCACTCATTAAAGCCCATTTCCTTTTTTATTTAATTACAATCCCCCCGCGTCATCGCTCTTTTCTTTTCTCTATGGTTCTTTCCATTTTCTCAGTCGTGAGAATCAAGTTTTTCTTTTCGATTATGATTTCAAACAAAATTGTTTTAATTAATTGCCTTTATTGGTGATTCTTATGCGCACATTACGCTTATTCTTCTTCAGAAAACTTCTCCTTACGCTCTTGCTTCCGCCGCACATTCCCGTCTGAAAAGTATCACGATGGCTGAACTGCTTCACAAAGTTATTGGTGCTATGACCATTGCAGAAGAAGAACCTTTTATTCTCCCCGATAGCCCTCAGTTCACGGTGCTTGATGCTAACGAAACGAGTTTGCTGGGACGCCTCTTAAACCCTGAGTGTCAAATCATGTCTCGTATGATCGACTATATGCCTACGGCTTGGAGGGTGTATGGACGAGTACGAGGTATTGCTCTGTCTCGAGATCGTTTTCAATTCATCATTCAGCGTGAAGAGGACCTTCAGACTGTTCTTAAAGATTGCCCATGGTCCTACAATCGGTGGCCTATGGTTCTGGAACGGTGGACTGCTTCCCCTCCTGACGACTTCCTTAGCAAGATGGAGATCTGGATACGCATGCGCAACATTCCTGTCAATCACTTCACCACTGATACGATGTTCAGATTAGCATCAAAGGTAGGTAAAGTGGAGATGATTGCTTTCGATCCAAAAGTTTCTCACACGAAGGAAAACATCAGAGCTCTGGTGACCTTCAACGTGAATAATCCAGCTAAAGCCTCAAGGATGTTGTCTACCAAGAATGGCATGGTCAACATTGAATTTGAGTATGAGAAAATTCACAAACGGTGTCATCACTGCTTACGTCTTACTCACGAGAAACCTAACTGTCATTTCCGGAAACCTGTGGTGCAGACAAAGAGTGATGATCCAACTACATCGGTGCGGGTTCGTCCCTGTAATAGGGAGGTGGTGCCACCTCGTTCTCAAGCTCTCGTCTTTGCTACACCTCCGATACAGACTGCTCCTTCGGATGGGCCTCCGGGGTTTGCGCCTCTGTTTTCAGAACTGTCTAAGGAAGAGGAAAAGATGGCAATGCTCTACATATCACACTCTGATCCTACTGAAAGACTCGCACGAATTCAGAGTTAGACAAGACATTGCATAGAATGCTAAGGAATCATCGTTGCGCCTTATAAGGATTACCAATTTACTTGATAAGGGGAAAGGTCATGTATTCCATTACCCTGACGACTCCATGAATCAGCGACTAGGACTGGAGGGCTCGAGATCTTCGTCGAAAGATAGTTCTCTAAGAGATGATGAGGCGGAATCTTCGGCACCTCTGGATCTAACCTCCTCTGCTCCTGCTTTGATTTCGACGGGTTTTCAGCTTGGCCCCTCTTCGGAGGGGCGGGCTTTCGGGAATTTGAATGCAGGCAAGTCACAGAGGAGACGTCCCTCTTCTTGGAAAAGGAAGTCATCTCTGGTACCTCAAAAGGCACTAGCTCCAACTCCTGCTGCAGGAAGCTCTTCCATTGCAGTGTCCAGTTCGAAGAGGAAGCAGTGTTCCTCAGCTCCAGGCCCAGACAACAAAACACCAAAACACACAAACTCTCTGGTGGCTTCCGTATTGAAGCCGATGCCTCCCCAATGAGCATCTTTTGCTGGAACTGTCAAGGAGCAGGAAGCTCTGAGACGGTTCAACTAACTCCGGGAGTTTCGTCGCAAATATTTTCCGGATTTTTTATTTCTTATGGAAACAAAGCAAAAGTTTGGTTATATGAAAGGGTTACAAGAGAGTTTGGGTTATGATCATCTTATTACAGTTGAGCCAGTGGGGTTGAGTGGTGGACTGGCGTTGTTATATTGGAAGGACAGTTACTCGGTTTCAGTTTTATCGAGTGACAAAAGAATCATTGATTTGAAGGTTGAGTTGGGGTCTGTTACGTTCTACTTAACTTGTGTGTATGGTGATCCTGTCAAAGCAAAAAGACAGGAGGTTTGGGAGAGGTTGATTGACATTGGATTAGTTCGTGATGAAGCTTGGATTTTAGCGGGAGATTTTAACGAACTTATGTCGAATGATGAAAAGCTGGGAGGTGCTATTCGTAGTGATTCTAGCTTCTGGGGATTTCAGAAATATGGCAGAAAATTGTAAGATTAAAGAACTCCGATACACTGGGAACTGCCTCTCATGGACTGGGGTCAGAGATCATGTATGGGTTCAATGCCGCCTAGATCGAAGCTTCGGTAATAGTGAATGGTTCTCTCTATTCCCGCGCTCTAACATGGAGTATCTACAGATGTGGGCTTCGAATCATAGGCCAATAAGAATTTGTTTTGTTTTGGAGAAGGACGATCCAAGCTGGAATATGTTATTCTTTGATAATCGTTGCCTCAATAAGCCTGGTTTTAAAGAGATAGTGAAGCAAAGTGTGGGAACCGAAATTCGCACTGTCGATTTTAGTTAAGTTTAATACGGAGGAAAGCCAAGTTAACCCAACTTTCCCTGAAGGCCCGGATTCTCTGCGACGGCCAACGACAAGTGACCGAACAGATGCGGAAAATATGGAAAGATAACAAAAGACGAAAATCGTACAAAAAGGATTTTGTTAAGAGTTGGGACTGGACCTTGAGAAAGGCTGCCTACGTACCCCTTTCGGGGATCAAGTCGGACGTAGTTCAGTTAGAAGGATTTGGACAAGAGATCGAACTGCCTGGCGGAGTTCGTCTAGTACGAGTGTTTGTCATAGAAACGGGCGTGTCGAGAATAACGCCAAGGGTTTCTATGCGCGGAACTCTGAGTAAGGGGATTGTTAGATTCTTGCGAAGGAACAGAAGTCTGCGGACAAGATGAAGGTAGAACGGAAGGCGGCCAGACGTCCTGGGTCATGCCTTGCTAGTCTGACCTCCTAAGTTCTAAGTTCCCTCAGTCTAAAATCTCGGATCTGCTCTCTAAGTCTCTCTAGGTTTTTTTGTGCTCTTAATGATTTTCGCTCTGCCTTTCCTTCTCTCCCAAAGCTCCATTATATACTCCTTCTTATGACGGTCTATTCTCCTTTTGGGCCGCGAAGCGGGCTTTTTTCCATTTCCTTCGGCCTTCATGTTTATCGGGAAACTTGACATTTATCCTTCCGGAAATTTAGCATTTATCTTGTTACGTAAAGATAAACGTAAACCACCGTATCTCTCTTAGATAATCGCAAATGGATTGTCCGATCGCATTTGGTCCCTTTCGGGCCGTTTCTAGGACTTCCGTTGTTTTCTACGATTTCTTTGGAAGATCTTCAATTCTTTGTAGAATTAAGATGTGTGGTGTCTTAGATAACCATCATCGTTTCGTATGAATAATTTTAGGATCTTCCTTTCCGTTGATATTTTACAAGTTTCCGAAGTGTTTCCGACGATCTTAGTTTGGAGTAAGAACGGGAGTTTTGTACGCGGAATCTCAATGATTCATTCCGCGTGGACTCGGGAAAGATTCAAAGTACAGACTTCTGACGGCCGGGGCCTGGGACTTGTGGACGGAAGATTGTCGCTCGAAGACCCGAGCCAGCATGGGCGCTAGGCGCCCGGCGCCTACGGGCAGCTCGGGCGCTAGGCGCCCGGCGCCTAGAGGCAGCACGGGCGCTAGGCGCCCGGCGCCTAGAGGCAGCACGGGCGCTAGGCGCCCGGCGCCTAGAGGCAGCACGGGCGCTAGGCGCCCGGCGCCTAGAGGCAGCACGGGCGCTAGGCGCCCGGCGCCTAGAGGCAGCACGGGCGCTAGGCGCCCGGCGCCTAGAGGCAATCATGTGCGTCTCGGCGAGGGCTTCAATTTGATATCTTGCTCGTTTTCTGGGTCCTCACGGTTTGAGAGAACGGGCTCTTTGAAGTTGCCCGGCGCCTAGAGGCAGCACGGGCGCTAGGCGCCCGGCGCCTAGAGGCAGCACGGGCGCTAGGCGCCCGGCGCCTAGAGGCAGCACGGGCGCTAGGCGCCCGGCGCCTAGAGGCAATCATGTGCGTCTCGGCGAGGGCTTCGATTTGATATCTTACTCGTTTTCTAGGTCCTCACGGTTTGAGAGAACGGGCTCTTTGAAGTTTCAAGGCGAATTCTTTGTCGTTCGGCCTGTCCAAACTTAGATTACTTCCCGTTTCTTCCGTATACTTTCGTATGGTCGTGTCGTCTTAGCTACGGACCTAATGTCTCTCGGTTCTTCTTGATTGTATCATCGAAGTTTTACGACTAAATCTTATTTGGTTTTCTCGTAAAGTTTATCGTGTAAATCAAGAACGATCGACTTTAACATAGGTTCTTTAAGCTATACGACTTGTCTTGCTTTCGACGCTTGTTTTATAGAAAGTCCGCGCATGATAAATAGTTTTAGCCGTTGATTTCGAGAGAACCGTTTTTGACCCCAACAGTTAGCCCCCCAGCCTGTAAGACGCGGAGACGATCTTGCGGGCGGAAGATTATGAGTTGAAAATCGAAATTTGTGGCTAAGAATATTTCATCGCGGACATCCACATCACCTTCGATTGGCGATCTTAAACGTGACGTCAGAAAGACCGTGAGTTCGTTGCTCAATGTGAAGAAAGAGAAGAACATATGTCCTCGAAAGTCTGTCGTCTTCAAGAGAAGATTCAGAGTCTTGAGGAGACGGGGACTCGCAAGTTTGACGGAGAGGACTTCGACTCGATTCTCGCTGGTCTGAAACCCGTGTGCACCCTTGTCCCGGATTCGGAGGGTTCGGAGGACCAGGACCACGCAGTCAAGGATCGTGAAGCCGGCGCGTATGAAACATGCAGCGGTGGTGCGACCAATGGAGGCGACGGTGAGACCGTTCCTACTTTGGGCGAGTTTTGAGGATGAAGGTGATGCTCCGGGGAGCGTCTAGGTTTATCAATCCTTTCAGAGATTTTTATGTTGATTGTGTTTCGGCCGTTAAGAGGCCATGATGTACATTTGTGGGACTGGCCGTTGGTGGCTTCGAATCCCGGCCTCTTTCAGGGCATCTGTTGAACTCTGCGGCTCAATCTTTATAAAATATTAATGTTGCGTTTTCAGAACTTCTGTCTATCGAAGTTAGAGGGACAGGGTGTGAGTTGTCGTCTCATTCCTGCCTCCCTGATGATCACCGTATCCGTCGTTTGTACAAAGCGAGATTTTCCTGCGGTTTACGATTTACGCGAAAATTCGTGGAAACGTACAGACTTGAATGAAGAGACAAGTTTTGGGATCTCGCGTCGTTGACGCTTTGCCTATGAGATGTTAAGATACCAGCAAGGCTGGGTTTAGGGCAAGACCTAGGTTTACTCTCAGACTGAGGCTGTGCGATGACAAATCGGCTTTCGTTTTACCTGTTTGTGATTTTAACCTGATTCGTACCGTTTTAAAATCCGCGAAGTGGTATCGGCTTATATGATTTGTCTGGGCACGAATCGAGCTACTTCCTTTACGAAGTGCTGAACCAAATTTGGATTTTTTGTATAGCGCGCTATGGGATCCTTGTCGGATGTAAAAGAGCCTACCCTTAGGTGGCTTGTCTGTTTAGAGTTCGTTTGTTGTGATCAGCAACAACGATATGATGCCTTTTAGAAGGCGTATGAAGGTTTTAATCGAAAAACGAATATTCAGGCACGAAGCGACGTCTCGCAGTGCTTTGAAGTTTGTTTTTCTTATGCCATAAAGGACTATGGGCTTTTAGAAATTGCGGAATGTTTCCGGGCGATAGTTTATGATTTAATTGGTGGATACTGGATCCATTGTTGAGGCCGTTTAGCGATTGGCGAGTTTGTTTGCGAAGAGTTTTGAAAATTCGGTTTCTGTGTTTGTAAAGAGTTTCGAAAATCCGGTTTCTTCAAAAACGTGGGATTATACAAGCATACACATTTCAAATGTGTACGAGTTAATTTTCCCTTGTGCCGCACTTCAAATGTTCGCGGGCTTGGAGATGTTTTGCGAATGTCCGTAGTCAGAAACTGTTGTTTCAGTTTGGACGTGCAAGTTATAAAATTTTGATCGAGGAATTAAGACCAGGGGTCGCGTATATTTGACCCAGGGAGAAGCGTCTACCTTCGCTTTGTTTCGCGAAGTGTTGGCCTTCCGGGATTTTAAGGACGACTCGTATAACTCTTGGAGCTTTGTCACGAGTGTTTCTTTTCATGCTTTGTTTACGGGGCGTATAGAACTTAATCAGTCGATGTTAAGTTCAATTTTTTCCGTTAACCGTATGGCTGTTAGGATTGATTTTATTACGAGAAATTTATCGCATGATTTCCGCTTTTGGGCTATGCGACAAAGTTGCTCGCGTAATGGTCACTTGGCGTTTTATGACAAATCGTGGATTATCGTTTGGCCCTTAAGTGATTGGAGCGACGATCGTTCAGCTGTTTTATCTTGGCGTGAAGGCTGTGTTCAGCCGTTTAACCAAGGAGTTGGTAAACGATCAGACTGCGATCCTTTCGCATTAAGGTCATATTGGTTCACGATTGTCTTTAATGGTGATGCCGAATTCAGGTTCGGGCTTTATGGAAAGGTGTAGTCGGCCGATGGCCGAATAGCGTTCGTTGAGATAGACATGCAAATCTTAGCGGAGTTTTCCGAGTTATGGGTTACACGGGAAATGTTTCCGCTTTGATTTCGTCTTTTGGCGAAAGTTGCTTCGAATTACTCATGGAGTTTTACCGAAGGTTATTCCGTTAATTTTGTAGCTCACCGTCGTGCTATCAGTCTGACGTTGTACGAGTTTCTTGTCGCGAGATTGCAACAAGAGACGGTGTAGAGTTTTCAAGACTATGTTTGTAACGGTTTGACCACACCGTGCCGCTAGCGTTTCAGACGAATCTTAGAGTGCCGTTTGCCTTTTGAAAGGAATTTTTTCTTTATGAAGTAGAATGAGTATGCCAAGGACGCGTGGCGATCGTTTCTCGGTTTTTCGAGAGATTAGATCGGTTTGCGCATTCCGCCTAGACAGTCAAGGAACAATAGAACGAAACTGGAAGAAAATGCCTAAGACTTAGCTTGCTAGACTATCCACCTAGGTTCTAAGTTCCCTAAATTTTACGGCAGTTTACAAGACGTTCTCATTCCTTTCCTACGAAAAAATTAAAACCTTGATAAAATTTTCTATGTCGGACGTACCTTAGTCTCATTGATTACTCGAGATTGCCTCATGTCCGCTCCTCTTTGTCTTCTAACGTCTCATTGTCAAAGGTCTTTGAAAAGTCTGACACTGAATCGAGAATCGATTTTTGATGAAACCCGAAGGAACAGTGCAGAATCGTTGAGGCAAAGGGAGGAGAAGTAGGCAAAACTCGAAGAAGGCTAAGATGGGTAGACAAGTGAAAACGATTGGCAAGACGTCACTTGAGTGAGGCTTCTTGTTTCGTCAAGCTATGATCGAACCGGTCAGGTCAAGAAGCTTGCGATCTTGTTATACTTCACGAATGATGTTTCGTAAAATATTGCCGAGCTTTTATTTAACGAGAGTTATTCAACAAAATGTTGTCGAGTTAATTTTACGGAAACTGTTTCGTAAAATGTTGTCGAGTTTAATCGTGCAGAAGCTGTCTCGTGAAGTATTATCTAGGATTATTTTACGAAAGGTGCAAAGTATTTGGTTGGACTATCGTCGGGATGGTTTCGCGAGGATTTGCCGCGTTCACCAAATGTTTTGTTGTCCGGCGACCAGCGCAGCGCGGGCGCGTTAGCCGCCCGGCGCCTAGGGAAAGCACGGGCGTCCTAGCCACCCGGCGCCTAGAGGCAGCACGGGCGTGCTAGCCGCCCGGCGTCTAGGGACAGCACGAGCGTGCTAGCCGTCCGGTGCCTAGGGACAGCACGGGCGTGCTAGCCGTCCGGCGCCTAGGGACAGCACGGGCGTGCTAGCCGCCCGGGACTGTGCTTCCTCGCGAGACCTGCCTGTTTTTCTCGGTTTTTTAAAGGTTTCTCGATCGACGCTTAGTCTCTCGAGGTTTCTTTAATAGTTTTTTCGAGACTTTTGGACATCGATTTCATCATGATCCCAGCAAGGAATTGTTTCTTAGAACGTTGTTGACCTTTTATTTTACGAGAGTTATTTCACAAAATGTTGTCGAGGTAATTTTACGGAAATTGTTTTGTAAAATGTTGTCGAGTTTAATCGGGCAAAAGCTGTCTCGTGAAATATTTTGAGAATTTATTTTACGAAAGGTGTTCCGTAAAATATTATCAAATTTTAGCATTAGAAGCGCTGATTGGTAATCCGATCAGTCGTGCTTTCTGTTTCATGAGTAATATGGGGTTTCTCCGCGATTTCCAGGAGAACAAGTCTTTATTTTTTCGGGAAATTCTGAAAAAACATTTCCAGTCGAAACTCTGCTCGGTAATCAGACCGTCATATCATCCTTGGGCTCGATCCTACTCTAAAATCGTATGTGGGTCGTTTAGCCGTGATTCGGGCCCCTTTTGGGCCGTCTTGGGACTTAGACGTTTTTTACGATTTTTCTTTAGAAAAAGCAGTTGATGTGATGCTGGTTTTTCCGAAAGGATTTCGATTCCCCGTATAGTTAAGGCAACTGGTGTTCAAGCTAACCATAGCCGTTGTATATGGTAGGCAGGAATCCGTCTCGACTACCAAGTCATTTTTTGAATTTTCTCGAAGTCTTTCTTCGATAATCCCAAATGAGGGGGGTTGTGTCCATGGACCCGAGGACCGTGTTGCAGGAACTTGGATGGGGATGCATGGTTGATAGGACCCGAACTTGATCGGGATGGTCCGTTCTCAGGACGTTTGTCCGTAAGATGATAATCTTTGATAACCGTTTGCATAAGCGATGGTCGTAAGAGCAGTCACTGCTGAAGTTGTTTTACCAGCGTCGATGTGAGCTGCGAGTTTGTCTTTCATATTTCCAGACATTGCTTTGATCAAGCGTTTTGCGGCCGTAAGAGTAAGAGTAATCCGTCCTCCCCTCCTTCTAGCGCCAAACTGTGGGAACCGAAATTCGCACTATCGATTTTAGTTAAGTTTAATACGGAGGAAAACCAAGTTAACCCAACTTTCCCTGAAGGCCCGGATTCTCTGCGACGGCCAACGACAAGTGACCGAACAGATGCGGAAAATATGGAAAGATAACAAAAGACGAAAATCGTACAAAAAGGATTTTGTTAAGAGTTGGGACTGGACCTTGAGAAAAGCTGCCTACGTACCCCTTTCGGGGATCAAGTCGGACGTAGTTCAGTTAGAAGGATTTGGACAAGAGATCGAACTGTCTGGCGGAGTTCGTCTAGTACGAGTGTTTGTCATAGAAACGGGCGTGTCGAGAATAACGCCAAGGGTTTCTATGCGCGGAACTCTGAGTAAGGGGATTGTTAGATTCTTGCGAAGGAACAGAAGTCTGCGGACAAGATGAAGGTAGAACGGAAGGCGGCCAGACGTCCTGGGTCATGCCTTGCTAGTCTGACCTCCTAAGTTCTAAGTTCCCTCAGTCTAAAATCTCGGATCTGCTCTCTAAGTCTCTCTAGGGTTTTTTGTGCTCTTAATGATTTTCGCTCTGCCTTTCCTTCTCTCCCAAAGCTCCTTTATATACTCCTTCTTATGACGGTCTATTCTCCTTTTGGACCGCGAAGCGGGCTTTTTTCCATTTTCGTCGGCCTTCATGTTTATCGGGAAACTTGACATTTATCCTTCCGGAAATTTAGCATTTATCTTGTTACGTAAAGATAAACGTAAACCACCGTATCTCTCTTAGATAATCGCAAATGGATTGTCCGATCGCATTTGGTCCCTTTCGGGCCGTTTCTAGGACTTCCGTTGTTTTCTACGATTTCTTTGGAAGATCTTCAATTCTTTGTAGAATTAAGATGTGTGGTGTCTTAGATAACCATCATCGTTTCGTATGAATAATTTTAGGATCTTCCTTTCCGTTGATATTTTACAAGTTTCCGAAGTGTTTCCGACGATCTTAGTTTGGAGTAAGAACGGGAGTTTTGTACGCGGAATCTCAATGATTCATTCCGCGAGGACTCGGGAAAGATTCAAAGTACAGACTTCTGACGGCCGGGGCCTGGGACTTGTGGACGGAAGATTGTCGCTCGAAGACCCGAGCCAGCATGGGCGCTAGGCGCCCGGCGCCTACGGGCAGCACGGGCGCTAGGCGCCCGGCGCCTAGAGGCAGCACGGGCGCTAGGCGCCCGGCGCCTAGAGGCAGCACGGGCGCTAGGCGCCCGGCGCCTAGAGGCAGCACGGGCGCTAGGCGCCCGGCGCCTAGAGGCAGCACGGGCGCTAGGCGCCCGGCGCCTAGAGGCAGCACGGGCGCTAGGCGCCCGGCGCCTAGAGGCAGCACGGGCGCTAGGCGCCCGGCGCCTAGAGGCAGCACGGGCGCTAGGCGCCCGGCGCCTAGAGGCAATCATGTGCGTCTCGGCGAGGGCTTCGATTTGATATCTTGCTCGTTTTCTGGGTCCTCACGGTTTGAGAGAACGGGCTCTTTGAAGTTGCCCGGCGCCTAGAGGCAGCACGGGCGCTAGGCGCCCGGCGCCTAGAGGCAGCACGGGCGCTAGGCGCCCGGCGCCTAGAGGCAGCACGGGCGCTAGGCGCCCGGCGCCTAGAGGCAGCACGGGCGCTAGGCGCCCGGCGCCTAGAGGCAGCACGGGCGCTAGGCTCCCGGCGCTTAGAGGCAGCACGGGCGCTAGGCGCCCGGCGCCTAGAGGCAATCATGTGCGTCTCGGCGAGGGCTTCGATTTGATATCTTACTCGTTTTCTAGGTCCTCACGGTTTGAGAGAACGGGCTCTTTGAAGTTTCAAAGCGAATTCTTTGTCGTTCGGCCTGTCCAAACTTAGATTACTTCCCGTTTCTTCCGTATACTTTCGTATGGTCGTGTCGTCTTAGCTACGGACCTAATGTCTC
Source organism: Hirschfeldia incana (assembly GCA_026261945.1). NCBI lineage: Eukaryota > Viridiplantae > Streptophyta > Magnoliopsida > Brassicales > Brassicaceae > Hirschfeldia > Hirschfeldia incana. Next base: position 6,621,687 of record JABCMI010000013.1, on the reverse strand, counting down.
TCGGTTCTTCTTGATTGTATCATCGAAGTTTTACGACTAAATCTTATTTGGTTTTCTCGTAAAGTTTATCGTGTAAATCAAGAACGATCGACTTTAACATAGGTTCTTTAAGCTATACGACTTGTCTTGCTTTCGACGCTTGTTTTATAGAAAGTCTGCGCATGATAAATAGTTTTAGCCGTTGATTTCGAGAGAACCGTTTTTGACCCCAACACAAAGTTGGGTTTTAAATGATCATGAAACCAGTAACACAATGGACCGCATTGGTCGCTGTAGGAGAAACTTCTTAAAGTGGAAGAAGAATGCTGACTTGAACTCCAAAACTAAGATAACTCGCTTACATGGGGAGCTTGAGAAGGAAATTTCGAAAAGAAATAATTCCTTCTACTTTATGAAGAAACTAAAGATTGAGCTAGCTGAAGCCATCAAAGAGGAAGAGATATATTGGAGACAGAAGTGTCGTGAAGAATGGCTAAGATCAGGAGACAGAAATACCAAATACTTCCACAACTGTGTGAAAGGTAAACGTCTCCAAAATCGGATCCTTATGTTGCTGGACGATCTGGGTCGAGAGCATTTCACAGAAGGGTCCAAAGGTAACATTGCAGTGGAGTATTATAGAGATCTATTCAGAAGCTCCAACCCTTTTGACTTGGAATCTGTGTTTCATGGCTTTGGAGGAAGAATTTCAGAGGATATGAACACACGCCTTACTGCTCCAATTTCTCCTAAGGAAATCAAGAATGCAGCTTTCAGTATCAAGGGAGCTAGTGCGCCTGGTAAGGATGGTCTCACTGGATCATTTTACCAAAAATTTTGGCATATAGTGGGTCCTCAACTCATTGCGGAGATTAGCCAATTCTTTAAAACTGCTATCATGCCGGAAGGTTGGAATCATACGCAGATGAGTCTCCTACCAAAGTTCACTAAGCCGACGAAGATGCAAGACCTTCGTCCCATTAGTTGGTGCTCTGTACAATACAAAATCATATCAAAGGTACTCTGCAACAGACTGAAAACAATCCTCCCTCAGGTTATTTCAGAAACTAGGGGGCCTTTGTGGCTGGTCGTCTCATTTCTGATAACATTCTTATTGCACATGAAATGGTGCATGGCTTGCGTACGAATCAGAAAGTTTCTGAAGACTGCATGGCCATTAAGACTGATATGTCTAAGGCATACGATCAAGTCGAATGGAACTTCCTAGAGGTTTTGATGGAGAAAATGGGCTTCGACAGAGTTTGGACAAGGTGGATCATGTCATGTGTTAGCACTGTCTCCTTCTCTGTTTTGTTGAATGGAACTTCTCATGGTTTCATACGACTTGAGAGAGGTATTCGTCAAGGTGATCTCTTATCGCCGTTCTTGTTCATTCTCTGTGCAGAGGGATTGGTTTCTTGTCTTAATACAGCAGAAGCAGAAGATCGTATCATGGGCATTAAACTTTCATCCTCAAGACCTTCTGTGCATCATCTGTTATTTGCTGACGACAGCCTTCTACTCTGCAAAGCATCCTCGAATGAAGCTACCGAGATCATGAATTGTTTAAAGCTTTATGGCCAAGCTTTTGGACAGCTAATAAACCTCCAAAAATCATATGTCATTTTCGGCTCAAAGGTAGCAGAAAACGTGAAGATAGAAGTCAAGGAGGTGTTGGGTATCGATCAGGAGGGAGGAGAGGGCTCTTATTTGGGCCTTCCAGAATGCTTCAGTGGCTCCAAGGTTAAGTTGCTCAAATTTATTAAAGAGAAGCTGCAGGGTAGGCTTCAAGGATGGTTTGCTAAATCTCTCTCACAAGGAGGGAAGGAAGTCTTGTTAAAAGTTGTGGCGATGGCTCTACCTATCTATGATATGTCTTGCTTTAAACTACCTAAAGATGTATGTGCAAAGATTACAAGTGTAATGACAGAATTTTGGTGGAGCTCTGGGACTAATAAGAAAAAGATATCATGGGTTGCATGGTCCAAGCTATGCAAAGACAAGGAGCTTGGTGGTATGGGTTTTAAAGAGATTGAAAAATTTAACCAATCTTTGTTAGCCAAACAAGCTTGGAGGATCTGGTCTAACCCAACATCTTTGATAGCTCGGATTTTGAAGCAACAGTATTTTGCTCGTTCATCCTTTCTTGATTGTGGAGTTGGAACACGTCCATCTTAGGCGTGGCGGAGCATTCTCCATGGAAGAGAATTATTGTCTAAAGGTCTGTTACAGAAGATTGGTAATGGAACTGAAGCCAGACTCTGGACTACTAACTGGATTATGGACACCACACCGAGACCTCCTCGTTATAAGCAAGATGTAATCGTTGATCATACGAGAACAGTCAGTGACCTCATCGATATCAAACGTGGTGGTTGGAACATTCAAAGGGACACTGAGCTAATTTACAAGGAGGATGTGAAGTTGGTGTTGAAAACAAATTTCGACTTGTCAGCTCATGACTCTATCAGTTTGGGCTTCTCTGGGAATGGCGCCTACAATTCGAAGTTAGGGTATAAACTTGCAGAAACCCTTGAGTCAAACCAGAATGGCCCTGCTTCTTCACTGCCTCCCATTGAAAAGCGACTCTGGAAGGATCTATGGAAAACGAAAACGACCCCCAAGATCAAACATTTCATGTGGAAAGCATTATCAGGTGCCTTGGTAGTCAAGCAACGTCTTCGTTCTCGGGGTATTTTGCTCGATACAACATGTCCTCGGTGTGGCACGGCGGAAGAGACTGTTTGCCATGTTTTGTTTCATTGTGAAACTGCAAAAGAAGTGTGGGACTCGTCTCAAATATCCTTACCTCCAGGGGGCTTCTCACCTAACTCTGTATAGTTAAACTTTTATCATCTAATGTCAGTGTGTAAGAAGTCTTCTTTTGATAACTCCGCAATCAAGTCCTTCCCCGTGGATCCTTTGGCACTTATGCAAAGCTCGCAATGCCTTCATCTTTGAGAAAACTCAGTACTCGAGCTCTTACATCCTTGCTAAAGCGGTAGAGGAAGCTTCCACATGGATGGATATTCAGCTTCTACCTCCAGAGGGATCTCTTGTAACGAAGGCTAATGAAGCGCCAAGCGTTTGTTGGGTTAAGCCACATGTAGGATCTGTCAAATGCAATATTGCTACCTCATGGACGGTACCTACTCATAATCCAGGAGCGGCCTTTATAGTAAGAGATTCCTTTGGACTCCCACTATGCCATAGCCGACGATCCTTCCTCCCCCCCCCCCCACTCTATATGCATTGGAAGCTGAGCTGTTAACTCTGGGATGGGCAGTGGAAACTCTCAATGACATTCATGTGAAGAATGTGATCGTGGAAGTGTCTTCTCCTACGATGATGGAAGCGTTGTTCTCGCCGGTGTTGTTTCCCCGGCTTTCACAAGGAATCTCGAAAATTTTGAGATCTATTCATGGATTCGATCATAGTCAAGTTACTGATGTTCCGGTTGAGGCAAATTTGATAGCTCTGCAAGTTGCAATGAGTGTCACTAGGGACCGGAGATTACAATCTTATATGGCAAGAGGCGCTCCAAGTTGGTTACTGGCTCCTACTTTAGCTGAAGCTACGAACGGTGGTCTTGCTCCCTTGACCTCTTAAGAAGCTGTAATCACTGAGCTTTGGAAGGACCGCATTCTCCTTCATGCTGTGATGGCTTTTCTCATGACATCTTTTGATGTTTTATATCCTTATGGTTTTCTTATTTGTGTTTTTTTTTCATTTGGTTCTTTCCATGTACTAGAATCCCTCTTTTGAATAATTGAAGTATTCTTTGACTAAAAAAATAGATAATCAGAGCTAAATTAGTAAGATACTTTAGGCAGTTAAACAAACCCAACAAAACAAATCTTATTTGAGTTACTTGTGACCAAAGGATTAAACCGTAATAAACTTTCCAAACCAGACAGTCACTTGCACAACTCCTTCGATCGTATGTATCATGTCTGAACTGTCAGAGCTAGGATTCAGGTGAATGTTGACTGGCTCGTCTCTGAACCTCCACCTAGCTTCAGCGAAAGAGATGGATCGGATTATCCATTCTTGTTTGGCTCTCTAAGGCTGAGCTCAGCCATACCAAGAAACCCATTGACATTGATGGGATCTTTTGAGTGCACTGCAGTTGGTTTGAGAATCTCATGAGTTTCCTCTTTCTTGGTTGGTTCACAAACATAGCCAGCAGTCCATACTGACAATGGAAAAGGGTAATGTGGTGAGAGGTATGCTGGCTACAGTACTGGGAACAAGCCACATAGTTGTGGTTGAGGTTGTGTAGTTGGGTTGGTTCCCTAATGGTAGAGTTTGATTCTTCGATTTCGAAGATGGATGGTGCATGAATGGAGGAAGTACGGACAAGTGTCTGATGAACAGAATCACCACTTTGCATTTTTATTTCCACCATCGGAATATATCCTCTCTGCATTTCAAGATCAAGTTCATGTGAGAAGCCAAGCTTTGGGCCATCCCCATCTCTATTCAAATGCAAATCAAACCATGCATATTGCCTATTCAATCAAATACATTATAGCTTTTTGAATCCTTTGTTTCAGTATCTAAGCACTCTTAATATGAGAATGTGCACTCTAATTGAGGAATCATATCAATGAGACTATAACGTCTTTTTTACGTGACATATTGGATCGTCTCATGAAATACTTCTGAGCAATGGCTAGCAACCTGTGTTGGTGTCCTCGTTGTCACATATTTTCTAGAAATTCCTAACCAATCGCCTTTACCTAGCTTCTCTAAACCAAACAAAAACGTCCTATGTTCTTCCTCTGTCCATGGAGCTCTTACAAAACCAAACCAACAAATCCATAAACAATAAGAAATGGGATATGAATCAGAGAGATATAGATACCTTTTGTTCTCTCGCGGCTAGAGGAAGAGCCAGCAACGAAACCTTCAGAAGTATAACCATCACCAGAGACATGGTCAGAGATATCACCCGGAGAACCCAACCCATGCACATGGCTAGGAAGATTACCCATACTATCCCTGTTGGGGAAAAATATTCAAGGCCTAAGTTTTCTCCAGCCTCCGAAGGAACCCTCGATTTCCAGACTTATCTCCGAAGAAGGACCCAGGGTCCGACCCCTGCCTGGGTCCGACTCCTGCCTCTGAGTAAAAAGGAAAATCTCAAGATAAGGGTAAACATCCATATTTCTCATAATATGGATGAATTTCCTTTAATCCCAGAGAAGAAAGAGGAAGTTTCCAAGATATAAAGCTGCCTTTAATAAAATTGGAAATATTATATTATCCAAGGATATATTGAATATTTCCAAATCTCGGAGAGGAGGCACGACCTATACTATAAATATAGGGTTAATAAACCCTAGAAAGGGGGGAGACACGTCCAGACACAGAGAGAAAAACCCGACAGCCGCTTATGCAATATTTGAGACCGAGAAGACCATCCTCTTCGAGACACCGACTACAGACTGATCCTGACGAGATCTACAAGCTAGATGATGCTCTGTGATCATTGCTACACTTCTACAATAAGAGGAAGACATCCATCTATAGAAGACATAAGCCCCCATAGTCAATTCGACAGCTACCGAGGCAAGAATTGACCTAAAAGACTATCTCCACCGACATATCTAAGGAGGATGAATCCCTGGGAATACAACCATCAAGATGACGTCTCACACTCATGACAGCATGATTATAACTCTATATACTGGTTCAGGCTACGATCTCCAGCTCATCAGCAGGGACACCCCATGCTCCATGAAGCGTACCGAAGCTCCACGCTCACTGCAACTTCCCGACGATCCCATCATCTTTTCCAGCCATGCGCCTTCTACAACAGATGACTCTTATCAACTACAGAGCCATAAGCTCCTTAGGCTACATGCCTTCACCAGGCTCTGCGCCTCCACTAGGCCACGTGCCCATCTAGGCTACGCGCCCCCAATATATGAACTACGAATGGCTTGATCCCCTTCCGAGGGGTACGTAGGCAATCCTCACTGTAGGATGCAGCTATAAATCCCCAATCCTTCCATGGTTCCACGACTTGGAACCCAGGGGACATCTTCAGAACCAGGAATCATCTACTATACATCATGAAGACCTTGCGGCCTTCATTACAGACCTTGCGGCTCTCATCATAGATCATGTGGCCCTCGCCACATATAGGCATCCCTTGCCTAATGGCCAATATCTCTTGCTAGAACGAAGACCTTGACGACGTATACTGGCCCATACCCTTATGGCAGTATCCTAAGAGCAGGATCTCCTGGTTCGTCATCCAGCGAAGCAGGAGAAAGCACTACGACTACTTGTCTCCTTCCGCATATCATTCCGTAGGCTGAGCACGAATCGCTTGTACTAGAAAATACCCTAACAGTTTGGCGCTAGAAGGAGGGGCAGTACTAAACTACGTGACGATGGTGATAGGCGGAAGGGATATTTCACTCATCCCTGCAAAAGGTCTCCATCCCAGCCACCTGAGGGCAAGAAACAACCTCTTCTCATCATATTCGTGGCCCATACGGCTGGAAACACCTCTCCTACAAAGGACATCACTATGATAACAGCAGCAGCAAGGTTATATGAAGGAACCACCTATGAGGTCCTACTATTCCCTGCAAATCTTGGACCTAAACCACAAATCGAGCCTCTACAGTCTTTGGTCCTTGCTGGTTCCAGGTCCCAACCAAAGATCCGACCTCTACAGTCTTTGGTCCTTGCTGGTTCCAGGTCCCAACCAAAGATCCGACCTCTACAGTCTTTGGTCCTTGCTGGTTCCAGGTCCCAACCAAAGAACCGAACTCCACAGTCTTTGGTCCCTGCTGGTTCCACGTCTCTGCAACCTTTGGACTCATTGATCCCGACTAGGAGCAGTCCTCACCAATATCAAACATCGATGGGCAGCCCACCGGCAACAATCTAGCAGGATCTAGACACCAGGAACGCGTCTACTCCACCCTATGTGACGAGGGGAAAGGTACTCAAGAAGGGCACAACGCCTTCCATCCGAGTTGACACATTGACGAATCCCAAAGGAGGAGCCAGAAGAAGAGTTCCCAGGAATACTTCATGCATACCATGCGACCACTAAAAGGTGTTGGGCAAACCGCCGCTTTGCCTCCTGTCAAGGATCCAGAGGAAAAACTAGTTCAACATCAAGGCTTGATGATCGTCGTATCCTCTACTCATTCAGAACCGAGTAAAAGGAGCAGGATAATTGTCGTGGCCTCCGCTACTCAACCAAAGAGAGACACCCAAACTTTCAGGTTCTGGATCCCAGCTTCCAGACTCTGGACTCAGGTCCTAATTTAGGTCTCGGGTCTACAGCTGTTCACCCTACAAGAAACCAAGCTCCGATCACCTTACTACCTCTTTTCCTGGTGATGTACCCTGATGTACTTCTAAAGGAGGCTAAATCCACGTGCCTCTCTAGATTTCCAATGACCACATGTCTTCTGGAACCTCTAACGGAAGACACGACCACAGAGAAAGCTGGGGCAGAGCATTAACCCAAAGGGCAACACGCATCAACAAATCTCATTGGCTTGCCCACAACAAGGAGGATCCAAGACAAAGCGGCGAACCGTTAATGACATCCAGAAAACACTGAGAGTGGCTCATCCAAGTGGGAGCAGAGAACAGCTAGGAGAAGTCACAACCCGACACCTGCAAAACAATGAGATCCAACGAATAGGAGCGAAGCAATACGCACGAAAGCTCAACAGACGGAATGGATTAACCACATCTTAGTCGGCAGAAAAAGACGCTAATCCATGCAAGGAAGCATTCCCAGCTGAGTAAACCTCTGCTATCCAAACAAAGGATCCTGCTCTGGAGCGGTCCATTCCAACCTCGGGTCAATTTTTTCCCAGGTTCCGGATATCCAAAGCTCAAGGACGACTCAGTATTGCTACTTCACCTCTAACCTCCAGATTTAAAGAGGATATGTCCTACCGCCCCCTGGTTTCAGAAGGACATATGCCAGAGCTTCCGGGCGCCAAGAGAGTCAATTCCACAACCCATGAGTTTCAGGGGGATGAAGCCCACGAACCTCTATGTTTCAAGAGGAACAATCCGAGAACCTACAAGCTCAAAGAGGGTTTCTCCAAAGTCATCGGGTTTTGAGAAGGACCACATTTTGAATGGCTTCATAGAAGGCGGCATGTGCAGTCTCAACTTTATCCTGCATCCATCCAACATCGAGAGAGGTCCAACTCAAGTGGACAGAGCGTGATGCTGTGTTAAGTCAATACATCCTCCGGACTTGAGATAGCGGAACAAGAGTTAAACTATGGGGCATTAAAGAATCCCTTACAGTCCTCGGATCCTCAAATGCAAAACCCGAAGACCCCCCGAAGCCAATGCAGTTACAAAGGAGAATCAGCAGGAACTACGAGTTCCCATTAAACGTATCTCGATACCTCAACAACTCCTCCTGCCCAGGACCAGGGTACGTCCCCAAAAGACTAAGCAAAGAGAGAGAAAAACATGAGCAGGAGAATATTGCTTTCCCAAGATGTATGCCCTTCAGAAGATCACTCTCCAGCCAATATACAATCATTGGGGCATAAACAAGGACATGCCAACTGAGACGGATCATGCTTGTCTGGGATCAATAATTCCTACTTCCGAAGGGGCATCAGGTCACCTACATCAGATTCCAACAGATACCAGTGGCCTTTGCCAGCCGAACAACAAGACTACTTGAAGGCCACGTTCCACCAAGGCCTTACAACAATAAAAGAGCTCGTCGCCCTCAAAAATGAGAGAATAAGGTCTATGTTCCTCCAAAGGTCCTGCTACAGATTCAAGGATCATGTATCCAACAGACGAATGTCAACGCTCACTGAAGCGTCAGCAAGTCCGTCTCCATCAAACCCTACATGACTAGGAGAGATCTGCATAGGACCTGAAAGCAAATCTAATCGTCCACCGACCGACAGTGACGTTCACACCGGATGCGTTCAAGATGTGGAGTGACTTGAAGAGAAGGTTCTCTATTGGAAACGCGGTGCGTGTCCATCAACTCAAGTCGGAATTGAGTTCATGCATACAAGACGGGTCGACTGTTCTGGAGTACTTTGGTCGGCTCTCTTCCAAGTGGGAAGAGTAGTTGAACTATAAACCTCTTCCTACTTGTACTTGTGGTGCAGCAGAGAAGATAAGCAAGGATTACGAGGAAGAGAAGGTGCATATGTTTCTCATGGGCCTCGATGACGCCAGGTTTGGAAACGTCTGTACCAATATAATTGGGTTGGATCCGTTACCAGACCGGAACTCAGTGTATCAGAGAGTAGTGCGAGAGGAAAGGCGTCTTCTCAGCACACGCGTTGAAACCAGACAAGATGCAGTTGGGTTCGCAACCAGATCTGAGACGACTGCAGTAATCAGTGATGACGCGAGTGGATCGTCTGCAGCTGCTGCTAGGAGCCGAGGTGGCTTGGTATGTTCTCACTGTGGTCGAACTGGCCACGAGAAGAAGGAGTGTTGGCAGCTCATCGGGTTTCCCGACTGGTGGACAGAACGGAACCAAGGTGGAGATAGGAATACGCGTGGAAGAGGTAGAGGTCGAGGATGCAGCCAGCCGCGATCGAATGTTGTGCAAGCCCAGTCGTCGAGTGGTGGAGGTGGTCCGACACTGACATCAGAGCAATGGGCTTCTTTGACCGCACTTCTTGACCAGCAGAAACCAAAGCCGATCTCGGAGAAGTTGAATGGTAAGAAACAAACAGGAGAAGTTATTCTCGACACTGGAGCATCACACCACATGACTGGTGATGTTCGATTACTGAGTAATATGCGTAGTGTGGTGGGATGCCCAGTTCGTTTTGCTGATGGAAGTGAGGTACAGGCGACACAGTGTGGAGTCCTGAAACTCTCCGAGAAGATGACATTGTTTGAGGTCTTGCTAGTACCTGATTTGAACTGCACACTACTTTCTGTGGCAAAATTATTGAAACAGACTGGTTGTCTAGCTGTGTTTTCTGATACACTGTGTGTTTTGCAGGACCGTTTTACGAGGACCCTGATTGGAGCCAGTGAAGAAGGGAATGGTGTGTATGTTTATCGGGATGTTACGGTTAGGCGAGGTCTCAGAGTTAAGGCTGCAGAGACAAGACTTTGTGGCATCGCAGACTGGGGCATCCTTCATTTGGTGTTTTGAGTTTTTTGCCTTTTGTTTCTGGTGTTTCTAATCACTCCGACAAGTTTGGAGGATGTGATATTTTTTTTAAATCAAAGCAGACCCGTGGTGTTTTTACAGAAAGTTATAATAAAGCTTCAGTTCCTTTTGCTTTAATCCATGTTGACCTGGCGGGACCTTATAGAGAACCAGCTTCATGTGGAGCAGTTTATTTTTTAAGAATAGTCGATGATTGTTCTCGTGCTGTCTGGATTCACCTGTTACTTGAAAAGTCTGAGGTAAAGACAGTGTTACCAAATTTCTGCAACTTTTCTCTGCGACAGTTTGGACATCCGGTTCAGGTGGTCCGCAGTGACAATGGAACGGAGTTCTTATGTCTGTCAAAGTACTTCGCAGAGAGTGGCATCGTCCACCACACTTCGTGTGTTGCAACCCTGCAACAGAATGGCCGGGTGGAAAGAAAGCACCGTCACATTCTCAATATTGCGAGATCAATCATGTTTCAAGCTAACCTTCCCATCAAATTCTGGGGAGAGAGTGTCTTGACGGCAGCACACCTGATCAATCAGACGCCTTCGAGTCTCTTGCAAGGCAAATCCCCGTACGAGTGCTTGTATGGGAAACGACCCTCGTATGACAGAGTTAAGATTTTCGGATGCTTGTGTTATGCTCACATGAAAACTCCCGACAAAGACAAGTTTAAAGCTCGGGGTAGGAGATGTATCTTTGTTGGTTATCCGTTTGGGAAGAGAGGCTGGCGAGTGTATGATTTGGATAGTGAGGAATTCTTTGTGTCTCGTGACGTAGAGTTTGACGAGTCGACGTTTCCATTTGCTGAGAGCAAGCGAGCCTGCTCGCCGGTGGAAAGTTCATCTCTGCGTCCTGTTATTGTCGAGTATGACAATCTTGAGCCGGTGCTGTATTCCAGGGGGAGTGTTCAGGATCCAGACGAGCATGTTACTGGCGGAGCAGTGGAGGAAGCGACAGAGGAAACACCTGTAATTTCTCGAAGTGAATCGCAGAAAGTGGTTGAACCTGCAACGACTGTAGCGGAGCAGGCGACTGCAGAAACAGAACCTGCAGCTGAGGTTCCAGTGACTGAGACAGAGCAGGTCCCTGAGCAGGTCTTTGGTAGAGGACACCGAGTTCCCATCCCCTCTGTGAAGCTTCGCGATTACGTCGCATACAACTCACACTGTCATCCCGATAAACAAAACACCTCTCCAGTTCATCCCGCTCCGTCTCAGACCTCAGAAACGAGTCCAGGTAAAACAGTCTCCTCTTACCTTATTACGGATTATATCACTGATGAGGCGTTCTCTAGTAGACATCAAGCATTTCTTGCAGCGATCTCAGCAGGTGTAGAGCCACGTAACTGGAAAGAGGCAATGTTGGACCCCATATGGAATGGAGCTATGTCTACTGAAGTTGTTGCCTTGGAAGATCAAGGAACCTGGGACGTAACCGAGTTGCCTGCAGGCAAGAAAGCATTGACGTGTCAGTGGCTTTATAAATACAAATACAACGCAGATGGGACTGTGGAGAGACCAAAAGCGAGGCTGGTTGTGTGTGGAAATAGACATGTAGAAGGGGAAGACTATGACGAGACATTCGCACTTGTCGCAAAGATAACCACAGTACGAGCACTGTTGGAAGTGGCGGTTGTACGGAATTGGGAAGTGCATCAGATGGATGTGCACAACGCATTCTTACACGGAGACCTGAAAGAAGAGGTTTACATGAAAATGCCTCCTGGCTTCTATGGTGATAGTCCCACAAAGGTATGCAAATTGAAGAAATCCTTGTACGGTTTGAAACAAGCACCACGTTGCTGGTTCGCGAAGCTTACGACAGCTCTGAAGAAGTTTGGTTTCAAACAATTGTACTCTGATTACTCGCTGTTTACTTACATCAAAGACGGAAGGAGTCTGAGAGTTCTCATCTACGTCGATGACCTGATAATCACTAGCAATGATCTGAGCATGATGACGAAGTTTAAGGGATATCTAAGTGACTGGTTCAAAATGAAGGATTTAGGGAAAGCAAAGTATTTCTTGGGATCGAGATGGCGAGAGAACCACTGGGAATGTTTCTCTCACAAAGGAAGTATGCTCTCGATATTGTGGCTGAAGCAGGTTTGCTTGGCTCCAAACCAGTGTCAACGCCGATGGAACAGAATCACAAATTGTTGTCTGATAAGGGGCCATTCTACAGGAATCTGGTGAGGTTCAGATGGTTTGTTGGCAAGCTGGTTTATCTCACGATAACGAGACCTGAGTTGAGCTATGCGGTGCACGTTTTGTCACAGGTCATGCACAAACCGAGAGAAGTTCACTGGGATGCAGTGGTGAGGGTTCTCAAGTACTTAAAAGGGTGTCCGGGACAAGGAATAATGTTGAAAGCAGTCAGCGACCTCCGCATACGAGCCTTCTGCGACGCAGATTGGGCCTCTTGTCCGCTGTCAAGGAGATCATTGTCTGCGTTCGTGGTGTTGTTGGGTGACTCTCCTATCTCCTGGAAGACAAAGAAGCAAGATATTGTGTCACATTCGTCTGCTGAATCAGAATACAGAGCGATGGCTGCGGCACTGCGAGAACTGAAGTGGTTGAAGCGTCTTCTAGCTGACTTTGGGGTACATCACAGTGATCCGATGCAGATGTTCTGTGACAGTAAGTCAGCTATCTACATTGCCACTAATCCCGTGTTTCACGAGCGGACAAAACATATTGAATCTGATTGCCATAGTGTTAGAGACGCAGTGCAAGACAAGCTGATAATGTTGCGTCACGTACGTACTGCTGAGCAGTTTGCAGACTTGATGACTAAGGCATTGGGAAGTTCGTCGTTTCACTATTTACTGAACAAGTTGGGTGTTCGCAACTTACACGCTCCAACTTGAGGGGGAGTGTTGAGAGTGATGGTTTGGATCGGTTCGAGTTGGTTAAACTGGTTCTGTGGGATAAGTATAATATGTTGTAGATAAGTCTTAGTAGTTGTCGATATAGCTGAATCTATGAGAGAAAGATATTGTAATCTCTTGTATATAAGACTTAACGTGATCAATGAAATACACAACAGTTTCACGCAAACACATTCTCTCTGAGTTTACAATTATAGGCACTCAATCTCACGAATGTTCATTGTTGGTGTCTTCGATGGAAGAGGAGGATGCACCCTGGAAGTCGTCGTGAAGCCGAGGGAGACGATGAGCGTTGGTAGCTTAGGGCTTGAATTGCTGAGTAATTAGAAAGCCCAAACATGAAGCCCAAAAATATCAGGCATAAACTTAAATGAAACGAAGCGTATTGTAAAATAGGACGCGTGTCACCGTCTCCTCACCCTATTTACTGTCGTGGCAGCAGGAAAAGAGAGACAACCTTTTTTTATGTTATAAGATTATTGTTTAGAAAATAGGATTTATTAGATTTATTAGAGTTAGAATTATTTAAACTATAAAGAATTATTTAAACTATAAAAACTTTTAAGAAAAAATCATTTACTTAAAAATAAAAATTATAATGTATGGATTTATTAGAGTTAAAAATAAAAAGAATTTATTAGAGTTAAAAATAAAAATGAATTTACTAAAAAATGAAAATTATAATGAATTATTTGTCTTTTCAAGGAAGGAACAAGCAAAAAAAGAATGTCTTCCTCATCAAGTGATGAAGTTGATGAATATTTAGAAGATATGGTCGACGAAGTAGTTGATAATTTCATCGACTCAGTGATTCATGCTCACCCCAAAAAGCCCAAAAGACGGACTTTTATTGAAAGAGATCGGGAACAAGGCCACATTCAGCTTGTCAACGATTATTTCAAGGAAAATCCAACATATAAAACGGATATGTTTAAGAGGCGTTTTCGAATGAACAAGTCATTGTTCCTTCGCATTGTCGAGCGTGTAAGTACTGAAGTTCCATACTTTTAGCAAAGATCAGATGCTACCGGAAGGAATGGTCTATCTTCACTTCAAAAGTGTACGGAAGCGATGCGTATGCTCGCATATGGTCAGTCAGGAGATACATATGATGAATATCTCCGGATGACTGACAGTACATTACGTTTGTGTTTGGCAAATTTCACTGAGGCAATAATACAATGCTTTGGAGATGAGTATCTACAAAGACCAACAACCGAGGATCTTCAACGATTACTCGATATTGGAGAGGTACGGGGGTTTCCGGAGATGATAGGCAGCATCGATTGTATGCACTGTGAATGGAAAAACTGCCCAACGGCTTGGAAAGGTCAGTTCACACGTGGTTCGGGGAAGCCGACAATTGTCTTAGAAGCCGTGGCATCACAAGATCTTTGGATATGGCACGCATTTTTCGGCTTACCAGGTACCCTCAATGATATCAATGTTCTTGATCGGTCACCAGTTTTTGATGATATCATACATGGTCGAGCACATAAAGTGAAGTTCAATGTCAACAACCACACTTATCGTATGGCATACTATCTTACTGACGGCATTTATCCTCCATGGACAACATTTATCCAATCCATCCCACTTCCTCAAGGTCCTAAAGCACATAAATTTGCTGAAAAACAAGAATCCGCCAGAAAAGATGTGGAACGGGCTTTTGGAGTATTGCAATCGAGGTTTGCAATTGTTAGGAACCCAGCTCTCCAATGGGACTTGGAAAGGATAGGAAAAGTAATGAGAGCTTGTGTTATATTGCACAATATGATAGTAGAGGACGAACGAAACACATATGCTCAAATTGACACATCTGAGTTCGAGACAGGAGAGTCTAGCAGAAGTTCGCGGGTGAGAAGCAGAGATAGTGTTAATGTCAACCCTGATATGTTAGCCATGCGAAGAGAAGTTCGAGATTTAGAAAAGCATGATCGTTTGAAAGTTGATTTAATGGAGAATATTTGGGAAAAGTTTGGTGATGAAGATGAATAAATAAGCTATGTATGTTTTTAAATTTCTCAATTAATCTAATGTACTTTTGATGTATTTCATAAAATGTTTTCATAATTTTAATAATATGTTTTAATATTTTATTCATTTTTTTTGAAAATTTTAATTTTTTTATTAATTAATATTATTATTTTATTCCTAAGAACTCCTTCTTCGGATTCACGAATGCAGAAAACAACACATCGGGGTTCATAACTATTCACGGACCCAAAAAAAATATTAAAAAAAGTTAGTGGACCCTTTATTCAAACCTATTTTACGAAATTGAACTCCAAGGCCTTATCAGGCCCGTCCGTTTGCTTATGGGCCTGTACGCGCGGAATATTACTCGGGCGACCCGACCCGGTAAACCAAGTTTAAACCCTTGAACCCGCACAGATCTAAACCCTTCTTCGCCTTCACTCTCTAAATCCCCAATTCTCAATTCTAGGGCTTTGCCGTCTCCTTATCTAAAATCCGAAATGATCACCACCGTACTTCGCCGATCCTGCCTCGATGCGTCAAGGCGGACACTCTCCGCATCCCTGACCTCCATCAACGCGGCTCTATTTCACCATCTCACTCCTCCTTCCGCCGCCAGAGTCTCCGATCCAGCTCCGACCAGCTCCTCCGACGTCAAGCCTAGCTTCGCTCTCCCTTCGAGGGGATTTCATTTCCAGTCTCGTCCGTCGGAGTTCAGATCGACGATTGCCTCTCCTGCGGGGTTTGCGATATCTGAGACTAGCGACAGAGGAATTGCAGATTCGGAGAGTGATGGGCTCGCGATAGCTGACCTTGGGATATCTCCTGAGATCGTCAAAGCTTTGAGCGCTAAAGGAATCGAAAAACTCTTCCCGATTCAGGTAAAGTAGAGACCTTTTCGTGTTTCTTGTTCTTGGATTGTGTGTAGTAATGAGATTGAGTTATGTTTTGTTGAGTAGAAAGCTGTGCTTGAGCCAGCTATGCAAGGCCGCGACATGATTGGTCGTGCTAGGACAGGAACTGGAAAGACTCTTGCTTTCGGGATTCCCATCATTGACAAGATCATCAAATTCAACGCCAAACATGGGTTTGTCAATCTCTCTCTCTGATTCTACTTCAGATCATTTTGAGGTTTATTTAACTGATTGTTACCTTTTTGATGTTGATGGAGAACAGACGTGGGAGGAATCCTCTTTGTTTGGTTTTGGCACCGACAAGGGAGCTTGCTCGCCAAGTTGAGAAGGAGTTTAGGGAGTCTGCTCCAAGCTTGGATACTATTTGTGTTTACGGAGGTACTCCCATTGGACAGCAGATGAGGCAGCTTGACTATGGTGTTGATGTCGCCGTTGGTACTCCTGGTCGTATCATTGATCTCATTAAGCGTGGAGCTTTGAATCTTTCCGAGGTTCAGTTTGTGGTTCTTGATGAAGCTGATCAGATGCTTCAAGTTGGGTTTGCTGAGGATGTCGAGATTATATTGGAAAGGTTGCCTGAGAAACGTCAGAGCATGATGTTTTCTGCAACTATGCCGAGTTGGATCAGATCCCTTACCAAGAAGTATCTGAATGATCCTTTGACAATTGATCTGGTGAGTAGCCTCGTACCTGAAATTGCTTAGAGCCTTTAATAATCAACCTTGGGGTTTGTAAGGGTTGTTAGTATGTACTTTTGTGTTATCTTTTGCCTGACTGTTATGTGTTGTATAGGTTGGAGATTCTGATCAGAAGCTCGCAGATGGCATTACTACGTATTCTATCATGGCAGATTCTTATGGTAGAGCATCCATTATCGGTCCTCTTGTAACGGTATGCTGTCTCTACGTCACCTTTAACGGAAATGTGATAAATTTTATCTCTTTTAGTATTAGCAATAGTTTGTAATGTCGTGTTCTCTTGCAGGAGCATGCTAAAGGAGGAAAATGCATTGTTTTCACCCAGACAAAACGGGATGCTGATCGCCTTTCATATGGCTTGGCAAGAACCTTCAAGTGTGAAGCTTTGCACGGTGATATATCACAGAGTCAGAGGGAAAGAACACTTGCTGGTTTCCGTGATGGGCATTTCAATATTCTTGTTGCTACTGACGTCGCTGCACGTGGTCTTGATGTTCCTAATGTTGATTTGGTTAGTCAAAACTATACTAGTACCTTTTTTTTCTGAACGAGAGTTATGCTCTTCATCTTACTCAACTTTGTCTTGTGATTGTGATTTAGGTGATTCATTACGAGCTTCCAAATAACACGGAGACGTTTGTTCACAGAACAGGGAGAACGGGCCGTGCTGGGAAGAAAGGAAGTGCTATTCTCATCTACAGTCGAGATCAATCCAGGGCTGTTAAAATAATTGAGAGAGAAGTCGGGAGCCGCTTCACTGAGGTTTGTGAATCTTTGCATGCTTTGTTGAATGATTGGATTAATTATAACTGTTTGTATCTTTTACTGGGTATGTATTCAGCTCCCTAGCATTGCTGTGGAACGTGGTGAAAGCATATATGAAGGAATTGGTGGTCGCTCTGGTGAGTCCTTTGGAGGGGGCATGCGAGATCGCGGTTCAAGCTTTGGTGGCCGTTCAGGTGGTGGTGGTTATGGTGGTTACGGTAGCAGCAGCGGCCGTTCAGGTGGTTCAGGCAACCGTTATTCTGGTGGTTCGGATCGTTCTGGCTTTGGGAGCTTCGGTTCAGACCGTTCCTCTGGTTTTGGGGGCTTTGGCTCGGATCGTTCTTCTCAGTCAAGCGGAAGGGGAGGCTTTGGTGGTCGTTCAGATGATTATGGTGGTGGCCGTAGCAACCGTTCTTCAGGTTTTGGTTCAGACCGTTCTTCTGGTTTTGGGGGCTTTGGTTCGGATCGTTCTTCTCAGTCAGGTGGAAGGAGCAGCTTTGGTGGTGGTTTTGGCTCAAACGATGGTAAAAAGTCTTACTGAGAAAGTTCCATGAAGTGTTGGGTATGTTTTGACCCGACCCGGCAATAAGTGGTTGTCTTAGGAGGATTCGGTTTATCCGGTAGAGTAGTTTACTAAGGAAGGAGTCGGGCTATATATAAATCTGTAGTTATGTAATCAAACATACAATTTCGAAGTTTGTTTCTGTTTGGTTTGATATGGTTTTTACGCATAAACCAAGAAATGAATACTTGTGCTACACGTCTTTTTGGCAACTAGGAAATAAGTATTTCAAAACGTCTGTTGCGGATTGGTCGGTTAATGTTTTTGTCGTGTTAGACAAGTCTTTTAGTCAGATTGTTAGCGATTTTATCGTTAAGCATGTATCCGTAACTGCTATAAATAAATAGCACTTAAATGAGTTATAACTGTAAAAAAAAAAAATCAAAACATTTTTGTTTAATCAAAAAATTACTCTTTGATCTGCACAATGATGATGAGTCGCTATAGAGCCAAGGTAATGGTGATTCCTGAACCAAGGTTCTTCTCTTCCTGTGCCGTGTCCGCAAACCACCTTTTGAAGTCTAGGGTTCAGGCGAGAGATTTCAGCAAGATGACATTTGAGAAGAAGAAGAAAACGGAGGATAATCAGTCGGAGAAAGGTTCAAGCGGTGGAAAGGGTGATCAAGGGAACAAAGGGGAGCAATTAATCGTTAGCTATTGGGG
Organism: Hirschfeldia incana; assembly: GCA_026261945.1. Classification (NCBI taxonomy): domain Eukaryota; kingdom Viridiplantae; phylum Streptophyta; class Magnoliopsida; order Brassicales; family Brassicaceae; genus Hirschfeldia; species Hirschfeldia incana. The sequence goes on along the minus strand of JABCMI010000013.1, from coordinate 6,603,080 downwards.
AGTGAAGCCTATGAAGATCACCAAAGATGATGGAACTGAATGGAAATGGAGCTGCTTTCGGGTAAAATCTTACAAAACAAGAATATCTGTTCTGCATTGTTTAGTCTTGCTTGGTTCTATATGTAATATACTTGTGTATATGAATTGATTCTTTCTTTTTTGTGTGGTATAATAATGGTAGCCATGGGAGACGTATAAAGCAGATCTGACAATAGATTTGAAGAAGCATCATGTTCCATCTACTTTACCAGACAAATTAGCTTACTGGACGGTAAAATCTCTCCGATGGCCTACCGATTTGTTCTTCCAGGTATCATTATTTATCAACCCCGTTTTAGGTTTTTAGTTTTTATTTTTTGGTTAACTCAGATATAATATCCCATCTAAAACTATCCCAAGCGGTTGATTGGGTGACTTGACCTCTGGGCCGGTCCTGACGCTTGCTCCCAACCACTAGACATAACAGATGGATTGTTTGTAGCGTTTCAAATACTAGTTTGTTTTAGTTTGGTTTTTTATTGTACAAAAAAAATTCATAAATTTTACAAAATGGAAACATTTCTTACAACATTTTGGCAAGTGCAAATGCAAACCCAAAGACCAACAAATATATATTTGTTCATTTCAGTTGATTTCAATTTCATTTACCAGTTGGAGCCTTTGTACGTTAGTTTAGACCAAAATTTACTAAACGATTCAATGCAGAGGCGGTACGGATGCCGAGCGATGATGCTGGAAACGGTAGCAGCGGTTCCGGGAATGGTTGGAGGAATGCTAGTACACTGCAAATCGCTGAGGCGGTTTGAACAAAGTGGCGGTTGGATCAAAGCACTCCTAGAAGAAGCAGAGAACGAGAGAATGCACTTGATGACATTCATGGAAGTCGCAAAACCCAATTGGTACGAACGCGCCCTCGTGATCGCCGTTCAAGGCGTTTTCTTCAACGCATATTTCCTCGGATACATAATCTCACCCAAGTTTGCTCACCGTATGGTTGGATACCTTGAGGAAGAAGCAATCCACTCTTACACTGAATTCCTCAAGGAACTCGATAATGGTAACATCGAAAACGTTCCTGCACCAGCCATAGCCATTGATTACTGGAGGCTCCCTGCTGATGCGACGCTTCGTGATGTTGTTATGGTGGTTCGTGCTGATGAAGCACATCACCGTGACGTTAACCATTATGCATCCGTAAGTGTGTTTTTTTCTTTCTCTTGTGTGTTATTGGAAGGAGACAAAAATAGTGTGTAACTGATGAATTATTTGTTTTCTATGCAGGATATTCATTACCAAGGTCGTGAACTCAAGGAAGCTCCAGCTCCAATTGGATATCATTGAATTTATTTATCTCTTGTTGAATAAGAAATTATTTGCTTTTTTTCTTCTTTTTAAGAAAATTTGTACTTTCACTATGTACTTGTTTCAAAAGAATCTCCTAGAGTTTTCACTTATTTAAATAAAACATATTGAACTTTAACACAAATGAATTATTTTTTTGTAATAATCTATTTTCATAATTCTAAACCAGTTAGAATTCACTAAAAAGCAATCAATTTTTTTTTGAACAGTTACTCTTTGACAGAACATGAAACTGGGCCTCGACCCATTATTCAAAACTGAAACCTTCCTATTTGGGCCTTTTAATATAAACATTGACCGACTAAAGAAATCTACTTTTCTCTCTATATATAGATTCTGGTCTTATATTCTTTTCTACACGAATAAAAGTCTGCGTTAAACGAACGAAAAATCGAGAGGCTAGGGTTTGTGTGATTCCAAGAAAGAGGCAAAAGATGATCGAGGTGGTGCTCAACGATCGTCTGGGGAAGAAAGTAAGGGTCAAGTGCAACGAAGACGACACGATCGGTGATCTGAAGAAGCTCGTGGCGGCGCAGACCGGGACGCGAGCGGAGAAGATTCGGATTCAGAAGTGGTACAACATCTACAAGGATCACATCACTCTCAAGGACTACGAGATCCACGACGGCATGGGTCTCGAGCTCTACTACAATTAGGTTTTCCCCCTCTCTTTTGGAACTCTATAGCGATGTTGTTAGTTAATTTTGTGTTTAGAGATTGAATCAATTCTCTTCTTAAAACAATCTCAATTATTATATCAAAAGTGAACCCGAATTGAACAATTTCAATTTTAAAGCTATCTCTTTTTATTCACTTTGAGGCTTCTCTCTGTTTCGATTCAGTTAGTTTTAGTAACTCATGGTATACTACATGACGCAGATAATAGCAAGCTACAATTGTCTTAGTGTTTTTTTATTCTGTTTCAATTGATTGTGATTTGGTTGTTTCATCTGGTTCAGGGGAATCGGTGGTGGTAAGGAAAGGAGAGCAAGTGTTATCTGAAGGAATGTTGTTGATTTGCTCACCTCCATATATAAAATAAACAAAACAAAAAGTACGTCTGTAAAATTTGGCTGATTGGTTTCTGATTGTGTGTGATTTGTGGTAAACTAAAATCAAATATGTGGTAATAAGCTACTCTTTACAACTTTTGTCTACGGTAGTCTGTTGGTGATGTGCTCGAGTGATTTATTTCTGAATGTTACCCATATGTTTCTGGAAATGCTTCTGTATTTTGAGTTAGGTCTAAAGCTGATTTTCAGCATTCATCAAACGAGGAACATTAACAAAGGAACCATAGAAAAGATCTATTAAAACTTAAAATAGATGATATCAAACCCTATTTCACTGATCCCAGATACTCCTTAGACTTTTAGCTACGGAACAAGTTTGGGAATCCAGAATTTATAATCAGGGATTTTAGAGATAGGATTTGTGCCTGTTCGGCTCCGTTTTAGAATAGACTCGATGACCAAAGAAAGCCCTGCTCTCTAAAAAACAAAATCTGACGACAAAAGTGACTAACACTAATATATGACGTGGTCTTGTCTGTGTCTGTGAGGATAAATCATGAATCTTTCTAAGCAAAAGGTATCGCGAAGAATTTCGAAGGAATGGAACCCGAACGCATGAACAAAAGGGTGGAAGAAACATTGCCGATTGAAGATTCAGCGGAGGTAAAAACCTCCCCATGATCTAAACGAACGGAGCAAAATGCATTGTTGTGGCTGACGAAGCAAGCCAGAGACAGAGACAGACAAACCTCTGCGACCTAGCATACCATTATGCACCCCGTGAGTGATTTTTTTTTTCTTTTCTACGTTATTGAAAGGATACACACGTTGTCTGTAACTGATGAACATTGTTTACTTTGCAGGATATTCATTACCATGGCCATACATTTAAATAAGCTCTAGCTCTGATCTAATATCATTGAATTTAGGAAAGACATATATTTTCCCACGAAAAGTATCTTATAACACCAGATGTCCACCAAAGTATGACTCCGTGCTATTTTTTCCCGAAATAAAAGTTCGAAACTTATTTCTCCACAACTATAAAGTTCTATTAGAATCTTCCCACATTTATAAAGATCAAAAACTAAAATTCCATAAAATCGATTTATGGTGGTTTAGTGTTCTAAAACCTCATATTCAAACCACTTGACATTTTCTTCTCCAAACTTCAATTGCAGAACAGATTTTGTTTAAGATTTTGGTCGGATATTTTTTGATTTTGGTTTAGCTTTCATCGGTTTATTGTACGGGATTCAAGATTTTAAATTCGATTTTCAGAAATAGTGGGTAAACCAAATATGGTGGGGAAATATATTTCGAACTTTTATTCGAGGAGAAATAGCACGGAGTCATAGTTTGGTGGGCATCTAGTGTTATATGATACTTCTCGTGGAGAAATAAATCGCATCCCCTTTAATTAATTAGAAGAGTTTTTAATGGGTTTTGACCTTTAGAGTAACTAGGCTAAGGTTAATACTTGCATCTTGTGCATAATGAACATTCGGTAAACAAATCTTTTTTGATATACTATTATTTATTTGCATTTTTGCATATTATAAATAATAGATACATATTGAATAATTTATAATCATGTAACTATTGCATATATAATTAAATTGGCAAGAACACGTCTCTTTTTTATTTGCAATCTTTATGACAAATAAATCAAAACAATCATATTACTTAGTATATAGTTAAATTTAAATTATTTTAACATACATGTATATTCTTACTATGGTTACTATTTCCGCGCTACACGCGGATTATGGCATTGAATTTATTATATTTATGTTCTATTTGGTCAAACAGTTTAGATTGATTTGTTGAATAAAATATATAATTTAAAATATAATTTACATGTGATGTATATGATTTTATAGTATAATAGTATGTCAATAATACAAAAAGTAAATTATATAATCTAAGATTTTCAGTGACTTGAAAATGTAAATCTGTTGTTTAGAAAATTTATTACATTGTTTGACTATTTTCGGAAAATAGTGTTAATATATTATTTAATACAATTTTTTCCTCTTCAGAAAAGCAGTATTACATAATGTATTATTTAATATATATTAGTTTTTAGGTTTCAAACAGTATATGATAAAAATTGCACTGCAAACTAAAAAAAATTGCACTACTAACTCAGAAATAGGGTTTTTTGTTTGCCCAAACGATAAATTATTACTCCTAATGATTGTATGTTAGCAGTAAACTCAACTAATAACATCATACAGACGAATTAATATAGGAAGAAAATATATTTTCCTATTAAATCAATACATTCCATTTATTAATGTGTTTGGTATTCTTACAAAAAAAACTAAAAAATGGATGGATTTCAATAAACTGAAGTTTTTTTTTGAAAAAAAAAATTGAAGTTAAATTTAAGAGAGCTAATTTGAAAAGAGTATACATTAAAAGAGTTGAGAGAAAGAATAGATGAATAATATTAATAAATAAAAAATCAGTTAAAAACGTATTACATGTTAGAATGGCGTAAGATTTATGCGAAGAGCATCATAAAACACAAAGACATGTAGAAGATGAGACCAACCTCAACTCAGATCTCACATTATCCTTATCAATTTCCTCTACTTCCATAAGAACTTTGACCTTTAGAGTCAGAAGAAGAACACAAAAGGGTACATATTTCGGCTTTCTTTTTGTGAGTAGTCCACCTTAATATTGCATTTATCATTCTTTTCTCCACCAACTGCAACTTCAGACTTTTCTACTCTTTGTTTCCCACTCATCCCTTGTTTTCTTTGGTCTATTGATGGATTTCAGATTTCTTGACCTGGTTAGAAGTAGTTACTTCTAGTAGTAATGGTATTTATGCATTTCTCTGAAGTCTTTATTAGTGCTAGAAATTGTGTCATTATAGATTGATAGTTACAAAGGTACGATTAGGACCCGACAAAATATTCGTAAATTTTAATTCGATTCATTATTCATTTCGATTTGTTTCGAATATCGATAACTCTACGAAGCAAAACAAATGTTAATATGCAATATCTGTAAGAAACGAAGCAAATCACAAATACTAATATTTTTTTAGAACGAATTTCCATTCTGATTCGTCATAGGCATATAGATATACATATATATTTTAAAAAATAATGTATTATATAAGTTATATAAATATTATATTTATATATTTTTTGTTAGAATTTTGAGATGCCGAAGTATTAACATGAGACATGAACTTGCATTATTAGAAACTCCTTTAAAATTACCTTTTTCTTAGAATCTGGAGATGCTGAAGTATTAACATGAGAAAATGTGCACTTCTAATAATTTAAGTATTGGTTGAGTTGAGACATGAACATAATAATTGTTTCTCTGTAGCTCTAACAATATACATTAGACTATGTGATCATTGTTCCTCTGTATCTTTAACAATATATATATATATATATAAATTAGAATACCGACATGACAACTGGATGTATATACAATTTCTGTTTTTACATGCAAAAGCTTTTCATGACCCTCGGATCGGACAGAAGGATCTGTACTCTTGGGAGCTTTAGACAAAGTGAAGCTCGTGACTCCCTGAGACAAAAGCTGATTATTGTCTCGTAAACTGATACTCTTTTGCCTGCTGATGATGTTTTGCTGAGTTAGGCTGCTCTTTTTCGCGTCTATGGATTACTTGAAAGTTCTTGTATGACAACTGCTTATAAACATTCATTACCGATACAACTTTTTGTATACATCTGCTTATAAACATTCATTACAATCGGATATCTTCATTACAAATACAACTTTTTTTTTTGTTCAAGACAATCACAACTTACACACATAAGGAACAAAAGATCAGTTACTAACCTTATCTGCGACGAACACCATGTCAAACCCAATTAGCTTTCCTCCTCTTTTAACATTCTAGATCCCCAAAACCAAAGCAAATGTGTGACCACAACCTGCTTACTACGGCCCGGCTTCAATTCGGATAGATGGATTTGGGAATTCGCCATGACCGGAAGGTTCGAAAAAGGTCAACGCAAAGGAGATAAACCCATTGTGAGTTTCCACTTTTTCATCAAATCCTTATATGCAGAGATCCTCTGCGTTAAAGAGGAGATCATGGAACTGAATTGAACTAAAGTTAGTTGCACTCACTGTTGTCTGCCATTGTTGATCTCTGTTACGCCTTCCCCTGAAACGAAGCTTAGCTGAGACGACAATGGCTGATAATCAACTTGGCTCTTTTTGTGTACATCACTTATGAATACCTACTTGGGCCTCTAGAAAATCATGTTTTTGGGATAAGACTGCGGCTGAGCTGACGGACACAGACCCAACTGCGATGTTTGCCTATGTTCTGACACGCTTCCCAACGACTATAAACAGACCGCTGATATTCCTCCCAAAGCCATGTACTCCTTGACCAACTTTAACGATTTCTTTCAAGGATCTGACCTTCTCCAAAGAAAAGAGGGTCAAGAGACTCAAGACCAGATGAAACTTCGAAATATGCCGCGTACCATCTTTGTTGTACAAAGAAAATGGTGCTTACAAATATCCGAAACTGGGACCCATTTGTCTGAAGAAAAAAAAAGACACTATCTTTTAAACACTTGTTACTGAATGAACACAGCTAAAATAAAACACCCAATTATGTATATGAACAGAATAAACAAAACAAATGTTTTAAACTAACAAACACCACTTTAATATGCTTTACGGCGTTAGACACGCTCGCACAACAGAAGAAAACTAATTCACTCAATTCATTCAACAGAAGCAGCACCCACTGGAGTCATGATTTCTCCAACAACCATTGGCTTCATCACCATCACAGAGTGTAAAATCAAGAAAAATAAGCAAACATAATAAAAGAGAGTTGTATCAAACAGGACGTACCAGCCACACTCGAGATGCTTCGAACATCAATAGTCTCCCTATTTCAGCTATTGCATTCCCTGAAACAATCTCAAAAGAATTCAGCTTCCAAAGAAAGACAGATACTTTACTCTAGCAAACTGAAAACATGTTCCTGAATACTCATATGTGAACTCAATCGCACAACCTAACAATGGTTGTATCTGCACAAACCAAGAAATCAAAATTATATATACTCACTGAAATAGCTGTAGGAGTTTGGTCGTTTCTCAGGACAAAGACCCAGTCACCAAGTGTTTGACAAAAGGATGTGGTGGCACCAAGACCTGCAAAATCCAAGAATGAATTCATCTCTTTTAACTCTCAATATAAATTTTATTTGTGGCTTATTATAAGCTTCCAGTGGCATGTTGACAGTAATTGAATTGGCGCTAAACTTTTAATTGGCAGTGTTAATAAAAAAATTAATGAAAAGGAGGTACCTTTGACATCTACTTGAACAACGTTCTTTTAAAAGTTTGTAATCTGGGCCTGCAAGGATAGATAAACACCAACAATTTCATTTATAGTTGTTTTCTCCAACATGAGGTTTTAATTCTTGAATAATATGATGATATAAATTATAAAGTAAAATAAGTTGTCTTGCCATAGGTATTGACCTTTACGGGAAGATCTCATGGGATTAGCTTGGCTTCTGAATTGATCACGTCAGTTCATTATCATATGACTCGTTGAAGATTTGCAATCCGAGCCTGCATTGAAAGCATAAGCTGAAAAACACCATGAACCCATAGAATAATTAATCTACCGCTACCTATAAATCAGGAAAAGGAAACCGTTTGTTTTTGAAAATTGCCAGAGGTACCTTAGCGTCAAGAAGAAGTAGACCGACCCCATAAGCTTGACACTTCTTTTCACATACCGATTCCCGACCTTGCAAAATCTGAGAACACAAAGGGTCGACGGTAATATTACAGCGCCTGTTCGTGGGAACTTAAGAGACTTTTTCTTTTTGGTAAAAGAGCATAAGAGACTTTAAAATGTTTAATCTATAAAGACACAGGGATGAAGTAGTGTGTCGATTGATCGACGATCAGATGAAGAAGCTGAAACGACTAAGATAGGAGAGGCAGAAGAGATTCATCGTAATCGTTGTAGGTTTTTTTTGGGTTTGTGGTTTTGGGCCAAATTTTACATTGTACGGATCAAGAAAGTAAACAGCCCAAACCCTCGCGTGACGTGGATAAAAATCAGTTTCTCATTGGACGATTTAATTATCCTACGTGGACACCTTCTTTCCTCTTTATTAGCGGCTTTTAATAGTGTTAGATTTATTTAATAAGACTTCATACTCATATGATTTTATGATCATTTGTATTTTTTATAACAAAAAATTTAAATTGCTAAAAAACAAAATTTCAAATGTACGTAAATTTATAATATTTTTAGTAATTTATAATCATATTTAAAATTTCAATGCAAGTTGAAAAATTAAAATATTAAGTTCTCGATACTTGTTCAATGCAACTCTTTGAGAACTAAAATATTTATTTTATATGGTATATAATTTATTTATTTTCTTTAGAAAAATGTATATAATTTTATTCAACATTATTAAAAGATATATTTTTAATATGAATATCTATTAAATAATAATTTCTATTTATATAGTTTTATGTCATTGGTATCTTGCTATAAAAATGTAAACTATTGATCACAAAATTTTAAATATGGAACTTTTAACAATTTTCATAATTCAAAGTCGTTTTTAAATTTTCAAAAATATAACATTTACAAAAGGTCTGAACTTTTTTATTGTATGGTGAATATGATTGTTTAATTTATTTTAATATGTTAAATTGATTTTTTAATGGTGAATATGATTGTTTAATTTATTTTAATATGATAAAGTTTTTTAAAAAATGATGACGGATATAAAAACAGTTACAAAGTCTTGATTATTCAAAATCATTTATTGTAGTATATATTTTAATTATATAGGTGATTCCGTACTTTTTTATTTAAAAAAGAAAGAAAATATTTATTTTGTACAATGACAATAATTTATGATTATTTTCAGAAAATCATTACTAGAATGGCACGTTTCATATGCAAAAGATTATAATGTTTCACCTACCAAAAAAAAAAGATTATAATGTTTCCTTTTTAATATATATGGGATATATTTCAGACCTGCAATTTATAACTTTATTATAAACATATTATTTTGATTTATACGAGAAAAGTTGCTACTATTAATTTTTTACATTGATGTCAAATTAATCTTAGCCGCAATGTTCAAAAGTTTACCATAAAGTTCAACATATAATGCAAATGCCTTAATAATTTTTTTCATATATTATTGGCAAAAGTGAAAACATTTTAAATTGCCTGCTACATGAAAATATTACCGAAAACTCAATTGATTTTCTATTTAGGATATGTCTTTATCTTCTTTCCTGCCCAGAAACCTATCAAACACAAAGTAAAAATAATTTTTTTTTGTCATCTCAGTAAAAAGAATTATTATTAAGAAACCGTCAATTATACTACTAACTTTTCAAACGTATGAAAGAGTCTCTTTCTGGTGGCACCGAATTAATTATCAATAGATGTGACCACTAAAATAAAGATATCTATCATGCCTTTTCTTTTGATTCATTATGGAGGAGTTTAGGTCAAATTAATAGCAATCTCATTTACCAATAAACTACTTTATCAGTATTATATGTTTCCCTTCATCAAAATGGTAGGATGAAACGCAAAAAGGCTTCCACATACAAACCTCTCCTTCGTCAATTATTGAACACATAATAATAAACTATTTATATCTACACTATTGGTACTAAAATATTTTGACTTTTCTGTCTAAAATATATTCAAAGGACAATTAGTCAGCTAGCCATATTAGAAAAGTATATTTGCATAGTATTCATCGAATGACATAAATACATAAAAACATATAATTAATGTTGGATTTGGACGATAGATCTCTTAGCATCTGATCCAAAGATCCCCAACAAGTACAAGCTTCAAAGACAGGTCTTACTTAGTGTCAGATAGTAGATTATTGTAGCGGCAACATAGGCTTGCTATTAGATTAGCTTAGAGCCACTTGTTTTCGATGGTTTTTGTGAATCAATTTTTTTTCTGAAACAAATAATATTTTTTTCCAATAAATAATATCATTGTTTAAAACATTAATATATTTATATAAACATATGATTTACGTCCATTTCATATGATCAACAAAAAATTTATTCAGGTTTAATGAATCATATTTCTCAAGAAAAAAAAACAAAATACATTAACAATTCATGTAGCGACTAATAAATCATGTAGCATCTAGAGATAACTATTTCGTAACATCACGACAGCCATTAACAAACCATATAACCACTAACAAACTATGTAGCGACTAACAATCCATGTAACGATTAACAATTAAGTTATTAACATGATATAAAAATTGTTAACAAGAAATACTATTTTTTACATGCTAAGAATTTTGTTACCAAAGATATATTTATTTATAAAGCTTTAAAGAAATCATTAACTTAATAATAAATTATACAATTTAGTATTATTTATTAAATTAATACATTATTTAATGGAGTAAACATAAAGTTAACAAACTAATATTAAAATTAACAAGCAAAAAAAAATAAATTATCATGTTATAAAACAAGTTAGCATGTTAACAATGATAGTGTCGTATAAAACATATCTTTACTTTTATATATATTTTTTAACATGCTAACATAAATGTTATTTTGAGAATACAAACAATGATACAGATCAAAACAAAATTATTTGCAAATACCTATAATTACACATAAGGACTGAATTGCACAAATACAGATCTCGTATCAAATAAGTGAGGTTATGTCTGTATATTTAAAAGTGTTGGGGTCAAATGGAGAAAATAAGCAAAATTTGAGGATCATACATGTAATAAACCCAAAATAAGCTATTGTTGATCATCAAGCTTTTTGAGCAACTCTACGGTGAGGCTGATTTGGACGACGACGAAGGCTTGGAAGACGACGGAGTGAGCAAGGACTGACCTGAGCTTAACCGCAAAAACTAGGCAGTGAAGCCTAGGTCGTCGATGCGGACGAACGATGCAGACAAGAATTACCTACGGGTGAAGAAGAAATCCTAAATATATAATTTTTTCATCGAAGAAAATCAACACTGTAATTTTTGTAAAATCAGCAGGTCCTAAAGAGAAGAAAAGTTTGAGAATAATGAGATTGCGAAAAAAAGAGAGGTGGAATATTGGATAAGAGAAGAAAGAGGTAGTAGGGAGTTAGAGTGAGATCTGACACAGCTAGTTTAGGGACTGTGAAGTCTGCGAGTCCACAATAACATCTGACAGAGTTGTTTCTGGTCTTCCATGTAAACGAATAAAGATGTTTTCGGAATAAGAAAATGAGTTTCTTTAGCAATGATAAGTGTCAAAATGGAGGTTCGATTATAGTCAGTTTCACCAATTGTCTGTATATTCAAACTATACGTATAACAAATAAAAATTTAAATACATCACAATCAGTTGCCTAGCCTCTATTTATCAACTGTTTTCTAATACAAAAGAATATTTTATACTCCAAAGATTAATCTAGTTTCAAAGAATAAATTATTATATTCGCTGCAATGTGTACCTTCCTACATTTTCTAGATTTGAACTGATAATATGGACGAAACAGTCATGGTGCCATGTTCGCTGTATGTTATCTAAAAGCCTCTATCACTATGAATATCCAATAATATTTTAAACACCATACGATTTAATTATCAATATTATATGGTTTAGGTATATATTAATACAATAAGCTCGCCATTTTCGATATGCCTTAGTGCGTTAATGAAGGAATTTTGTTACGTATGTCAAAGTATCTTCGGATACGACAAAAACATAGTAAACTGTACTCATATACGATGAAAGTGATATATTTTACATTTATTATGTTTTCCGAATTTAAGCCTTATGTAAAACAATCGCTTTAGGTAATGTTTAATGGTCTGAAGATAATTTTCTTAGTTGGCTACCGTTGAGCGAACGAGCAAAACTGTTGCTGAAAGCAATCGCTCCAAAATTATGTGTCATATATTTATCATCATTAAGTCAAGTATTGTTCATATTAATTTTATTTTTTGTGAGCAATCGGTGATAAAAATAAATCGTACTACTATTTCAGATCAAAGGAATCCAGAGAAGGCCGACAAATTCATTTGGTGGGACTCCATAGTCTGACGTGGCATTGTCAGTGTTTATTACTCATTCTGTTTTTTTATAAGTCGTTTTAAAATTTTGCACATAGGGTGTGGTTGACAAAAACTAGAGTAAATTAGAAGAAATTAAAATAGAGAAAATAGTTAAAAAATATGTGGAGTAAACAATAGAAAAGAAAAAAACATTATGAACAGAAACATGCGTAACTTTTTACCTCTGCATAAACCTAGTGAGAAAAAACAATAAGTTTTACTCTGTTTAAACAATAATTGGAATAAAAGAAATTATATTGTTTTCTACCTGATTGGATCTTATTATATAAAGCTTAGTTTTCAAAGTTACTAATTAACACGATCACGACACATGGCAGTTATATATTTTAGATTGTGACATGTGTTTAAATACAAAGCCAAATTAACTAAAAAGATAACTTTAAGAAATAAAAAGGCAACTTAAACAAAAAAATGTCAAAAATTGTTTAATGTTAATTTTTCTTTTTTAAGTCGTAATTAATAAAAAAACATAACCCAAGAGGAACTATGATTGTGATTGTTCACATACACACACATATATATAAGTAAATTTTCTCATATTTGATCACCAAACATAATTATTGATTCAAGAAAAATATAAGGCGATGTTCTATATCTTCTTTACCACATTTTTTTTTTCATAGAAGTGATTTGAGTTTTTTTTTTGTCCATATTATCATGCTGAATACATTAATTACATAGACAAATCGTTATTGCCATGTTAATTATTTGTACTTCTTTCTTACCGTCGGTAATACAAAATGATGATAATGATCATTACTTTCCGTTTCATAATACTGCTATTATGATTGCTTATGTGTGTTTGTCCTAATTATAATTCTATAACTAAAATTATAATTTATTTTTTTACCAGGAATTATCAAGAAACGATGGTTTCAACAAGTTATTTAACACCTAGACCAGTTATACAAAAAACGTCCACACCATCGTACCGTAGTTCGTCTTACTAGAAAATTGTGAAGCAAGAAATTTAAATAAGAACAATGAGTTTATAGGAATGAATTTTCTCTTGCTCGATGAGAAGGTAAAAATATTTTTTATTATTTAAAAAAAAATCTTATATAGTTTTATTATTAAGTATTTAATATGTTTATTATATAGAAAAATAACTATTCAAGGTTGTGTGCATCATTTTCTTATAGAAAAGTTTGGAGATTGATTACGCGAAAGAGTCATTATTGAAAGCTGCAATTTTAATATGCATGATTGAAATAAAATCTGCAGAATTTGATGATAAACATGATACTAAAAATTATATAGTTAATGAAATTAGTATTGATAAAAATTGTAAAAATAGTAATTATAAAATTATTTATTAATAGCTAAAAATAATTATTTGATAGCAATTCTTTTTTGAAATTCTAAAAAAGAAGATAAATTGTAAAAGTTTATATAACAATAATTTTTCTTTTCTACATCCTAAACAAAAAGGTAAAAGAGTATTTAACAGTATTTTTTATTTCAAAATTGTAAATAAAAAGAAGATTTATAAAAAATAGAATGTGTTCATTTGAAAACAAATCCTAACATAATAAAAATTTTACAAACTTATTCAATAAAACACTAAATTATTACATAAGAAAGTGTTTGATGATGTCATTCACTAGACTTGCGCTATATGACTTTCAATTTTTTTCCATGAGAAAGTGTATAGTTTTTTTCTCTTAATCTACGTACATATTTAATAGCAATTCATCTATAAACCGTGATTATAAACTTAATTTAAACTTATGTGTAACAATTGTCTTTTAACTATAAAATAAATCTTACATAACATATTCAAAAGGCAATCATAAAACTATAATAAAATATTTTATTATTTTATATTTTTTATAAAATTGAAACATCAAACAACCGTTGCAACGCAACGGGATCATATCTAGTATCAAATAATGGGAAGTGACGTTAATATTTTTCCATCAAATAACTTTTACTTTAAAAATACTTTACAGTCAGACACATAGATTAAGAAAAACATAAATTTATTATATGTTTTAGACAAAACATTATTAATTATTTATACAATCACAAATCAACCAATAAAAAAAATAGAAAACATATTATCATTGGTCATACAACATTAACTGTTAATAAATTTTACATTAAAAATCGAAAACGTCATATAATTTGAAACAAAAAAATTCTTCTAAAACGACTTATAAAAGAACAGAGGGAATGTCTTTTTATCTTAGGAATTTACATGACCGCTCATCAACGAGATATCGTAATCTCACCACTCTCGTCCAGCCACGTAAGCAGTTAACGCGGCTGTCGCGCATACCATCTTGAAAAGCCGTGACGTTAGCTTTTATTTTTCTTTTTAACTCTGTTCTTATTGGATTTATATCTGCGGAGATATTTAAGCGAACGAGTAGCGTAGACAGAAGAAACAAGATCCAATTCGACGAATAGAGATAGAGCCATATTCCACGTGTCATGATTGTAATCAACCCCATCAAACAGTTTGGAACCACGTGGATATCTCCGGGCTTTCCATGCACGCCTCTCCAAACACGTTGTGGGTTCGTGTTATTAGATACAGTATATATGAATATTACTGTGTTGTCTAGTTAATCGACTTTCATTAATTGCGAGTTATATACATTAATCCTGACCATTGACCAAACTATTTTGCCGGTACTCTTGATTACAGAATCTAATATCTCAACGTGGGCCCTAATACACGTCACATTCACTTACCTTATATATCTATATTATTATATGAAAACTGATTTTGTTCGGTTGCCATGTTCTCCATAATTTTGTTTATTTGCATGTTTTTTATAATTTTAAATAATTTACGTAATTATTATGTTTTTAACAATTTTAATTTTGATTATTTGTCACAATCTCCAGAATTTAAGTTATTTATTTATTTATCATATTTTTAATAATTTTAATTGATAATTTTATTTATTTGTCGTATTTTTGAATATTTTCAATGATAATTTTAGTTTTTCTTACTTGTCATTAGATTATTTTACTTATTTTTAATGTTTTACTATTTTTAAAAACTTATTTGTCATATCCTATTATTTAGGTTAAGTCATTAATTTTTAAATAATTTAGTGATTATTTAATAAATATTTTAATTATATTAAAATATAATTAATATTAATGAGTATTATTAAATTTTGGAAATATTTTTATGGTTTTATTAAGATGCTTATTTTATTAATATTAAGTCGTTTAATACTTTTTATTATTTATTTAAAAAGAAATTTACTTCACTTTTATGCCACAAATTATCTCATCAATCAAAAAATAGTTTAGTAATTTGATTCATTCACATGCAAATCATGATTGTTTGATGTTTGAAATCTATATTAAGAAGGAAACATTACTTTTGTGAATTTGAATTAAACGGTGATGAGATAAAAAAAACAATATCTTGTCGTTTTTTTTTTTTTAAAAAAATCTAACTCTTACTAGAAATAGATATAATTTATTAATTTTAATTTATAAAATTTTAGTTAAATAGAAGTATATTTTTAATTATTATAGATATTGTAAATATGTGTCACTATTAACTCAGACGAATAGAAAATTCAAATAAAATGCAATTAAGACTTTGATGAAGAAAAATTTGATTTCATAAGCTTAGTTGATAATTGTTAATGGTTCATTTTCTAGATTTATCTTTTATGTTAATTTAAAGTATTAATAAAACTTTATTTGATTATGATGATGATGATATGTTTTACATGTGCAATAACAAAAATTATATTTTCTTATTAATTTAACATTTGAAACTAATTAAATAGTTTGAATTGAAAATTTAAAATATGTTAAAATTTGAATTAGTTAGATATATATTAGTCAGCACAAGTGTGCGGATCACCATCTAGTTATTTGTATTTCAGAATATAGATAGTTTTAGATTTTTTTTTTCAAAATAAAAATAATTTTCATTAATATAAACTTTACTTATTTGATACTATGAGATCAATCAAATATTGCGTAGCAGACCATCTCCATTTGTTGCCTCTATTTTTACTCTAAAAGTAGAGTACTTTAAAAGTAGAAGAGTGTGTTTGTTCCAATAATTACCTATATTTTGTACTCTAAAAAAAATAATATTCCAAATATATTCATTTCAACTTATTTATTAATTTATTATACAGTCTTTAACTTTTAAAATATTAAAAAAGTTATCCACTTATTTTTTTATAACAATATACTACCACAATTACACTATTTATACAGCTAAATAATTATTTTTAAATTAAAAATTATTACACATCTAAAATATAGTATTTAGATGTGTAACTTTATACTATATAGTATTATTTTGGTTAAAAATGAAAACATACAAAAGTGAGGG
The DNA here is from genome assembly GCA_026261945.1 of Hirschfeldia incana. Lineage (NCBI taxonomy): Eukaryota > Viridiplantae > Streptophyta > Magnoliopsida > Brassicales > Brassicaceae > Hirschfeldia > Hirschfeldia incana. The sequence goes on along the minus strand of JABCMI010000013.1, from coordinate 6,586,238 downwards.
GTCATTTTGTAAAGAGAAAGTTTTACTTAAGAAATAAAGTAAACGAACAGTGTTACTCTATATTTGACGAATTATCGACCTGAGACAAAGAGAAATATCTATCTATTTTATTTAGTTATTCAGTTGATTCTTTATTGGAATAGATAGCAACAACAATTTCATCTGACATGCGTATCTCGTCTTTTCTAAAGGATTTTCATCCCTCATTAATGAAATTTTTTTTGAAGTAGTGAGTAATAACTCTAGTTGTTTGCTGTTCAAAAATTCTTGTTTAGACAGTTCGTACCATCCATACATTGAGCGCATTATTGGAGTGACTTTTACTCTATATTTGATGTTTTTAAAGAAAAAATAAAGTATCATTGGAAATGCTGTTAGACAAAAAAATTTATTCTTCCCCACTCATTATTGTCTGAATTTATCTATTACTTACATATCTGTTAAACATATTTTTCATATCCATATGTTTCTCAATGCATGGTATTTCTAAGTTGATGCAGATGGATTAAGAATTAATTTTCTTTAAAAAGTATTTTTAAAAATATATTTTAAAAACTATTCAATCAATTATAGAAATAACTGCAAAATTTGATTGATTACACAGTTTTCAATAAATGCAAAGATAATATAAAAATATCAAACTTCATCTAATATTGAAACAACAAACATCATCTATTTTGAGAATCATTGCAATTTTTAAGTGTACCCACGTGGTTTCATTATGATGATTTTAAGAATCCTTAAAAAATATGTTCATACATCTAAATTTATATTTTTTTATTAAACTTTTCATAACATTAATTAAAAGTATATAGTTACTATTTTCTTACATTATTTAAATAAAAGCAATGGAATTACCAAATATGACATATATATATGATGATTAATGATTTTAATAATAAAAATTTGATAACAATTTGTATCTTCCCATCATTTTTTAATTTTATATTAGTAAAATAAAATAAAAAAATTAAATTAACTATACAATTAAAATTAAGTTTTTTCGTATATGTTATATTCTGAATTTTAAAAAAATACTATAAGTTACCAAAACTGTTAAAATTATTATGTTAAAAAAAGTTTGATCAATGGTTTAACATTTTTACTATAACAAGATACACATGATCTTCAAACCATATAAGTAATAATAATATTCAAAAGATATTTCAAATAATATATATATATATATATATATATATATATATATATATATATGAAATACATAAATATTTTAATATCAAAATTTACAATGGATTTTATATAACATTTATAAATTATAAACTTATTAAAACTTCAACATTGAAAATTTTGTTATCAATTATCGTAGACAAATGTTATAAAAAGATGCAAATGATCATAAAACAATATGAGTATGAAGTTTTATTTAATAGATAACGTTATTAAAATATACTATATATCTATGTTACTGCCATTTTATTTTAATTATATACAAAATAGATAATATTAATAAAATATACAATATCTCTATGTTATTATTATTTTATTTTAATTATATACAAAATAAGTAAACATGATTATTTAGATTTACTTACCATAAAATAATAGTAAATAAATAAGAGTGATTTATATGATTAATGTGTTTTTACTAATTTAATTATATACTTCATGATTAATATTTTCAATTATTTAATACTTATTTATTATTTGTTATTACATAATATAATATGAAAAGAGATAGTATTATAATAATAATAAGTTAATAAATTTATACTTTTATTATTTTATATCAATAAATAATATTTTAAATATGAAAATAATTAAAAAACATAAAAGGAGAAATAAAAATGGGTAGGAGACAGGAAAAAAAACAAGAAAAATGAAGAATTTTTAAAGAGGGAGGAGCAATTCCCCATTGGCAGCTCAATGCAGGCCCCTCGTTTCTCAGAAGTTCCGTGATCCCGACTTGAGTAAAGGAGGGTCCCACATGCATTTCTTTTTTCTCATCTTAACCGTTGAGTTTTGATTCAATCAACGACTTTGATTAATCGGTCGGGTGCCAACTCAACACCATTGATAGTATTTCTTTATGACGCTTTCGGCCAATTCAAATTACAAAAATATGAAAATAAGATAAATAAAAGTTTTAATAGCTAGCAATATAAGATAAATAAATAAACGCTGGTATAATTTATTTAATTTTCTATTACAATCAGATTCTAAGAACTGAAAGTTCAAAGATAAAACAATTTTTTTTCATAGCCATTTGAAGTTATTATTGTTTTGTTAAATTTATTAAATAAGTAGTAATATGTACGTAAATACCAACCATTTACTTACTGCAGTTCCAACAAAAGGCCACAAAGAAGCTGTAGCTATTTGATATTGATTGACTTAAAAGGGCAAAGATGGAGGAAGTGAGGTCGAGAAGTGGAACCTAATATGATTAATTTTACAGGTTAGATCGGTGTGTAGGTGGTCACAAAGATTCCATTTTGATCGTAATTGCCTTTACCAGGGTATTTGTTTACCGGTTGTAGCCGGTGATACATTTCTTTTGGTAATAATAACATAAAATAATATCGTTTCTGTACGTGTATATGTCAGTATTTTGTTTTCTTTTTCACACGAGTCGTCGCGATTAGTGGACAACATTGCACTACCCCAGGAGCCTTTTAACCAATATTTTATTGCATTATAATAATACTTACTTTAATTTAAATAATATTATCTTTCGTTCGATATTTAATTGCTTCTTTTCACTTACTTTTTAATTTCTAGATACAATAAAAGTCAATACAATATTGGTAGAGATTACATTCACGGCAGCCTGTGTGATGTCAACTCACGACACGTGGCAACTTAATATTTAATAGAAAATATTACATCCAAAGGCAGTTTTAAGTTTTTATTATCATAATAAAACAGTTTTTACTACTAAGGTAGTTTTCTTTAACTAAAACCTACTTTATATTCAAATCTAACTAAATAGTTGTCTAATACACCAACTAATTTCCTAACTAAATATAAAAAATATAATATATATATTTTCTTAGTTAATAGACAAAATAAAGTAGGTCCCATGTATTTTCTTCTTCTTCGTTTTTTTCTCTTGAGTTCTTCATTTCTTTTTATAAAATAAATGTTTGTTTTCCAGAACATTTTTTTTCAAAAAATATTATCATAATCAGTATCTTTATCATCCACTCTATCTTTTAAGATGTGTCAAGCTATATTTCTGATGGTGGTATAATTATGATAGTGTACACGTGAATATCGTTACAACAGTGTACATGTGGACATCGGTAAAACATGTCCGAAAAAAAGGAACACGTGGACACGTCGAGCCATATCAATGTAGTTACTTAATATGCTCGTGTACATGAACATGATGTACATAACAACAAAAATACAACATGAAGTTTGTTACTTTATCCAAATGAATCAAAAGTTAACATGAACATGATGTACATTTTCAACTATATCCAAAAGAATCAGAAATTACACAATTAAAACAATTTAGACCTTGCTTTGAATTCTCATGTGGCATAAATTTTGTTACAAATTCGTAAATGTCTAATTGAATGTTGCACCATGATAAAATATACATGTCGATATTAGTAAATAAGTGTACATGTATATATGTTTATTGTTGAACTACTTGTAATATTTCAAAATATACATGTCAATATTGATAAACAAGTGTACATGTGGATATTAAATCTTGGTGTACATGTAAGATTATGTACACATCACTCAATTTCATGAATTTTAGATATCATTTACAAATGTGTACACGAATATAGTTACAACAGTGTACAGTGTAGATATATATATATCTTTACATGTAGATATCATTTACGAATGTGTACACAAATATTTAGGTATCATTTTAATGTACATGTAGATATCATTTACGAATGTGTACACGGATATAGTTATAAAGTGTACAAAACAATATCCTTACAACGGTGTACACGTCGTTAAAGTCCACAACCACTATAAAACTTGTCTTTAATAAGTGACAATTTTGTAAATAACTTGTCTTCTTTCTTTTAGGTTACAGAAAACTCTGTAACTTTCTATTTGAGTCTCTTTCAATTTCTTTTCACTTAAATAATTTTCATTGCAATTTTAACACAAAAACTTTCAATTCTTATTTAGATTAACCAAAAAACAATTAAAGAAACAAAAAATTTTAAAAACGAGTTGTTAATTGATTATAACCAACACTTCACCCTCTTCGTCATTTTGCCATTAAAAGCCTACGTATCTTCTTCATCCTCTTTTGTCAAAAATAATTATTGTCTTCCAGATTTTTACCATTAAATAATTTCTCTACCATTAAAATTTATTTCTCCTTTACATGAAGAGAAAGAAACAAAAATTAAAATTTATGGGGTCCATTTAGTTTCTATACATAACGTAGTTGGGTTCTAGTTGTGAAAAACTACCCTAGTATCACAAACTGTCTTATGGTGTTAAAAAAATTCATAAACTGTCCTATAGTGAAAATAACTCTATTTAATAACTTGGCATAGTAGTCCAAATAATATTTTCACATGAATCCGACTCGGAGATGGAATTATTAAGTCATAAAACGAACATTAACAAACAATTTAAAAAAAAACATATTTTAGACACTGTTACTCATTTTTGTATGGGTCCCACAGCGGATGCTGACTATTGAAATAATAAAGGTATACGTTTTTGGTAATAATATATAGGATATATTGACGTCAGATCTCTATAATGGAGGGCCGAGATGTAGTGACGCTGGTATGTATCAGTTAGAGACCGTTGGATGCATTCACACTCGACGGTGAAGATTGCGGAAAGGTGTTACTGGGAGGAGATATGAGCCGTGGATCTATTCGTCCCCTGCTTTTATTACAAGGAGCACAAATAAAAGAGATAATGGGAAGAAGCTAGTAGTAGAGGCGAGATAGAATAAAGAAAGAGAGAGAGAGAGAGATTGGGGAAGGGGAAAGAAAATGGATAGAAACAGAGAAGCTAGAAGAGTGCCGATGGCGGCGGCGGCTAACGGAAACGCCTTGTCACGGCGGAGACATAGAGTCGGAAGCTTCAGAGATTCTCCAGGTTTGTTTATTTAAATCCAATGTTCTTCTTCAGATCTGAGACAAACGGTTTGATTTTGATTTTTCTTTTTGGTTACAGAGGAGGAAGGTGCGGTGGAGTTACCGGAAGCGGCGAGACTGAGAGATCGAGGAGGGAGTGGGAAGAAGGAACGAGATCGGGAACGCGATAGAGAACGAGAGAGGGATCGGTTGAATAGCCGGAGTAAAAGGAGCAGAGGAGAACGGTTGATGATGGTTCACGACGGCGACGAGAGCTCGGAAGAGAGTGTCAACGACGATGAAGAATTCGACGACACAGTGAAGATGCTTCCTCCGGCGAGTAGTAATAATATCTCCCCGGCCTCGTTCTCATCGTCTCTTTCAAATCATCACCAGAGGAAGAACTTTCCTCCGCCGCCGCCGTCGAAAAATTTCAAATCGCCGCCTCCTTTACCGGCGGCGGTGACTTGGAAGGCGGCGGATGAGATGATCGGAGTATCGGTTCCTAGAAAAGCTCGGTCAGGTAGAGAGGTGGAAACTATACAAATAGAATCATCTCTCTCTCTTGCAGATTAAATCTCTTTTTTTCATTTGTTATTTAACTATTTTATTTTCACAGCGTGTACAAAGAGACCACATGAGTCATGGGCCTCAAGTGCTACCGGCGGTGGTTTACTTGCTTCTGGTGAGCCAATCCACCACTCTTCTCCAGCTAGAGTAGCTTCTCCTTCTTCTCCATCTTCAGTCCATCGTAAAAAGATGGTTAGTTAGTCTCTCTAATCTCTTTACTCTATCTACTCTTTTCCTTTTGCTAAAGAAAGTTTTCTTCCTGATTTGAAGCTCTCCGGGACGAAACAGAAGCCACTCCCACTCCCGCCAAAGTCATCATCTTGCAAAGTCTCATCTCCTCCTCCTGTTGGTGTTCAAGACGAGATAGAGATCGAGATCGCAGAGGTGTTGTATGGGATGATGAGGATGCCTCTCGCCACATCAAAACAAGAATCATCCGGTAACGAGGATGTCGTCAAGTCCAAAGTATCTTCACCGATCTCCACTTCTCAAACGGTTCTTCACTCTTCCACCATCAATGCCACCTCCATTGGTAAAAAGTCCTCTCTTTTTTCACAACGTTCTCTTCTTGTTTTTTTTTTGTTAAGCTTATATTGTTTTTTTAATCTTTCTTTGGTTCAGCGAGAAAGAAGCCAAGGCATGTCAGATACGATGATGAGAACAGTCCCAGCTTACAATCACGCGCAGAAGCTCCATCAAAGAGTCAAGCTCCTTCCGGTGATCAGCTCAAGAGATCAGGATCTGCTGAAGAAAGCACATCAGTATTGGATTCGACCAGTACACAGGCCAGAGACAGCAGCACGGCAGCGTTAGATTCGAGATCAGCTGAGAAGAAAGAAAGCAATCTGTCCAAAGAGGAAACAGTAATGCCGAAAGTTGAATCTTCCTCGGGAGTTAGATCGGATGGTGATGGGGCTACTACCGTTTCTGGAGCTAAATCGTAAGCGCACGATCTATATAATCTATACGTTAAATGTGAGTTTTTCATCTTAATTCTGGTGCTCAGATACTTGTTTCTTTTTTTATCATGCAGAAGCTCACCGGAGAAAGAGAAGGAGAAGTTTGAGATAGATCTGATGGTAAGTTTCAGTTTTTTTTTTGTTTTTTTTTTTAATTTTAATTTCCTCCATTTTTAATATTATCCTAATTTTATTTTTAAAATCCGGTTTAGGCCCCACCGCCGGTTAAATCGTCATCGGAGAGAGGGGTTGAGCTTGAAGGTGTGGCAGCAGAAGCTAAACCTAAAGCCACGGAAGTGGAAACGGTGAGTGGGACCTACTTTTGTTTGGTAATAATATCCATCATTATTTATTTGTCTTTTTGGGGCTCTCTTTTCTTATCTTGTTCTCTTTTCCCTTTTTTTTTTTTATAATTCTCTACCGTGTCGCTTATGCATAATAAAAGCAGGAAGCTAAGCCTCTGCTCAAGGTAGATGGAGGTAGTGCGAAGATTCTTGAATCTGAAGAGAAGAAGAGACCTAGAAGTACGGTGGCGGAAACTGAACATCATAAGCCAAGTCGTGAACTTAAACTCGACTTGGATAAATCTGATCACGTGGGTGTGATAAACAAGCATCATCATGTTCAGAAACAGCCACCGCAACAACAAGTATCTGTTCTAGATAAAACAGGTAACTAAAGCCATTTCATTTTTCTTGAATTTCCTGTCTAACTCTTTCGCAAGTTTTTTTTTTAATTTCCTTTTGTGAATTTCCAGCTCAAGCTAACCCTTTGCCTATGCATATGTCAATGCCTCGCTGGCCTGGGGGTCTTCCTACAATGGGGTATTCTTTTTGTTATTTTTAACAAGTGGAACTTTGTGGTAGTCTCTTTTTTTGTTTCACTTGAATTAATCAGATTACTCTTTGATTATTGAACAGATACATGCCGCCTACGCAAGGAGTTGTCCCTACGGATACTAGTTCCTTATCATCTGCGGCAATGCAGGTAGTTTACGTTGCTTGCCGACCGATTCAAAGAATCCTCTCCACATTTCTGTACTGATTTTAAATTTTTGATCTCTTGCAGCCTCCTTCGCATTTACTTTTTAACCAACCGAGGCCTAAGAGATGTGCAACACACTGTTATATCGCTCGGAATATTCAATCTCACCAGCAGTTCACAAAGATGAATCCGTTCTGGCCTGCAGCAGCAGGCTCAGCTCCCTGCAATCTCAGTCTTATGCCTCCCACAGAACTTCAAGGGACTGTTTTGGGAAGAAGTTCCAATCCTGGTTCAGATAAAAACTCTAAATCTACTTCTAAAAGCTCAGATACAGCTCAGAGAAATCAAATATTGCTTCAGCAAGCTCTGCCTCAAGGAGCAGCGAGTAACATCATGGTTAGTTTTTTTCGTTGTCTAAGCATGCTTGTCATATCAAGTTTTTCTCGCCTTTCTTGCAAGCTTATTGTTTTTCCTTCTTTTTTTGTTTAATTGTAGCATGGTCCGACATTCATTTTCCCGGTGGGCCAGCAGCCTCATACAGCTACCGCATCTGTCAGACCTCCTAATAGTGGCAACACAGCTTCTTCTGGTGCGACAGCTACTGCAAACTCCATGAATGGCCCTGGATCAGCAACTCCAGCCGGTGCCCCAACTATGACCTTCAGTTATCCGGGCATGCCAGGCAATGAAACGCAGTATCTGGCCATCTTGCAGAATAATGGCTATCCGTTTCCAGTCCCAGCACATGTTGGTGCACCTCCTGCTTACAGAGGAGCGTCTGGGCAGCCGATACCATTTTTCAATGGTTCGTTCTACCCCTCCCAAATGATCCAGCCTCCATTTTCTCAGCCACATAAGCAGCAGCAAGCTGGTCAAATACTCCAGAGCCATGCTCCGAGCAACCAGAATGGAAGTGTTTCTACTGGTTCCTCAGCAGCACAAAAGCATCTGCAGAACCAACAGCTGAGACCACCGATAAATCCTGGGAACCCCCAAGGATTTCCAACTCACAAAGTTCAATCCCAGCCTATGAGTTTCCAGCAGAGGCAACCTAGAGAAAATGCGACTCAACATAGCGAGACTGTTGGAGGAGATAGCCCATCTGATAGCCGGGGTTCTCGTTCAAGTGTTGCCTATGGCCAGAACTATGGTATGCAGATCCAACCGACCAACTTGGGTTTGATGAGCTCAGCAGCCCCAGGTGGTGGAGTTGTCGTATCCTCTAGCAATCATGGCGAAAAGAAACCACAGCAGGTTTCAAAGGCCGGTGTGGAATCGTTTCCATCCCAGGGTTATGCCATGACCTTTGCGACATTCAACGGGGCTAGTAGTACTCCTTCCCTGAACATGTCATCAATTCCTCAAAATCACGCTGTGTTCCACAGCCTTCCGGAAGCAGCAAGGCAAGGCTATCAAATGATGGCAGCGAATGTTGCTGCTCAAGCAGCGCAGCAGAAAATGAACTACAGTGCTCCTTCAGATGATGGAAAATCTGGGTCTAACGCCACTGCTAATACGAGGGAAGACCAAAAGAAAACAGGAGGAGCAACGGGGAAAACGAGTGGCGTGAATGGTGCGCAGTCTATTGCTTTCTCTAACAAACACGACTTAGCTGATGCATCTGTTTCTGCTGTAACGAGTGGTAGCATCGTTGATACATCCCGTTTGCTCAACCATGGATCTACTCAGCCACAGAATTCCAGTTCTGTGCTGACGTCTCATCAGCAGCAGCAGCTGCAGCATTTGCAACAGCAACATCAGCAGCAGCAGCAGCATATGCAACGGAGTCAATTGCAGCAACCTTACACTACCATGTATCTCCAGAAGCAGCAACGGTATGCAACTTCAGTCGCTGCTTCTGCTGCTAGAACCAAAGGGCCTGTGGCGGCGAGTAATGGGAGTGGTTTCCCTGATCATAATATCTCTGTATCACCCGCGGGAAGCGCTAAGTTTACAAATGTCAGTTCAGGGTTTCCTCAAAACCTTGTCCAGTCTAGCAGCTCTCAAGTGCAGTCTCCTCAGTGGAAAAACAATTCACCCAGGACAACAAACACTTCCCAAGCTCAGTCTCCTTCCATGCTGTCGCCATCATCATCTGCTGCCGCTGCATCGTCTGTAAGAAGCGTATCGCATAAACAGCAAAGCCGTCCCCAGCAGTCGCAGATATCTTTTGCATCAAACTCAAAACCTATGGCGTCTGGTTCACCGATGCAGCAGGTGCAAGGAGGCACCAACAACCAGGCTCCGTCTCCACCAATGTTAGTTGGGTCACCTTCAACGTCTTCCGTCTCCAAAAGCGCTGGCGGGAGCCCAAGAACAACTGCTTCAGCATCATCAGCGGTGAACAAAGCTGGACAAGCTTCCTCTACTACTCACTCATCATCTCAGCCTTCCAAGAACTTGCAGTCTGCATCCGCAGCTTCTTCCACTGGTGGAAGGAACAACGGTCCTTCACTTCTGGGAAACCCCAGCACAAGCTCCGGATCCAAGTCCCAACAACAACAGCAACAGTTGCCAAAGCAGGGGTTGCAACAGCAAGCCCAGCTTTTCTTCTCTAATCCTTATATGCAGTCTCAGCATCAACATCAACAGCAGCAGATCACTATATCTCCTTCTGGTGGTTATTACATTCAAAGACATCAGCAACAACCAGGTTCATCAGCTGCTACTTCCGCCACAGTTTGTCATCCAGTCACCCTCTCCGCCTGTACCACAGGAGCCGTTACCGCCACCACTTCAGATCCAGCGAAAGCCATCGCTGCTGCAGCAGCAGTCAGTAACATGAAAGGAGGAGGAGGAGGTTTGGGGAAGACGCAGCAACATCAGCTGGTACCTCCAGGGTTTCCGTATGTACACGCGGTTCCCTCTGCAAAGCCCGTAGATCAGAAGCAGCAAGCCGGTGAGTGAAAGACCCCTTAAAACCCATTTGTTAACTTAAAAGAAAAGTGAAAAAAAAACTTGAATGGTTGGGAGTTCTGGTAATAGCCGGCGAGACGAAAGAGAGACTTAGGAGGTCGGGAGAAAGAAGCAGACGGAATAGACAACACGCAAATGATAGACAATTTTTTGGAAGTTTGGTAGGGTGGGGGGATTGTGTACAACTAGTGTTTATAGTATTCTGACAGGAAACTACGGTTTCAGTTAAAAAGAAAAAAAACAGCTACTGGAGTTTTATTTTCTTTTAAAAAATTCCATTCATTCTTCTTGAGGAGGTTTGAGTGTTTTGTGTGGGTGATCTTTAGTTAGAAAACTAACAAGAGCTAGCGAACATATACTGATATGTTCTTGTGTTGTTGGCCTCATCAGTTAGTGGATTATATGTTGTTAGGGTTTGTTTAGTGGAATTTATTGTATGAAGCATGGATTCACGTTCTCACGTGCCGATCTTGTAATTGGTCAGAATCCGGTAATGTTTACCAGATTATATAGTTAATCTTGAATATAACAAAATTTTTGAAAGTATAGTTAATATTCAGAGTTCGGAGTCTTCGGCCAGATGGAGATGGTGCAAACTTTCTCAACTTTACCAAATTAGCACCTCTATTTTAGCTTATTTGCCTTTTGTTTTCGTTTTCAGCTTCTCTTTTATTATTCTGCTGTTCGTATTATGCAATTTTCTTTTTGTCTTTGGAGTTTTGAGGAATTGCTGCTCCATTTTAAAAACTTGGGAAAGTTGATTAAATCTCAATGGCTGCCCTGTTACAAAGCATACTTGAGAGTACTCGGGATTTTAATCGAAGCAAAAGACATCTTACGGTGTTGTATACGTAATTCATGTCTTTTCCTCAGCTAATTATGAATGAATGATAACGAATGTCTTTTTCCAAATAAGCAGTGTGTCTCTATATGAATCATGAAGTTAAACAAAGATTAATCATTAGATATGCCAAATGCAAACCAATCATTAGTTTTTTTTCCTTAAGTCGTCTCAAGAATATATTTGGATTTTTTTTCTCTCACACTCTATTGTCAAACTTTACAACTTGTTTACTCCTCCACTTTTTTTCTTTTTCTTTTCTTTTAGTGTTTTCACTTCCAATTTATTTTTGTTTGGACGCTCTGACAAAGAGCCACACCATTGAAAGTGTAGGCCATGTAAGCTAGTAATAATTGAAAACGTGTGGGGTTCAGCTAACGAACGAAGTATCGATGTCTTATAAAAAAAAGAAGTATCAAAAATGTAGGGGACCCACTTTGCAAGATCCAAATGAGCTAGCGGTCCACCTACTGAGCTTTGTGGGCTCAGGACCTTAACTCATATTTATCTCTTTATTTCTGGCCCAGGTTTACAGTATTACTGAATATATTTTAGTGTATATTTACAAAATATCTCTAGTTACAGATATCTTTCCATATGATGCAAAATTTCCAATGGCAGTAAGTTACGTTGCGATTACAAAAGAGATATCATTTTAGATCGACTCTACCGCATTGCGTTGACAGTAACAATTCATCCAATATAGGGCCAGGATATTTTTATTGCCACTGCCAAAGTAAAATCACAATTGATTTCCTTAACAAATAAATAGCAAGTCCTGTGAAAACGATTTCCCTTGGCAATTAATTACAATCTACTCAGTACTCATCCTCAGTTGCATGGTGTTCAACATCTGCCTTCAGTTGATCAATATTTGTTCTTGTTTCTTTAATTTCGACAATTAATCAATCTATAAATAGCTTTACAAAGCCGAAAATTGTCTCTTTAAAATTTCAAAATGTTTTTTTTTGTCTCTCTCATATAAAATGTTAACACACATACTCACGATTATGAAGATTTGAAAAATCTGAAATTTTAAATAGATACACCTGGTAGAAAGCAAAGGTTCAAATACAAGAAGTTTCAACAATAAAGTCTAAAAGGTGTAATAATGAAGCGAAATGCCAGTTTATGTTTAAACAACACGTTCAAATGTTTTGATGTCATCAAAATGTCTAAATCGTGATCCGTACACGCAGATATTTGATTTTAATTTTATAAACGTTAAAAACTGTTTTTACATCATTAATTGTGATTATCCTTGATATATAGTTCATATATTAATGTTTACGTGACTTTTTCAAATACAATAGTCATATTTTACATGTTTGTTGGTTAATCAATATTTTCTAAGGAATATCATAGATTCATAGGGTTTCACAGAGGAATATTTTACATGTTTGATGGTATATCACTGGTTTTTGGGATTACAAATTTCAACCCTACTCGACTATATATGAATATTGGTTCGGTTTGATTCTGTTTAAGATTGGATAACTCATTTAAATTATTTTTAAAATTTGAAAATTCATATACACTTTATATATCTTAAAATCTAAAACAAAATAATATATATATATATATATATATATATATAAATTTGAAATAGACAATGCAAACTAAATACAAAACACCTATCGCTATCAAGACGCATGTGATTCACAAACCACTTGAATTTTGTAATGGTTTCATGGGCAGCAAAAATTCAACGCCAATTTTCCAGTCGTGTCTTTTTAACGTTGTTACCAATTAGCTAGCATTACCAATAGCTTACCATATATGCGAGAAACGACTAACACCTCTGTATAACAAAATTAGCATCAGCTAAAACTTTTTCTTAGATTTTTATTTACATATATTGCACTTTTCAAACGTGTTGATTCCAAACACGGTTGGAAACATATTTTGGACTGTGGTACACACCTCCTCCAGTAAGGTCTCCCTCGACCGATATTTCTCTTGTGTGCTTTTGCAGGGGTTTGGTTCCAATATGCAACGCCGAAGTACTCATTTTGCACATGGCTGGCTCTGCACAACAGGTTAACAACCAGGGATCGTATGGTTGTTTGGAATTTGAACATTGACCCAGCTTGTATCTTCTGTCAACATGGGATTGAGTTGATATCTTATGATTTTCATAGCTTTAGCTTCATAATTTCTCTTGTTTTAGGTTCATCTTGCATACATTTAGTTGCATTTAGTATCATTGCATCTGCATTTGCATTGTGAAACCTTTGGAGCAGGTACTTAGGTGAAATGGAGCAATTGAAGAGATAAGTTGAGCAAAATGGAGAGTTTGGAGTCGTATTAGAAGCCAGCGGCGGTGCTAGCGGTCTCTGCCTAGACCGCTACGTCTGATCAACACCAGCGGTAACCCTAACGGCCTCTACCAAAGCCGCTGGAAGTCATTGAAGAAAATCCGAAGAAAACTCGAAGAAGACTCCATTCAAATCAGGGCATAGCGGCCTGAACCAGCGGCGAGAACACAAGCCGCTAGGAGATGAAGAACCCAGCGGCTACCTCTAGCGACCTCCACCTATGCCACTAGATATGTCTTGGAGACGAAGAAGAAGCTCCTAGCGGTCCCTCTAGCGACCAGTATGAGTGCCGCTATGCCCCCATTCCCAGTGGTCTTCCTAGCGGATCCGATTAAGGCCGCTGCAACTACTTAACCTAGATCAATTTCATGTCTCCAGCCTCTTAGTATAAATAGTATTTGTCTTTGTTAAAAAAATGACATCCTTTTATCCATTGTAAAACACTGAAACCTTGTGGATCTTGGGAGTTTATGCAATTAGTACTTCTATTCTCTTGTTTCCTTGTGATTATTTCTTCTTCTATCTTAATTATGCTTTTATCTATCATTGGTTTAAGTGTAACTAAGATGATTAGTGAGTAGTCACCTTTTGGATTCATGAGTTAGGGTGATTAAGTGTAGATCTAGGGTGTTTAGATATAGATCCATCATATTCCTTGCTTGTAGAGTGATCTTAATGCTATTTTGGAGTTGGCCCCTCTAAAATAGAGTTGTAGACATTTCCCACCCACAAAGTGTTTGATGAAATGTCTGAACTAACTCTCCAATGCTTTTAACATTCTTTACCAAAGAGATTTGTTATTAAAGGTGTTAAGATGGCTAGAAGACTTGTTATTAATGATTGTTTTGATAATATTCAACCTAAGAGATTAGATGTTTGAGTTATCTTGGCAAATGAGCATCCATCTAGAGATAGAGTTTGTTTATCATTGTGTCTAGGCCTAAGAATGATAGATTGATTGAAAAGCTGCCACCTTTAGATTGAAGCTTGATCACCCAAAGTCAATTCTCTTAGCCCATGAGTTCTCTCATCTCATTTAGAAAGAAAGCCTTGTCCTTTATTGCATTTTTAGTATTGTTCTAGTTCACAATCATTTCTCTTATTGATTGCACTTAGATTAAGCATTCTCCTGCATTCTCTTTGCATCATGGTCACTTAGGATTGGATTGACACTTTCATACTACATTGATTTGAATTCATAGGATTTGAGTAAAATCTTATATCATGAATCTTGAAATCATCTCTTCTTCGAGTGCCCAGACACAATGGTAGTATGGAACAAGCTAACAAGATGACTTCTACAATGAACTGGGATGGAATCATTCATCTGCTTGTGAGCAATACTTTGGAATGTCGGGCTCGTTTCCAGTGCGCTATGTTTTACAAACGTCTCTGCACTCGATTTGAAGGGAAAGGAACGAGAGACTGACGTCATGGCTCATCTCCTACGCCTTCTGCATGACTGCATCTTTGGTCAGATTTATTGATCGTCAAGTGAAGAACAAGTGTTCTGTAGTCTCTGCGCAGGGGGATCAAAAGTTTGAAGCTTTACTGCAGCCTCTGGTTTGCATCGCAAGCTTAAGGAATGTGCTAGTTTTTTTCTGAGTTTCATAGTTCTTTTCAATCTTTAAAACAGAAACGTTACACATAGGATGTACAAGAGTATTTTTCTTTGAATAAATTTAACATTATATTCAAAAAATAAAGTAACAATTTCAACTTGAACTTTACCCACCGTGTTTATTCATTCTCGAATTATGTAGTAGTGCATATCCTATACTGAATACATAAAAAATTTAAAATATTATATCAGCTTTAAGCGTTGTATATTTTTCTTCCCGGACTTTATAGTACTGCATATTTCATATTGAATGAAACAAAAATTCAAAACTACTATGTTAACACTCAAACTTGTGTTTATATATATTGACCGTCAAAGGTGTCAACTATTAATTTATTAAAAGATGATAAAATCTGTAAAATTTAAATTTAAAATACTTTAAAAACTCTCAAAATTGTGTTTATATATGTATTGATCGTCAAAGACATTAGTCAACCGTTAATTTATCTAAATGACGTAACGTTTGATAAATTTGGGGAAGATTACACAAATAACACTAATCTTTGTTTTTATTACTAGATTAACACTAATTTTTTTTTATTTACAAAACTGTTTTTTTGTACCAAATTGCCCTCATGTCCTTTGTTAACAAAAATTAGATTTACCGAAAATGCCATTACATTTTTATGAAAAAAAAAACGAAATTGATATAAAGTATGTCGTTAAAAATCTGCGATACATGATAACAGATTTATTAATTTTTGACAAACTTATTTCCTCCCGCAGATTTTCCTTGGCAGACTTAATTTTGTAAAAGACTTTTATAAAAACTTTGCTATACATTACAATAGACATATTTAGGTTAGCAGATTTGTTTAGGCTGGCAGACTTTTATAGCAGACTTTTAATCCTATTATAGCAGGCTTAAAAATATGTGGAAGACTTTTTTCGGATCGATGATTTTTCTTGCAATAGACATATTTAGGTTAGCAGATTTGTTTAGGCTGGCAGACTTTTATAGCAGACTTTTAATCCTATAATAGTAGGCTTAAAAATATGTGGAAAACTTTTTCGGATCGATGATTTTTCTTGCAGTTTCTTTTTTTTTATTTTGGCAGATTTTCTTATATACGAGATGGCAAACTATTATTATTTTACTTTATCTATCACAAAGTTTTCGTATAGTATTCTTTATAGCAAACTTACAAGTTAATAACAAAACAAACTTGTAGTTGATAGCATACTTTTATGTACGACATGGCAGACTTTTATGAGTTTATGTAGTAACGGACTTTTATTTAAAATAAACCAGATTCCGGTTTACTAACTGAATCAAGTAATATTAAAATTTTCGGTTTAACTCATGACTAAATATCGATCCCTAACTCCTAGGTTTAGCCGTAACATCATCTTTCCAAGACACCTTTTTCTCTCTTACTAACCAACAATTGGATTTCACGTTAATCCCAAGAAAACTTGATGGAAGGTCTTAAAACAGTTTGTGGTCAGTGGATATTGAGAAGGAGAGGTGGCTGTTTCACGTTGATAACAGAGGAGGAACCAAAGTAATTCCAGTTAATGACAAAACATGCTTCGAAGATTTGATAAACATGGTTTACGAGGATTACGGATTAGATAAGAGTCATGTTAACATTGCATTGAGTTACATGATCAGCCAGAAGAGTTTGAAGAATCGTACTCTGGACACACCCCCAGTAAAAATTGAAAATATCCTTCAGTTGCAAGGTTTCTTCCGTCACCTAAGGTTTGACCGAGTTCGGCTATGTGTGGAGGTCATTGATAAAGACAGCAAAGAGATGCTGAAACAGAGCACTCATGGAAAACATGTAGATCAATCAGAGGAAGACTCAGACACGGACGGAGAACGGTTTGACTATTGCGATGATTCAGATGGTGCGACATCAGATGATGAGGACTTTATAGCCTACGGATTACCTCAAGAAGTAGATATATAGATGAAGAAGGAGTATAAGCCAAAGATTGGGTCAGCGACAAAATCGAAAAAGGCTGGAGTAGTTATTCCGCATGTTAGGCAACAACTGAATTGGCCAAAGTTTTGACTCCAAGTCTGCATTACAAACACGACTTAAGATATTGACGATAGTGCAACAATTCGATTATGATGTCGAGTACTCAACACCGACTCTGTTGATCGTAAAGTGTTGGATTAGAGGCTGTACTTGGAGGTTAAGAGCATCACCAACAAGTAATAATCCTCGCTTTACCGTACGCATCTTTGTTTCTGACCATACTTGTTCAGTTACAGAAAGATCAGCTCGTTGCAGAAAAGCAACACCAGAGATTCTCGGATCTTTATACACTGAATTCATTGGTGGAGTGGAGCCAACCATTTTGCCAAGTCATGTGAAACAGTCCCTCAACAAGTGCTTTGGAATAAAGGTTTATTTCTTTTACTTGTCTACTTGAATATGGTTCCCATACTCATGTCCAATACCAGGTATTGACTCATACAGCCAGATGAGAAGAGCATGTACACATCCACGAAGTGTATATTTCTTCTTTCCCACATACGAAACAATTTTAATTGAATTAACCAAGCTGGAAAATCCGACACGCCCCCAAGGATATCTTTCAAATGCTTCTGCGTCTAAAACTCTCTTTGCTGCTTCCAAAGGAATTCTACTATCTGGAGATATGCCAAGTATTCCGACTGATAAGACACAAAGCAGGCCAATCATTCTTCTCTTCTCAAACGTCCAACTCGTAATGCGTGGGAGCAATAATCTCAACTCAGACAACATCGGACCATGTGCAGCAGACACACCCATCTCTTCCCAAAATGGCTTATGATCAACCTCCACCTTATCATCTATGTTGAATGGCTCACAATTTAAACCTGTTATTTCACCAAACTCATGTAACGAAAACCTAATTGGCTGTCCTTCTATCACAGACCACACCTCATGGATACTATCGACTACTAGCTGGTTTGTAAGTAAATGATGAACAGATTGGGCAGACCAGGTAAACTCCAGCTCTTTCAACCTCAGAATAACTCCAACAGCTGATTCTTTAATGGACTCCCATGCATCTATGCCAACTGATTGCTCGACCATCTGTAAACTTGCCAAGTGACAGTTATGATTCATGCTTCGATATTACAATGGACATTTTCCCACTTCATACAGCCTTTTGGATATGTTTTTGGACGGTCTGATGCACTCATCTCTCTGTCAAAAATAAACAATGTAATAACACAGACATGAAAAACAAGATTTTACAGAAACATATGATAATTGAGTAAATCAAGCTGTATTTGGACAATCTGAAAACAAAATTTTATCTTGAGAGCCGACCTTTGACTACAGGAGATATGAATATAAGTGATTTAAGCGGAGATGAGCTTCTAGGGGTGACGAAATCAACAGAACCCATAATTTCAGAAAGGGGATTTAGGGTTCGTCGGATTTCTGAGATTACAAGTCTGTTTCCCTTGTGAATCGAAGTTTTTAGTAACAGAGAAGGTTGAGAAGAAGATTGAATCAAAGGAAAATGTCAAAAACGCAAGAGATTGGAGAGTTTAGATAAAAGTCGATTTAGGGTTCATGTTGGGGAAGAGGTTTCGTTACTCTGTTTTTTTTCATCGTCGTTTTTGGATGAAATTTATTTTTAATATGTTACCTTTTCTAGTATATTTTAACTGTTTAGAAATATTTACTTTTTTAATTGTCTTAATTAATTTACAATTAGGGTATAATGGACTTTACCTCTGTTTTTCAATGTTTTTTTTTGGTATGTTATTGTAGTCATTACTACAAAGATTAGTGTTATTGTAAGTAATTTCCCTAAATTGGGACTGTAAACTTAATCTTTTTTTGGAAGGTTCAAACTCTCGTATCTAGACCAAAGTAACTTTCTTGTATAAATTTGCAAACATTTACTGATATTTAAGTTTTAGTTTAATCATATAAATCTTATCAAAATTTTATTGTTTCAGGTTTATTAAATAAATATATAATTATTTATGTTTTTCTTTAACTTTAAAAATCATTATTTTATTAATTTAAAATAATAATTATTAATTTAAATATTTACATTATAGTATTACTATAAATTGAAATATATTGTAAAAAATATAATATGTGTTTTTTTTGCCTTCAGATCAGAGGCAAATGATGTTGTTTTGATAAATTTTGTAAAATTTATAGTTTAAAAATACTACATAAATTCTCGAAATTGTGCTTAAATATATATTGACCATCGACAATATTAGCCATCCGTTAATTTATCGAATGACGTCATTTTGGGTAAATTCTGTAAAATTAAAAGTAAATATATAAACACAATTCTGAGAGTTTATGTCCATAATTTACCAAAATCAATGTTGTTTGATAAACTAATGGTTGAATAACATCTTAGGCTGTCAATATATTTATATAAACACAATTTTGAGGGTTTATGTAGTATTTTTAAATTTTTATTTAGTTCAGAATAAAATATGTAATTTTATAAAGTTTGGGGAAGGAAAAACACAATGCTTAAAGTTCATTTAATAATTTTGAGTTTGATAAAATTCAGGAAAGAATAGGTACAACAGGTAAAAATTCAGGTTGAAAACATATTTTTCCCTTTACAAATATGGGCGTGTATCAGCAGCGAGCAATTTCAAAAAAAAAAAAAAATTGTTTCTTCTAACTTTTTACGAACTAATTTATGTTTGTTGATTGTTTTATATGATTTCCCATATTATTTTGCTTGATTCTCTTCCCTTTATAACTAGTGTTTTCTCACATATGAGTATGTTTGTTTCAGTTTCAATTTTGATTGTAGTTTTTTTTGTGCAACCTACTTTGATTTTATAAAAGTAGCTTTCTTCGGTCATTGTTTAATTCTCTCCATGACGAGATATAAAAAGGTATCATATTTTTTTAATCATAGTTGCCTTTGGTGTTTCTTTCGCGACTAGATATGAAGTGATTGAAAGGATTAAGATGTTGCACAAATGCTTAAAACTTTGTCAAAGGCTTTTGGATCCCCAAATTCAAAATTCTTAACGAGAAACATAACCAAACATGATTATAACATAGTGCTTTGTAGATGAAAACTGAACTCTTTCAATTTTTATATTAAAATCATATAACCGTTAAATTTTGTATTTTAGTGGCTGAAGCCTGAAGTATCGTTAATCCAGCAGCATTGACTAAGTATCAAATGTTCACCATATTTATTTAATGTAGTATATGTAAACTGTTTTCAAATTAGCAGTATATTTTAAAAGTAAACTTGTTTTGTAGTATCTTCATATATATCTCTTTATATTATTGAATAAACAAACCGCTCTTTGTATTCTTCTGCTCTTTTTTTTTGTTTCTTGTTTCTAGGTACTTATGTTTGGATATGCTTACAAGCTGGGTGCAGATGGTACATGCATCTTTTATTGATGAGTTGTTAGATAAAAGATCATAAAACAAAACAAACGTAGACGTAAAAGCAAAAGAAACATAGAATAAATTTTAGCAAATCCAGAGAAAATAGAAGGGTAGTTCGTAGTTGATTCATGATGGCTGGCTACAAGTAGGATAGTCAGCTATTCGTTTGTCAAAATTTATGTATATATTCATAGTTGATTCATGATGGCTACAAGTAGGATAGTCAGATATCGTTGGTCAAAATTTATGTATATTTATAAATCTATATTATTAGCAAATGGTGCCTATTGCCAATATTTATTTAAATATGTAAGCACACATTCTTGCTACAAAAAATGTACACACGCTCTAATATATATATAGCTCTATCTCATTAGGAATCAAATTGATATCCCTCATCGCCATCCCCGGATGATGATAACTCAACCAAGCAAAACATGATTTATACTTAAATATTATTGTGCCATTTTTATTTCAACTAGGTCCTGTGGTCTTGGTTTAAAGCAGGGATGGATCCATGATTTTAGTAGTTGCTAAGGTCAAAAAAAAGTTCACAAGTACAATGCTCCCATTCGTCACAACTGACAACTCTTTGTTTATATTCCATGAAATACGTATTATATATCAATCAAAGGAAAATGCAATCATAGACAGGGAAGTAAGGAACTCAATCACTGCAACTGCAAGGAAGCACATGAAGCAGTTTGGTAATTTGATGTCTTTAAGGCTTAGATAATAGCTTTGCTCTATTGTCTATATTTCCAAGTTTCACCTTGCTGTTATTCTTTTTTTTTTTTGCCAAGATGTCTCAGTGTCTTTGGTATACATTCCATGTAAGATCAAAATTTTATTTATATGATATTAAAAGTTATGCCAAAAAAGAAAATCAGAATAAATGAACAAATTAGCTGACAAAAGATTAAAACGAGGTCAGTGTTTTACAGATTAAAATCTCAATATTTATATTTGAAAAATTAAATTTATTTGAGAATTATATCACATCATCAGAGCATCTCCAATAAAATAGTATTTTTATCCTCTGTATTTACTCATAAATAAAATAACTTTATAATAGAGTTATGCTATTTTAAATTAAAATATAGAGGGGGAAATAATGTTTCATTAGAGATGGTCTCAGAGATTCAGAGTGATCCGATGGCTGGCTTTATATTCTGCCGGACTCACACCCTAATATAAAAGTTTATCATCACATCTGAATAGGAAGAAAGTAGGTAGACAAGTCGAAAAGAAGAAGAAAATACTTTTTAAAAGACCTTGACTTAGGAAAATGACATTCAATCTTCACAGGTAAGTAGATATATAACTGGTGGTAAACTGGTAATACTGAAAAATGTAAACACTATTTTTCACGAATAAACTTGGGTTCACCCCTATGGTGAACTATCAAATTCACCTCAATTGTTAGCACCAATCAAAGTGCCATGTAAGATTGATAAAAAAAGAAACAAAAAATAAAAAAAAAGGAAAAAAAATGAAAAGAAGTCGATTATTTTTTTTAAACCATCAATGGTTTCTTCTTCATCATCCACAAAGAACATTGAAAGCTTTGTTTATCAAACTACTAAATCTAAAACATTAAACCTTAAATCATTAGGTAAATCATAAACACTAAACATTAAATCCTAAACTCTCAGAATATCTCTTTATCCAAGGGTTTAAGATTTACCCAAGGGTTTATGATTTATCCAAGGGTTTAGGGTTTAGTGTTTTTGGATTTAGGATTTAGTGTTTTGGGTTTAGATTTATGATATGAGGACAGATGATTGTAAACACTAATTTGACAAAAAAACTTTCAATATTATGTGTGGATGATGAAGAAGAAGCCATAGGTGGTGTTAAAAAAAAAATCAGTCGTACGTAGTCTTTCACATCTTTTTTTTTAATTTAATTTTATTTCATTTTTTTACTAATCTTACATGGCGTTTTGATTGGTGGTAACAATAGGGGTGAATTTAAAAATTTACCATAGAAGTGAACCCAAGTCTTGTTCATTTTTCACCGTGTTACAAAACCTTTGTTGATATTAAGGAGCGGAATGCATGCACTAATCAATTCCAAAGCTATTCGTTATCTACAATATATTAATATTGTATACCAATAATACTAATAAACTTTTATTGGCAATACTTTTTTTAGCTTCTTGTTAGCTACCAATATAAATATAATACCACATTCACATCAAATGCTTATATAAATTCAAAGTCGATGAAAAGGAACATTATATAATCGTACATCTTTCTCGTCATTCTCCAAGCATAGAATCTCATTCTTTCTCTCTTTTCTTCATTCTCACTCAGATAAAATTCTGCAATATATATCGCCATGATCCATACCCATATCGCAGAGATCTTATGTGTCAAACCCAAGACGAAGAAGACAAAGACGGTGGAGGAAGATGTGAAGAACAAGAAGACCAAGAAGACGATGAAGATAGAAGGAGAAGTGGTTGTTATGAAGAAGAACCTTCTTGATTTCAAAGACACCATGGCTTCTCTTCTCGATCGAATCCATGAGCTTCTTGGCCGTCGTGTTTCTCTCCACCTCATTAGCTCTCACCAACCCGACCCGGGTATTCGTCATTCTGCTCGACCCGTTTTAAGTAGCTCCTTTGTTTCCCTAGAATAAGATTTATGCACTAAAGTTTTGCATATTATATTCATGATCAAACTGTTGACTACTCGGGGTTTCATGTGGTCTTGGTTCTATCTGTTATCAATCGGTCAAAAACAAATCATTAGTTTCAAATCTTGTGGTAAATTAAATCAGACCAGAGAAAGAACTAAAGATTAACTAGTCACTCTAGTAGACTAATTGTGTTTCTATATAAACTAATAATAGAGAAATACTCTCCAGTTGCATTAATTCATAGTTGATGACAAAATTAGCAATGATAAAAATTTCAAAATATCACTTGTTAAAAGTAAAAAAGAATAAATATACATGCTTTATATTTAAGGTCAGATTTGAGTGATTAAGGTTACGAGTTTATATTTATTGGATATGGGTGAATTAGGGGTTTAGCAGTTAGAATAATTTGGTTTTTGTTTCTTGTCAAATAATATTTTAGAAATTTATATCAGTAGATGTATTTTTATTCCTTTTGAGAAATATTATTTTGAAGATTTTCCCTTGGAAATAAACCCGACCAGATTTCTTTTGTTTTATTATAAGGAAAGTAATGTTTTCATGTTTTGTATAATATAACCAGCCAATGAGAAGAGAGGAAGACTTGGGAAAGCAGCACATCTTGAAAAATGGGTGACAAAGATAAAAACGTCAGTAACCGCAGAGGAAACCACGTTTGGTGTGATGTTTGATTGGGACGAGTCTATGGGACCACCGGCTGCGTTTGTGATCAAGAACCACCATCGTAGTCAATTCTACCTTAAGTCCCTCACTCTTCGCAACTTCCCTGGGGGTGAAGGCGGTTCGATACACTTCGTTTGCAATTCTTGGATCTATCCGAGCCATAGATACCGCTCCGACCGCGTTTTCTTCTCCAACAAGGTAAAACGCTAAAAACGAAATTGGGACAAACGCACTGTTTCGACCGGGTACTAGTTAATAGTATTCTACTTGGCATATGTAACTAATCTGGATTGCTCTGATTGTCCATGTGCAAAAGTTGTCAAAAATATTCTTTGACCCCAGTCTCAATATTTCTAATTTTTAATTTTGGGAAACTTTTTCTGTTTGGTTTTATATTGTCTGGATAGGTAGAGGTGGCTAGATAATTTAATTGTTATAGTTTAATGGGTACTGGTTGGTTAGTGGTTATATAAAGTATACGAAGCATAATCATAATCTATGTGACATAATCTTTAGAGTTATTTATTTTGATTGTAATTTAGTGTTCTGGAATATACGTGTGCGTGTGTAACACATTGTACCAAATAATGAAACCGGACCTTACATGTCTACCTTTACAAGTCATCCGCTCCTTTCTATTGCCATTATTTTTCTAGTTAAGAGAATCTTTTGTGTAACTCGGTAGGGACAACTACTAAAGTGATTGACTTTCTTTAATATATCTTCTCTTTTTCTATTTATTTTTTTATGCAAATACAAAAGGCTTATCTTCCAAGCGAAACACCGAAGCTAGTTAAAGAGCTAAGAGAAGAAGAGCTAAATAATCTAAGAGGAGACAAGAAAGGAGGAGAACTCAAAGAATGGGACAGAGTTTACGACTACGCTTATTACAACGACTTGGGTGCTCCTGACAAAGGTTCTGACTCTGCCCGTCCGGTTCTCGGTGGTTCACATGAATTCCCTTATCCTCGCCGAGGAAAAACCGGCCGTAAACCAACTAAATCCGGTTAGTCAACTCAACATTCAAAACCATTACTTATATAAGCAAAACTCAATAGTTACTTGACATATACGTCACCATTTTTAATCAGACCCTAACTCCGAGAGCAGGCTAGCATTACTGAACCTGAACATCTACGTACCTAGGGACGAGCGGTTTAGCCATGTGAAGTTCTCTGATTTCCTCGCATACGCACTCAAGTCGGTGACCCAAGTACTAGTCCCTGAAATAGCCTCTCTTTGCGACAAGACCATCAACGAGTTTGACTCGTTCGAAGACGTTTTTCACCTCTATGACGGTAGTATTAAGCTCGCTAATGGTCACACTATTTCTAAGCTACGTGATATTATCCCATGGGAGATGTTTCGTGAGCTCGTTCGCAATGATGGAGAACGGTTCTTGAAGTTCCCCTTGCCTGACGTCCTCAAACGTAACCTATATAGTCTAATTAAATAAACAGTTAGAGATAAACCAAAAATGCATACAGATTTTGACATATATGATGGTACGTTGTTACAGAGAGTAGAACAGCTTGGAGAACCGATGAAGAGTTTGCGAGAGAAATGCTTGCTGGACTTAATCCGGTGGTTATAAGTCGTCTCAAGGTTTAACTTTCATCAAAAATCACTCAATTTAAATTTTTATTCATATAAGATGGTCGTCCTAACGAATATATGGACCATTAATATATGGTCCTTACCTCTAAATCATTAAAAACGTCAAAACTATAACCAAATGTACAAAAATAAATTGCAGGAGTTTCCTCCAAAGAGTAATCTAGATTCTGCAAAGTATGGAAACCAACATAGTTCTATACGAGAAGAGCACATAGAACCACACATGAACGGTATCAGTGTTCATGAAGTAAGTACATTACACACCTTTCTTGTTTCACACGTAACAGCTTACTTGTCATATCATAACTGTTATTGGTTTTCTTCTATGTTATATAAAAAGGCTTTGGAACAGAACAAGCTATTTATATTGGATCACCATGACGCACTGATGCCATACTTGACACGGATAAACTCAACAAACACAAAAACATATGCGACCCGAACGCTTCTGTTGCTTCAAGAAGACGTAACACTGAAGCCTCTAGCCATAGAGTTGAGTCTTCCACACGCACAAGGTAAATCACACGGATCTGTGAGCAAAATTTTCACACCATCAGAAAAAGGCGTCGAGGGATCGGTTTGGCAGCTTGCTAAGGCTTACGCCGCGGTTAACGATTCCGGTTATCACCAGCTTATAAGCCACTGGTAACTAAACGGTGACACTGTAAAACAACCTAGTGTCTTTGAGACTGAGACTTTGGTATGAAGTAACTGGTTAAGTTATTGTTTTTGTAGGTTGCAGACGCATGCAGTGATTGAACCGTTCATAATCGCATCGAATAGGCAACTCAGTGTGGTCCATCCGATCTATAAGCTTCTTCATCCTCATTTCCGTGACACGATGAATATCAACGCATTGGCGCGACATGTCCTCATAAACTCGGATGGAGTTCTGGAGAGAACCGTGTACCCTAGTCGTTACGCCATGGAGATGTCTTCTTCCATTTATAAGAGCTGGGTGTTCACCGATCAGGCTCTCCCCAAAGATCTCCTTAAACGGTATACATAAACCCTAGTGAAACATTCGTCATGGTCAATAATTCTTAATAGCTAGTATGCATAGTATTTGGTATTATAACCCTCACATTATATAAAAATATTAAAAAATATTTTAAAATGTTTATAGCCGCTAAATAGAGACCGGCTCCACATATATAAAAACCTCTTGCTTTGTTTCTTGATGTACAAGTAACCTTTTGAACCCTAAGTTAACAAGTAACATTTAAATCCCCTGTTATTGCAGAGGGGTTGCTGTTGAAGATTCGAGCAGCGACAACGGTGTTAAGCTTCTAATAGAGGATTATCCATTCGCAGTGGACGGTTTAGAGATTTGGTCAGCGATCAAGACGTGGGTGACAGAGTACTGCTCATTCTACTACAAGAATGACAGAACCGTCCAAACCGATACAGAGATCCAATCATGGTGGACCGAGCTTCGAACCGAAGGTCACGGCGATATACAACACGAGGCATGGTGGCCGTCGATGCAAACCCGCGACGACCTCATCGAAAGCTGCACCATCATCATCTGGATCGCCTCTGCTCTTCACGCAGCAGTCAACTTCGGACAATACCCTTACGCCGGTTTTCTCCCAAACCGGCCTACCGTCAGCCGTCGGTTCATGCCTGAACCGGGTACGAAAGAGTACACTGAGCTGGAGGAAAACGAGGACGTGGCGTTCTTGAAGACCATCACGCCTCAGTTACAGACTCTGCTTGGTATCTCCATCATTGAGATTCTGTCTATGCATTCGACGGACGAGATTTACTTAGGGCAGAGAGATTCACCGAACTGGACGGCGGATGATGAGCCTTTAGAGGCGTTCAAGCGGTTTGGGAAGAGTTTGGAGGTGATAGAGAACAATATTATAAGGAGAAACAATGATAAGAGGTTGAAGAACCGGACCGGACCGGTCAACGTACCATACACTCTCTTGTACCCGAACACTACGGATTATACCAGAGAAGGTGGACTTACTGGTAAAGGGATTCCAAACAGTGTCTCTATCTAGAGGCAGAGTGTCTAGAGACAGATTGCTCGTTGTTCATGTCATAACATTCACCAGGTTGCTCGGCGTGGATATACTGCTTGATATGTATTTTTTTCTTGATTTGTATTACTTTCCATCATTATGTAAAATTATTTGTATGATAATTATCCTAGTTTTTTTCTAGAACAATGTAGATGTTGATTTCAGTATGTTTTGTGTGTTTGTGGGATGCAGGATTCGTCTTAATATATCAAACTTTGAGTGTCATGGTATAATAGATTTTCAACAAAAGGATTAAAAGTGTTAACATGTAGATAGAGGGTGTGCTTTAGAATTTTGGAATCTCTATTAAAGTCATATAAAGTTTTTGCTTTCGAGGAAAAGAACATCAAACGAAGAGGATTTTGAGGCACTCTTACAAAATAAGAAAAGTAAGTTCTTAGTAATCATTTTAATCGCATTTGAAATCTGGCATGACAACTTTATTACTCAATAACAAAAGCTTCGTTTGGTTTACGTGCCCATAAAATTATTATTGGATATTGGCATAGAAATGTATTTACAATTATTTACGTAGGAAATTATCATTGTTGCCTTTGTTATCATATGATTGTAGCTATTTCACAGTTTCACATAGTATTGTTTTGAGATATTTCACACATATCAAAAACAAATTTGGTTTTTGATCAATATATATGTAATTAATTAGATAATACTAACTTGAATATATAGAAGGAGAGGTCTTTAGTGAAAGATAAATGTAGACTTTTTAAAAAAAAAAATGTATTACAAATATATAACGATATTCTCTGTAGATAGAGGGTGTGCTTTAGAATTTTTAGACCCTGAAGCACAAATATTATTTGGCTTCCAAAAATACATAATTGGCGAGTTCCTAGGTTGAATTCTTATTGGATGCACGACAATGGGCAATAAGATTTTAAAATGTACTCTCTCCGTTTCAAAATAAATGAGTTTTAATATTTTTACACGTTAATTAAGAAACTACAAAATTTTGTTTCATGATTAAAGTAATTGTAACTATTTGCCTAAAAACAATAATGATTAAAGTAATTGTAACCAATAAACAATCATTCTACAAATTATAAATAATTCAAAATCTATATATATAAAAGAGACTTTTCTCTCTTCTTATGACATGTGGAAGGAGGTTTGTTGACAAGTGTTCCCATTTTTTATTTTTTTATATTTTATATCCTTTCTCTTTTATATTATTACAATTTGATTCATCACTTTCTAATTGTGCACTATCTATTTTTTTCATACTAACCATTTTTAAAGTTTGATTATCTATTTTATTGATTACAAAATACAAATTAATAAAAAATAAATAAAATAATATAAATATATTTTTAATTTTTAATTTATTTACAACTAGAAATAACATAAACTTTCATTATTTTATTAGTTTTTACTATTTTACATTATTTCATTTACAAATTATATATTTATTTTAATATTGATCGAACTAAGAAAAATAAACTAGAGCGCAACTCATAATCAAAACATAAAATCTCTATAATCATAGAGAAAAACAAAATGTCAAATATACTAACTAAATAAAGGTTTAGAGCTAAACCAAGATCAAGAACAAAAACTAAATTAAATCATTTTATCATAGAATATTTTGGCCATAACAAAGAGATGTCGAAAAAAGTAGAAAGATAATCTGAGACAAAGGATTTTCCGAATAAAAAGAAACTCGATCAAGAACCAGCACAAAGAACCAAAAAGGCGTGTTAGAGCAAGAATATTCAACAGAAGACAAAAATCATCACGAAAAAAAAGACATATACTTAACACACATAAGCAAAACCACCAGTTAAGAAGTAAGAAGCACCCCACAAACTAAACAAGAACAAAAAGGCGCACATACCAACAGATAACCACAAAACTCTAGATAGAAATGACCACAATTCCAAAAAACTAACTTTGCACACTTATACTAAAAAAAGCAGGGGGAGAAGACATACAACCTGAAAGAGGGAGAATAAAAATTAACCACAAAAAAATAAGAGCTCAAACTTGAGACCAGAAAATACATTATAAATCTACAAAGCATACACGAAAACACTATCTAAACCTCAAGTCGAAAATTTGGCGAAATAGAGAGACAGTAGAGAAAATTGCAACGAGATGATAAAATAAATGGAAGGGTAAACGAAAGGAAATCCGCAAACGGTGGAGCCATCCTCAAACTATGAAAGATAACATAGAAGTCAAATTATCAAAAAGTAGATATTGAAAACCAAACCGAGTAGGGACTATGGACTGTAAGCTAACAAAAATAAAGAAACATCAAAAATGACTAAACTCTGACCCAACCCAATGATATGCATTTCCAAAAATCTAAGTAAGAAAATGTGCATCCAATATTGACTGGAACAATCTATAACGCTGTGACAAAAAAACCACACAACATAAAACTTATAAACTCAATCTATAAATATTGTTACTACACATTGTTTTTATGCTAACATAAATACTATAAAGTACGATGAGACCCGTAACAAAACTAATATAAATGAAGCTCAATGAGACATGTCAAGACCACCATGAGAGATGAATGCTTCAGAAATATGAATCATCGCCGTAATCAAGACTCCATTGCGTGACTTTTGAAAACAATCTCTATTCCATCTCCACTTTGTCTTTTTCTGAATCTCTCATTTCTTATCCATGGTTCAACCTACGAGAACATTCTTCTTACAGTCTTCTCTTTGTCTTCTTCTGAATATCAAAACCTAAGCTTAGCATTAGACGTCCACCGTATCTCTAAACGTATTTATTAATATTCGATTTTTTGGTTTCTAATTGAATCTTCAAAGCTCAAATTCATTATGATGCCTTCGGTTTAGATGCGTAAATTAATCATGTTATAGTTTTAGTGTAAACTCATCCGCCCGTAGGGCGGGCCAACCACTAGTATTAAATATATTTAACTTTTACTTAAAAACTTGAAAAAATCACTTAAAATATGATAAATAAATTTCCCTAAAACTTCACTTAAAATGAGACAGGGAGATTATTTATTTGGTCTTTCAGAATATTGAAATGTTATGGAGATTAATCGAACCACACATCTTGCCTACTTTAATAAATACATTACCAACATAGCTAATTAATTATTTATATTAAGAATTGGCCCTAATAGTAATATAAATTTCAAGCCCCAAACTTATGCTTGATTGGCTTCTACTCAGGCACAGCCATGATAGACAAAGTACACAAGTTAATCCCTTTTTAATATTTATGAGTTTCAAAGCTTTGGTTTCTCTTTTTAAATGTAGATAATAATGCAGTTACCTTAAGAACACGATGCATTATCATCCAGGTAACGAACAATTCGTTGATTCCACATAAGTATTATAATTTTTCAAACAACTTTGAGAAAATCACTTAAATAGCTTTTATTTTAGTTTTCACTTCAAAAAAAATTAAAAATAGCATT
Source organism: Hirschfeldia incana (assembly GCA_026261945.1). Classification (NCBI taxonomy): domain Eukaryota; kingdom Viridiplantae; phylum Streptophyta; class Magnoliopsida; order Brassicales; family Brassicaceae; genus Hirschfeldia; species Hirschfeldia incana. Next base: position 6,555,232 of record JABCMI010000013.1, on the reverse strand, counting down.
TGGTAATGAATAAAACACTAATTACCCCTACGTACATCTAAACCTTGAATATTTGTATCACCTCTTAAATATGAAACCCTAAATTTTAATCACTTAACCTAAATCCAAACATATAAATATATTCATTTTTACCTTTTTTATTGATAAAGTTCATTTTTTTCATGTTGCTATTTAAAGAAATTCCCCCTCATGTGTTAATTTTTGAACAAAACTTAATTTAATACTGTTTGAATGTTTTCTCTTAAAGTTAAACTTTATATTATACTAGATATGAGCCCGTTGCATTGCAACGGGTTTTGTTTGATGTTTTAATTTAATAAAAACATAAATAGTAAACTATTTTATTATAGTTTTACGATTGATTTTTGCATATGTTGTGTGAGATCTATATTATTATTTGTGAAGTAAATTTTCACAACAGAGTTCCACGCCAATCTTATCTGAAATTCATGATATGGACTTTGTAGATTTCATTGCAATCTTGCATATTAAATTTACAGATTTCAATAATGGCTCCTTTGCGTAATACATCTCCAAACTTTTCAATAAGATAATGATGCACATAATCTTGAATAGTATTTTTCTATATAATAAAAAATTATATATTATATATTTAATAATAAAACAATTAAAGATTTTTTTTAAAAAATATTTACCTTTTCATGGAGTATGAGAAAATTCATTTCTAGAAACTCATTGTTCTTATTTAAACTTATTGCTTCTCACTTTCTAGTAAGACGAATTACAGTATGACGGTAAGAACATTTTCTGTTTAATTAATTTAGTGTTCAATAACTTGATGAAGTCACCATTTTTGGATAATTTTTGGTAACAAAATAAATTACAATTTTAGTTAGAGAATTATAATTAGGACACACACACATAAGCAATCATGATAGCAATATTATGAAACAAAAAGTAATAATCATTATCATCATTATGTATTAGCGACGGTAAGGAAGGAGTACAAATAATTAACGTGGCAATAACGATTTGTCTATGTAATTAATGTAGGCAGCATGATAATATGAACAAAACAAACTAAAATCACTTATGTGAAGAAAAGAAGATGCATCAAAGAAGATAAAAACATCACCTTATATTTTTTTTTGAATCAATAATTATGTTTGGTGATCAAATATGAGAGAGTTTACTTCTATATATATATAGATGTGAATAATCATAGTTCCTCTTAGGTTATGTCTTTTTTAAATTATGACTTAAAAAAAAAGAAAATTAACATCGTATTATATAAAGCTTAGTTTTCAAACAGTCTTTGATATTTTTTCTGGTTTATTTAAAAGAATAATTACTATTTTTTTAATAATAACATTATATTTTCTTTATCGATAATAAAAAATTAGTGTTAAATATTGTATAAACTTAATTTAGTATATAGGATTTGTATAAAACAAAAATTACTATTTAAAAAAATTACGAAATTTGTTTAAGAAGATTCTCTTTTCTTTATTATGAAAGTAAGAAAATAGGAAAATCAATGTTAAATATTAACGGGTTTATTTTGGTATATAGGTTTTGTAAAAAAAAATATAATTACTATTTAAGAAAATATTTTTAATTAATTTGGTTTCGTATTTTAACACATGCCGCAATCTAAAATATATAACTGCTGTGTCGCTATCGTGCAATCTAAAATATATAACTGCCATGTGTCGCGATTGTGTTAATTAGTAATTTTAAAAACTAAGCTTTATAAATCTAGAATTTATAAATGTGCGTTGCAACGGGTTTTGTTTGATGTTTTAATTTAATAATTAGTTGTTTTATTAAATAAGTTGTTAAAATTTTATTATGTTATGATTTGTTCTAAAGGTAAAACATTCTATTTTATTAGTCTCATTTTTATTTACAATTTAAATATACAAATACTATTAAATACTCTTTTACATTTTTTAGGATGTAGAAAAGGTAAATTACTGTTATATAAATTTTTACAATTTATCTTCTCTTTAGAAGTTTTTTAAAATATTGCTATAAAATAATTATTTTTAGTTTATAATAAATACTTTAAAAATTAATATTTTTACGATTTATACCAATACTATTTTACAGTTCTTTTATTAGCTGTGTAATTTTTAGTATCATGTTCATCTTCAAATTCTCTCTTAAATATTATCAAACAATTGTTTACAATTCTATTTTGGTTATGGTTTAAAAATATGATACAAATCTCTTTTGATTAAGATTTTTAGAAAGGAAAAAAATTATCAAAAATTCTTTTACAGTTTCTAGGGTTTTATAAAATAAATTAATATTAAATAATCTTTTACAATTCGATTTTGTATAGGATTAAGAAAAATAAAATTACTATCAAATAATTATGTCCAGTTAATATTAACTATTTTTAAAAGTTGACATTCCCAAGGTTATGCTTTATCAATACCAGTAATATTTTTTCAATTTTTATTGTTAATTAATTTTTTAGTATCATATTTATCAATAATTTTTCAAAGTGAAAATTAATATTAAGTCAAATTTTACAATTCTCTCTGATCAGGATTTTTTTTAAAAAAATCTTCTTTGGTTAATTAAAAAGAAAAATGTTTTATGAATCTCTTTTATTTAGGATTTTAGGAAAAAAGTTATTTGCATATAATGGCATATTTTAATTGTTTTAACTGATATATGTCACAATCATATCGGGTGAAATATTTTTTTTCATTTTGGTTTATAATTTTTTAACACAAAGCTATTAAAAGTAAAGTTAGTTAATTATACAAAAAATAAGATTACTTTTACAGTTTTATTTTATTTAAACTTTTAAAAAAGGAAAATTAATTATTTTATAATTGGGTTTTCTTTGATATTTTATACAACTAACTCATTTTCATAATTAGTTATTAATTATATATAAATACATCTCATTTTCATATATATATATATATATATATATATATATATATATATATATCATATACATTATCCGAGAAGTGATTTTGTCATATATCCTCTGAATAGTGATAAATACCATAAGATGTAATAAAGATAATAGAAACAATTAAGTTGTATCAAGTAATTAAAAAAAAATATACTCATGTAGCTTAAACCTAAATATAGATGTGAACTATTTGTAGCTATTTTTTGTCATAAATGTTTAACATACATATATCTATTAGAAAAGGAAAATTAGTTACTTATAAGAAATAATAAGAGTACTTTTTATTTTTTTTTGCTTAGAATTTTTAAAAAGGAATATTATTTATTTTATAGTTATTTTTTCTATATGATTTTATTAAAAATTTATTATACTTGTACGGTTTTATAATTCGTCTCTGTTTAATATTTTTGCTTAAAAGTCAATATTTATCTTTAATAATTCTCTTTCTTAAATATCTTTGAAACCAATATATATATTAAAACATAAATACTTTCAAACAGATTCTTATTATTATTTTTATACTTTTTTAAAAAGAAGAAATTACTATCAAATGTTTAAATAATATATAAAATTTCTAAAGACTATGTAACCGTAAACATCACTTTCAAATAGCTTCTTACAATGATTTTTTCTTTAGAACTTTTTTTATAATGAAAATTATTATCAAATATTTTTCTTTCAAATATAATGTAAAAAAACTATATAATAGTAATTTTACTTTTCTAAAATTTTATTTTGTAATGGAAATTTTACTTTCATCAATCTTTTTTAAATCCTAAAAGAAAGATAATTGTATCATATTTTTGACACTTTTCACAAATATTTTAAAATAAACTACAATTTTGTTGCATAATTCTATTTTCATGATTTAAAAAATGCAAAATTAGAATTTTATAAAAAGAAATGTTTTTTTCATATAGCTTATACAATTTTATTTTATTTATTTATTATTTTTATAGGAAGCTTACTATTAGATAATTATAAGTACATAATTTTTATTTTCGTTAACAATATATTGTTTAAAATTTAAAAAGGAAAAACTATTAAATAACTATTATAATTCTATTTGTTCATATTTTTTTTTTAAAAAAAAGGAAAATTATTTTCGTCTAACTTTTACAATTTTCTTTTATTTGGATATAAAAAGGAAAAATACTATTAATTAACTATTTATATAAAAATTAGTAGTTAACACATGTCACAATCTTAAATATATAATAGGAAAATTATTTTCGTCTAACTTTTACAATTTTCTTTTATTTGGATATAAAAAAGAAAAAATACTATTAATTAACTACTTATATAAAAATTAGTAGTTAACACATGTCACAATCTTAAATATATAATTGACATGTGTCACGATCATGTTAATTAGTAACTTTGAAAACTAAGCTTTATATAATAAGATTCGTAATTATTTCAAACACTTAATAAACTTATCTCTCTAAATAACACACTAGAGTAATAATGGTAAAACGGAGCTTTTGTTTCAAGCTCAGTACTGAAAATAGAAAACGATTATATGACAAAAAAAAATAGATATTAAACTTCAATATTTGTATAATAAAAATGACATACGATGTGGACAAAAAAAAAGAACGACGACATACGACATTGTTCCCATATCAATGTCGTTGGTTGAAAGCTTTTCTTTTTATATAGGTAAATGCAAAGTGCATTTAACTCAAAAACGACTCTGAAATTTTTAATAATCTACAGGCGTATGGTCAATTTTCACCAAAGAGGCAAAGAGCATATAAATAATGTTAGATAAGTTGTTCAACGTCACGACCACGGTGTCTTAAAATGTAACAATTGACTTCGAATTCCTATAAACGCCGCACGTGCATATTTAATTTTTGTTTTTCAAAGTTTGGATTCTACATGAAGTTAATGATCCATGTACCATAATTTGATTTCTACAGATTACGAAAGGGTCCTTTTCATTTTGCAAATTAGTCTAACATACACAATGGGGCAACGTTGGTTACTCAATGGATCTGAGACGGGTTTGTGCTCGTGCGGCGTCTTATGGATTTCAATTCATGCATTCTATTTGACAAATGAAAAATTAATGCATGCATTTATAGGAACAAGAGGATGTTAAGCAACATGGTGGTATTCTTTGTCAGATTCTTTTGTCAACATGGTGGTATACTCTTAGTGAACTTTTGTTTGGACTCAACTAGAAACAAATGAAATTTAAAAAAAAAACAAGCTCATTGAATATTAGATATCACCATAATGAAACTGCTAGTTTATAATAGAGTGGTGGAACACATTAATGTAGTACTTTCTAATTAATAGTGTATATACTTTCTCCCTTAATCTCGAATTCTTAACTTCATAGCTAGAAGCCTAGCTAGTACCGTTGAGATAAAGACGCGTGACGACATCTTACGTGCGAAGAAACGACCGACACAAATCCACGTGGACTCCGCAGCTTAGACCTATAGGCCGTCTCATCGTACGGTCTCCAGTAAAACTTCAAGTACGGTACAAACGCCTCACGCGATGACTTCTCGCCTCCGACGACATTTTTATCCCCGCGAAAAAACATCGCTGGAGACTGAAAGAAAGACGGACGTGGTGTTTTCCGGTACGTTTTCTCAGGCAACGGTGTCGAGGGAAACACACTCTTTCTGCATGCTGCTGGTCTCGAATCTATTAAGCCACGCGCCGCCGGAGACGCAAAAGATAACGACCGTGTGCTGGTCGGAGAAACTTTAGAGGCTGCGGAGGAGACAGCGGCGTTAAGAGGAGACGTGTCGGTGAAGGAAAGGTACCACGGCTTCAAGGAGTTATGAGATACGGTGAAGGAAAATCTTGAAGAAGCTGAACCACTCGTGGCCGTTGATTTGATCGACGATGCATTGAAACGTAGGGAGGCAGATCTAGAGCATGATGATGATGATGCTAATGCAACGTGGCTGATATCTAGCGGCTCGTCGTAGTCCAGCGACGAGATCACTGTCGTGAGCGTTGATAGCTCCACGAAAGGACGTACACCCTGTCAATAATTTGAGTTTTTCATGTAGTTACAATTAGGATAATTATTAAACTTAAAAAGATTATTATTTACCTTCCAAATGTATGAGAAAAAAGAGGGAGGGTCGATGATAAAAGCCTTGTAAAGTCGGCATGGGTAATTATCTGCAATTATCTTTAGGGTAGCCAAAAGCAGATTTGCAAAGGCAGACGATGATCTGAAAAAGCCTATTTTTGTAGGCATTATCATGAAAAAAGAAAGAAGCAAAGAAAATATTAACCAAGTGGCACAAATAATTAATTGTCTAATCAGGCTTAAAGATGTATTTCTGCATAGGTTAAAAATGTACATTTTCCTTCAAAAGAATAAAAAGGTGAAAGAAAACTTTGTGCAGAAAGAAAGCTTAAATCTTTATTAGCGTGATTAGAAGCGAATATGCTCAAGTATTCATTTACATTTATGGTAAAAATATTGTTCTTTGTAAAATGGGTATATACATTTTAGAAAAAGTATTATTCAGAGTATATCATCATGGTTTCAAAAAAAGTTCATCAAAATAACATTAAAATAAAAAAAATGAAAGCAAATGAGAAAGATGCACGTTTTTGTTGGTAATTAACATAGGAAGTTTAGCGTTGATACATAAAAGGGACAATTCAGACATCTGCATATACATATGTCCGAAAATCCCAGTCCCCGACAAACCTCAATTCAAATTAATAAAACTAAACATGCCAAGAACTCACGGTTCAGTACAGAGCCCACGCACGGAGATTTGGAATCTTGGATGGTTACTAGGAACAAAAATGTAACTTTACTTCTACTAAAGGCTTACTTCTTTTTTTTTGCTAAAAAACTTAAGGCTTACTTGCATCGAAGAGAATAACAACGCTCCGTTCCGCGTTGCTGGACATGCTCGATATCGCTGTCTCCATTGTGAACGCCACCAAACGCGAAAATCTGGAAGGAAAGAAAACGATTTTAACATTCGAAACGAAAATTACTGTAATCATAAATCAGTCAATAAAGTGGTATCTGAACTTACTGCTTCTGAGTACGCAACTTCTGATAATCATTCTTGAAACGAAAAATCTGTAAATCAAACTTATTCTTGTTATCATTTAACATTTAAAATTGCTTCTAGAAGAGAACAAGATCGATTAAGAAGAAGTTTTTTTTTGGTAAAAGAATAAGAAGTTACTATAACGGGTCTGGAATCTCCGTCATGGCCGGCGATGTACGCTACACCGTCGGACAGCTCCGTCGAGAATTCCTCTGCCCCTAACCGCTCTTTAATACACATACAAAAAAATAAAAATAAAACAATAAAACATCCTTAAGAAAAGTGTTTCTATATATTGCAACAAAACATAGTGTTTAAAGTTGAGATTTGTAGGTATAGATCCAAAAATATACCAATCTCCATGTCTTGTCTCCAAGAAAGACATGAAAGTAGTTGCTTCGCAGCTTTTTTCACATTATCTCCTTTCCCTTTCAAGAATCTTTCCACGCACTCTTTGTTACAGAACTTCTCCTAAGTTATATATATAAAGTTGCAAGCTTTAGTCGTGAATAGACGATACAAATGCAGATATATGCGTTTTATTAATAGAAAATTAGTTAAACGTACTTGTTTAATAGTGAGTAGAGATTGTTCCTTGAGTAAATGAAGAACAGCTTCGACTTTCTCATTTTTCTTTCCCATTTGTCTTTGTTCTGTTTTAGACGAAAGAGTTTGTGAACCGAGCAAGATGATGAAGAGCAAACAAAGAAAGAAGAAGCCGACAATGATTGTTTATGTGTGTGTTCCGCAAGTGTTTTTGTTAAAGCAGAAAACTTTGTAGTTTTCTCTCTGTCTATATAGAGTCTAGAGAGCAAGAAAACAGAGACAGTATGTTTGTGTTATGGAAACGGTTTCTGCAAAAACTTATATATGTCGGGCGAGTTATTGGCTGATGACGTTGTTTTGCCGGACGTTGATGATGTGTGAAAATCGTTGGCGGTATCTAACGCCGTTAAATTAAATGGCTCCCCTATTGTAAATTAACTTCTCAACGAGTCAAGAAAACTGTTTATTTTCATTTAATAAACAACCAAGTTAATCTTTCAAATATTGAAGAATTTCAGAGCACTTATCACAACAAATTCGAGTGCAAACAAATTTTCAGTGTCTCGTTTAGATGATTACTTAATCAATTTTGATTTAAGCAACATGAATTAATACAATACCTAGTCTATATAGCCAACCTACTCATGAATTCTGAGAAGAGTATCTCAGAATTTATACAAATAAAATAAAAATAAAAAAATGAAAGAAAAAAAAGAATGGGTTCTGATTTTAGAACTTTTGAAAACCTGGTAAAAATCTCAAACACCTATCTAGAATTTTTCTTTATTTTTTTTTGTCGACAAGATTACAGACTCATGTGGACTCTGTAAACCAGTTTGGTTGCTCTGTATTCAGTTTAGATAATTAGATCAAAAATTTCAGATTAACTAAACTCTAATTATCTACTATCCATAGCTCGGTAAGAAGAATATCATGGCGAATTCCATTACAAACAACAAAATATATACAACGTAACGTTTTTAAATTTCTCATTTACTTTGTCATCCATTATAGAATAGGGAATGTGATACATTAGGAAGGACATAGAGTCCAATACAATGAGTACAATGGAGATCCTAGATTAATGATATTGACATAAAAACCCTTTCCTTATATACGCATCTATACTTAATATTCCTTCAAAATGGAGGTAATCTTATGACTTCAATCTTGGATATAGCGTTGATGAACTGATGTCGAGTGAGAGGCTTGGTTAGAGCGTCTGCCAATTGGTCCTTTGTGGAGACATGTGAGACGCAAACCATTCCCAGCTGAATCAAGTTCCGTATGAAGTGATAATCGATAGCTATATGCTTCATTCTAGAGTAGAAGACCGCGTTAGCGCACAAGTACGTTGCTATGATGTTGTCACAGTAGATGACAGGAATGGCTGGGATCCTGATTCCAAGCTCTTAAGGTAGAGAGCAAAGCCATCGTACCTCTGCGGCTGTATTAGCAACGGCTCGATATTCCACTTCTGCTGAGGATCTAGCCACACCATTCTGCTTTTTAGAAGACCATAACACCGGAGTAGAGCCTAAGTATATGACATATGCATTTATGGATACATAATCATCAATGTCTCCTGTCCAATCAGCGTCTGTGAAGGCATGGAGAGTAAGAGGTGACTCAACTCTCATATATATGTCACGACTAACATTCCTTGTCAAGTATCTCAGCACCCATGTTAGAAATCGCGCTAGGCGTAACGCGTGTGCTTGACCCGGACCTAGCACCGAATCAAATAATCGGGAATTACTCAGAGATTAATCAAGGATTTTTTTTTTTTTTGTTTTATCTATAGATGAGATTAGATATTTTATATATGGTGAAACAAAATCAATGTTTTAAGTGGTCTGGTGGTCTGTGAGCTAAATTTTTCTTGGTGGCCATAAGTTCGAAGGAGGTAACGTGGTCTTCTGCCTCATTATTCTTTTTATTTTTTTCTTTTTTTTTGAGTTTATTGAATCAAAATTACGTTTATACCCTTATTCAACCTCTGTTCTCTGAAACTTGTGTCCTAATACGCCGTTTACATTTTTCTCTTCGATTTCACCATTTCACATGTTTTTTCTTATGAGTTTTACATACATATGAAAATCTAATACTAAACTTGTGATTTCGAACTTGAAAATATGAGATTAACAAGTTTTTCTTGAATTGACCAAATTGAATTTAGCAAAACTAAACAATGATTTGCTCAATTCCACGAATAACACTGGAATAATAGGGCTCACCGCCTAGCCTTGCCGATTATCACCTTATCGCCACGGTGATCTACCGCTAAGCGTTTAACCGCTGAGTTCTCGGGTCAACTCGCCGCGTTTTAGAACATGGCTCAGCACTCTCTTAGCCGCTTGCCAATGTATCTCTGTGGGCCGATGCATAAATTGTGATAGACGATTGACAGGGAAGGAGATGTCGGGCCTGGTGAAGGAAAAGTACTGAAGACTACCGACCACTGAGCGATACTCTGACGGATCAGGAAGAGCTATGCCATCAAGTAGTTTCAGCTTGGGTGTTGTCTGCATTGGCGTCGACACAGGTTTGGCGTCAATCATGTTTGTCTTTGTCAAGAGATCCAAGATATAATGCCTTTGAATAATGTGTAATCCCTTAGTTGTTCTATGAACTTCAATCCCAAGAAAATAGTGCAAATCGACAGGATATTTGATAGAGAAACGTCGAGGCAGAGACTGAAGAACTGAGGCAATGGTTCCCAGATTGCATCCTGTTACAACAATGTCATCTACATAAACTAGTATGTATGTAGACTGAGAACCTGAGATGTGAGTGAATAAAGATGTATCAGCCAGCGAGTTCTTGAATCCCATTGAAAGTAGATGTTGTCTGAGCGACGTATACCACGCTCGCGGAGCTTGTTTGAGACCGTAGATAGGTTTCTTGAGATGACATACATGATGAGGTCGATCTTTATATACAAATCCAGGTGGTTGTGTCTTGTACACCTCCTCTTGAAGATCGCCCTAAAGAAATGCGTTGTTCACATCTAATTGCTTGAGCTGCCACCCGTGTTAACAACAATGTCCAGTACCAATCTAATAGTGGTCGATTTGATTACCGTACTAAACGTTTCACCATAATCGATTCCATATCGCTGTGTGTTACCTCTTGCGATGAGTCTCGATTTGTGCCGATCAATCTCTCCGTTTGGTTTGTATTTGATTGTGTGTAACCAGTGACAACTCACCAGATTCTGTGACGAGTCAGGTGAAACCGGATCCCATGTTCCATATTCAATTTGGGCATCATATTCAACATACATACTCTTGCGCCATTTCTCATCTTTTAGGGCTTGCACCAACGTTCGCGGTTCTTTGGGTGCAGCATTCGTCGTCATTGCCGTCAGGCCGAACTCAAAGTTTGGTTTGATGATTTTGTTTTTGGCTCGGGTGAGCATGGGGTGTTGATTTTGCGGTGGTTCAGGGACGGTGGTGGTGGTTGGATTTGGTGACGATGAAGATAAAGTGTTTGTGGTTTGATTTTGTGATGGAATTGTGGTTATTTCTGGTTCACTGGTTTGTGTATTTGGGTTTAACTAGGTTTCTGTAAGTGGGTCTGAATTTGAAGAAGGGTTGGTATCAAATATTTGTTGGGCTGGCTGGGCCGTGGGTGTCGGCCCATTTTGGTTTGGTGCAGTGGGCTCAGAAGTTGAGGGAGAAGAGAAACAAGTTTCAGAGTTATAAAACGATACCTGCGATGAAGGATGATTGGCCGGAGACGATGAGGTTGTTGGAGAAGCCGGGTGAGGATCCGAGCACGGGGTAGCATGTGGCGACGCAGCCGTCTGTTTCTGAAACGGGATTGGAGGCTGGACTTCTGATCCAGATACGTCATCAACTTCCGTCACTTTTGAAGAGTTGTTCAATGGAGCATCAAAAGGGAAGCTTGATTCTTCAAAGACAACATGTCGAGAGGTGTATAACCGGCCTGTGGGTCTGTGAAGACACATGTAAGACTCTGACTTGTTGAGTATCCAAGAAAGACACACGCTTTTGATCTGCCTTCCATCTTGTTGGCTGTGTAGGGACGCAGCCATCGAAAGCAAAGAGAGCTAAAGACTCAATCTGTTGTAGTTTGGTGGTCTCTGGAACATCTGATATGGTGACTGATACTGGAGGTTAGGAGTTGGCAGCCGATTGATTAAGTACACCGCCGTTGCGAACGCAAAGGGCCAGTACATCTTGGGCATTGAGGCATGAGACATCAAGGTGAAACCAGTCTCAACTACATGGCGGTGTTTTCTCTCTGCCACTCCGTTATGTTCTAGAGTATGCGGTGGGGAAGTGAGATGCGAAATGCCATGTTCTCGTAGGTATGTTATCAGTGCTATAAACTCTCCACCTTTGTCTGAAAACAGAGTCCCAATGCGAGTGTTAAACCGGTTTTCAACAAGTTTTTTGTAGGCTACGAATATTTCTTTGACTTGAGACTTTTGTTTTAACGGGTATAACCAAGAGTATCAAGTATAATGATCAACTAGAATGAGATAGTATTTGAACTGATCAGTAGATAAGATAGGTGAAGACCACACATCAGTGAAAATGATATCAAGAGGTCTAGTACAAGTAATACTCGAATCAGCAAAAGATAGTTTATGGCTTTTATTAATAAGGCAGTATGAGCAAGATAGTGTTTTATTTGAACTCTAAGAAACAAGAAAAGAAAAAGCAGAGATGGTTTTGTTTAAAATAGGAGAAGAAGGGTGTCCCAAACAGGAATGCCAAGAAAATAACGTAGCCTTTGAACTTGGAGACGCAAAGATAACTGCATGTGCATTAATGATCCTCGACCACTCATACAACTGACCCTTACTGCTGCCTTGGATTAACCGGATCTCCGTGTTCCAATCCTTCACCTGAAATGATGAGGGAAATAATTCGACGGATACTTGATTAGTGTTACATAAACGATGCACAAAAATCAAGTTCTTTTGTATGTTAGGAACACGCAAAATATCATGTAGAGCTAGAGATTTGCGTGAAGAAGGAAGTGGAGTTGAACCCGTATGTGTGATATTCTGGTTTGATCCGTCTGCAGTTATCACAGTCTCACCTCCTTCATATGGTTGATGCAGGGACATGTTACACGTCGGAAGTGATGTGGTGAGTGGCACCACTGTCAAGAAGCCTGCTCGCTGTGTATGGATTAGCAGCCACCATGTTAGCACGTGGTTGCCATGGCATGAATGGTGATTGCTGAGACGCGGCTTGGAAGCTCTGGAGCTGAGGACATCGCTTGGCTCCATGGCCTTGTGTTCAACAAATCTGACACTTTCCAAGGTAAGGTCTTGGGCTTTGAGACTGCTGCTGCCAGTTCACGTTGTTGTGATTGTTGTTTGACCTCGCTTGTGTGCCGTAGTAGCTGATACGATTCTTGCTATTGTTGTGATGCTGGTGCTGGTTCTTGTGTTGAACCATGTTTGCTGAGACTAGTAATATCGCCTGAGGCACTGAAGAGGAGTACATTAGCTTTGCCTCATGATGGAGAAGCTTTTCATGTATCTCTGTGATGGACGGTGTTGTCTCGCGACCTTCAATCTGATCCACCACCTGCTTATACTCCTCCATAAAACATTCCAGTATGGCATCAACTTGATCTTCATGCTCCATTGGTGGATGGTGAGTTGATCCAGCTTGGTAGTGATGCCTTGAATGTAAACATCAATGGTCTTATTCTCTTTCTTCCAATACTTGAGTTGATGTCGCAGATTATTGATGTGGGCGCGGTTTGGTTTGGCATAGGTAGAAGCCAGGGTTTCCCAAATCTGAGCAGCAGTAGCAGCACGAGACAGTAAGGGTTGAAGAGGCAGTGAAATCGCCCCAAGGAGAGCACTATAGATCAGCCGATCTTGTCTCTTCCAGATTACATGATTTGGATTTGGAGTGGTTACACCATTAACAGTAGCCTCAGTTGGTGGAATCACAGTTGATCCATCCAGGTGACCGCTAAGGCCATAACCATCTAGCAAAGCATGGACTTGGAAGCTCCACATGAAGTAATTTGTGGGTGAAAGTTTTGATACATTGGTCATGTTGATGTTAAGAAGGGTGTGGTTGTTTTGATTTGTGTTAATGGTTTCAGCGATGGTTGCAGGGAAGGTGTTGATGTTTGAAGAAGGCATTGTTGGCGTGAAAGAGAAGTTTTCGGAAAATAAGTTTTAGGTTAGGAGCAACGGCTCTAATACCATATAGAATAGGGAATGTGATACATTAGAAAGGACATAGAGTCCAATATATACAATGAGTACAATGGAGATCCTAGGTTAATGATATTGACATAAGAACCCTTTCCTTATATACACATCTATACCTAATATCCATCGAATCCCAAATATATTTATATCAGATATAAACCATGTTTGTTTACATGTGATTTATTTCCAGATACAAGCCATATCACTACAGTATGCGGTTGTAATTTGACTAGGTGTTATTGGTTTATATATTTTTATTGGTTTAGAAATTCATATAGAATTTACAAATGTAAGTAAAATATACTTAAACTATCTCGAATTAGTATTTACAAATCCGTAGGTTTTCCCTAGGATTTAAGTTTTTGTATTTTTGACTTAAAAATCTATGCAAATCCATTATAAAATCAAATATATTATTAAATACATATGATTAACTGACACTTGATTTGAATTAGAATTTATAAATCATTAAACCAATAATAATTAATTTTAATATGGATTTTAAAATCATAGAACCATTAAAACTATATTTAATTTAGATTTTCAAATACCTTAAAATACACTAACTAATAACCTCTGCTAAATGTTGTTTGTTTGTTTATTGCAGCCCTTGATCATAAAAATTGAAACTTAAAACATTTTATTTATTGATTCTAATCAACGATTTACGGTAATGACAGTAGAAAGTGATTGCAATTACAATGTCATAGGTCGCATTAGCAGCACATCAGTTGATAAACAGTAATAGTCTTCTTAACATGTACAGTTTCAACATGTAAATAAAACATAAGATAAATTTCAAGCAAGAAAATATACCTCCATACCAATAGGAAATTTTCTCATCTATTTTTCTTCTTCTTCGGTTAATATTGACTATATAATACTATAAAACACAATGGGATTTGAATGAATATTCATGCGCCGTGAAGACGTGAGCTAGATTTCAACTGAGTAACAAGAATCCCCTTTCTTCATTTTTAAAAAATCCAACATTTTTACAGAAATTGTTGATGTGACTGATTGTTACTACTGTCTTCACTCCTGCAATGTATAGTTGCAGTTGGAAACTGTTGTACCCAGTGTCTTCCATCCGGTTAAAAGTAAAAAATAAACAGTTCTTTTCGTATACCAATAATTAACCAGTTCAAGTGACAAAACCCATCAGATCCCAGTAAATTACTTTTGGGTGGTTCAAAGAACAGAAAATACACAGATACATGTTTTGCTAGTGAATTTTTCATATTAATATTGATTATTAAACCATTTTGTTTCCCCCTTCAACCGTGTAGCTTTTTGTCTTTATAGTAACTGTATAAAAATGTTGCACGTATTGTGTATGAACCAAGATGTATAATGTTTACGAATCTATCTTTATTAAACCTTAAACTCTAGTTCTAACATGTCAAAAAAAAAAAAAAAACCAGAAAATAAGGGCTGAATAAATATTCTTGAAATAAAGAGACCGTTGTCGTTACGGCGGTGACTTGCTCGTATGTGATTAGTGTTGGAAAAATTACATATGTATCCAGTAAAACCCACATGTCAAAAGCGAAGATAACACAAAAGCTAGTTCACGTGTTTGTTTCTACTTCTTTTTATCTAGTGTCCACACACCGACAAATAAAGTCAAAGAGATACTCGATGATCTCTCTTCTGTAGCAGGCATAAAGAAAACCGTTAAAGAATGTGAAAATATAAAATTAGATTGTTTGAACAGCTAAATTAGTTATAATAATGATCAAAGAGACGACTATATTAGTAGATAGCTAGCTTTAGCCTATAGCTTCAGAAAAATAAATATTTTAATGTGCCTGTTTTGCAGATGTATATATTTGTCATTGCAGTTTACTCCCATTTTTTATCAGAACATTTTAGTTTAGTAACTTGTGAGAAGTCTTGTATGCAGTTAACCCCTTTAAAACTTAAGTTTATGATAAAATTGATAAGATGTCAATTTTTTAATCTAGATATATCCATTTATAATAACCGTGCTTTTATCCATTACAATATACATATACTAACTGTTCATTATATATATATATATATATATATATCATTAGTTGGTCTATTAATCTAAAATTCATCAAAACTTTAAATTAATTGGAGGCAATATAGGATTTCAGTCGACATTTTAATATTTTTGGAAAAAATAATATTTGAACCCTTTTTGTTTGTTAAGATATAAACTTTACGATGAGTTGAACAAAAAAAAAGAAACTTTACGATGACAAAAAAGTGGAAATTTTACCTACTTTTCAAAATTCAAAATCTAAAAAACTGATTTTATTGCATCGATGACACTCACTGTTCCATATACAATGTGGAAGTGGTGGGGATAAGCAAAGTGATTATGTAATTATGATGATTAATCATTAAGGTCACCTTGGGTGGATTTCATTTAAAGAAGTTAACAAGGTGAGACGATTTTGTGAGAAATAGAAATTTTCAGTTTTTGATCAAAAAAAAAGAAGAAATTTTCAGTTTTTGTTATTTAGAAACGAAAATGTATGATGGCTGGAAAGCTGAATGGCGTCCGTTTATCAAACGAAAGTCCTGCCGTTCATCATTTACTCTTCGCCGATGATAGCTTGCTTCTATGTCAAGCAACTGCAGCTGAAGGAGAAGAAATTGTTAAGAGGTTGAAGCTGTATGGTGATGCGTCAGGGCAGATGATTAACACATCCAAATCTTCAATTATTTTTGGTGCAAAAGTTACTTAACAAGTGCGTACTGAGGTGAAGGAGGTTCTGAATATAGAAACATAAGGAGGTGAAGAATCCTATCTAGGATTACCTGAATGTTTCAGTAGCTCTAAAAGCAAGTTGCTAAATTTTATTCAAGAGAAAGTTCAGAAGAGATTGAGAGGTGGGGGTTCAAAAATACTATCTCAAGGGGGTAAGGAGATCATCCTTAAGTCTGTGGGAATGGCGCTTCCAGTTTTTGCGATGAGTTGTTTTAAGCTGCCTAAGGATCTCTGCGCTAGATTGACGAGCATCATGACGGAATTTTGGTGGGGAGGTTCAGCAGAGAAGAAGAAAATTTCATGGGTGGCCTGGAAGAAATTATGTAAACCAAAAGAGCTTAGGAGAATGGGTTTCAAAGATATTGCTTGGTTTAATCAAGCACTGCTGTGTAAGCAAGCCTGGAGAATCTGGTCTAATCCTCAATCTTTGCTGGCCAAGGTCATGAAAAGCATGCATTTTAAACGTGGTGAGTTTTTAGCTGGTGCTATCGGTAGTAGACCATCTTATGCTTGGAGGAGCATAGTTCATGAACGTGAGCTCCTCTCTCAAGGATTACTGAAACGAATTGGAAATGGGAAAGATGCGCATGTTTGATATGATAACTGGATCCCTATGCCCACTCCTAAACCACCGAGATACATAACTGATGAGGTGAACTTGTCCCTTAGAGTGTATGATCTCATTGATGAGAAGTATGGCACTTGGGACGCGCAGAGGATTCGTCACCTCTTCATTGAGGAGGACGCCAATCAGATTTTGGGGATAAAGTTGAACTTACAGTACCCAGATACAACGGTGTGGGGCTTTAGTAAGAACGGTACGTATGATTCTCAAATCGGTTATAAACTTCTGATTTTGCTGCAGACAATAGAGAATCCAATGAGTGCTTCAAACTTACCTCCGATCGAGAAAAACCTGTGGTCTAATCTATGGAAAGTGAAGACTTTACCCAAAGTCAGACACTTTATGTGGAGGGCATTGGCTGGAGCCTTAACAGTATCGGAAAGGCTAGCTACGAGAGGTATCAATGTTGACGTTACGTGTAAGGTGTGTCGTGCGCAGCCAGAGACTATATGTCATGTTCTCTTTCACTGTCCGGTGGCGAAGGAGGTGTGGAGGTTATCGGGCTTCTCTCTTCCACCAGCTGGTTTTTCAAACAACTCAGTGTTCTTAAACTTTCACCATCTGCTTGAAACTTGTAAGAAACAGCAACTGACGGAGATAAATCGACTGGTGTTTCCCTGGATTCTTTGACATTTGTGGAAAGCACGTAACAGATGCGTCTTTGAGCAAGTGTTTTCAGGAGCTGAGCTTATTTGGGAGAGGATCCAAATGGAGACAGAAGCTTGGCGGGCTGCTAACTTAAATGAAGAAGAAGAGGTGTTGCAGAATGTTGGGACAGAACCAACTTCTGAGTGGCGGAAACCATGCCCAAGCTTTATAAAATGCAACATTGGGTCGTCGTGGGTGGATGCCAGTCTGAATTGTGGTGTTGCTTGGTTGACAAGAAACCACGTTGGAATCTCTGCAGGTCACAGTCGCCGTTCTTACTCAGGAGTTTCAACTTCACTAGAAGCTGAACTGCTAGGTTTCTATTGGGCGGCAGAAAACCTATCGACGTTGAAATATGAGAAGGTGGTGTTTGAATCTTCGTCTTACTTAGCTGGAGAAGCTATCTTACATCCTGAGAATTTTCTCCAATGGCGTTTCTTGATCGAGGCTGTAAGAGAAAAACTGTCTTTACTCAAGCTATGGTCCATTGCTTATGCCAACAGAGAGGCTAACAGGTGTGCTGACGCTATTGCTCTCAGTGTAACAAGAGACCGTCGCTAGCATCTTACATTGCAAAAGATGGTCCTTTCTGGCTCCTTCCCATGATCCGTGAAGATGCTGCGGGGATGCTTCTTGCTTAATATTTAGGCTCGTAGGTGTGATCTCTCACGACGTTCCTCTGTCTCGACGTCCTTAGCTTCGCGAGCTCCTGGAACGAGTGGTGGCGTGTGTTTTATTTGCTTTGTCCTTGTAATGAGCTTGGGGTCCTGTTGGTTCCCTAAGTGCTCTGGTTTTGGTTTTATTTACATTTCGCAACTCAGGTTTGATTGATTACAAAGCGTTAAAAAAAAAGAAACGAAAATGTATTTGATGTTGATATTTCGATATGTAATTTGAAATGATAGTTCAAAAGTGAATGTATAATTCCATTTCGACATTTTATCGTTTGAAGTTTAAGTTGAAGTGTTGTATTCAATCCAGAGGAAGTATTCTTTTTATATAAATTGTGTGTTTGGTCAAAATTCACAAATCTGAACAAATCAACTTAACTAATACCACATATCATTTTTAATCTCAATACCACGTATCATTTAGGGTCCAACTGGTAACCACACCGGGAACAATAGGAACATATAAGAAATGAATGAATATGAATAAATTTATGGGAACGATGAGAAATAGTCATTTCATATCAAATTTAGTGAAGAACAAATTTGTTATTTAATTTTTTACAATAAAATGAATGAAAAGGAATAGGATGGAATGACCATTCCTTATAAATAGTAAAATTTATTAGGAATGTCAAGAAATACATTATTTCATTTCATTCCTTGGTCACTCAATCTTATAACATTCAAACTATACGATTTATTGTGTTCGACTGACGAAAGTTAGAGTCCGATTTTATATAGTCTCTCAAATCTCAAATCTTAACTGATAGAAAACATCATTTACTACCTTAGGAGATCATAAACAATCTAACTTAGGCTGTACATGTACCTACTAGATCTTTGATGGGCTTTTTGTGGAATCTACTCACTGTTAACACATTTAATCTTGGGCTCTTAGAACGCATGTTTGAATTTGAGGATTTATTACTTAACAAACAATTTTGGAAACCGATTTTTTTTTTTGGAAACCGATTTTAGTTCTAAGTATATACTATATTATTAATAATCAGTTTAAACATTTTTAAAAGTATGGTTGTTTGTAATAAAAAAAACTTCACTCAAAATCATATGTTGGTTATTTTCAGATGAGATTTTTTTGGAAAAAATTGAAAGTAAGTTTGATGAAATTTGAAGTTAGAATCCAAGAACTCAACAAACACAACTTTATGATTCCACTTTTACCAGACATTGAATAATTATTTTACAAATTCCATAAATAGCTGAATATTTTTTTTCAACACTGAATACTTCAATAGAAGAGGATCCAAAAGAGGATCAAACGTTAGGGAGTACCCCTGAGTTACAAAGTTACTTGACAGCGAAGAAAAAAATAAAAATGAAACAAAAACAAAACAAAAAGCGAAAGCCGAAAGAAAAAGTACCAGTAGGCACTTGGAACCAAGATATCAGAGATAAGAAACCAGGATGAATTGGCCATGGCCAGTAACCTGATTATGAATGAGGAATCAAGCATTTGCAGCATCTTGTTGAATCATCTGATGGAGCCATAGAGGGCCTCCAGAAGCAACGTACGACTGGGTGCGGTTACCCATTATAACACTCTGCAATCGTTGTGGCCACTCTGTTCTTTTGGCTCGAAACATGGAAGATTGTCCAATCCTCAAAGGCATGTAGAAGATCTAGAAACTTCCTGATCAGAGGTTCGAGATGGGGAAAAGTAGAGGGGTTTAGTAATGATTCACGAACCTCTACCGAAGAAGCTTCAAAGAGTATTTTCTTGTGACGCAAGTCTCCCATTGCTTGGACAGCCCAGAGCAGAGTCTTAAGATCAGATTCCCGTTTGGAAGGGGAACCAACCAGGGCTTGTCGGCTGTGGTGTAGGGGTTGACCTTGACAATCTCTTACGATCCAACTGGAGCCACCTATTGGACCCGTATCCACCCAAGCCATTCCAATATTGCATTTAACAAACTCCAAAGACACAAATACGATATAATATATTAAAACACCAATTCACTTGCATGTTTAAATCAACAAGACACAAATCTTTTAAACATATCAAATCACCTTTAGATCAAATATTTGCTAAACTGCAAGTAAAGGTGAAAACGTGGAAGCTAATCATTATGCAAAAAGTGTATTATTTTTCGGAATTGAGCTGTTTAAGAATCACTCGTTGAAAGGAGAAGTTAATTAGAGCATGATTAACGGTAACATACTTTCCAGAGTTCCAAGTAAATAAAATATTATTCACTTTGTTTCTAATTATAAGTAATTTTGCTTAAAACACAAATATTTTAGGAGTTGTTATTTATTTTTAAAAAAATCATTTAATCAAATTTTTTCAACTAATTATTAAAAAAAAAACATAACATATTCCATTAGCAACACGAATCCAAAAAATAAAAAGTGCATTGAGATAGTAAGCTATTTATATTGTGAAACAAATTCTTTTTGCTAGAACTACCTTTTTAATCACAATAAAAATACCAAGATAAATCTTAGTACGAATTGGTAAAAGACAGAGTTGCTAGTTAATCCAGAGCGACACCGACGTGTTAACATATAAGAACACATGATTTTTTGTTCGAGCATGTCTTGCGAGAAAATCTTCTTGAGTGTTACTGGATATGTCCTTGTAGACTACTTGTTTGTCTTGGTAGGATGCCCACATAATTTAAAACTCATTAAGTTCCGATGCAAAAACTGGCCAATTGTCGGAAGTATTTATCATTTTGACTAATTCCTAGGAACCAGTAACAAAATAGCTGCAATATTGCTGATGATGAAATAGACCGGCCCAAACCAAACTTTTTAGTTCAGTATGTAACAACGAGATTTGTTTATGACAACCTTGAAGTCCGAAAAGATCTATGGATCTATCTTGAAACTGTAAGATCCATCTTAAAACTACCTACAATTGAAAATAGAGGGAGTAATATTTTTATTAACATCCTATTATGTAATAAATTTTAAACTAAAAGCAAAACTATTCAATAAGAATGTGACGTGTGTTTTAGTTTTTAGATCATTTTGTAGAGTATGGAAATAAATATACATTTCTGACACATTTAATCTCTCTCTCTCTCTCTCTCTCTCTCTCTCTCTCTCTCTCTCTCTCTCTCTCTCTCTCTCTCTCTCTCTCTCTCTCTCTCTCTCTCTCTCTCTCTCTCTATCTCTCTCTATCTCTCTCTCTCTCTTTAGTTTTAAATTTCTTTTCATTATTGAATGGTTTAGATATTTGGTAAGAGCCTCTCATTGAGGTTGTCCTTAGAGCATCTCCAACTCAATTCTATTTTTTTTAAAAAAGAGTAAAATTGAATATGAATTAATGAATGTTTCAATCCATATCTTATTCTATAATGGAGTTTACTCCATAAATGAATTAATCTATTTTTTTGTTTGTTCATCACTCCAATGAAGTAAGAAATAAAATAGGGTTAAAATATTTTTACTCTATATTCTCTTTTTCTTTAATTTAGAGGAAAAATGAAGTTTTACATTGGAGATTCTCTTAGACACAAGAATAAACCACTTTTGAACAATTATACACTTATATGTAGATATGTAAATTGGTTTATCCAGTGTCGTTTTAGGATATTTTAAATCATGACACCTAATTTAGTGTTAAAACTACATCAAATTTGATTTTTGGTATCATATTTTTTATTATCTTCAGCATAACATCAAATATTACATAAAAATAATATCATATGGTATTTGATGTTTTCAGCTTTAATAATTTTTATATTTTATTATTTGTAATTCATAAATAATTGTTTTCACATTTAGATATTATTTCTTAATTTTACGTTAATCAAATTTATTTCATTTATACTTTTCATTTTTAAAATATAATATCTTTTGATTTATTTTATATAAATATTATTATTAAAGAGCATAAAATAATATATTTATTTAAGAAATTTTGCATTAGTTAGTAATACAAAGTTTAAATATATTATAAAATAGATAAAAATATTATTTTAATATTCGGTGAATTTCATGGTATTACATAAAGTTTGAATATTTACTATTGAATCTAACTTTGCAGTTATGTAATATAACTATAAATAAATAGATATTTTAAAGTAAAAGTATATTACAATATAAAGTAAATGATAACAATCATTTAGTAATTTTACTTAAAAATAAATAAAATATAAAAACTCTAGTAATTTTACTTAAAAATAAATAAATATAAAAACTCTATGATATTTTCATTACAATACTTAAAATTTAAAACAAAATAAAAATATTTTAACTACTTAAATATACAAAATATGCTATATTTATGTCTAGTTACAAATTTTAATTAATTAATAATAGTTGTATTAATATTATTAATTTAAACATAATAACATATGTATAGTAAATATTTGATGTAATAAATAGTATATACTAAGATTGGTGTAACACTTTTCATTCTACACCAAAATTGATGATATAATATTATTTTCAGTGTCCAATTGAAACCAAATTCAGTGTTTTAATGTCTAATTGGAGTTGGCCGTAGACCCATTATTTTTATGTCATAATTGGTCTTTATATAATTGACAACGACCCAAAATATGAATAAACCCAATGAAAAGAAAACTATGTTTAAATGGGTAGTTCGATAACACCCAAAAATATTTAAATAGTTTTAATTATTATTTTATAGTTTTTCTGTTAAAATCAAGAAGTAATATATTTTCTATTAAGATTAAAATTATATTATTTTTTTTTGTAAAATTTTTATAATTGCGTTTTCCCCAGTTTTTTTAATGGGTAGATCGAACCAATTTTTTTTTTCTATAACAAATAAGTAGATTATCTATTTTCGTGTATGTATGTTTGTACAAATTAGAAAAGGTGGCGTTTTTTTAGCAAAAGAAAAAAAAAGAAAAGGTGGCGTTTTTGAGATTGATTTAGAAAGAAGGAAATGAAAAGATAATCCACGACTTCTCAGGCACCCTAACATTACTAAAGCTGTCTCTCCACATTTGTCATTTGCTTCAATATTTACTCTTTCTTCATTCCTTTTTTCAACCATTCTCCCAAGTAAAATCATTTTAGAGAGGTTGGTCCAAATTGGTGTATCTTTAACAAGAATCAACAATTTTGTAGCCTACTGAGATTGGTCCACACACTTTTTTTGTGGGGCCAACAAACATATTAATTAAAAAATTTGGTCCACATAATCAATATAAGTCTGTATCTTGATGACAAAAAAAAAATTGTTGCAGTGGGAACACTGCCTCCTTTTTAAACAGAAAAAGAAAAAACTCAATTTTTTTTATTCTAAAATCTTCTAAACCAAACCTCCATTGCTCTCTTGTACTTCTCTCATTTCTTTCTCCTTAATGGCGTGATCAGATTCTGTGCCATCTTATCCAGACGAACTGTAAGACAGGTTGTCGTCTGAGAAGGTTCCCCAACTCTTCGCACATTTCTTAGTTTCCCTCGATCCAGTTCACAGACACAACAGCCTGAAAACAGTAACAATATAGGAATGTCTCAATTTCCCCCGAAAGCCCTCTCACAACTTTTCGGTACACCCTTGACCACTCATATACCCTCCTGTTTCCTGCCAGATTTTTTTTACAAGACTACACCAAACCTCCTTTGAGTAGCCACAGTAAAAAAAATAGATGATTTCTATTTTCAAAAGGCGCTTGACATAACGAGCATTTTATAGCAGCTTGAGCCTGAGGATTCCATTTGCTTATTCTAAGTTTGAAATTTGTTCTGATGGTTCTCTTATTTTTTCTTCAATTTTTAATATATTCATTTTAATATTTTTATTATTTCTAATAACACATTTTCTTTGATTTTTTTTTTTAAAATTATATTCACTTGTTTTAAAGGATATTAAAATTTCAACTAATTTTTGACTCTATTAAAATAAAATATTATCACTTTAGTAGAACAACATAGCCACATACATAAATAGAAGACTTTTATTTAAACAGTACTATTTTATGTCAAAATGGTTCTATATTGTGTTAAATATTTCATTTTATTCTGGTTTTGATAATAGTTCTGTGTTCTTAATGTTATTGTTTGTGTGTCTTCGTTATCGCCGCCGCTGGATTTGGGATTGAAGAACCATCAAAGACTCTTAGGAGGAGGGGCGGTGGAAGGAAGAGGATTTGAGGGAAGAGCATGGCTTGAGGAACTGGAAACATCTGGAGGAGGAGGTGGAGGTGGAGGTGAAGCTGAATTGCAGGGAAGAGGATCTGAGATTTATAGTGAGTCTTGTAAATTGGTGGGTGATACATTAATGGAGGCTTAAGACGATTGATCGGTTACTGGTAGCACGCGACGAAGAAGACGAAAGATCGGAGGCGCAGCGGGAGATTTGGAGACAAGAAGAAACATATCAACGCCGCGTTTCATCACGTAGGAGTTGATCAAAGCACACCATGGGCTTCAATTGAAACAGTCCAACAACTCAAAAACCCAGACGAAACTCAAAATAACTCAGACGCGTCGTTTTTAAAATCCAACACGTGTTGGCACCTCCTATCTCCATTTAGTGACGTGACAGCAGGAGAAAAAAGTGATGCTCTTCTTTATAGTATAAGACTAGGGGTTTGCCGGCGCTACGCGCCGGTTTTGTTAATATTGTTCTGATTTGATTATGGTTTTATAATCTATAACATATTTCAACAGTATTTTAGAAAATAAAATATATATATGATCATATGAAATTTATTAACATTGTCTATTTATTAACATATGAAAACAAAATACTAACATTGTTTGTTTCTATACTCATTTTCTTACTCTGATTCTTGTTGGTGTTGGGTCAGAGTCTAGTCGTTTTTGATGTTGATTTCTTTTTCGTTAGCTTACCGTGGATAATTCCTATTCGATTTGGTTTTCAAGAATTATTTTTTGATCATATGACTTCTATGCTCTCTTTCAAAGTTTGAAGATGGCTACACGGTTTGATGATTTCATCACTGCTCGCGTCTCTAGTCGCTCTCTATTTTGCCAAATTTGAGACTCCAAGTTTAGATAGTGTTTTCTTTCGTGTATGCTCTGTAAATTTATAATGTTGTATCTGGTCTCAAGTTTGGAATTTGGTTTCTTGGTGGTTTACTTTCATTCTCTATCCTTCAGGCTGTATGTTTTCTTCTCTTGCTTTTCTTAGTATTAGTTTGCGAAGTTAGTTTCTTGGAGTTTTGGTCTTTTTTATCTAGTGTTTTGTGGTTCTCTGCTATTATAAACGTTTTTTTTTCTGTGCTTGTTTAGTTTTTGAGGTGCTTCATACATTTTAGCTGGTGGATGCGTTTATGGTGTGTTAAATATTTGTCTTTTTGTTTTGTGGCAATTTTTGTCCTCTGTTAATATTTTTACTCTAACACGTTTTCTTGGTTCTTTGTGTTGGTACTTGATTTTGTTTCTTTGTATCCGAAAGATGTTTTCTTTCAGAGTTTATCTTTCTAATCTTTTCCTACATCTCTTTGTTATGACCAAAAATTCTATGATAAAGTGAGCTAAGTTAGTTTTTGTTTTTAATATTGTTTCATCTCTAAACATTTACTTAGTTAGTGTATTTTTGGCATTTTGTTTTTTTTCTATGATTATAGAGATTTTTTGTTTCGATTATGAGTTTTGTTCTAGTTTATTTTTTCGTAACTTGATCAATATTAAAATAAATATATAATTTGTGAATGAAATGATAGAAAATAGTAAAAAACTAATAAAGTAGTGAAGTTTATGTTATTCTTAGTTGTGAATAAATTAAAAAATTAAATGATTATCAAATTTAAAAAGATGATGACTATTGTGAAAATGATTAGATAGTGCACAATTAGAAAGTGGTGAACCAAATTGTAATAATCTAAAAGAATTAGGATCTAAAATGTAAAAAGATAGAAAAAGGGGACACATGTCATCAAACCCCCCTTCCAGATGTCAAAAGAAGAGAGAAAAACTTACTTTATATATAAAGATATGATTATTGAACTGTAAATTTGTCAAAATCTTAGAGACTATTATGTAAATAAAAAAGTTCAACATCAAATGATTTTATAAATAGTATTACATCATAATATTCTTACTTTTCTCTGAAAATGAAGTATCATTAAAGAGAGATTTTCCTATTTTTATGCACTATTGAAGATGCCATTAAGCGGTAATGGTTGTGCGATTTTCTGAATGGAAATTTGATTTGACAAATTTATGATTTAAAATGATATGTCAAAATATTGTAATCATGTCAAATGTCATGTTTTCCACAATTAGATCATGTCCTTGAATCTTTTTTGGGTTCACCGAGAAGTTTTTTTAGTTCACCAATAAGTTTTTGATTAGATGACCATATATCCTTTTAGCCAAATACCAAACAATTAATTTTATTTATTTTTCATCACTGGAATCACTGGAAACATACACCCACTCTATGTTCTCTCTGGCTATATGATTTTCTAATTTTTATAAAAATATGATGTCAAAAAATGACTTTCTGATACAAATATCATCATATATAAATGAAAATGAAGACTGAGTTTTGTTTTTGTTTTCTTTGGCAAGATCTTGCTTTTGTTTTTGTCGGCCAAAACATGGTTTATTTACTAACATTAAAAAAAAAACATATATGTATGTATTTATTAGCTAAAAGAAAATAAGTAGTTAAAAAGCTATATATAGAGAAAAGAATGGTCTACTTTGGCTAATACGTTAAATATTGATGTAGCGTATACGCACATAAGTAATGAAGCAAAACAATGAAAACATACAAGGTGGCAAATTTATTCACACAATATATGAATATATGATATGAAAGAAGTGTGAAGAGAAAACAAGATAGGTGAAATGGGATATTTCTTGAGGCACAAGTGAGCTTTAAAATTGATAGAGAGAGAAATATGTTTGACAAACACCTAATATCAAATACTCAAAGAGACCCCATCACGATAAACATTAAGTCACGGTTTCATCATTCTTCCTCAATATTGCGCTATACTTCATCAAAACTCATGAACAGAAATCTAATAAACTACTACATTTTATCAAGCTGGGTTCCATGTGTCACGGTTAAAAGTTTTGTGAAACTTATTTAATAATAAATTTGTATGGTGAGACAAAAAAGAAAAGAAAGGAAAGAGAGATGGAGATGGAGATGGTGGCTTGGGCCATACTTAAAAGGAACATATAAAACACATTGATGTTGCTGCATCCATTCCCCATTATCCAAGGTGGATCAATGTGATTGGCCGTGTCTTTATTTGGGTCCATATTATGTATATAACTATATATAAAGATAGCGTAAGTAATCTTTCATATTTGCAAGAGCCTCAGGCACTGTATGAGAAATGGGGTGGCTCAGTTCTTTCTTCTCTCCCTTGAAGAAACTATGGTTTCGCGTCAATTCTGCTCAAAAGAAGAGTGTGCTTTCTCTCTTTCCCTCTCTTTCTCTCTATACACATTATATAGCTATCTTCCAGCATTATGTATGTGTTCACATCTATATACATATATTTGATTACCGAGTTACGAGTTATATCATAGACTCCCTTTTTGATTTTATGGAAGAAAACTATGAAAATGAGTTTTGTTTTGTTAATGTAGAATATTGATAATGTGCAGGAAGAGGATTATACATATTATACGAGGACGTGAAATCATGTCCATACGAGGATGTGCATGTTCTGTGGTCTATACTCGTGGAGTCTCACCCACACAGTTTGCAATCCAAACAATAAAAGCCATTCATTAACGATGCGTTACTCTCGTTTTGGTTCAGAGAGTTTATAGATCTTGCTTTTGTTTTCTCTCACTTGTACATAATTTTATAAATACACAGAGATTCTCTTTCCCATAAGGTTCATGTTCTAACTAGCACCAGCAGATAGGTTGCATTATATATATACACTAAGCACCAGCAGATAGGTTGCATTATTAGGAAAATAATAATTTGAGCAAAGATATGCTTTTTTATTATTGGTAGACATAAAAAGCTAAAGGTTGATGGGGAAAAAGGAGAGTGAATAGAAGAAGATAAATGGTCGTGAAGATTGTTGGCTTGCGTCGGTTGGGTTGTGTTGACGTTTGTTGGACTTTGGAAAGTTTCGGTTCATTTCATTTTGCATTTCTTATTCGTTTATACATATAAACTGAACGTTGAATCAGAGCATTATTTAGAGAGAGAAAAAAAGTAGAGCATAAGCCTGAAAGAATGTTATGAATTATAATTTCTTAGTTTGACGTTAGCCAAATGAAACCAGACCTTTCTTCTGGAAAGGCCACCACATGAACCGTCGAACACCACATGAACCGTCGAACTGTCGAAAGGTGCGGATTATATCAATTAAAACATTCATTCCAGCACTTAGAATGTCCATGTTCGAGAATTTCTTAACATTGCCGTATCTCATTAGCTGACATTGATTTAATTGCTTTTGTTAAAACAATGCAGCGAAAAGCAAACGTTTTACATGTACTTGGTTAAGAGAGATACTACGATTTAGCAGATAGCAGTTGTATCAAAGTGAGACATAACTAACAATATGGTATAAAGTTTTCTTGATTGCACCAAAAATGAGTATGCTTTGGTAAGATGTGTGAAGTTGTTATTTAATTTTTCATGTTTATAGCAGTAACATTAAAATAGTCGCTGAAACAGTCGCCACTCACCAGTAGGGCATTTTAACTATATATTATTTATCTTCTAAACTAATACTATTTGATATTCATAGAGGTCTTTCGTAACAAAATTTAGAAAGTGAAATACAGTCGATTTGAGAAAAGTACTCCATGCTTACATACACCACATGCAACTAGTTGATCTTCAAGTTGGATGTAGACCAATGTCTTTCTCAATCTTAAGAAGGAAAAATGAGATATATACAAATACTAGATGAGAAAAAAAACTAGATGAGCTTCGTAATTCAATGAAATAAAATGATACATATTATCATTGTTGTGTATTATATGTGTGTTCGACCAAATTGAAAACTTTCTATAAATCGACATCTCGAATTTTTATCTAATATATAGAAGACATTTATAAATTTTAGAACAGTGGTATTGTCGGTTGTTCTCTTCCTTTCTAGATGGTCAACAATTTGGAAAATCGCTTTCTTTTATTAGACAATTTTAGTTTACATTTAATAAAAAAATCACATTTATATATAATTTAATTTTCTAACACAGTTTTTTTTTTGCATTTTCTCACTCTTCAAGAAACTTTATGAGAAAAAAGACTTGTGTGATTTTTCGACAAAATTATAATTATATGTATATATATCATTTCTTACAAAAAAGTAAAATTACATAGAAAGTATCTATTAATATAAAGTAGACTTGGGATGGCACCACATCAATCCACGACACCAAAGCAGGATGAGGCATTTTTCGACATGTGTCGGTTCGGTGGGTTGTCCGTGCCCTTCACGCGAAGTGGTTATTTCTCGCGCTGATTGATTTGTGTAAGTCACGCGTTTTGGTTTCATTGAGTTTTCTATAATCTTCATCGTCGAACCAGAGTAATGGAAGCAGTACGATTTTTTCTCTAACAATAAACTGAGCAATTAATCTCAGTTAATTCTTCCCCCACGACTTCTCATTTCACTAGATCCTTCGATCTCTTCGGATTCTTCAATGGATTGGATCCTATAAATTAGCGTTCATAGCTTCGCGAAAGAAAGCTCAGTGGGCGATGACAGTGGATCGACGGATCTCAGACCTTCGCGGAGAAGAGTGTCGCCTTCGCCTGCGCCGAAGGGATCTTATTCTCCGGTAGCTTCTGCTCGATCTTCTGGCTCAAGAAACGAGGGCTCATGCCTGGTTCTGACCTTCTCCAACGAGTTGATCTCTCGAGACGACGGCTTTGCACTGCGATTTCGCCTGCCTGATCTACACCCTCATGAGGACGAATCTCACGGAGGAGCGCGTGAAGTCGATCATCTGGGACGCCGTCGAGATCGAGATGGAAAAGCACTACAGAGGTAAAAGCTTGAGTTCTTTGAATTTCTGGATCCGGATGATAAACTGATTTGTCATCTATAGATTATCGTAATTGGCTATAGGATCCATTTTACATCATTCAACCCCGTAAACAAACCCAGTTTAAAAAATTAGGCCTGATTAGCTATTATCTCAACCTGTTTCAGGTTTCTGATTAACGCCTAATGTTGACCGGAGAAATTCGTCTTAGGAGATTTTGAGGCACATGATTCACAATCACGTGAGATATATTACTTGTAAAGTAAAAAAACTTTAAGATCTGAGAAGTCTCAGATTTCTTATAGAGATAATAAGACTTTCAACAAAGTCTCATGGAAAATAAATCTTTATCTTTTTTTTTTGTTATACAGGCTGTAAGAATGTATCAGACAAGTATTTGGGGAAACATTGCTTCGTCAACAACAAACCTAAGAAGGATGTCTCAGCTGGTGTCTACTGGTCAGATGAAAGTGGTAGGACAAGAGAGAGCATGTTGCTACTGAAATGGTGAACCACGTGAAAAGACTTATTTAATTAGATCTTTGTTTTGTTCGGTTGTAGATAAGATTCTCCTGCTTTTGGATTATAGAACATGAGTGCAGATTTTTATTATTTTGATAGCAAGTCTGGAGCAAAAGGTTTTCTTTCCTTATCTGTGCTCTCTTACTTCATCAAATATATGCATACAGTCACTGTTTTGTCACACTGAGTTCTCACATGTAGACAGTTCATGCTGGTTCAGATGATATGTTTCTGTACAGATATGCAAAAATGTAAAGAAACTGATATCAAATGCCTGGAGCAAGGGCGGTGCTGGACTTTAAATATCTCAAAACTAATGACTCAATAAGTGGGCTCACCATTTCGGCTTCTCATCCTACAAAATTTACAGAAATACAACAATAAGAAGAAGAATCGAGGGTTACTTCATTGGAGAGAGAGGAGAGACATGAGGACAGTGGCAGGATTCAGACAGAACAACAAACTCTTCAACCGCATCAAAATCACCATAAGCTCGTCCAAGCTTGATCGGCTCACATGAAACTCCCCCAGTAAAAACTTTAAAGGATTTGGTTTTAAGTACGGCTAAGGAGTAAGATCAGAGTAACGCACCTTGTCCTGTGAGAGTAAATCCTCTCCAAGCGGTCGACCAGAGTAACCGATGAATTCAAGGATGACATCAACTGCACCAGGCTCAAGACCTGGCCGTAGAATTGCCTAAACTAGCTCATCCGTTACTTGAGCTATCATAGTAGCACTAAGTTGCAAAAAAATATTCCTTAAGCTCACTTAAAAGATATAATTAATCATGCAGCTTACAACATTGTTGTCAAATGCCTGGCTAAGAATGCTTCTTACTGTCTCAGGTTTAGCAATTCTCCTGAAAAAATAGTTTTCCAACTGGAGTATTCATGAACTCATCTAAAATATTACTGAAACTTCTATATTTTACGTTTTGTTTATATCTGATTAAAAATATTTAAATAATATAAATAGTGCAGATTAAATTTAACCAAATATAGATAGCGATTAATATAATGAAAATTCAATAGTATCTATTCATGATTTTTTTATCAGGGAAGGTTCTAATAAAAATTAATATTAAAAATTAATATATTAATATATAATCAAGACTATTTTGAAAAATTAGTCTTGAAAAAAAGAAATAATATCATAAAAAGTACACATTGTCTCTTAACCATGTACTATCCACACTCAATCAAATAATTCAAGTATTTTAATGACTGAATAATTGAGAGCATGAAATTCATGTTAACATACCATCCATCACCCCAATTCAACATCTCTATTATTAAAATAGAAGTACACTTATAAATTACCCATTTATTTTCAGTGCTATTTACAATTGCATGCCACTGAAGTAATTAAATGAACCATTAAATGAATATATATTTAAGGAATTATTGTCTTTTTCTATTTATTAAACAGTTTCCTAAATCAATTTAACTTAATTTCGTATTTAATATATTTTCTAAAATAAATTAGCTGATTTTTAGGAATATTCATATTTAACATTTATTTTAACAATATTAAAATTGGATAATGTTACGATTAATTATTTTCAACGAAATTCAAGTTTAAATTCGACATTAAACAATATTTTGAATATTCCTAAAATATATGTTTAACAATTATTTTGAATAATAAAATCTATATATGCTAAGCTTTTAAATATTTTAAACTACTTATAAAACAAGATGAATTATTTGTAACTCAATATTATTTTAATATAATTAAATCTCACCTAAGATTATATATTTTCAAGAATTTTTAAAGTATATATTTAACTATTTTGGTTGCTATTAATCATTTTCAAAAAAATAATACTGAAATTTAAATATATTTTAATTATTTGTAAATCAATGTTTAATGTTTATAACCAAATACATTTTTTATAATGTATCTAAATCTTACCATATTATCCATATTTGATCAAAATATTTATTTTTTTTACATTTGGCAAATAATTTCATGTTACAAGAAATATTATTCAAACTATCAATAGGTCAATATTATTTTTTTCAAAAGATTAATAACAAGCACGTAATACTATTTTTACAGCACATAAACTATTCGACTGTTGTGTTTATAAAAATTTAGAAATATGTAAATATTTAAAAATATTAACTGACAAAATTTAAATAATATTTATTTATATAAAAAATGAAAATAAATACCCGTCCGATCGGACGGGTCCAGCTCTAGTACTTTATTGAAAAAACAACCCAATATGTGATGAATGAAATAAGAGACGACAACAATATCTTAGCTAATGATCTCCAAGTTAGTCTAAGTATCATAGACTACAACCCCAATGCAACATCAAGACTCGATGTTGATCTCACCATCACCAACCTAGAGAGTACCAATAGGCCTCCAACTACTGAAGAGATAAACAATATATGCATTGTATGCTTCAGAGAATACAACAATGGAAACCATATTTGCTCTCTTATTTGCGGCCGTAATTTTCATTTTAATTACATTGATCAGTGGCTTCGTACCAAAATAAGTTGTCCACAAATTTGCACGTCTTACAATAGTTTGTGGGTTTTAATTTCCAATAGCACTTTTGTAGTCTTCTTTACTTTAGAATTTCTCTCCTTTTATTTTAAATCTGCTAAATTATTTGTCTTCATCTAATTATTTTCCTACTTCGCACTTTATCATCCAAGAAAACAGCAACCCCAAAAACACTTCATACGTAGAAATGTAAAATATATAAAAATTAAAACATCAACCATGCCAACTATTATTACAAAACACAATGATAAATCTTTGTTACTTTACCTAGTTGTACTTTCTTACTAACACTCTTATACAAAACTGAATAGGCCAAAATATAAATACATCAACTTAATGTGGTATACAAATTCAATCAGAGAATGCAATTCCAGCTTATTAGACAAAACAACAATGTACGAACCCGGCGCATAGCGCCGGAACACCACTAGTATATATATATATATATATATATGTGTGTGTGTGTGTGTGTTTGAGAACACATGAGCTTTGCACTTGGATCCGAGTGCGGATCTAGACATATGGATCTAGAGTTACTCTCTGTCTTTGTATAGCTTATTGAATTGTCGGTTTCATTGTTTTCTCTGTTGGAAACTCACTGAGTGTTATGTATTTGTTTGCTGACAATACAAAGGCTGGCGATGCTGCTTGAAGAGAAGTAGTATTTTGGATCCATTTTGTTTTGTTTTCAATCAATAGTAAATTCAATTGAATCTGAAGCCTTTTGAGAAATTATAATCAAAAGGAAATTCTACTTGGCATTAAAACTCTGAACCAGAGTGAGATCAAAAGAGTCTCTCCCGGGTTCGGTTTGTTTTCTCTAGACCGAAATGCGGTCCATCGCTGGTATTATAAAATCAAACAGTCTTTACATTTTAAAATTTCCGGTTTCAAATTCTGGTTTGACATTCAGGTTTCACTGGAACTACTGGAGTTGTGCAAGTAAATTAAATTGAGATTTCATAATGATATCATAAGGTTTTTTTAATTATTTTCAGTTTGCTTAAGTGAATTCTTTTTAGTGGATTTGTTGTATTTTTAATGATATACTAGATCTTGATCCGCACAACTGTGCGGATGCATGTTTTACAATATATACTTTGTATGTACAAACTTTAAAAATTTAAAATTTTACGGTTTTAGTTTTATTATTTTTTTATTGTTTATGCTACGTATTTTATGGCGTGTAATATGAACGTCCGTAAAATAATGCAAACTGTAAAGACAATAGTAAGAATTTTACAAATATATATATATATATATATCTATATATATATATATATATTTAATGTAATATAATATTTTTAACTTAATAATAATGTATCATTCTTAAATACACATAATAACTCATGAGTGAATAACTTATAATTATAATGTATTTATTAAATTATATCTCTTATAATTAAATAAATTTTAGGGAAGATATTTAAAATATATGAAAAAGTAACAATACAAAATAAATTTATATAGATTATATTTTTTCTTTATTTATTAAAAACACTTAAATTGAAACTATAGATAATACTAATAATTTTCTTTAACAAATTAATAACAATCATACAAAACCTAAGAATAAATATTAATTGTATTTTGGGCCATAATTAATAACAATAATGCAAAACCTAAGAATAAATATTAATTCTATTTCCTTAGTATAATGTTATCTATGTTTCCAAACAACATTATATTTTTTACTACTATTTTTGTTTCCAAACAATTCTAAAGTGTACATCAGTTTTAATAAGATAGTCTAGATTTTGACCCGCCCTTAAAAATAGCGGGATATTTTTTGTTGGAAAACTTCTTTTACGTAATCAAATTCTGATTTTTGATAAATTTTATATTTCAACTTTTTGTCAAATTTATTTTAAATTTACTTATATGGCTTATTTTCATTATTTTAAATATGACTAAAATTTGATTTGTATATTTAACCCGTAATATGATTTTATTTATTTAATCCGAAGTTAAACTTATTTTACACTTATTTTTTAATTTAAAAAAATATTTTATATCATTAACATTCTTTGTACTGAAAAAAATTATTTGTGCGTTTCGAAAAAATTCTATAATTTTATTAAATTTAGTTTATGTGATTTAATTTTTATTTCAAATGATACTATTTTTAAGAAGATGAGATAATTCAGACCCATATTATGATTTTGTTGATTTAATCATTTCTTATTTCAACTTGATTTTATTTTGAGTTTTCATTTAATAAATGTTTTCAAATAATTAATAACGTGAAAGATTCTTTGGAAAAATATGTTGCAAATATTTAGGAAATTAAATTGTATATTTTAACTTTTTATTTAATTTATCTTAAATATACTTATTTGACTTATTTTTGTTATTTTAAATGTAACTAAATTTCGAAGACTCTAAATAATTCTAATCCGTAGTATGATTTTATTTATTTAACCTGATGTTAAACTTATTTTACACTGATTTTTCAATAATGGTATTGGAAAATATTTTAGTAAAAATAAATGTCTTAATACATGCATATTTTAAATCAATTTTGATATAAATCAACTTTAAATTATTATTTTGGTTTTAAATATGTATATAAAATTTAAATTTTATTTTGTAGACAAAAAATGTTTTTAGGTAATTAGATTAGTCCATTTTTGTATATTTTAAAACTGATCCAAGTAGATAGTTTTTATAATATAATGGATTGCCAATTTTTATTAATAACATAAGCCATTACTTCTTTTTCTTGACATAATTTTATCCATGTTTAAAATTTTTATTTTTTTGCATTAGTTTTCTATGAATTATTAGTTATTTTATGATATTTGTTTTTTGAAAATTGAATTCTTGAAATTTTTGTATTTGACTAAACTAAATAAGGTAATAATACTGTTTTTAAAAATTGTTTTATATAATATAGTATTTATATCTTAGTTTGTGTTTTTATTTTCACCATAAAAGATTGTAAATAAAAAGAATTGTAAATATAATGACAATATTATAAATAAAAAGAAATATAGAAAGGAGGTTGTTTAATTTATTATAAAATAATTGCTAAATGTGTAAATAAAAAAAATTAAATATTTTATTCGTGTTTCTAAACAATTCTCAATTATTAATAATTTATTAAAAATACAGTGACTAAATATGTAAATAAAAAAAAGTGCCCATCTCTACAATTCATGTTTCAAACATATCTCATTTATTATATTATTCTTGATTCCAAACAATTCAATCGTGTACTTCAACTTTAATGATATAGATAGATAGATAGATAGATAATATATGATTTTTTACACGTAAAGACACTTTTTGACTTTACAATTACATCATAAGACACATATCACTTGAGACATTTTTTTTCTTGTAAAAAAGACTCTTATGACGATAAACACACACTTTTTCTTGTAGAAAAGACTTTTATGACGATAAACCAAAGAAAATAGATTGTCATACGCTTTC
Source organism: Hirschfeldia incana (assembly GCA_026261945.1). Lineage (NCBI taxonomy): Eukaryota > Viridiplantae > Streptophyta > Magnoliopsida > Brassicales > Brassicaceae > Hirschfeldia > Hirschfeldia incana. Next base: position 6,518,447 of record JABCMI010000013.1, on the reverse strand, counting down.
TTCTCATCACTAAAATCTCTCTCCTCTTTGTTTCCACTTTATTGTTTTTCTTATACCACTAATATTTTCAATTACTTTTTTTTCAAATTCTAAAATGTATTAAATGAAAGTAATTATCATAATAAGTTGAATATAAAATTTTCTATTTTTTAAGATCTATTTTCATATATATATATATATATATAAATATAACTAAACTCAATGTTCACGTGGATACCAAAGTGTGGATAGTAAAATTACAGATTACTTGTGGACATGGACATCTTGAATGATATTTTTAAAAAAATTGCTGGCATAGTCTTTGAAAAAGTGAAACCCACATAATCACATTTCCACCGTTACGTCACCACCAAATTTGAGTTCTGGTTCTAATTCAATTGAAAAATTCATCTTTTGAACCATTGTACACCAATCTGTTGGACACTTCCTTTGTGACCACATCCAATCCAACGCAACTAGCATTCAATATCTGATGAGACAGGTCGATCAGTAGATGTCTTATATATTGGAGCTCGATCGAAGTTTTCTTATCGGAGATCGAGAGAGCGCTAGTTGTGTTGGATTGGATGTGATCATTGGGGAAATCTCTAACAGATGGGTGTACATCGGAACTAATTTTTTTTTTATCGAGTTGAACCTGAACTCGATTGTGCTGGTGAAGATAACAGAGTTAGTATCCACATTTTGTGAAATAACTTTAGTAACATGAGTTCATGTCCACATATTATAATATAGTCTTTTGTAATCAAAATAGAGAGTTTGTCAACGTTATCTACTATAAAACACATTAACACCGCATGTCCACACATTACTCATCACTCATCCACATAACACTCGTCCTCGTATATTATGTCCATAAATTGTCCATCCACATATTACCCGTCCACAATTGTCGTTTTCACTAAGGATAAAATTGTTCAGAATCTGTCTCTGGCCTACAATAAAGTGTGTCACATGCAAGAAGTGTTTTTAGGTGTAAGAGAAAATCAAAAAGTGTCTCTGAGTGTAATCAACTCTGATATAGATAAGATAAGATAGATGTAAACGTCACACGTATGATCGATTCTAATGAAGCGGTCCGATTAATTAATAATCCCTTATACATTATTTGAGAAAAGATTTATATACATGTCATCTCCAAATTCATTCTTAACAGAAAAATGATGACATGACTTAAAAGAAATATGACATGACATTAATATAATTGTGACATGTAAAACTTGTTATATTAAGATTTATGTTTTTGGTAAGATTTCTTAAATATGGTGATGACTATTTTCTATATATACAGATTTATATTTTAGGCAAAGTTTCATAATATAATAATAACTAGTAAATTCATTTTAGTAAGAGTTTACAAATATGGTAATAGCTAATAACATTTCTACATCTATTGAATTGATATATTTTTTTATATATAAACAATTTTCACGAATATAACATTTTTACACCAATTTATGAATCTTATTTTTTATTACTAAAATAAGTGTAGTTATAAAATTATGTTTTATTAACTTATATATATTATTTATTTTGATGTATATATTTATTAGAACTAACTTATATATTTACAATACACATATTTAAAATAAAAGTAACTAAATAAATTATAAGATGAATAAAGTAATTTTATAAAATTCAGTTATTTTTTTATTAAATTTGAACAAAATAAATTCAAAAAGTGTAAACTTGAATAAATCAAACTAGAAACAATTACATTATATTTTTTATTTTTAACTAACAAAATATAAAATTGAAAAAAAAAATCATTTCTATTTTTTTTGAGGAAAAATTAATTTCTATAAAATAATAATATTTTAATTTTTTTTATAACGTCTTCATCTTATTAATATCAATGTCAACACAAAGTTAAATCTTCATGAAGAAGATTAGTTATCATTACAGGTACATAATGATGAAAAACATAGCTTGGTAAAGAAGTAGTTATGTTTTTAGCTAATGCATCCGCAACCCTATTAGCTCTCCTGCTCGTCCATTGATATGATACTAATTGCATTCTAGCCGCCCACCAACGTATTTCTCTTATCCAGTTGTAGTACTGAAAGTGCAGACTCTTATTGTTTAGAATGTCAATGGCTCTTTGGCAATCAGATTCAATAACTATCTTCTGGTACCCTCTCCTCCAGCAGAACTGTGTTGCCATGAGTATAGCTTGTAATTCACTCTCCAATGGAGTTCCTACTGTTCTTCCTTGAGCTTGAACTGCTCCCTTGAAAATCCCATCTTCATCTCTAATAACCCACCCTGCATTACTTGCTTCAGTTGCATTAATAAAAGATGCATCGACATTACATTTTAACCAATAGGCTGGTGGCGTTCTCCATTTTCCTTGAATCCCACTTCGTAAAGTCCCTCTTGTAATCTGTGTGGTGACTATACTTTCCTTGACATTGTTCTTCCATTCGCTAGCATCACTTCTGGCATTAATAAAAACAGTTCTCCAATGAATCTGTCTATGTTGATATAGCAATAAATTCTGACTTTTCCACAATCTCCATAGTATCCAAATCGGAAGATCTTGAAAATGTTGTAACGTGGTTGCAGTGGAGACTTGTATACATGCTTCCAATTTTTCCTCATAATTTGATGTTGTACTGTCAATGATGGTATTACAAATACCTGATGTTCTCCAAACACGCTTTGCATAAGGACAAGTAAAGAATAAATGTTCCTCTGTTTCCTCTTCCTGCCAGCATCTCTTACAAACACTATCTCTGGATATATGTCTTCGTCTAAGATTATTTTCAGTAGCAACACTCCTTGACGATATTCTCCATAAGAAATGATGTAATTTTGGTGGTACCTTTGCCTTCCAGATCTTTTGTTTCAGAGTCGGTGTTCCATACGTTGGAGGTATGTAGTTGTGATCAGGTGAGTGAGTTGCCAACCAATATCCTGATCGGACCGAGTAGATACCATTTTCATTATAATTCCATCCCATTAGGTCTTGTTCAGATTTCGAAGAAACTCGTAGTGCAAGTATAAAACCAATATCTTCCTGGACAACATCTCGTTGAAGTTTCTCCATATTCCATCCTGTTCTGTCTTCTTTCAAATAGTCACTAACTTTTGCAGAGTAGTTGATTTCTCTCCTTGGTCTCGGAGCTCGTGGAGGATGTATATTTAACCATGAATCTGTCCACATTGATGTGGATTTTCCGTTTCCGATTAAGAACCTCATTCCTCTAAGTATTAACTCCTTACCATGCATGATTGATTTTCAAGCATATGAGGCTTTCCTCTTCAGTGTAGCCTTAAGTATATCTCCTTCAGGAAAGTAGCGTGCACGTAATACTCGAGACATTAAGATGTTAGGGTTCTGAAGGATTCTCCAAACTTGTTTTCCAAGTAAAGCCTGATTAAACATTTCCAGATCACGGAAGCCTAATCCTCCTTCTCTTTTTGGTATCTCACTCTCCTCCATGCATACCAGTGCATTCCTTTGTGCTCCCCTGATCCCCACCAAAATCTAGCTAGGATTGCATTGATCTCTTCACATATTTCCTTTGGTAGTCGGAAAATATTCATTGAAAAGATTGGCATAGCCATTGCAATAGATTTTAGAAGTACTTCTTTACCGCCTTGTGAAAGTTGTCTCTGCTTCCATCCTTGTACCACCTTCTTGACTTTATCAACAATGTAAGCAAACATATCACTCTTCTTTGTTCCAATCTGTTCAGGCAAACCAAGGTATTTTCCTATTCCACCTTCATTATGAATGTCTAAAGCGTTACGCACTCTGGTTTTCACTTCGCTTCTCACTCTACTGCCAAATGTGATTGTAGATTTACTGAGATTGATTGCTTGTCCCGAAACAGCCTCATATGTGGAGAAAATCATCTTGAGTTTCCTAGCTGCTTTCATATTAGCTAGAGAGAAGAAAAGTGAATCATCCGCAAAAAGCAGATGATTTACTGCTGGTGCCTGAACTGCTATCTTTACCCCGAGCAGAGATCGATCTCTCATAGCTTTATTACACAAATTAGAGACGATCCCGGGCTACGCCCGGGCTTTTTACATAAATGTAATTTAATTTAAAATTTTATGTCATATATAGTGTGTATATTGTATATAAGGATTTCGATTTTTTTTTAAATATAACTTTTTCCAACACCTTAAAATAGAACTCAATTAGCTTTTTCTTGATGTTAAAAAATGTACACTAAGCCAAAAATATAAGGAGTTAAGTAAACATGTTTATGATTGTTATTCTTTTATTTCTATTTTTGTATCCTTTGAATTTTTAAGCTACTAATTTTGTTGACAATAAGCACAATGTTTTTTGAATGATTGTTTGAGGTGCATTAGACTTGGTCTCTTCCGCCTTAAGACCTTCCTTTTAATATTTTCAAATTCGCTCCATTATCACCAATCTTTCTCTTTGCTACATGGTCTTTCTCCATTTTATTTGCTCTTGCTCTACACCTAACTTCTTTTATAGCTGCTTCTAAGAGTGTTTCCATTCTCGCAACCCCCTCTTTGTTTATTTCTTCCAACCTCTCTTAGCTTGTCTTCTCTGTTTTTTTGGCTACCTCGATCTCAGAATTTCTGCAACCCTTGTGTTGGCTTATTCTTCAGCCTCATGAGGACACTTGCTAAGCTCATATTACTCCTGTAGTGACAGTGTTAGGCTTGACGGCCCATCAACATTGTTTTCCTTGAAAGTATGTTCGTCCTCGAAAACTTAGCAGCCTCAATTTGTTCTAAGCTGCAAATAAACTGCTCTCCATTGTACCTGGTCGAGCATTTTCTTCTCTGCTTCTTGTCAAAATCTTTTGCAGCTCTTCACGAGTAAGGTCAGGATGATGTCACTTCAGCAGCTTCTTGAGTTGCTTGTTGCAACTACTTCAGTAGCTCCACCATTTCCTCGCTGGCTTATTTTCCTTGGACTCAGCAAGAGAACTTTTATCTGATTCTCATCTTCTAGAGTAGTTTTCTCTATAGATTCCATTCGTCCTCTTTGTTTGATTAAGTACTGGTTTTTCTCTCTCAAGTTCCAATGTCAAGATAGACGATTCTACCTTTAACCATTTCACTTCTGATGTTGTTTTCTTGATATTCACATTAATTTCTTTCGAGTTCCTTTTTTCTCATGGAACAGTTGTTTGGGTATTTGTGTGGAACTTGTTCTGTAATGAGATATCCCTGGTTGCTACCTAGTCGTCTGTTTCCTCCTTCAGCTGGGATATTTCCATATGATTAGCCAATTCATTCAAAAATCAAGGAACAACGCTGTAGCAAAAGATGAAACTGGCACCAATATATATCACCAGAGATCTCTGATCTCTTATGAACCTAAAAGGGAGGTATTGTTAAAATTGTAGGTAGTTAGATCAAAACTCTTAATAACTCTTGTTTTTCACTTTCCTTTCCACAATAATGAGTGACAATTGTGTATTACATATATTCAGCATCAGAGTAGATTTTAAGCCCTTTGCCATGAACAGAACCTGATGTTTTTGATTATCATAACCAGGTTTCCCTGTCAAATATATCAAAAACACATCTCAGTTTCGTTCTTAACTTGTCAAAACATTTCAGCAAAAACAAACAAAAATCAGGTTATAGAAACACCAAAAGATGTTGCACAAAAAAAAAAAAAAGAAACACCAAAAGATATAAGTAAAGAAAAGTAACGAATACCCAAAGCGTCATATTTGTTGTGAGTATGTTAATATACTTCTTACCTATTTCAGAGAGACCACTTGAAATCAATGCATCAGTTGCAGAGAAACTCAGATTATTGTTAAATATAATGATCATTAATCTATCAATCTTGTATCAGATTGCTTTTCTTAATAATAGAACCAATACTCACGGGTTTGTTTGATGAGAGAGTTCATTGATGTTACATCAATCTGCATTGCATCTGATAAGAGAATAATGTATTTCCTCATTTATGCAATCTGCATCAAATACACTAATAGCAGAAACATATATAAATTTCTGCACTTGTAAAATCACAAAGAAACAAACGTTTGTAAGTATAAGACAGAGATATTAGTTCAACGTTTCTAATACGTACTGTTTGATCAAAAGAACCATAAGAAAGCTTTGTCCACTTGGAAGAATCAGAGCTGAGATCTTCCTCAGACTTCTTTCTGATCATCTGGCCAATCCAAAGGGCCTATGCTCTTCATCTGATTGACAATAGGAAAATAAATGAAATTCCTGGTTTTTCGTAAAAGAAACTTGAATCACTTACTGCAGCGCTTCTAATGAAAATAGTAGTTGTGCGTTGCTCCAGCGCTTGTGGTACAGCTCAAAGATGGCTACTCTCGATTTCATGCCTTGACATTAGCATCACTTTCTCATACGTCTAAGAAGGACGAAATTGAATGATGATATCAGAAGATCATCCTGAGTTCAGTAAAACTAATCAAAAACTTTGTGAAACAATGCGCGAGGAAAAATAAGAAGTGGTAGACTCACATAACAGTTCTATGATATCTTGACCTCGCAACTGATCGTGCGTAATTCAAAGCAGCTTAATCTGATGGATTTTTAGTGATAAATAGGTCTGCCATAGAAGTGCTAAGCAACATTTATATAGAGCGCAGAAGAACCTGAAGCGAGACTCGACACTTTGTTGAATGGGGCAGTTATGGAATTAAATGAATGAGAGTGGACCGTATAAATGTTGAATTGCAGAAATCTATAACGATGCCAGTGAAGGGGAAACGTTATCGACGATACGAAAAGAGTTCGGCTGATAATGGGCCGTGTCAAATATTAACAGCCCACATGAGTATGTCCGCAGAAAATCTGTAGACTAAAAGCGGATGTGATGTGGCATAACAAAATCTTTTGATTGGCTTGAATATGTTTACCTACGTGGACAGTCTCACTGCTATAGTTCAAGAGCTTTTAGTATAGTAAGATGCGATAAGACTTCAGCACAAAGGATGAATAAGTACGGAGAGAGAGGGTCTCCTTGTCGTAAACCTCGATGTGGTGTAATGAAACCTTCAGGAGCACCGTTTACTAACACCGAATATGTAACCGAAGAGATGCAAGTCATGATCCACCTTATCCATTTCTCGCCAAAACCCATATATTTCATTGTTTTCTCTAAGAAATTCCATTCCAAACGATCATAGGTCTTGGTGATGTCGGTTTTGACCGCCATATATGAGTTTGATTGTCTCTTCCTTGCTTTAAGACTGTGAAAAACTTCATGAGCCACTACTATGTTGTCTGAAATCAATCTTCCCGGTATAAAAGCATTCTGGTTCTCAGAGATGATGTGTGGCAGATGAAGCTTCAAACGGTTAACCAAGATTTTTGATATAATCTTGTAAGATACATTGCATAACGCAATGGGTCTGAAGTCTTTCATTCCGGAGGGAGGATAGATCTTAGGAATCAAACATAAATTTGTGTGATTGTGTTGCTGATCTAACTCCCCCGTAGTGAAAAATCTCTCTATCTCTTCTCGTATGTCATCTTTACAATCCTCCCAAAACGTCTGATAGAAAGCTGCGGAAAAACCATCTGGACCAGGGGCACGGTGAGGTCCCATGTCAAAGAGGGCTACTCTAATTTCTTCCTCGGAGATTGGCTTAGTTAAATCATCATCCATGACCTGAGTAATACGTTTTTCAAATCCTGAGAAGACCCCTGCATATAGCTCCATATCGATCTCTTCTGAAGCATATAGCTGATGAAAATACGTAGTTGCAACATCTGAGATTTCTTTCTGCCCTTTACGTGTGATACCTTGATCATCTTGTATCAGGTTTATTGTGTTCCTTGCTCTCCTGGCTTTCGTAACAGCATGAAAGAAACGCGTGTTTCTATCTCCAGAACGTAGCCACATGACTTTACTCTTCTGTTTCCAATATATCTCCTCCTCTAAGTAAGCTTCATTAAGATCTTCTTTTAGGGCATTCCTCTTTTCTGTAGTAAAAGCAGCTGAAGTTACTGCTTCATCCAGCTTCTTTCTTAAACTAGAGATTTTCTCTTCTGCGTTGTGTCTGTTATGCCTTTTCCATCTAGAAATCTGTTGACGGCATCAAATGATTCTCTGAGTTAAAGGGATACGCATTAGTTGAGCCTGGCCCATACCACACCAACCTCTACGTACTGATTCCTGAAAGCCTTCTTTAGTAATCATTATATTATCATATCTGAAAACTCTTCGAGGGATATCATGTTCCTGAGACATAAATGTGATCATAGGACGGTGATCAGATTCACCCATCTCAAGAAACTCTGTATGTGAGACATGGAAACGTTCAAACCAATGTCTGTTAGCCATAGAACGATCTAAACAACATCTAACCAAGTGAGATCCTCTCTGACCAGCCCATGAAAATCGGTCACCAACCGATTGTAGATCAGTGAAGTCACATGTTCTCATCATTGAACGGAATTCATGAAAGGACGCTTCTGATCGTATTCTGCCACCAATTTTTTCTTGGTTACTAACAATCTCATTAAAGTCTCCTAAAGCAAACCAAGGTTCATTCTTGCGATTAATACCAAGTCTCATAAGTTTCTCCCAAGTATGTGTTCTTAAAGCTTGAATAGGATGACCGTAGACAAAAGACAAATATAATTGATATTCATTGCAGGAAACATTACAATCAATGAGATTTGCAGAGCTACTAATAACAGAAAGCTGAACATGATGCTTATAAAAGATGACTAAACCCCCACCCATTCCAACCGGAGACACTAAGACAGAATACACACTACCAAGTTGATCCCCCACATCTCTAACATAATCATCTTGTTGCTTGGTTTCTGAAAGGCAAATGATGTCCGGGAGATATTTGCGGTCTATCTCTTTGAGGCGTCGAACTGTCGAGTCACTGCCAAGACCTTGACAGTTCCAACTGAGTGTCCTCATGGAGGCAGTGGTGGTTCTGGGCCCACCGCGCCTCTCTGCTCTACCTTATCAGCCTTGTTCTCCTCAGAACTGTCCTTCTCATCAGCTACTTCACGACGCTTCACTGTGTTGCTTCTGCTCGATTCACCAGTTTGAAATTTAGCAAACTTAGAAGTATCACCAGTAATGTCCTGCAGCCAAGCCTTCCTCTTCTGATTCTTGTACTCTGCAACTCGTTCCTCATTAAACATCTCCATCGGATAGTAGTCCTCAAAGAAAAGGGTCTCTCTGTACGGTCTGTTCCATAACTCGTCATCATCGTTTCCTGCCTCCATAGCAGCAACACTGCGTTCATACTCAACTTGAACTGGATCCTCTTGATGATCTCCACCCTCATTTGTTGCTTCCTCGTTGATTTCTTCAATAATGACTCCATGATTTGGATTCCTCTCCTCCTCTTCATGGTCATCCCCACTATCACCTTCATCATCATCTGGTCCTGGACCTCCATTAACAATGACACATGCCCCCGAATCATGGGTAAGCATTCCACAGAGTTTGCAAAAGCCTCGTAGCCTTTCATACTGGAACTTGAGCAGCGTATTCACCCCCAGAGTGAATTGGAATTTTCGTTGAAACTTTAGAGGATGGGTTACATTCCAGTTCAGACGGACACAAACAAACTCCATTCGCCCTCCAAGTTCCTCATTATACTCCATTTGAATGTACTGCCCCATCTCTCTTGCAATGTGAACGATGACTTGTCGATTCATGTACTGGTAAGGAATGCCTCGAATTTGCACCCAGAAAGGGATGAAGTTGAGAAGTCCCAAATCCATCAAAGGTGTCCACTTTTGTAACACCAACATACGTTCCGCATAAGACCAAGGGCCTCTCCTCAGCACAGTCTCCATTGCCTCTTCAGACGGGAAGACAAATTGAAATCTTCTTCCTTCAACAATTCGCCCACGAACAATACCTTCCAATCCCCAGATACGAGGCATAGATGCAACAATTGCACGCAGGTTTTGACGTCGAGGTATGACTGGACGACCAATGAGTATGAATCGGTTTTCCTCCTCTGCTTGTCGTACAATCTCCGTAGGGAGTACAAATGGGGCATCATCACACCCCAAATTGATGTCTTGAATCGATTTTCTTAAGTTCTCCGACATTTCTCTCTGAAAGAATACGAATTTCCAGTAGAAAAGTAGAAGAATTGATAACAGATTGAAAGAGGTTATGGGGAATAAAATTACAGACGATGTGATTTTAAACTCGCATAATCTTCGTAACCGTTTATCAACTACAACATCACAAAAGGAAATGGTTTCCTTCGTGGAGAAATCAGACATCATGGGTAGTTGTGGAGAAAAACTGCCCACTCCATCAAAACAAAGATACTCAACCACGAAATTCGTGGCGAAGAAACTCAGAAATTCCGTTTGATCGGAAATCGCCCTAACCGTCGCTCTCTTCTCTCTCATATTTCTTTTTTTCATTGTCTTTCAGAGAGGTTTTTCTTATTACACACGATTAAGTATTAACCACGTTTTCGTATTTAATATTTTAAAATTTTTATATTTGGGCATGGCTCAGGAGAATTCCTACTTAGATGTGAATCTGAATTGGCGTCGTCTCAAAGGGAGTTAAACAAGAAGCGTCGTCGTTTTGGACGATTCGAACAAGAGAATGTGGTCGTCTGGTCTCTCTCTCTTGTTCCTTCCGCTGCCAATAAATAAATGGAACTGTCTTCTGCGTCCGCCATGTTCAGTGAATCCTCCTCCGCTCAGCTTCTCAGACCTAAGCTCGGTTTTGCAGTTTCTATTCCTCGGAGATCCTCGATCGTTTCTTCATCTTCTTCTTCTCCTCCTCGTCCCCGATTCTTGCGGATGGAAACTCAATCTCAGCCTCTTCAATCAATCTCCTGCGCTTCTTCACCCACCAACAACGTTTCTTCTCTCTCTAACGAATCAGGTTAGTTTTGCGATGGAAGCTCACTTCAAGTTCTGTTCTTTTGTTTGTCTCACTGAGAGTCTGTCTTTGTTTTTGTTGTTGGTTGATGATTGAGATGAGCAGGTAGAGTTGGAGAAGTGAAGAGAGTAACAAAGGAGACGAATGTGTCAGTGAAGATCAACTTGGATGGCACTGGAGTCGCTGACAGTTCCACTGGAATCCCTTTCCTTGACCATATGCTTGATGTAATAAAAAATGTTTGTTGTACCTTTTTTTTTAAAATGTTTGCTTAATTATTTAGACATAGGTTGATTGATGTTTTTTTTGGTTAGCAGCAACTTGCTTCACACGGCTTGTTTGATGTGCACGTAAGAGCTACTGGTGATGTTCACATCGATGACCATCACACTAACGAAGATATTGCTCTTGCCATTGGAACCGTCAGTCTTTTTTACTTGCTTACTCTCTCTTTTCTTCTGCCATAGACCTAATAATGAGCAACATTTCTAAGTTGTGAAGTGTTGAAAACCTTCTAGGCTCTTTTAAAGGCACTTGGTGAGCGTAAAGGGATTAATCGGTTTGGTGACTTCACTGCTCCTCTAGATGAGGCGCTTATTCATGTTTCCCTGGTAATAATGGAAACTTTCGGTGGATATATCTCAGACTTGCTTACTGCTTTTATAATGAAACAATAACCACATTTGCCAGGACTTGTCTGGTAGACCATATCTTGGTTACAACTTGGAGATTCCAACCCAGAGAGTTGGAAACTATGACACTCAGGTTCTACAATGTCTTTTATTTATTTCTTTATTTGATGTTTAAGTTAAAAATTTGTAAAATTCTTTCTATATGTGTAGTTGGTGGAGCACTTTTTCCAGTCGTTGGTGAATACTTCCGGTATGACACTTCACATCCGTCAGGTAATCGAACGGGTTCATGAGTATGTAGTCTGCTTGGCAACCTTTTGAAGATAGTGTTTTAATATTCGTTTTGGTTACAACACAGCTTGCTGGTAAAAACTCGCATCACATAATAGAGGCGACGTTTAAGGCCTTTGCCAGAGCTCTACGACAAGCAACGGAGAATGACCCTCGCCGTGGTGGGACCATTCCAAGGTTTTGACTTGTCTTCTTATCCTCCACATCACATTCACTTAGCTTAGGAAGTATTCATAATATATAGATAATGCAAGATTTGTTATATCCTTTGTGGATCCCGAGGGGTGCATCTTTGTTGTCTTGATGAAGAATTGTATATTATTTGTTTGAGGTGTGGTTGCTTTTGGGAATTTTGCAGTTCAAAAGGAGTCTTGTCACGGTCTTGAGAGAGAGCTGAGCAATCACAAAGAAAAGCTCTCAGTATTATTATCGAGTTCATAAAGCAAGGATGTTGCCAAACTGTCAAGAACAAGAAGTGAATTAGACTGAAGATTACACACTTGGGTTCTCATCTACTCCCTCTGTTCCTAAATAGAGGATGTTTTAGAAAAATTGGATGTTCTAATATATAAGATGTTTTCATTTTTCTAAGTAACTTTTGCCTTTATTAAAAATTGTGTAGCCAATCATATTTAATCATCTATTTTGTAATTGGTTAAACATTATTAATTGTTTAATTTTAGTGATATTTTCTAGACAAAAAATAGTTTTCTTAATATGTGTGTTTTTATCTAAACATTTTATATTCAGGAACAGAGGGAGTATAAAACAAGGATGCGCGTTTTTCACAGGTGTGCTTTGCTTTTGCTGGAGACTCTTATTGCCTTGTTCTTGATAGGTTGCTTTTATTGGTCAATTGTGTCTTATATGGCTAAAAGAACATGGAGAAAGTAAGAGAGGAGAGAGTGAAGGACATTAGAATACTTTGGTTACTTCTGTCTGATTAGTATGGTAACTTCTTCACAAGATTTGCACTTATCTTTACATGCTTTGGTGGTTGTGGTTTAGCTAAATGTGTGTATTATTCCTCATTAGCTTAACGTTGTTTCCTTCCCGTTTTTCTTGTTCCTTATTTACTACCATGTATATAATGAACTGGTTGTTCTTATAATTCGCTAACTTGCATAGACGATGATTTCGAGTTTATTCATTGAACCTCTTACATTATTCAAGTGGCAATTTTACGTTGATGTTAGGTATTATTCAACTTACTAGTTGTTATCTCCATCAAACATATTTCTCTTTGACTGCTCTGCATAATCTTAGTACAGCATAATGGTAGTTTTTTTTTTTGCAATAGGGTATCAAATATGCAGATCTCTTTCTCTGTAGTAACCCTTAAATCAGCATTCTAATATCAGCAAAGAATGTGTTTAACATTTTCGCTCACTGCTGTGCTTGTGATTCGTGATTCATGAATCCAGCATGTTAGGTTATCCGATTTCATTTTCTTAAAATCTTAAGGTGATGCATATATTGTAAGTCTTGACATTTCTTTGTGACTATACACACTTCCATCTAAAATTTCATTGGCTTGTTCAATACACGTTTGAATTATTGTTCTTTCAATAAACTGATATGCGGATACTACTTTGCACGTTTGATCATGTCAGTGTATATTCAGTGGCTTTGATTTTCCTGAGTGTAAAATCTCAGACCATGTATATTCAGTGGCTTTGATCATGTCAGTGTATATTCAGTGGCTTTGAACTTCCTGAGTTTAAAATCTCAGTGGCTGGCAGATCTGCTGCCAGCATTAAGACTTCTATTTTGCTTTTGTTCTCCTTTATTTTTCGTAAAGTAGGTTTATCTCCATCAAGTTGGACTTAGAAGTTTAGAACCAAAGCCTTAGTAGAGATGACTCCCGTCCTCTTAATGATTTGGCATCTGTTTGTTATTTCAGATCAGGGCCACATAAATCATTTCCTTGATCTTTCAGAAGAAGGTTCAAGATCCTAAACCCCTCTGTGTTTCGCTAACACTGGAAGGGATGCCCCAAATGGTGTTCTTAAGAGTCTAGCATCTAACAATATCACAATTTATGTGGCAACAATAGTTCCTTTTCATCCTGCTTTGTGCTTGTGGTTGGCAACAAGAGTTGTGGTGCCTAAGTAGGTAATAATTTCTGTGTTTAAATTTTTACGAATTGTGATGAAATTAAAAAGCAGACAAGAAGAAGCCTTGTACCATGTGGGTTGTTTTGGCCACTAGAATATATGAATCTTGTTTCTCCTTTTCACTTTATTTATGTCTCTGTTTAATTGACAAGTTAGGTATATAAGGGTTTTAATGATTTTTCACTCTACTGTTGTGTGCTAATTTCATCTAATCGGTTGAATCATAGTGCTTCTGACCAAACTTTCTTTCCTGTATTCACTAGTAGACTCTATTCATGACATCTTATGTGTATTAAAAGATTTCTGCAAGAGATTTATATGCATACTATATAAATGACAAATGATATATCTCAATAACATATATCAACATTTGTATCGATTTTGTCAAAATAAGAAAAACATTTGTATCGATGAATATTTATTTTTCACCATTTGATTGAGAGTTTATTCTAAGGTTACCGATACTAAATGTTATTTAACGTGTACATAGGATCATAGTGTGCCCACTGCCCACCACCATCATAACAAGTAGCAGGATATAAATAGATAGGACAAAGTACTTTGTGTAGTGGGTAAGAGTTTAATGCATATGATATTTACACATACTAACGAAAAACATATATAAAAAGGCTCGAAATTGTGCAATGTCTTAATCATGTTACTATAAGATTAGCTAGACTAATGTCAAGTCAGTGCATGGATTTAAATCATTAGTCCTTTTGAATTTGATTTCTCTCCCTTTTAACATTTTCAAAATTTTCTCCTTGCTTTTTCTGTAAAGCAAACGGCGGTTAATTCGTAGCCGTCCATTGTGGACTCACTGAATTAGATTAAATGGTTTGCCGTCAATTTCAGTTTTCATCTCATACTAATTGTGTTTTGTCTCTGTAATCTGTATAATATTATTATCAAAGGACGGAAAGAGTAAGGATGTTTCAATAATGGGTTCTATATGTCATTGTCCCGTTTTACATTTTGTACATATCCACTGAAAATAGTTTTAGCATACGTCAATTCTAAGTAGCTTTAATAATTCAACTTCAAATTACTTTTTATCCTATGCTTCTGTTTGATATCCACTTTACCCTATGCTTCTGTTTGATACCACAAGCAAAATTAGCAAAAACTAATAAATTAATTAGTTTAAAAATATGTAATGAGTCTCATTGTGGCTTGCTTAATTATCACGTTACTGAAGACATAAATATTCGGTCCAAGCATTATCACGCGTGACTGATTCATTTACAGCCTTTCAAAAATCATCTTCACAAACACATGTGTTCTTCTTACATTATACTACGGAAAAAATAATAACATAAACAAATATTTTTTTGTATATACTTTATAAGGTCTATCTATAGTATTTAAACCGGCAATGCTTCACTGGTTTCCGACTCAACGCATGTGGTGGTCAGTGGGGATGGCCCACGTATCTCTTTCAACTTTAATTTGTGGGTTTCTTTAAGCGATCTATACGATAAAGCGAAGCTTAGGATACTTATTACCACCACCCCAAACACGCCCTTATCACACGTCATCATCACCCAAAACTACGCATCTCTTCCGTTCACAATAGCACACCATAATCAACACAACCCTGCGCATTCTAGACGGAGCCGATACGTGTCGCTCTATTGACTTATCCACGTCATCGATTACTTTGTGCCATTTCTAGGGTTTTCTGCAATCTCACTCCAAAAAACACTTTCGTCGTTCACCTTCCTCTCTCTCCACTGTTTGTTATCTTCTTCTCTCGAAGTTCGTTAAGCTATTCCGATCGAAGATGGGGTCGGTCTCCGATCCAGGCGAGTTGACCGAGTTAGCTCAGCCGAGTTTCGAGGAGTTTGAGAAGCAGACGTCGCTGATGACGAGCTGCACGCTTCTCTGGAAAGAGCTCTCCGATCACTTCACGACGCTTGAGGAGAACCTGATGAAGAAATCGGAGGCGCTGAAGGAGATGATCGGAGCCCTAGACAGCCAGACTCAGACCTCCCTCGAGTCGCTGAAGCGCAGGGAGGCCACGATCGAGCGGAGCGTGGAGATCGTCGCCGGAAAAGTCGGGGAAAGAGCTCGAGCCGCTCTTGAGTCGCTCGAGAAAGCTAGAGACGGTGGAGGAGGAGAAGACTCCGGAGAGGTTGAGGATGATGAGGAAGGGCTGCTCTCTGCTTTGAAGTCTCTGTGTTTGAAGATGGACGCGAGGGGGTTCTGGAGCTTCGTGACGGCGAGGAAGAAGGAGCTCGAGGGGCTCCGGTCGAAGATTCCGGCGGCGTTGGTGGATTGTGTGGATCCGGCGATGCTGGTGCTCGAGGCGATATCCGAGGTGTTTCCGGTGGATAAGAGGGGTTCTGGAGAGAAGATGAGTAATGATTTCGGGTGGGCTTGTGTGGTGATTCTTGAGAGCTTGGCGCCTGTGATGGTGGATCCTGTGATTGGGAAGGGGAGGCTGATGGTTACTCCGAGGGTTAGGGAGAAGGCTAAGGAGATTGCGGAGACGTGGAAGGCGGGGTTGGAGGAGAGAGGGAGGGTGGAGAATGTTAAGACTCCTGATGTGCATACGTTTCTTCAGCATGTTGTGACGTTTGGGATTGTTAAGAGTGAGGATCTTGGTCTTTATAGGAAGCTTGTTGTTGGATCCGCTTGGCGTAAACAGATGCCTAAGCTTGCTGTTTTAGTTGGTTTGGGTGATCAAATGCCTGGTAAGCCAATCTTCTCATTATATTGCATGACTTGTTGTGAAGTCTTAGACTTTAGTGACATAGGCTGATTAGAACTGATGATAAGCTGTGTGTAGTTCAAGTCTTTTGAATGATGGTTTTGAGTTGTTATGCTTGCGCAGATATGATTGAAGAGTTAATCAGCAGGGGACAACAGCTTGATGCTGTTCATTTCACTTATGAAGTTGGCCTTGTGGATAAGTTCCCTCCCGTTCCTTTGCTCAAAGCCTATCTAAGGGACGCAAAGAAGACAGTCGCGGAAGACTCCAGCAATACTGGCAGAGCTTCGGTAATCTATACTCATTTATCTAACAGCTTGAACATCTTTTATTCGTGACTTAAATATTTATTATCTTTGTCATGTTAGCATCTTGTGGCGCGCAAGGAGCAATCAGCTCTCAAGGCAGTCTTGAGATGCATAGAAGAGTACAAGCTCGAGGAAGAGTTCCCTCCAGAGAACCTCAGGAAGCGCCTGGAACAGCTGGAGAAGACCAAAACCGAGAAGAGGAAACCAGCAGCTGTACCTGCGAACAAGAGAACCAGAGCCAGCTACAACGGTCCAATGCCACCAGCGAAGGCCGGGCGTATCACAAACGCATACGTCTCTTCCTTCCCGTTCATCAGATCACCCTCTCACTCCCCTCAGTACGCTTCACCTGCAGCATCTTACCCATCCCCACCGACCACTGTCTACAGCAACAGGAGCCCACCTTATCCATATTCCCCTGAGCTCATCCCCGCCTCGTACCAAGCCTCACCTATGGGTTACCCAGCTTACAACGGTTATTGCAACGGTCCTGTCCCTGTTCCAGCTCCAGCTCCTCCGGTTTACCACCCGCACTACCCTCAGCAGCACCACCAACACGCCCACCATCATCAGCAAGCTTACTACTGAATTTTAGACAGTGTGTGTGATGACAAATCAAGAAGGAAAGAATGGTAATAACCAACAACCACTGATACCGTGACAACTACTCTGTATCTGCATCTCTGTCTCTCTACGTTGTCCTGTCGTTTTGTCTGTTGTAATATTTTCGAAGCCTAACTCTGTTTTAGTAAGTTAGCTATCTTCTTCTGTTGTGTGTTAAAAACATCGGTCTCTGTTTCCGCTCATAAGCTTTTGTAATGCCCTAATATTCTGTCAAACAATCTTATCTTTCTGTTTATTATATGACAACTTCTCTTTGTCAGAAACCCTTCCTCTATATTCGTTTTTGGTTCAGACAGACATCTAAAGTACGGTTGGGTTCTTCACATCGAAACCACACTGGTTCTTTGCTTTCAATCTACTTATTGAACAAGACGTTGTTTCACTAATCTACTACAGAGCAGCAGGGACCTATCAGTCTTATAAGCGTTGCGAGGTAATAGTCTCTCTTCCAACCTCACCCTGCACACCACCTGTTCGACGATTTGTCTCTGTGAAACCTTGCCTGGTCTCTGTTACTTATAATGGCTTTGAAGATTCTCAGAGGAAGCTTTCACAGTTTGCCGAATCTCGCCTCCCGTTTTCGAGTAGCAGCATCACATCCTCTGTCGTCAAGATTCTACAGCAGCGAAACAGTAAAGGATTCAGGTTTGAGTGGTTGTGCCATTGAAACTGTGGATGATGCTGCTTGGGATGTCTCATCGTCTATATCACAAGCCTGGAAAGAGTTTCAAACAGACACTGCAAAAAACTCTTCCTTTAAAACACAAGGAGGAGAAACTATCATGCCTGATCTTGATCACGATGAAATCGACAATATGAGAATCCGTGGTGATCTCTTCTACAAGCTTGATCGAGGGTCAAAGGAGTTCGAGGAATACAACTATGACTTCCACCGCAAGAACCATCACCAGAAAACCAAGAAAGAGCAAAACAATGGTGAACAAGAAACAAAGATGAAGAAGGAGGCAGCAGCAGAGAGTAATCAAGAAGTTCGCGAGGAGTACAAGACGAGAGATGCGCCGAAGATCAACGCTTTCACTGGTGAAACGGATCATGTTAATGCAGCAGCTACGAAGAAGAGAGAGCGAACGCTTACGTTTAACCAGCTCACTGCTCCTTTTCACTACCCCTTTTGCCTAGACATTTACATCTCAAAGGCCTCGGTTCGAGCATGTGTGATCCACAGGGTGACTAGTAAGGTTGTTACTGTGGCTCATTCCATTTCGAAAGACATGAAGTTCGATCTTGGTTCGACTAGGAACGCAGTGGCTTGCGCTGCGGTTGGGACCGTTCTTGCGCAGAGAAGTTTGGAAGATGACATACATAACGTTATATATACGCCTAGGAAAGGAGATAAAGTGGAAGGTAAGCTTCAGGTTGTGCTACAAGCTATTATTGATAATGGTGTTAATGTTAAAGTGAAGCTCAAGCAGAGGAAACTCAAGAAGAAGACTTGTCATGTAACAGTACCCTATACCTAAAATCTTTGTTATTATTTTTTCATCTTCTTTATGCTGCTACTTTTGGAAGACAGAAGCATGCTGCGTTGTTTTATCTTTCAATAATGTCACACTTTAAAAAGATATATTTGGAAAACTGAAAATCATTTAGACAACTATAGTTTAGAACATGATAAGTAATTATTTTTGCAGGTTCACAACCCGAACTAAACTGAATCAAGCACAAATCAGACTGAGCTGAGTTCGTTTGAGTTTTATTTATTTGACTTTTATTGAATTGACAATGATTATTTCAACATTAACATTTTTTTTTAAAAATTAGCATTTACCTAAACTCTGAAATCTAACATTACTACAGAAAATCTGGAGGATTACGGCTCTAAAACGAAACTGAGGTATACATTTTAAAAAAAGAAGAAATTGATCTATACATGTGCTTGAATTTCCATTTTAAAAAGTACTCTCCTCACATCAATGAATTGAGAAAGAGGGTTTTAGCATTGGACATAAGGTATATAGAGGAGAGGAGAGGAGAAAAAGAAAAGAGTTATTCTCTCTGTTCCTGAAAATAAGATTTTCTAGACAATTCAAACATATTAAAAACATAATAAATATTTCCAATTAAACTTTTTATTTATTTTTATTATACATTTTTCAATAACTATCAACTAATGATATTCAGTCAATGTAAATATTTTTTTAATAATTAATACATCTTAAAACTATTCAAAGGTATCTTAAAAATATAAAAAATCTATTAATATGGAACAAGAACAAAATCTAAAAAATTAAAAATCATATATTCAGGAACGGAGGTAGCTCTTTTCTTTTTCTCCTCTCCTCTCCCCTCTTCTCATGTTTCTCCTCTCCTCTCCTCTATACCTTATGTAACTATTATCTCAGTTCTATAAAGCCTTATAAATTCTATTATCAAAAAAAAACTTTGGGACTTTGGACTGTAGCTGTACAAATATTAGATTTTGTGTTGTGGATGAGTTGGTGTAGCTGTAACATCATTGCTGTAGATTTTCTTAAAGAGAATTTAGTTAAATTGGTTGTAGCTACAAGTTTTTAACTATAGATATATCAATATAAAATATGTAATATATATTATATATAACATAATTACTTTTAAGTTAAAGTTATATTGATAAATAAATCATACTTATCAAAATTTACTATTATTTAATGTAATTAATAAATAATATTAATATTATTAAAAAATAATTAATTTAAAAATATTCTCAGACGTAAAAGTATTAAAATTATAGTAAAAATAATTTCTAAGTAATATTAAATTTTATCTCCGGTTATCTAATTTGTTTGATATTATAGATTATTTTTCCATTTTACAGATTCTACCGCCTAAATAGTAGGGTGGGGGGGGGAGGAGTGAATGGTTGGACTTTTACTAGCACTTTAACTTTAATTTTTAACAATCACTTATCTTAACCAATCATGCTGTAAATTTAGAGGGTGTTATTCAATCTATTTTAAATCAATGTTTTGTAATCAATTAAATTTAAAATTTAAAGCTAATTTTACTGGTAAATTTTAACATTTCTGCAGTATGAATTACATTTTAAGTTCAATCATTTTGTTTATGAGATTCCAGAGAAAATGATTTGAAATCTGTTTTAAATACAAATAGTTTTAAAAAATATTGGAGTACAGTAACACCAGATTTTAAAAACTAGATTTAAATCATTAACATATGGTTTTAGATAAAATTTATTAATACCATATCCAATAACACCATATTTTAGAATAGAATTTAGACTCATCATTCGAATTAGATGGATTATGATTGGAAACTCTATCAAAATACATAATTGAATAACACATTTCTTCAAAGTTAGAAAAAAACTTACAAACTCTTACCAATCAAAATGTCACTTTGTTTTTACAAGATACGACCAAAAGATAACACTTTTTGAAAATTTGTTTTAGACCAAAAAATGATAACTATGTTCTATTAGACTAATCTTATATTATTTATGTTCCATTAGGCTAATTCTTTTCAAAATGGCAATGATGCCTTTATTTTCAATTCTAAATTCGAAAATACAATTAACAAACCAATTGCTAAATATTAAAATATATTAATAATTAAAGTGATTAAACTAAAAGAAAACATTAAAAATCCCCAAATTAAAAATATATTTTTTTATTTTCTAAACTTTTCTATTTTTAAAAAAACTAAATCGTTTTTTTAAAAAAATTTCATTTTTTAAAAAGTGATTAAAATAAAAGAAAACATTAAATCAATTTGTATTTTTTGTAGAAAATCGATTTTTAATATATGTAAACAAAATATTTTCAAATATTTTATCCTCATATTTTCAGAACTGATTATCTTATCCGTAGAATATGTGTTATACATATTGTAAAATAAAGTAAATATGTTTGAAATCGATTTCTAAATAATGTGTAAATTCTGATTTCTAGATTTTAGAGCGATATGTTAAGCGTAAAATGTATATTTCAAATATTTTTTGGTTACTGTTATTTATCTATATCACGTTTTCTAAACATAGTATTTTTTACTTCGTAGAATATGCCAATTTTTTTAGTTTTTAATATTTTGATTTTTTTTATAAAACTATTTATTTAATTTATTTTCGAAAATACTGAAGAGCTTTAGAAGCAAAACTGCTACAAAACAGAAATTAGCTAATGGGATATAGTTATCAATTTTTTTTTGCCTAAAAAGACAGTTTTCCCACACTTTTTTTCTAATTGTTTTAGACAAAAATCCTATATATGAATGAAATATTTTCAAAACTATAATAATAAACGAGAGGAAAGGAAAGAACAAAGGGGATTCTTTTGTCCCTATTAAAGGCAAGATTGGTTCGGTGGAAACAAGTAAAACCCTAATCTCTACTTTCTTCTTCACTTGTGATCGAATCCACAAGAAAAACAATGATGACGTCTCATCTTCCGGCAGAGTTAGTAGAAGAAATAATATCTATCTAGGGACATAAGCAATGGCAAGAGTTAGCAAAATAGAGCACACGAACTGAGAGAACAAATGTAAAAACTCCATTAATTCCTTACAATGTTTTTTTTTCATATTGGGACATAAGCAATGGCGAGCTAATCTGGAAGCGGTGGTGGCATAGCTTAACCGCCGAGTGAGCAAATTATCGTGGACTTAATGATTAATAAACAAGAGGAACGGAAACATTAGGTTAATGTGGAATAAATGAATTGTAATGTGGAATAAATGAATTGTCGTCTATAAATAAAAGGAAAGGAAATAATATAGGGGAAATCATTTATTTGGTCTGTATAAAAGATAAAGTTGGTTCGGTGGAAAACTTTCAAACTCAAAACCCTAATTTCTACTTAGAGAGCCCCCATTGAATTGTTCTCGTCTTCCTTGTGTGATACACAACCTTTCATCATCAATAGACCAAAAAAGCCTCCCTCTTCCCTTGGGATAAAGTCCACGAGAGAGAGAGAAACAATGATGATGTCTGATCTTCCGGCTGATTTGGTAGAAGAAATACTCTCTAGGGTTCCAGCCACATCTTTGATACGATGGAGATCTACTTGCAAAAGATGGAACGCTTTGTTCAAAGACCAAAGGTTCACCGAGAAGCACCTTAGTAGCGTTCCAAAGCAGCTTCGCGTTCTCATATTGGAGGGAAATATGCTTTATCCTACGAGCATAGATCTGAACTCTGTTCCTCCGTCTATTGAATTTAGCGATTCACTTAGCCTAAATAATTCTAATAACTCAGAAGAGGTCGTCTATATAGACACAGTTTTTCATTGCGATGGTTTGTTGTTATGCACCACCGTGGAGGATGAACTCGTGCTTTGGAATCCTTGTTTAGGGGAAACTAGGTTGATCAAACAAAACAATGGTAGCAAGTATTTCTCTCGTGGAAGCTTCCCCGATGGTACCTTGTGTTTCGCTTCCGGATGCGCCTGCGGATACCGTGGAGGGAGAGAGATTAAGTTTGCTTTAGGATACGAAAAGAATCAAATATGCCGAAGCTACAAAATCTTGATGTTTTGGGGATGGCACAAAACAGAAGGCGACAAAGTTGATGATCGTGGATTTGAAATCTACGACTTCGACTCCAACGCGTGGAGAGTTGTTAATGCTCCCAACAGCTTTGTAATAAGATCCCATGGCGTGACTTTGAAAGGAAATACTTACTGGGTTTCTTCTGTTGGCACAGTCGGCGACTGCGTACTCAGTTTTGATTTTACAAGAGAAAGATTTATACGTTTGTGTTTTCCTCTCCCATCTCATGACTGTCTGTATACGGCTCTATCGGTTGTTAGAGAAGAACTCTCGGTGTTACGTTGTATAAAAGGTTCATCAACGATGGAGATGTGGGTGACCAATAAAATGGACACTAGTTGTGAAGCAGATTTGTCATGGAGCAAATCCTTTGCTGTGGATTATGGTCTTGATGTTTACTCGTGTCTTTTAATCGACGAGCGTAAGAAAGTGGCTTTGTGTGATTCATATTTTAGGAACGGCATGAGCTGGGTATGTACTGTTGGTGAAGTAGATGAATATTACACAGAAACCCCTTTTGAAGAAAATTATTTCACACGTGCTCATATTTTCAATTATGTTCCAAGTTTGGTTCACATCCAGCAAGATACTTTATCATATGTTTTTGATAAAAGTTACCGTAGAAGATGGGATGATCGTAGCAGAGAAGATGATCGTAAAATGTGGGAGGATTATCAGGACCAGCTGGAACAAGAGATCCAGTTTCAACAAGAGATTGATGACATGAACTCCGCAGTAGAAGAATGGGACTGGTGGGAGATAGAGTGTACTGCTCTTAGCAGTGGTCGTAGAAGCGGAGGTTGTGGGTGGAAGACGAGGTGAGCTTCCCTTGTGACACAAGTGATCTCTCCTGATATTTTATTCACCCGTCTTTGTTGTCTCATTATATTTTGTATAATCATGGCAGTTTCTGCTACTTCTTGAAATTTATTTATCACCTTGAACAATATCTCAGTTCTCAAAAAGGAACTCTTTGGCACTCTATCTTCTCATATCTTGCTCAATTGTTAGCTTTGGCATTCATTTTTACAGATTTTATTGATTTCAGTTCACCCTTACACTAGAACGTGTTAGTTTCCCACTCTGGATCGTATAGAGACAAAAGATTTACATACAAATAACCTCATCACCTCACTACCCCAGCCAGGCGAGGTATAATGCGCTCGCCCTCCCTCGTTTTTGTGTTCTTTCTTTTTCCTAGAACACTTGTGATGAAGCTTTGTTGCAAGTATATAAACCAATAGGTTTGTTTGAAAATAGTATATTAAACTGTTGTGATTAAACCGATTTAGTATCAATTTATGCTGGGGATGAGAGTATATCCTTCTCATTTAACCTTGGTTGATGAAGATGATGACATGAAGGGGATTTTAGGAGGAAGACCTTGGCTACGACAAAAAGTTGGAGTTTGAAGAGAATTAATGATTTTGAATCTGACTAATATAGTTATAGGAATTGCTGTTTTGGTATTTGCAGTTGGTATTCTAGTGTTCTTGCTAATTACACTTTATATTTTGCAATGTTGTTTTGAAGTTTTGGATTAAGTTAAAAGTGGATTTGGTTTCTAACATAACTCTCTTTAAAGCTATCAGTTCTTATCATGAACATATAAAGTTTTGCGTACCTTCTTGATGAAGCATACACGACCGCTTGTGGACCACTTTCTCGCCTTGAGTTGCGTCTCGCCATTTTAAACTAGCTACTACATCATCTCGTTGGTTCAAAAACATACCTTGTGATGGAAGAGTGTGCATATTTATTAGTTTCTTGCATCACTTTGTGAAGAAGCCGTTGATATGGCAAAGCTAACAATGCATCAAAACGATTTCATGTCATCTAATCCATTCACGTACATTCATCAAGCGTAATTCATTGTATATGTTCTCTTTTGCCTGCTCATCCTCTACACCTCCAAAAATCTCTTTAGTCACTCCTTATCATTACCCCCTTTCCGACAAGTTTGTCCTCAATCTTTACAAAAAAAAAATTGCCATGCTAACCTCCAAGAAATTGATCACCATCAAAGCTACTATAGATGAGGATTCTAGTCAAAGTTACGAAGCTCAAAAAATTAGCAGTCTCCATCTGGTCTTAGCAACAAGATGATTAGTTGTAGCACTGTAGGAAATTTACTTTTTTCTGAGAAGAGCTTGGAATATGACAGTGATCGTTGGCGAGATAGCCTCTGGATAAGAAACGTCAGTAGATTCAAAATCATCGTTGTAGTGAATAAATATGACTTCATGCGCCAGCTGTTTTTTTTAGTATAGTGTGCGAGACTCCTTGCCATTTTTCTTGGATATGTAACATCACTAGAGTCTGTCTTGCTTATACTTGTTCTTAATTTATGTGTGAAATGTGTATATAGGCACCTTGGATAATTGTTAAAACCAACCTAAATATTGAAGTCAAATGCATTAGTGTACCCCAATTTCAGTCAAATGCAGAACCAACCTAAATGGATGATGAAAATACTATTTAGTCCTTATGACCAAACAAAAAAACAAAGGGGTATTTACGTTTCTATCCTTTTGGAAGTCTACATGTAGAAGAATGAAGTCTACATATTTTTAGACCTCCATCGAAGTCTAATTTGTAGACTTGGTGTGTAGTCTACACCAAAATTTTATCTAAAATTTAGTTTTAAAATTGTTTAAAATAATTATTGTGATAAATTTAAACTAATCATCAATATAATGGATAGTATGAAGTAAATATATAAAAGATTTATATAACTGAATAATTTTAAAGAATATATACTAAATTGGTATCCATGTGTTAAGCAATGTTCATAGTGTAGAAACAAAATGTTGTAACATGATAGGTCTTTTAGTGGTAGATTTTTAGAATTAGACTTTCGATTTTGATTTTTTTTTGTTTTATTGACTTAAATATGTTTATTAATGTTTAGTAGTTTATATTTTGTGTAATTTTGCTATTTGATACAGTAAATGAGACTTTTTGAGTATCAAGCAAACTATTTAGGGTTTGAGATTTGTGGTTTAGGGTTTCATAGACCTACAATAAAGTCTATAAATCTATAGACGTCTTTGTCAGTCTATTTTATCTTTGTATATCTTTAATTTTAAATTAAATGTTCCAATTTAAATCATCATATATTATGAATATTTATTTTTGTTTTGTTTTTTTGTAACACATATTTTATAAATTATATATTAAAAATAAAGAACGAATTTTATAAATTATATATTAAAATTATCAAAACAATAAAGAATAATAAATATTGAAATTGCCATAGTAGACTTTCTAAGAAGTCTACAAAATTACAACAAAGTATACTCCATTATTTTAATTTTAGTAGATTTCAAAAGAAGTCTATAGCGTCGTAAATTTTAACCTAGTTTCACTTTTGTCTCCATATATAAATGAAATTTACACAAATTCACTCAAAAATGGCTGCATATCTTCCTTCTCTCTAAAACTCTCTCCCTTCTCTCTAAAACTCTCTCACTTCTCTCTAAAATTCTCCAACTTCTCTCATATCTTTCTCATAATATCTTGTTATTTTAGGTATTATGATTCATGGTTTTCATCTTCTTCTTTAAAAATGTAAGTTTTAGATCTATATAATTTAAATGTGTAGTTTTATATTATGTTTCTCACAATATTATATTTTTTGTAGGTATTATCATTCATGGTTTTCATATTCTCCTCTAAAAATGTAAGTTTTAGATCTATAGATTTTGAATGTGTAATTTTATGTTATTTCTTTCTCACAATATTATCTTTTTTTTAGGTATTATCATTCATGGTTTTCATCTTCTCCTCTAAAAATGTAAGTTTTAGATCTATAGATTTTAAATCTATCTTTATATGTTTATATTCAAATAAAATGATAGATCAATTTCTGTGCATTTAATTTGCTAATGTTTAAATTTATAAATTCTATTTTTAAGTATTTTTAGATTTAAAACTAGATTCACATTTCAAAATATACACATTTTTCCAGATCTGAAAATTATCTAATAAAGTTTGCTTATAATCTAAGGCTAGTTGACTTCATATGAAGTCTACAAAACCACAAATTTTAAGTAGACTTCATTGAAAGTCTACAGAAATATGACTTTAATTTTTTTTCATATGCTCTTTAATTAATTTAATCTAATTTTGCAGATATTTTCTTTCATGGTTGTTATTTTCTCCTCCCAAAAATGTAAGATTTATATCTATAGATTTTAAATATGTGCTTTATATTTATATTTAAATAAAATTGCATATTCAAACTATATGTACTTTATTTATTACTATTTTATCTTATAAATTATATTTTCTAAAGTTTTAATATTTTATCTTATTTCTCATAATTTGATTTTATTTTGCAGTTATTCTCTTCCAATGTTTTCAAATCATCTTCCCAAAAATGTAAGATTTACATTTATTCATTATAGGGATATTTTTTCTTGTTTTTATTGTACCTAATTTATAGATTCATAGTTATGTTTTTGTTTTTTACTACAAAGTTGACCAAAAAACAATTTTTAAATATTTTTCGGAACAAAGAGTATTTCAAATTTTCTAAATGTACACTATAATTCTGAAATTTTCCGCTAGTGTAGACTCCAAAGAAAGTTTACAAAACCATGAACTTTCAGTAGACTTAATAAAAAGTCTACTAAAATATGATTTATATTTTTTCTTATGTTTTTCTCATAACTTTATCTTACTTTGCAGGTACTCTTTTCCAAGACTTCATATAAGACATCAAGATTATGAAAATATTCATTTGTAATAATTTCTCATAATAAAATATTCATTTGTAAATAATTGCTTAATACATAATTTATAAATATTGTATTTATTTTTTAGTTGTGTTTCACTTGTATGATATTATCAATTTTTGCACAAGATACTCTAGTCAACCAAACAATTAAAAACACCATAAGCTAGAACAATAACTAGCACACATGTGAGAAGAAAAATCCATACAAAATTTCCAAGAAGTTTCAAAGAGTAAAACTAATCACAATTTTTTGATGTTTCAAGTGTATAATTATAACACATCAACTTTTGATATTCATCCAAGACAATTAAGATTTACTAACATACACTATAAAATAATTAAAGCATGCAAAAATATTATGAATAATACACAAATGCACTTCTAATAAAATTTACGACGTAGACTTCAATTGCGGTCTACATATGTAGACTTGCAAAGATGTTTACACTTATTATCTAACATATAGTCAAAAATTGTAGTCTACTTGGCTCTGGCTTGATACACAAAGGCATACAAAATTTGTTTTAGACAACTCGATCACACCACCCTCTCGATCTTCTTATCTAGATCATAATCTTCTTGTACCATTTGAAGAAGTTCAACATGTGTACAACCATCTTTCAAAGGGAAAATCATCCCTCCTTTATCTTTATTGACCACAAACTCTCACAATGAACCTTTATCCACCTATTCTCCGTATACGGCCGGTAATTGAGTCATTTCTTGCAAAAAAAATATAATTTCACGTAATTAGCTTATAAATATTAATTGTTTCATAAAATTATAAACGTAGACTTACAATTATGTCTACAGTTAACACCTAACAACATTGTGAAATCAAAAGTATTATAATTTCATAACTACAACAGTTTTTCTTTTCAAAATCACTCAAACCTATTAGGATTAACTAACAAACACTTTCAAACAAAAAAAAATCTAGAATAAACTTTATGAATAATTCAGAAATTCAGTTTTAATTTATTTTCCTACGTAGACTTTTCAATCAGTCCACGACAGTGTAGACGTTCGTTTTAGTTTACGTTTGTAGACGGTCAAATAGGTCTACTATTTGAGTTAGTTTTTGCAATTGAAAATTTTACGGGTTACTTTTTTTATTTGACCAGAACTCATCCAAGTTTTGACTTTATATATTTAGACTTCCTTTTTAGCCTACCACATTAAAAAGGTTATTTTTTGTTATTGACCAGAACCCATCCAAGTTTTGACTTTCGAAGGTAGATTTCATATGTAGTTTACATGTTTTAATTTTTTTTGAAAATGTTAGTTTTGCAATTGACCATTGTTTGACTTTCTATGTGTAGATTAAAATAAACGTCTACAGCTTGGTAGACTTCGCATACGGTCTAACTTCAAAACCCATAGGTTGGTTTTGCATTTGACCAAAATAAATATGTAGACTTCACAAACAGTCTATATTTTTTTGTGCAAGATGAGAAGACTGCATTTTAAGTCTACAATTTAAAAAATATTTATTTTATTTAAAAACATTTTAGTCAAATACAAAACTAACCTATTCAACGAAATCATTGTTTTGGTCAAATGCAAAACTGATCTTAAGTAGACTTTTTTGGCAGCCTACATTTCATAGACTTCCATTGAAGTCTACTTAAGAAAGTCAAAAGTTCGGTCAAATGTAAAACTAACTTCTTTTATGTAGCCGTCTTGGTAGGTCTACGTAGATTTTTGTTTTTGTAGTCAAAGGTAAGTATGTAGACTGCTGGGGAAGTCTGCGTTACAAAAAAATATTAAAAATGTCAATTGCGAAACTGACTTATTCGTTGACAAATAGACTGAATCGTACGTCTACACATTGGTGTAGACATATAAAGCAGTCTACCATCGCGACACAGACTGAAAAAGTGGTGAAAACAATGTAACCAATTACCTTTTTCCGGTGTGAACCTCGATTCCGACCCTTTCAACCGTCCAAACTCATAAACTGAGCAAAATGAAGCATCTTTGACAATTTACTAATGAAGAAACTCGAAAATATGAAATTTGTGAGATGAAAATGAAAGTTGTGAGAGTTTTTAAGATAGAAATGTAGAGGAAATGAGAAGAAATGAAAGATTTGTTGACTTAGAGAAGAGAAAAAGTGGTTAAAATTGAGTTATTGAGCTTTTATGAGCTCAAACATGGTGGTTCAATGGTGGTTGCAAAATTGATGATGATGGCATTGTTGTAAATAAAAAGAAATGCTTAGGGTGTAATAGGTTTTTGGTTATTTTTGAAATTATTAAAAAAATAAATAATAATGGCAGTTTTGTAAATATTTCAAAAACATAAGGATGGTTTGGAAAATTCATTGATGAATAGTAATGAGAAAAAAAAGGGGTTGGTTTTAGATTTGACTTGAATTTTTAGGTTAGTATTGAAAAAAACCCTTATAACTAAGCTGCTCCAACTCTGAATAAGCAGAATTCATTGTGTACGACCAACACTTGTCTATGTATATTATGTAAAGCCAACAAGGTGCTGCAGCCTCAACGATGAGCACAAAACTCGCCAGATTCAAATATGACTCAATGAGATATCAATTTGATCATTTTAATGATTTCAAATATTTTCTAATAACTTTGTGGTCAACAATTTAGCTCTTTGAAATTTTGGAAAATTAATAAAACTAAAAAAAGCACAACATTAGTTTTGAACTTTGGATGTGGACTTATTGTATCTACAACTTGATTAGAAGAAAAAAACTGGCCTTTATTTTACAAATTATATTTTAATTTACTTTTTCCCCAAGGGATTGCCATATTTATGTATTTCCATTTAGTGCAAAAGAGCATCCACATAGTGAATCTACTAGAAGATCTCTTAATATAAAAAAAATATTAATATCTAAATCATGAAGTGTAGATTAGATACTAATTGAGCAAGATTTCTTAGCATTTTGATGTGTAGATACAAAACTACATCAATTATCATTAGATAATCGTTTTAATTCGCACGAGTGTGAACAAAGTAACTCGGTAACAAAAAGTTAAACTTTGCCCAAAACTGGGTGCGTCAGCGTAAAAACCAAAAAAAAAAGGAACAATATCAAGGGCATAATGGTGAATTACCCTTATTTGATTCGATCCACTTCAGCTTGAAGACTAACCACATCTGCAAAGAGAGAGTTAAAAATAAAAAATATTAAACGGAGAAGAAGAGAGATTGAGAAGCCTCTAGATCTGCCTGTAGAAACCGTTCGTTCTACTTCTCAATCACACAAAGCTTATAACTTTCCGATGATCTTCATCATAAATTTCGCTTTGACTGCGGTTGGTGTTTGTTTCTCTTTCTGCAGGGCGAATTAGGGTTTGAGTAACATGTCTTCTCCGTTCTATTCTCCGCAACAAGACCTCGGTCAATCTCCTCCTGGGTAATTTTCCTTTCTCCATAATCTTCTCTGTTTCGCTTTGCTTTTGATTTAATTCATTTGAACAAATGTGAATTCTTGAACTGAATTTTGTCTGAAAGTGGGACCAGTCTCCCTCTTTTAGACCTATAGATTGTAATAATATTCAAATCTCGAGTCATGAGAGAACTAAACAGTTCTTTCTTGAGTTTAAAAGATTAGATTGTGGAAACATGGGACTAAGCCAAAGTCAGGGTTCTTATTATACTAACTGCTGCTACAAAAAGAAAGGTTGTGTCTTAAGGGTTGACTATTGTGTGCGTGTGTCTATGGTCGTTTTGACATTTGATTCCTAAGAAAGCTTTCTTTTACCATTACAGTTTATTGAATATTATGTGTAGACATGTCTAAATGTTTTTTTTTGTGGTATATTTTTCACTAAATGTATCTTTTGTTTGATGTGAGTAATGTGTTTGTGCTAATTTTACATTGCAGGTTTGATAATGAACCAGTCCCAGTAAGTACCTACCAAGACACCGAACCAGTCCCGCTCTCAACTTATCACGAAACCGAACCTAACCAACCCCAAGCCACTCAGCAAGAGCTGGACGACTTCTGGGAGAACGGTTTCAACAGAGAAGAAGCCATCCAAGAGCCAGAGCCTCCCAAGGAAAACGGAAAGAGAAGCGTAGACAACAGCTCTTTCACTCATGGAGAAACTGATCTTAACCAGCTCCCAGCGATCCCTCCTGTTTCGACCGGTCAGGGTCCTCCTTACGCCCCTGTTGACTGGCCTAGCCCTGGTGATGTTTGGACTTGGAGAGTAGGGAGGAGAGTGACTGCTCTTGGGTTCCATCAGGACAGGTTCTTGATTCTCCCTCAGAGGCTTCAGCAGAAGAATGTCCCAAAGTCTTTTGCTAGCAAACCGGCTCTTGCTCGTTATATTCAGATGAGTTTCCCTGATATGGATGCTGATGCTTTCTTTGCTTCGTTTAGCTGGAAGATCCCTGCTCTCTTCCAGCCTGCTGACAAAGGTAAATACATTAATAATTAATAACTCGTGTTCTTAGTTTAAGCTTAAGCTAGTTTCTTCTTCTCTTTTTGTAGTTGATGCTGCGTCTCTCTTTGAGGAGACACCAAAGGAAGTAAAGACAGAAGGAGCTAGCGCTACAAACGTTGAGAATGGTAAAGAGGGAAACTCAAGATACAGCCAGAGGAAGAGGAACCCAATGCCGACGTTTGAATCCGTTGTAGAGAAACCTAAAGTCATCAAGAAGAAGAAAGGAGCTAAAACTCCTGGCTCCACTGGACCTCAATCCTCGACCAAACCGAAACCGTCTCGGCAATCTTCTAGACGCCCTTCGAACCAGCAGAGCGGTGGTGCTGTGGAGTTAAACCTCCAGAACGAGGAGGAGGAAGGTGGAGCTGCTGCTGCTGCTACCGCACCAAACACTAGCGGAAGGAGAAAGAAACGTAGAGTTAACGTTGAGGAGGAAGATGTCTCTATCCCTCACATCTATGTCTCTCCAATGAACGGTGTTCTCGCTGTCTCTCACGAGCCTATTGATGTTGACCCGATAGAGTTCGACAGCTACTTGAACTCTCTTGAAAACCTTCTTCACCAAGGTCCAGACGATGATGCTGCTGGGAGAGAGTCTTCCTCCTCTGTTCTCGTAAGGGCGAGTTCTCCAATGAGGGAGTACGAATGGGCTGAAGCTCGCATGAAGATCTCTTCTCTTCTAGAGAAAGACTTCCCTACTCTCTTCGTCTCCAAGGACGCTGCGGAGATAGCAGCGTTAGCAACTAAGCTGAGGAAAGATCCAAACCTCTCCGCTGAGGAGATAGTGAGGTTGAAGCTCATTGAAGAGATTCCAACGTTCAGCGAAGTGTTTCAGGAGAACAAAGCAGTGATCGAGGAAGCAGACAGGTTCTTCTCTGCCTTGGAGCTTAACAAAGCTAAAGTAGCTTCTCTTAAGTACGAGTACAGCGATCTGAAACACAAGCTAGGGAGTATCCAGATGGAAGTAGATGAGAACTCTGAGGCTATTCGTCAGATCGATGAACAGATCGCTCAGCTCCAAGCGAGGAGGACTGAGCTGAAGAAGTACATTGGTAGCAAGGAGAAGGAGAAGGTTGATCTGAGCTATGGGCAGAAGATGGTGGCGAACTCGATTCCTAAAGTGGTGCAGGAAGTTCAAGCGGCGAACTCGAAGAAGCCTGAGTGGGAATGCAAGAAGGAGAATGCTCTGAAGCGTGAGGAAGAGATCCTCTCCAAGTTCAATCCACTCAAAGGCTTCTTCCTTTAATGAAAATCAAAATCTGTGGGCTTGGTTGGTCTCTGTATCCTTCTGAGTAATCTTACCTTTTAGCCAGTCTTTGTTGTATTATTCTGTAGCGGCTTTTTCTATTTTCTTTTTGTGGGGTTGTTTGTTGAAGACTTCTTGAAAACATTTTACCTAGGCTTGGAGTTTTATGCTTATGTATGCTTATGTGGGTCGGATGTACTCTGGAAACTTTCTGTTAGTATTTAGCGGCAACTATTGAATTTTCTGTTATTGCATTACTCTGTTGATTACACTTTTGGTGTTATTATCAGTGGATTGCTGTTTTAGCTTTGGTTCATTAGGTTGTATATACACAATGTACCAAGATCTTTATCCATACGTGGTGAATGACCGGCGACCTGAACCAGTTACAGGTTGTTATCTTGTTGTGTGTCTTGCTAACGGCTAATAA
The DNA here is from genome assembly GCA_026261945.1 of Hirschfeldia incana. Classification (NCBI taxonomy): domain Eukaryota; kingdom Viridiplantae; phylum Streptophyta; class Magnoliopsida; order Brassicales; family Brassicaceae; genus Hirschfeldia; species Hirschfeldia incana. The sequence goes on along the minus strand of JABCMI010000013.1, from coordinate 6,484,591 downwards.
AAGTCACATTGTTGGCGGTTAGCTAAAGTGTTGTCTGAAAGAAAGACAAGGTTGAACCGAAGTACTACTGTCCCTGAACCTGTATGAAAGGTTACTACATATGAAACGAAACTAGGAAGATTTGAGATTTTGTCATTCTCTCACACTTGTAACAAAGATTCTAATGCAAAACATTTCATATTTAGAATTGCATCGTTACACAAAGCTGTCTTAATAAAAAAACAGACATTGCTAGATTTTTACAGAACAAGAACTAGCCTCCCACTTCCGATACCTTGTCCAAAACCTCCATCACCATCTCCCTCTGAAACCATCTTAGGAACCGTAACAACCAAAGCTCCATCAACACAAGCAACTGTAACAAGCTCAGGCCTTGTCGTCTCCGGAAGCCTAAAACGCCAGACATCAAGCTCCAACTCATCCAACGACAGACCCAAAGATAACCCGTTCGTCCTCACGACGATCTTGGTGATGCCCGGATGGATCTCCACCATATACGCCGTCATCTCCCCTCCTCCTCCGCCTCCGCCGTCGCCGTCGCGAAGACCGTCCGTCTCCGCCACGAATCTGAAGCAGTCGGGTCTCTCTTCCACGGAGACGTCTGCTTCGGATTTTAGCGGAAGCTCGAGGACGCGGTTGAAGATGTGCGGTAAACGACGGAGATTCTTTCCGGGTTCTCGGGTCGGGTTGTGGTGGTGGTGATGGATCAATGTGTTGTTGTTAAGAATCGGATGGACTCTCATGGCTTTCCGGGTCGGGTTTGATAAGAAGAGATTGGATCAAACTCAGTACTAGAGAGTATGGATTACAGATCGATTTCAAAGGAATCAAAACCATAAAAGAACAAGAAGATTGCGTTTTCCTCTTCTTCTATTTTCTGTTTATTAATGGGTGCAAAGGCTGACAACAGAAAAATGTGATAGATAAGGGAGGTTATATATTCATTTTACCGAAATACCCCTGCTTTAGTTTTTCTATAACGACGTGGTATTCTACTTTTTTTTTTTTTTTTTTTTTTTAACACGATTACTTCATTGGTTATATTAAAAGATACAAATGTTTGACAAGGATCAACTTCAATCAAAAAAAGTAAGACCTAACAAAAGAGCCGGATTTCGGTACAGCCGAATGAAACATTGGTCTCGACTCCCAAAAATTTTAAAAACTTTTTACATAGATATAAATCTCCAAACATTGAATTCGGCCCCCAAATTTTTTAGAGCTCTTAAGAAATATTTCAAGCCTCCGTATTTTCAGATCTGGAAGCCACAATGGAAAACCAACATAAATGTATGATTGAAAACGATTATCCTTGATTACACTATCAGCAATGAGGTTATCTCCAAGAATATGATGATGGGAGAGGAACTGAACTCTCCAGTCCAAGATATCGTTTGGCAAGTCTAAGGATTTGGAAAAAAAGTAATATTTAAGAGAAGGCCAAGCCAAAGGTTTGGAGATGGCACCAAGCTGATCATGATCATCACTAGTGAAGATGATAACATTAAGATGGAGACTCTTCACGAACTTATTAGAGGTTCCAACGAATGATCTCCTTCCATGCATTAAAACTTTACCTTCACTGTTTCTAAAAATCCAAGATGCTTCACTTTGAGGCCTATATTTATCCCAAGCTGAACCTATATATCACATTTGAGTCAAGATATTGGAGGTGGCTTCCATCCAAAGATGATCCTTTTTTTCCTTTCCATATCAAGGCTTTTTCAACTATCTCTAGCAGCGTTTTATGAAGCAAATGTGGTATGATGCGCTTTCATTTGTACAGTTGACAATATTAAAGAACAATGCAAAATATATTATATTAAAAGAAAAGTCATGACTTCATGTATGATTTTTTATAAAATGGACTATTTACTAGAGTTTGTCACATTATATTTTTAATCATCATTACATTATTCAATCATTAATAACTTTAATATTATATAAGAAACAATAACTTCCCAATATTTTAGGGATTTCAGAAATAAAAATAACAATATATTGAATCCATTTATATTTAAATCATATATATATAGATATTAAAATTTTGAAAAATCTGTTAAAAAAGATTTTAACAGAAATTAATTTTCAAAAATTTTATTTTTAAATATATTATACACTAATATATTCGTTTATCGTTTACAAAATGAAAAATAAATACTCTATTTTTTTATCAATTATATAATCAAAATAAATCATATTAAAATAAAATTATTATGTTGACCTAAATATTTTACCAATAAATTAATTTTCAAAAAATGTATGTAAATATTTCAGTAATTTCTTAATTAGCAATGAAATATTATTATGCATTAATATATATACAGTTAATATTTATAAAATATAAAATAAAATTATATCATACACTTATCTATTTTTATCATAACTACACATGTTAAAATAAAATTATTATATTAAATTTGATATATTATAAATTTTATTTTCATACATATAAAATATTTATGTTAAAAATATAATATGATGAAAGACTACAATACATATATAAAAACAACATATCTTAGTTTTTTTTATATACAATAATGTTTAACACAAACTAAATACAAAATAATTATCAAATATGTTTTTCATGACATACTAATTTGCTTAATAACTAAATACAAATACAATAATATAAATATATAATAAGAAAAAACAAATACATGTGGTGGTTTTTTTGTCATTTGTACATGTGATGGTTTTAAACATTTTACTACATATAAACTAAAAATTGTTATATTTAAAATTAAAAAAAAAATAATATTTGATTAAAATTAAATTATTTGATTAAAATTAAATTATGATCTAATATATATATATACATACAAAATTAAATGTTTAATTAAAGTAAAAATAATACCTGCACGGTTGTCCGAGTCGAGATCTAGTCTATATCATTAAAACTGAAGTGCCTTTTGGTTTTGTTTGGAAACATGAATAGTAGAATAAATGAAATTTGTTTGGAAACACGGAAACACCAATAGGAATTCTTCGTACTGTGTTGATTCACAGGCTTTCAATTATCCCTTCAGACAAAAAATTGCCATTCAAAATGAGGAGGAGACAAATTCCTATTGGTGTGGCTTTCGCTATTACTATCAACAAAAGTCAGGGACAAACATTGTCTGAAGTTGGTATTTTTCTACCAAGACCTGTGTTTTCACACGAACAACTTTATGTGGCTGTTTCCAGAGTGACTTCAAAGAAAGGCTTGAAAATTCTGATTGTCGACAGCGAAGGCAAGCCTCAACGCCAGACAAAGAATGTTGTTTACAGAGAGATTTTCGATAATCTTTGATTTATGTTTTCATCTATATTTTTTTAAGTTTTGCATATTTTTGCTTTTATTTGCAGACATGGGTTTTATGTTTTACTTTTAGGAAACGTTTAAGAATAATAACATAGCTATAAATCGAGCCTATCAGATTTTCATTTAAAGTATACATTTGTCCCTATTAATTGTAACAAAAATTTATATATAATAACACCAATGCAATCCTGAAAATCCCATTTAAATCCTCACAACCGATAAACCTAAAAAAAAACACAAATCTTAAAACACCATTAAAAAAATTGAAAAATATAATTTTGACAAAGTAACCAAATCCGCGCTTTGAAAGTGCGGATCAGAATCTAGTCTATATCATTAAAACTGAAGTACCTTTTGGTTTTGTTTGAAAACATGAATAGTAGAATAAAAGAAATTTGTTAAGAAACACGGATAACATAATAAAAATTTTCTTTTATTTACATATTTAGTCATTGCATTTAAAATAGTTAAGTGTTTCCTTTTGTATTTTATTTTATTTAAAGATCCAACCAGTGCATTTAAAATAAATTTAAATCAATTAATTACAATAATGGTTACTTCTTTATGGTGAAATAGAAACACAAACTGAAATATATAGTATATATTATATAAAACAACTTTTAAATAAAATATTACATTATTTAGTTTAGTCAAATATAAAAATTTTGAGAATTCAATTTTCAAGAAAATAAAATATCGTAAAATTAATAATAATTCATAGAAAACTAATGCAAACATGAAAAATTTTAGTATGTTGATCATTTTGAAAGAAATTAAATAAAGCAACTGGTCAAAATATGAATAGTACAGTTATATCAAATTTCATCAAGTTATAATTTTTTTAATATAATATTATATACAAATAAAAATATTATTGAATATTTATATTATAAAATAATATATTCTGCTTTATATGTAAATTACAAAACATAAAAAATATTATATGATCTAACATAGGTACATAAAACCAATTACCCCTAATATTTCCTTTTTATTACTATTTTGCCATAATTCATTTAATTCCTTAGCAACTAATTCTTTTTAAAAAGTGAAAATAACGTAGCCCGGCCCTAGCCGTCGTTGACAGAAACATGTGAAACATTGTGAAAAAAAAAACACCATGTCGATTTCAAAACCATCCTGCGGTTTAATCTTCTTTTTCCGAGTAGCGTAGACTTCGCCGGTGGGAAGGCCTCTTGTTATTTCCGCTGTCAAACACTCCGACGTCGAGAACCACCATCTCTTCATCCTATAATTTTTTTTTTTTTTTTGAAAAAAAATTCATCCGTTAATTACTTATGTCACTTCATGGTTACGAATCTCTTTTTCTGATTTATAAGTTTTGTTTTCTGGAATTGAGATTTCCAATGGAGTCTGGCGAGATAACGGGATTGAATTGCGAACCGTTACAAAAAGGGGACATTTGTGATGTTGATCACTTTTCTATCGTCTTTTTCCTTTTAGTCAGATCTCCAGCATATCAATAAAATTCTGTTATCATAAATATATAATATAAGGGTCAAAATAACAAAAATATTTCATTAAAAGGATATAAAGACATTTCAATCAATTAAATTAATTAATTTGGATTTAAATTTATATTTCAATGGTGAGGTTTTGGGGTGGATTTTCAGATTTTTTTAAAAAGATAATAATATTTATAATTTTAAAGCAAATTTTTAAAATGGTTTTAAAGGGTTGTATTTCAAAATAAAATTTGAAAAAAGTTGAGAAAATTTGAAAAGCCTTTTTCAAAAATTAAAAAGTATTATTTATTTTTATTCTATATTTAAAGATTTACCTATATATACATGTATGCACTAAAGGTGCATTTGCTCAAGAAAATGGGTATTTTTTTTTCTTGTGTGCTATTTTGGTTGCGTAATATATTCGAATGACTATACCTGGAACGTAAGAACAGTTTTGGCAGTGCCATGAAATAACCGTCTTTTATTGTTAATATGTCTTTTATTATTAACTAGATATGAGGTTTTGTTTGATGTTTTAATTTAATAAAAAACATAAAATAATAAACTATTCTATTATAGTTTTATGGTTGATTTTTGCATATGTTATGTGAGATTTATTTTATAGTTAAAAAACAGTTGTTACACATAAATTTAAGTTAATATATTTATTTTAAATCACGGTTTATAGATGAATCACTATCAAATTTGTACTTAGATTAGAGAAAAAACTATATATTTTCCTAAGAAAAAAATTGAAAGTCAAATAGCGCCAATCGAGTCAATGATATCATCAGACGATTTTTTATGTAATAATTCTAATTTTTTATTGAATAAGTTTTAAAAAATTTATTGTGCTAGGATTTGTTTTAAAATAAACACATTCTATTTAATAAATATTCTTTTTATTTACAATTTTTATCTTGAAAATACTATTTAATACTCTTTTACCTTTTTGTTTAGGATGTGGAAAAAGAAAATTATTGTTATATAAACTTTAACAATTTATCTTATCTATAGAATTTCAAAAAAAAACAAATTGCTATCAAATAATTATTTATAGCTACTAATAAATCATTTTAAAATTACTATTTTTACAATTTGTATCATTACTAATTCTACACTTCTTTCATTAGCTGTATAATTTTTATTATCATGTTCATCATCAAATTCTCTTTTAAAATATTATCAAATACTTTTTTTACAATTTTCTTTTGGTTATGACTTAAAAATATGATTCAAATATCTCTTCATTAAGATTTTTTAAAAAGAAAAACAGCTATCAGATATTCCTTTACAGTTTTTAAGACTTTTTAAAAAGAAATCAGTATTACATAATATTTTACAATTCTATTTTGTCTAGGATTAAGAAAATTATAATTACTATCAAATAATTATTTCCAGTTAATATTAACTATTTTTAAAAGTTCTCATTTTCAAGATTAGGCTTTTTCAGTATCAGTAATATTTTTACAAATTTTCTTGTTAATTAAAAGTCTTTAGTATCATATTTATCATTAATTTTTCAAAGCAAAAATTATTATTTAGTAAAATTCTACAATTCTCTTTGGTCAGGATTTTTTTTTTTAAAAAGTCTTATTTGGTAAAGATTAAAAAGAAAAAAATTTATAAATCTCTTTTATTTATGATTTTAGGAAAAAAATACTTTAAATTTTATAATTTAACATTTAAAAAGAAAATAGAAAATAAGGTGTAAAAAGAATAATTAGGTTTATATTTTAAAAAGGACGATTCCAATCGAATAGGTTTTGTTAAGATTAAAATGACTATTATTTTTAAAAAACCATTTTTATTTATATTTTTAATTACAATTTAATATTTTTATTTCTTTATAGTTATATTTTCTTCATGATTTTAGGAAAGGAAAAATTAGTATTGAATAAATTATTTGTACAATTCGGTTTTGGTAATAGGTTTTCTTAAAATTAAAATAACTATTTCCCTTTAAAAAAATTGTTTTATTATATCAATTTTTTTTGGTTTATGACCATTTTAATTATGATTTTAGTAATGGAAAATTAGCACAAAAAAGAGTTTTTACGTTTCTCAGATTTGAAAATTGATTTTCCTTAAATTTAAGCAAATTAAAAAATAATATAAAATAGTATTTTCCATTTTTTAGGTTTATATTTTTAAAAAGGATAATTACAATCGTTTTTGGAATAATTTTTTGTTAAAATTAAAATTACTATGACATTTTTGAAAAATCTTTTTATTTTAATAAAAATTATTAAAAATCGTTTTATGATAATAAGATTTTTTTTCGTTTTAACATTTTTATTTTTTTTAAAAATTGCTTAGTTTTAATAATAATTTTAAAAATATTTTATAAAGGAAAATTAGCATAATATTGTCTTTTCCATTTTTTTAGGTTTATACTTTAAAAGGGATAATTAAAATTTGGTTTTGGAATAGGTTTTGTTAAAATTAAAATTACTATGAATTTTTATTGAAATCTTTTTATTTTAATAAAAATTATTAAAAATCGTTTTATTATAATCATTTTTTTTCTTTTTGACATTTTTATTTTAAAAAATCGTTTTATTTTAATAATAACTTAAAATTTAACATTTAAAAATAAAAAAATATGAGGTATAAAAAGAATAATTAGGTTTATATTTTAAAAAGGAAAATTCCAATCAAATAGGTTTTGTTAAGATTAAAATGACTATTATTTTTAAAAAATCATTTTATTATGCAATTACAATTTAATATTTTTATTTCTTTATAGTTATATTTTCTTCATGATTTTAGGAAAGGGAAAAATTAGTATTGAATAAATTATTTGTACAACTCGGTTTTGGTATATGTTTTGTTAAAATTAAAATAAATATTTTCCTTTTAAAAAAATTGTTTTATTATGTCAATTTTTTTGGTTTATGGCCTTTTTAATTATGGTTTGAATAATGGAAAATTAGCAACAAAACAGTTTTTATGTTTCTCAGATTTGAAAATTGATTTTCCTTAAACTTAAATAAATTAAAAAATAATATAAAATAGTATTTTCCATTTTTTTTAGGTTTATATTTTGAAAAGGATAATTACAATTCGGTTTTGGAATAGTTTTTTTTAAAAAAATTAAAATTACTATGACATTTTTGAAAAATCGTATTAGTTTAATAAAAATATTAAAAATCGTTTTATTATAATAAGATTCTTTTTTCGTTTTGAAATTTTTAGTTTTTAAAAATTGCTTAATTTTAATAATAATTTTTAAAAGATTTTATAAATGAAAATTAGCATAATATAGTCTTTTTTCATTTTTTAGGTTTATATTTAATTACAATTTGGTTTTGTTAAAATTAAAATTGCTATGACTTTTTATTAAAATCTTTGTATTTTAATAAAAATATTAAAAAATCGTTTTATTATAATAATTTTTTTCTTTTTGACATTTTATTTTTAAAATCGTTTTATTTTAATAATAACTTAAAATATATTTATAATAAGATAAAATTCTATATTATTTTGTTTTAACCTTCTTATAATAAGATTAGAATCTATATTAGTTTGTTTTAACCTTTTTAATTAGGATTTTAATAAAAGGAAAATTAGCATTATGAGAGTAGAAATATTTTAAAGAGGAAAAATATGTTATAAATTATTTTGTTTTAACATTTTTAATTAGGATTTTAATAAAGGAAAATTAGCATTATGAGAGTATATATATTTTAAAAAGGAAAATATGTTTTTGAATATTTTTTTTGGGACAATTTTTTTTGACACATGTCACAATCTTAAATAATAATTTGCCATGTGTCGCGATCATGTTAATTAGTAACTTTGAAAACAAAGATTTATATAATAAGATATAAGTTTTGTAAACAAGGGATAATTACTATTTTAAAAAAAAATCTTCTTAATTAATTTAGCTACGTTACACATGTCGCAATCTAAAATATATAACTGACATGTGTCGCGATCGTGTTAATTAGTAAATTTGAAAACTAAGCTTTATATAATAAGATTATTAATATGAATTAAATTCACCAGTTTAGTTCAAAAAATTTTGTCGGTTTTGAAAAAAAAAATCTTGTCAATTTTGTTGCTGACATATCTTATTATATAAAGCTTGATTCTTCAAAGTTATTATTTAATAGGATAGCGACATGTGTCAATTAAATATTTAGGATTGTGACATGTGTTAAATAACAATTTTCTTTTAAAAAATTAAACTAAAAAAAATTTAAATGTTAGTTTTCCTTTTTTCAAAAACCCTAAAACAAAAAAAAAATAGTAAAGAAAAAAATATTTCCATCAAAACTAATTATTTAATAATATATTTTTAAACATTAGTTTACAATAACTATAGAATATAAAGTGTTGTAAGATAATTTTATCACAAATGAAAATAATGTTTTTCTTATAAACTTTTATACAAAGCTTGATTCTTCACAGTTTCCAAGATCGCGACGCATGACAATTAAATATTTGAGATTGTATGTGTTAAATATTTTTGTTGTTGTCATTGTTGTTGAAGGAAAATGTAGCAATGTCTAGGGTCCCGGAAGAAACCCAATTTCTGGTTTCTTCTATTATCAGTCCATTCATAGAGTTTAGTTAAGGAGATTGTAGTAATAGCTAAAAAAACAGCTGGATATTACAATTATACTGGTGATGAATCCCATCACTACAATATTCTTAGCTAAACTATATGAATGGACTGATAGGGTTAATATTAAACGGCAAGATCTCTTTAACTTAGAACTTCAAACTTTTTGTGGTCTTGGATATGTTTTATGACTCGGTGCTTTCCATTTTCAAAGAACGTGCAGCGAGCCTGTGCGAGTGCCTGTTGAGGGCTGGACAGGTTTCTTTGTACAGAGACCTCAAATGTCTATGAGTTTTTTAAGGTGGGTTCTTTCTCTCTGGTCATTTGAGTTACATATGCGAGTGCATTTGTTGAATATCAAGATTAGTTTGAGTATGTTATCACTGAGCATTTTGACAAAAAAAAAATGTTATCACTGAACTTTATGCACCTGAAATTTGAACTAAAAACAAATTATGCTGCTGTTTTATTTTTACTATAAAGCTAACATGATCATTACTATTAACGGGTCTGAAAAACTTGTGAAGTTTCTTATTCATGGTTTTTCAGCATTGTGGTTTCACATGTGTTATTTTGAATCTTTGATTTAAGAGGTTTGCAACAATATCAATATCTACTTACAAGATCTTTTTGGTATAATATGTTGTTCGATGAGTTCACAACTTTTAGACTCAAATCCATGTGGTTTCAGATATGCTCAAAATTACACAAGGTTCACACAGTTTCCTTCCTTCTAAATGCTCTAACTCACCTCCCCCTTATCTTTTTACTTATTGACATACTAGTGATTTGACCAAAAAAAAAAGACATACTGGTGAATGTGATTTAGAGGTTCTCTAACTTTATTAAATTTTGAAATATTAGTAGTTGAAAAAAGTTGTCCAAAAAATACGGGTAGTTGAAACACATGTTTAATGTGATGTAATGTAAACCAATCACGTCAACTACAGACACAGACAGATGCAGTAACAGGGTTAGCCTAACGCAGCACTTGGCTGATTCCTCTGGATCGTAATATACTGTATATATAATATAATAATGACATGTGCCTTGAACCTCCCATTCATGTAGCCTTATCTTCCTTATCTATAAAGATAAGTCAAGTCATTCCATTTTAAGTTAGAGATAACCAAATATGAGTATAATCTCTTCTTACAGCGAGGAAGAAAAGGGAAAGGTTCTTGAGGACCTAACCTGGAATGTGAAGCAAATACAAGACGATCTGTTGAAAGAGATACTCACACTTAACTCAGGAACAGAGTATCTCCAAAATTTCCTTCATGGAAGCTCTGCTAAAGAGGTCTTCAAGAACAACTTACCAATAGTCACCTATAAAGATGTGAAACCTTACATTGATCGTGTCGCGAATGGAGAGTCATCCAATATAATATCGGCCTTACCCATTACAAATTTCTTCAACAGGTAATATAAGAGTTAGATTACCCTAGAATTTCTTTCTTTTTTTGGTATTGGTAATGCTGTATATAAAACTAATTGCTTTGAAACTGTTGTCGTAGTTCGGGAACTTCTGGAGGAGCAAACAAAATACTACCAACTAATAGCAAGTATTTGGATGGCTCTGCATCCATTACTGATCTTTTCGCGCACGTTATACGCAAGTAAGAGTGCATATCATTTTTACTGTAGATAGTTGTTGATATTAAAAACCTCAGAGTCATGAATGATTATAATTTTTTCTTAAATATAATAAATAAATTTTGGATATTTAATTTCGAGTTTTGGTCTGTTATTTATCCGAATGGAAGTTTATGAAAAACATTTTGCACAACAAAATTGCTAACCTTAGAGGAATATGCAGGCATTATACAATAAACTAGATATGAGCTTTTCTTTTATAGTTTAATTTAATAAAAACATAAAATAATAAACTATTTTTTATAACTTTATGATTGTTTTTTACATAAGTTGTGAAGATTTATTTTATAGTTAAAAACAGTTGTTCTACATAATTTTAAGTTAATACATGTATTTTATATATCATGGTTCATAGACGAATTGCTATCATATTTATACTTAGATTAGAGAAAAACTATACACTTTCTTATGAAAAAAAAATTAAAAATCAAATAACACCAATTGAGTCAATTACATATGTAAAAAAACTTCTTAAATGCATTGTACACAACAACAACAACGCAACAGTGAGGTACCTAAACTTCACTGATGCTGGTGTCAAACATACCGCCATTGGTAAAAAGCTAACGATTACATATATTGTAACATATAAAACCGTGAACTCTCTTTATATTGTTTAAGACTAATGTTACACAACATCAATCAATATGTATTATTGATAGTCAGTTAAATATCAAATATATTGGTAGATAAAATATCAAATTTGATTGATTTAGCATCGATAGCGTGATTCTAACTTATTTTTCTATATATCATATATTACTGAGAACTTCTTAATATATAATATTTTGTAGAAAACCATTGTCGTTATGTTTTAAAAATCTAATGCTCTGTAGTTATAGTGATTTTTGATAGTGCGGCCTATAACTGTAATACATGACTTGACAAATATAGATTACCTCTTTTAAGTTTTAACTTTTACTCTTGTTGACATTATTAAATAGCAAACCATATAGGGAATAGATCTTTTCAGTTTGAAATGTCATCTTGCATATGTTTGTCTATGAATAAAAATCCATTTTCTCACATAACTTTCGATTAGGATTCCTGCTTTAATAATCATGCTGTATAGGTCTTCTCTATGGTTTATATTCTTTAGTAGTATGAGTTACAATAGCATAACCAATTTTCTTAGTAGCATAGATAAATTCATTTTTTTCACATAACTTTCGGTTAGTATTTATGCTTCAATTATTAGTAATCTTATTTTGTTGCAAAGTCTTTTTCTTTGATTTAGATTTCTTAGTAGCATGACTTATAATAGTATAGCATAATAGTCACATTAACTTTTCTCATTAAATTACGTACACCAGCATATCATTTATATGTTCAAACGCCGAAAAAAGAATATACAAAGATGTGAAAGACATGCAGAAATATTCACCTAATATTTTCTAGTATCACTTACTATTAGAAGTGATAAAATATGAGAGAGCTTAATCATATAAATAGATATGAATAGTTGTAGTTTCTTTTGGTTTATGATTTAAAAAAAAAAAGAAATTAACTATTTAAATAAAAAAGTTGATTATTTATAAAAAAACCATTTGAAATAATTTTCTACAATATATTTTTATTAGGATTTGAAAAAAACTACTATTAAACACTATTTTACAATTTCTACTGTTCAAGATTATAGAGAACGACAATTACTATCAAATGTTTTTTTACAATTGTATTTTCTTTAGAAATTAAGAAAAAAAAATTATTATTTAAAATAAATCATTAGAATTTTTTTTGTTTAAAATTTTAAAAATAAAAGGTGGAAAAGTACTATTAAATAGTTTTAAAAGTACTTTTAACAAATCCTCTCTTATCAAAATTTTCCTTATTAAAATTATATGGTAATTTTCCTTTTAAAAGAATCTGGTGATAAGCATGATATTATAAATTATTTAATTAAAAAATACAATTTTTTCCTTATTTTTTGTCAACTATTTTCCTTATTTATGTTTTGTTGATAATGAACATGATATTATAAATTATTTAATTAAAAAGGTGTCAACATCAATAATATTAACAAAAAAAATATTTATTATAATTATATAAATAAATGATTACATAGTACTTTCCTTTTTTATAATATAACCAAAACGTATTTGTAAAAATTAAATAAATGATTCCATAGTACTTTTCTTTTTTTTAATAATATAACCAAAACATATTCGTAAAATTATATTAAATGGTTCATAGTTATGTTTCTTTTTATATTATAACCAAACTAATTATATAAAAAGTATATGGTAATTTTCGTTTTTCAAATTAGTTTTTATTATCTAATTATATATATATTAGTAATTATATATTTAAACACATGTAAAATAATTTGAAGAAAAATTGCTATCAAATAATATTTTGCTTAGGAATTTTAAAATGGAAAAATTACTTTTAATTATAGAAAAAGTATATGGTAATTTGTTTTTCAAATTACTTTTAAAATGAAAGTTACTATTTTTTAAAAATACTTCTCTTTTTTATAATATAAACAAAACATATTTGTAAAATTATAATAAATGATTCATAGTAATTTTTATTTTTATATTATAACCAAAATAATTATACAAAAAGTATATGGTAATTTTTGTTTTTCAAATTCTTTTTTATTATCTAAGTATATATATTTTAGTAATTATATATTTAAACACATGTAAAATTATTTGAAGAAAAATTGCTATCAAATAATATTTTGTTTAGGAATTTAAAAATGAAAAAATTACTTTTCATTATAGAAAAAGTATATGGTAATTTTGTTTTTCAAATTACTTTTAAAACGAAAGTTACTATTTTTAAAAAAATCTTTACAATTTTTTTAATAAGATTATATTTTCTTTATTATAAAAGTAGAAAAATAGGAAAATCAATGTTAAATATTGCACAAATTTATTTTGGTATATAGGTTTTGTAAAAAATGGTAATTACTATTTTTTTAAAAAATAATTAATTAGGCTTCGTATTTTAACACATGTCGCAATCTAAAATATATAACCGCCATGTGTCGCGATCGTGTTAATTAGTAACTTTAAAAACTAAGCTTTATATAATAAGATCGGGCATAACTATGATGTCAATTCATTAAGAATAGGGAAAGACGGGATAATCAGTTTTAGGATTTTGCCTTATTTGTAGAAAGTTTCATATTTACTTAAAAAGAGTTACTAGACCAATGCTCAGAAATTGTGGGTAGAAAGTCTTTTACTTTGAAATTTTATCTGTATTATTAAAATTGAAATATATTTGAGAAATTTTCTTTTTTTTTATCTTAGTATTTATCTGCTCATGCCACTGTAATTTAAGTTATTATTGAATTTAATATGGAAATATACAAAAATTCAAAACCGAAATCAAATGATTGGTATGTATTGACACTCCAATCTTAACAAGATTTTCCATTAAAGTAGCCAATCAATCAAGAAGAAGATCATGTAAATAATTGCATTTAATAGTTTATAAACATGTCTGAACTACCATAATTTACAGGAGATGGAGTCAATGTACGCAGATTTTTTTTTAACGAAATTTTCCTTTCTGATAACGATCACTATGTGGTGTAGAATTTTTAATTGAAGATAAAGATATTTTACGTGTTTTGGACTATATAGTGTGTTGGAATCTCAAACATAATTTTATCGAATTTCTAATATTGTTATTTGAACCAAACCAACCAAAACAACTAAATCCAAACCAAATCCAAATTCATAAATAATCGAACGCTTACAGTATAATCTCTATAAACTAATAATATTGGGACTTTCATTTTTGTATTAATTTCTAAAAATATAAATTTAAAAAAGGTTTTCTCTTTTAGATTTTTTCTATTTTTATTTATAAAATATAAACTAGATTTGATTTTACAGTTATAATAAAATTTAGAAATTTGACCTTCATATTTTTTTATATTGCTTGGTTTATATTTTTATGTTTCATATAATTTATAATTTATATGTGGGTTTTTGATATAATTTCACTAAATATTATTGAAATATTTTGAAATGTTAAGAAAAAATAGAGAAAATTTTAATTGTGAATATATAACTAATATTATAATGTTTAGTTTGTACTTATATGAAATGTATGTATAGACACATTATTAATTTATGATTTTAATGAGATCATATTTATTACATAGGATTTTCTAAAAATTATAATCTAATTATCTTTATCATTCATGTCATATTTAATCCGGCACAACTCGAGACCGGAAAATTTTTTTAATTTATAATGATTAATATTTTATCAAGTATTAATTTATAGAAGTTTTATTGTACTATGTTTTTTAACTAAAAGTCAAAAATTATCTCTAAACTGGAATCAAACCAAAAACTAAAATATACAGTTCAAATTGAAACGAAAACCAAACGTCCATGCTTAAAGATATTAGTAAAGAGACAAATATGTTAATAAATTTATCAATAAAAGTATTTCCGCACTTTCAAAATGCAGATCAAAATTTAGTACTTAATAAAGTTGACATTATCATTTAACAATAATAATATACAGTATTATGATAAACAAAAAAATTAATATTTTTCTTTTTTTTTGCAATTGGCATCTGTGACCTCCTTTTTGATAATCATCTGCAATTGAGGTTTGTATTTGTTTTTTTAGATCTTAAAGTAGATTTTACTTGCATCATGAAAAAAGTATGTGATGATTAGCGGTGAATGTTTTGTTCTCTAAAAGTTTTTAGAAAAAATTGCTAAAACAGATTAAAATAACAACTATATTGTCTCTCTACCATAAATTTCTTTTTAGTCAGATTTAGACTTAGATACTCTTGACCAACTTAAAAAAATCATATCAATTATTTTATGAGTCAGAAAAATATGAAAATTTATACAAAATGTACATAAACATTAAACAATCATATGAAAAATAATTTGGTTGCCTAAATATTAGCAAAATACAATTTCATATTTTGATCTACGGACATCAGAAAACAAAATATACTGTCTACGGACTGGTAGATTGTTGTTTCAATTAACTACATATAAATCTGGCGTTGGTAGATTTTAAAATTTACATGTCCTTAATTTCTCTACCATCGTAGAAAATAAAAGTTATGATTTTGCTTAGAATCTGAAATACCGTAGATTTTTGGAACTATTGTTTCCTATAAATCTACGGAAGAGGAATCATATAATCTGCCTATTACTAATAATCTACGGAGGTGAAATCATAGAATCTGCCTAGTACTAATAATCTACTATCGGTATATTTTATTATCTACTACAATAATATATCTTACTACTGCTAGATTCTATATTCTATTGTCTCGTTAAGAAAATATTTGAAAATATATTTTGTTTCCAAATTTTCGATTTGCCTAAAAATTTCCTAGAATATCTTTTTTTAATATTTTGTTTTACTAGAATATCTTTTTTTTACTTTTTTACCTTTTTTATTTTAAAAATTTACAAAAATCGTTTTTAACTTTGGTTATGGGCTTAATTGGGTTTTAAAAAATATTTATGTTAATTGGACAACTTCTTATTCATAATATGGTATAAGGACAAACTACTAATTTTTTCAATGTACTTTCTCATATTTCCCAAGTTTTTTTTTGACAACAAATTAACTAAACTATGATATATGCGCAGTCGGCTCAGAAGGTAAAAACAAATTATTTTTCACAGTCGGACTTCGAATCCGGATTTCATTCAAAGATTTGAAACTAACCAGTGTGCTACGGATGATCTGTTCCAAAGTTTTTATTAGTAATTTGTGGTAGATTTGTTTTCATTGTTTTTAAATATTTTTGGCAAAGTATATTCATTTGATGCTGGTAGACTTGTAGACCTTGATTTTTCTTGATCGAATCTTTGATTTGTTTTCTAAATGATGGTAGATATATATATATATATATATATATATATATATATATATATATATATATATATATATATATATATATATATATATATATATATCTCAGTTTGTGTTTCCTGACTATCATTTATATGTATCATACAAATTTATTATGGGTGTATATATATAAATATATAAATCCACTCTCACCGTATGGAAACATACAAATCTACAATTGTTATGTGAATATATAAATCCTTCTACCTACCATAAATATATATATATATCTTGATGGTTGATTATGTCAAAACTAAAAATTTATTTAAAAATGATATGGGGCCAAAAAAAATTTTTCGCTTCTAGTCTGATAAATCTCAGGCACGGCTCTGTATATATATATATATATGAATTTACTATCAGTTTAACAAACTATACAAATATATCTCTTTGTAAATGTACCACAATAATAACCAATAAACTAGATTATGGTCCACGTTAAAACGCGGTTATGTTTTTATTTTCTTTTAGTTTTCAAAACCAACATATACAGTTATTTTGTAAAAATAAGACTAAATATTTCGTTGTCTGGATTTCAGTTAGTATTGTTGGAATTCGTTGTATCTAATTTTATATATGAAAAAATTCTATAGGTTGATAATTAATGAAACGATTTGTTTGTGCTTTTGGTAATCAATACAACGATTTGTTATCCATAGATAAGAGTTTAAATAGCCCTATAATAATTGATAAAAATATGAATTTTTATTTTGAAGATGACTAAAATATAAAATAAATTCTATTAATTTAGGTTTTATAACCTTTTATAAATACGCTTGTACATAATATTTGATACAAAATTTTATATTTTGAAAAATTCATCCATGGTGAAAGTTAATTGCTAAGAACTCGATATTTAAAATTGATTAGATTAATACTGTTTTCAATTTTTAAAACTCTCAGTTTAAATATTATGAAAGATCTTTTGACATAAAAAAATACTTTCCAAAATTTAGCCAATCTCCCAATTATATATCTTATTCTGGGTTTGTGGAAATTCTTTTGAAAATTAATTCATAAGGTTTAAGCCTATAACTACCAGTTGGAGCAAAGATGCCTTAGGGTTAGTAAAATTCATGATAAATTAAGTGCTACCAGTTGTTCGAAAAAATAATTTTATAAAGTTAAAGGAATTTGGATTAGTTTGGAGTTTCCAAAAGAAAAAGCTTGGCGAACTTTAATGCTAACTAGATTCTGACCCGCTTTTGAAAGTGCGGGTATTTTTTTGTTGTTTTTTAATATAAAAATTAATAATTATTCTGTGACATGATCAAGTTTCAATTATGTTGGTTTGTTATAGTGTGTACAATATGACGAAATTTAAAATACGTCACACAACCGTTTTATATTTATAAATAAGTTTGAAACTTAATCATGTCACAGTTTATATAATCATGCATACAACAAACATACTATTCGCCCAAAAAAAAAACAAAAGACTCATTAATTAAACCATAAAGTCAACATCATTATTTTAGTAAATTGGTGTACGAAAGCAAGTTCATCTAAATGTTAAAAACATGTCCACAAAACCGAAAGAAAATAATGTCATTAATTAAAATTTTTAATTAGTCATATCATTAAGGACATTTTTAGAAAATTTTAACATTTTATTAAGGGAAAATTTTAAAAAGTGCGGATACTATTTTTATCGTTTTATCTACAACTGGATCATAAGTCTTTTGTTTTGCTTAAAAAGTGCGAATATATGAATTGTTGATTATTTCTTTAACATAAGTCATATGATTTGATAATATAATAAGAAATTTTATAGTGTGTGCAATATGATTTTTTTTACAATGTCCTACACAACCGTTTTATGTTTCTAAATATGTTAAACAATGGTTGTATCCGAAATTTGTACTTGAGTAAGATTTTATATTTAACAATTATATTTTCCATAAAATATTTTAAAACATGTAAAGTGGCACAATTTTTTTTTTTAGTTTTGTGATAAAGTCGTAAAATCATTTAGTTACAAAATCAATATGTAATATAACCTTTTTAAATTATTATAAGTTTTTATTTATTGTTATTATCAAAAACGTTTATGGGCTAAGAAATGAATCATATATAAATGAACTCATTTATGTAATATAGATCCAAAAACCAAAAGACCACTATACCATTAATGAATTTTATTTCTTAGTCATATCATTAAGGTCAATTTTAGAAAAATGTAGTATTTTATTAAGGGTATAAATCAGGAATGTTCATGTTTTAATAGTATTGATAAAATAAACAAGAATCCATGATGTTACATTTTCATTTTAAAAAAACAATTGTTGGTGTTCGGATTAGGCATGTGAAAGGTGTGGAAAGAGGAAAAGGGATGCTGTTTTTCTTAACAGGGCACGGTACCAAGACTCCAGGTGACTTGCCCATTGAGGACGGAATAAGCTGGTACCTAAAGAGCGAATATTTCAAGAACCGGCCATCTACTTGGTTTTACTCTTATACGAGTCCTGATGAAATTATGTTAGGAAGTGACCTCAAGCAAAATCTTTATTGTCATTTGCTATGTGGTCTTGTCCAAAGAGATGAGGTGACGAGAATTGGTTCCACATTCGCTTCAGGTATGGTCAGAGTAATCAAGGTTCTTGAAGATTCTTGGAAGGAGTTGTGTTCAAATATCCGATTAGGTCATCTCAGTGAATGGATCACCGACTCTGGTTGTAGAAAGTCTGTTTCATTGGTTCTAGGAGGTCAGCCTCGTCACAAATTATCAGACGAGATTGAAAGTATATGCAGCCAAAAGTCTTGGAATGGTATAATGAAGAAACTATGGCCACAAACAATGTACATTGAAGCTATTTGTACAGGTTCAATGGCACAATATGTTCCTACACTGAAGCACTACTGCGGTGACCTGCCTCTTGTCTCAGCAGTTTACGCTTCTTCCGAGTCAATGTTCGGTATTAATACTGATCTTTTGTGTAAACCTGAAGAAACCTCTTACACGCTCATGCCCAACTTATCGTACTTCGAGTTTATACCAATGGAGGGAGGCAATGGTGATGTTGTGGACCTAGCAGATGTCAAACTTGGCTGTTCTTACGAGTTACTGGTCACAAACTTATGGGGTTTGTATAGAATGAGAATCGGAGATATTGTAAAGGTGACTGGATTCCACAACAAGGCACCTAAGTTTAGGGTTCTAGGGAGAGAGAACACGTTGTTAAGCATTGATACGGACCGGACAACTGAGGAATACTTGTTAAAGGCGGTGAATCGAGCAAGGTTGGTTCTTGAGTCATCAGATGTAAGGCTTGAAGCTTTCACTAGCTATGCTGACATCTCCAGTAGTCCGGGTCACTATGTGATTTACTTGGAAGTAAAGGCTAAAGAGGAAGATATTAAGGACCTTGATGAAAAGACATTCTTGGAGTCTTGTTTAGTAATGGAGGATGCGTTTGACGAGGAATACATGTATTGCCGGTCTAACGAATTTATAGGGCCACTCGAGATAAGAGTTGTGAATGATGGGACATTCGATTCTCTTATGAACTTATCCATCTCAAAAGGCGCTTCAGTTACTCGATACAAGACTCCAACATGCATGAAATCTAAAGAGGGCTTACAGGTTTTGGAGACAAATGTGGTTGCTAGATTCTTCAGTACTCTTAGAGCATCTCATGTGCTTAAGCCGTGATATAGTCCAAGAAACTGGGGAGAAATGTGTGTCTTTTATTTGTATTATCTTGTTTTCTTTTTTTTTTGGCTATCTTTGAGTATTTGCTTGTTGCTTCATTAATGATTTGGTATGAAACTTATGCTTTAAGAATTCTCGAATTATTATTTTTGGTTCTTGCTCTTTATTTCCAGTTTACTTACTTTTTATTTGAACTAGGGGCGGAGCCCCCGCGCAAGCGCGGGGTCGTGGACGACGGAATTGTGCTCTATCTCAATGTGTGCTAAGTGATGTCGTATTTGTGAAGTTTATGGTCTGATATGGTCACTGATTACTTACACACTTGCACACGGGGCTCATTTGTGTTCTTTTGAGAATAACTATGAGCATACTCCTTGACTTCTCCATCTGTGACATTCACATAATCCTTTTGTAAGATTGAGGGAGTTCGAATTTTTTTTAATGAATG
Organism: Hirschfeldia incana; assembly: GCA_026261945.1. Classification (NCBI taxonomy): domain Eukaryota; kingdom Viridiplantae; phylum Streptophyta; class Magnoliopsida; order Brassicales; family Brassicaceae; genus Hirschfeldia; species Hirschfeldia incana. The sequence goes on along the minus strand of JABCMI010000013.1, from coordinate 6,463,627 downwards.
TTAAATTTATTCAAAAACCCAAAACTCTTTTTACAATAGTTTCTTATCTCTTTTAGAGATCAAAAGAGAGTTGGGAGATTAAAACAGAGAGCTTAGCGTTGTGTGGAACTTGAGCAACTAATTTTTTTAAACTTTCAGTGGCAAACCACATACGGAGACCTTTCATACTTCACTTAACCTTTCTCACATAGTGAGGTTATTCTGTTACGAGTAGTCTTAACAATGAGAAGAGCTAGTCGAGTCCATGACATTGCTTTCTTGACGTGCCGCCGATTGTTGCTTTCCTGCCAGAGGTGATATATAGCCGCTTGGAAGGTAAATAAAATAAAATGGCTTCGCCTGTGTTTGACCTGAAGACCTTCAGTGTGTTAGACTGACATGATAACCAACTGAAACCACTAAACCTTTTAAATGAAATAAATTGGAAACACAGGTCGCATGAGAACAATGTGGTTGTGAGGGAGTTTGAATATTCTCACATAGAAAACAAACCAAGCCTCAATAAGAGGTACGAACCTGAGTTTCGGGAGAAATGAGGACTTAGGAAACCTTCAGTAAGATCCAGCTGTGACTCAGTCTTGCTGATACATTGGCTATGTTCTCGACAAAGGGGGTTTTTTGACAACATAGATAATAAACTAACTACCATATATGCCAAAGGGGTTTTAAAACTGTGTTTAGTCTTTGCATAATATTTTGTTTCTGTTTCCTTTTGGTTCCAGTATTGCTATCTTCAATAGCAGAATTTAGTGGGCTGAATATCCTATAGGGTTTTTGGTGATTACCTTTTCATAAAGAAGCAGTAGGATGATCCCATCAATTTACCTTGTTTCTTAACATTTCTAGTCTCCCAATAGCATAGGAGTCGCTCGAAAACATTTTGTGAGGACCGTGAAGATTAACGCAAGTGAGCTTTGGAACTTGGAAGGCACAAAACCTCTGTTAAAGCAAGTCCCTCCAACAACATCTCCTTTGATGATGGCAGTTTTAAGTCCCTAAAATCAATACAATGGATACATTAAGTAAAAGTGAGCAATGCCAATTGTAAAGAAACATAGTAACTCATCTCTGTTTTTTTTTTGTAATCTGAGATCATCTTTTATTACAGCAAAAATCTCAATTCTTATTACAGAAAGAATGATTCATTTTCTAACAAAAAAAAAAACAGAGTGTCTGGGGTTTCACAATGTTGTTGAGCATTTCCTTTAACTGTTTCGTAATAAAAGTGAAGTCACCTTTTCAACGGCGTGTAACACAGCTCCGTGGCCGCCAACACCAGGATAGATGAGCATAGTAAGAGTCATTTTGAGAAACAAAAAAAAAAGAAACAAAAGATTTTTAGATACAATATTGTTTAGTTTTATTACAGACAGAAAGCTTACCCAAAAATATCGCATAACGTTACAATAAATTCCACCAATATTAAAACAAAAACAAGAAATTCAGAGAATAAATACGAGAAAGCTTTGAACTGCTCGAAGCTTAAACAATAGACGAGAGAAGAAGTACCATTGCTAGCGGATCCTAAGAAGTACCGACGCCTTATGGGACGACTAATCTATCTTCTTAACACACGTCCTGACCTCTGCTACTCAATTCATATTCTTGCTAAGTTCATGAAAGCTCCGCATATTGCTCACTGGGAAGCTGCGCTTCGTGTTGTTCATTTTTTAAAACGAACGCCTGGACAGGGAATACTTCTCAAGTCTGACCCTGATCTCACACTTACCATTTATTGCGACGCTGATTGGGGAGCTTGTCCCTTGTCTCGACGTTCATTGAGTGCATTCGTCGTCGTGCTTGGTGGTTCTCCTATTTCGTGGAAAACAAAGAACAAAAGACAGTATCTCACTCCTCAGCTGAAGCCGAATACATGCCAGTGACTACTGCACTTCGTGAGATAAAATGGGTCATCGTCTGTTGAAAGATCTTGGCGCCGAACAGAAGCTTCCCACACGTTTCTTCTGTGACAGTAAGACCGCTATACACATTTCAGCAAATCCGGTCTTCCATGAACGCACGAAACACATCGAGTTCGATTGTCACTCAGTACGTGATGCAGTTAAAGATATCACTATTGTTACTCAGCACATACGTACTGATTCTCAGATAGCAGATCTTATAACCAAAGACGCTGGGTCGGGTTTTATTTCAAAATCTACAGTCTCCAACTTGAATGGGAGTATCGGCATGGATATACTATATTCGAGATAATGATCATAGAGTTTGTGATAAGTCTTAAAGATATGTTAAGGAGATTGTCGTCGAGGATAAGGCATAATAGCCCCCTCTCTTGTTGTATAAGTACATTGGCATTGCCATTCTAATAAAGCAAACACTTTCGATATCTAAATCTAAAGGAAGATTCATAAATGGAGCGTTCTCCTGAAAGATCGAACACCTCCATAACTTCACCTTACCTTATCTCCGTTGGGTTCAACAGAGATTCCTCAGATGCGTCAATCTACCTAATTCACATCATCATCTTCCTCCTTCTTCTTCGTCTCCTTCTCCAGATCACACATCCCACAGATCCGTCGTGGCCGCGGCGAAGATTGAAATCGGCGTGAAGAGAGGTGTGGATGAAGAAGAAATGGAGAAGGATGAGAAACTGAAATTCTAGGTCTCGTTGTTGAAGAAAGAGATCGAAGAGGACTTCTCGGACCTGATCAGGAAGAGATTTCCAAGGAGACCTAAGAAGAGACCGAGAACTATTCAGAAGAAATTTTTGTCTGGAAACTTTTATTTTTGGTCTGAGAAAAACAATCAAAATCAATGCTTTGCTAATTATTTTTTTTGGATTTTGTTTTAGGCATACGATATTTCCTGGATTGTGGTTGTCAGAAGAAGTAACCATAGATTCATATGACGTCCATGAAGCTCTTGAAACGTGATAAAGGTGTTAACTTCTTTTGTTTTTTCTGTTCTTGATACATCCCCAAGTTGTCATTGTAAGCAAAGGAAATTGTACTCGGATCCGTGAAGAAACCCAATTTCTTGTTTATTCCAGAGATTTTCAGTTTATTCATAATGTTTTATAGTTTTAGAAGATTGTAGTATTGGAATTTATCACCAGTTCAATGGTAATCTCCAGCTGTTTGTTTTTTTTTGGAATTTCTGTTTCTTGAGTAGTATGTTTTATGACTCGGTTCAGTAACTTGCTGCTCGTTTTACCAATGGTTACATATGAAAACATTTTTCCAGGGCTGGACAGGTTTTTCTGTACAGACATTTCAAATAAGTAATAAGACTGTAAGACATGTTATTAGGGTTTTAATGTATCAAAGATGATGAAGGATTCTAAAATAATGATTACTAGATCTTAGTGCGGGTGTTTGATTTAATTTATATTCAATATAAATTTTTAAACTATCGATTTAATAAAAATAAATAAATGTTTTGTAATTTGACGATTTGATTAATTTCATAAAAATATTATATCCCTTTAATTCATGCGATTTAGTTAATAGTTGTCAAATATTAATAATGATCAATATATGAATATCAATTTGATTAGATAAATTTTGGAAATGTAATTAATTAATTGATTATAAATATAGTGGTTGAATATGTAAATAAAAATAAATATAAGAAAAATACTTAATTTATTGTAAATGCAATAGCTAAATGTGCAAATAATAGAAAGTACAAAAAATACTACTATCCAAGTTATCAAACAATTTTATATGTCGATTTCACACCAATCCGGTGGTTTTTTAGTAGAGTATTGTTGTCGAATATATATATTAATATATTACATGTATTACTATATTTGTTTACAAAAATTAATTCAAATTATCTGTTTATGTGTGTTTGTTTATCTTTTCTTGGGAGTTATTGTTAAGTGTTTGTATATTTTTAAATAAACACTATTTCTATTCTTAACACACTATTATTTTTTGAACATGTATAATTTTTGAAAGCTATTCTCTATTATTAAAAACGAACCAGTTATTAAAGGATTGGCAATGAAGCTCAGTCTGGTCTGAGGGGATGAGCTAAAATCATGCTCATTCTTTTTTTTTTTGCAAGTAAATACAAATATTTTCTATAATTTACCTTATTTATAAATAAAATTATGTAAGTGAGTTAATGTACCATTTATTTAGCATATAAAATATTTGTTCTTATAATCTTGCATTTGCGCTTTTATTTAGCCATACAAAAATATCCGGGTTAAAACCATGATCAAAATACATGAGTCAATAGCCATGATAAAAAAAAACTATTTTTTACACTTTTATGCTTTTACAAATGTAAAAACATATACATATTAAAACCGTGAAGAAAAATATACATAAAAACTAATATTCATTTAAACTGTTAAACATAAATAGATAATTTATATAATATATATAAATAAAATAAATTAGCCTTCAATATATTATTTTATACATATTTCTATTCCGTTACTTCCATATCTCCTAGATGGCTTTCGCATCTTGAATTTTGATTTCTTTGTATAAACCAACTTAACAACCTATATATAGCTAGTTATACTATAATAGACATTTACTTATTTTGTAGAAAATAGTAAAAGTTCAGACGTACAACTACAGATTAATCGCATTCTAAGATGATATAACTTCACGTTTCAGGATCTATATATTTACTATAATCATGCTTGGCTCTATTAGAGAGCTTGAGCTAAGAGATGAAAGAGTTTGTTATTCAAGTGTAAATGCTCAAGTGAGCTCAAAGTCTTTACAACGTATCATATATATACAACCGGTTTAACCAAACCATTGGTTAAGGCGAAAGGAAACCTAAACTAATTTCAATTAAACCAATATATAGCTCTAATACCCTCCCCTCAAAATGGGAGACATAGATTATGTATTCCCATCTTGTCTATCAAGCTTTTGAATAAACCTGGTTGAACTGTTTTCGTAAGAATATCTGCAAGTTGAAGAGATGATGTAACATGCAAAATCTTCAAGAAACCACTCTTCAAGCGTTCACTAACCACATGGCAATCGATCTCAATGTGTTTGGTGCGCTCATGATAAACGGGATTGGAAGCAATGTATAGAGCCGACTGATTGTCGCAGAACAGAGTAGCTGGTGTCAACGGTGGACAGTGCATTTCTGTCAGCACAGCTGTCAACCAAATCAGCTTACAAGTGGCATCTGCCATTGCTCGATATTCCGCTTCAGAGCTGCTACGAGAGACTGTCTGCTGCTTCTTTAATCGCCAAGAAATCAAAGAGTCTCCCAAGAACACACAATAACCTGTGGTAGACTTTCTAAAATCTGGACAGGCTGCCCAATCAGCATTAGAATATGCAGTGAGCTTCATTTGAGACGAAGCAGAGTAGAAGAGACCTTGAGCAGGATCATTCTTCAGATATCGTAAGACACGATAAGCCGCCTGAAGATGGATGTCTGTCGGAGCAGACATGTATTGGCTGAGCTTGTGGACTGCGTATGTTATATCAGGTCGCGTATGAGTGAGATAGAGCAAACTGCCAACAAGCTTTCGGTAGACTGCAGCATCAGGTAAAGCAGTACCAGTAGTAGTAGACAGTTTAACATTCGGTTCCATTGGAACAGAGAGGGGTTTGCAACCAAGAAGCCCAGCATCCTCAATAAGCTCTAAAACATACTTTCTTTGGTTAATAGAGATGCCTGATTTATTCCGAGCAATCTCAAAACCCAAAAAATACTTTGCTGGACCAAGATCACGCAGTTTGAAAGCTGATTGGAGCGTAGTCTTGAATGCAGTTACAGCAGAGTCATCGTTCCCAACGATAAGAATATCATCGACGTAGACAAGTACCGCAAGAAACTTCTTATCAACGTACTTGATGAAAAGGGAATGATCGGAATGCGTCTGAGTGAATCCATCACCAAGTATCACCTCAGAGAGTTTGTGATTCCACTGTCTGGAAGCTTGCTTCAGGTCGTATAGAGACTTATGCAGTTTGCACACTGAGTTCGGAGGCACTGTCTTTCCTGTGAGCTCCTCATATCCTTGAGGTAACTGCATGTAGATCTCTTTGTCGAGGTCACCATTCAGAAAAGCATTGCTCACATCTAACTGAGTAATCGACCATCCTTTGGCAGTTGCTAACGCCATAAGAAGACGGAACGTGCATATCTTGGCAAGAGGAGAAAACGTATCCAAATAATCCAACCCCTCTAACTGAGTATATCCTTTAGCCACAACACGAGATTTATGACGTTCAATGGTTCCATCAGGATTGTACTTGATGGTTTGAATCCATTTGCAACCAACAGCTTGTTTCTCTGGAGGCAACTCACACACGGACCAAGTTCCACTGTCTTCTAATGAAGTCATTTCAGATCTCATTGAGTTCCTAAATTCTTCTGATAACATAGCTTTTTTGAATGTACGTGGAAGTTTATGCGTTGTGATAGAAAGAAAGAAGTTCTTATGTTCTTCATCGAATTTATCATAAAAAAGAAATGAAGAAATTGGATACAGAGTTATGTAATTTTGTTGAATAGAAGGAGTTGGTAATTGTTTTAGGAGGAAACAATGATATTGATCAAGATAAGTGGGTGGTCTAGTTGAACGTTTCGATCTCGTTTCTGGTAAAATGGAAGAAGTAGAGCTAGCTTGAGTAGAAGAAGAGACAGGAGGAACGTTATTTTTAGACAAAGGAACAGAATTGTCAGTAGGAGCAAAGAAGCTCAAATAAGAAATATCTTCTCCTAAATCAAAATAAGCTGGGAAAGGAGAATCAGGAACAGGTAAAGGTAGGACGTCTTGATCAAAGAACTTTGAGTAATCAGGAGACGATTTTTGTTTGTGAAAAGGAAAAACCGTTTCATGGAACACTATATTTCTAGAAACAGAGATGGTGTGCGTATCAAGATGCATGATTTTGTAACCTTTGAACACATCTGGATAACCGAGAAAAACACAAGGTGATGCACGTGGACTAAACTTGTGTCTATCCTTGAGTAATGTTGATGCAAAACACAAGCAGCCAAAGACTTTTAAGTGATCATATGTGGGAGGTTTATTGGTTAAAAGTTCATATGGAGATTTGTCATTTAGAAGAGGTGAAGGAGTTCTATTTATCAGATAAACTGATGTTTGAACACACTCTCTGCAGTAAGCTAACGGAACGTGAGACTGAAACATAAGAGCACGAGCTACATTCAAGATATGTTGGTGTTTTCATTCAACCACCGAATTTTGTTGAAGTGTGTAAGGACATGAGAATAAATGAACAATTCCATGAGTTTTCAGAAGAGAATTAAATGCCAATTCAGGAGCATTATCAGACCGGATAGCTTTAATCTCAGCATGATATTGGGTTTTAACAAATTGTATAAACTCAGGAAACACTTTAGCCACATAAATCTTATCTTTCAACAAATATAACCAAGTCACACGCGTGCAATCATCGACAAGAGTAAAAAATATCTATATTCATCATGTGTGGATTCTTGAAAAGGACCCAAACATCAATATGTATCAAATCAAATGGAAATTTTGAAAGTTTTGGATTAGAAGGAAATGAAATACGTTTCTGCTTAGCCAAAGGGCAAATCTTACACAAACTTGAATGATCTTTATTGACAACATGAATGTTTAATCTTTTGGAAAGCTTATGAATCTTGTTCAAAGATGGATGTCCAAGTCTTTGATGCCAAATCTCGGATGAAACAGCTTAAATGAAATGATCTTGACTATGATGCTGAGACAGAATGTGATAAGAATCCAATGAAGAGAAATGAATCGATGAGAGAGCATGAGCAGGTACATCAGGAGTATCCAGTACATACAGATTGTTGCGGAGGTTACCCTTCCCAATCATGCTACTCGGAATACGCTCCTGAAGCATGATAAATGGATTATCACGAAAAATATAACAATCAGTGGAAGCTAGAAAACAAAACAGTCATTGAACTGTTATGAGTAAGAGCACTAATGCTTAACAAGTTGAATTTGAAATCCGGAATATACAAAACATTAGTCAGGATTAACCGTGTACTAAGTTGAATTGTGCCTGAGAGAATGACAGAGATACGAGTTCCATCAAGTAACGTGACAATAGTATCACTAATTGAGTCAGTGTGAGTAAACATGTTCAAATCAAAGCAAACGTGACAACTAGCTCCAGTATCTATTATCCAGGCAAGGTCTAAAGTAGTAAGGCCATTCTTCATTCCCGCAGAAACAAAATGAGAAGTGGGAGGTTTACCTGAAGGAGGATGATCAGAAATAGTATGAGCTATGAGGTGAGGTTGCGGTTTGGAAGTTGAAGATGTGCCATCAGATAGAGAAATAGTTATGCCTGAGATCTGAGTAGGGTTGTCTAATCGTGGAGTATGTTGAGTACTCAAGACATTTAGAAGTTGATGAACTTGTTCATGTGTGACTGTCCCCAAGTAAACGCCTTGTTAATTGTGCATTGGTATACCACCAGTATCCTGTAGAACCATATTAGCCACAACATCTTTGCAAGGTGGCCACTGCTGATTAGATTTTTGAGTGGCTGGAGTCTGAGACGCATTCGGCTGTCGAGACTTCTATCCTTGCGGATAACCATGAAGCTTGTAGCACTTGTTGACAGTGTGTCCTGCTAAACCATAGTGAGAACAGATAGGTCGCGGCCTATTCTTGTTGTAAGCAGCATTATAGGCAGCAACAAGAGCTCCATCAGTAGCAGACTGAGAGACGTTGAAAGCAACAATGCTTGTACTCTCTATGGATCTATGCCTCTCTTCTTGACAAACGAGGTTAAACACCTTGGAGATATTAGGTCGAGGCTCCATCATCACTATCTGTCCTCGAGTGGCTGTGAAAGTATCATTTAAGCCAGTAAGAAACTTCAGAATATGATCGGTTCTTCACGCTCAATGATACTCTTCAAACTCTCACAGTTAGGACGATTACAACAGCATGTATAAGGACTCTCATGGTTCTTTAGCTCCTCCCAAAGCTGTTTCAGCTTCGTATAGTAGTCACTCACAGACTGAGAACCTTGAGTCTCAGAAAAGATTTGCTGCTTAATCTCCGCAATTCTTGGACCATCACTCTGCTTGAACTGATCGTTGATATCCAACCACATCTCGCGTGCAGAGTCAAGTACATAATACTCTTCGCAATAGACTTTTCCACAGCATTAACAATCCAAGTGCGGACAATATTATTGCAACGAGCCCAAGATGAATAATCTGGATGAGTCGGATCTACTGCTTGGAAAGTTCCATCAACAAACACAGCTTTGTTCCTAGCTCATAAAGCCATAAGCATTGATCTACGCCACGTACTGAAGTTCCCTAGTGATGTTAGGAGTTTTCAAGGCTCATAAGGCAAATGATGTAGTATAGGGAAGTTGTCGAACCAATTCCAAGGGATTCAAAGCAGTGAGAATGCAAGTGCCTATTTAATCTAAGTGCAACCAGATATTTGAATGATTTTAAACTAATACTAGAATGCAATAACAAAATGATAACTTTCTTAACTATTGGAAAGGAGAAATCATGGATAAAGGGAATTTTGACTTTGGGTGATCAAGTATCAAACAAGGATGGCAAATGATGAATCAAACAATTAACCTTAAGCCTAAACACAATCCTAAACAAGCTATATGTCTAGATGAATGCTCATTTGCTAACATATCTCAAACATCAAATCTCTTTGGTTGAATGACATGAAAGCAATCATTAAGAACAAGTTTAATAGCTATCCTAACACTCTTAACAACAAATGTCTTTGGCAAGATGCATTAAGAGCCTAGTAGAGTTGTCTCAGACATTTCATCAAACACCTTTTGGGTGGGAAATGTCTAGAGATCAACTTTTGAATGATCAGTACAAAAGAAGCAATAAGAACACTCTACTAGCAAGGTTTGAGATTGATCTACACTAAAAACATCATTGATCTAACCTAATCACCCTAATCTCCCTAACCCATGAATTCAACAAGGTGATTACTCACTAATCTTCATGATTCCTCTTAAACCTATGGTGGATTTCAGATTAATCATGTAGAGATATAGAAGAGAAATCAACAGAAACACAAGAACATAACAAATCAAAATCCAAAAGAGATGAACTTTTATTAAGAGTTTTGTGTTCTTCCAATTGAAAAAAAGATAGATCTGCCTCCCTGGGCTTACAAAGTACTTAAACTTAGGTTTAGAAGTCTAAAAATGTGCTTAAAAAATTGCAAAAATGTCCTTGAAAAATATTAAAATCGTGCAGCAGATAACCTGGAGCGACCTCAGAGGGTCACTCCAGCAAGTCACTCTGGGTTGGGAGCGACCTTGGGGGGTCACTCTGAGAGGTCGCTCCAGCCTCCATTTTTGTGTCTCTGAGACGTCCAAACGCGAGCGACTTGGGTAGGTCGCTCTGGTAAGGTCGCTCTGGTTGGGAGCTACCTTAGGAGGTCGCTCCGGAAGGTCACTCTGCGGTTCTCGGCCAGGATGGATATGCCTCTAGTAAATTGATCATAACTCCTCCATTACATCTCCAAATGATTTGAAACCACTTCCATTAGAAAGCTAACTCAATTTACTGTGTCTCCGCAAAATCTTAGCAACAGAAGATTTCTCTAAGGCTTTCATCCATGCTCATCTTTCACCCTCTTTTTGATCACATTGCTCCCAAATATCTCCAAGAACTCCATGTGGTATTCCAATACCTGATAAAGACTTATGTATGCAAAATGCAACCTAAACATGTCTAAATCTTATTCTATATGATGAAAATGCATATGAATGAATAGCTAAAACAATGCAAATATGCAAGATATCACCTAGACCAGCTAATTTCTCAGAGACGAGAGCAATACCAGCATGATCAGCACTGTGGACGTATAGCGGATTGGAGTAAGGATTTTGCAGCGACGGAACGCGAGTTTCACCAATTTCCATCGTAACCGTAAAGAGTCAATCCAAGAATCAATCGAGAAAAACACGAACAATGAAGAATATAATGAATCAAGAAGAAATCGATTGTGTAGAAGAGAAACACAAATCGAAGGTCAATCAAAGAGAGAAAACGAAATCAGAACCCCAAAGATTCTCGAGAAAAAGATGTAGATAGCGAAAAATTCCTCAAACAAGATTCTGACGAAGATGAGATAAGAAATCGAGAGACTCATGAGCTTGATCGAGAGGTCGTCGTCAGGAAAAGAGGAATTATCAATCAATTTTCCCGAGAAAAGAAGCGAAAAACGCGAATTTCACTCTGATACCATATTAGAGAGCTTGAGCTAAAAGATGAAAAAGTTTGTTATTCAAGTGTAAATGCTCAAGTGAGCTCAAAGTCTTTACAGCATATCATATATATACAACCGGTTTAGCCAAACCATTGGTTAAGCGAAAGAAAACTTAAACCAATTTCAATTAAACCAATATATAACTCTAATAGGCTCTGAGTTTAAGTTCGTATAAGAACAGGTCTAGAAACCAAAATTTATATGAAATTTAAAAAAAAAACTTATATATATATAGTGTAATTGCTTAGAAATAAAGATATTTTTATCGGACTTTAAAGCATCTAAACCCACTTCTAATTTTTTTCTTTATCACAAATGAACTGTAGATGTGGATTTGAGATGACCACCCAATAATTGCTTAGGTATCCAAATATGATCAGGCATGACGACACAATAATAAAAATGCTGATGTTGAGCCTAAGAAGATTAACATAAAGTTTGAAACATGAAATGGGATTTTCATAAGAAAGGATGTTTACATCTCTGTCGAACATCGCCAATGGAACTGCTGCAATAGTTTATTGTGCTCTCTACTATTATTACATGTTTAAAGTAACAATTATGCATCATGTAGACACATAATATACATAGATTGATTGATAGATACAGATACCAACTCTGCCCTAAGCAACAAAAACGAAACAACATTAAACAAAATTTATATCTTAACATAATTATTTTCTTATTAATACTACAGTTTCTTATATATTTTAGTCATTATCATAACATCTTTTTAATGTCACTAAGCTTATTTGATTAAATGTCAGTGTCTTCCGACATCATCTCCAAAGACCTGCATTCGCTGCTACAGAAGGCTCTATCTCCCCTGCAAAATTAAGTCACCACAAATCTATTAATTACCTTTGTCAAATTCAATTACAAGAATATTATATAGTTTACATTAATTTTTATGTATGAAAGAAGTGTAAAACGTATGAATTTTTTTTTTAAAAAATACGAATTTTACCTGTACATGAAAATGTCATCACGAGGTCCAAGATTCTTCTTACAGTTACAGCAGCTACTGAGAAAACTGTCGGGTGGTAAATACTCGGAATCGTTAACCGGGTCAGAGCTCCGAAAGAAAACGACGCCGGGTTGGCTCTCAACGATACAGTTATCGAATATATGGATCGTTCTCGGGTTAGGCCCGTGACACGTCACGCACGTGTAGTCCTCCGATAGTTCCATATCGCCAGTCGAGAAATACCCCGCGAAAATTCGGGTCGACCCGATACCCGCTTTCTTTATCTCTTCCGGCGGTGGAGAAACAGGAGAATTTTTCGTTTTGGTCCCGAAATCCGACGAGGAGCGTGGAGAGTCCGGGACCCGGATCCGGAGTTGTGACCCGAATAGTACTGTTCCGGATCTTGGTCGGGAGAATAATTCGGGTACCGGGTTTTCATCTTGGACAATGGCAAGTCCGATTCTTGTGGGTTCGAGCTTGAGCCGGGTCTCGGGTTCGTGGGTTTTCGGGTTATCGGATACAAAATGGTTTTTCAATACAGAGAAAGGTTTGGTGTCGAGGATGGAGGTTGGACTCGAGACGGCGTCGTTCTCAGTGAAGCTTTTGAAGCTGGTGAAAGCTGTGAAGAGGCGTGGAAACGTTTTGGGCGTGGGTTTGATCTGCTTCTGGTTCGTATCCGCCATGAATGCTTGCTTGCTTCTCGATCTCTTCTTTAGCATAATTCACTGCTCAAAATAAAAATCAAAACTTTGAGAACTGAATTGTTTTTGTAATTTGCAAAATAGAGAATCTTTTAATGAAAACTAACCTCAACGATCAGAAAAGTTTCAAACTTTGTGAAACGTTTCAGAGAAAATAAAGGTGATGCAGTTCTGTTGCCTCATGATGCTGAGAAGAAGGGGAAAATTGAAGTGTACAGCCAAGAGAAAAGTAGAGTAAAAGAGAAAACAAAATGAAAGTAACTGAAAAGATGAGAGCTTTATTATATGTAGGAAAAAAGGGAAAAAAAAGATTTTTTCACTCCCGACTTTCTCGCATGTAAACGTAAAACGTTCTGCTAGAGATTGGAGGAAGAAGAAGCAAACAAAAACAGGAAAATATATTTTTCTTAAAGAAAGAAAATGGATCCGTTTGCTTTTGCTTTTTTAATGTTTTGTGACTTAGTGGGCTATAGTTTCGATGACCTGAAGGGAAAAGAAGAGAACAAAACAGCCCCACTGATTCTCTTCCATATCTAAAAACCCTGAAAACTCGCCATGAAGTACCAGAAACAGAGCACTATAGTCTAAAGACACACATACACCACTTACTAACGCATGTATGAGTTATATATATATATATATATATATATATATATATATATATATATATATATATATATATATATATATACTCTTTATGCATCTATCCGTATTTATTTTGTATAGCTTAGCCTGTGTATTATGAATGTATGTACGTATATGTTAAGTATAGAGAGAGGGAGGTACAATGGAAATCAGTGGGTGAAGAAATTAAGATGAAAACCACTCAGAGCTTTTAACTTCATGCAGTGGAACTTCCCAAATTCGATTCATTAATTTTATTAATTTATTACATTATTGTTATTTTGTCTGCCATTATTTATGAATTTATGAATTTATTTTCTGCTTTTCGGTGTGCCAAAGGTACCACTCACGTCGTTTTCTACTGGCCCTTTCGTCTTCTGCTTATTGGTGGAAAAGGAAACTTTACCAATTAAATAAAAAAGAAGTTTGCATTTCTCGTGTTCCATACTTCATCAGTTCATTGCTTGCATATCTCATTTACCTGTTTAATTAAAAAAAGGCTTACTATACCCAGAAAGGTGTTACCTCCTTCCTATAGATCATGGTCCGGGTAACAGTATAGGCCATTTTGTCTTGTGTTTTTCTTTCTTAGATTAAGTTCATAGATGAATGAATATAGAGACAAGGTACTTCTTACTTATTGATGATTGGGTGATTGTTCTAAACAAAATTCAACATAGTAACCGGTGGAAAGAATAAAAAAACTAAGAAAATGATTTCAGAAAGGAAAATATAGAAATCAAACCCGAACGTTTGATTGGTATTAGAATACAGTAGAACATCTATAAATTAATAATCAATAAATTAATATTTTTATAAATTAATAAATTTTACCAGTCACAAGTTGAATCGGTTCAAAATTTGATACAGTCGATAAAATAATAAGATAATATTTGTTTTAAAATTATGTAAAAAATATGGTCTCATTGAAATTATAAATTAATACTTTATATATATATACATATTCTACATAAGTAAAAACCTATTATTATAATATTTATTTTATCTTCACAATGGAATCATCTTTACAATTTCTTAACACTTAATATATTTATGTAAAACCACATTTAAGTTTTATGTAATAAATATTATATACACCAAATAACATAATAAAAATAATATAAATTTCAAATTTCAAAAAAAAGAACAATTAATGTGTATATACTAAAATCAAATACTTTTCTTATCTTATAATAAATATCTATTAAAATAAAAAATCTAAATAAGAAAACTTTTGTATATTAATATCTCTATAAATTAATAAAATTTCAAGTTCCCACATAATTAATTTATAGAGGTTCTACTATATCTCCAACCCTACTTCATATTCTACTCCAAACATTATTTTAGAGTAAAATTTTCTCTAACGCCACTTTATTTTCAACTCTAAAATAAAATAATAACTAAAATTATTCAATTTATGGAGTAATCTTACCAATTAATCAATTTTGGTGTTGAACTTTTTTTTTATTTTTGAATGGTCATATAAATCTTTAATGTTTTTATTTCTTATTTAAATAATATTTTAAAATGATACAATAACATAAATAAATAAGATATGCCATTATTTAATAATTTTCCATAAAATACATAACATAATTAAAAAATATATATAAACTAAAGATAACATAAAAGGATCTACAATTATGTTTCACTATTATGAAAGAACCTTTCAATTTTGGAAAAAATGTGTTACATGGTATCATGATTACATGTATAATTTTACATAAAATGATAACTGAAGATGAACATGACTTTGATGCACCAATTGAACTTCGGAGATAAACTCCACCTCCATTTATTGAAATTGTAGAAGATGAAAATGTCATTATTAAACCAGTTTATATATCGTCTTTTATTTTTATATTTATGATTTCTTGTACTTTTCAATAATAATATTTTAATTAAAATAAATTATATATTTATAAAATTTGTAAACATTAAAAATTGAGGTTAATTGGTATCTTTTTTTTATAAATTTAAGGTATTATTAACAATTATTAATACAATATGTTATATTTGGAGTACAAAATAAAATAATATATAGAGTAAAAATCTTACTCTATTTTGGTGTTACACCATTTTGAAATAAAATATGGAGTAGTACATAGGAAATGCTTTTAGTGGGAGTAATATGGAGTAAAAATCTGGATAACAGCTAGAAGAAAAGAGAGAAATAAAAAGGAAAATGGAGTAAATTATTTTACTTAACTAAATTTAGAGTAAACTTATGTGTGTGTTTTTCCCTTTTTAAATAGTAACAATAGTAAATAGGTGAAAATATTATTCCACTTAATTGATAATTTTTCAGTGGAATTTGGAATAACAAAAAGTTGGGAGTATACATCTACTCTGTAATGACCATACAATCACGCACTTGATTTTCCTTTAAAATAAGAGATGAAAAAGTGAATAGATTTTAGATATGAAAATCATGTCTGAATCATCTCCTTATTTCCAATAAATGAAAAAGAAACAGAAATTATACAAAACTGTTGATTTTTGTTGGTATCTACTTTCTAGGTGTAAATTGTTCCCTGATTCTTGTATCCATTTTCAGATTTAATCCACAAGCCATATCATCCCTAGATCGAATTAAGGTATATATATGCTAGGTTAAACGCTTTCCATAAATTCTTACAAAAAAATGAATTCATATTTGTTTTCAGGCTATTTTTTTTTCTTTGAGATAGTTTCCTACAATTTAACTAGCTACATGTTATTTTGAATTAAAACTGCATATATTTTGTTATCATCAAACCTAAGAATCACATAATGAATAGAAATGGATATATGGTTTTCTTTCACCGCTACGTTACGATGTGTTTAGGTAATTTTCCATTGGTACAACACATTATTTTTATAACTTAAGAAAATGTACGGGGTTTTAGTGAAATCAAACCAAATCGTACCAGCAAAGGGAATTAATTATACTCATTGTCATTGAAACAAGCAAAGTAGATTTCTCAACGGGAGACAAATCGCGATGATGTTTCACTACCCAGAATTGTTTAAAAAAATAATTTTAATCTTGTAAATCAAAGTCTTTGATGCAAGTTTTCCTTTCGTGTAATGATTTTTGGTACCTTTCAGGTGATGATGGTGATATTGTTAGCATGGGAGTGTGGGTGGACTTGGTCACTTAGCATCGGAATGGAATGAGATACGATCATACGTACGAATATATATCACAATCTTAACTAATCTCTTTGCTTTCCTAGCTGGCTAGTCTCTTTGCAAGGTGGACATTGTACACACTGATAAATAATTAATAGTTTTATCACACACTTGCTATGTCTAACACGGAAACATTTTGACATTATTACTTAGTCGAACTTTTACATACTTCATGGACATTGTTTGTATCTTCTTCACGGATTGATCACTTCAGTGTGTTTAAATCACAGACCCTTAAAGTGATTATGATTTTATGATTGGTAAAAAATATTAGGAGAGAATGTAGTTAGTTTAATTTTAACCATGTCACAAGTGTCTACAATATTAATCCTCCTATATATTAATTGTAGAACGTTACAACATGTTTTAGTAGCTATGCGTCGTCACTAAAATGATTCTAAAATCCTTAAAAAATAAGTTAATTCATCTAAATATATATCACATTTTTTATGAAACAACTACTAAATTGATTGTCAATGTATAAGAGAATATTCTCAATTCGTTTCTAAATAAAAGCTACATAAGTACATAATATAATAATTAATTAACATATATATGACAATTAATGATTATAATAAGAAATATTTGATAACAATTTTTGTATCCTCCCTCATTGTTGTTCAATTTATATTGCTAAAAGAAATTAAATAATCACATTAACCATATTAAACATATATTTTTGTATGTTATATTTTGATTTTTTCCTTAAAAGACTATAAAATACTAAAAATGTCAAAAATCCCACTTTGAAAGTTTTGTGATCAATTGTTTATTTTTTTGTTATAACAAGATACAAATGATTATAAAATTGTATGAATATGAATTATCATTGAATATATAAATTCATATTAAATATATATAGATATGTACGATAGAAAATACATAAATATGTAAACTATGTACAATATAAAAATACATAAATATGTTAATTTTAGAAATTTGCATTGAAAAACTATCATATTGAAAATGCTGGGATTAATAGTTTATTTTTTGTTACAACAAATATACAGATGTTAATAGATAATAAATATTTTTATTTAAATACATTATATATCTATGTCAATACCATCGAAATTTACATGTATACCATATTAAATAAATAAAATAAAAATTTTGATCTATTTACCATAAAATATTGTAACTAAACAGGATATATTATTTTTATTTATATGATTACTCTAATTTCATATATACCAACTGAGAAACAATTGATAACTCTAGCAAGTGTAATGGAAGCTCCCTTGGTTCAATGATTTAATCAAATATCCATTAATGCTTTTACACTAGAAAGTTTAGGTTTCAATTCTCGGAAAAGGCGAAATTATGTGAACTAAGAGAGAAAAACTTACAAGATATCTACAACATGACGCAAGAAGTACCGTCAAGTGTAGATCTCAAAGGACGGCTCAGCTGATTCAGTTAGGTGTGAATACTCATATGATATGTAAAATTACCGATTGTAAAATATCTCCTAGAGCTGTAATAGCATAATTATCTAGTCTTAGAAAAACTCTAGCAAGTGTAAGATTTTATTGATTAATATTTTGTAAAATCTTACAAGAGATCGATACATTAAAGATCTTATTTAGAACCTATTGAAATCACCCGGTGAGAACATGGATTGCACAACAAATGTGTTTTCCTAACCCCAATCTCTTTTCTCTTCATCACAACATCGATAGAGAATAATATAAAAGTGTCGATTTTTACAATCTTAAATGGTGACGTTTTTTAGTTGAGCCCATCGTTTTTCTTAAATTCGCCTATAATAGTTCTTAATGATTAGCTAAATGGACTACATATATAATAGAATGTGTTTGCACAAAACGAACTAAATTCAATCCAAAGAAGCAGTATTGAATTTTAACCAAAATTTGTTAGATATCCGAACGAGTTTAAAATTTTGGTATCTAAAAAACCGGAACCGAATTCGATCTGAACTAAAATATTTCTGATATCGAGTATATTCAAACCATATGCATATACATGAATATATTAATTATTTATAAATTTAATGTCTAAAAGAATATGCAAAATATACAAGATGTTCTTAAGTTGTCCAAAACACTGGAAAATATATACAAATATTTAAAAATACATGTTTAAAATAACTAATTGATATTCGAAATACCAAAAATACTTAAAATATCTATCAATTTTCTATCTGAATATTTAAGCTAAATCAATTTTTATGTTAAGCTTAAGTATTTTGGCATACATTATTCAAAATTTATAGGTTATATTTTTTTAATACAAAAATGAGAAATTTAAAGTATATATAAAGTGTAATTTTAATAAATAAAATTTCAATGAGTTAATCGAACTCAAACCCAAACCTAACCCGCAAAGATCCAGATCGAACTGAATTCGCAAAGATCCAAATTGAAAATAATCGAACCGGACCAAATTGTGTCTGAATGCCTAGTCCTAATCAAATATATTAAGAATGATTATTGATGACAAAAGATGTTCTTAAGATGTCCAAAATACTGGAAAATATATACAAATAGTTAAACATACATGTTTAAAATTGGTAATTAAAATTCAAAATATCAAAAATACTTAAAATATCTATTGATTTTTATGCAGATAAATATTTGAAATATTTTCATATATCTTATTATTTATTTTATAAATTATTTAGATAATTATCCTTATGGTTTTAGGGTTTTATGACTTTGTTATATATAGCCGTTTAGGTTTTAAATTTGTATTCAATTTATGATGAATTAATGAAAGAGATATTTTGATACGACGGAAAAGAGTATTTCCAAACCCTAAAGAGGTTCTTATGAACCACTGAGAAGGGTATTCTCAATCCTAAGAGCTTTTAATTAAGCACTGTGAAGAGTATTCACAAATTCTAGAAGCTTCCGCTCCATCAGTTGGTATCAGAGCCAGATTCTTTTGATTTCTCAATTGAAGACGATTCTGGATGTCATGGTGAGTATTAGCATCTGTCATATCAGAGCCGTGTTCGTTAACTTCGTTTGATCAAGATGCGAGGACGAATCTTCTTCAACCCGGAGAAAATGATGCATATAAATATTTGGAATATTTCCATATATCTTATTATTTATTTTATAAATTATTTAGATAATTATCCTTATTGTTTTAGGGTTTTATGGCTTTGTTATATATAGCCGTTTAGACTTTAAATTTGTATTCAGTTTATGATGAATTAATAAAATAGAGCTTTCGATACGAGCTTTATAGCATGGGAAAGAGTATTTTCAAACCATAAAGAAGTTCTTATGAACCACTGAGAAGCGTATTCTCAACTCTAAGAGCTTTTAATTAAGCACTGTGAAGAGTATTCACAAATCCTAGAAGCTTCCATTACATCAATTTTCTATCCGAATATTTAAGCTAAATCAATTTTTATGTTAAGCTTAAGTATTTTGGCATACATTATTCAAATTTATATGTTATATTTTTTATAAAAAAATTTGAAATTTAAAGTATATATAAACTACAATTTTTATAAAGAAAATTTCAATGAGTTAATCGAACTCAAACTCAAACCTAATCCGCAAAGATCCAAATTGAACTGAATCTGCAAAGATCCAAATTGAAAATAATCGAACCGAACTAAATAGTATATGATTGCCTAGTCATAATCAAATATATAAAGAATGATTATTGATGACAAAAAATGTATTATTTATAATATTTAAATACAACATATTTTAAAAATATTTACTCTGCGTAAGAACTTACGTGGATTATCGTTTAATACTTTTATTAATTATAAACATTACCGCATATGCCAATATGTTTATATTATCATTACGGATCGATTACTGTTGCTAGTATACATGTCGTGTTCTCTATTATATAGCTTTGATAAAACAAAATTAGTAAAATAACTGAACTACCAGTTAAAAATAGGGATAAGAAATCATGAATGGCTTTAAGCATTGTTTTTGTTTTTGCAAAACTTGATAATTATCAATGACTTTTTTTTTGTTCAAATAATTATCAATGACTTAATAGTATAAAGTCACAATAGAGTGCTCTATAATTCTTAAAAGAGTGGACCCTTTTTCTACAACAACAGAGAGATTATGGGTGTGATTGAAAAGTATGTATAGCAATAATATGTAAGAGTAAAAAAGTTTTCTGCCGACTTACGCTGGTATTTAACCAATCAAGAAAAACTTGTTTTCAGCCAAGTTACGCCAAAAAGGAATAAATGTGTGGTAATCTGTTTCTCTAGGCTGAGAGAGAGAGAATTGTTGCGCTCAGTTTCACTTTTACTTTTCCTCCTTTTTTTACCTTTTTTATTTCACCCTTTTACTCCACTTTTTTATGAGTCGTGTCATGGCTCGTGAACACAATCCATCATGTGTTAAAAAAAGAGCGCTCATGAAGCATTATGAGTCGTGTCATGGCTCGTGAACACAATCCATCATATCATCATCGTGACCGTTCATGAGATCAGAATCTAATCTCTCTGTTGTTGTCCGAAAAGGGTCCACTCTTTTAAGAATTATAGATGGGTCCCAGCAAATAACCCCTCTGAAAGCACCAAGAGTTGCTTACACGTGGACTAAACGGGGCCACATAAGCTAACATCAGCGTTCAATGAATCACTGCTTCCCTGTCGCATCATCTATCTTTTACGCACAAAGTAAAAATAAATTCTAATAAGAGGAGTGAAATCATATTTGTCGAAGGGAGTAACCACACAAGGCAATTACATTTGACTCGTTGATTAACTCTCTCGGCCACGGAATGGTAACAGCAGTTGAACTGTTTGGTTTATGAATGATAAGATGTATGTATAATGAATAGTGTAACTGTAGCATAAATAAGTGGGATTAAAAAATATGAATGATAACATGTATAATGAATAGTATATTTGTGGGATAAATATAATATATATTCATATTTGACAAACTAAAAACAGCGATACTAATATGATTTAAAGATATATATATATATATATATTATTAGGGGCATGTCCGAGCGAAGCACAGAATATTGTTTTATTGTTTTTAAATATCTTTTTGGAAAATGTAATTATGTGGCTATCTTGATTTGTTAAGAACATTATTTAGTATTTTTATTGTGTTATATAGTAATAGGTGATAGATTTATTTGTGTTTGTGTTTTTTCAATAATATGTTTTTATGTATATAATAGTAAAACCTCTGATATAAAGCATATTAAATTTCAATAATTTTGCATTTATTGTTTTAATATTAATAGTTTAACGTTATAAATTATATTTTATTTTTATTTGAATTATTTGAACATTATTTTAAAGATGTTTTGTGTTCTCTCTCCATATTTTTACATTGAGCCGTCACATTTATGTATTTCGTTTATCTTTTCAGTGTGATTTGCTTCTCACCCTCACCGAAAAAATACTAATCTCTGTGTGTTTGTTTTTCCGCATATTGTTTGGTATTTGTTATAAATTGGGTTTATAAATTTCATGTTATGTGATTGTTACTCATATCTTTATAGGTTATTCCGGTCAATATTGGCTGCTCATTTTCTTACTTAGATTTTTGTTGATGTTAGAAAGTACATCTCTTTGGGTTGGGTCAGAGTCTAGTCGTCTTTGTGTTGCTTTCTTCTTCGTTAGCTTACCGTCGATAATTCATGTTCGTTTTGGTTTTCAAGATCTTTTTTTTTGATCATCTGACTTCTATGCTCTCTTTCATAATTTGAGAATGGCTCCACAGTTTGCTTATTTCATTACTCTTCGCGTCTCTACTGGCTCTCTATTTCGCCAAATTTGCGACTCCATGTTTAGATAGTGTTTTCTTCTGTGTATGTGCTGTAGCGTTATAATGTTGTGTCTGGTCTCAAGTTTGGGCTTTGGTTTCTTGGTGGTTAACTTTCATTCTCCCTCCTTCAGGTCGTATGTTTTCTTCTCATGTTTTTCTTATTATAAGTGTGTGAATTTAGTTTCTCGAAATTTTGATCTTTTTATCTAGATTTTGTGGTTCTCTGCTATTATGAGCGTATTTTCTGTGCTTGTTTAGTTTGTGAGGTGTTTTGTACATCTTAACTGGTGATTGTGCTTACGATGTGTTAAATATTTGTTTTCTTGTTTCGTGGCGATTTTATCTTCTGTTGAATATTCTTGCTCTAACACGCTTTTTTGGTTCTTTGTGTTGGTCCTTGATTGCGTTTCTTTGTATTCAAGAGATGTTTTGTCTCGAAATTTATCTTTCTACTATTTTCCGGCATCTCCTTGTTAGGACCAAAACATTCTATGATAAAGTGATAAAGAAAATTTTACTTGATAAAATATAATTTTTCAACTATAACTTATCTCACAATCTTATTGATGTAGATAGATATTAGAAAATATCTTATTGTTTATTTTTGATAATTGTCTTTATTATTTAGGATTTTAACGTTTTCCTTTTTTAATTAAGATTTTAACGTTTTCCTATTTAGGATGTAGATAGATAGATATTAGAAATTATCATATTCTTCATAAACATCATATATTGGATCTCCACAAATCTCTCTGTAGATCTTATCATCTTCATAAACATCGTAGATTGGATCACCATAAATCTCTCTGTAGATCTCATGGCCATCTTCTCTCTCGACAAAGGGACTTTCGTCCTGGATAGGATTGTTCGCAATCACCATGACATCCAGAATCGTCTTCGATTAAGAAACCAAAGAAACACAGCTCTGATACCACCTGATGCAGCGGACGATAGGGGTGAACGGTTGATCTAAGAATTTAGGGTTCTTCGAGACCTGTTCTTGGATCGATTAAAGATTTCTTTTGATAGCTCCTTAAGACCAACTTCATGTTTGATGAATTTAATCGAATCAAAACAAGGCAACTCGAAATAGATGAATTGAATCAAATCTAGAACAAAGAATAAAGCAAAAGCTCTGTTTTTAATTATCAAAAGTCTCTATACAATATTAGGCTTCAATGCCTATTTATAATAAATTCTTAAATCTAAAAAATCCTAATCTTAATTAAAATAGGAAAACGTTAAAATACTAAATAATAAAGACAATTATCAAAAATAAACAATAAGATATTTTCTAATATCTATCTATCGTGTTTGATAAAATTATATATTTCTTTTTTTTTTGTTAGAAAATATATGTCGTGTTTGGTAGCATCATGATACCTTCACGCACAAGCAACCACAAGGATTTCCTTTTTTTTTACTTAAGTTATATTTCTTTTTTTTTGTTGGAGTTTTAGTTTTCCTTTTACTAATAGGGAGTTGTCCCAATTAGTTGTTGTTCTTAGAATGGAGTTTTTGAAAGATAATAAAATTATAGTTTTCTCTAAAGCCTTGCATTGATTCGATTCTGTCATCAATACGAGAGCCTTGCATCGAATTTGATTAAATTCTTCGATCCAAGAAGTCAGGTCTCTAAAGATTCACCCTAAATAGTCTCCTGCATAGACGAGATTTCGCCCTAGTTTTGCACGGACGAAATTATCATATTCTTCATAAACATCATATAGTGGATCTCCACAAATCTATCTGTAGATCTTATCATCTTCATAAACATCGTAGATTGGATCACCATAAATCTCTTTGTAGATCTCATGGCCATCTTCTCTCTCGACAAAGAGACTTTCGTCCTGGATAGGATTGTTCGCAATCACCATGACATCCAGAATCGTCTTCGATTAAGAAACCAAAGAAACGCATCTCTGATACCACCTGATGCAGCGGACGATAGGGGTGAACGATCGATCTAAGAATTTAGGGTTCTTCGAGACATGTTCTTGGATCGATTAAGGGTTTCTTTCGATAGCTCCTTAAGATAAACACAGCTCAACCAAGAGGTTATGAAACCACGCTTGGGACCTGCCAGCTTAACTAAGGGATTCTAGAGAATCCTCACTTGGGACCTGCTTCTTGATTGATGAATCTAATCAAATCAAAACAAGAGATAGAGAATACAATTCTCTCAAAAGCCAAAATTATTTATTAATCAAATCAAAACTGTATACAACTATAGGCTTCAATGCCTATTTATAATAAATTCTTAAATCTATGAAAACCCTAGTCTTAATAAAATGGGAAAACCATTAAATAATAGAAAATACAAATAAATAGTAATTATCTATGAAAACTAATGAATAATAAAGATATTTGAATAATTTTCAAATATCTTGTTGCATCACTTATTGTCATTAATTAATGTACATGTTGTAAAAATGTTATACTGTAAAGAAAACAATAAAATTTCACTTCAATCGCATCAAAATTGATGTGTAACAAGAAGATAGTGGAGACAATTTCTCGCGTGTCCCCAAATGTGAAATGTCAATTCTCCTATGGTATGTTAGAGTCTCATATGCTTCTATTTTATAATTTTTTTTTGATCAAAATACAAACTCTCAAATCAAATCATTCCCGCTGATCAAAACTAAATCCTAACTCCTTCCTATGGATTAATGAACCCATGAACAAATGTTTAAGTTTTATACTTTTCAAATTCGGAAAAAAAAATTAAATTGTTTTTTATTATATTTTGATGATTTTTTTCGAAAATATGGAAAAAACGTTTTTGGATTTTTGAAATATTTTTATCAAATTATATAAATTAAACAAAAAATATTCACATTTCCAGTTTAATTTTATGATTTTTCGTTTGTCATATAAAATTAAAATAATTAAAATGTCCTTTTAAAATTGTGTTATGAGATAAAAAGGCATGAGTGGTGTTGTTTCGAGATAGTGCGGGTCTTGATTTTGTTCTTCCGAACATAACCGCCGCAGTGAAAAAATTACTATTATTTTATTCTTTTCTGGTTTTACTAATTAATTACATGCGCGGGATCACTATTGTTTGAGTGGTAACACAAGTTGTGTTAGAACGCGCCACATACCACGTCTTGGTTTCCCACTCAAGGCCTCAATGCTATTTCAGCCGAGAAGTTTTTTTTGGTTTTTTATTTCTTTTTGGCTTTGTTGGGTTACTTGGCCACGATTTATTTAAGTGCTTATTTGCCATATAACCAAATAAAAAATGCGTTGGTAACACAATTAAATCGTGATGTATATGTGTGTGTCTATCAACAATTTAATATCGATGTACTGATGTCTCTCGATACTTTATTCAATTCAATATCGGTGTTTAGAATTGACAAGCACAAATCAACAAGGGTGACCAGCTCTTTTGTTCAGTTTAGACTTGTAGCGTAGTCACTATGATTGCCGATATGTTACGTACCATCTATGGTTATGAAACTGAGAAAGATATAAAGCAGATATAAAAACACTTTGCGACCAATCTATAATATGCATGCTAATAATAATATGCATAGCACGGATCTTATATAATTTTACACAACCTGATGTTGTTTTAGAAAAAAAGTAGCTTAAACGAAAACGCTTTTTTTTCATTTGTATAAGAAAAAGAACCTAATATGCCTTAAAAATAATAACTAACAACTTTAGTTTTCATTTCTCATTTTCTCTGAATCGTTAAGTTTAATAAAACAAGATTAAGTATATATATGAATATTTCAAGAATATGAAAACTGCAATAAAAATATAAAAACTGCCACCAGGGCACTTAGGACAAGTAACTCAAGTGAGAGTTACTAGCAAACGACTATGTCAAAAATAATTCGAGTTTATGCAAAAAAAAAATTTGATCAACAAGTTTATGCAACGTTTAAGGATGATATATATAGACAGTAAATGGAAAATATTCTGATAATATATATGAAAGTGGTTGAATATGAAGTGGACACATTTAAGATTTGATAAGACGACAAGAAATTAGTAAAATGTTCTGATAATATGTATATATGAAAGTGGTTGAATATGAAGTTGGCAGATTAAGATTTGATAAGACAAAAAATGTAGTTAAAACATTTATCATATTGACGACACTATGCAATGGCTTCTGTTCAAGTCGCATGCGTGCTCTTTGATACTTCTCAAAAACTATTCACACACTCTTTATTTCCGTATTCTTCCTAAATATTTATATACAATCGACCGACTATGAGTCTATGATGTCGTGTTTTATAAAACACCCATCTGAAATGTATAAGCTGGACACCTTCTATTCTGTAATAGATGCCACCATTCGTCCTCAAATTTTTATCTGAACATGTTATTTGATGGATTATAGACAAGAGGTTAAAGTTATATCTTCGTATTTTGTTTCTTCGTCCAACAATGAAATAAAGAGAAAAGTCACCTTAGATCACAATTCATGTGGCCACGACTTAGAACAACTTATGACATGATAAGGACATAGAGACAAAAAGGACCATCACTCGTTGCCGTAATCATCTTTTTCTTTGCGAACTAGAAAAGATCATTTCGACTAAAACATGATCTTCTCAAGTTACTTCCCATTATTTCCCTTAATTATTATATTACTTATCATGCTTAAGAAAACTATACAAAAACATATCTCTAACCACTCCTTTGCAAAAACCATACTTTTTAAGCAAACCCTCTTTTTCAAACCCAACTTTCTCCAAAACCTTCTGAGACGCTTTATTCTCCACTTCCACCACCGCTTGTACCCTCACAACCGCCGGAAAAGCCTCGAAAGCTTGGTCCACCGCCATCCTCACCGCCGTGGTGGCTATCCCCCGCCCCCAAAACTCTTTGGAAACTGCGTATCCAAGGTTGGCCCGGCAACTACCATCTCCGGAATCAGGCCTGACGGAGACACAACCGATAGAACGACCATCGTCAAGCAAAGAGATGGAACGGCGCCATGGGTGTGGTATAGCCTTTTGGAGGATGTGTTGTTGGGCTTCTTCTATAGTTTTAACGGAGTCCCAGCGGAGGTAACGTGTAACTTCGTCGTCACCGGCCCATTTAAGAACCTCTTCGGCGTCTGAGAGATTAAACGGCCGGAGGAATATTTTTGGTGATTCCATGGTCATGTAACTTACTAATTTGCATAGTCTGTTAAAAACGGTTAAAAAAATCTGATAATTACTCGATATATAAATAAACAAGAGATGATTCTAATAGGCCATAAACGCCCATTAATTATCTGGGCCTATATTCTCATACCCACATTCAAAATTATTATAGGATCTCTAATTTATACGGAAGTTGAAACAAGTTCTTCGTCCCTTTGGGATACCTTTTAGTTACTTTTACCATCTACTATCTCTCTGGCTGTTGAGTTTCGAACCAAAATCATTCAGATTGCTGCCATCAAAAGCCATATCTATCGAGAGAGAGTAAATGTGCTGTTTTTCAAATTTGTTTGTTTTTAAAATAGTGCTTATTATTAAAGGTAAAGAGATCCAACATGATACCCCGAAAGTAGGGATTCATAGAGGATAGAATACATTATACAAATCTCAACGAAATGTGAATAGATAGGGAACAATAAAAAAAAATGCAATCTGAGTGGGGCATAAAAGCTTCATCGTTTTCAGGAGAAACGTGGATAGGAAGAATCAGTATTTCAAAAAGATTGCGATGTAGGAAGCCACAGAAAGAAAGGCAAGAAGGGGATATGAGAACTTGATAGAGCTTCCATGTGACGATGATCCATCTCCTTCTCCTACTGGCACAGTTTTCGATCCATTTCCTGGTCCTATTCCCAAAATCAATGCATTAGATAACGTATATATAATATACTGAGATTGGTGTGTCTTCCTTACATGTTTTTAAAATTCATTTACCTGAAGAGTTTGGTGAATC
Organism: Hirschfeldia incana; assembly: GCA_026261945.1. Lineage (NCBI taxonomy): Eukaryota > Viridiplantae > Streptophyta > Magnoliopsida > Brassicales > Brassicaceae > Hirschfeldia > Hirschfeldia incana. The sequence continues at coordinate 6,435,301 of JABCMI010000013.1, read as the reverse complement.
TGTAGGAGAGTCAGCAGTAGAACCACCACCTGAAAAAAATGTTATAATACTTCGTAAGATTCACAAATTTTGGGGGTTCGGAATAATCTTCTTGAAATTTTCTTACCGTTGTTACAGCGACTGACAGGAGGAGTTTGAACATTACATGCCCTAGGCAAGGCAAGAGCCTGTGTTTGGTTAACGTTGATCCCAAGCTGAGAGCCTCCACCATTGAGGGCTTGACACAAACAGTCAGGAGAAGACCTGACTACATTACCTAGCTGACTACAGCATTGTTGAGAAGGAGAGGTAGTGTTTCCCGTTATGTAATTGAGACAGGGAGACATGCTGATCAACGCACTTGTGCAGCTCGACTGAGCAAATACTCTTGTAGAAGACATTACAGCCACAAAAACTGTAAACAACACTACACCTCTTCCCATTTTCATGTTCCTTGGAGATGCTTTTGAGAGAATAGAATCCTTTTTGAGTTTTGTTTTGTTGGGTTGTGCTTGTTTGTTTGATTAGATTTAAGGAAGATTATAAATAAGGGGAGTAAATATTAACAAAAGGTGGCTTACTTTAATATTGGTGACCAACTTTCCCTCCTACTTTTCTAACAGTTCTTTAAAATATTTGCCTCTTTTGCTTCTGATAAGAGTTAAGACACGAAGTGTGTTGTGAACAGAACTGATTCCGTTTGTTTTGGTTCGGTCGTCTTGGTGACGAGAAGGTCTTAGGCTGGGTTGTTAACCTACTTCTTGATTATGTTTTCGGAATTTTGCTAATTACTAAATAATGAAGTGAATCTTTGTATTGTTATTTTCTTTAGATTGTGACCCATTTGTTTGACTTGACCAACACGTGTCATAAAATCTCAGTCAGGATCATTATTGAACATTTCTCATTTCATAGACGTTACTTGTAAAGTTGTAATAGCAACTCCTTCAATGGTATAAGGAGAGAATTTTCAAAAGGTAATTAGTTGATAATTACATTAAAAGTGATTGATTGGATTCTAATATACACCCAATAAATTTTCAAAAGTTATATTTTGAGAATTTATTGAGTGTGTATTAGAATATTATCAATCACCTACTTTAATTAGCAACTAATTACTTTTAGGAATTCATGTTCATACTTTTGATAAGAATGCTCTAATATACTTTAGCTTTTAAAATTTTTTGTTATTTTATTTATAAAAATTTGACTAAGGGTGCAACTTGATTACAATATTGTGAAATATAATGATCTGGAATGGTTGATTCCATTAATTCCATAATTTTTTTTTTTACAATTTGCTATAAATTTCTTTTCATTTTCTGCAGTATTCCATTACTATCATTCCATTTTTTAGTCCATTAAATCCATTTTGATTTACCAGTTACAGTCTGACAGACTTGGTTTTGACTTTTCATATTTTAAAACTCAATAATATAACGAACTTATTTTTAAAATGAACTTATACTAATGTTATGCAAGTGAAATACTCTTTTGGAAAATTTTCCAACTTAATATGTTCTAAGGCGTCGTTAGAGAAATCTCATAAACATTACTTGACGATCGACTTTAATTTTTTTGTTAAGATGTTATTATCATTTTTTACAAAAAAATTAATATAGCTTTTTGAAAAATATGACATTCCATAAACATAGTATGAGATGTACTATACTTTTATAAAAGTTTATATTTCGGCAATATTTTTAAAATATGGTATTGACTAACAATTCATATATCACTATTAAAATATATTTATTTTTGATAATTTTCAAAATATTGTAATGACTATTAACGGCCCTTACATAGATTATATCACATTAAAATAATTCAAAAAATGATATATCTCCATTTGTGAGGTTTTAAATTCTTTCATTTAGATATTTCATATAGAAATGTTATAAATAATTGTTTCAATTTTTTCTGTAGTTAGAAGAAGGAAACTATGCATATATTTAGTGCAGTGATGAGTACTTTGTGATCATGAGAACTAAAAAGTAAATGTACAACAATCGGTGCGTAATTAATTCACTTTTGAATAAAAATGATGCTTCAGTTAGGCGTGGATGTAGTTGTTGCAGACATGAAGAACCAAATGTATTGAAGAAGTCTTTTCAATTCAGACATGATAAATTTCTGGTTCAAGCAACAGAGAACTGATATTGGGAATCACCTCTAGGCTTCGAGTTCCATGTAACGGCAAAGAGATCTTTACTTGAGCCTTTCTTTTGGACGACGGATTCAACTGTTCGGTTCTATAACATTGCTAATAATCTCCTCCATGCAGGGATTTTGTCTAATGCTTATATACATATAAACATATAGTATTTTTTGATGATTCTATAAAAATAAACTGAAGATGTGTATATACATTTTTATGCAAGGGAATATGATAGCATAATACTAGATATAAATATATATATATATATATATATATATATATATATATATATATAGTATTCTCGAGATCTCGTATGAGAGATTGTTATAAAGGTGTACGAACATTTTTATGCCAGAAAACAAAATCCTAGATTTTCTTAATAAATCTATACTATTAAAGCATAATCATTTTGTTTTTTTTTTACTCTTTTTTTCCCTATTAAAGAGTCTTTACTTTGTAATCATTAAGGGTATTTTGGACATTTTCTGCCGGTTTATTTTTAATTGCTTTTTTGATTTGTTATTAACCACCGGTTTCCTAATTTAATTTCGGTTTGCAATTATTTCCATGTTTAATATGATACTGGATCGTTTTAGTATTTTTCCAACCAGTCATGTTTGAAACTGCGTCGTTTTCTTAAAACAATTTAATTGTTTGGTTTTAAACTGATTTTTTCTAAATCTAATTTCATCTACTATTGTTTATTTTCTGATTCGAAATGATAATACATTTGAATATTTTCGGGTAACCGGGTCTGAAAAATACCAGTGGTTCAACCGGTAACTGGGTTTCGGTTTTATTAGTTTTTGTTGGGTTCTTAAATTTTAATTTTACAAACCCGAACTGGATTTATCTTTGATCAACCGGTAAACCGTTCAACCGTAGGTCTGAGTCGGGTTTCAAAACACCGATCAAAACTAAAAAACTATTATATTGATTTATATTTAAAATATATAATTCAAAATTAAAAACCTAAAAATATATGTACAATATAGTTTTAACCGAACATAAATATGGATATAAAATACATATATGAGACGAATTATATAAATGAATATACAAGATAAATTATATAAATGTGATTATATACAGTTTTCACCAAACAGAAATCCGCGCTTTGAAAGCGCGGATCAAAATCTAGTGACTATATTAAATCGACATGATCAAATGCTATTTGATAAATGAATATGTGTTCACCCAAATAACATGTAATTCTATGGTATTAAGTTTATTTAGTTTTTCTCCTCGTGATTTTTACGAGAGAATGGGAAATAAGGAGCAAGAGAAAATATGAATGGTAATGAATGGTAATGAACTAAACATATATCTTAGTTCTGTAGGAACCTTATTTCACTACCATATGACAACTGATATTTATAAAAGATAATAAGAACATAAATTAAAATTACAATACCGAAATACAAGAATAAAAGAGAATTGCAGAGTCGAGATGATTAATCTCTTTCCTTAAATCTTTAAACGTCCCGTAGTGTGACGGTTGCATGACGCTCAGATTCTCAGGATACAACTGCAGCATTGTTTCTGTTTTACCATCACCGAAAAAACAGAATCTATCGACCCTAGTTTTGTGTTGTACTCTCAGACTCAAAATAATAAAATACTAGCATAACTATTCAACATGGGAGAAAGTCTTTCTTTTTGTTTTATCATTGTTGAAAGTCTATTTTTCTATAATGCTTACAAGCCATTTTATAGAAAAATAATGAGAAGCACAAAATTCATTTTTCAACACAAAAAATGAAACTTCCATGGTGCACTAATGGAGTCTTTAATTCTTGTCAATTAATATGTGAATTCATTCCACATTTTGACCAAAAAATTAAAGAGTAAAAATATTATTGTTTGACCAATTCAAACTAAATAATATACTTTAAAATGGATTTCTTTTTTATATTTTGTTAATATAAAAGATCAACATATATTTGGTTTATAAGATTAAGTTAATGAACATGAAATCCAACTAACATATCAAAACCCAAATCCAAATATCTAATGTGTGTATTTGTTACTTTATACAAATTTCTCAAATCACACACATTAGACCTCCATTTCTCATTCACACTAACTCTATTTTTAGGTTGTTGGTGAGACTCGAACCCAGGTCCCCACCCTTTAACTGCATTCCACAAGACAAGCTGTCACCAAAAAAAATTACAATACCGAAACAAACAAACAAAGAAGAATTGCAGAGTCAAGATGGTTAATCTCTTTCCTTAAATCTTTAAACGCCCCGTAATGTGACGGTTGCATGGCGCTCAGATTCCCAGGATACAACTGCAGCATTGTTTCTGTTTTACCATCACCGAAAAAACAGAATCTACCGACCCTAGTTTTGTGTTGTACTCTCAGACTCAAATAAAAGAAAAAATACTAGCATAACTATTCAACATGAGAGAATGTCACTTTTCTTTTGGTATTGCAATTGTTGAAAGTCTATATCTTCTATAATGCTTACAAGCCATTTTATAGAAAAATAATGAGAAGCACACAATTCATTTTCCAACACAAAAATGAAACTTCCATGGTGCACTAATGGAGTCTTTAATTCTTGTCAATTAATATGTGAATTCATTTCACATTTTGACCAAGAAATTAAAGAATAAAATTATTATTGTTTGACCAATTCAAACAAAATAATATACATTAAAAATGGATTTCTTTTTTATATTTTATCAATATAAAAGATCAACATATATTTGGTTTATAAGATTAAGTTAATGAACATGAAGTCCAACTAACAAATCAAAACCCTAAATCCAAATTCAAATATCTAATGTGTGTATTTGCTACTTTATACAAGTTTCTCAAATCACACACATTAAACCTCCATTTCTCATTCACACTAACTCTATTTTTAGCATATGAATACATTTTTCATAATGCTCAAAAAATAGTTCCAACAATCCCCCACATGAATAGAAATGACTCTAGACACTAGACGACTCGATGAACTTGACAGACTTGACTTCCTAGACAAGACCCAACAAGACTCGACAAGACCCAACTAAGGACTTTTGAGAGTACAAACAAAAAATCCACTGCATGATGAGTTGGTAGCAATTTTTCAGCCTTGAACCAGTCATTGTTAATAGCTATCGGATTTACTCGGCCAGGAGGTGGCCATGATGTCTTGAACCTCCCGGGCTTTGGTGTAAACCTAGACAATAGCCAAAACACAGCTTCATTCTCTCACAGAACTAGGTTCTCTATTGTGTTCATTTTGGCCGTGAACAGTCCTGGTTATCATGAGTGAACTTAGAGAATATAGCTTTTCCTTCATTCTCCTAGAAACGGCCCCATTTCACACTCACTAGGTGATTTGCCATAGCTTTGTTTAGAGGAGTATCATGTACTACTCCATTCATATTTCAAAGCTTTGGACACAAATCATTAAAATCAAATGCTTATCCTATAATCCTTACATGTAGCACTGTTTAATCATCATAGGAACTGGGTATAGACCGAAGTCTTACAGTGCTTTGGGCAGATTTAGCTTTACTTAGTTGTCTCCTTGAACCTATTTCTTGGGATCTCCAGTCAGTTAGATAGAGTTACCGCAAAGCCTCATCTTAATTCAACAGGCGAACCCATTCCTCTTGATGATATACAATATGATCTCATGACACACCTTTAATAGAAGGATCCTAGGTTGTCATTACAATGAACATAATCTCTTGAGATTAGTCGAGATCAATTGTCTAATGATTTTTTTTTTGTCATCTTTTTTCAAGATACAATTAACCCTTATACTCAAAACTCAGTGTATGACACTAGTTTTTTTTTTTTTTAAACTCATATTTAATAATTATCTCTAACTTCCTTTGGCCTTTCGCCAACAACTTTATATGGTAAGCAAAGCTTCCCCCACATTTCTTGAGATAACTCAAAATATGCATATTTATTTACATTTAACTTTTCTTAAGAGTTTAGAAAATGATCTACAACTCTTTTAGATTTAAATGAATAAAAACAAATTTAGAAAATATTCAATTTTCTTTTTGATGTATTTCATTCTCAGAAATCACATTTTACAAACAACTATTTTCATAGTTCTCTTAAGTTGATTTATAAATCCAACTTGTATATGCTTTGAATTTTTTTTTTCAAAACATTTCTCTTTAGGAAATATTCATATCATTACAAGATATTATATTTACCTTCAAAACCATTCTATATGGTTATTCTCAACCATATTGACTTTAGAAATGACAATACACATGTCAGTTTCAGTCATATTGGTCTGAAAATTCTCATTGGTTTTGCCCGGTCAATCTTTTTCAATTTGCATTTAAGCATTGATGAAATATAAATGTTTTGATTATTATCAAAAACATTATATTTTCTAATGGAAAATGATTCTTATGTGGCAGACCTTTCCCAAACTTAATTTAGTTGTCTACTCACAAAATCTATTTCCATTCATATAACATGATCCCTTAAGAATCAAAATGTTATTTATGATTTTGGTTTCACCATATTTAAAACTTATCAATTTTCTTTTCTCATGATCAAGCACTTAATACATATATTAAGTTGTTCAAAAATATCTGAAACAAAAAATCAAAATGTTAGTCATTCTCATTCTTAATAATTAAATCAAATTATCACCATTAACCAAGTCAAAACAATATCACATTTTGACTGATATAAAAAAGATTGTAACCATTCAATCCATCAATTAATTATTATGAAAATTAAGAGTAGGGAAACCAATTCCAAACCGTTACCAAAGACATTCGGAAAAATGAAACATGTTCTTATGAAACATAAAACATCAAATTCATTAGTCTAAAAATAGTGATTATTTTAATAAATCTAAACACACACAATCTCAAATAATCTGAAACTTGTTTCAGAAAAACAGTAAACAATATTTTTCCATCACCCCCGGATTTTTCCAGTTTGGTTGCTAGAATGATGAACACCTGCTCAACAAAATAAACAATTGATTGAAAAATTCTTATAGTAATTAAATAAACAATAATTTTGATGAAAAAAATGATTTCCATCATCTTGAATTTCCTGGTTCCAAGAATTCTCTAATTCTTGTTTTTCATAACCTGTTCTTAAGACAAAACTTTTAATAAATATCAGTATTGTTAGTGCAAAAGCATAAACAATATTTAAAGATTTAAGAAAAGAGATTAACCATCTTGACTCTGCAATTCTTCTTTGTTTGTTTGTTTCGGTATTGTAATTTTTTATTTTTGTTCTTATTATCTTTTATAAATATCAGTTGTCCTATAGTAGTGAAATAATGTTCCTACAATCTTCACTATCAATATAAAAGATCAACATATATTTGGTTTATAAGATTAAGTTAATGAACATGAAGTCCAACTAACAGATCAAAACCCCAAATCCAAATTCAAATATCTAATGTGTGTATTTGCTACTTTATACAAGTTTCTCAAATCACACACATTAAACCTCCATTTCTCATTCACACTAACTCTATTTTTAGCATATGAATACATTTTTCATAATGCTCAAAAAATAGTTCCAACAATCCCCCACGTGAATAGAAATGACTCTAGACACTAGACGACTCGACGAACTTGACAGACTTGACTTCCTAGACAAGACTCAACAAGACTCGACAAGACCCAACTAAGGACTTTTGAAAGTACAAACAAAAAATCCACTGCATGATGAGTTGGTAGCAATTTTTCAGCCTTGAACCAGTCATTGTTAATAGCTATCGGATTTACTCGGCCAGGAGGTGGCCATGATGTCTTGAACCTCCCGGGCTTTGGTGTAAACCTAGACAATAGCCAAAAACACAGCTTCATTCTCTCACAGAACTAGGTTCTCTATTGTGTTCATTTTGGCCGTGAACAGTCCTGGTTATCATGAGTGAACTTAGAGAATATAGTCTTTCCTTCATTCTCCTAGAAACGGCCCCATTTCACACTCACTAGGTGATTTGCCATAGCTTTGTTTAGAGGAGTATCATGTACTACTCCATTCATATTTCAAAGCTTTGGACACAAATCATTAAAAGCAAATGCTTATCCTATAATCCTTACATGTAGCACTGTTTAATCATCATAGGAACTGGGTATAGACCGAAGTCTTACAGTGCTTTGGGCAGATTTAGCTTTACTTAGTTGTCTCCTTGAACCTATTTCTTGGGATCTCCAGTCAGTTAGGTAGAGTTACCGCAAAGCCTCATCTTAATTCAACAGGCGAACTCATTCCTCTTAATGATATACAATATGATCTCATGACACACCTTTAATAGAAGGATCCTAGGTTGTCATTACAATGAACATAATCTCTTGAGATTAGTCGAGATCAATTGTCTAATGATTATTTTTTCATCTTTTTTCAAGATACAATTAACCATTATACTCAAAACTCAGTGTATGACACTAGTTGTTTTTTTTTAAAAACATATTTGATAATTATCTCTAACTTCTTTTGGCCTCTCGCCAGCAACTTTATATGGTAAGCAAAGCTTCCCCCACATTTCTTGAGATAACTCAAAATATGCATATTTATTTACATTTAACATTTCTTAAGAGTTTAGAAAATTGATCTACAACTCTTTTAGATTTAAATGAATAAAAAAATTTAGAAAATATTAAATTTTCTTTTTGATGTATTTCATTATCAGAAATCACATTTTACAAACAACTATTTCCATAGTTCTTTTAAGTTGATTTATAAATCCAACTTGTGTATGCTTTGAATTTTTTTTCCAAAACATTTCTCTTTTAGGAAATATTCATATCATTACAAGATATTATATTTACCATCAAAACCACCATTCTATATGGTTATTCTCAACCATATTGACTTTAGAAATGACAATACACATGTCGGTTTCAGTCATATTGGTCTGAAAATTCTCATTGGTTTTGCCGGTCAATCTTTTTTTCAATTTGCATTTAAGCATTGATGAAATATAAATGTTTTGATCAATATCAACAACATTTTATTTTCTAATGGCAAATGATTCATATGTGGCAGACCTCTCCCAAACTTAATTTGGGGCGTCGACTCACGAAATCCATTTCCATCTATACCATTTGATCTCTTGAAGATCAAAATATTTTTCATATCTATGGCTTCACCATATTTGAAACTTATCATTTTTCTTTTCTCATGATCAAGCACTTAATACATATATTAAGTTGTTCCAAAATATCTGAAACAAGAAATCAAAACGTTAGTCATTCTCATTCTTAATAATTAAACCAAATCATCACCATTAACCAAGTCAAAGCAGTAACACATTTTTATCTAACAGAACAAACGTTTTTCTTTTTACTATTTAATAGCAAATCAAACTTTTAACCAATAAAAAAAAACTAATGAACAATCTAGTCTTAGTTTGAGACATGATTAAAAAAACGATTTAGCTGCACCAATATCAACCAGTGGCGAACAATGATAATAATCAATGGATCATGCAAATCACAACCAGAAACATGCAAGTGCAGGAGAATTATTTTAAATAATCAACTGATCCTGCAAAAAAAAATGTTAGCTCAAGAACACAAGCTTTACACAATATCAAAATTGGTTGGAGAAAGCACACTCCGAATCTTGTTTTGAGACTATCGATTAACCTGTTCTTAACAAAAACTTTTAACAAATATCAGTATTGTTAGTGCAAAAGCATAAATAATTTTTAAAGACTCCATTAGTGCACCATGGAAGTTTCATTTTTGTGTTGAAAAATGAATTGTGTGCTTCTCATTATTTTTCTATAAAATGGTTTGTAAGCATTATAGAAGACATAGACTTTCAACAATTGCAATACCAAAAGAAAAGTGATATTCTCTCATGTTGAATAGTTATGCTAGTATTTTTTCTTTTATTTGAGTCTGAGAGTACAACACAAAACTAGGGTCAATAGATTCTGTTTTTTCGGTGATGGTAAAACAGAAACAATGATGCAGTTGTATCCTGGGAATCTGAGCGCCATGCAACCGTCACACTACGGGGCGTTTAAAGATTTAAGGAAAGAGATTAACCATCTTGACTCTGCAATTCTTCTTTGTTTGTTTGTTTGTTTCGGTATTGTAATTTTTTATTTTTGTTCTTATTATCTTTTATAAATATCAGTTGTCCTATGGTAGTGAAATAATGTTCCTACAAGTTCATATACAAACAAAATGAATAATATGGCGTACATTCAAATATTTCTAAACAACATTAAAAAGTTTGGATTACCAAATCATGTTCTAAAGTTGAAAATTAGTGTTCATATTATGTTGCTTAGGAATATAAACCATCAATGTGGATTGTGCAACGGCACAACTGTACTTGTAACACAATTTATCAAATCACATCAATAAAAATGGTTTATAACTATTGGAAAAAAAGTTTCATTCTCGAAAATGTATGTTTCTCTTTGAGATGATACTAAAGGCTATTGCTTTTGCAATAACTATTAATAAAATTAGTTTACAATGACGTATCTAGACTAACTTCATAGACGGGATTGAAGATCTTGATGATTAATAAGAAAGAAAATCCAAAAAAATACACAAGAAATGCAGTATACAACGAAGTTTTACAAAACCATTACACTATATGAATGTTTTTATGTTTTTTATTCAAAAGTGCACTAAAGAAATCTCTGATGTTGTTTCCAAGTAAAAATATATTTTATAATCTATTTTATGAATTATCTAAGATATTTATGTAATTACTGAAAATTCTTTGAATAGCTACATTAGCGTAAGACACAGACAAACAGTGGCTAACTGTATTGAATCTTTCGATATTTTGAATGATAAATGTCACATGATTTCTTATCTTGGTAAAGTTTCTTAAACAAAGGCAGATCTCTTTAATTACTACATTTTCCTTTTTTGTATTATTTTATTCATGGAAACTCAGCATAAAAACTATTCAAAATGCTCTAATGCGCTTTTAAGTTATATTGGAATCTCTTGATTAGTTTTCAAAACAGAACCAACCATGGAAGAGTGGTTCATCTAACACAATCCAACAATAATCAGATAGCTATCTACCACACTCCTCAATGCACGTGTATGAACCTCATTGGCAAGTCACTACCACAAACGAGCCTATTAACGGAAAAAGAACACAATTAGTTATGGTAGTTGACCTATACACACTTGCCTCGTTCCCTCCACTTTTGTCTACCTATAAAACCACAATTGCTTACTACTTCGTCACAAGTCACTCCTTCAAACACAAGAACAACAAACAAGCTTTAATCTATCTACAATGTCCAAGATTTCAGGAATAACGATTGTATTAGTGGCCTTAATCGCAGTGCTAGCTTCTCCAGTTCGTAGCCAGCAACCACCGCTTAGCCAATGTACTCCGTCTATGATGACCACCGTAGGTCCTTGTATGAGCATCTTAACCAACAGCAGTAGCAACGGAACTTTACCTTCCTCTGATTGTTGTAACTCATTGAGGTCTTTGACTACCGGAGGAATGGGATGTCTCTGTCTTATTGTTACCGGAAGCGTTCCTTTTAATATTCCGATTAACCGTACAACCGCCGTCTCTCTTCCACGTGCTTGCAACATGCCTAGAGTGCCTCTTCAATGCAAAGGTAAATACAAATATTCATCTCTCTAACATTACATTTTTACTTGATTAAATATCTAATATTTTATTTCTAATTTTTCTTATATTTTGGGAACAGCCAATATTGCTCCAGCTGCTGCTCCTGGTAAAAACAATTAATTACATTATTATCTCGATTTAATCATATGATTAGTTTTGCTTGGAAGATTAACTGATTAGAGCTTTTGTTTTGAACAGGACCTGCTGGTACATTTGGACCCGCGATGTCTCCAGGTCCATCAACAACTCCCATAGTTCCAGAGCCAACTCCATCAGCTCAGACACCACAGTCTGATGCAACCAGACCTTTTACACCAACCGTGGACGGAGCTGCTCCTACGTCTGACGACGGAGGAAGCACCAGTCGACCTTCTCTCACTCCTTCATCCGCCTACGCTCTCTCACCATCTCTTCTCTTCTTCGGAGTCAGCCTCCTAGCTCTCAAATTCTACTGATTCTCATTTGCTTCCCTTTGTATTCCACATGTTATTTTATTTATGCTTGGTGTATATTTGTTTTGAGACATTGTCATTGTTTTGGGCGAGATAATACTTTGTACTGTCTAAAGAAATATATCGTTTGCTTTGATGTTCAATATTGATTATCAAACTAAATAAACAAGTCAGAAACATAGTCTCCCAATAGAAGGCAAATGTGTTCACAGCATAAACCAAACTAACTCAGACGGCAGCGGTTGTGACGTCCTGAACGGACTGACGCCAGGCGTAGTCACGAGCTCCGTCCTTGTCAACAATCTTGATGACAAAGTTTGGAGGCGCAACGACGAGTCTAGATCGGATCTCAAGAATGCATTTGTCGACCAGTTCAATGGCTTCTTCAACAGACATGTCGCTGCGGTAATGCCTGTCCATGGTGGAGAGGGAGAAGTAAGAGCCGTAACCGAAAGCTCCCTTGTCAACTTTGTGAAGGGTTGCAATGTAGTCGATGTAGTAGAGGGATGCGCCACTCTCATTGTCGTAACCAGCCATCAGGATATTCACGGAATACGGATTCTGATCAAAGACATCAAAAGCCAAAAAATAAAATAAAGAGACACATAAGGAAACTTTAGAACTCCTCTAGTGTTCATTTGGTTTTAGACGGTCAATAAAAATACGTTACCATGTTTTATATGAAATTCAAGCACAGAACAAATCCAAGTATGATACTCAATCACATAACTTAACAAGACCATTCAAATATGATACAATGCTTTTGTATGATGACCATAAAGCACAGAACAATTTCAAAATTAAAAAAAAAAAGAGATTCCAATATGATACCATGCTTTGTATGAGATTAAAACCCAAAGAGCAAGCAGAGAGGGAGAGAGAGGAGACCTTTCTCAAAGCAGTGGCGAGCTCGCCGCGAGTGAAGTTGGCGGCGGCAGCGGTAGTCAAAGGGATGCCGTTGCGGAACTTGTACAAGGACACGTTCTTTTGAACGTACTCCGTAAACTGAACCCTAATCAATCCCCAATTCGAAACTATAAGCACTCTCACATATATAAATAGAGAGAGAGAGAGAAAGAAGAGGAGCATCAGGTAATTACCGGTCGCCTGGCTCGCCGCTGGCAGCAACGAGCTTGTGAGAGTCAAGAAGCATGATCTTGTCTTCGTTGTTTTTGTGGAGGAGGATGCTGTGAACCGCCGATGTATCCGCCGCCACGATGGCGAATCCGTTCCCGACTAAACCGAATACACACTCCATCTTCTACAGATCTGTTTTAACCGATTCCTTGTTCGTCGATTTCGATTTTAGCTTTTTTTTCTCCGGCGTGTGCGATGAGAAACGGATCCTTGGTCGATATTATTATAAGAAAGGAACTAAAAAGCGTCTTGCAGAACAAGAAGCCTTTCTTTCTCTGTGTCCTTCCGGTTCTGACGCATGCCTAACCGAACCCAAACTTTCGATTTTTCGGTTATGTTCGGTTATGGGTTCTAATCCAACTTACTCGGATTTTAAAAATAAAGTTTAGTTTATGTTTTGTAAATATAACGGAATCCCAATCTGTTTGCTTCATCAACCCACACCTAAATTATGTACAAGGAATTAAAAATATTTACACTGAATAAATAACATTGATGAGGATTGCTATAAGGAATGTTAATATGTATATAATGATCTAACCTACACAAATCACTCAAATCAGTTATTCTAATTACTTCTCTGAAATATTTTATTCCCATTTCTTCCAATCACGGTTTACTACAAATGTAACATCCTCTGAAATAAAAAATTTCATTCATTCATTTATTCTCCTCCATTCCAAAGCTTGTTTGTATAGTTATGGACATTCAGATCATAGCCATCGGTGTGATAGTAATCTTGGCAGCAGCTCTCTTACTTCTATTCTGTTACGTTCTCGTTGACGAATGTTGGCGCAGAAACGACGCTCCTAACAGAGTCTCCTCATCCGGACGGTTAAGCACCGACCATGATGATGACCATTTCATGTTTTACTCACCGGAGTTCAGAACCAGCGGAGGAGAAGGAGAAGAGACGATCTCTCAACAATGCTCTGCTTGTTTGAATGAGTTTCACGTAAATGAGACTGTGAGGGTTATACCACAATGTTTTCATTTGTTTCATATAGATTGTGTCGACCCAAAAAACGTCAGTTGCCCCCTGTGCCAAAGTAGGGTTTCTTCCGTCTCAAGTGTTGCTGCGGATCATGAGATTACTGCTCCCAACAATTCCCCAGAGATTGCGCTGCACACCATCGTGACTAGAGGCGAGGAGGAGTATGAGATCGTTGAGATGGGTATATGGAACGGTAATAGCACCAGTAGTGATGGAGATGCTCCAAGTTCTTTATCTTGAACCCTTTTTTTTGTCACAAAAATTTCATTAGTAATTGGCCGCTTTGCTTCTTTGTTTTTTCTTTTCTTGTTTCATTCTATAATTATTTTATTATTCTTAATAATATTTTTAGATGGCTTTTTATTAGTCATTAACTTCTATTTGTACGTCGGAACTATTAGACTTTAAGTTTGAGAAACTCAAAAATCTTATTCTGCCTATGTAAGAACATTGACATATCTAGTGTTTTCATTTTATTTTCTTTATGCAAGAGCAAGATTGATATTTAGTTTCCTGCACCACTTACTTGCTTGGTACTTGTTAGCACATAGTTTAGTCTCCCAGTCATATATTTTATCAACTAACATTTTCAGATTACTGGTTTTCACAATTTAAATTTTCAGTTTGGAGGTTTTATAGAAAAGATCCATCTAACCAATAATCAACAGTACATATACGGAGGTTTTATTATTTATAAAACAGAGGAAATCCGTTACAAACATGTACAACTCAAGAAACTCTGTAAGACAGAAGTTACGGAACGTCGCCGTATTCTTATTACACCGTCAGACATGTACTTGACCTTCTGTATTTTTTAACCTTTTGCATCAGATGCATTCTCAAAAACCGGCTAGGTTGAAGATCGACTGAAACGAGGGTTTGGGTTCCTCTGGAAATTGATGCCTAGGTGTCGTAGGCGCAAAGTGGGAATAGTTCTGGCTCGTAAACAACTTCTCCGCCATTTTACTTCCCACACCAAAGCTCAGCCTCGTTGCCACCGTGTTGAGGTTGCTCAGCATGTTATCTTGCCCTGTAATTCCAAACAAACAGCTGCCATTTAGAGCAAGGCACACACCAAAAGAGACTTATCAAATTAAAGAACCCTTTTTCTTCACCTGCAAGGAACGTTCTTGTGCTGTTGGATGCATGAATACCAAACCCTACCGCAACAAAGTTCTTATCTTGTGAGAGTATAGCGAACGGATGACCTGCCGGAAGGATAAAAACTTCGCCTTTACACACGCGTGATACAATCTTGTGTACTTGTCCACTCATTTCTTCTTCTACTTCCTCTTCTTGTCCTGGTCCAAACCAGGGCTGTTGTTGTTGTTGATCTCCTTGGAACGTATAAGGACTAGCCATCTCGTACCGGGCACAACCATTCTCAACAAACGTTACAAATGTTGTTTCTGAGTTAAATTGAGGAAGGAACAAAGACCCCTACATATTTACACAACCCAACTTTTAGATTAGTGACTGATCCATCGAAATTTCGGAACTATATAAAGATTATTGAGTGTAAACCTGTGTCATGTTAACCCAACCAACGGCGATGTCAAGGTCTTGGAGTTGACTAAACCTTTTGGGATGTGCTTCGTGGTAATGGCCAAAGTCGTTGGAGTAGATTGCATCTTGTGCTAGGAGATTGAAAGGGCTCCCGAACGTGCCCCTGCCTTTGTCTTTGTGCTTCTCTTTTTTGTCTTTGTGTTTGTCTGAAGGAGAAGTAGCGTGTTCGGTAAGTTCCTTGATCTGGTCTGGTGAAACTCTTCGTATAATCCCTTGTCCCATTTGTTGTTGTGGTCCCCTAATCAATCTTCCTAGCAATTCTTCCGGTATCTAAAGATTCCAAAATACAAAACTTGTTATCACATCTCATCTCGTGAAATTCACAAAACTGCCCTAGACTTGTATATTTGTTATGTAACATATTAAAAGAAAAGGAAGTTAAGAAGCGTACGTTGAAACTGGCCTTCAGTACATCTTTACTAAACCCAGTGAAATAGGATTGGTGAAACTGGGAATGGGCAGGGAAGAACACCTGAAAAAATATCAACGAATAACATATTAAATTAATTAAGTGAAAAAATGATGATAAGATGTAACATAATTAAATAAAGGACCTGGAAATGTCCCGGAACATTGGTGGGGACGGCGATCTTGGCGAGACGGAGAGGGACGGTGCTGTTGGTGTTCGCGAAAAAGTGTGTGACGGTGGAAGGGACTCTCACCACATCACCTTTCGTTATTTGAAAAGATTCATTTGCCTTATCCGTCACGAAACCAATCACTCCCTTCCCTAATATGATTTTAAACAAATTAAATTATTTTTAGTAACTAAATAGAAGTGTATCCGCACAAAGAAAAGAATGGATATAACCTTGTACAACTAGAAACACGTAATCGGCATCTAAATGGTGAGGAACAAGGAAAGTGTTGGGTTGCATCTCCTGGAACAAGAAGCGGTAGTTTTCTATTCCACGGAAGAGAGTCGATGAGCGTTTAGTGAACTTGGGCAACATTTTCACAAAACCTTCTTGTGACTGAAAGAAATTCTTGAAACTCCACTGGCCGAAGTGGTACGGGTTCTTTGTCGCCTCTTCACCCCATCCCTCGCCGGAGCCCCCACCGGGACCTTCTTGTTGTCCCTCTTGTTGTGGTGGTTCGAACTCTTGGACCTCCACACGGAAGGCCAAGCAGTGGAAAACAGCTAAGGATATGAGAAGGAAAAGTGTTATGGTTAATTTGTTGATCGCCATTTTTTCTGTTGATGTATATCTCTTTGAAAGAAAAAGATGAATGGTTTTGGTTTATATAGGAAAGAAAGATTGACATGCATGGTGACGAGTGTTCCTATACAACAAAACTACGGTTGGGCACACTCAAACGTTTATCCTAACACTAAAAATAAATGGGTGAAAACATAAAACTGTGAAGTGATATAAAATTTATTTTATTGGCATATACAAATTCTATAGAATATTGGTTTGGAGTGTGCGAAACATGTATGTTTTTAACATTTAAGATGATAATCAAATTTAGTTCACAGACTGCTTCTAATACTGTTATGTGTTCCTCAGTTCTTTGTGATAAAATCTGTGATACAAGTTAATGTTACAATTTGATGTTAAGAAAAAATACATAGAAGATATGGATAATACTTGGCTGGAGCGTGGTACGGAAGATAAGAGCGTGGATTTTCAATGATGTTACTACTACGTGTCTTATCACCAGGTTTGGTTGCACTTCGAATAGCATGACTAAGACACTCGCATTTTATTTTATTTTATCTTTTAGTGTGTGCGTCATGCTTCTATGATCAGATTTCAACAACACTTTAAATCTGCTAATTATCACTAAAACGTTAAAACATTAGTAGTGTATCGTATTTTCAAGAGAGAAACATTTACATTACATCAATTTATTGCAAAAACTAGTTGTAATGTTTTTGTTTGAGCATACAATCTAGTTTTTTTTACAAAAAAAAAAACACACACACACACACACAGAATTTAGTTGTAATGTTTAAATGTTTTCTTTTAAGATTTTTTTTTTTTAAATGTATATCTTGTTGCAATTTTCTGAATGTCTTTGAGGAAAAAGTATGTTTGGAATCAAGTGGGTAGGGTAATGGTTAACTGTTTAGAATTAGTTTTATCGTTCTTCTAATTCGATTTCCGTTAAGAAAGAAAGTTTACGCCATGTAATTGTTAATAGAGTCCGCTAGTCTCAGTCTCTTAGACTTAGAGAAAGATAGGGCCTTGGTCCAAACTTGTCTCAATTTACAAAACGAGAGTAGGTTTGGACCCAAATGGTAATAAATTTCCCAAGATTCATACAAATGGCAGAGGAAGAGGGAGTCACAGTTACAGATAAGTGCTTTTTTTTAGGTACAGATAGATATGTGCTTACTTTTGAGTTCTAGAAGATGTTTAATAATTATTAAAGAGAAAAATTAAACAGAGAAGAAAGACACTAAAAGAGAGAACTGTATATCCTCCAAATCATGTGTTGTATTCACTCTCCCATATTCGGACTACGGTGCATAGAACATTACCAAGCAAACCATGTTTGATGAAAAAGAACAAAACAGAATTTATCATATGCTCAATGAATGAGAGAAGGAGAGTGTTCTTAGAGATGGCTTGAGTAAACTTTTAAACCATAGGTAGAACCTTGTAGTAAGCACTAGTGAAGTACTTACTATTGTTGGATGATGAATTTAAAAGACTGATTCAAAGAAGAAACATCTTGCTATGTGTGAAACACATGGACCTTTGTTAATTCAAGTAAATCATCAGTACAACATTGCAGCTAAAGATATTGGTCCTAAAAACCCTTACCCAAAAGAGTCTTACAAACCAAGAAAAAAAACATTCTCTCAATACACAATCCAAACATGAACAAACCTTTGTTCATCATCTCTTCTGTCTCTTGTTTCCACCAGCAGCTTTGCCTCCACGAAACCCGCCTTTGAAATCATTCGTCGTCTCTGCAGTGTTCTGCTTGCTCAACCCTTTCCTTCCACCATGACCAAACTTCGAATCCCTAAACTCCCTCTTCTTATTGTTCATCCTCGAAGTAGACTTTCCTTTACCACCAGATCGATCACCAGGAGACACACCTGGTCTCTTCTTACCACCACCTCTCTGGAAACTCTTTCCGTTTCCAAACTCAAGATCAAGCTCCCCAGCTCCTTTCTCACTAAACCCACTCTGCTGCCTCTGTTTCCTCCACTTTTTCACAGACTCAATCTCATCCTTCTTCTGCTTAGCCCTCTCCTTCATCTTCTGAGACTGAACCTCCTTAGCCATCTTCTTGTTATCCCTAGCTTTCCTCCTCTCCTCAGCCTCCTCCATCTGTTTCTTCTCGTACAGAAGCTTAGACTTCACCTTCTCCATGTGCGTGTCCGACTTCACCATCTCCGCGTAGTAATCCCCTGGCCTGAGGAAAGGCAGCCCCATCTCCTGGAGCTTCGAGAAAGCCTGCCTCGTCCCTTCCAAGGCTTGAGTGTAGAAAGCCATCTCTCTGGCGAGGTCGTCGTTCACGTCGACGGCTTGTGGGCCTTGATCGATCTCGACGGTGAGCTTGTGAGTCCAGTCAACATCTTCCGGCCAGCTGATGTCTTGAAGCTTATCAAGAAGCCCACCTCTGTTGTAGACAGCTGTCTTTGTCGGCTCGGCTAACTTCTCAGTGATTTCGTTTTCTGAATCTGAGTCTGAAAGAGATTCAGCTTCGGAGTCAGATGCTGCTTCGTCTTCATCAATCATGTTCATCTCATCATCTTCCACAAAATCATCTTCAAATGACATCTGCTCCAAATTTGATTTAAAAATTAATCATTACAGTTTTCATACAAAACTAAACAACAAGAATCAGCTAAATTAAAGTTAATCACTATTATTACAGGGCTCGTATTAGAAACTAGGGTTTCGATGTTACTAAAGCAAAGACTCCATAGCTGGTTATGTTTCCTATATATCTAACGAAGAAAGATTGTAGCTTTACTAACCTAGTGTGAGTTCTATTACAATAGAACGTTACTTTCAAGCTTACCAAGACGATTAACATAAAACCTTCCAAGGAAAAGGAAACAAACTTACAGTTAACGACGAGACACCACCACACGAAGACGATTGAAGAGAGAAGGGTTTTAGGGAGATTTAAACGACGGCGCTAGACGATGAAGAAACAAAATGGTTTAACCTTTTTCTTCATATAATTAATTAATTAATTGAAAATACAGGACATGTATGAAAATAGGGAATGTTTGCAAAAAAGACCTCTGCTTATCGAAATTTTATTGAAAAGACTAAAATTATATTTTTATGTTAAAACGATCCTCTGATTTCATTTCATTTCATTTCAGTAAAATGTAAAACATGTTTTGAAATAGAACAGAGTATACTATCTACAACCTCTGATTCTCTGAATCTTGAGTTTTGCTTCTGCCATACCTTTCCTCAAAGAACAACCATCGCCGGAATCAGCCTTTTTAAGGACTGAAGTTTATATCCAAGTCTCTCTGTTAACTTTAGACAATGCGATGTTAATATGCTCCTCTTC
This sequence comes from Hirschfeldia incana, assembly GCA_026261945.1. NCBI lineage: Eukaryota > Viridiplantae > Streptophyta > Magnoliopsida > Brassicales > Brassicaceae > Hirschfeldia > Hirschfeldia incana. The sequence goes on along the minus strand of JABCMI010000013.1, from coordinate 6,414,936 downwards.
ATCTTTTTACTGATATTTCTGTAATCGCCAGAAGTCCATTTCAAGAACACTGAAACTGGTTATTGTCTCTTTTGGACGATCCGAGCATTCTCTCAGGTTCTTGACTATTCAGATTGTTTTGCCTTTGTTTAAGCTTTGATGAGACCAAAGGCCGTTGCAAGTTTCCCGCTGTCTCAGCTAAGCATAATAAATCTCTTCTCTTGACCACTTACATTCATCAGAACATTACTAAGATCACTTTTTTCAAAAAAAAAACATTACTAAGATCACCTACTTGCCCTAAGTCACTAGTTCGTCGGCTAATCAGAATCTCATTGAGCATTTTTTCTCTTAAGCATGTAGCTACACGATTATTCGCAAAACAAAGAATTAAGCATCTAATTTTTTTAGTTAGTCCGATCGAACATGAAAAGTTATCAACGTCTTACAACACAAAACAATTGTTATTAATTTGATATTTCAGTTGTATTATACTGAAAGCAAACGCCAGTATTAGTATTCACAATTGACAGAAACTATATAAAATATATTCTAACTTTTTTTAAATGACGAATTTTTTTTTATCTGGACAGATTAACAAAGAAAAAAAAACAGAGCATTGCTCCAAAATTCAATTCTGGAACGGTAAGAACAAATATGGGTGGAGAGAAAGGGGTAAAAAGGTAAATTTAGGGACCACGACCGGAGACAAAGCAGAAACAGCCGGGTGTCTGATCTTCGGGGATCATTCCGCCACCTTTGGAGGTGTCCACTCCTTCAAGCATCTTCACGACTTCCTCCATCTCCGGTCGTTTCTCAGGATTCGCTTCCCAACATTTCTTCATGATGCTTGATAATGATGTCGGACAGCATCTCGGTATGTCCGGTCTCAGATTCTGTTTCAAAACCAAATCATCTTAGACTAAACCGAAACCAAACCAATCGTATTTTATATTTTAAAATCTACAATAACCGAATAAAGATTTTACCATAGTGTTGTAACCACAAACAGTAAACCGAGTTAATAAACCAGATTTTTTTATAATCTATTTAGAAACATGTATGCTGACGTTATTTTCTACCTAAACCGACTTTAACCCAACTCTAATGCTATGAAATCAATCAGAGCGGAAACTAAAACCGAATTACATGTTGGTTTAGTACTTCATTTTAGTTTTTTCTATTAAACCGGAGAAATCAAGCAATAACCGGATTAACCAACTCTAGCAGATATATATATTTGAATTTCACTAACCTGACGAACAACAGCAGAAGAGACATCAGCAAAGCTGAGATCAGGATAAGGCATGTCACAACAGTAAATCTCCCACAAGCATATACCAAAGCTGTATACATCGCATCTTCTGTTATATGGCTTACCATCAAGAACCTTAAGCACAACAAAAGCAGCACACAATCAGATTCAAGAAAAACCAAAAAGAGAAGATGTTATGTTTCTTTACCTCTGGAGCCATGTATCCAAGAGTACCAGTCTCTCCAGTCATGTCTTTTGGATTCTGAGCTTCAACTCTAGCCACTCCAAAATCAGCTATCTTCAGATTCCTCTGGTAATCCAATAGCATGTTCTCTGTTTTCACATCTCGGTGTACGATTCTTTCTGAATGCAAATAACTTAGCCTGTCGAAAAGAACATTCTTGGAGTCAGATTCATGAACAGAAAGAGATGACACAAAAGAAAAGTACAGTCTTACCCTCGGGAGAGATCAAGAGCGAGCTGAACAACAACTTTAAAAGCGAGTTTCCTTCTCCTGTTACGGAACAAGAACTGTTTAAGAGTCCCACCAGGAAGATACTCCACAACCACACAACAAGCTCTCTGAGGCAACGAGTTCTCCTCCGTCTCAGCTGATGATGGTATCTTCAGATTCGTTGTTCCCATTGATGCTCCAACAAACTTTGTTACATTGGGATGGTCAAGTTTGTGCCAAACCGCAACTTCTTGTCTAAATGAAGCACGTAGAGCTGAAGTCTCAGCCGCTGTCGCGTAACCTTCTTCTCCCCAATCAAGCACTTTCACTGCCATTACTCAAAACACTTAAAACAGTTAAGAATAGACTATATTCACAATCTCTAAACATAAAGATAAATGAGTTTATTTTTTTTTTGGACCTGCAACGTCTTGACCATCATAGATGCCTTTGTAAACAATACCATAAGCACCACGAGCAATGACATTCCTCATCTCCAGTTTAGCCAAGTCAATCTCCCACTCTTCCTTGGGCTTTGGATTCTTCTCGACGTTTCTTGACCAAACCCTACTCAGATGTTTCTCCAGCTGGATGTCAAGATTCTTCAGATCGATCTTGTCAGCTCGGAAAATCATGTCTTTCTTGCTGTTGTTCCCAACAGCAGCAGCTCCTCTGCTTCCGAGGTTGTTTTCCGGTGTAGTAGCTTTTGTCTCATTTGTTGGTTCCATTTTTTTTCGTTTACTTTCTTCTAAATTAATCTCAGAGAAACAGAGGAAGAGACACAAACGCTACTCAAACAATCACCAAACAAGATTCTGACAGAAAATTTTCATCATCATATTGTTTTTTTTTCCTTAGAGAATTTCGCAAATATGTTAAACAAATAGTATTGTGCAGAAAACCTATACTCATTTATTTTTTTGTAAGAATATGTTTAAACTATTACACACCTACCTCTTGTTTCTGGACATGTTCTTCTGACATCCAGATTCTAATATATATTTGAAAAGACTTTTTTCAATCAATAAAAAATCCCACAAGCTGAAATTCTCTTCAATGATAGCGTTGAAAATTCAATTAAAAATGAGAAAACAAAATTCAAAATGAAATAAAAAACAACAATAACCCTAAGAAACCGACGCCTCGACCACTATTATCATTGACCCAGACTATATATATATATTTTAAAAAAATAACTAAATTTTCTACAATATCATAAACCCAGAAACGTGACCAAAATTTCAGAGATCAGACGTTATCAATCATCCACTAGACCATGCAAAGAAAAAAAAACATCGACGAGATCGGCAGAAGAAGAGATTTCTTTCTTCCTCAAAGAAAACAACCTCAGAGAGATGAAAACAGAGGATTGTTTTGAAGGAAAAGAGATCTGAGGAAGGAAAAAATAAAATAGAGAAAGAGAATCTATGAAACGATGAAGGAGAGGCGGAGCGTAAAAGACGGAAGAAAAGAATGGTTTGATTTGATGTCAAAAGCTGGTTATAATAAGGAGACGTATTTGCTATTTGTTTCCACTCAGAGAAAAATCTTGGCCCCATAAGGCAAAAATATTACCTTTACTTGGAAAGACAATATACCAAGACAATTACATGTACGTAGACCACTTTTGTGGATGTATATTTATTTGTTTTTATTATTTTAGATTGTCTTAAAGTTAAACTGAGTATTTTATTGATTTGTTTAGTCCAAATAAGTCATGTAGTGGAATGTAATATATTATATCATGAATGATAAGATTTCTTTTTCTTTGTAGCTTTTTCAAAAATGAGAATTTCTTTTTAATTGTATTGTAAGAATTCAGAGATTAGAAGAAAAACTTTTAGTAACAACATTTTCTGTCCTGCCTCTCTTAATTATCTTTATTTGTAAATGATTTTCTCATGTTTTTCGTCTTTATTTTCTGGTGATTAGTTATGACTATTTTTAATGCAAAAAAGTACACATTTTCTTTCTTCAATCTTTTCGGTCGTGTATTTTTTGCGGTGTTGATATCTTAGACCATCTCCAATCCATAACACTATTTTGGTGTAAAAACTATATCATTTTAGTGTAATTTTAGCACCAATTTTTTTTCTTCTCTAACCACAACATCAAAATTTACATCAAAACTATACTTTTTGTTTTTATATTATTAAACTAAAAGAACTATTATTAATTAATATGCATATAATAAATATAAAAATTATGTAACTATATTAATCAAAAATAAATCACTCATAATTCTTTTTTTAAATATATATTTACAATTTTAACATATAACAATACTAAAATAGTAAATTAAAATAAACTGTTTCAATGTATGTAATATACTGAGTTTATATACTTATTTTACTATTTTGTATGTATTTATCTTGTCCCTAATAATTACTAAACTAATATTTTACTAATAAAAGTAAGTGAAAGATGCTTAATATATTGAAAAGTATTGTGTGAACAGTATTTGGTGTTGTGAATAGTAACACACCAAATTTGGTGTGGTACTGTAGCTCTACACTAAAATGGTCTGACTTTTGCAGTTAGATTGGAGAAGTTTTGGTGTAAAAATACACTAAAATGGTGTTTTGCAGTTGGATTGGAGATGGTTTTGATAGTCTAAGGTTCTGAATGGTGACGTGCATCATGTTCCGCACCGCAGTTAACAATAACAAAAATCTTTGCATATACCATATATCTATATGTTTTCTTAACTGTTAGAACCGCACCGCAGTTAAACCAATTGTACCGCACCGCAGTTGAACCACTTGTACCGCACCGTTCAAACCGCAGTTACCATTCAGAACCTAAGAATATTCATATACCAAGTTAGTAGTAAACTAATCACGTAAAAAACCGCAAAATTTTATATTTTTATCGAAATTGCAAAAATACAATATTTATCGTAGTGATAGTATATGGAACAGTGCATAGTCACATAGAATAAGATAGGGGCTATTGAACCCAACAAAATTTTAAAACTAGTTTAAGTTATTGAACTTAATCTATACACTTTCACTGTAAATATTCTAGACTAATATAGATGTCTCTAATAAAATTATTTTCTGACTCCGCTATTATATAGAAACTATTTAGTAAATATATAATTTACACCACATACTACACTTTCTTCAATATGGAAATGATTATGGTGAAGTTTATTGTGAAAATGAAGTTATTAGTAGTAATATTAATTTTAAGGTTGTTGGTAATATTGAAGAACCATTCATTTGTATGATAGACATAGTTATCATTATAAAGAAAAAAAAGATCATGATTGGATTCATGACATGGTTACAAAAATATTTTCAAAAGCTGATGAAATTGGTTATGTTGAAGAACTTAACTTAGATACAAAAATAACTTATGAGATATTAGATGTTTCGAATGAGTCTATTTATATAGGATGAAGAGAAAATATTTCTAATTTGTATTCGGCAGATAGGATGATGGATATTAAAGTTAATCATAACTTACTTAAGATTTACATGGATGCATTAACTGAGTTGTTTAAAAGAGTATTTAACAGAAGACAATATGTGTGGTAATTTTAACTATAAGATTCAATAATTGATTTATACTCTTGGATTGAATTGCCTTTGCAAATAAGAAATATGTGCATCAATAATTATGACTGGAAAGTAGATGCATTTTTCTCTGATTAAAATAGATATAAAATATATGTGTGTCAGTGTGTATGTATAAATTCACATTTTTTAAACCACGCATTTTTGTATCATCCATTACAATTAACAATCGAGATTTGGTTAAAGGACAAATACATAAATTTATATTGAAAAAATGCTCGATAATTGGTTACCTCTTTTGGAAAGGAAAATAATACAGAAGCCAAATATGTCAGGTTCTTATTACGTGCGTTATACTACCGTTGTGTTATAAATTAAATCAGTATGATTATAAGTATGGTCTGTTTCAAAAAAAATGATTATAAATGTTAATTATAAAAATAACAAATTTTGGTAAACTATAATCTTTAGTAAACTATAGTCTATGTTTCTGGGAAAACTTGTTGTTTTCGCCGGCTAATGTTACCGGAGTCATTCCTTTGTACTGCTGGTTTGTATGTATTTTACCCTGGTATATTTTAATGTTGAATGAAATTTTAGTGTTAAATTTTTTTTTAATGGTGGTATTTTAATACTTATTCCGTTTTAAATAAGTGTTATTTTGACATTTTTCGTACAGAGTAAGAAAGTTGATAAAATATATGTAAATTGTTATTAGTTATATCTTTTTGATCAATAGTATTTTAAATAAATAATTTATTCATAAAATCAATGCAGTTTGCAATTAGTTTCAGTTGAAATTAAATTTGATTTTTATTGGAATTGTAAAGTGATATTTTTTGTGTAATAAGAAAAAATGCCTAGAATAATATTTATTATGAAATAGATGGAATAGTCTAATATTGAAAAAATAAAAAAGCGGGGTTGAATATGTAAATCCATATTTGCTTCTTGTATAATAATTTATTAATGAAAAAAAAAGGCTGACAAAATAAACAAAGAAAGAATGAAAGTATAAAGAAGTAAAAGAGTACGATACGTACAAGGTTAGGTACCATCTAGTATTCGCTGGTTTGTCACTTCGTTGTGTGTTTTGTCGTGAAACGAAAGAGATAAGGTTGACATCTTTCTGATGCCTATTTTCTGAGTTTTATGACTTTGTCGCGTCTTCCATTTACTATGCTTTACAGATAAGATTTCAATTTAAAACAACAACTCTCAATGGATTCTCTTTTAAAATTTTTATTCGCAATAATCACGATGATGATTACTAATAATTCATATAGTAATGAGTCATGCATTCATTCAAACAAAAGAGTCATGTACTCGATCACCTGACTCAGGTATATGAATTTTTAAATTATTTTTAAACACCTACAATCTAATCTATTAAAACAGAATCCTATTTTTAATCTATTAAAGAAGTTGTTTCAGACCCTTTTAAAATTGTTAGAATAATACTAGAGTTAATAACACACCCTAATTATAAATGTTCCGAACTACTTAAACATAACCGAAAATGTTACATAAAACTAGACCAGCTAGCGTCATATTAAATGTCCATTTGGTTATTGGGTTTAAATGTCCTTCTTGGTTTAATCAAGCTCTCATTATATTGGACCTGATCTATCAACACAGAAAGTTTCTTGATTATGGATCTCATTTACGAACTTATAATATAATTACTTAATATTCAATTTTTTAAAAGTTGATGATATTCAAATGGCAGCAGACGGCATATAGTATCAGTATTATTGAAACATCATCATTGTTAATATTTACCCTCACAGCTTCTTGGAATATTACTTTTGTGTCACTGGACATACAATTATTATCTTACTCTACAAATATAACCGTAATAATAGATTAATAATTTAGCTAATAACTATGCGGTTAAGCGCCTAATATAACCGTCCATGTTCTTAAACACGATAGGTTTCTATATAATAGCATCTTCCCCTCATACATATGTTTTCTCAGATAGGCGGCAGTTATGTACGAGCGAGATGATATTTCGATAATAATTAAAATAATTAAAGTAAATATTTAATATAAACTTAGGGCAAGTGTCTTCACTAATAATTGAATTGTAACAATAATAATTTTATACTATAAACAATAAATATTTCACAACAATTGTTTTATCTTTTCTAGAATATAAAAGTCACAAAAAAATCAATATCATATTTCCAATAAAGTTAACTCTCAAGACTATTAAATGTTTTGAAGATTATATCAAAAAAATTCGTATACGTTTTACAAAGCCAAATAGCTCATGCATTTGTTTGTTTTATGTTAATTTCTGATTATTTTCTTTTAAAAGAAGTGAAACGAATAAAAACAGTTAGTACATTATTTAATGATATGAACACATGTCGTAACAACGTCCACCGAGTTAGTGACGTGGAATCATAGATGAACAACTTAGGAATGTATCAATATGATTTGTTTTTAATTTTGTCACACATCTATTTACATTGTAATATTTTAAATATGTGTTCTTACATTGAACTTATTTGACTAATGTATAAACACAATTTCATTGTTCAATACAATATTATTTTCCCATTACACCATCTTAATAGAAATTATTATTTTTTGGAGTAGTGGGAAATATTTTTCATATTATCTATGCTTTCAAAATTTTGATGGTTAATTCTAACTTTTACAAACAAACACAAAACTACGAATGGAACATAAGAGAAAATCTTATAATGAAGTCTTGAATATATTTGAAGTTATGTGAACGTTTCATTGTTACTCAGACTGGTTAATTTGGATTGGTGTAGATTTGTGAGTGAATAACAATATCAGAAACTCACATTTATTATAACTTGTTTCTAAGGACTGTTTTTGAAAAAGTTAGAAAGCCCCCTTTGTATAAGCTTTATAAGAGGCTCTCTTCTTCTATTATGATTTTGAAATTTTTTTTGTTTTCTTATTTTTTGGTGCAGAAAGAATAAATGTGGCTGTTGGGTGCATTTTCGAGTTTTGGTTCGTTTTTGTAATTTATATTTCTTTGTAATTAGTTGGCATTTCTTTGTGAGAATATACATCAATATCATATACATTAATATTTTATGTTTTCTTTGCTAATTTGGTGATTATTTTAGTGATATAAACCAACGATTCAACTCAATAATTGACATTAAATGTTCAAACCACGGTAAGTAAGTTATATTTTTTTATGAGCATATTTAGCATATTAACTCTCTCACAAATGGAACAAATAAATTGTAGAGCACTTTAGCTAATGTTACAAATGATCTGGTTCAATTTGCCTCCAGATTCAAGGTCCATATCATCGTGAGATCATTTCAGCCCGTGAACCTCAGATTTTTTCTCGCGTGTGTTGGGGTCAAAAACGGTTATCTCGAAATCAACGGCTAAGACTATTTGTCGTACGAAAAATCCTCCGAAGGTTGCACACGAACACCCGCAAACCGAAGGAACCAAGCAGCCGACCGCAGCCTGCCCCTAGGCGCCGGGCGCCTAGCGCCCGTGCGGCCTCTAGGCGCCGGGCGCCGGGCGCCTAGCGCCCGTGCTGCCTCTAGGCGCCGGGCGCCTAGCGCCCGTGCTGCCTCTAGGCGCCGGGCGCCTAGCGTCCGCGCTGCTTCGGGTCCTCGAGCGACAATCTTCTGTGCACGAGTTCCAGGCCCCGGTCATCAGTAATCTGTGCCTTGAGTCCTTCCCGAGTTCTCGCGGAATGAATCATTGGGATTCCGCATACGAAACTCCCGTTCTTATTCTGAACTAAAAACCGTTGGAAACACTTCGGAAACTCGTAAGATATCAACGGAAAAGAAGATCTTAAATCATTCATACGAAACAATGATGGTTATCTAAAACACCACGCATCTCAACTCTACGAAGGATTGAAGATCTTCCGAAGAAATCGTAGAAAACAGCGGAAGTCCTCGAAACGGCCCGAAAGGGACCAAACGCGATCGGACAACCCATTTACGATTATCTAGGATAGGTACAGCGATTTACGTTTATCTTTACGCAACAAGATAAATTCTAGATTTCCGGAAGGATAAATGTCAAGTTTCCCGAAGATAAACATGAAGGTCGACGAAAATGGAAAAAGCCCGCCTTGCGGCCCAAAAGGAGAATAGACCGTCATAGGAAGGAGTATATAAAGGAGCTTTGGGAGAGGAAGAAAGGCAGAGCGAAAATCAGAGAGAGAGAGACCAAATCCGAAATCTAGGGTTTTAGAGAATTCCTGCTAGCTTAGGGAACTTAGGACTTAGGAGGCTAGACTAGCGGAGCAAGACTTAGAACGTTTTGTCTTCTATTTTTCCGTTGTTTCCTCTTCAGCGTATCTCTACTTCCCGTTTTTCGGAAGAATATTGTATCCAACTCATCATCTCGGTCAGAGCCGGGAGCGTCACAAAGATGGTGGAATTTCTGGTAGTCGACGGCCCTGCAGCGTATAATGCGATCGTCGGGACTCCGTGGTTAAACTCCATGCAAGCAATACCCTCGACTTTCCACTTGTGCCTCAAATTTCCATCCCTCCTCGGAGTCGAAACAATACAAGGAGATCGCAAGGCGCCACAAGTCTGCTTGGCCGCTGGGTTAAAACGAAAAAACTCCGAGCCCGAAACTAACTCGAAAAAGCAAGCAACCCACGAACCAGCATCGCAAGACCCTCCAGAAATCATCTGGCAGTCGCGAAAAGCTGAAGCCCTGGAAGGGAAACGTGAGCCCACTTGCGAACCAGTGATTTCGGTCTGCCTCGACGAGACTAATCCAGATCGATGCGTGGAGATTGGGGCCAATCTTCGCGATCCTTTAAAAGCTGAACTCATCGCATGTCTCAAGAAGAACCTAAATACGTTCGGCTGGGCTGCGGAAGATATGCCGGGAATCGACATCAACATAACATGTCACGAACTCAACATTGATCCAACTCATAAACCCGTAAAACAAAAGAGGCGAAAGCTAGGCCCTGAACGGGCAACCGCGGTTAATGAGGAAGTCGAAAGACTCCTCAAAGTTGGATCGATAACAGAAGTAAGATATCCCGACTGGCTCGCCAATCCCGTCGTCGTCAAGAAGAAGAACGGGAAATGGCGAGTGTGCGTCGATTTCACTGACCTCAACAATGCGTGCCCGAAGGATTGTTTTCCGCTCCCACACATCGACCGTCTAGTCGAGGCAACCGCGGGAAACAAGCTTCTATCGTTCATGGACGCGTTCTCCGGATACAATCAGATCATGATGAATCCCGATGATCGCGAGAAGACAGCATTCATTACCGACAGAGGAACCTATTGCTACAAAGTAATGCCTTTCGGCCTAAAGAACGCCGGCGCCACATATCAACGGCTCGTCAATCGAATGTTTGCTGAGCAACTCGGAAAAACCATGGAGGTGTATATCGACGATATGTTGGTAAAATCTCTCGACGAACGCGACCACGTACTCCATCTAGAGGAATGCTTCGAGAGATTAAACCAACACAACATGAAACTGAATCCAGCTAAGTGCAGATTCGCCGTAGCATCAGGCGAATTCCTCGGGTACCTCGTAACATTCCGTGGAATAGAGGCTAATCCGAAATAAATCAACGCATTGATAGAAATGGCCTCCCCGAGAACCAAGCGGGAAGTTCAAAGGTTGACCGGACGAGTCGCGGCCTTAAACCGATTCATCTCGCGGTCCACGGATAAGTGCCTCCCTTTCTACGAAACCTTGAAGGGGAACAAAAAGTTTGAGTGGTCAAAGGATTGCGAGAAAGCTTTCCAACAGCTGAAACAGTATCTGGCCACCCCTCCTATCCTCGCAAAACCTGTAGTCGGAGAACCCTTGTTCCTCTACATCGCAGTGTCCGCATCAGCAGTCAGTGGCGTTCTGATTCAAGAAGAATTTGGAGAACAGAAGCCGGTCTTTTACGTTAGTAAAACATTGCTGGATGCCGAAACTCGGTATCCGTTAATGGAAAAGTTGGCACTCGCCGTTATAACCTCGGCGAGAAAACTCAGACCGTATTTCCAAACTCATACCATCGTGGTACTTACCACTTTCCCGTTACGGACGATTCTACACAGCCCAAGCCAGTCTGGTAGACTCGCGAAGTGGGCAATCGAACTAAGCGAGTACGATATCGAATATCGTCCAAAAACCTGCACGAAATCGCAGGTACTCGCGGATTTCCTGGTAGAATTACCCACGACGGATTTAACTAACAAGGAGCCTGGTTCAACGTGGGATCTCTATGTCGACGGATCCTCATCCAAGCAAGGATCCGGAATCGGGATCCGACTCACTTCACCAACGGGGGAAATCCTCAAGCAATCATTCCGCTTGGATTTTCATGCATCAAACAACGAAGCAGAGTACGAGGCGCTAATTGCTGGCCTACGACTGGCCCACGGGCTGAAGATTCAAAATATTCACGCTTACTGCGCCTCTCACTTAGTCGCAAACCAATTCAGCGGAGAATACGAAGCAAGGGATGAAAGGATGAACGCATAATTGAAGGTCGTCCAAGACTTGGCCCACGATTTTCAGCAATTTGCGCTAACCAGGATTCCCCGCTCGGAAAACGTCCAGGCCGACGCTTTAGCTGCCCTAGCCTCGAGCTCAGATCCAGGGTTTAAAAGAATAATCCCCGTCGAATTCATCGAGCACCCGAGCATCGGACCACCGGTAATCGCCAACCTGATCAGAACGCAGATCGAAGGCGCTGAAGAAAACGAAAACCAGCCGGAAGACGACGCAGACCAAACAGACTATGGCTGCGACACTCCCTGGCTAGAACCTATCAGAGCCTACATCGTAGATGGCACCTTACCCGCGGAAAAATGGGCAGCCCGGAAAATAAAAGTTCTGGCAGCACGATACGTAACCGTGGAAGGCGAAATCTACAAATGGCGATTTTCTGGACCTCTCATGACTTGCGCAGAAGGAGAGAAGGCGAGAAAGATCATGGAAGAAATTCATTCCGGATCGTGCGGAAACCACTCCGGCGGAAGATCTCTCGCAACAAAAATAAAACGCCACGGTTTCTACTGGCCCACTGTGGTAAAGGATTGCGAGAAGTTCGCTCGGAGATGCGAGAAGTGTCAACGGCACGCTCCGACAATTCATCAGCCCGCAGAAATCCTCTCCTCTATCTCAACTCCGTACCCATTCATGCGATGGTCAATGGACATCGTCGGACCTCTACACAAATCAAAACAAAAACGTTTCCTACTGGTCCTCACATACTTCTTTTCAAGTCGAGAATTTCGTCTGGAAAAACATCATAACCAGACACGGCGTCCCATACGAAATCGTAACGGACAATGGGTCTCAGTTTATTTCCACACGGTTCGAGGCGTTCTGCGAAAAATGGAAAATACGACTTAACAAGTCAACTCCCAGATACCCGCAGTGCAACGGACAGGCTGAAACCATAAACAAAACCGTCCTGGACGGACTGAAAAAGCGCTTAGAAGCCAAGAAGGGACGATGGGCGGAAGAACTCGAAGGAGTCCTTTGGTCTCATCGAACCACTCCAAGACGAGCAACAGGGGAAACTCCTTTCGCTCTCGTTTACGGAGCAGAATGCATGATTCCGGCGGAAGTCGAATTCCCCGGTGTACGGGGGAGGTTTCTTCCCGAACGGGAAGACCTGAACAATGCCATGCTGCTGGATAATCTTGATCTCGTCAACGAGCGTCGCGACCAAGCCCTCATCCGGATTCAAAATTATCAGCAGGCCGCCGCAAAGTACTACAACACGAACGTACGCCATTGCAGATTCAAAGAAGGTGATCTGGTTTTACGGAAAGTCTTCCAAAACACTGCCGAACGAAACGCAGGAAAACTGGGAGCGAACAGGGAAGGACCATACAAAATCATAAAAGTCGTCCGACCAGGTTCGTATCAAATCGCAAACATGCAAGACGTAAAAATCCCGAGAACTTGGAATGCGATGCATCTCAAGAAATACTACCACTAGAACGTAAAACGTGGATAACAGAACTACGAGGTGGCTTGATCCTCGAAAGATGTACGTAGGCAACCCGTCAACCGGCGGGTTCAGCTATCCCCCCGATTTAAAAAGGGGGGGGGAGTGGGGTGCGTGCACTCGTACACTCCCACAATTTTCGGAAAAAATCTAACTTTCGAAAACTTTCCACAATCAAATCGCTTAACAGCCTCAACAACGGATCCAGTATCCACTAAATACATCATAAATTACCACCCGGAAACATTCCGCGATTCCTAAAAGCCCATAATCCCTAATGGCATAAGAAAAACAAACTTCAAAGCACTGCGAGACGTCGCTTCGTGCCTGAATATTCGTTTTTCGATTAAAACCTTCGTACGCCTTCTAAACGGCATCATATCGTTGTTGCTGATCACAAGAAACGAACTCTAACGTCCTAAACAGACAAGCCACCTTAGGGTAGGCTCTTTTACATCCGACAAGGATCCCATAGCGCGCTATACAAAAAATCCAAATTTGGTTCAGCACTTCGTAAAGGAAGTAGCTCGATTCGTGCCCAGACAAATCATGTAAGCCGATACCACTTCGCGGATTTTAAAACGGTACGAATCAGGTTAAAATCACAAACAGGCAAAACGAAAGCCGATTTGTCATCGCACAGCTTTAGTCTGAGAGTAAACCTAGGTCTTGCCCTAAACCCAGCCTTGCTGGTATCTTAACATCTCATAGGCAAAGCGTCAAGGACGCGAGATCCCAAAACTTGTCTCTTCACTCGAGTCTGTACGTTTCCACGAATTTTTGCGTAAGTCGTAAACCGCAGGAAAATCTCGCTTTGTACAAACAACGGATTAAGTGATCATCAGGGAGGCTGGAATGAGACGACAACTCACGTCCTGCCCCTCTAACTTCGACAAACAGAAGTTCTAAGCCCAAAATATTTCTTAAATGCAAACCGCAAGTTCAGTACAACGCCCTAAAAAGGGCAGGGATTCAAAGCCACCAACGGCCAGTCCCGAAATCATACATAATGGCCAACCAACGACCGAAATACAATCAAAATAAAAATCTCTTCAAGGGATTGATCAACCTAGGCATCCTCCAGAACGCCACCTTCGTCCTCCGATTCACCCGAAGCAAGAGCAGCCTCGCCGTCGCCCACGCCGACTTCCTCGCCGCCTTTGTCCGCAACGATTCCGGCATCCTGGACCTCTGGAATCTCCGAGCCCGAGACCAAGGCAGCCGAGGATGACGGGTCGGTAGGCTCAGTCGCGGTGCGAGCTCCCGTCTCCTCGAAGCGCTGAATCCGCCTCTTGAGACGTCGGACCTCCGAAGACTTGCTCTTCTTCTCATCCTTCGCCTTGAGCAGCGAGCTCACAGTCTTTCCCAAGTCACGTTCAAGATCGCTGATCCTAGCTTCTAGCGTCGATGTCTGGGCGGCATGAGTGCTCTCGATCGATTGAAGCACAGCCTCGGTGCGCTTCAAGGCCTCCCGTGATGAATCCAGCTCCTGGGACAAACGTGTGACCTCCAGTCCGCAGTCTCCAAGTATCCCGTCGATTAACGACACAAACTGATCACACCAAAGAAAGGTGAGGGTCAAAAAGAGTCAGTGAAAGAAAGGGGGTCTCACGAAAATACCTTGGAGCGGTGATGCGACAGTTTTGCCGAAACTTCGCCTTCCTCGCTCTTGGTACACCTTTTCCTCTTCGCTGATCCGGCAGTTCCAGCCCTCGAACGTCCCTTCGATGGCGGGATAGCACTGGATGCGGGAAGTCCTAGAACGATCTCCCTCTTCTTTTCTGGAGGGGGAGGCATGACTTCCACCGCATCCTCCGAAACCAGTATCGGCGCCAAAGAAGAGCCCTCGGGGTGAGCCTGAACGCCGAGTGCCTGCTCCGGAACAACAGTTTCTCCGGCAGGCAAAGGGATATCGGGTTCAGGAGCCGCAATCGTAGAGAGCGAAGCTGGAGCGACAGCGTTTTCAGGAACCGAAACCGCGGAGTCTGGAGCTAAAACAACGTCGGGTCCAGGAATCGGAACCACATGA
This sequence comes from Hirschfeldia incana, assembly GCA_026261945.1. Lineage (NCBI taxonomy): Eukaryota > Viridiplantae > Streptophyta > Magnoliopsida > Brassicales > Brassicaceae > Hirschfeldia > Hirschfeldia incana. The sequence goes on along the minus strand of JABCMI010000013.1, from coordinate 6,399,735 downwards.
GTCGGACCGGAAAAAGCACTAGGACTGGCCACGCTGGACTCCATCAAAGCACGGCGTCGCTCCATCTTGTCCTGAAAAGAACTGAACCCCTCGACAAACGTCTGCGTAAGGGCAGGAACCTCTCGCGCCGGCGAGGCTTGGTTGGCATCGCTCATTTCGACATCGGAATCTTTCTTTTTGTTTAGAGAGGAAGCCATACTTTCTAAGAATTGAGAAGGGGAAGATGAGTGAGAAATGAGAGGGGGTGGAGTGCTACTTATAAGAAATCAAAAATGGCGGGATTTTTCGGAATAAAATATTCATAGCCGAAAGTTTCGATTTTCAAAACATAAGATCTTCCGCACGCAAAATCGCTCTCGCGTCTTGCACGCTGGGGGGGCTAACTGTTGGGGTAAAAAACGGTTATCTCGAAATCAACGGCTAAGACTATTTGTCGTACGAAAAATCCTCCGAAGGTTGCACACGAACACCCGCAAACCGAAGGAACCAAGCAGCCGACCGCAGCCTGCCCCTAGCTGCCTTTAGGCGCCGGGCGCCTAGCGCCCGTGCTGCCTTTAGGCGCCGGGCGCCTAGCGCCCGTGCTGCCTCTAGGCACCGGGCGCCTAGGGCCCGTGCTGCCTCTAGGCGCCGGGCGCCTAGCGCCCGTGCTGCCTCTAGGCGCCGGGCGCCTAGCGCCCGTGGGGCCTCTAGGCGCCGGGCGCCTAGCGCCCGTGCTGCCTCTAGGCGCCGGGCGCCTAGCGCCCGTGCTGCCTCTAGGCGCCGGGCGCCTAGCGCCCGTGCTGCCTCTAGGCGCCGGGCGCCTAGCGTCCGCGCTGCTTCGGGTCCTCGAGCGACAATCTTCTGTGCACGAGTTCCAGGCCCCGGTCATCAGTAATCTGTGCCTTGAGTCCTTCCCGAGTTCTCGCGAAATGAATCATTGGGATTCCGCATACGAAACTCCCGTTCTTATTCTGAACTAAAAACCGTCGGAAACACTTCGGAAACTCGTAAGATATCAACGGAAAAAAAGATCTTAAATCATTCATAAGAAACAATGATGGTTATCTAAAACACCACGCATCTCAACTCTACGAAGGATTGAAGATCTTCCGAAGAAATCGTAGAAAAAAGCGGAAGTCCTCGAAACGGCCCGAAAGGGACCAAACGCGATCGGACAACCCATTTACGATTATCTAGGATAGGTACAGCGATTTACGTTTATCTTTACGTAACAAGATAAATCCTAAATTTCCGGAAGGATAAATGTCAAGTTTCCCGAAGATAAACATGAAGGTCGACAAAAATGGAAAAAGCCTGCCTTGCGGCCCAGAAGGAGAATAGACCGTCATAGGAAGGAGTATATAAAGGAGCTTTGGGAGAGGAAGAAAGGCAGAGCGAAAATCAGACAGAGAGAGACCAAATCCGAAATCTAGGGTTTTAGAGAATTCATGCTAGCTTAGGGAACTTAGGACTTAGGAGGCTAGACTAGCGGAGCAAGACTTAGAACGTTTTGTCTTCTATTTTTCCGTTGTTTCCTCTTCAGCGTATCTCTACTTCCCGTTTTTCGGAAGAATATTGTATCCAACTCATCATCTGTTTAATAAACGCCTTAGTGCAATTTTCCGTTTTATTATCTTGTTCTATCAATTTCGTTTGGTTGTCGCAGAGAACCAGAGCCTTCAGGGAAAACTAGGTTTACTTAGTTTTCCTCCGATAAAACTTAACTAAAATTGACGGTGCAAATTTCGGTTCCCACAGCGTGCTTCATGTTCTCGACTCAAGTGAATCTTGAAAGTTTCAACTACAATGTGAACGTCCTTGCTCACAGTATCTGGGTGGCATTGTGGGAGGTCCATGTTCCGTGGGTCTCCGAAACCTACATCAAGTATTTATGAGTGATGAAGAGGTGGAATGGTCTACAAAATACATAAACTAAAGTATGATACAGAGGAAATGAAAGAAACTAACCTTATCCAATCGTCAATACTTCTCCTTAGTTTTTTTTTTTTGCGTTGGTTTCTGTCTTGCTCTCCGAAGTAAAGCTTCTCAGTCCAACATCTACCGTCTCAACTATGCTTCTCTCAATAATTGAGTAAAGATCCATACTTCTATTATTTGCTCGTAGCCAAATAAAAAAAGTCATCACTACAACTCAAGAACACTTCTTTCTAGAATCCTTTTCTTTCTACAAACACCCATGATTTTGAAACGTTGAGCTATACACGTGAAATGCAGTCGCAACACAAACGAAAAAAAATGAAGCTAAGGAAAGGATTTGCGTGTTGTTTCTTACGAATTGAGGGGAACGGTAACAGTCAGTGATGATCCCGATGACCCAGCTCCAGAAATTCTTGGATCAATTATAGACTCTTGAGCCAATCGAGACGCCATTTGCCAATCCGACTGATCGGAGTTTAGAAGATTGATCTGACAGGAACTCCAGTCGTTGTTGATTGATCTGACAGAAACTCCAATTGTTATACTATAAGAGAGATTGGAAATATGAAGAGAGTACAAATTTTGGAAGGGAAATACATACATATTTATACAGAAAGCACACCGCCTCGCTGATTCGATCTAAGAATTGAAGACATCGTCGTTGGCGTCTGAATTAATGAGAGTGAACACGAAGATATCATAACGCACACCGTTTCAGAAATTGCGAAGGAGCTCAACCATCACCGGTGCCGAGAACGCAGTGGAGAGAAGAACTTTCGCGTCTTAGCATCGAACAAAAACATCCGAACGAAAGCCCAATAACATTAACACACGCATATCAATTACGAAGCCCAGCATATTTGTTGAAGTGTTACAACAAAAATCTCCACTTAATGAAGTGATGCGTTTTAATGTTTGGGACAAGTGTCATCACTACAGCATCCGAGTTTATGACTTGGAATCCCATGTGGCATGTTTCAAGAGTAAGAGAACTCTATTTTTATATAAATAGATAGATTACGATATTCTTTCGTTTGGTTTCTACCAAATGCAAATGATGAACCTATATTACTCTACTATACTGATATACCATGATTTTGACCCACTTTTACTCATGGTATTTATATGATTTTACTATATATATATCTTTGTTTTGGAGTCTTTTAGGTATGTTTTCAGGTTCAAGGGCATTTTGGAGTAAAGTGACGTTTTAGGTGCCATTTGGAGCTTAAAGGAGAGTTTTCCCGAGATGACTTGAAGATCAGACATCGAGGTCGATATCCAGAGTTACATATCGATCGATACACACTTCGTGTAATCGATCGATGACGCATTTGAAGAAATGGCGACGAGATACTCCATCGATCGATGTACAGATAGTACCATCGATCGATATCGAGCGTGCAGAAGAAGGAAGAATATTCTCAATCGACTTGAAGCCCAAGATGTCTCAATATTACTATAATGCCCCTGACGAGTTTTTAACCTAATTGTACTCAATATTTATACCTTTGCCTATGTGTTATGGCAAAGTAAGCTTTTACAACATATCATTGTTCTAGTACTTCTTACTTATCAATAAAGTATTATTTTCATCTTAATTATGTTCTCATCTAAGGTTATAGGATTCTAAGTTTAGAAGAAAGATACAAAGAGATTTGTTATCACGAGGAACTTGATTGTTCGGTCTTCTAAATGAATCTCTATTATTACCTATATGCTATGAATCACTCAGTCATGTCTGAGTAGATTCCATTGTTAGATTTAGGGTTCAAATAGTTATGAGGGATTAGCCCCAACTATGGACTGTTGAGTTGTATACTCATTAACCTGATGAACCCTAATGCTTATTCTAGCGTAGCTAACTAGAATATGATCTTGGAATTGATTTAATCCATAAATAAGTCTCCTGACATCATCTTGAATAAGCTAAGATCCTCTAGGGATAAGCGAGAGCCGGTCTATGATCTTGGTGAACATATATTCGATTCGATCTAGAGCTATATCGACCGATACTCCAATAGAGTAATCGATCGACGACACACATATCGATCGATACAAGCTGTCAAACATCGATCGATATTGTCGGCAGACAGATCAATAGACGAGACTAGTAACGACAGTTATAAGCCAACTCTAAAGAATCGAAGTTCTTTAGTATATGCAAGCAACTCATTAAAACATCCATAGCATTATAATCCTGAACTAGCTGAATAGTAACCATGAATCTAACTATTTTTCTTATTGATTACAACCCTCAAACATTCTCTTGAGCAATTAATCATTGCTCACAACTTGCAATTTACATTTAAACCATTTCAACCTAGCTTAGTCACTAAGCATTAACATCTTTTGTGTTCCTTCGCTCCCCGTGAAATCGATCCCTAAGTACTACATCTGAACCTCTTATTTGAGAGAGTAATTCACTCCTAGGGTAATTTGAGTGAGACCAAATTTGGCGCCGTTGCCGTGGAGCTAAGATTGCCATTAGATTTAATCTGATTAGGTCTAGGTTATTTAAATTTCTGCTAATCACCTCCTGACGCAAAATTTTTTTCTTGATTTTCAGGTACATGCCCAGCAATACCAGAAGCAACAAGAATCATCAACTTGTGTACTCAGAAGACCCCCACAGCTTGGAGCGTAACATCCGCAAGAACTTACGTTCCATATCGATCGACATAACCTCTACCTTGTCGATCGATACACCGACATCGATCGACATCAACACCCTTTCGTCGACCGATACTGCTCTACCACAGTCGACCGAGACACCTTCTCTGTCAACCGATACTCGCCGCACTTCATCGCTCGACAACCGACCGTCGACCGATACTCTTCATCCGACATCGATCGATATAGATCACCATACATCGATCGATACTACCCGACGAGCCATGGTAGCGCCTAATATTTCAGAACCGATGAGATTGGAGACCTGCGTGATCAAGATGGTCACCTGCGTAACGCAGCATGTCAGAAGCTGAATGCTCAAAAGGAAATCATTCCTGAGCAAGACACTACAGACTTCATCCAACCTGCAGATGAAGCCAACGGAGCTAGAACCCTGGCAGATTACAACCGTCCAGATTAGTTCTATACCAACCGATCCGCCATCCGCGCTCCTGCTATTCAGAGAGGAGATTTCGAGCTCAAGCCGCAGTACTACGGTCTCGTAGGACAGATACCCTTCTGTGGGTCATCTCATGAGCATCCTATGGATCATCTGGAAAGATACGAAGATATTATATTTTCCATCAAAGCCAACGGAGTCCCTGAAGACTATCTTTTCTGCAAGCTTTTCAAATACTCTCTATCAGAAGAAGCTTTGCAGTGGCTGCGACAACTACCACCAGGTTCCCTCACTACCTGGAAGGACATCAAAAACGCATTCCTGCGTAACTTCTTTGATGAGTCACGTGCTGAAGACTGGAGAAGGAAAATTGCTACATTCACTCAGGAACCTGGAGAATCTTTCAAGGATACCTGGAACAGATTCAAGTCCTACCAGCGCGACTGCCCACATCATGGATACAACAACGTGCAACTACTCTGCACCTTCTACAGAGGCATCGCTCTAAAGTATCAAATGGCTCTGGACACTGTTAGTGAAGGAAATTTCAGTACAAGGAATCCACATGACGCTGTGAAGCTAATTGATAACTTGGCTTCAAGCAACAACAAAAAGAACATCGTCAAAGCAAAATTTGTCTCATTCCTTGGGAAGGAGCAGATTAGTGAATTTCAATCACAGCTGGATAATGTTCAGAAGCTGCTTAACAAGCAGATTTGCTCAGTTGAGGATGCAGAAACCGCAGAGGATCAAGTAGACGAAGATGTGAACTGGATCAGTGGAGCTGGATTTCAGAGATCTGGAAACCAAGGAGGAAACATAAACTTCTCAAGACAGAGGAGCAACTACAGTTCGCAGAAACCTTCCTACAACAGCAGCAACCCCAACAATAACAGGAGTTACGGAAACTCATTCTACACCAATCCACCCCCACCCACCCAGGAAAGCAAGCTAGAAGAAATGCTGGAAAGAGTTCTACAGACACAACAGAAACTCCAGGTGGATTTCAACGGGAAGATTAACTCTGTCTACACAACTCTGAATTCAAAGCTTGATACTTTGAGTACCTATGTGAAGAAAGTGGAGACTCAAGTAGTTCAGACAGGAGAGGCTTTGAAGAAACAAGAAGCCTTGGCAAGAGCACCAGGAGAGCCTACTACTCACCACCACGTCAATGCCATCATCGATGATGATTTCTGGGAGGAAGTTCCCCAGGATAAGCTGCAAAATTCGACAGATGAAGCCTCTCCCGAAGCCGGATTTAACTCATATAGATCGACATCATCGGCTCGACATCGATCGATATCACCAAAAGCAAAGCGATCGATAAACTTTGACGAGTATCGATCGATAGACTTCGAGGAACCCTCCAACGAGTGCAATTCAATCAAAATCATGTCACACGAAGCCTTTGCAGCCAAACACCCACGACCACCCACCGGTATGGACGTCAACCGATCTTCAGACCCCATCGACCGATACAGAAACCTTTCCATCGACCGATCCGGAGACACCAATATCGACCGACACACAACAGTAGCCATCGATCGATACATTATCCCCCACCGCCGAGTGCAACTACCAAAAATCGATGTAGCACGACTTAATGCACTCCGGGAGCAGTCCAAACTTTCCAAATCCCTTCCTACAGCCATATTGAAGAAACCCACAGACATCATTGAACCCATGGAGCCAGAAAAGGAAAACCTAGGAAGAGTCTTACGAAAAAGGAAAGAGAAGATTGCAAAGCACCTTAAAAGGGGAGCTAATGAAGCAGAGATGGAAAACTTCAGGAAACGAGTTCTAAGGATCTCTGCAGAGAAACCCTTTGAAGAAGCCTACTTTTGTCACAGATTGTGGATGTTCTTCAGAGAGACCAAGGAGACAGAAGAAGACATCAAGAGGATGTTTCACCAAGTTCGCGACAGCATGAAGAATAGGATCACACTACCAAAGAGGAGCGATCCAGGGAAGTTCACAGTACCATGTTCCATCAGGGGCATTGAATTCCCTCGTGCCTTATGTGATACAGGATCAGGAGTCAGCATCATACCTAAGATCATGGCAGACCACCTACGTCTGAAGATAGAGCCTACTGACAAGACATTCATCTTTGTGGATTGTTCTCAACAGAACTCTGGAGGCATAATTCGAAATCTTGAGGTACAGATTATAGATGCCATCATCCCTACAGACTTCCACGTCCTGGATGTCAAGCTAAACTTCAAAACATCACTACTACTTGGAAGAGCTTTCCTAGCCACCGTCGGAGCCGTTTGTGACCTAAAGTTCAACAAGCTCTGCCTAACCCTAATAAGTCCCACCACCCTCTATGATCCCGTCCAGGTCATCAAGCTACCAGCTAAGGAGACCACAAAAGTCGTAGCAGCTTGTTTTTGTTCCCATGAGTACGATTCCATGGCTGAATACGAAACCAATCCGGTTACATCGACCGATGAGAGCAACATCCCATCGCCCGATACCAATACCATCTCATCGACCGACGTCGTTAACACCACATCGGTCGATAGACAGCCCTTTTGGAGGAACAACGCTGAAACCCTAGCATCAACAGACAAACCTATTGTGGAGTTTCCAAATAGAGATTTCGAGCCAGCTACTTCAGAACCGGACGACTACATACCTCTAGAGGAGGAATATGATGAAGATTACGAGGAAGAACGAGCTACAGAGTACATATTCATTAGTGAAGAAGAAGATGGACACCCTTCCCACACCTTCAGATTCAACGCATCGACCGATGTAAGCAAGCCTTCATCGACCGATATGCAACCAAGACGAGCGCTCAAACGACCCTATGAACCATCAAGCGATCCTATCGACTTTATATCCATTTACACACCATCTAAGGATATAAGAGACGGAGACTACTCAATTGGAAGTTGGGCAAGCGACTACAATGAGAGTTTTGCAGTAGAGGCAATTCCACTGCAATATGCAATTCAACCTGAGGAAGTCCCATCGACCGATACGTTTCAACAACAATCGATCGACAACCGTCAGCCAACATCGACCGATGCACCTAATACAGCATCGCCCGATACGACCACTACACCATCCGAGGTACAAATAAATAATATTGATTTTGGTTATCTAACTCTGGATGAGTTTGGTATTTTCAGAGATCCAGAAGGCAATGCACGAGCAATGGATGGGAGAATCATCCCAATCACAAAGAAGGACATAGGAGACATCCTTCAAACCGCCAATGGATCCATAAACCTCTGCAAACAACTACCTCACACCCCTGTCCATCAGCAGCATCAGCACATCAGCACAACCACATTATCCAATCAAGACGGAGCTACAGCTGATCATCTCAACATGGAGGATTCAGAATTTCAGCACATATCGATCGATAGACACAACCGTATATCGTTCGATATGCACCGTGAGATGGGCAGACGAGCTTTCAAAGATGGAATTCGACGCTTCTTATGGGAGAAGAAGGACGAATTTGGAGTTTTCAGAGATGAATCTGGATTTGCTAGAGGAGTCAATGGAGACATCATCCATGTTTCAAAGGAAGCCATAGAGGAGTTACTTAACAGAGCATCATTATTTGATTGGTCTTGTTTTTGTTTTCCCATACATGCAGATCACTTCAACAGAGCGGAACCTAAAGAGAAGCTCTACACAGAAGCTGAAGTCCAACAAATGATTTATGAGGCCAAGAGTCCTTACATCTGGCAAACCTTTACCTATCCACATGACATGGAGAGAGCACGATCAGAACTCCAATCTGAAATCAACTGGATTCAGAGCGCTTATGATTTTCAACATCAGAAGAAAGACACCCTAGAAGAAGAAGTATCCACTCTCCGTTCAAAGTTGGAAACCTACAGGAAGCCATCGACCGATGCTGGACATACACCATCGACCGATTCTCATCCTAAACCGTTGACCGATACAGACCAACGCACATCGACCGATAGACGTTTGCAGAACACCTACAACAAAGAAGAAATCACTAATCTCATCCGCAACATCTATCACGACATCAAACGAGAAGAAGCAACCACCACCCAAGATCTGGAAGACAAATATCAGCAGCTCAGCAACAACTTCACCTCATTCAAGGAACGCACATCAACAATGGCAGATACCATGGATCACATCATCAAGGCTCTACACCACACACACCAAACGATGAAATCCTTCTACACCAGCAAGAAGAAAATAACTGGTGAGATGATCCCACCAATGGAAGATCGACTGCAAGAGGTTGAAGATACATTGAGAGAACTCTGCGAGGACTACAGACGCGCTGCATCGACCGATATGACACCTAGTCCATCGCCCGATATGAACTCCAGCGAGTTTTGCACCAGAGCTGATATGGAGAAGACAGTTCAAGATCTCTTCACCATGATTCAAGAGGTTGGAGATTCTTCCTACCAAAGCTTTGAGAAACTATGGTTTCCAGTGCAAAGCGACGTCAAAAGCATGGAGTACACTATAGAGAACATCCAGAAGGAAATCAAGATCATCTCCAGACAACTCGCGGATAGACCAGCACCATTAGCATCGACCGAAATACCAGTCAGGACATCGACCGACAGACATACACCAGTGTCGATCGATATGGAGTACCCGAGATCGATCGATAGACTCATGGTACGAAAGAGAACGTTTGAAAGACTCAATGACATACAAGAAAAACTCGGTGATCTATCCCAACTCACCTATCCAACATTCAGAAACCACCAGTTCCACATTGAGAGCAATGCAGAAGATATTGAACGACTGCGCAACGAGGTCATTAAATTAAAGGAGAAACTAACCAGAGGAGATAAAGCCACAAGAAGCTTCTTCACCACTTGGTTTGGAGAGAAACATGGAGAGAACACGGATGAGGCTTGCTACTCAGCAAGTGTCATGAATTCACCTCACTAGCCTCATTACTACCATAGTCAAGCTAAAAGACTAAAATAAAGCGCTGAGTGGGAGGCAACCCACTATTATGTATTTTCTTACTTAGTTAAATCTGATTTATGTTTTTATTTTTTGTTTTTCGTTTTTGTTTTTAAGTTTTTCAGATTATAGACGATTACCATTCCTATCGACCGATACGATCCTGTCGACATCGCTCGACATATTCCTATCCTTATCGATCGACATAGACGACTCACTATCGCTCGATACGTATCCACGGTCAGGTATATCGTTCTAATTTTCGATATCAGTACATTCCTTATGATTTATTTATGCCCTAATCCGACTATTATACACTGAGGACAGTGTATGATTTAAGTCTGGGGGGAGATTACTGATGCTACCTTACATTTTTGATTTCACCAAAATGTTTTCAAAATTGGTTTTATTGAGTCAAGAAAGGGACTAGGATATTTTTCAAAAAATTTCTTTTTATCTAACCACTCTTTAGCACCATTCTTAGATCTGTTGATTGCAGAAAGTACTATAGATGCTAAAGTGGATCAACTGTCACCTACGACAATACTTCTCATGATTGTTTGGAAGAACCAAAGCTGATCTCCAACCTAACCTGACAATCTATTGCTTGTCTTGGGGCTTGGTATACAAGGGATCGGAATCCTCCTGCAAGTCTGGAAGGTAATAGTCTGTGTGCTTCTGATTCCCTTCCCTCTCTCTCTTCAGCATCCTAGAGATAAATTATTTGTATAAAGATGTGATATGATATCTTGAGAAGTAGAGGGGTAGGAGTGATTCCTGCGACCCCATTATTCAACTTTAAAGGATTGATCAAAGCGAGGGGCAGGATTAATTCTTGTAACCCCACTATTCGCTTATTCAAAAGTATGTGTTACTAAATCAATGAGATAACGCAAAGATAACCTTTGTGGCAATCAGTGTTCATCAAAATTTGAAACTATGAGGATCCAGAGAAGAGAGATAAAAGGGGGAAGAAAGAGATCAGAGAAGACTTGCCTATGTGTTCAGAAACTTGCTTGAGTTGAATCCATGTGTTTCTTGATCGATATCCCCAAGGTAAAGCCTGCACTTTTATTTTTATGCATAAATGAGATCAATAGAGGGGATAGACAGACAGGATTGTTAAGATATTTGGTTAGGAGATTTAGTTGCTAAGCTAGGATATGGCATAGTGTACTCATGTGATTAATAGGCATAAGATGTGGCTTGCAACAAAGTAGAGGTGATGATCCTAAAGTTAAGATTTAAATTGAGTCCCTGCTATTTTCAAACTTCTTTCTAAGACTACCTGTGTGTTTGCTTGAGGACAAGCAAAAGGTTAAGTCTGGGGAAGTTGATATACCATGATTTTGACCCACTTTTACTCATGGTATTTATATGATTTTACTATATATATATATATATATATATCTATGTTTTGGAGTCTTTTAGGTATGTTTTCAGGTTCAAGGGCATTTTGGAGTAAAGTGACGTTTTAGGTGCCATTTGGAGCTTAAAGGAGAGTTTTCCCGAGATGACTTGAAGATCAGACATCGAGGTCGATATCCAGAGTTACATATCGATCGATACACACTTCGTGTAATCGATCGATGACGCATTTGAAGAAATGACGACGAGATACTTCATCGATCGATGTACACATAGTACCATCGATCGATATCGAGCGTGCAGAAGAAGAAAGAATATTCTCAATCGAATTGAAGCCCAAGATGTCTCAATATTACTATAATGCCCCTGACGAGTTTTTAACCTAATTGTACTCAATATTTATACCTTTGCCTATGTTTTTTGGCAAAGTAAGCTTTTACAACATATCATTGTTCTAATACTTCTTACTTATCAATAAAGTATTCTTTTCATCTTAATTCTGTTCTCATCTAAGGTTATAGGATTCTAAGTTTAGAAGAAAGATACAAAGAGATTTGTTATCACGAGGAACTTGATTGTTCGGTCTTCTAAATGAATCTCTATTATTACCTAGATGCTATGAATCACTTAGTCATGTCTGAGTAGATTCCATTGTTAGATTTAGGGTTCAAATAGTTATGAGGGATTAGCCCCAACTATGGACTGTTGAGTTGTATTCTCATTAACCTGATGAACCCTAATGCTTATTCTAGCGTAGCTAACTAGAATATGATCTTGTAATTGATTTAATCCATAAATCAGTCTCCTGACATCATCTTGAATAAGCTAAGATTCTCTAGGGATAAGCGAGAGCCGGTCTATGATCTTGGTGAACATATATTCGATTCGATCTAGAGCTATATCGACCGATACTCCAATAGAGTAATCGATTGACGACACACATATCGATCGATACAAGCTGTCAAACATCGATCGATATTGTCGGCAGACAGATCAATAGACGAGACTAGTAACGACAGTTATTAACCAACTCTAAAGAATCGAAGTTCTTTAGTATATGCAAGCAACTCATTAAAACATCCATAGCATTATAATCCTGAACTAGCTGAATAGTAACCATGAATCTAACTATTTTTCTTATTGATTACAACCCTCAAACATTCTCTTGAGCAATTAATCATTGCTCACAACTTGCAATTTACATTTAAACCATTTCAACCTAGCTTAGTCACTAAGGATTAACATCTTTTGTGTTCCTTCGCTCCCCGTGAAATCGATCCCTAAGTACTACATCTGAACCTCTTATTTGAGAGAGTAATTCACTCCTAGGGTAATTTGAGTGAGACCAAATTTGGCGCCGTTGCCGGGGAGCTAAGATTGCCATTAGATTTAATCTGATAAGTTCTAGGTTATTTAAATTTCTGCTAATCACCTTCTGACGCAAAATTTTTTTCTTGATTTTCAGGTACATACCCAGCAATACCAGAAGCAACAAGAATCATCAACTTGTGTACTCAGAAGACCCCCACAGCTTGGAGCGTAACATCCGCAAGAACTTACGTTCCACATCGATCGACATAACCTCTACCTTGTCGATCGATACACCGACATCGATCGACATCAACACCCGTTCGTCGACCGATACTGCTCTACCACAGTCGACCGAGACACCTTCTTTGTCAACCGATACTCGCCGCACTTCATCGCTCGACAACCGACCGTCGACCGATACTCTTCATCCGACATCGATCGATATAGATCACCTTACATCGATCGATACTACCCGACGAGCCATGGTAGCGCCTATGATTTAAACCATTTCAACCTAGCTTAGTCACTAAGGATTAACATCTTTTGTGTTCCTTCGCTCCCCGTGAAATCGATCTCTAAGTACTACATCTGAACTTCTTATTTGAGAGAGCAATTCACTCCTAGGGTAATTTGAGTGAGATCATATACTAAGATTATTTTACTATACTAATAATTTTAGTCTAACTATTTTAATATAGTTATTTAAAAAATTTACTAATCATTTAGAAAAGATATTTTAAACAAATATGATTATAAGAAAAACATAAATATGATTAATAACACACAAATATGAAAATTAAATTTTTTAAACATATAAAACAAAAAATATACAAAAGACGGGTCAGAATCTAACATAGAATCATGTATGTAAATGTCCTTTTTATATGTTTATACAAAATTGATGGACACGCAAATTAATAATTTAACTTAGTTTGCACAAATATAAAATATATGTTAAAATACTCAAACATACTTAATATACAAAAAATCTAAGTATTTTGGGTATCCAACCGGGTTTCGAATATGATCCAGATCAGAATCAAAACCTGCAGGATTCAAAAAATGGCCAATAAGTATTTTACCATGGACACGAACAGAACCTATATTTACGGCTCTATTTCAGTTATGTTTGGTTCATGTGTTTGGATCCATATAAAATGCACAGACTTTAGAGAGAATTTGATAAAATGTACATACAAAATAGGTTAAAATGTGACCTCATAACCACATTATACTTATAAAATCAACATAAATTATATTAAATCAATATTTAACGCAAATATGATTAAAAATAACATAATTTTATAATTAATTTTTTTTAAAAAAATAATTTTAATAAAAAATGTATCATTACTTTCAAAGAGCGGGTCAAAATCTAGTTACATTTAAATGAGTTCTAAAAATCACTAGAAGAGATCAGAGTCGGGCTTGTGGGCAGTCCTACGAAACATTTATGTAGGGCCCCCACATTGTGGGGCCCCCAAATTAAAAAAAAAAATCAAATGTATATACATAAATATTCATGTATTTACATGTAAAAGGATAAATATAAAATATTTTATGTTCTTATAATTTAACATAAATATATTTAAAATTAAAATAAGGATATAATTTTCAGTAAATTTAAAAATAAAATTAAAAGAAGAAAAGATATTTTGATGTGGTTAAAATTTAAAATTTTGATTTGGCTTAAAGTAAATATTAACTTAAACTTATTTTAAAAGAATTGTTTATTTTTTTTTTCACAAATTGAATATAATATTTAAAAATTTGAATAGGGCCCCGTAAATCTCTGGACCGGCTCTGGAAGAGATACATGTTCTTAGAGAGGGTATATCTTAAAATCCATCGTAAAATTTGGTAGTGTTTATATTTGTAAATTTAGAGAAAAATAACTTGTAAATGCAATATCTTTAGAATTCAACAACGTAATCATATTCAAGTTGACAGAAATAAATTGTAGTGATGATAATTGAATCACAAGATCAATTATCAAAATAAGGATGAAACTTAAATTAAGAACAAGTTCACTAAACAAGGTCGAAGTGTTTCTAGTGAGAGAATTCGAGGTCGAATGTATGTGTGTTTATGTAGGAATATGGATATTTTCTCCTTTTTGATAATTGGTATTGCACCAAAATCTCTTTATTTATCTCTTTAATAAGATGTGTCCTCTTTTTATTGTACATATAAGAGATCTACAAGGCATATTCCAGAATCGGTCTTATCGTCTTGCATTCGTTTGACACAACCTCGAATGCCATCAACCTCCAGATCTGATTAAGTCGAGACGAAAGCTGACTTCCTATCTGCTTCGCTCTCTCATGCTTTGAACTATATTCTAAGTGAATTTGGTATTTGGGTCCAACAATTATTCTGCAGTCCTTCAATGGCCTTGTCGCATTCCAAGGACAGATTTATTATGTTTTCCACATTTCTCTCGTCTTGGAAAGTAATAGTGGTATAATTTATTTTGACTCATGAAGATAAATGTGATTTACGAGCTTGTCGGCATTTCGGAGCTCCACTGGCATCGACATGCTGGTATAATCATATCAATTTTCTTTTTAGAGGCTGGTGGAGAAGAACTCAGTTATTCTTTCTTTGTTTTCTCGATTTCTTTTGTTGTAAACGTTCTTTGTGGTTAATACGCTTTCCTCTTTTTGGAATCATTTTCGTTTTCTTCTTCTTTTTTTGTTCTTTTTTTTGTACGGTTAAGCATTCTTTCGTGGAGGGACTTTTTCAGTTGTCTTTATTTGCATTGTACTGGTTTTTGAGGGGGCAATTTCTTCCTCCTAAACTGCGGAATATAAAGAGCATCGTTCAACGACATCGTGCTCTTACTATTGATATTTAATTCCATTTGTAATAGTCTACTGAATCTTCCAATTCTACTTATTTTTTCCTTTTCCATTTCCACGAATCAATTTCATTTTAAACAATATTGAAATATGTCCTTCAGACCTATCTCTTGCGTTAGCACCGTAATTTCCAGGAGTAACTAAGATCAGTGACTTCAGACCTATCTCTTATCTTAACACCATATATAAAGTCATTTCCAGAATCCTAGTTAATAGGTTGAAGCCACTGCTCTCTACTTTAATCCTCCCTAGTCAAACAGATTTTGTCAAAGGAAGATTACTTGTTGAAAATACTACTCTAGCGGGGAAATTGGTAGTTATCACAAAAACAAAGATCCAAAGAGAATTATTATCAAAATCGATATTGCAAAGGCTTTTCATACATTATCCTGAGAGTTTCTGTTTTCTTGCCTGGAGGGTCTTCAATTTCCAGTTCGCTTCTTGAGACAGTTAAGGGCATGTGTCTGCACTTCAAGCTACATGGTTGGATACAATGGGTCAGTGCATGGATTTTTCAAAGGAAAAAGGAGACTGAGACAGGGAGATCTTCTATCACTCTATCTATTTGTGATTGCTATGAACTGCTTATCATTTATGCTAAATAGAGCGGCGTCACATAATAAGATCAGATATCACACGACTTGTTCATCAACAAGACTCACTCACCTCTCCTCTGCGGCTGATCTCTTGATCTTTTTAGATGGCTCCATTGAATCTGTCCAGCAGGTCCTACGAGTCCTAAAGGAATTTGAGATGCGTTCAGGGTTGGCATTGAGTATGCAAAAGACTAGTTTCTTTGCTTCGGGGTTAACTCAACATGAAACTGACCTGATACAAGTCTCCACGGGAATGTGTCTTGGATCTCTTCCTTTCCGATACCTAGGTGCTCCTCTCAACTCAAGGAAACCTTCGTTAGCGAACTGTGAACCCCTCATCCATCAGATCAATATCAAGTTCTCCTCTTGGTCAGTGAAGACCCTATGATTCTCTGTAAGGCTGCTCCTCATAAAGACAGTGATAGCTGGAATCACAACGTTTTGGTGTTATGCATTTATCCTTCCCAAAGCTTGGATTGAAAGGATCAACTCTCTCCGTGGACAGTTCCTCTGGAAAGGAAGTTTAGAAGGTCATTTAACTGCTAGAGTCTCTTGGAAAACTGTGGTATTGACAAAAAGTCAAGGAGGGTAAGGAGTTAAGGTTCTACGTACCTGGAATAGAACTTGCACGATAAGGCTCATCTGGCTCCTTTTCTTCAGGCCTGACTCGGTATAGGTCCAGTGGTTCAAGGAGGTCATCTTGAAGGGATCGATACACAACTACTGGACGACACAGACAAAGCAATCCTACTCATGGCTAGTGAATAAACTACTCAAGCTTAAAGTAGAGGTCTTTCCTTTGATCAAGCTCAGACTTGAGAATGCTGTATCAGCTCGTGTCTGGTCAGATAACTGGACTCCTTTTGGGGATCTCTACACACACTTGTCGAGGAGAAACTCCAGGTTAGGGATTCCATACAAGGCAACTGTCTCCTCCCTATGCCTTAATGGCTCTTGGCGCCTTCCTCCTGCTCGTACTGAAGCGCAAATCCAGCTAGCTGTACTCCTACTTGACAACCATCCAGTTAACAAATGCAGATGATTACTATGAATGGGTGATCAATGGCCAAACATATACTAGCTTCAAGACAGGTATTTTGTATGATTATCTATCTAAGCACCAACCTGATGTTCCCTGGTATGCAGTTGTCTGGATGTCTAGGGCCATCCCACGCCATAGCTTCCACTTATGGCTGGTGATTCAGAACAAAATACATACAAGAGACAGACTCCTTCAATGGGGTTTACAAGTGGATGCTGACTGCTTGTTCTGCAATGTGCATCATGAATCCAGAGATCATCTCTTTTTCACTTGTGATTATAGCTATAATTTATGGAAACTAGTGGCCAGAAGATTACAACTCTTACCTTCAAGAGATTGGTTGGTACCGCTGGAGCAGATGTCTTCCCTCACATCTCATGTACCGCGACGGCTCCTCAACCTATTGGCTTGACAAGCAAGGTGTATTGGATTTGGAATGAAAGAAACACCAGACTACATGCAAACTTCTTTCGTTCGGTGGATCAGATATTTGAACTGATGGATCACCAGATCAAGAATAAGATACAAAGCTTCAGAGAATCTAATCCAACAAGATTGTCAGTGATGATGCAGAGTTGGATTCGCCTGGAATGATCATCATCGTCTTCTCCGCTCTACTCTCATCGGGACCTTTTCCTCTCGAAAATTCTTATTGGTAGAGAATTACTTTTGGACTTAACTACTTGAGTTGTTTATTTTGATTTTGAGTTTGAGTTTGTGTATGAGCTTGTTAGAAGGACTAAAGCCATTGAGATTTTGTAAATATTTTGGGTCTTTTATTTAAATTAAGTAAGCAGTTTATAAAAACAAAAATTATCCATTTCTGAGACATTTTTATCCTTTTCCACAATTAGCTTCGTGTTGAACAAATTCATTTTCAACTTATTGATTTAAGAATTAATAAGCCTATATTTTTTTTTGTCCTAACAATAAATGAAAATGTCAAAGTATAAAGTATTTTCTATAGTAGGTTCATTCTCATTTTCAACTTGAAATTAACAACATATCTCAAGAAGATAAATATTCACCCGATAAATTCAATATTTTACGTGTAAATGTATATATAAGTATTTAATTATTTTTACAGCTAATAATTTTTCTTTGAACATTCACAGCTAATAATTTGATTCATGTCTTATACATAATAGGTCAAATCAATTTGCAACTCATAATGTGTACATTCATCGAATATGATCCAACATTCGTACGGATGAAAAATGATCACCAAATTTACGTTTGAGATCGTCTTGTAAAAACTATCTACCCATTTTCATAAGCCTTTTTCTATTTTCTCTGAAGTAAAAAAGGGAAGAATGAAAGTTTTAGTTGTCATATTAATCTAATTAGAGTAAAAGAGGTTGATTAGAATATGAAATAATACTGAAATAGTCAGAGTCGGTCCTGAGATTTTGGAGGCATGTGATAATGTCTTATGTAAAAAAAGAATTCACTTGTTTGGGGACCTAAAATATATTTTGGGGACTTACACTACAAGAAATATGCTCATTGTTAGCGCGGGTTTTATGCTATGTTAGGGGTTTGATAGCGTTTTCACAAATGCTATGTATGCGGCAGCAATCATAGGTACCCCTTCTACGATAACGTTTTTCTGTGATGCTACAACATATGTGGATACGATAGCAATAGTTGGATGATATTATTACCATAACTATAACTCGACATTTTTGTTATAAATTGATTACGGATTATGTTTTATGCTATGATAAGTAATTGTTCAATAGCAAATTCCTATCGCTAATATATTTTATGCTATACTATATATAATACTATTTTTATAATATATATTTAAATATTATTGATTAAAACAAAATTTGATTTATAATTGAAAATTAAATTTTATTTATTAATCTATTTCTGGTTACAATTAAATACTGGTTTACAAAAATAAATCAGAATTAGAAAATTAAGTAAGCCTAGAAGAAAAAAAACTAAATCTAAAGTTCAAGCTTCAAACTTCTAGCCTCTTCTCTGGATCTCACTGATCTTCTTCCTCAGAGAACTTCGAGGTGGCTGTCTTCCATGCTGTTCTTCTTTGTCGATTCACCAGCTTTGTAACCCTAATCAACCATAAGACTCATGAGATAAATCTAAAACCATGCCTGACTCAAAATAGACAAGTCTTAGAATGATACTTTTTTCGAAATGCCAAGGAACAATAAAGCATAAACGTTAAGTAACCAAACTTAACCTGTCATAGATGCTCAAGAATGCTCCGCTTATGTCACACAGACGCAGCTTCTGGTCTGTCTGCAACGACAGAGGAACGAAGTGAGGCATCAAGAAAATCAAAAACCAAAATGTAAACCTCTAAGAGGAGAAGAAATCATTATCTTAGTTTGGATGAGCTGTGGCATGGTGGAGCTTGTGAGATGAGCTCCCGTGTTGTGTAAATACAGAGTACCGTGACTTCTCAAGAGCAGCCATTCTTTTAGAGCTTAATCCGCCTACTGCAAGTTAGCTGCAAGGCAAAAAACAATCAAAAGAAGTGGAAACCTTTAGCTAAAGGGATAGAGAATTAAAGTAATTCAAAATCTAATGAAAGAGAAATGAGAAGATGAACAGAGACTAGTGAGAAACGAAAGGAAGATGGAACAGGTAGACGCTTACCTGGAGTCGCAGTCTGGTGAGCTGCCGGAGTTGGATTCCAAATCGCCAGGAATGCCGGAGTCAGTGTTTTGGTCTCTGTGGAGACAAAACAATTTTGAGAAAGACTTACACAGAACTGAGCGAGAGAATTTGTACAGAATCTGTACAGATTCTCTGTCTCTATGTCAAATTCTCTGTCTCTATGTCAAATTCTCTTGGATATATATTACCAAAGTGAAGAAATTTAAAGGTTCACCTGGTGTCTTTGTTCCTGCCAGTGTCTAGAACTGTACAGGCGATGGAGGCGACTCCATTTTCTTCATAGCTACAACCGCCATTGTTTCTGGTCCAATTGTCCCCGGCTTTCTGTCTATAGATTCAAACAAAGATTCAACATACACCAATACTTATAGGATATAAAACAGATTTTCCTCTAACAAAGCCCACGACTTTAACATTGATCAACACAAAGACTATAACAAGAAACTGATCTCACATACTAAAGACAAATAATAATCTTTGACAGGTCTTTCTGTGAGACCTTCAAACAAAAAAAAACACATGTTAAATTTTACTAACAAGTAACTGATCTCCCATACTACAGAAATACCATAAAAAAGTTTATATCATTCTAAAGTTTAGGGCCAGTTGCTCGTTTGAAGTAGAGCTTATAATTTAAAGAAAGATTCAGTCTTTCAACACATTGTGGACAAAAGCTACGTTTGTAAATAAATGAAGGATCCTTATACCTGTGATTCCTGCTCTAAGAAGGGCTCTACAAGAAGTGAATCATCAGAGTAATCATTTACACCATAAGCCTGAGTCAGCCCTTGTTTAATCAGGACCTGCAAACACCAGATAGTTTTAAGAAATCTTAATCATAAGAAGTGAATCGTCACTGTAATATTCAGTAGGTTTTCTCATGTATATAATGTAAAATGGAAAAAGGACCATGAAAGAACTCTCACCTGTTGTAAATGCTCTTCTTCTTCATGGAAGTCAAAGTTAAGCTGTCTCCTCACCGCCGCTGCTCATCTCCGCCTCACCACTCTCTTCACTCCCGAGACTCCTGCTGCAAAGTAATCAAAGTGACATAGATTCTACAAACTAAAACCTTCATTTGAAAACTAAGACCGACAAAGGTGAATACCTGTAGATCTCTGATGTCTCTTCAACTCCATAACAAACCCTCACTCCAGCCACTAGCACTTTCAAGCCCCAACCCAAGTCGTCGGGTTGCTTCTTCGATCCAACCCAACTGCGCTTGGATCCGTTCACAGCTTCTGGTCAATCCTGTTGTTCGGTGGCTGAGGAAAAGAAGAGAAAGAGATAGAGTATCAGAGACGCAGCAAGACACATCCGAGCTCAGTCTCTTCTCAATCTCTGTCTCGTCTCTCTTCTCTTACCCGACTCAGACTCTTCTCAATCTCTGTCTCGTCTCTCTTATCTTCTATCTCTCGTGCCTTAGACCCTAGAAAAAGAAAAGGAATGACAAAGACACTCGAGATGTAGAATCTTTTTTTTGTAGCAACAAAGTGACATTTTTAGGATTCTAAGACATTTACCATCTCTCGAGATGTAGAATCAAAGTGACATTTTCAGGGTTCCGAGACAAAGAGGGGAAATAAGAGAAAAGAGAGAGGCAGAAAAACAAGGGATAAGAAAAATGAGAGAGGGAAAATGAATTTTCTCGTAAGTAATTTAGCGGAAAACTTAATTTTATGTTCCCGCTTATTGAAAAGTGAGAGAGAAGAGAAACACGGAGAGGTAAAATGAGAATTAAGGATTTTTTCACTAAGTGTCGGGCGGAAAAGTCAATTTTAGTTTCCCGGTTATCTAAACTCTATCTTAGTGTTTATCTAGTGCTATTATATTAAAATAAAATTTCGGACTAATCAAACATAGCAGTTCAGTAAAATGCGCTATGAGAATGTGCTATCAATGGCAACTTTTTTTGTAGTGTTATGTCTATGTAGTTTTTTTCAAAATTTTTGAGGGTTTTTTGCAAATGTTTCATAACGCATTGCTTAGGCCGGACTATTTGCTATAAAAATAGTTGAATGATCGAAGTCCCAAGAGCATAATTTTTTTATTTGAATATAGTTAGTCAAAATAGTCATAGAACACTAAAAGGGCTTACCATGTGAATATTTTTCTTTATCCTCTAGTTATGGTATGCCATTCGTCAATGTATAAACTTCTTTCTAGTTAGGTTGGTGTTGTAGTGTTTCTTAGTGTTTGAAAAGAATGAAAAGACATCGAATTAAACTTTCATTTTGGGAAAGCAGACAAGAACTACGCAAATAAATAATGAAGACCTACGCAATTGGATAATTCTTTAATATTTGCATTAAGCTGCTAAGTCCTCATTGACTAAGCAAAACCACGTGAATGAGACAACTAATTCACCAAAGAAGAATTTGATGGAAGATCCAACACAAAATTCATGTCGTCGCAAAGCAAAGATGGGCCTCGCTCATCAATAATAATAATACTAGACGGTGTTAAGTGTTAACTGTTCACATTCTTTCACATAAAATATAATGAAAGAAAGGAAAACTATTACAAGTGAAATGGTAAAATTTGTTTTGAGCATTTATGAATAACATTCGGATACACCGTTACTCCGTTAGACATAGCATTTATGAATTACAATCGGATCCAGATTCCCTTCCACGCCTTTCGTTAGATCCACCAGATTCGAGTTTGAAGGTTGTTCTCCCGTCAAATCCTCTAGATCTTCCGGTTCCTCTTGAACTCTTATCTTTCACGGATTTCATTCAGTTGTACGATCTCTGGGCCACAACCAGGAGCGAAGCTAGCTTGAGTGGTAGGGGTGCACGTGCACCCATTATGTTTAGATTCTAAATTTTTTTACATAGAGATACAAGGACGAAATGGCTTAGTTGATTAAGATGCACCCATAGTTTTTTTTTAAACCTGAGTTCGATTCGATGTCCCCAATTTCAACTTTTATCATAACATTTATTAACTATATTAATTATTTGCGCCCATTTAAAAAGAGGTTTGGCTTCGCCCCTGGCCACAGTAGCCTTTCTCCATAAGTTCTCAGATCCAAAGCTATGTTTAATGATTTCATATGAACTGGTTTTGTTGGATCCGAGCTTTCCTGTGTTAGTCCCGACTATTTTGGTTTGCATATAGTTATGCTATTGTGGCCTTTGTTGGTACCTCTGTGGTATATGTGTGGTTCCTTACTGCAGTATGCAGATGTTGTCCATAGTATGCAGGCAGGCATACTTCCACTTTTGAGCTAATGGCTTTCGCAATGATCATATAGCCTTCTCTCCTCTTGTGGTAGCTTGGAGCTTTTTATAATTAATATTAAGTATTCTTTTGTAGCATAAATCTTTGTTCTATTTTTAATATATGTATATAAATTGTGGTATAGACAAATTATAACTCACTTTTCTGTATCCGCATAAAATCATAATTTTATTTAGTAGTAAAAAAAGATTTGTCGTTTTTTACAGCAAATTTAATATATTATTTAATCAGATCTATTTTTTTTATTTGAATATGTACTTCTTTTCAAAGGTTTATACATAATTATAAAAACTCGAAAAAAATCTATTTAGGTTTGAAACCATGTATTTTTTAGTGTCCCCTTTGAAAAACAAATATATATCCAACAAACCAGTGAATAAAAATAACAAATGTAAGAGTAAAATAATATATTTTTTATTTTATGTTCTGGAACATACATATAAATATTCATGGATCATCCCTTTCATTCCACTTCTAATACCTATTTTATTAGGATCTGGACGTCACATTTATCCAACAGCAACACAAAAACCTTTGAAGTACGTGGACGTGTCTGAGTATGTGTTTTGTTAAGTATATTCGATCTATCTATCTTTTTTTTTTCTTTTTTTTTATCGGCAAGATTACAGACTCATGTGGACTCTGTAAACCAAATTGGTTACTCTGTATCCATATGGACGGTAAACGACGTCTGTTGCTTCACACCGCGTGCTAAGCTATCCGCCTTTTTGTTTTTCGTCCTTGGTATATGAATAATCTTCGAGCTGTGGAAACTTCTTTTAAGTCTTCTGATGTCTTCCAAGTAGCTTGCAAACGCCGGCCATTCTTCTGGTTCCGAAACCATCTTCACCAATTGAAAACAATCCGTTGCAAAAGTAACATTATATTGCCGTAAATTCCTCATACATTCTGATATACCATGATTTTGACCCACTTTTACTCATGGTATTTATATGATTTTACTATATATATCTATGTTTTGGAGTCTTTTAGGTATGTTTTCAGGTTCAAGGGCATTTTGGAGTAAAGTGGCGTTTTAGGTGCCATTTGGAACTTAAAGGAGAGTTTTCCCGAGATGACTTGAAGATCAGACATCGAGGTCAATATCCAGAGTTACATATCGATCGATACACATCTTGTGTAATCGATCGATGACGCATTTGAAGAAATGACGACGAGATACTCCATCGATCGATGTACACTTAGTACCATCGATCGATATCGAGCGTGCAGAAGAAGGAAGAATATTCTCAATCGACTTGAAGCCCAAGATGTCTCAATATTACTATAATGCCCCTGACGAGTTTTTAACCTAATTGTACTCAATATTTATACCTTTGCCTATGTGTACTGGCAAAGTAAGCTTTAACAACATATCATTGTTCTAGTACTTCTACTTATCAATAAAGCATTCTTTTCATCTTAATTCTGTTCTCATCTAAGGTTATAGGATTCTAGGTTTAGAAGAAAGATACAAAGAGATTTGTTATCACGAGGAACTTGATTGTTCGGTCTTCTAAATGAATCTCTATTATTACCTAGATGCTATGAATCTCTCAGTCATGTCTGAGTAGATTCCCTTGTTAGATTTAGGGTTCAAATAGTTATGAGGGATTAGCCCCAACTATGGACTGTTGAGTTGTATACTCATTATCCTGATGAACCCTAATGCTTATTCTAGAATAGCTAACTAGAATATGATCTTGGAATTGATTTAATCCATAAATCAATCTCCTGAAATCATCTTGAATAAACTAAGATCCTCTAGGGATAAGCGTGAGCCGGTCTATGATCTTGGTGAACATATATTCGATTCGATCTAGAGCTATATCGACCGATACTCCAATAGAGTAATCGATCGACGACACACATATCGATCGATACAAGCTATCAAACATCGATCGATATTGTCGGCAGACAGATCAATAGACGAGACTAGTAACGATAGTTATTAGCCAACTCTAAAGAATCGAAGTTCTTTAGTATATGCAAGCAACTCATTAAAACATCCATAGCATTATAATCCTGAACTAACTGAAAAGTAACCTTGAATCTAACTAATTCTCTTATTGATTACAACCCTCAAACACTCTCTTGAGCAACTAATCATTGCTCACAACTTGCAATTTACATTTAAACTGTTTCAACCTAGCTTAGTCACTAAGGATTAAACATCTTTTGTATTCCTTCGCTCCCCGTGAAATCGATCCCTAAGTACTACATCTGAACCTCTTATTTGAGAGAGTAATTCACTCCTAAGGTAATTTGAGTGAGATCACATTCCATTGCCCATATTAGTGCCTCCACCTCCGTGTGTAATGGTGATTGACTTGCCCTTATATTTCGAGCTCCAAATAAACCCTCAAAGCCTTCTAAAGTACTATACCATCCCTGACTGGAAAAGGTATCTCCCAATTTCCAAGAACCATCCGTAAAACACCATCTTCCCGGTCTAGCTGGTAAATCCATTTCAGATGTCACTAACGTATGAGTCTTCTGAACTATAGATTGTTGTGCATCTATCCATAGTGCAGATTCGGTCATAGCCAGGTTGAGAGTAACCGTTGGGTCTATGTCCAAATTGCTAAAGACCTTATTATTTCTCCCTTTCCAAATGTACCAAAGTATCCACGCAAAATGATGCTCATCCATTGCCGGTTTTATTCTCCAGAATAAATAATCCATGTTCGTAAACAGAGATTGTCCTGGAAAATAATCCGGGTGCGAAGGGATCTTCGATAGCGCCCACACCTGAACTGCTGGTGGACATTCAAAAAATACATGATTGATTGATTCTTCCGCCGCTCCGCATCTATCACAACCAAAATCTCCCTTAAGACCTCGGGCCTTTAAATTTTTCTTAACAACTATACATCCTGACAGCAACTGCCACAAAAAATGCTTCATCTTCGGGGGACAGCGCACTTTCCAGCAATGTGCTTTAAGATCCGTAACTGTTGGGCCAAATTCAATTATCCCTACCCCTCTATCTGGATATGCTCTTTCTATTTGATATCCTGATTTGACCGTATATTTTCCATTCTTTGTAAAGTGCCAACCATCACTATCTGCTATTTGGATTCTACTTAAAGGAATACTTTCAACAATCTTTACATCCGCATGATCCATCATTTCCTGTAACGCCAGTGAATTCCAAGTACGCGTCGAGTTATCTATGAGTGAATCGACCGTAAGATCAGGTAAGAGGACATGTTGTTTTTTATTTGCTGGTCTCGGGCGGTTGGTTGGGAGCCAGGGATCATTCCATACAGAGATAGAAGATCTTGATCCCACCCGTTTGATTAGTCATTTGCTAACCAGAGATCTAGCAGAGATTATACTACGCCATCCATAGGAGGACGAGTATGATCTGGCCGGTTCTAGGGGTGAAGTATTCCTAAAATATCGACATTTAAAAACACAAGTAAATAGAGAGTTTGGTTTCTATAAAAATCGCCATAAATGCTTTCCAAGCATAGCTGTGTTGACATCCGTCAGGTCTCGAAAACCCAATCCTCCATCATCCTTATGTAAACAAACCTTATCCCAAAATTTCCAATGTAATTCCCTTGTGTTACCACTGGAGCTCCACCAAAATTGAGAGACTGCGCTCGTAAGTTTCTTCATCACCGTTTCGGAATTCGGTAGCAAGACATAATATGATTAGGTAAAGCCGTTACCACTGATTTAATAATAACTTCTTTTCCTCATTTCGTAAAAAATTTAAAAGTCCAACCATTTACTCTTTTATTTAAGCGTTCCTGAACAAAGCCAAAAACTTGGACTTTTGATCCACCTAAACTCTCGGGAATTCCTAGATATGTTCTCATTCCTCCCATGTTTTGTATTCCCAAAATGTCTCTAAGTTCCTGACGGGTATTGTAACACCCCTGAACCGTCCTAGACATAGGTCGATCCACCGGCCAACAATCAAACAAGAACATGACCGATGAACCAACTAACACCAAGGATTGGAGATGAAAAGCCAACCGGCCAGCCAACAATCAAACAAGAACATGACTGACCGTCCAACCCAACACCATGGTCCGGAAGCGCTACATGACGGGTTAGGAACAATTCGGTCAGAGTCGCAGAATTTACTCCGCAGCTTAGACCAGTTCATCCACTAACTCGTCCCGCTAACTCAAGGCATAAGGCTTTGCAACCCGTACCAAGAGTTAACGTTGTCCGTTAGATCGAGGCCTAAGGCTTTTCAACCCGTACGACGACCTAACGTTGTGTTAGACCGGACTAGTCACATATCAGAGTACTCATGATGCGCATATAAAACAAATAATTTATTAATTCAAGAAATATTCATACATAGATATAAATCAAGACCGGTCCCGGTCTAACGCCAAAAACGAGTCAACTAACGCAAATCCAAAATACCGTTTACAAAAGGCATGCAAATCTACTCCGGTGGTCCTAACGTCCAGCTCCAAGCTATCCAATCAACTAACTAAGCTACCTGCAAAAAGGACAACGAGAGTTGGGTGAGTAACCTAATGTTACTCAGTGAGCTGGCTACCTCTACCCAAACCTAGAAACTAGCCCAGACAACCCAAAATAACAAGCAATCTATCCTATCATGCAATCAATCTAATCCAACATTAAATAAACAAACCGTTACTAAGTTAGATATGGCCTCCTGCCGTTATCTAACTTCAAGTAACGGGAACCTGCATACAAACAAGTCAACAACCAATCCCTAGTTAACCATATATATGCCTGAGTCCAATACTCATGTAGTGTTAGACACTTAGACTATACAAGTATCATTAACCAGTCGATCAACAATCAGACAAGAACATGATCGGCTAACCAATGATACCGCATAGCTTCAATATCCACCACCCTTCACAAGCAATCACCCAAACAATATACAATCAGCTTCGGGTCTACACTAACCAAAGAGACACCAAGCCGAATCTGGTACCATATCCAGAATTCGAACTCAATGTTAGAAACCTGCAAGCAAATCAATCAACCACAACCACAAAAACAAGATGCTATCTAACTATGACTCGATCTAACTAAACATGACACTCTAACACAACACAACACTCTAACCCGGGGTATGGTGACTTCGTGTTCCTCCTCAACATCGGCAATATCCTATCTCCCTACCACAAAGGCCAGAAGAAGGAACTTTCAACCGACCGCGGCCCACAGTCCTTCGGGTCACCGCGCGACAGCCCACAGTCCTTCGGGTCACTGCCACATTACACCGTCGTGTAATAACTCAGCCCTAGGCCATGATCCCGTCTCTCTGAGTCTTCCCGATCCAGCGAATAAGGGGTTTCCTTAAACCCGCTGGGTACGAGGCTGAGGAAACACTAATCACCCCTAAACAAGCCTAGTATGGGCGGGTTACGCACATACTGTCGGCACACTCACACAACACAAACTCAATCTAGAACCTAACCTAAAGATAAAGTCCCAAACTCTAACAAGACTCTCTACTAACAACAATATCATAACTAAACAAATCAACTGGTTAGTCACTCCCTTACCTAGAGCTGACTAACCTCAAACAACAATAAATAACTCAATCAAACTGTTACCCAGATAGTTCAGCCTCCTGCGGATAAACTATCCTTAAAGATAACAGGAACCTGCACTCAATCAAATCAACACACAAGAATAGAAAACATGATGCATCCTAGCCCTAGTCCTAATCAGGTTATTAGCTCAGTCTTAATTTCGTTCCATCTCAACTTAGCCCTCGCTAAGCTGAGTCCAATTCATAAACAAAATAACCCTAAGGACTCTACCATGCAATAGTGTGATCATTCTAATCTATAATCTATATGCAGACTCGATCTATCCTAAGTTCCAAGTGGAACTCAAACAAAACCAACTCACAGTGTTCTTTGCCGATAAGCAGCTGGTTGATCGGAGAAGACTTAGCCAAAACCCAATGGGCGACTTGAATGGACTGGACTGGACTGATCTTGACTTGGACAGAACCTCCCCTGATACTGGTCTGGACTGAACTCAACTTGAACAGAATCTCCCCTAGCTTCTGGACAGTTCTTCGGACTTTCGGTACTTCAGAACTTCGACTGATCTGAACCGTGGAACTAAACTGATCTTGGACAGCACCTCCACTTGATCATGAAAGAAAATAACTCCCTTGGATGAGATGATATGGGCAGAACCTTCCCCAGACACTCATTCAAAATCAGTAGAGAAACTGATCTCGAAAACTCTCTAAAACCCTCGAAAAAGATCGGAATCTCTTACTTCTTTTTTCTACTTTCTCTCTCTCTCTCTAACCACGTTCTGGAGTGATTTTTGTGTGTGAATGATGAATGAAACTGAAGGGGTCGTGGTCTTTATATAGTATACAGCAGCGAATCAGATTTAGGTTGGTGGCAGCCCGTGTGTCGCTCCGCATGGCTCCGGACGCATGCATTGCGGCACCTCGTGCTCCACATGTCACTCAGCATGTACATGATGGCTTGAATGAAGACACCACGTCCTCCACTTGTCTGATGCACAGCTTAGTCTCATGCATATCGACACCATATCGCACACATGTCGATCAACATGCTTCCGTTGCAGATATCGCGACACTTCGTGCTTCTACATGTCATGCTGCATGTTCTGCTCTCATGCACGGTGACACCTCAAGCTTCTCTTGACACTCAGCTGGTTTTAAGGTTGACACCACGTTCTTATCCCTTAGATCGAGCCACCTCGAGCTTCTCGGTCGATTTGCGCGATTTCGGTCTTTCTGATGAATTTTCGTCCCGCGATCAATCCCGAATATTTTTCCGCTCCCGTTCTGATTCTGAATACTTCTAATAAACTCCTGATGAATACTTTGATTCTATAAAAATATTTCCCGAGCCTCCGGCTTCCTCCAGAAATTTTGTAAAACTGAAATTAGGGTTTTCGACCAACTTCGGGTTTTCCCGTCGTGCTTGCTTCCCGTCGTGCTTACTCCCGTCCTGCTTCGAACTTTTAATATCTCCGAAATAATATTCTGATGATAGATGTGAAGTTTCGCGGAAAACTTAGTCGCTAAGAAACGTCGGGTTTCTGAAACGTCGAGCTTCTAAACCGTCGTGCATCCAAAAATGTGATTCCTCCAAAATCTTCGTCTGATCAATCTAAGAATCTTTTAAGAAAGGTAGAGCAGCTTAAGTCATCTCATGGTTCACTCACGATCCATTGTTCGACCATATCCTACTTCGAACTTCTCGGTTGGCCCGTACCGCCTGCGGTTCGATCATCAAGTTGATGCTCGACCAATCTTCTATCTTCTCCGAACCATGCCAAGTTTTGTGTGACCAAAACTCAACATTCCTCCAAATATATAATCTCCCAAAAGCTTGGCTCCAGATCCTGACCTTGACTTCCTCGACCATTTTATCCTGAAAGGCGGGTTATCACATTCTTCCCCCCTTAATAGAATTCGTCCTCTAATTCTTAGTTTTCCAATGGCTCAGATTCATGGCATGCTCCTCCCTTTGATGATAATTTCTCCATGGATCACTTTGTCTCGCCGGTCTTGATCACTTGAAATGCTTCTTTATCGGTTTGCCCTTGGTTTCTCCCTTTTGGTTTCATTGGTCTCCACCCAGACTTGTGGTTCTGAACTCGCACTATCTTGATGCTTCTTTCATAATGAACTCATCTCCATATTGCTATACTCTGTCCATCAAATTTTCTTGAGTTTCCTCCTCAAGGTCTCCACAATCGTCTTCATACTTGTTCACTCGAATGATTGCTGGATCATCTTCTGGTCGTCGCTCTGCCATAATACTCTCAAACTCTCTTTCCTCTAATGCTGATGAAGTCCTTTCCACTGAAGTCTCGTTCCCACTTGTCCAGTCCATACCAATGTCCAGTCCCTCTGAATCTGTCTTCATTCTTTATCTTCGGCTTTGGGTTTTTGGCCTTGAACTCTCTACACTTTAAGGTTTCCACCATTAAAGTGCCGATCAACGAACACACTTACAAGCTGCAACTCAAAAGAACACTCACAAGCAAGTTAGTCAACTAACTAACAAGCAAACAAACCGCAAAGCTAACCAAACAATCTAGCAATGCTAACCAGCAACCTAACAGTTCCATCTAAGCAACCTAGAAATTCTAGACTCCACTATCTAATCCTAAAACTATAAATCTTACCGCTGGACGTGACCGGATTACCTAATGCCTTTTGCGACTCTTTTTGACTCGATACAAATATTTAAAAAACCGATTAAATCATGAGTTCCGGAAGCATGGACGTAACCATGCTCTGATACCACCTCTGTAACACCCCCGAACCGTCCTAGACATAGGTCGATCCACCGGCCAACAATCAAACAAGAACATGACCGATGAACCAACTAACACCAAGGATTGGAGATGAAAAGCCAACCGGCCAGCCAACAATCAAACAAGAACATGACTGACCGTCCAACCCAACACCATGGTCCGGAAGCGCTACATGACGGGTTAGGAACAATTCGGTCAGAGTCGCAGAATTTACTCCGCAGCTTAGACCAGTTCATCCACTAACTCGTCCCGCTAACTCAAGGCATAAGGCTTTGCAACCCGTACCAAGAGTTAACGTTGTCCGTTAGATCGAGGCCTAAGGCTTTTCAACCCGTACGACGACCTAACGTTGTGTTAGACCGGACTAGTCACATATCAGAGTACTCATGATGCGCATATAAAACCAATACTTTATTAATTCAAGAAATATTCATACATAGATATAAATCAAGACCGGTCCCGGTCTAACGCCAAAAACGAGTCAACTAACGCATATCCAAAATACCGTTTACAAAAGGCATGCAAATCTACTCCGGTGGTCCTAACGTCCAGCTCCAATCTATCCAATCAACTAACTAAGCTACCTGCAAAAAGGACAACGAGAGTTGGGTGAGTAACCTAATGTTACTCAGTGAGCTGGCTACCTCTACCCCAACCTAGAAACTAGCCCAGACAACCCAAAATAACAAGCAATCTATCCTATCATGCAATCAATCTAATCCAACATTAAATAAACAAACCGTTACTAAGTTAGATATGGCCTCCTGCCGTTATCTAACTTCAAGTAACGGGAACCTGCATACAAACAAGTCAACAACCAATCCCTAGTTAACCATATATATGCCTGAGTCCAATACTCATGTAGTGTTAGACACTTAGACTATACAAGTATCATTAACCAGTCGATCAACAATCAGACAAGAACATGATCGGCTAACCAATGATACCGCATAGCTTCAATATCCACCACCCTTCACAAGCAATCACCCAAACAATATACAATCAGCTTCGGGTCTACACTAACCAAAGAGACACCAAGCCGAATCTGGTACCATATCCAGAATTCGAACTTAATGTTAGAAACCTGCAAGCAAATCAATCAACCACAACCACAAAAACAAGATGCTATCTAACTATGACTCGATCTAACTAAACACGACACTCTAACACAACACAACACTCTAACCCGGGGTATGGTGACTTCGTGTTCCTCCTCAACATCGGCAATATCCTATCTCCCTACCACAAAGGCCAGAAGAAGGAACTTTCAACCGACCGCGGCCCACAGTCCTTCGGGTCACCGCGCGACAACCCACAGTCCTTCGGGTCACTGCCACATTACACCGTCGTGTAATAACTCAGCCCTAGGCCATGATCCCGTCTCTCTGAGTCTTCCCGATCCAGCGAATAAGGGGTTTCCTTAAACCCGCTGGGTACGAGGCTGAGGAAACACTAATCACCCCTAAACAAGCCTAGTATGGGCGGGTTACGCACATACTGTCGGCACACTCACACAACACAAACTCAATCTAGAACCTAACCTAAAGATAAAGTCCCAAACTCTAACAAGACTCTCTACTAACAACAATATCATAACTAAACAAATCAACTGGTTAGTCACTCCCTTACCTAGAGCTGACTAACCTCAAACAACAATAAATAACTCAATCAAACTGTTACCCAGATAGTTCAGCCTCCTGCGGATAAACTATCCTTAAAGATAACAGGAACCTGCACTCAATCAAATCAACACACAAGAATAGAAAACATGATGCATCCTAGCCCTAGTCCTAATCAGGTTATTAACTCAGTCTTAATTTCGTTCCATCTCAACTTAGCCCTCGCTAAGCTGAGTCCAATTCATAAACAAAATAACCCTAAGGACTCTACCATGCAATAGTGTGATCATTCTAATCTATAATCTATATGCAGACTCGATCTATCCTAAGTTCCAAGTGGAACTCAAACAAAACCAACTCACAGTGTTCTTTGCCGATAAGCAGCTGGTTGATCGGAGAGGACTTAGCCAAAACCCAATGGGCGACTTGAATGGACTGGACTGGACTGATCTTGACTTGGACAGAACCTCCCCTGATACTGGTCTGGACTGAACTCAACTTGAACAGAATCTCCCCTAGCTTCTGGACAGTTCTTCGGACTTTCGGTACTTCAGAACTTCGACTGATCTGAACCGTGGAACTAAACTGATCTTGGACAGCACCTCCACTTGATCATGAAAGAAAATAACTCCCTTGGATGAGATGATATGGGCAGAACCTTCCCCAGACACTCATTCAAAATCAGTAGAGAAACTGATCTCGAAAACTCTCTAAAACCCTCGAAAAAGATCGGAATCTCTTACTTCTTTTTTCTACTTTCTCTCTCTCTCTCTAACCACGTTCTGGAGTGATTTTGGTGTGTGAATGATGAATGAAACTGAAGGGGTCGTGGTCTTTATATAGTATACAGCAGCGAATCAGATTTAGGTTGGTGGCAGCCCGTGTGTCGCTCCGCATGGCTCCGGACGCATGCATTGCGGCATCTCGTGCTCCACATGTCACTCAGCATGTACATGATGGCTTGAATGAAGACACCACGTCCTCCACTTGTCTGATGCACAGCTTAGTCTCATGCAGATCGACACCACATCGCACACATGTCGATCAACATGCTTCCGTTGCAGATATCACGACACTTCGTGCTTCTACATGTCATGCTGCATGTTCTGCTCTCATGCACGGTGACACCTCAAGCTTCTCTTGACACTCAGATGGTTTTAAGGTTGACACCACGTTCTTATCCCTTAGATCGAGCCACCTCGAGCTTCTCGGTCGATTTGCGCGATTTCGGTCTTTCTGATGAATTTTCGTCCCGCGATCAATCCCGAATATTTTTCCGCTCCCGTTCTGATTCTGAATACTTCTAATAAACTCCTGATGAATACTTAGATTCTATAAAAATATTTCCCGAGCCTCCGGCTTCCTCCAGAAATTTCGTAAAACCGAAATTAGGGTTTTCGACCAACTTCGGGTTTTCCCGTCGTGCTTGCTTCCCGTCGTGCTTACTCCCGTCCTGCTTCGAACTTATAATATCTCCGAAATAATATTCTGATGATAGATGTGAAGTTTCGCGGAAAACTTAGTCGCTAAGAAACGTCGGGTTTCTGAAATGTCGAGCTTCTAAACCGTCGTGCTTCCAAAAATGTGATTCCTCCAAAATCTTCGTCTGATCAATCTAAGACTCTTTTAAGAAAGGTAGAGCAGCTTAAGTCGTCTCATGGTTCACTCACGATCCATTGTTCGACCATATCCTACTTCGAACTTCTCGGTTGGCCCGTACCGCCTGCGGTTCGATCATCAAGTTGATGCTCGACCAATCTTCTATCTTCTCCGAACCATGCCAAGTTTTGTGTGACCAAAACTCAACATTCCTCCAAATATATAATCTCCCAAAAGCTTGGCTCCAGATCCTGACCTTGACTTCCTCGACCATTTTATTCTGAAAGGCGGGTTATCACAGGTATCCTCATCGATCTTATGTCCAAACTGAATCGATGACTTTTGAAAATTAATTTGTTGACCCGAAACCTTTTCGTACTCCTTAAGGATCGACAAAATGACCTGACACTCCTCCTTTTGCGCTTTACAAAAGAAAAGACTATCGTCTGCAAAGAGCAGATGCGATATTGGCGGGCAAGCCCTTGCTACTTTAACTCCTGTCAACTGTTTACCAATTTCCGCCTTTATAATATTAGTTATTAAAGCTTCCGTGCACATAATGAATAAATAAGGGGATAATGGATCTCCCTGCCGTAATCCTCTCTACGGAATTATGTGCCCCCGCGGTTGGCCGTTTAAAAGAACTCTATATTGAACTGAGGAGATACACTCCATCATCATTTTAATCCAACGATCCTCAAACCCCATTTTCTGAAGTAAAGTCTCAATGAAGCCTCATTCCACTCGGTCATATGCTTTACTCATATCTGTTTTAATGGCCATGAACTTGTTTTGGCAAGCTTTATTTGTCCTTAATCCATGAAACATTTCTTGTGCAATAAGAATATTGTCTGAAATCAATCTCCCAAATACGAAAGCCGACTGTGTTTCTAAGTTTTCTATATACAAAGTTTTCTAAATTTCATTCATCAAAATGTATGGTCTTGGATGATACATAATGGATTATCTTTTGAGTTTAGTTACTTTATTGATCAACTTACTTCTATTATGTCAATACTAATTACCACGGAATTTTAGTTATGACTTATAGTGATAAGTATATGTCTCATGACGAGAATATCTGAGTATCTTTGCTTATATGGATTTTTGTAAATTTTCAATGTTAGAATTAGTTACTAATTTTAATTTGATCCAATGTTTTTTTTTTGGGAACTGGTTAGAATGTGTTTGTATTTATTAATAGGTTTTTTGTTCACACAACCTATTGCATCAAATGCCTATCAAAAACTTTTGTAATCATTCATGTCAGATACTTTGGTTTATTACTAAGTCTTTATCAGATAATTGACAGTTTCGAACTTCAAGATTTGTTTGAAAGATTCAATAATTTAATTTAATTAATTAATTAAAGTTCTAATAACTTTCTTTGTGTACATTTCTATTATTTGTGGGTTTGATTGCTAAAATCTGCACAATTTCGCTTTCATGTATGATTACCTGATGCCATGGAGAGCCTTAATCCTATTTCAGCTCTTATACATATTGCTACTATGATAGCGGCATAATTATTCTTGTAGCTCGTCTTCTTCCTCTTTTTATGGTTATCCATTCAATAATGTATATAATATATTTGATATGCATAATAACAGTACTCTTAAGAGCCCCTTTAGATCTTGCTCAAAAAGATATTAAGAGAGGTTAAGCCTATTCTACAATGTCTCAACTGGGTTAAATGATGTTAGCTCTAGGTATGAGGTCTTATAGATCCACTTTTTCATGCTTATTCGAAACCTTTATTGTTTTTAAGATCGTTTTCGTGAAAAGCCTAGAATAGTAGAAGATCTACGGAACTACCGAGCAGGAGCAAGAATAGTTGAACCATATTTTTCATAACATAATTTCGAGTGTGATTCATTTTTTAAAGCTATATGCGATGTATAGACTTCTGCAACCATGACATATTTTTTTACTTCAGTATAAATCCATTATTCTTTCAATGGAAGCTATAGTTGGATATTCTTCTGATAAAAGTCAGAATATAATACTTATGGGTGGTTTGATAAAACACGTGCCGATCACAAAAATTGCTTTTTTTGGTAGGAACATTCTCGCTTTATTGTATTCCCCCCCCCCCAATGCTTGTTTTTTGGTCTAAAGATGAAATTCCTAATGATGGTTTGCTATTTTCGCCAATTTTTGCAATAATAGCTTGTTCGACATCGAGATTAACCGCATTTTTATGTTTAGGATTTATTTACTTAATTGTGAAGGACATTTTAAAACTTATTTGATAAATTATAGTGAAAAATTCACTCTTTCTGTTTAATCTCGTTATGGGTAAATAAGAAGATAAGAAAAAACTTAACATAAATTGTTGGTTAGTAAAATTATTAACAATTAATAAAACGAAAAGAACTCTCTTTTTGACAATAAAACATATGAAATTTTCAATAATGTAAGAAATCAAATTTTTTTACTATTAGAATTTTGAACTAATACAAGAACGTCATATTATCCTAATGAAACATCAGACAATACTATTATATTTCCAATACTTGTATTGCTTTTATTTACTTTGATTATTGGAGCCATAGGGATTCATTTCAACCACGAAGGAATCAACATTGATATATTATCAAAATTATTAACACTGTCGATAAACCTTTTGGATACTAATTCAGAAAGTTTTGTAGTTTGTTATGAATTTTGAAGAATGCAATTTTTCTGTCAATGTAGCTTTGTTTGGAATATTTTATAGCATAATGTTTATATAAGCTTTTTATATTCACCTAAATTAAATATGACCTTACTGAATTCATTTCAAAAGTGGAGTTCTTAAAGAATTAGGTGGGAAAGACTAACCAATTTTGCATATATTTGGTCATGCAATCGTGGTTCCATAGATGATATTAAAAATCTTTAAACAAAATTTTAAGAAAATTAAAAAAACAAATGAATTTTTTAAAATGAGTTATTGACGGAATTAAAAATGGAGTATGTATTAATATTTTATTTGTAGTGTAAGAAACAAAATATATAGGTATAATTCTCAAGTCTTCTTATCTGTTTTTGTTTTTTTTTTGGAACATCTTATCTGTTTTTTTGTATCTATGCTATGTGTTGATTTTTTAATGATCCTTCTTTTTA
Source organism: Hirschfeldia incana (assembly GCA_026261945.1). Lineage (NCBI taxonomy): Eukaryota > Viridiplantae > Streptophyta > Magnoliopsida > Brassicales > Brassicaceae > Hirschfeldia > Hirschfeldia incana. The sequence goes on along the minus strand of JABCMI010000013.1, from coordinate 6,362,134 downwards.
ATTGTAAAAAATTCTAAATTCATTTTTTCCCATCATGATTAACAAAAATGTTTTATAGCTATAGTATGTTCCAACATGGAGTTCATCATCCTTATTAATTTTGTCTTTTCTATTCACTAGGATTTCTTCTATTTCATCGATTTTGTCTAGATCTTCTCTTTTTACAAAAGTGAAGGAAACCGTGTTTTTCAGTGGATACCACTTGTTCCTGTACTCCTGTTTAGTACCACCCATTTATAAGGTTCTTTTTAGTTTTTTAATAAAAATGGGTAATGGTATTTCATCTAAATAGCACACACATGTAATATATAAGACAATACTAATTAAAGACTTGAGTCGTATACCAATAAGTACATTAGATCTGATAAGTCCATTTGACCTAACATAATTATTTTACTGTATCCTCGTAAGGTAGGTAAAATTGTCAGTCGTAGAATTATCTGTAATATTTTCATAGTTTTTAATAGCATAATTATCTAGTATTAAAAGAAATATTTTACTCTATCTATACTAATACCAATCCAATCCATTTCATGAATGTGACCAATTAACTAACCAGCAAAAGTAGCTACAAATAACATTTTGTTGGTGCATCAAAATATATAAATATTGATTAATATGGCTGATATTAAACTTGGTAAAATGAAATGGTTGAATAATTGAAAAAGATATGAATACATAAAGGTGGTTTAACGTCTAAGTGTATCATGTATACATGCCCGTCCTTGCTTTAAGACTATCTCCAACTCATCTCTATTTCTATCTCTATATTTTTCTCTAAAATAGAGAAACTCTATTATAGAGGTGGATTTGCTCCAATGTATGCCTCTATAATAGAGTTCCTCTATTTATAGGGGAAAATATAGAGATTTGCTATTTTCACCTCTATATATAGAGGTAAGAAGTGAGATTTCTCTATATTTTCCTCTAAAATAGAGGAACTCTATTATAAAGGTATACATTAGAGCAAATTCATCTTTATAATAGAGATCTCTATTTTAGAGAAAAATATAGAAATGTACATTGGAGATGCTCTAAAGCAGATGAAGTATTGGCTTCAGGTTAGTTTAATAAATATACTATGCAAGTGATTTTTAATTTTAGCTTTGTGCATCTCATGCTATGTTCACTTAAAAGCCCAAATTGTACCTTTTTCATTACAATTTCACACATAATTTAAAAAGGCTCTAAGCCTCATAAATGTTTGAAACGGCACTGCATGTATTCGATAAATAATAATCCAGGGGACCAGAGGCTTATATGTTTTTCAATTTACAGCTTTGGGCAATCCCATGCTATGTTCACGTAAACATCCATATTATAGGCCTTACAACATTACAAGTGAATCTTTTATTTTTTTGTATGCTATTATAAATTATAAAAAAAAAATACGTAAACGATATTAACAGTTATATCTGTTTTATGAAGATTCATGTTTAACTGTACAACTCTGAGTCGTTTTATGAAATCAATTTCGGATGGTACTTCTTACGCCACGTTGAAAATCTTTTGTTAATATTTTCTCTATTTTTTTGCATAATTTGTCTTATCCAAGAAATAAAATTCAGACTTTTTGCTGTAGAATTATGTTGTTTGAAATTCAAACCTCAAACCTAATATAGAAACCTTTAAACCTTGATCACTAGATCGTGGTGCTTCCATTTTTTAAATGTAAAAATACTCAGATCGTAACGCTAAAGTTACAAAGAACACGAATACATTTATCTAACGCACGATCTGATAGGGGGAAATATAACAGAGGCAAAGATGGAAAATAGGTAAAGTTGAAATTATCTTTATTTGCGATTAAGTATACTTGATAAATACAAAAGACAAATGATATAAAGACATCCATTTCAATTGTTAAACTAAGCAGAGAGTGAGAGTTGCAACGTCCAAGGTCAATATCAAAATAGTCAATACTAACAACATGAATTGGAATATTGTTCTTAAATGCATATAAATATGAAGAGATATGGACAAACAATAATGTATATACAATAGAGCCCCCTATACATAAGTTGAAAGAAATGCATTTGTCGTTTCATACTTGTTCATAGTCAGATTATTATGGCTCAAGAAAAGCCAAATAACAAGAGCGCAAAAACGATTTGAGAATCCGAACACTGTTTGTTCTGAGTTTTCTTTATTTATAAAAGAAAATTTGTTTTAAACGTTTGTTCTGAGTTGTGCACTTTCTTCTTGAAATATTCGTTGTTGACATTCTATAAAATGCTTAGATTTCAAATATGAATGATATTAGATAATATAATTGGAAGATATATTTTTCAGCAGTATGTAGCTTTTTTGTTCAGAAACCATTATGTAATGGTAAAGGTTAACCTATAGCAAAATTATCCTATCAAATAGAGGATTTAAATTGATTAGTGATCCCAAAAAACAACCATTTTTTGGTGACTTTGCACATATAGCGATGGCATCATAAAAACATGTTTATCAATATTTGAAAAAGTTCTTGGTTCAAGAAGCAAACGCTCATTTAAAGTGATTATGTAATTTACTGAATTCAAAAATTGATAGAAGTTGTGAAGTAATTTTCATTACAAAAAGGTTTTATGTTAGTCTTGATTTTGAAAATTTTTGAAAATTAAATGACTATTACAACTTCATTTAAATTACATAGCGTTTGGATATAAGAAATGAAATGTGTATATGGATGACAGATAGCAAAAACAATGGAGATTCTATGGTACAAAAGCAAAGACTTAATGATGACTTTGGTTCGTTGGCTTTTCTTGTGGCCATTTGTAGTAAGCAACAAGATCTTTAATTAATTAATTAAACATTTATTTTCCTAACTAAATTCTGAATATTCCGTTATAAATAACCTGGCATGCACAAACAGTTCATGGAACAGCTTTTCAATATCCCAATTTCTTAATAAAGACCTGATTTAGTATAGTACTGTATACTGTGGACTCAAAATAATACTATTTAAAAGGACTGACGATAATAGATAGATACACAAAAACACTAATAATAATGTTATGACGTATTATAAAAAGAATCATGAAAGATGCATAGTTTTATGTTTTTGATGTCACGTGATGTACCATGTGGCACGTGACAGAGAAGCAGCAACATGAATGTAGAACGGTCGACATTATGATATTCGCATGGGGCACCTTTCGCCAGAAGAATTGCTTTTGGTTCTATCCATATCAATTCTCTATGGAGGGAGGATATATAATGTAATATACTCATTCCGTTGCATTTTAATTTTCGTTCTAGTTTTATGCTTAATTTTGTATTATTACACTACTTATTTATATTATATTATATTTATTTTATATTAACTCCAAAGGTAGAACTTTAGTGAGTGTCTTATATTTAAAATTAATGAAAAAATATTAGAAATGAATAAAGAGAATAGCAATAAGTCCCTAACTACAAGATTTAAAGCAGCTCACAAAAAAACCCAGATCCAAATGTCAATTATCTGCTGGTTTATTTTTTTTCTAAATGATCAAATTTAATTATTTAACTATCTTTTATTTAGAAAATAATAAATCTAATTTTGAAAAACTTTAGAAAGGTTGGAATCGCTGAAGGTTCTCTTATGTATGCTTAATTTTGATTTTTATTAGTTTATGCATATTTTATATAAACTATTAGATAGTATTTTGCAGAGTCTTTAATTTCTTTTATTATATCATTTTAAATACTATTTAGTTATAAAATATAAATATTCAAGATTAACAGGACTATTTTATAAATATAAAAAAATCAACTCCAAAACAAAGTAATGGATAAAATTACTTTATAAATAGAGTAACCCTAATCATTACTTAAAAGTTAAAAGTTAAATATGGAGAGAAGTTGGATAAGATATTATTCCAAAATAAAGTTTAGAGTTAAGAATATAGTAGAGTTGGAGATGTCTTAACAACATTTCAACCAATAGAAAAATAAATGGAAAAATCTTGTTAACAAATTTACATTGCAATACTTTTTTTTGGCAAACAGTTATTTTATTACTCAAACTTGAGGTGATTGGGATAACCAGACCGAAATAAAACAACCAATGAAATGTAACTTCTTATGGAAGGATCTTATTGTCTTGGCTAAGAAATTTGAAATCTGATTGCGATCACGAGGAACATAAGAAATGTCGAAATCCGGAAAGCAAATGTGTAGCATATCTATCCCTTCCAGTTCCGTTGCAAAGCTTGACCAATCTTGAGGCTTCGTAATCATAGCAATCAGGTCCTTACAATCTGTCTCGAAGCTCTGGCATGTAGAATATTGAAGCATATTCTCCATAGCCCATCACAGTGCTTCTATTTCAGAGTGCAAAACTGATTCTCATCTAGGAAGGTTTCATGTTTCCATAAGTTGAATGTTCCCACTACTGTCCATCCATACCCACATCCACTAAATTGTGCTTGAGATGTGCAAGAACCATCTACCAAGCAGATATTATCCAAGCTTACGATCTGAGTTTCTTCATTGATGTTCTCTTGTATCACTGGTGATATCTCTTCATTTGTATTGAACCAGGACTGACATTCACTCACAGTATATCGTATTAGCTCCAAAAAAATTTTATCTATTCCTCTAAATAGTTTATCATTTCGAATCTTCCAGATATACTAGATTATTCATGGATAAAAATCTCTATTTTGTTCTGGTTTTATAATGTTGTTATTTCGTTAAAATAAGTAATTCATATTCGCGTAGATGCATTTACATTGCAATACTAAAATAATAATTATTTTGAAAAAAAAATAATTGAAACCATAATATAATATTTCACTTTGCTATGCTGAGGACCATTGTTTTCCTTTTCGATATATCATGTTCACGTAATTATGTGCCAACGGAAAGAACCACTACAACGAATATATGGAGCATTCACTTTATGGCGTCACGGGTAAGACATTATTTTCTAGCTAGGACAGATAAATAGCTAATTTGCTTTCTTTAAAATAAATAGCTAATATGTTTTCTTTACAACATATTTCAACATATGCGCACTTAATTTTTTTGGCCTAAATTATACGCACTTATTCACAGTAGGTGCGTAATAATTGTATTCACGAGTCAAGATGTATAGCTCTTAATTAGTGAATGTGACATTAACATTTCAATTACTCTTTTGCACCTATGCTTACGTGAAAATAATGTTCTACTACTTGGCAACGTTTTTTTTCTGATTGATGTACTTTAAAACGTTGCAAGTTTTTCTTTTTGCAAGTTTTTTTTATCATCTCTAATGTAAAAGTCTATGATTTCTTTCAAAATTTAGTAATTTCATAATGAAATGTGTTTTTCTATAATTTTATTTTATTTTATTTAAAGCGAAAGATAGAATACAATAAAAAAAACAAAAAAATGCATAAGTTCATTTTGTACGCTATTATAAAATAGAAATTGAGTGAGATTAGAATTTTTTTCTCTAAAATAAAGTTTAAAGTAAAAGAATTCTTATTTTAGAGTAAAAAATAAAATTAAGTTAGAAATGCTCTTATACTTTAATGTGTCAGACATTATTAAATTAAAAAACTTAAGGACTTTGATCAAAAATAAAATAAAAAAAAACTTACTGACTAGAACAACATATAGTGGCTCCAAATAGTAAACACAAAAGTAATAAATGTGATATAGGATAAAGATGAATGAGACAGAGATGACTGCAATATGAAAATTAAAGAATTTTGTTATTCCTAGTGGAATTTCGTTTTGATATTTAGATTGTTTTTTTTTTTTGCTAGCGGGATAAATAGAATTTGTATTTCGTGATTTCATCGTTATTTGTAGGCTTGGCCATTTTAACCTGGATCCAAAGATCCAATTCGGAACCCGTTCAAAGAGATCCGACATGGATACGTACCAAAAGTTTACAAGTATCTTTTGAGTCTAAATTTTTTTTATTCGAATAGATCCGGATCCGAAAAGAACCGACTCCAATAGCTTCTGATCCGATAAAAACTAATTTGTACCAGACTTAAAAACATATATATTCGAAACTATAATTTTTTTGTGTGTTCTATTTTATATATATTTTTATTTAGTTGAAATATTTTTTGTTAACAATATTTATTATTATTTTGTATTATTTTTAAGTAATATGAAATTTTAAAATATAAAATTTAGAGTTTAAAACTGTTTTATATTAATTATTAATAGTTTAATTTAAGTTATTTTGTAAATAATTAAATATATATTACAAATATTGATTAAATTTGAGAGTTAGGTATGTCATGTAACTTTCAGATCTTAAATATTTGGACCCGATCCGAATCCGAAAATTATGGATATTTTACAGGTATTAGAATTATAAATCCGAACCGATCCAATCCGACAAGACCTGATCCGAAACCGTCTCAAAAATTATAAGTATCTAAATGGATCTAAATTTTCAAGACCAAAAGGATCCGGATTCGATAGGACCCAATCCAAACCCGACCCGAAAACCCGAATTCCCAGACCTAGTTATTTGTTAAATTTTCTCTAAGTGGTGGTTTATTAACCCTAATTTTCTTTTTGAAAATCACAACCAGTTGTAATATATTTTTACAAAGTACCCTTCCACAATGAGAAAATAAATATTTTTTTTATCTTATATCGACAAAGTAAATACCTTCGGGTCAAATATGCATCTACCATCAACTAATTAATAAAAATCAGTCGACTGTTTATAATCTTGTAATTCAAGAATTATACTCTCACCGTTTCATAATAAATGTCATTCTAATGCAATTCTAATACACACTATATTTAATTTCAGCTGAAAATTAATTGCAAACTTTATTAATTTTATAAACAATTTTATTTATCTCAAATACTATTAGTTAAAAAATGTAATTAATAACAATTTGCATATATTTCAACAAATTTTTTAATCTGTATGAAAACGGAAGGAATATATTTTTGACTAAATAGGATGTTCTGGTTTCTGAAACAAAATCCAACTACCTCTAAACTGAATGTATTGCAGCAGTTCATCATTGAGTTTTCTAATATGTTTTGCTTTGCAACAAACGGTAATCCTATTATTGAATTTTCTAATATGTTTAAAATGGGTTTTGATACCACTTCAAATAATCAAAATAATAACAAAATTGCTCCTGATAACAACGAACGTTGATATTTAGTCACCATATGTTTTGAATAAATTTCGTCAATGTACAAAAATAACCTCCAAATACTAACTTATCACCATTGAATAGGAAAAACACATTGATCAATTTTAATTTGTTTTGTTTTATAACTATATAGATAATAGAATCGTTTGAGCTAAATTGCTTCCATACCAAGTGGAAACGTATAGTTGCAGGCATAACCGGATCCGAAAATTTGGAAACTATAAATATTTTTTAAGATTTTTTATTATTTTGTCTCAAAATAAATTTTGGTTTTGGTTGCAAAAATAAGATAATTTGAATATCTATGATTCTATATTATGTAAAAAACTATAAAAAAATGGGAGATTAAATCCAATGTTTCATTCAACGTCTCCAAAGTTATGGGTTTGAATCGATACTAATAGATCATTTATCATCATTATCAATTGAAATATGGATTAAAATACGGGAGAGATGTATTATTATTCCATGCAGTTTAAGAGGCTTGATTTTCTCCGAACGTTACATTACCAAACTACTACTACTAAAATCGAATACATGATTATCATTATTACTACGAATAATTGACCAATTAATTTCAGTTTAATAGTGTCATGATTACTCATAAGTACTTTCTCGTGATTAGCAGATTTAGTGTATTAATTACAAATCTCCAGGCTAAAAGCATTGTAAGTTGTAATTCGTAACGTGTTCTGTTCCATGCAGTTTCCAATGTTTACTAGTATTAATTTTTTTTTTTTATTATTATAGTATCCTATGATTTTCTTTCTTGTTGATTACAAGTAGTATAAAATGTTTTTTCATCCATTAATTATTCATAGAGCACTCTGGATAATATACTGAATTTAACAATTGAAATGCTAATTGTTAGATGTTGATATGATTACATGCTAAACATCAAATAACATAAAGTCACAAAGTCAAATGATGTGATAATTTTTTACAAGTCTCTTCCTTCTTTTCATTGAGTCTAATCATTTTTGTAGATCTTTTAACAGTCAATATTATCTTTATAAATATATCGAGTATTGTAAAATAAAGTTTAAATCAGTAGAGAAATTTATTTTATCCTCTCTTTATTTCTGCATCATGTTTTGCATGATATCAAATATCAAATCCTTTTTATTCGTTTTTTCAATTTGCAAATCAGAGTTTTTAAATAACAAATCACTGTTTGATATGGTCAAATGAAGTAAGGTAGAGAAAAACTAGTAGACCAAGCGTGACAAGTAGTCAACATAGTCAGTAAACCACATATTTTACTTTTAAAATAAATAAAACAAATAAATAAACAGAACAAAAGAAAAAAAAGACTTTTGTTCTTTTCTTTTTTTTTCTTTCTTTAGTAACCCTTTTTTGAATGCAAACAAAACAGAAGCAGCAAAGGAAGGAACTCCAGTGTAGTTACTACTTTTCTTACTCGTTTTTTTTTCTCCCTATCTTCTTCTCCAAAAAAATAAAAAGACGCACATAAAAGAGGATCAAGGGTATGATGTCCGTTACTTTATTAAAAGCAAAGATTTACGATATTTACAACGTATGTTCTTACAGACAGAAAGTGAGTCAATAAAAGAGAGAAAGAGAAAGAGAGAGTCGAAAGAGATACGTAGACAGGTGTTGTTGGGGTCAAATAGTGACCTTTTCTGTAGTTAGTTGTGTGGGTTGGCTTTTGTTGGATTTGGTTTGGACTATCCTCACGAGAAAAAAAATCCTCATCTTCCCGCTTCTCTCTCCTTCTTTGAATCTCATCCATCTTCTTCTTATTCAACCCTAAGTAGAGAAAGGTGTACAGAAGTGGAGTTGATTGTTTTAGAAAATGGATACACCTCAAAAAACAGTAACCCAGATCGGGACTCCGGTTTCTAAACTCAAAGTCGAGGTCTTTATTTCTCCAACACTCAATCATCTATTGTTTCTGTTTCAAAGTTTTTTTTTTTCTTCCTCTGTTTCTGTCTCTCTGTAATGCAGTTTTGTTTATTTGAGGAAAGTGTTTTCATTTTCTAAATCTGTGCAATACCCATCTTTCAATTAGTTGAATTTTAGTCAAAGATTTATTTTTGATTCATGTGATTGATTTCAATAATCTCAGCTTTCCATTTTGAGTTCTGTCTTTTTGGAATTTCCAGAGGTTTTAACAATGGCAACACGCTTCTCTTTAGATCTTTTTAAGGGATTGATGAATCTTATCATCTGGTTCTTTTATAATTGAGTTGAATTACCATTGATCGATCAAAGTTGATTTTTTTTTGTTTGTGGGAATGCAGAACTCTCCAGTGTTCAATTACATAAACAGTTTGTCTCCAATCACAGCTGTCAAGTCAATCTCCACTGCTCAGACGTTTAGCTCTCTCACTTTCACATCTCCTCCTCCTGTTTTCACTACCCCTCATGTGGCTTCTCACAAAGAATCTCGTTTCAGAAGGTTACCTCTCTTCTTGTCTCTTCTTACTTCAAAGATAAATCTCTTATTTAGAAATGTTTTTCATTTGCAGTCATGGTAACTCCTCTGATCCTTCCAAAGTTGGCCCTGAAGCTTCCACTGTAGAGATGGTAGAAGAAGCTTTACTTGAAAAGGAACCGCCACAAATCCTCGAGAACGAGAGCGTTACCGATGATGGTGCTTGTGAAGATGGTGAGACGGATCTGCAGAAGATGTGTGACGACAACGTTAAACGGAAGAGTGATACTCCAGATTGGGCAACTCTGATCGCTGATTCTTCTGACATGTTGATTTATGGATCACCTAATGATTCAGAGGCTTTTAGATGCTTCTTGCAAAGACCATCAGACTCCAAAACACGTTTATGTAGCGGCGGTTCAAAGCCTGCATTGGATCATAGTGTTTCCAAAACCAATGAACCTGAGTCCTCTGATGTGAGTAAAAGCTTTTGAGATTATTAGCTTTGGTTCTTGGTTCTTGATTAATCTTTTGTGATTCTTTTTGTGTGTGTGTGACAGGCTCTTTCCATATTGCATCGTGGAGTGAGAAGACGATGTCTGGACTTTGAGATGCCGCGGAACAATAATGAGCAAACGCAGAGATATGTGGTGCCTAGCATTGGTCTGCATCTTAACGCTATTGCAATGTCTTCTAAGGAAAACAATGTTGGTAAAGAATACTCATTTACCGGAAACGTTAAAGTTGGGTTGCAAAGTTCTGCCACTCCTGTTCTTCCCTCTAACGACATTGTCAGAGAAAATGAGACCAGCGAAGCTGTAGAAGAGGCTCCAATGTCTTTAGCTTTGGTAGAAGTTAATCAAAACAGCCCCAAGAAGAAAAGGCAAGTTGTTTCTTGAGAGATTTTGCGACAAATAAAATCATATTTCATTTCTTAACAATCTATTGTGCATTGGAATGTGCAGGCGCAAGTCTGAACAAGCAGGAGAGGGAGAGTCATCATCATGTAAACGGTGCAACTGCAAAAAATCAAAGTGTTTGAAGCTGTAAGCTAAAAATCCTCTTTAAATCTTTTTGGCTTTTGCTTGAATCATTTTTTTGTTGAGTGGTTTTGAATGTTTCTTTCTATGCAGTTACTGTGAATGCTTTGCTGCTGGTGTTTATTGCATAGAGCCATGTTCATGCATAGATTGCTTCAACAAACCTATCCATGAAGACACTGTCTTGGCTACTCGCAAACAGATTGAATCGAGAAATCCCCTTGCATTTGCTCCTAAAGTCATCAGAAACTCTGACTCCATCATTGAAGTTGGAGAAGATGCAAGCAAAACTCCGGCCTCAGCGCGACACAAACGAGGCTGCAACTGCAAGAAATCAAATTGTCTGAAGAAATACTGTGAATGCTATCAGGTATCTTTAACCTCCATGACATATCTTTGTAAGATTCTTATTCTTTGCTCTGATTCTGATACATTTGTCTCTTTATTGTTTCTGTAGAGTGGAGTTGGGTGTTCCATAAACTGTAGATGTGAAGGATGTAAAAATGCATTTGGCAGAAAAGATGGTTAGTGTTTCTGTGCCATATATCTCAAGTCTCTTGGTCTTTTGATTTGGTCATGATTACAAATGTTACAATCTCTGCAGGGTCTTCATTTGCTGGTGTGGATACTGAACAAGATCAAGAAAATGAAACATCTGGCAAAAGAGGAACAGCCATACCACTTCCACCTTCAACACCAATGCCATTAAGGTAAGAAACCAAATTAAGAAAGCTCCTCATGTTCTTTAACTTTTGTTTTATTAACCTTTGTTTCTTATGCAGACAACCATTGGCTCAACTTCCCATCTCATCCAACAACATGCTACTTTCTCAACAGTCACAGCAACATCTTCATGGAACTTCTGGATCATCCTTGTACAATAATAGTAGCCAATCTTTCAGAAAACATGATATGAGTTTGTTGTCTCATTCAAGGATCGAGACAATTGAAGAGGAAAGTGCAGAGGATATCGAGAATCTTATCAAGTCTCCAGTAACCAGCATCAATGCGGTATCTCCAAAAAGCAAAAGGGTTTCTCTGCCACATATGGATTCAGAAGAGTCGACTCCTTGGAGACGAAATGGTGGAAGAAAGCTCTTACTGTCTTCAATTCCTACTTTTCCTTCCCTCACTCCACACCACTAAATTTTTTTATTGAATATGTGTTGATGTCAACCTCTAGTTGGTATACCACCACAACAGTTTTTGTTTTGTGCGTTTGTGTTTCACCGCGCGTGGCTGTGTGCCTGTGTGTAATAAGAATGCTAGTCAACACATGCAAACCTTTCTGGCGTATTATATATCACATTGTAGCCAATTTATTCAACAGCCTAAAGAAAATATGAGCACTTTTAGGCTTTAAGTAGGCGTTTATTTACTCTATAGCGCTGGAAATAAAAGGCAGATTTCAGCAATTTTAGACTGGTCTTAGATAACTCATAAGTACAAGCTAGGGAATCACACATTTTTTTTGTGAAAGAGCATGATCTCTAAACAATGAAATCAATAAATACATAGGTCTTTTTTTGGAGCAAATACATAGGTCTTTTTGTTTATATTCTTACTCACTTTCAAGTGTACGCTATTCAAGTATTCAGCCTTCCTAATCTTCATTTCAGTTAGAAATCAAATTTTGAAAGTTTCAACGAAAATACTTTTTTTTTTTAAACAAATTTAATAGGTAAACGTAATGCATAGCTTTTTTAGATTTGATTATCCTCCCTCTAGACCATTTATATGTAATCTGAATCTCTAAATTTTGATTCTTTGAACCGAAATGTAAATGTTCCATAAAATTTTAATAATTTTACTATGATATTAATTCATGTATATTATTATATCTTATTCATCAGACGAAAACTTAACTGATTTTGTTTTCCTTAAATAGTTAAAAAGCAAATAACAAAAATAAAATTTAGTAATATGTAAAACGAAAAAGGTACAACAAAAGAAAATGTTGTAGCAAAATAGTATTAAAAAACTTTGACTTGGGACTTCTTCTTGACACAGTTTGGCACCGGATCGGACAATGTTTCCTATAGTTCGAAACTGCACCAACCGACTAAAATAACTTCACTTGTCAATGTGTATGTATTAATCTTTTGCTCGTAAAGATGGACGATGTTTCTCATAAGAAGTCTTGTACCTGCCAGATCGAAACCCTCCCAACTCCAAAATCCAAATTCTAGGTCTTTCTTTTTCTTCAAAGCTTATTCCTTTGCATTTTAAATTTTCGAGGAATATAGTTTCTGGGTTTAGCTTAATTTGCTCACAAGTATCAAAGCATTTGTCTTTGTTTTTTTTGACAAACATTGTTGTTGTGGTCTGGAAATTTGCTCTGGTCTAGGTTTAAGTTTTGATTCTAAGTGTAAAATTTGGTAATAATAATGCAGGATTCTCCGGTGTTCAACTTCATTAACAATCTCTCTCCCTTTGATGCTGTCAGATCAATCTCCACTGCTCACACCTTTAGCTCTTTGAGTTTCACTCATGTTTTCACCTCTCCTCACCCCCACTTTCTACAGAGAATCCAGATTCTTCAGATGGTAAAACAGACTCTTTCTTTAACAACTCTACATATTGATGTCCAATTGTCTCTATAATGGTTTTATATTGTTGTAATTGGTGTTATGTTTTCCTGTTGCAGACTTGCAGTAATAACTCTGTTGATCGTTCAAAGGCCTTGGAGTCACTAGATGCAAAGAAGAAGTTGTAGCTGATATTGATCTAAACAAAGATGCTAGATTGGAGGAAGAAGAAACGTCTAGTGAGCTGCCGCAGATCCTTAAGTCCGATAGCTAAACTCCTGATTACAATGATCTATCTGATCCTGCTCGAGGAGAAAATGGGTCTTCAGGATGTAAAAGTGAGACTCCTGAAGCTTCTTGATGCTCAGGAAGAGAGTAAACACTCCTGCTCGTAGACGTTTAATGGCAGATGCAGCTGAGCGCTTAGTATTTCGATCTCCCAATGATTCAGAGTTTTTTCAATGCCTTGTGGATACAATATCTAGCTCGGAAAGACGTTTCTGCACTGGTGTCAAGCCAAAGAAGCAGCATGATGTCACTGAAAGGAGAGGAGACCTTAGGATAAGTTATGTTCAAGCCAACGGTTCCTGCAATGATAATCAGGTGAACGTTTTTTTATTTGTTTTGTACTTATGAGTGTGGATGTTAGTTTATATTTGGGCTCTTGGTTAATCAGTGTTTCTGAAGTAGTTGTTTTATGTTGTGTTTGTTTGTGGTAGCCTGTCACACTAGCTTGCATCGTGGTAGCATGCGAAGACGTTGTCTAGACTTTGAGGGACCAGGGAAGAGGAAGAAGGATGATCAGCAAACTGTGTGTGACAACAATAAGGAGGAATCTTCGTCCAAATACGTTGTTCCCGGTATTGGTCTCCATCTAAACGCCATTGCAACGGCGTCAAGGGATAGTAAGATCAGTGTCATCTATCAGGAGTATTCAACATCTGGAGAGGTTCAAAAGAGTTTCTCAGGCTCTAACACTCGGGTCACTCCCAAGGAATTGTTGTTCGAAGAGTTGAATCCAGGCAGCCTTAGAAAGAAGCAAGTTTTTTTTTTTCTTAAGAAAAGTTACATAACAGATTTGTATGTTACTAGTCTTGTTCTTATATGTTGGCATAAATGCGCAGGCCTAGGTTTGAATAAGCTGGAGAGGGTGATTCATGTAAGCGATGCAACTGCAAAAACTCAAAAGTGTTTGAAGCTGTAAGCTGATATACCTTGCTCCTCTTTAATCTTTGCATGTTCAATGTATTCAAACTGGCTTGAGGTTATAACTGTTGTTTGAGTCTCTTTTCTCTCTGCAGTTACTGTGAATGCTTTGCTGCTGGATTTTATTGCATAGAGCCCCATGTTCATGAGTAGATTGCTTCAACAAACCTATCCATGAATACACTGTCTTGGCTACTCGCAAACAGATTGAATCCAGAAACCCCCTTGCGTTTGCTCCTAAAGTCATCAGAAACTATGATTCCATCATTGCAAGAAATCAAACTGTCTCAAGAAATACTGTGAATGCTTCCAGGTTTTTTCTTTTATCATCTATTCATCTGTCATCTTCCATGGTCTGATTCCTATACTTTGTTCCTGATGATCTTATAGAGTGGAGTTGGCTGTTCCATAAACTGTAGCTGTGAAGGATGTAAGAATGCATTCGGCAGAAAGGATGGTTAGCTTCTTCTCCAGCTCCATTTTCCATTACAAAGAAATTATTATCCGGATGTTATCATGATTTGACATGATTACTATCTCAGCGTATTTACATGCTATCATGGAGACCAAACAAGAGGAGGTCACGAGACATATGAGAAAAGAACATCAAAAATTCAAGAAAATAAAGAAGTCGAGCAGAACCCAATCCTGGTGAAGAGAGGTAATGGCCGGCTCAGCCCGGCTCCTCAGAATCAGACTCAATCCTGGTGAAGAGAGGTAATGGCCGGAAGCTGATACTACAGTATATTCCAGCTTTTCCTTCTCTTAGCCCAAACCAGTGAAACCAATGCCATTGGATCAAGCCAAGAAAACCAACTATTTGTATCTTTGTAACATAACATAAGCAACATGTTCTTGTAAGATACTTATGTTTTAGCAGGTAATGTAAATATCACATTCTAGTTTATAAAGAGCATCCGAAAATGGATTGAGAAATGCTAAAGTTGGAAACATAGGAGTCAAACCAGGCACATTAAAGTTAACCATAAGCTACAAGGTTACTAGTATTCCTAGATGATGTTATGTTATTGTCCACCCTAGTCTTCCTTAGCTGAAGAAGATCTCATGCAGCCACAGAAACGGTTTTTCTTCTTTCTCGCCGTCCTTTTCCCGCCCTTGTGGATAATGTCTCTCAAGAGTATCACTGTCCTACTCTCTGAGAACTTTGTCTTCCCTTTACTCTTGGCTGCTCCGTCTTCAAGCTTTACCACTGTTCGCTCAATGCTCTGCATTTCTTGCTGTATCTGCTCTATCTTCTCGGAACCAACTCTTGACTTCTCCACAACCACCTTTCTGTAGATATCTCTGGCGTCTCCTGTCTCCTCAATTTCCTTGGAAAGAATCTCGTTTGTGTTTGCAAGCTGAAGGATGGCTTCTTCTGTCTCTTTCATCTGTTTCCTCACTCTAGCAAAATCAGGGCTACTGAACTTGCCTTGTTTCTCGTTCAAATCCAGCTTGCTTTTCAGATCTCTTAGACTGATTCTAAGGCTTGCCAATCTTCTGGAATCAGACAAGAGTCTCTCCATGATCTTTGCATTGTCCTCAATGTTATTTCTAGATAACTCTAACTTGTCAACAGCTTTCTCAGATTCAATAGACGGATTCCTGCTTCTGCGATGAAGACGAGGAATCATAGGCTTTTTCGAGGTTTTATTGTTCATCAGAGACTTGATGGTCAACTCTGGTTCAGCAGATTCTTCCCATAACTCAAGCATCTGGTCACTGGAACCACGGCTACCTCTCCGGCTCCTTCCATAGAATGGAGAGTTTGCTACATGATCAAGGGGAATGTCTTTCATCTGTGAACTGTTTCTAGCCTCGGTCATTGCAGGTGATCTAGGCTGGTGTCTGATTTCACCTGAGAATTTGTCTTCAAGTTCAATCTCTTCAAACAGCCTCCGGTCTCTGCTTCTATGCGAAGAGCTTCGTCTTCTCTGCTTCCCAAGCCTCTTCTTTTCTCCAACAACTGCTTGCTCGATGATTTTAATTTTATTCTTCATGTCCTGCAATAACACAACTCCACTGTCTTGGTCTTGGTTGGTACTGCTATGCCCTTTAGGTTCTTGAGAGACCACAGCTTCTGGATACTCATCATCCTGAGGAAATTGGAAGAGGTTATTTAATGAGGAATATATAAGTTAATCACTAGAGGTAACATGTCATTTAGAAGGAGAACGAATATGTTTACCTCTCTGCAACGATCAGATAGCGTAGGGACTTTCATCAGCAACATGGCGTTTTGCTCTAGGGATTTTACATCTTCTGATAAAGATGCTACCACAGGATCATAGACAGCCAACTGGTTCTTCAGCTCAGTCACTTCATATTCCAAGAACCCAACTGTTTCTTTTATCTGCTTCAACTCTGTGGTCTTTGTAAATGCTTCATCTTCGAGGCTTTCACAAACTCCCGTGAGTTCCTTAACTTTGTTCTCAAGCAAGACTTCACGGACAGCTGAGATCTGTAGATCAAAGTAGAACGATGTTGCTTCCGCATCCCAAAGTCCAAACTCGTTGCTTTTCTCCTGCAGCTCCGAACTCAGGAACTCTTCTCGAACTCGATGTTCTTGGATCTCCTTGTGTAACAACACTACCTCTGACTCCAAACTCTCCTTTAAATTGCTAAGCTTTTTGATCTCTTCATCTTGTCTTCCACTAACGTCAGACAGTTCAAAAATACGCCTCTCTAGATTTACCCTCAGTTGTCTTGATTCTTTGCAGTCTTTCCTCAGCTCTTCAACTGCTTGGCACAGTTCAGCATTTGCATTATGTGTAGCCTTGAGCATGTCTTCAGTTTCTAGTAGGTCCATCGCCTTCTGTCTCAAGATTGCCTCTTTATCTGAAATCTGATGTTCTAAGAGATTGTTTAGCTCATTGGCTTCTTCGAGGCTTTCATCTAACTTTTCAAGCTTGCTGGTAAGCTCCTGACTGCCCAACTCTTTCCCTCTTAACTTCTCTTCCAATCTCTTAACCTTCTGCGTCAGGTTCCTATTAACATCTTGTAAGCTTCTCAAGTTTTCAGCAAAAGCTTCAACCTGTTCAGCCTTTTCAAACCCAAATGACTTGTAAACCACGGACATGCTGCTCAAGGAAACAGCTTCCTGAAGAACTGCATCGTTCTCTTCCTGTAGCATAGACATTTCACCTTTAAGCTCTGAGAATGTTAGATCCAAAGTTTTGTTTTTCTCGAGAGCATTGGAGTATTCTTGATGCAAAGCCGTGTATGACTCGTGCAAACTCTCAAACTTTAAATGCTCAGTTTGTAGCTCAGCTCTTAGACCTAGCTCCAGCTTCTCTCTCTCGATCAGTTCTGATTTCAGCTGCCGGTTCATCTCCAAAAGCTCAAGCCTGTCTTTCTTCAGCATTCCGAAGCTATGTACTATCGTCTCCAGATCTTTCTCTGCATTTTGTTTCTCTGATTCCACTTCCATGCCATCTGATTGGAACTGTCCAAGTAGAGATAAGAGCACAGAGTTCTCAATCACAAGCCGCTGCTTCTCATATTCAGAGCTGGAAAGTGAGCGTTTTAGTTCATTGATTCCACCCAAGATGCGTGAAACCGGAACTCGCTCTTTCACAATCTTCTGGTTACAGTCTGCTTCAAGTTGAAGTGCTTTGAACACTTGATAGATTGCACCCCTGCAGTTATCAATCTCATGCAGCAAGAACTCTGTTTCCATCTGTTGCTCAAGGTTCTCGCTTTCAAGCTCGGTAATGAGCTTCTCTGAAAATGTTGATGCCTCAGCATATTTCTGGCACTCAACCAGGAGGGAGAAGTTCTTCTGCTCCAAGTCTTCTATAAACTTCTGCAAGATGAAGATCTCTACTTGTGCATCTACTGCTCTGTCAAGCTCTTCCTCAAACTCTTTTTTCCTGGAGCGACACTCTTCTCGAAGAAAGCTCACGTTGCTCTGAAGATCCGCCAGTCTTGTGTCAGTCGACCTTTCGTAACTAGCACGCTCTTGCTTCTCAGTGGCAAGTGAGACTCTTAGCTCTTCCATTTGAACATTTTTGTACTGTTTATCCCTCTGTAGATCAGCGTATCTTCCTTGCAGCTCTGTGAATTTCTTCTCCAAAACTCCTAGCTTCTCCTTATTAATATTCAACTGAGAGATGAGAGATTCTCTTTCCTTTGTAAGCTCTGCCTTATCGTTTTTGAGTAACTGGAAGAACTCTTCAAAGCATTTTGACTTCTCCCTTGCACATTGAAGCTCAATGTTTGCACCAGAAAGTGATGCCTCCAGTAACGAGTTTTTTTCCAAGAGCTTCTGCATGTTTTCAGTCATGATTTGCAGTTGAGAAAACAGGTTAGCTCTCTCGGCAGTAAACTCAGATTTCTCTCCTCGTAAAGACTCACATCTCTCTTGCAGATCCTTTGTCTTCTCCCTAGAACCATCTAGCTTGGTGTTTGATTCCAGCAGCAGTTTCTCTAGACCAATATTCTTCCTTAGAATGTTATCCATTTCACGCAGCTTCTCGGTTATAGCATCTTTGTCATCTCTCTGGTGGTTCCACAACTCAGTCAGCTTTGAGTTCTCTTCTTGTAGATTCCTCACAGAGCAGGCAAGGGACTCAGGATCCAATCCTGCGAGTTTCACTTGCTCCATTATTGTTTGATACCTTCTGTTCAAGCTGTTGATTTCATCCTTTAGACGATGGATCTCTTCTTGAAGCGCACTGCTTTGGTTTATTTGCCTAGCAACTTCTTCCTCGAGCTTTCCTTTCACCTCTTTCAAGATGGAAATCTCGCAGTTCTGAGTCTCGAGGGAGATCATAGAAGAGTCACTTAGTTCGCTCAAGTTTCGGTTTTCTTCTTTAACTGAGCTGATCTCGCCTTCTAACTTCTGATTACGAGTCTCTAACTCCCTCAACATGTCAACCCTGCTTTGAATTTCAGACGTGAGAACCTTTTGTTCATCTTGGGACTGACAATGCAAACTTTTCAAACTACTAAGGCTGGTTTCGATTTTCAAGAACCGAGAGTGCTCATCTTGAATCAGAGCTTGAAACTTCTCAAGCTCGCTTTGCTTCTGGATAAGTTCTTGATCCTTTGCTGCTAGTTTGTGTGTTAGACCATCTGCTTCTAGCTTCAAAGTTTCATTTGAGCTCTCCAAAACAGTACACTGGTCCTCTACAGTCTTCAGTTTTGCAGCTCCAGCTAAGACTTCACTACTAAGTCTTTTGGCATTCTCTTGAGCGTGAGAAACTTCTCTCTCTAGCTTGGATATAGTTTCCAAACACTGCTGGTACCGAAGACTCAAACCGTCCTTCACTTCATTCACCTTCAGAAGCTCTTCTCTCAATGCTTTAATCTCATCTTCTGCTTTTACAGATTGATTGCTAAGCATCTGAGCATTCTCCTCAGCCTCTTTAACCTTCTTCTCTAGAGTAGATATCATCACAAGGCATTGATTGTATCTGGCTAAGCCAGCCTCCTTCTCGGAGTGCAATCTCCTTTGCTCTTGCTTGAGACTCTCCGCTTCTGTCTCTGCTTCAGTTGCTCGGTTGACGAGCCCCTTCATTTCTTTTTGCGCATGAGCAAATGATTCCTCTAGATCTGCTATCTTCTTCATGGACCGATTATAACGAAGAAGCGCAGCATCCCTCTCGGCTTCAAGCTTTGCAAGGCCTTCTGTAAGTATCTTACTCTCGATCTCAGCTTTGCTAGCACGTTCATCAAGACCATTTACATCCTTCTCAGCATCTTTAAGATCTTCTTGTAGTCTGGATAGTGTCTTCAAGCTCAGCTGATACTGAAGACTCAAGGCTTCCTTCTCAGCACCAAGCTCCACCAACGCTCTCTTCAAACTCTCAACTTCTGTTTCGGAACTACCAACGTACTCAGACACCTGACTTAACCCTCTCCTACTCGTAACGGCACCATCCGAGTCATAAAACGGCTGGATTCCACGCGGCGTTTTCTCAGGCGTACGTGGCTCAGAACAAGAGGAAGAAGCAGAATCTTCAACCATGTCGAACGGCACCTGGTTAGGGAAAGCGTCGGCCATGGTCTTGTGCGCGTGGCGAAGCTCCACGGTAGCATGATCGTACCTCTCTGCTAACGCACGGTAAGCTCTGTAGAATTCTTCCACCAGTTTCATAAGCTCTGGACGTTTCTTGTAGTACATCTCTGCCCTTCTCGCGAAAGAATCTGCGTCTTCTTCGATGAGTTTAATCATGGCTTTGACTTTAGAATCCATATCTGCACACACATCATTATTCTCAGTTTAATAAACCGTAGAACCAACAATACAAAAGGAAACACAACAGCAGCAGCAACGTTACCTGCGAGATTCTGGTGGATCCATTTAGAGTTTTTGGGGATGTGACTATCCCACCACCATGAGTATAAGCGCCTTGACTCCGAGTGTAACACGGTAGCCATCACACCGGCTGTGAGAAACACAAAGAGTGGTCTAGACTTCACCCAAGGGTGGTTGAGTGCGAGGTAAGGATTCCAGGCCAGAATCAATCAACGAGCTCTGTTTCTACTAGTTATCCTAAAAAAAACCAAAAGAGAGCAAATCTACAAAGTCAAACTTGTTCAGAGTCAGAGTTAAAGCAGTGTTCTTTATACACAATCTAGAGGAAGGAGCAGCGTGGTTAAAGCTGTAAGAGAAACAAAAAACAAACCTCTGGACTTATGTCAAACGATGGATCTCTAACTAACTTTGTCTGGTCTTAAGAACGATGAATGCTTGATCCCCCTGAAGAAAAGACAGAGAAACCAAACCAATATCACATTCCAACACAACAGAGACAGAGTATTCAGTACACAGTAATAACAATGTATGTTGTTTATAACAAAGGACTGAAACTTAATCCAAGTAAACACTCTGAGAATACAATAAAGGTTGAGACTTTGAGTGCAAAAACAAAAAGTGGTTCCTCTTCAATCAAAATGAGAGAATCCAAATGTAGAAATTAAAAATAACAGAGAGATTAAACAGAAGAAGAAGAGGATACCAAGAAGCGAGAGCAGGGAAGTAATGGTGAAAGTCATCCCATTGTCTTCTCTTATTTTACACTCAACAGCTCTCTTTCTCTCTCCCTCTCTCACTGTCTGCAATTATGATTTTTTTCTTCTTTCAGATTTGGAAGTCTTTTTGTGCGACAAAAATAAAAGATGGAAATGATTTGACACACACAGTAGTTTTATCCTTTTTGCTTTATTTATTTTCATATATACTCCCTCCGTTTCTAAATAAGTATCACTCAGACGCTTTTCACACAGGTTAAGAAAATCACGGAAATATATGTAAGTTGTTATTAATTACACCTCATTGTCCAATAGTATTTTAGATAAATATATTTATTTATAAGATCAATGCATTTTTCAATTAATTTTGAGCTGAAAGTTATTAAAAACTGCATTGGGATTGTAGAATGACACTTTTTGTTAAACAAGAAAAAAGAGCCAAAGTGACACTTATTCCGAAACAGGGGGAGTATTATTTTATTTTTTGTTTTGGCAAATGCCGTATGTAGTGTATATGAACGGGATTTATAATGCAACGTTTGAATATGTTTTTCAATTAATATCGGAGTATTAATTAGAGTCAGAAACTGGCTTCAACGGGTAGATTTCCCTTTTATTAATTGGTGTAATCAATGCAATTAAGGGGGAAAAATGATGCGGTCAGCACTGAGTTTGAAGTTATTGGTTTTTCTTACAAATTTATAAAATCTTAGATTGGGGGATTGTGTCAAAAGTTTGTCATTACTGTTTTTTCAAATTTCAAAGATTTTTTGAATCAACTGAGTAATCATGTAAAATCTGGATTAGTCTATTTCGTAATTAGTGTAAAATTAGGTGACATTTATAATTATTATTTGAATCATGTGAGATGACAAATCTGTCATTTGCACACACAATGTTTTTTCTTGGTTTTTGCAAAAGGTAGTCCTTTAACCTGTCTACTTCTGCTGATTTTTTGACCGTAGGAAACAAATATAGCAATTGTATGTTCAAGGTGTTATCTTTACAGACTTGTTTGATGGTTGATTTGGATTTTGGCCCATGCTTAAGAGGTTACTTTGCTTCTGTTGCTGCATTAACACAACTTTATTAACACAACTTTAAGGAGATTATGATTTATGAGTGTGAGCACAAAAAAGAAGAGAGATTGTGAGTCGATGACAAAGAAGAAAAGATTATGGGTTCGTAAAATTTATCGATCTAGTATAATAATTTACCGTGCCTAATTTACCGTATTCTATAACCTGTTTGAGTTGGATCCATGAAAATATTATAGTACTAAAAATATCGTTTGCTACTTTCCTACTTTTAATATTATACTAGACCATGACCCGCCCGACCGGGCGGGTATGAATTTTCGATTTTTTTGGTTAATGATGAATATGTAATATATGATCGTATTATATTTAGAAAGTAGTGGTTTTTGACACTGTAAACACGGTTTCAGCAGAACTTACCATCGGATCAGCTAACACCAGTTCTAGTGTTTCATCAGCATCGGGACGGGTTTGTCTCTATGCATGAATCAGTTTCACATGCATATGCCATTTTTTACCGAGGTTTCAAGCTGTTTATCAAAGCAAAACTCTGGTTAGTCGACATAATTAACTTTGGGGCGATGAAAATATCAGTTTAGGAACGTTTGAAGTGATATTGAATTGGTATGCAAAGTAAACTATATATACTGTAATCGAAAAACCTTAATCAAAGGTCAATACTTAGAGTATTGCGGAAGATAATATCTTTAGATTTAATTGTTGAATCTAAATTCTTGCCGAAAATCATCCAACTATACGTAAATGTAGCTAATTGTTGGAGTCACAATAAATTCAAAATTTTCGTATTTATTTTTTCATCTTCTGCAAGTAAATCAATTAAGAAACATGATTGTAATGAAATCTATATTCTCACAATTAGCGTAGAGTAATGACCAATCATTTTCCTTTTTTATTTCGAATAAGAGAATATATTCTGCTGATTCTGTATTTATTGATTTTGGTTGTTTAGATTGGTTTGTTGATATACCCAGCAGGAATCTATATTTTAGGCAACCGTTTATATGTTTAATAGATACATTAACCATACACCATTGAAGACTTTCTGATTTGGTTAATAAAATATATTATGTTTTGATTTTGTATGTATTGGTTTGCTCTGTTTAGGAAGATTAAAAAATTGATAGATATAGGGTAGCAAAATTTGAAATCAATACGTGTTTCACATTTTTACACTGATTTATATGAATGTATATTTATTATTTACGGCTTATTAATTATTTCACATTTTTTAACACAGGTGCATCCTTGTTCGTGAATCGTGTCTGATAAAGAAACTGAACATATTGGGAACCAAGTTATTTATATGCTTACAATTCCATCTATGTAATATTTCTGGAACGTCTACACTCTAAATTATTGTAAAGTTTTGTAGTGTATTTAGCATGCCATATAACATGAATTTTGTAATATGATACATGCATACGATACCATATTGGGTTCTTTTCAATGTTGATACGAAATAGCTTTAATTGATTAAATAGAAAAACTAAATAATTCTGACATAAAACAACATGATAGATATACTTACATTAGCCCTTGATATTAAATTAATTAAACCCGTTGGATCAGCTTACATTAATACGAAATAGCTTTAATTAATTTTGGAAAACACATTAACTAAAGTGAAAAAGACAAGCATTAAAATAGGAAGATTAATTAATACTTCAGTGGCATACCATTGTAATTAACACTGAAAATTAAAAGGTATTTTATAAGTGTACTTCTATTTTAATAATAGAGATATATATATATATATATATATATATATATTTAGAAAGAGTACAATCAGTGAGATCTACCACATCCCATGTCTCATCCTAATCAGTGATAGAATTTTCATAGGCTGTGGATCAAGTTGGAAGAATCATATAGGGCAAGATGTCTATACGATCACAATTATGGGAGAAGAGTATAAAGTATGAATCAAGGAAACAGTTTGTGGTCGTATGAAGTTAGTCTGGCTTATTAGAACTGTTAACCAGGATGATTAGAATAAAAACTAGGATGATTAGCTACTAAAGTGAAGTGGATAACACCATATAATCAGAGTGAACAAAAGGGGATTCAATAACCATATTTGATTTAAAATATAATTCCGTTTTGCTTTTCTGAAAGGAGGGAGTTAAAGTAAGTTAATGCATGTGAATAATATGTTGAATCCATTCTATCAAAATCCATAGGTAGTGAAAAAAGAGAGTATGATCATTCAACTAGCTTGCGACCCATTGGATATGTGTTCTAAAATACTAATTAAAATTAATGCATAATATCGAAAAATTTAGAACACTTCAAGTCTTCAAACCAGCATCTCTATATATATTAGCATTTAGCATGTCTAAAATGATGTGAGGATGCAGGTTCCATACGTTTTGAGTTTTATTCATCTATTAAATATGGCTTTCTATTAATAAATTGGAATCAAGCCACTTTATAAAAAGAGTCATGTTGAAGTATTCTATATCACGGTCTTTTGTTCACGTGTGTTAGTATAACTTTTGATATTTTTCTTAATTAATCATATATTCATTTGTAATAGTCCACTAGCGAAGCAGTAGCCGATCAAACAAGCAAAGGTTTTAATTACTTTAACTAGATTTTGACCCGCCCTCTTGAGGGCGGGTTTATTTTTTGTTTTTAATAATTTTTTCTTATATATTTTTATGCTTTTTTGTTTGTATAATAATATTTTGATAGAGCGGGATCGTATTTAAAAAAAAATATGATTTATAACATATAAATCTTATATCATACTATTATTTATGAACAATTATTGTATTTAATGTTTGTATGCAAAAAATTATATGATGTATGTTTGTGTATATTAGTAGTAACATTTTCACATGTTTTGTGTGAGTATTATATATGATGTAATATACATTTATAACAAATGAAATGTGTTTTTTTACCATATATTTATATCATAGCTACATAATTTATTTTGTAGTATTAATCTTTTACTGTAAATATAAATATAAATTTATAATTATAGTTATATATATATATAGATATTCGTTAATAAAAATTATTCAAATTCTGAAAGATATGTATGTTGAAATCATGAAATGAAGTATAGTTTTAACCATTTTTTATTTTTATGAAGGCTAATAATAGTTAGTTTTGTTAAAATATTAAATATGCTTGAAAATGAAATTTTTCAAACTACAAACTATATAATAAAGTCAAAATGGACTAAATAAAGAAGTCAATTTAATAAAATATTTAAAAATGATTAAGTGGGCTTCCGGTAGCAATGAAATCTGATCCAAATACATAAAATATCTACATTAGCTTTGAATAAAAAACCAATTTTTTTATTGACCGTTCAATTTAACCAAGAAAAAAATGAAAAGTCGGGTAAAAACATTTCTATGCCGACAGCTCGTCTTCATCAAACCTCCAAATCTAGAATTGACGATCTTAAATCTTCCAAGATAGAGATCATTCAAACATTCTTCCATCTCACGATCGGTAAGTTTTTGTTTAGTTTAAAGATCTCTAGTTTCTTATGTTTTTTTTTTTCAATCTATTAATCGGTTTATGTATTGACATGCAAAATATACCAGATCATGTTAAGAAAATAGTAATATCATCGGCCCAGATCTGTTATGCAGCTTGTGTTAACTTCAGATATTTTAGATCAGACAAAATAAAAGTAAGGTTTAGATATATAAATGGTTTGAAATAAATGATAAATTTGGTTTTCTTCTTTTAATAAGTTCATAATTTTGAGATGCAGGACAAAAATTGTGAAGTGAAGACCTTATTATGTAAAAAGGACTATAAAGACATAAGAAAAGGTAAACTTGTTATTATGTTTGTTCTGAAAGAGTAGTGGAGCTATTGTTTGATTTATTTTTTGGTAGAACAACAAAAGCAGTGATGTATTTTCCTTTGGGTTGATTTTATTCTGAAAAAGAAAATTATATTGTTAAATCTAATTAATAAGTTTAGATTGAGAATATATGATTGTGATGCTTTTAATGGTATAATATTATATTTTCTAATGAAATTGCTGTTACATATATTTCAGAAGAATATAATTATCTGGATAAAAAGACTTTCATATAGAGCAAGCATAAAGTTTTGCACAGTACATGATAATATCATTTAGAGCTCTTAGTATTTTCTTCTTCTTCCGTGTCTCTCCTGTATATGTTGTTTTCTAAATTCTAATCTAACTTTTGTTAATTGTTCTATAGGATCTTTCTATTAACTTTTTTTTTCTTTCTATTAACTTTGCTTCAAGGCAACTAAGTTAGAGAAATAATTGAGTATCAAAAACTAAAGATAAGTATTCTTTTTGGTCAGATGCTGTATACTTGCAGAAAAATTTCGCAATAGTCTTCCACTCACCAATACAGCATTTACTCCCTAAACCTATCAAATAGCTTTATTACATGTTACGTGGATTTTTTTCACCCTGCAATGCAAAAAATAAGACACGTTAAAACCTTTATAATCAAGAGGTTACAAAATAATATGATTAGTTAGTCTATGTATTTTTTCAGTTTACCTTCTTGTCAGGTAAAATGATTTCAGTTCACCAAATTTCGGGTTGAATTGCTTCCAGGTGTGGAATGCTTTCTCTTGGATGTACCAATTGGTTTTGTAAGGTTTCAGCTCTGAAAGGTACAAACTTTTCTGCATTACTTTCATTCTCGTAAACCAAAAAGAAACTTTGTTTGTGTGGGATGATTGTTTGACCTTCGTAGTATATATGGCTACGATAGATAGGTTCTGTTAGAATATTCGAATTATTTTTATTGTGTTTTTCAATCTCATAATAACAATTGAAATCTTTTTGAAAAAAAAAATTGAAATCTTTTTGCAATATTTTAGTTTGGAGAGAGGATATATCGGTAGGTAGATAATAAGATATATTCTGTTACTAAATTAATTGAATAATGTTATTTGGCATAAACCTTGTTAGAAGGGAGGATATTTAGGCAGTATGTTTAAGTTTTGGTTACTAATTCGTAATTGGTGAATAAAGAATATTACTTGGCATATACTTCGTTGTTTGTTAAAATAATAATTTGAAACTTTTATTGATATTGAAGTTTAAAAAAAAATCAAATTTGGTGATTTTATATTTTGAGTTTGTAATTGGAAGATTGCGGTTGATTTTCTTAATTGGCATATACTTAATTATTGATTAACAAAATATTTCTAAAATATAAAGTATAAAAAAAAGATTTCGGGGTTTATGGGTTCATTTGTATATAATACTATATATATAAAAATTAAAGCTTAAAAATATATAAAAAGAATCTATACTATTTAAATGTTAGATATTCATGATTTTAAATATTGCAACATGTATATTTTCTGGTGCAATTGCCTGTAACCAAAACATTGATTGGAAGTGATGAATGGTCAATACACCAATACTAATAGAATGTATTGTTTTTATTTGGAAGCTTGAAGAATCCACTAAACGTAGAAGCTTCGGTGTCTGATGGAACATTATTATCAATATACAACGATTTGGTACATATTGCTGTAGCAAGTGAAGTTTATTTTAATCGTAGTTGTTGAGATGAAACGATATATGTTTCGATAGGAAGGCTTGTCCTTATTAAACGTAAAAGTTGTTTCATAAATAAGGATTTTTCTGCTGTTTAAATAAAGAAAAATAAAAACATTTAAATAAAAGCATAATCTATAAATATTTCAGTGGCATGCAGTTGTAAATACTATTAAAACAGAAGGGCACCTCAAAAAAGGGCCTTCTGTTTTAATAGTATTGATTGCTAGTTTGCTACTGCAACTTCCATCGCATAATGAAACCGGCCCATATCATATTTTGCTGCGTGTACTGATCAATGGTGGAAAATGGTGTCTTAATAAATTTTCTTATTCCATACATTAACAAATGATAAAACAGTTGCAATAGGCATGTATATAAATGTTTATAATTCTTCTTCATAAGTGGATAACGCTTAGTTGAAACAAAGATAGATCATTGTTTGATCGCCACAAAATCTTAAATATGCCATGTTATGACATGCCATTCATTCTTAGCAGCCAATCACAAACTTGATGTTGATATATATCGTCGTGTGTTCTAAATACGTGGGAATGCAAAAACTACAAATCGACTGGAAACAAATTAAAAATATAACATACATTACATGTATGATGTATATATCCATATGTGAGAAAGAATAAACAATAGTAGGGTAGCTAATTGAGTTGCTCAAAAAAAGGGGTAGCTAATAGAATTTGTATACACAAGAACAATAAATGAAGATTGATTGTTTAAAACCACATAAAAGATATTCAATTGAAGACTGATAGATCTTTTTCCGTTTGTAATATTAAGTATGTTCTAAAATACATTGTAGGTTTTTTTTCTAGCTTCACTAGTGGACCAAACCTACCCCATATATATAAAGATGTAACCTAACCTAAGTCTCTAAAATCGGTTTTCTTTTGCATACAAGCCCACCAACAAACATCAATAGCAATATCTTCAAGATCACCAAAGGTATCAGTAAGGGGTCATCAAGATCTCCTTAAAACAAAAGGAAAAACGAAAAAGGAGCCACCTGAAAGAATAAAGGTGAGATGTCTCAAAGTGTCATATGTAAGAAGCAAATAATTTCTTTTAAGAAAGAAAGAAAGTAGAAGCAACTAATTTTTCTTTTTTTTCCTTTTTGGTTGCTTAAAAGAATGCACTCCAACTCTTGCAACTCTATCATTCTGTAAAGTCCTCTTATCATTCTGTAAGAAGGCAGAAGGATTATGTATACTCCATCCATGGACCATAAGGTCATGGGGCCAATGCTTTAATATCCTGTAATGATTATAAACATCCTCATATGATAACGCGATCCTATAATGTTGGGGCCAGTGCTTAAATACAGTCCTCTTATATCTATTTTCATGATTTATCTGATGAAGCCACAAAAGAACTTAGTGTAGGTGTGTGTGTGTGTGTATGTAAAAATATACAACTGGTGGGTGAATGGTCAATGTTTTAACGATGGTGAAGTGTCTTGATCAAATGGTTACATAGTCGGTTTGGTAAAGACAAATCAACTTCGCAGTTTGCACCAGTGTTTTTTGTCTCCTTGAAGCTCCCTTCTTCATGTTCTGTTTATTCTGAACCGGCCCTAGTTTTGGGTTCAGAAACAATACCAAATTTCATGGCTCGATTACTGGGCTTTCGTTGGTTAGCCCTATTGTAATATCATATAGCTTAGCCGAAGCTCAGTAAAGAGGCTTTCATTTATTTTTTATTTTTATTTCGTTTAATTTGGTTAGTCTCGAGTTGTAGCAAATAAAATTAATATTCCTTAATCTACACAAATAGTTGTTACTGATTCCACCAGAAACACGGTTTACATGCTGTTGTCAACTTGGCACATTGCCCCAAATGTGATTTTATTTGTTTGTAAGATGAAAATGAAAGCACATGGTTGATTAATTCAATCTAAGTTAGTAAAATAATGCTTACCGTAAATGCCATAGCGTTGATGAGAAAATGACTAAAACAAACCATATGCTTAGAACCAATTATGGTGTTTTAATTGTCGAATTGAACATTCTCTAGTGTGAGTTAAATCTGAATGCTTCTGTTGCGAGTTAAGCCATGATTGACCACAATACGTTTTAAAATGACAAAATTGTTATTTTGGATTAGTCTAGTTTTGATATGTAATTAAAGCATCCACTCCAAATAACTATCCAACAATTCTTCTTTCGTGAAAGCCAGATTACACATAACTCCCCTCAATTTCACATAACTAAAAAATGTCCTTCAAACAAAACATTCTCATTCAATTTTTCTTTTTCAAAAAAAAAAAAATTAAATGTAAGGAAATTACATAGTAAGACAAGAACAATTTAGCGAACACTACTAGCATTACATTACGTAAGGTAGAACACAATAACTACACAGATGGGAGATTTCAAGTGTTGAATCACACTATCAACAGAAACCTTAGTAATGCACCGGTGTTGGAAAAGCGCACGGTGGTGGAGGGTACACATATGGTGGCGGAGGAGGCGACGGGTACACATATGGTGGTGGTGGCGATGGCGGTGGCGGTGAAGGTGGAGGAGGAGGTGGACTAGGCGGAAAGCAGCCGAAAGAAGAACAATTTATAGGATAAGAAGAAAATGATTTACACTCTGCGGGAGACCGTTGCATTGGTCTTAAAGGTAAACAGTTTCTACGATCATCAAACTCCTGAAGCCTCAGGCAAACAGGTGGCTCGCCTGAGAAGAAGTTATTCGAGTAAGTGAAGTTCTCAAGATTCGGCAACCGGCAGATTCTCTCCGGAATGTGGCCGGAGAATTTGTTATTTCCGATGTTTAACTGCTCTAAACTCTTCATATCACCCATAGTCTCCGGCAACGAACCCCCCAAGTTGTTGAAACTCACGTCGAAAACTGTCAACTGGTTTAGCAAACCGACTTCCCGGTTTAAACAACCGCTAATCTGACTATTCGTGAGAATAACCTCGTGCAACGTTTTCCCCATGTTGTAGAAACTCGGAGGTAGACAAGATCCTTGGAGATCGTTGTTGGCTAAGACAAGAACCGAAACCTGAGAGTTTCCAATGTTTGTCGGTAGCCTAAACCGGAACTTGTTGTTGTTAATGAAGAGAGCGTCGAGGCTTAGGTCAAAGAGTTGGCTAGGCACATCGCCATAGAACTCATTAAACCTAATGTCAAGAAACTTCAAAGAAGGTAAAGAGAAGATGACTGAAGGAAACTCGCCGGAGAGTTTATTGTTACTGACATCAAGCTCGTGAAGAAGCTTGAGGCAGTTTAGAGATTTAGGGAGTTGGCCTTCAAAACGGTTGGAATTGATGTGGAATAAGGCGAGATCGGTTAAGAGACCGAGCTCTACCGGGAGATAACCGGCGATGTTGGCCCGGTTTAAGTCTATACCGGCTACAGTTAAGATGTAAGGGTTGTCTAAAGCCTGTGCACAGAACACACCCGTGTAGTTACAAATATTAGGACCGCACCAATTAGAAGTGAAGCCATTTGGGTCTGAAGTTATAGTGTGTTTCCAAGCTTGAAGGGCTGTGTAAGCTTTAAAGAGCCTTGGGTTTGCGATCGGAGGAGGCCAGTGAGGACCATGAACGGAGCATGGGTTGATGAGAGGAGTGTTGTAAGTGAAAGCTCGAGGAAGAAGGACGAGAAGGAAGATGAAACAAGAGGCCAAGAAACGGCATTGGATGAAGAATGGTTCTTCTCTCATTTTGAGATTGTTTTTTTTTTGTTTGTGTTTTGGAAATGGAACTAAGTATAGGTTGTATATGTATAGAAAAGGGTTTAACCACTTCCGTTGAAAATTTATTTATTAATGATGTAGGAAAGTAAGATAATCGACTTGCTAGTGGTTATATATTGAAGAGGCAATCTTTATGTTTAGTGTGTTTGATGTTTATTTATATTTTATAAGGGTGATTAATTCAAATGTGATGATTAATAAGTTTTCTTAATGAAGTGAAACAATGGGTGACAGGGGAGCACTGATCTGACTTTCGTCGGTTTGGTAAAGAAGGTCAGAATTAGCGAGGAATGTTCGTTGATCTCTATTCACGTATCTACATTTTACGTAGTGTAGGCAATTTGAATCGGAAACATACACACATTTAATGGTAAAATATACGGTTATTATAACACATGCAAATATAAGTGAAAAACGGCACTTCCAAACATTAATAGTATGTTGGATAATGGATATAAGACCTGGGCACCATCGGATATCCGAGTTTTTAAGGTATTTATGATTTTCTTTGTATGTTACGGATATCTAATTTTTGTATTTGTTTTGCTTCGGAGAAATACGGATATTCGGAAAACGGATATCCGCAAAATAAATAGATATTTGCGGATATTTTCGAATACTTACGGATATCTCGTATGTTTTGATTAATACAAATAATTTTAAAATTTCTATGCAGATTTGTTTTGTATAATATATTTTGACATGATATATAAGATAAAAATTAAAAGAATTAGTAAATCTAATTATTTTGTAAAATTTTAAACTTAGTTAACAATTATAATAACAAAAAACTTAAGAAAAAAATATAATTTTCATAAAATATTTTTCTTCATTTTATGTACTACTTTTATATAAGTAATAATGTGAATAAAATTTGTCAAATCATATGTCAAAATAATAATTATATAATTTTATACATATATAACTTTAAATATAATCAAGATATACATGTATTTATATATTGTTGGATCGGATCGGATATCTACTCTCCAAAATTTTAATATCTCTGATTTACTTTGTTTTTGACGGATATTGAATTTTAATATTTGCTTCGATTTGTAAAGTTACGGATATTCAGATTTTTTGGATCGGATCGAAGCGAATAACGAATCGAATCAAAATTTAAGGATATTTTGTCTGCTCCTAATATTGGATATATCACCACTACATTCAAATCCGATAAAATGAAAACAATCGACAAAGATTATCTAACTTTTTCTGAACACTCTCTCTCAAGAAAAACCTATTAAATGTAAAGAACTAAAGGTTTTAAAGATTTTTTTTTTAAAGAACTAAAGATTTACAGCAAACCTAAAATAAAAGATTGTAACCTTTCTGTATTATTTAAGTAAAACTCTAATATTCGTATGTTTGGGGTTATTTTTAACTCAGGTTTCCCTTTTTTGGCACTTTAGTAGATATGAATTACAAAGATACGACTAAAAATTTAGGCACACCGACAGCTGGCCCCCATGGATCTAACAGCTTTCATTCATGGCTTCTTTTACTATGAGTTCTTTTTTATATATAACTAGTAAAGCTGGTTTTAGAGAAAGAAAATGAAAATTATGTAAGTTGTATAGAATAGTCCTGTAACGCCAAAAGCTATAACTCCTGAATAACCATTAGTCTAATATTGGGATATAAACTCTCACGCTTCATGTGTTATTAGTAGTAGACTAGTAATACCAATGTACGATTGCAAATACACAAAGAAAAACTTATAAATTGGCTCTTAAATAGTAATATATTATATATAGCCTACGACAATTACATTGTTTCTTCTACACAAGAGGTACACGATCCAGCACATACGCATGTACAAAATATCATAGTTTCAGCGCATTTAGTAAATAATCGGATGGTTGT
The DNA here is from genome assembly GCA_026261945.1 of Hirschfeldia incana. Classification (NCBI taxonomy): domain Eukaryota; kingdom Viridiplantae; phylum Streptophyta; class Magnoliopsida; order Brassicales; family Brassicaceae; genus Hirschfeldia; species Hirschfeldia incana. The sequence continues at coordinate 6,328,695 of JABCMI010000013.1, read as the reverse complement.
TCATTTTTTATTACTACCAGAAACACGGTTAAGTAAACTTGTAGACCACTATTATCTGTTTTTAATATCAATATGCCTAAAAAGCATGACGCATATCTGAACTCTAAACCAAACGTTGAAAACTGTGGATATGGACAAATACAAAATCTCCCGATTGATCGTTACTTTAATAATACAACTTGTTGGGAGACTATGACTTTTAATTTCAGTATCTTTATCAAACAACTTATAAGGATTTATAAAACAGTTTAATTATTAAAAAAAATCAAATGCATCATGAATATATGTGTAATTTATAAATCATTTATAATTGTTTATAAATGGTTTACAAAGGTTTTTACAAATCATATATTATATGACACCAATACTTCAAATAACAGCTTCTGATTCATACTTCCTTTTCAAAGCCTCTAGTGCTATGTAATAAGCATCACCCACTATATCATTGAACACATCTCTTTGCTTGTAGAAATTGGAGAGACCAAAGTCAATGGTTTTGAGAGGAGAGTTCTCATCTTCTTTCAGCAACAGAAAGTTCTCAGGCTTCAAATCCCTGTGAATGCCCCATGTCATGTCAAGTAAGCACAATCTGAACAATGTTTCTCAACAAAAAAAAAACAGCTGCTCTCTCTGAGTAATTTCATGTAGCAATAAATCCTATCGAACAATTCTCCACCTGTGGAAAGCCCCATGATCAAATGCACATAATGCTTATCTTCATAAGCTTTTTTAAGCTCCACAGTGTAAACAATTTGTTTCTTCGTATCTCTATAAAGTCCCTAAAAAATTCATAAGAATCTATAACCATTTAGAAATGTTTATAAAACAGTTCATTCGAGGTTGTAAAATAATTTATAAGGGTTTACAAAAATATGTGATAATCAGTAAGAGTAAATAAGAGTTTATAAATCTTTTGTAAAGTTTATAATAAACAGTTTATAAAGTTTCTAAATCATTTATAATTTTTTTAAATCATTTATAAATGTTTATAAATTATTTGTGAGAGTATAAAAACCATTTATAAAAACTTATGAAGAAGTTTAAAAAGTGTATAAACCGTTTATAAATGTTTATAAAAGAAATCAGTTAAAAGATCTTTAAATTATTTAAAAGAATCTATAACCATTTAGAAAGACTTTTAAGTTATAAGACAATTTATAAGGTTTTTAAAATAATTTAAGGTTTATAAAGATATGTAAATAATTTATAAAACATTTATAAAATTCCCACCTGCATATGAAGACAAAAACTTGTTAAAGTCTTCTTGTTCTTTCTCAACATCACCGTAGATAGCTGCAGCCTTGGCTAGAATGTTCTCATTGATGTTCTGAATGTTTCGGTTCCATAATTACAACAGTCTTCAGCCAACTTTGTTCCTAACATGTTACAGATTACATTAAAAAAACATGTAGTCACAATCAAAGCTAAGGCCAACACCGAACACTTCTAAAAGTACCTGCTTCAATGTGTCTGAGCCCTGTAGGATATGGGCTGAGACCCCCTACAAGGTCCATCAAATGAAGAACCCCAGCCGACATCTTTATCCGTGCGGCCCAACTGCTCCGAAAGGGACGCGACGAGAAAGACGGACAAACCGGACAAAAGTCAAACGAGAACGATTCTACTGTCCTGAAAGGGACAGAACGGAGGAGTCGGACAACTAGTACGAGAGTCAGACAAGGACGAAAGAGACGTTCCTACTCTCGCCACTAGTTAGGCCCAACTGAAGACTACGGCCCAAGAAGACATGGACTAGGGCGAACGACCCGACGAGGATTATAAGAGGAGAGCAGGGAGCAAGCAGGAGGACATTCACACTCAGACATACTCACTACAGCGGCTAGTTCTAGGGCTTCCTCGCTTTCTTAGATACTCGCCGCCTTGTACTCCACCGGACGCTCTACAAGCTCCGGCTAGCTTGTCACTCTTTTTATCTCTTTGTAACCTCTCAGTCCAGATCTAATAAAAGAACGTCTTTGTTCATCCCACCTCTCTTTTATTGTATCCTAAACCGTTCTAGGCACGAACAATTGACGCCCACTGTGGGGCTACAGAACAAAGTAACGTTATCGTAGATCTAGGCATGCCTGACGACGACAACGTCTCTGGCGCTTCCGGGGAGGAGGCCGCTCCGACCCTAGAGCCCATAACCCCTCTTCCGGCCGACTTCATGAACTCCGTCTTGACACGCTTCGCACAACAAGACGAGATCCAGAAGGCGACTCAAGTGCAGCTCGCTAACCCGATAGCAGAACTTACAGCCGCTCCGGTCGGCCAAACGAGCAACACTCACCCCTTCCGACGTCATCTCTTCAACTCAAACCCAACGGCGCCGGTAGCCGACCACGTCTCGGAAGGGTCAGATCCTAGTGATGCCCTCGCAGCTGAAACCGCCATCCCGGTCCAGACCCCGCGACGGTACGCGAAATCGCCGAACTCAAACTCAACCTCCAGCAGATGAGTTCCACCATTCACAAGGTGACCAGTGCGGCTCCTCAAATCGAGAGCGTTCTCGCCTCCACGGAGCGTACCCTGTTTAGCTGCACCCTTACGAACGTCAACTTCAGGAAGATTGAAAAGATACGTCCCCCGCAGTACAAGCCGGGCGGCGACCCCGTCGAGCACATAACGGCGTTCAATATAGCGATGGCGAGTGCACGTTTACCCAACGAAGAGAAGGACGCCGCATACTGTCAACTGTTCATGGAGACGCTCCACGACCAAGCGCTGACCTGGTTCTCGGGATTAGCAGAGAACTCTATCAACAGCTTCAGGGACCTCACGTCCGCCTTCCTGAAGACCTATATCATCTTTACGAGGCGCGAGGCTACGGCGTCCAGCCTATGGAACAATCCAAGGATCAGAGCCTCCGAGAGTTCATGGAACGCTTCAAGTCGGTTGTCTCCAAGATCGACATACCCGACCATATCGGCATCGACGCTCTCATGAACACGCTTCAAGTCGATTCAAAATTCCGAGAAGATCTATACCGCAGCCCGTCCACGTCACTGCAGGATGCTATAGCGCGCTCCCATAACTTCGTCCGCATGTAGGAAGACACGAGAGCCATAATGGGTAAGCAAAGCACATCCAAGCCCGCAACGACTAAAGCCGCTGACTCAAAGCCGGAGCAGCGTCAACACGCCCCTGGTGATAAGAACGTCTCCAAGAGTGGTCTCATGTTCGTCGTCGACGAGAACAACAAACCAGTCACCAGCTTTACCGTGCGGGGCGAGCCTTGGAACGTGTACAACCGCGAGACCGCCATAGCCACTAGCGCGACTAACCCCGTCTGTGTGGCTCAACCCGCTCCACCTGCTGCAGCCGGATCCTCACGAGGAACCGACCACACCAAACATTGCAAATTTCATGACGTGAAAGGACACGACACCACTGAGTGCAAGACGTTGTACGTCCAGTTCCTCGCGAGCGTCGAAAGCGGCGATTTGAAGGTCACGCCTCCTAAGTCTAAGCCGAAATCCGGTAAAAGCTGGTCAAAAAACAAAGAAAAGCGCGTGCAGCGACAGGCGAGCGGCAAAGCCAGCGACAAACGTAGAAGCGACGATAAACCTACCGACGACGCGGACAACGAAGCCTCTTCCGCAGACGAAGATCAACCAACGAACCGCCAGCGTATCGAAGTTATACGCTCCCAGCCGTCCGAGTCGTCGGATGACGAGGACGACCGTACGATCCACTCGGAAGACCTCAGGAACGTCCTCAAGCGGAAGGCGGCTCAAGACGTCAGCAAGAATGATCTCCGTTCCCAACTCAATAACTGTGAGACGCGACGCCGAAGCAGTGCGGCTTCAGAGTTAAGCCCCCCACTGTCGCCGATCAAATCTATTACTGATCTCAGAGATAAGCTCAATGCCAACTCGGTCGACTTGCGTGCCCGACTCAATCGATCAAAATCCACCGATCTATGGCGTCGGCTCGAGCGTCTCCCCAAGGCGATACCCCAGGAGCCGATCGACCACGAGGTCTCAACCGACCTTCGACGCTCTTGGACGTCAAGAGAGCCGCCTCACGACCAAGGCTTAACGTCATCATGGGTGGCTCCCCTCCTTGCGGTGATTCCGTCCGTTCCGTCAAAGAATACCGCCGACAGGCTACGACGTCGCAGCGATGGCCCGTGAAGTCCCCGAGTCATCACCCTATCAACTTTTCCCCATACGACTTGCACTGCATCCACGTCCCACATAACGATCCCCTGCTCGTCGTCATTCGTATCGGTGAGTTCGACGTCACCAAAGTACTCATCGACACCGGAAGCTCGGTCGACCTCATCTTCCGCGAGACACTCGTCAAAATGGGAATCGACTTCTCCGACGTCAAGCCGTCCACCCGGACCTTAACCGACTTCAACGGTTCTTCGGAAACAATACTTGGCACCATTCGAGTCCCAGTTCGTGCGGGTGGAGTGACTTGGTCGGTTAAGTTCGCTGTAGTAAGCACTAAGGCACCCTATCATGTAATACTTGGCACGCCGTGGTTGCATTCAATGCAAGCCGTTCCGTCTACATACCACCAATGCCTCAAGTTCCCCAGAGTCGACGGAGCAATCCGAACTATCCGCGGCGACCAGCGAGCCGCACGAGACCTCTTGATCGCGACCGTTAAACTGCAGCAGTCGTCTTCCCTTGTCAATGCGGTCTCCCCGTCGATCACGAAAGTCTGCCCTCAGAAGGAGGAAGTCTTCGAGATGCCGATCGACGACTCCGAACCGAGCCAGACAGTACGCATCGGAGCATACCTAGCCGACGACGTCCAACAAGCGATCTTCGCCTTCCTCAAAGAGAATATGTCGACTGTCGCTTGGTCCATGGCAGATATGAAGGGAATCGACCCAACAATCACAACACATGAGTTGAACGTCGATCCCGCGTTTAAACCGATCGGCCAGAAGAGGCGGAAGCTAGGACCCGATCGGACAAAAGCGGTGAACGAGGAAGTCGAGCGACTACTTGGGGCTGGTTCAATCACCGAAGTCTGCTATCCCGAATGGTTAGCCAACCCCGTCGTCGTCAAACAGAAGAATGGGAAGTCGGGCGTCTGCGTCGACTTCACCGACCTCAATAAGGCGTGCCATAAAGATAGTTACCCGCTCCCCAGCATCGATCGACTAGTCGAGTCGACTCCAGGGAACGAAATGCTCACATTTATGGACGCATTTTCCGGCTATAATCAAATAATGATGCATCCCGACGACCGTGAGAAGACAGCATTCATCACAGACAGAAGGACCTACTGCTACAAGGTTATGCCATTCGGCCTGAAGAACGCCGGAGCCACCTACCAGCGACTTGTCAACCGAATTTTTGCTGACAAGCTCGGTAAAACCATGAAGGTCTACATAGACGACATGCTTGTCAAGTCACTGCACGCTAAAGACCACCTCGGCCACCTGCGCGACTATTTCGAAGTCCTCAATAAATACGGGATGAAGCTCAACCCAGCCAAGTGCACTTTCGGAGTCTCATCAGGAGAGTTTCTCGGCTATATCGTCACTCAGCGGGGCATCGAGGCTAATCCGAAGCAGATATCTGCAGTACTCGACCTACCAAGTCTAAAGAACAACCGAGAAGTTCAGCGGCTCACGGGACGCATTGCAGCCTTGAACCGCTTCATCTCCCGGTCGACCGACAAGTGTCTCCCCTTCTACGACCTCTTGCGCGGAAACAAGAAGTTCATCTGGGACGACGCATGCGAAGAGGCGTTCTCCCAGCTAAAGAAGTATCTTACCACTCCACTCGTTCTAGCTAAACTTGAAGAAGGATATGTTCTGTCCCTCTACATCGTCGTTTCTAGCGCCACGGTTAGCAGGGTCCTCATCAAAGAAGACCTGGGGGAGCAGAAGCCGATCTTCTACACTAGCAGACGGATGACAGGGCCTGAGACTCGATACCCGACCCTTGAAAAGATGGCGCTCGCAGTGGTTGAAGCCGCCCGGAAGTTGCGTCCATACTTTCAATCACATTCAGTCGAGGTACTCACGGATCAACCGCTTCGCACCGTCTTCCAGAACACCAATAGAGCCGGGAGACTAACAAAGTGGGTTGTCGAACTCAGCGAGTTAGATATCACCTTCAAAAATCGGACCGCAGCAAAGGGTCAAGTCTTAGCCGACTTCCTAATCGAGCTAGCACCGGAACTCGAGCTCGACCTGCTGCTTCCCAGCCAGAACTGGATTGTCCATGTCGACGGATCCTCCACAAACAAGGGTTCTGGCGCCGGAGTGCAACTTCAATCCCCGACTGGTGAATTAATCCGTCAGTCGTTCAGCTTCGGCTTCCCAGCATCGAACAACGAGGCCGAATCTGAGTCACTGATCGCCGGCTTACGACTCGCAAAGGCAGTCAACGCTAGACGCCTGAGCGCCTATTGCGATTCGCAGTTAGTCGCCAGCCAATTCAACGGCGACTACGATGCCCGCAATGACCGTATGGACGCCTACCTTCGCGTCGTCCAGGACCTCGCCAAAGAGTTTGAATTCTTCGAGCTTACCAAGGTCCCACGTGGCAACAATGTCTGCGCCGACGCCTTAGCCGCATTAGGGAGCAAGCTGCGCGATCAGGTGAAGCGGACCATCCCAATTCACCGCATTGAAGAGCCAAGTATCAACATCCTCGTCGAGACGCCTCCCCTAGTCGCTACTGTCGACGCGACGTCGCAACACGCGGACTGGCGATTGGAATTCATCAATTATTTTACGAACGGTATCTTGCCAATGGAGAAATGGGAGGCCAGAAGACTTAAGAGGCGCGCGGCTCACTACCCACTCATCGGCGACGACCTCTTTCGTTACAACGCGAGTAAAGTCGCCCTCCGATGCATAGACGGAGATGAAGTTCGACGCGTTCTAGCTGAAATCCATGAAGGCGCAGGAGGCAACCATTCAGGCGGATGTGCGTTAGCGCTCAAAGTCAGAAACCAAAGTTTCTTCTGGCCAACGCTCAATGCCGACTGCGAGTCCTACGCCCGACGTTGCGACAAGTGCCAACGTCATGCACCGGCCATCCATTGCCCTACTGAGCTCCTACAAACGTCCACCCCACCCTACCCTTTCATGCGTTGGGCTATGGATATCATAGGTCCCATGGTCTATTCCCGCCAACGTCGTTTCATTTTGGTCCTTACTGATTACTTCACCAAATGGATTGAAGCCGAAGCCTACGCGCAGGTGACGGATAAGGAGGTTCGCGGTTTCGTATGGAAGAACATCATCTGTCGCTACGGCCTTCCATATGAGATCGTCACCGATAACGGCTCCCAGTTCATGTCGGGAAACTTCAAAGACTTCTGCGGAAAGTGGAACATCTGTTTAAGCCCTTCGACTCCCCGACACCCGCAGGGGAACGGCCAAGCCGAATCCTCTAACAAGTTAATTATGGACGGCATTAAAAAACGTCTTGACCTGAAGAAAGGCCACTGGGTCGATGAGCTCGACGGAGTCCTGTGGAGCCATCACACGACACCGCGGGGGCGACTAAATCTACACCTTTCTCTCTCGCGTACGGCGTTGAAGCTATGGCTCCTGCGGAGGTGAACGTTGCTAGCCTCCGACGCTCTAAGATGCCCGAACACATCAAACTCAACGAGTCGATGCTCCTTCACGCTCTCGACGAACTCGAAGAACGTCGCGACCAGGCTCTGCTCCGGATTTAAAACTATCAACACCAAGTCGAACGTTACTACAACAAGAAGGTCCGGGCACGACCTTTGGAACTTGGTGATCTCGTCTTACGCGAAGTGTTTGAGAACACTAAGGAAGTAAACGCCGAAAAGCTCGGCACGAGATGGGAAGGACCCTATAAAATCGTTAAGGTCATCAAACCCGACGTCTACCGCCTCCAAACCTTCCAAGGAGATGAAGTCCCCAGATCTTGGAACTCGAAGCACCTCCGTCGCTACTACCCGTAAAGCATTGCAGAGTCGGACGAGTAAAAACGACTGACGTCCTTCTTACCCGTCCGGTTCCAACAGCACGTTTGATGGATACCATCTTTCGTAAAAAAAAAAAAAAAAAAAAAAAAAAAAAAAAAAACCGCCACTTTTACTCGGGTAAATCGAACTACGAACGGCTTGATCCTCTCCCGAGGTACGTAGACAGCCTTAACCGGTGCAGCTGTAACAACACTAAAGTCCAAACTTTGTTGAGATCCATCAGGGTCAAGGCGACATCCACACACGGACGCTCGCACTCACCAGTTAGCCGGGCGACATCTACGCTCGCAATCAAACGACCAGCTAGAAAGTCGAATCCATATCGTCAATAAAAAAACGAACGTTTGGCCAACAAACTCGTAACCCGGATGTTGTCCGATTTGGAACCTTCTTCTTTCGATTATGCACATCGATCCCCCTAGTCTCCCCGAGATAAATGATGTTTTATTCATAAGGGAAGCACCCAATGCGTTCACGGCGCGGCTTGACAAGCTTGAAGATAAACTTCCGACAAACATTCAGTCATATTTTGTGGCAAAAGATCAGAGAGTTAAAAGCATCAAATTAATATCTGAGACAAAAGAGGATCCGACAACAACGAACTTAGCAAGGCTTCCAAAAACAAAAAGATGAAACATTATCCTTAACGGGTAAATAGAAATACAACAACTTGATAAACTTAAGGAGAAAGCTCTCTCTGAACGGACGGGTCTTGAATCTGATCCGCTGCTACAACGGATTGGTTCGCATCCTGACTCGCGACGGTCTCCTCCTCGGCCTTGCCCTCCGGAGCCGCGCCGTTTCCTCCACCCGTCTCAGCAATAGTTGCTGTTTGGTCACTTGGCGGGAAATATGACTGATCCACCTGATTTTGCTCCTCGGATGGCTTCGATAGATCTCGCCCCTCGGACGACCCCCCGATCGAGCCTCCTCCAACTTGTGTATCATCCTCAGAAGACGAATCAGACACATCGATAGCCGGCCCCAGAACAACCTCCTTTGGGATGGCTTCCTGAGCTTTGGAAGGATCTTCGGACGGAGATAGAGCCCCAGATAAAGGCTCCTTCGACTGACCCGATGAACCGCCTCCCAGAGTGTTGAGAGGAGTCTGGAGTTGAGAAGCAGTCTTGGAGCTGATCAAGTCGTCGTTAGACCCGTACGGATCCAACGTAGCTATGACCTCCTCATTAACAAACCTGGAGGGAAGAACAAGCGGGGATAGCTTCAGGTCTTCATCCGACAATGGAAGCACCTCGCCTAGTCGCACGACCTCGGCCCTATGTTGGACCTCCTCACCCGCAAAAATGTCGATAAGTTCGTGAGTAACCTCTAGATTCTCAACCTTAATCGCCTCGAGACACTTCTTTGTCCCGGCCGCCTGGTTCAGCAAACTGTTCGCGTTGTCGGAGAGATCACGCTGGGCCAAATGCGCTCGAACACGCTCAAGGCAGCGATTGAGCTTGTCGGTCATCGCAGCTTGAACTCGGACCCTTTCCCGGCTTACTTCCAACGACCGCGAGTCCCGCAGCCGATTCCTCTCTGCAATCAGCTTCTTCGTCACAGCATCCCTCTCTGCTTGCAGCTCAGACTTTTCTTTCATCAGTTTAGCATTAGCTTCCTCGAGAGCTGCTTTCTCGCGAGACAGTTCCTTCTTAATCGCACGATCAGTCTCAAGCGCTCATTGCAGCTCCTCAAACTTAACTCGGAGAACCTCCTTATCCTTGGTGACCTTTTCAACGAACTTTTTCTGCTCGTTCTGAAGACGATCAATAACTCCGGCTCTTGCGTTTGCAAGCTTCGTTGCAGCTCCCAACTCCGCCATCGTCTGCTTCAGGGCAGTATCGTACTTCTCGACCAAGGAATTTGCGCTCTCGTCGGCCTAGTCGTCCGCAACAAGAATACCCGAAGAAGTTAGATACTCGGAGGGAATTAAAACACTCAAAGAAGTATTTATAATGTGAACATACCATTCTACTCGCGTGCGCAGCCTTTATGTAGTCGTCCCGAAAGACAAGGTCTCCCACCGGAGGCAACCTCCTAAAGCCACCTCTGATCTGCTGAGAAAACTCCGCGCACTTCTCCGGATTAAGTACCAAGGGGGTCCCTTTGTTGTAGGAAAAAGACACGCGGTCCACAAAATCTAGTCCGGTTTGCACACCAATCGAGCCTTCGGACAGACTGGGCCGACGAACAGCAGTCGCGCTGTCCTGAACCGGAAGTGCACGCGAGCCGCCCGAAGAGTCACGAACTTCGACCAAAGGAAGCACAACAGGTGGGCTACGATTCCCAACCCCATCATCGTCGCGCGACTCGCACACATCCGCGGGCAGATGCTCAGAAACTGGGGACTTGCTCGCTTGTTTAGTAGACTTCTTCTTTTTCTTCTTTGGTTTCTTCTTCGGACTCTCTTCCGGGGGATCACTACCAGGATCCTTCGCAGTTTGACCCGAAGGCAGATCAACAGGACCCTCGCAGTAGCCGGAGGAGTCACGCTCGTCGCGCGACCTCTTTTTCTTTTTTTGACTTCAAATTCTTAGAGGAGTTGTCGAGCTGAGCAGGTTCATCTAGAGAAGCCGCCCTCTTTTCGGCGGACACCTTCTTCGATACGATTCTCTTCTGAGATTTCTTCTTTGAAGGATTAAGTGCCTGAGAACCCACATCGACGTTCTGGTCGATCGGGTCGGGATGCTCAGATACGTGGGAACCGCTCCCACCAGATTTAGCCGACGCACCTTTACTCGATGACTTCTTCAGCGACTGGAGTTTTCCTTTGAGAAGAGCACTAAGATCCGGCTTCATAGACATCATGCGTGCTTCCCTCAACAACTTCTGCTGTTTCTTAGTAAAAAGAGTCAGACGAGTCTTCCGCGTGCCGACTTCTAAAGGATACCTCGATTCCCAATCGACTACACAATCAACAAACAATCACATGTTTAGTATCATGGCCTGCGAGTCAAGATAGTCGGAATAGTCGGAGGAAACATTACCTCTTGCTATTCGAGCTTGCCTACGACGGATCCACTCGCGACTCAGAGCCGGCCAGTTCAAATGACTCTGGGTTGCAATCTCTTGTGCCGTCTCAAAGAATTGCTCCGGATATGCTATTGTGTACGGATGTCGACCTGCAAAGCAAAACAAACGTGGTAAGTATCCAAGTGAGAAGGTGAGACACAGAGACGCTACATTGCTACCATAGTCTAAATTCCATAAGACCGGGAAGTCGTCTTCAATGGACTCAGCAAAAGCATGTTTATCGACCTTGATGTAAAAATAAGAACGCTGCCAGTCTTTCGTCTTGCCAATCTGACCGCTCAGTATGTTATAACTCGAGCGCATCTTCGCTGAAAACAGGCCATTCTTCTCATCCTTAATAGAGGTCAACTCCTCAAAGACCCTCACGCTCATCGCAACATCAAGCTCGGCGACTAAAACCATCACCATAACCATGTTCTTAACCGAACCAATCTTCAACTGGCTGATGGCAATCCCTCGTCTCCGAACGTAAGACGTAAGCAGACGCGGGATAGGGAACCATAGCTTCGCATCCTCTTCGAAATATGATTCATATATAAACTGGTAGCCGACCGGAGGAGACCATGGTCTCTGTTCGGGAGTTGGAATCAAGTAAATCACCCCAACACCGTCAAAACGCTGCAACAATCTCCTAACAGAGCTGTGAGTCGACTTGGTCCCGAAGACGTTCTTAAACCGCTGGCCTTCCCTCCAAGGATCCCACAGAAAGTCGGGAGGAATAGCAGGCAGCTCCTCGAAGACATCCCCCGATCGATACACGGTCTGATTGCAGATGATCAGATCAAACCGGGGAAATCGGTGCCTTTACCACAACGATTGAGGACTCAGGTTCGGCGGCTCCGAGTCCGAATCCGATCGATTAGAGATGTCTTCCCGATCGGACTCGCTACTCGCCTGACTCGAGTCGTCCCCATCGCTCTTTTCCTCCTCCGCGGAGGAATCCTTGCCGTTTCTTTCCCCCTCTACCCGCTCGGCTTCACTACCCGATCCGGTCGAACCGTCCTCCTCGCTCTCTTCTCTTTCTGCACTAACATACTCTGCGACCCGCTTGGCTCCACTACCCGAGCCAACAGAATCGCCTTTCCCGCTCTCTTCGCTAGCAGCGGGTGAATCAACATCCATTGGATCGAGTAGAGCCTCTCGATGAACTAAACTAAACTCTTCCAAGGGACTCCCCCTAGCCGTAACGTCGCCTGGCGGATCTACAGAAGAAGCAACCGCTTTCCCCTTTTCTGCGTGGGATAACCTAACCGCGGAGGACATACTGACACTAAGGAAGACGATCCAGCCGACGAGTCTCAGGAGATGCAATCTGGCGTGTCGCGGGACTTAGAGAGAGAAACGGCAAAATATAGAGAGAAGGGAGAGGAAAATATACCTGAGATGCAGAGAAGAATGACAAAAGCACATGAGAGCTATCTATTTATAGCAAAGGACGAGGCACGGTTTCCAACCGCATTAATTATGCCTAAAAAGGCCTAATTAATCTTAAAAACCCATCATCACTTTTGTTAACCACCCGGTTTACATGCCAAATCGGGAAAATCGGTCGTCATCAAACCGTAGGACACAGTTTACCCCAAACCGGGTTTTATGTAATCAAGAGAAAACCGGCGAAAGAACAAAAGAGGCAGAGTCTTCGAGCGACTAACGAGGCCCTACAAATGACGACTAAGAAAGGTAGCAACCCTGCTCCAGACGGGTTGGGTTAGCGACTAAACATGTCGTCTCGTTAGTAGAACTTTCCACGTTGTCACCATAATAAGACAAACAACGCTATGGGTCGACGAATAAACGCGCAAGTCTTCCCATTTCCGACACGCGTATTAGCCGATCGACTGGTAACGTCGGCCTATCAGTTAACTCTCTACGTCATCGCAATAATAGGTGAGCAATGCCCTGGCCGCATGAACAAACACTTTAGCCTCTCTATCTCAAACACACATATTAGTCGACCGACTAAACATGTCATCCAAACCCTCTCAAGAAGCATCGTTAGTCAGACGAGTAAACGCGTTTGCTTCCCAAACTTGACCATCCGATCTAGCCGATCGGCGAGGCACGCCGCGAATCAAACACACATATTAGTCGACCGACTAAACATGTCATCCAAACCCTCTAAAAAAGCATCGTTGGTCAGACGAGTAAACGCGTTTGCTTCCCAAACTTGACCATCCGATCTAGCCGATCGGCGAGGCACGCCGCGAATCAAACGAATAGAATGGACAGAGAGCATGAATAGCGGATCGGATAGACATGTCCGTCATCGTGTCGAGGTTTCGTGACCCGATCACAGCCGATTGACTAAGAATGCTCAACCACTAACCTGAATCTTACCGAAAACGAGTCCTAGCGGCATGCTCGCACCGGACTTCATCATATGAACAAACCTGGTCTTAAAATCCACCCAAGAGCCTTCGAACGACTCTTGCATAGACTTGGGGGGACATATTGTAGGATATGGGCTGAGACCCCCTACAAGGCCCATCAAATGAAGAAGCCCGGCCGACATCTTTACTCGTGCGGCCCAACTGCTCCGAAAGGGACGCGACGAGCAAGACGGACAAACCGGACAAAAGTCAAACGAGAACGATTCTACTGTCCTGAAAGGGACAGAACGGAGGAGTCGGACAACTAGTACGAGAGTCAGACAAGGATGAAAGAGACGTTCCTACTCTCGCCACTAGTTAGGCCCAACTGAAGACTACGGCCCAAGAAGACATGGACTAGGGCGAACGACCCGACGAGGATTATAAGAGGAGAGCAGGCGCAAGCAGGAGGACATTCACACTCAGACATACTCACTACAGCGGCTAGTTCTAGGGCTTCCTCGCTTTCTTAGATACTCTCCGCCTTGTACTCCACCGGGCGCTCTACGAAATCCGGCTAGCTTGTCACTCTTTTTATCTCTTTGTAACCTCTCAGTCCAGATCTAATAAAAGAACGTCTTTGTTCGTCCCACCTCTCTTTTATTGTATCCTAAACCGTTCTAGGCACGAACAAGCCCGATAGAAGAAAATGTCTCAGCTGCTTTAATAAAGCTCTCTCTGGAACTCCTGTAAGTGAGCAACAATATTCTTGCAGATCAAACAATCAACAACTCTAATACAAAAGCAAGAACAAGAAGTCAATTGACCTTAGCGGAACGAGTAGAGCGGTAAAGCTTCTCGAGCTGATGATGCCTTTGCATCTCGAGCTCATCGAACACCATTACATCTGAGCTTTCATAGCCTGTCCCATGCACTGGACTGCTTGATCACAGCCTACGCCCCCCCCCCCCCCCCCCATTACCACACACACACACACACACACAACACGGATCATCAATTCACCAATGTTGTGTAAGCAAAACAACTCTCTATAATACTAATATACAGATCAAATTGCTTGAAACAGAGAACATGAAATTGGTATATATAGCTTGCAAGATCAAACACCTAAGATTCTGATATCATTAAATTGAAATTGAAGACACTGACGTAGCGAATCTGTAAGATGCTATTACATACCAGTTGTTGCTTAGCGACTTGGTCTCTGAGCTTACTCGCTTGTATTCTGAACGCGTCCATTGTTGTCACTTCTCTTGAAAAAATACGATCGAATAGGGGTCTGAGAGAGAGGGAGAGTAGGAAGTCTCACTACGATCGGACAAGTTTAGAAACTGACAAAACAGAACAGGTCTGATTCAGAGATGGTAGAAATGTATGTTCGTTCTTCTTAGTCACTACTTAGGAGACTCGTTGAACATTTCACCCATGGGATCGATACTCCGGAGAGTTCCTTTGCAAAGTAATCGGTATACCTTTATAACAGCTCATCCTCATGCTGAATTCGTCGGAGATCTTCGGTCGACGATAGGTATAATTGAAAAGTGGTATAAGAAACAAATTTAGGTTAAAATTAATGAAATGAAGGGTAATAGTATTTTTTTCTATTAAAAATTTAGTGTATTAAAAATTTAGTGGTAAAGTTGGTTAAGGTATAATTGAAAAGTGGTATAAGAAAATTTGTATTTTTGACAATTTCTCTTCACACAAGTTAACTTTATTCTAAATCTCCTAGTTATTATTTGCGAAGTGATTTTGCCACATGTCTTTTCTACAGTCAGTTTCACAAAAAAATGATGACATGACTACTAAAATTGATGACATGTCTTCGAAAAATATGACATAGATTATTACATTAACTGTTAATTATATTTTTCGTAAATATTTTAAAATATGGTAATAACTTAAACATTACATTTAACATTGATATTTATTTTTGGTAATTTTTTTTTAAATATGGTAATATCTCATACATCATCTAAAAATAAATATATTCATATATAAAATTACAAATTTCGAAATGTTATTTTATTTTATTTTCTATAATTATAAAATTTGATTACAAAAGCTTTCGAAATTACTACAGTTTAAAAAATAGATATCTAAACGTAAAATTATTTGTTTCTTATATATATATATATATATATATATATATACACAAATTTTCTGAATATTGTCTAGTTTAAAATTTTGGTAATTATAAATTTTATATCATTTTTTAGTATTATATAAATTAATGTAATTTGTGAAAAAAATAAAAATTGATTTAATATATTTAACCAATATAAATAGATAGAAAATAATATCTAAGATTATAATTTAACTATATAGATATATATACTTCAATATATTTAAAAAAACCAAAACCATTTTATCTTAATTAAATATTTAACTAAATAAAATCAATATCAAAATATTGGTAAAAAATAATAAAATTTATAATATTTTATAAATTTTATTTTTAAATATAAATTAAATTTTGAAAAATTTCTTACTGCACATGGTGCAGGAAAACACCTAGTCTTATTATATTGTAATTATATATATATATATTTATATTCTCTTATAAAATAGATAAATTATATTATAGAGATGGATTTGCTCCAATGTGTGATTATGCAATATATTTTCTTTATTTTTAGAGAAAAATATAGAGATATGATATTTTGTTTATAAATAAAGTGATGAAAATGTCATTCCGTAACATTTTTTCTTTAAAATATAGAAACTCTATATCAGAATCATACAATGGAGAGATTCACATTTATAATAGAATTCTATTTTACGAAAAAAGATAGAAAAATATATAAAGCTGAGAACTGGAGATATTTTAAATATGAATAAACCATACATATCAAAATATATAAATGCTAACAAATGCACAAAAAAAAATTAAATTCTACAGTGACAACACAAAACATTACTAAATTATCATGGAAGCATTATAATATGTTTGAACAAGAAGAATTAAATAGAAAATTAATACAAATATACATTAAATTAAGATCTTAAGAAAGTGCATGACGTTGTCATAAACTCAAATGGCTTGATTCAACTTTTAAATTCTTTATATTTTGCTTTATTTTGTATTTTTTACATTGAATTCAATTTGAATTTTCGAGAATAGCTATTTTCTCTAACCTTATGTATAAAGTTGCTAAAAACTCATTTCACTTATGCGACATGACTGTTAAAATAAGAGTACTAACCAAAACTTATGTGAGAAAAGTAATTTTTATACCTTGAATAATTTCACACCAATATATACAAAATCATACAATGAAATTAATACATTAATCAAAACCCATACAACGCATGGATCCATATCTAGTATAATATAATACAGATTCTACGGATAATGATAAAAATAATCAGTTTTCAATAATATTTGAATAGAATATTTGAAAATATTCAGTTTTTTTATTTATTAAATCGATTTAAAAAAAACGTTATTTAATGGGAAGAAAATATTTGGTAATATTTTGTTTTCATACATGAATAATATATTTTATCATAATATTAAATATATCTAAATACATAATAATAATTTATCAATTGTAGTTACGAATTTCAGTTATAACAATATATTTTATAAGATATTTAAATATATCTAAATACATTATAATTATTTTTGCGTTTTATGTTATTAGTTATTTTAATTATAATAACATATTGTATTATAATATTAAATATATCTAATTACATTATAATGATTTATTAATTATAACTACAAATTTCAGACATTAATATATTTATAGTTTTAGACAACAGAAGAAATGCGTACAAGAGATCTTCCACATGGTGCAAGTAAATCTGGTCAGGAGTGGATCTTCGTAAGACGGCTGAGATGATGCAGTTAGTGGTAGATCTCATAAGGCAGATAGTATTGTCAGGTGACGAATCATTTATATAATTCTTCTCATAGTTGCAATGTCATAATAAATCAGCGCTGAAAAATTATAAATTTCAAATTTAAATTTTGATTTATTAAAAAAACATATTTGGAAATATTTTGTTTCCATATATGAATAATATATTTTATCACAATATTAAATACATCTTAATACATTATAATGATTTATTTATTGTGATTACAAGTTTCAGTTATAATCATATATTTTATAAGAATTTAAATATATGTAAATAAATTATTAAACATGATTTAGATATATTTAGGCTTTTTGTATTTTAGTATATTTATAAAATTACTTTACTTAAAATTTATATTTTAATATTTGACAATTGTTTTATTAATTATATTTTCGAATTTTTAATTGCAATTAAGGGCGATAATGCAATTTTAAAAATTATTTAGTCTAATAGGACATAAACATATGATATTAGTCTAATGGGTCATTGTTATCATTTTTTGGCCAAAAGAACAATTTTCCCAAAAAACTGTAGATAAAGTATTTATGTTTTTGCAAAGAATTGTAAAAAGCTTTTGTCTACTCTTGTCTAATAGTAACATTTACACTCGCTTCTCTCACCTTCTTCTAATGTAACTAATCAAATATATATATATAACTAATGAAATGAACCTAATTAATATGAATTATAGAAGAAGAGTTTTTGATTTATTATCATAGAATTTTTGTGAATATCTAAAAATTATGATAACCTCTTCTTCCGATATATGTCATAATCTTAATAGAATATTTAAATATTTATAAAAAAAAAAATATTTGAGAAACGTTCTCTCTTTTTTATTTTGCAAAAGAGAAACTTTCTTTTTCTAGTGGGATTTGCTCTATTCACTCTTTAAATCGCAGCCATCCACATCTTCGCTTACATCTTCCGGTTAAACCCCAACATTCTCTTTTTCTCTTTCTGATGGAAAAACCCGTGCTTGAAGCATGGAGATCCGACCCGGCCTTCCGACCGCCTGAGACGCCATTAGAGCTTATTGAGTTTCTCTCTCGCTCCTGGAGCGTCTCAGCTTTCGAGGCCTCTAAGGCGCTTGCTC
Source organism: Hirschfeldia incana (assembly GCA_026261945.1). Taxonomy (NCBI): domain Eukaryota; kingdom Viridiplantae; phylum Streptophyta; class Magnoliopsida; order Brassicales; family Brassicaceae; genus Hirschfeldia; species Hirschfeldia incana. Next base: position 6,310,422 of record JABCMI010000013.1, on the reverse strand, counting down.
AGTTGACGATCTTAGGAGACAACACCGTCAAACTCGAAGAGAGGTCTATCACAGGCGGAGAGATCGAGGAGAACAGTCTCATCCCCGGGAACCCTTTCTCCTTCGCTTCCTTTGTAACTTCTGAGAGGGTCATGGACCGTATCTTATCTCAGTCTGTCAGTATACTTCTTTCCTTTTCTCTTCATTCTATTATTGTTTATGGCCTGGGGGTCTGAGGTTAAAAAGAAAACAGACCATTTCAAGACAAAACTAAGAACGTTGACAAAAATCCCTTCTGTCCAGATTCTCCATTACTAAAGTACATATCATGCGCAATAATTTCTAATTATACACTCTTCCTTAATAAAACTGAAATGATTTTCTAAAACACTCATTTTCCTGGGTCCCTCTATGCATTATCACAAACGTTTTGAGTTTTTAAGAGTCAAAAAGCTAACAACTCACTGTTGTTTATTTGTCTTCATTCTTTTAATTCGGTTTCTTGTCTTTATATTTCGTTTCGCAGCAAGAAGTGTCGCCACGAACATCTGGTCAGCTTTCTCACAGCAGCGGTCCCCTCAACGGTTGTTTAACTGGCGGTACTCCAATTTCAACGCCGGTAATGGACGACATTCAGGTAAAACATTTTCACTAATGTTTTTCTACGTTATAGCGTTTCTTTCCATGCATATGTTTTTATTTATAAAATTTATGTTATATTTACGCCAACGTACCTAGATATTATAACATCTTATTTACAAACAACTTTCATCAGTCTTTGTGCCGAACTAAACTTACTATGATCAAACACCAATACACAGAACTTCAACTCTCAGTTCCGCTCGACTGCCAACACTCCGGGCCCTATCACAGCGAGAACCACACAGTCTAAGACGGTGGGTCGCTTGATAAAAGACCGGAAAGAGAAAAAGAAGGAAGAGACGCGAGCACAAAACGCGCAGATTCACGCCACTGTATCTGTAGCTGGCGTGGCCGCAGCAGTGGCTGCAATCGCGGCTGCAACGGCGGCTTCTTCTAGCACCGGGAAAGATGAGCAGATGGGTAAAACGGACATGGCCGTGGCTTCTGCTGCAACCCTTGTGGCAGCTCAGTGCGTGGAGGCTGCGGAGGTTATGGGAGCTGAAAGGGACTATGTAGCCTCCGTAGTTAGCTCCGCTGTCAACGTTCGATCCGCTGGAGATATCATGACATTAACAGCCGGAGCATCCACAGGTTCTTTCTAGTTTTTTTTTTTTAAATTTATTTTTTCGGTCCATTAACTTTTTGTTAATTTGACTCAACTAAACTTCATTACTGAATCAAGTACTTGCATTATTGTTTCAGAACTCAGGATGTTTTTTTTCTTCTATTTATCATATTCTAAAAATGTATTTTGTTTGTTTGTGGCACAGCGTTAAGAGGAGTGGCTACATTGAAGGCAAAGGCGACTAAGGAGGTGTGGAACATTGCATCAGTTATTCCAATGGATAAAGGAATTAATCCTGGAGGTTTCAGCAATGTTGATAGTAACGTTAACGCTAGCAATGACAGCTCAAGCAGTAGCCATAGTGGCGAGTTTTTATCGGAAGATAATTTCTTGGGACATTGCAGCAGAGAATGGCTTGCAAGAGGTTGCCAACTCCTCAAACGCACTCGCAAAGGTACAAACGCAAATCTGTTATTAACAGTACTTCTCTGGTTGTAATATGAAGTGAGAGTTTGTTTCTTGGATCATTTGTTTTGTCTAATGTCATCGTTTTGGCAGGTGATCTTCATTGGAAAATAGTTTCTGTTTATATAAACAGGCTAAATCAGGTTAGATTCGATCTTTCTTCGGTCTCTTTCTTGGGAAATGAAATCATTGATCCGATGAACTTTGAAGGGAGAAAAAACATAAAGAGAAGAGAGAGTGATGGATTATTATCAAATCAGTGGAAACTTTTGTGACCCACATGAGTGTGATCTTGTTAAAAGAATACAAATTGAAAAAAACATAAGTAAATAGATTTCATAGAAGTTGTTAAAAAAAAGATTTCATAGACCGAAAATGAAGAGAAAAAAGCAAAAGTGAAAATAAGGATAAAAAACAATTTTGTAGGATCTGCTTAAGTCTCTGATTAATTACTATTTACTGGTATCACTCTAATGGTTTTGATTGTTGAACATGAAGGTTATGTTGAAAATGAAGAGCAGGCATGTTGGAAGAACCTTCTCAAATAAGAAAAAATGTAAGAGATGTTTACCCTAATTATGTCTATAATTAGGTTTCTCTAAATCTCTCAATAACATTGTTCAAGAGTCTAATTGATCATCTCGAAGACAAATAGTTTGTCTGGCATTCTCATTGTACTAATGTGACATAAATAAAGGGAAACCTTTAGTCATGTCAGTGTCTTCTAATACTGTCAAGTAAATAAACATTCAAAACTTTTTTTTGAAAACTTTGATGTGGGTCTAAATTTGAACCGGAGATTTGAGAAAGGATTAAAAATAAAAAAAGCAAAAGGAGTTAGGGACTAAAGTGAACAGAAATCAAAACAAAATGAGACTCCATCTCTAACTTATTTTTTGTCTTAATTTATTTTCTATTTTTTTTGTAACTAATTTATTTTCTGTTTTCTATTTTAAATGTAAACATCAAGACGCCCTTTATATCTTTTTGCCTAATCTTGTTTATTCGTCAAAATTTTGTCAGATGTTGTGATGGAGGTGATCAAAAATGTACCGGCTTGGCCAGGCCGCCATTTGCTGGAAGGTGGAGAGGAATTGAGATACTTTGGAGTGAAGACAGTTTTGCGAGGGATTGTAGAATTTGAATGCAGAAGCCATAGAGAGTATGAAATGTGGACACAAGGTGTCACACGGCTTCTTGCTGTGGCTGTCGAGAGGAATAACAGATATAAGATATGAAGGAGTACGAGTTAAGAGCTACTGTTTAGGAATTTAGAGAAAGTTGAGGGGTTCGTCAAAAAAAAAAAGAAAGTTGAGGGGTTCTTATAGAGAAAAGTATTTTAGGTAAAATAATATATATATATATATATATATATATAGGGTGCTTTGCTTAAACAAAATTTTATGTTTTTCATTTTGTTTTCTTTTTGTGTTTTATAAAATGTTTAAACTTGAAGTTATATTTTTTTTGGAAAACTAAGAAATATCTAATGTACATCTCTATTATAAATATATATTTACTCCAATGTATGCATGTTAGAGTTAATCTATTTTAAAGGAAAATACAGAAAAAATCATAATTTTTGCCTCTATATTTAAAGATAGAAATAGTAGTTCCCTATATTTTCCCATATAAATAGAGAAACAAAATTATACAGACATAAACTGAAACAAAATTACCTATATAATATAGTTTCTCCACTTTATAAGAAAATGTAAATATAAACTTGAGTTGGATTGTTTGACCCAAAATAGAGAGAGATTGGAGGTGGTGTAAGGTGGTAATCTAGTTTGGTGGTGGTGGATCCATTTTCCCAATTTTGTGGGAGCATAAAAATACTCCTCGGGTCAAAATCAAATGAAAGTACAGTTTCAGTTCCAGTGAAACTGGGTATCAGTTTTGAGAAAATTGGGAAAATATAGGATTCGGTGAAGAGAATCAAACATTTCATATATTTACTTGAGATTTTGAACATTATGTTGAGCTAAATGTTCCACTAATCAACAATTGCTTGTCGAAAGACCAATACCACATAACGACACTTAAACCATCTGGGAAGATCACTATTGGGTTCAAAATAGGATCTAATAATTTCAGGTATCTGATATGCACTAGGCTTTATTAGTCTTCTGGAGTCTGATTGATTATGACTTTCAAGGCTATTGCTGTTAGGACATTTAAATTTTAGTTTGGCTGTTGAAACTTTTAATATTAAAAATCAGAAGTGGCTTTATAAATACTTAGAAGTCTGAAATTGTAGCTCTGAGAAAATAAATTAGGTTGAAGAGTAAAGTTTGTTATTTTGGCTTTGAGATTTTTTAGGAAAACTTTGACAGCTTTAGAAAGTTTAAAATCTGATTGGAATAAATTTGAATTTTCAGACTTTACAACTAATTTAAAGTCTCTAAAGTCTCTACAATTAAAACAACAATTGGACCTTTAATTCTTATTTGGTACTTCTTAATTACAATTTTAATTGGCCTATTATCTTAAAATCTCTTCTTTAGAACATTTTCAAAGTGAAATTTCATTTTTTCATCCAAAATGGAGTTAAAGTGATTATAGAGTAAAAATACTTCAATTATATTTCCTATTACATAATGAAATAATGAGCAAACAAAAATAAATTACTCTATTTATGAAGAAAACTTTATTATGGAGTAAGAGATAGAGTGAGATTGAAGCATATGTTACTGTATAATCATTTTTACTTCATTTTAGAAGAAAAAATAAGTAAGGTTGGAGATGGCTTTAGGCTGTGGACACCTATTGTATTTTTTTAGCGGCTCATTTATTGTATTTTTCTTTTTTCAGCATATTTTATTAATTTTTTTTCTAAAAATTGGTTGTTCACACTAGGTCTGGGCATTTTTAACTTAATAAAAAGTACCGATCTTAACCTGAACCGGAAAAACCGAAACCGAAACTGTTTTGCAAAAATATTAGAACATAACTTATGAGCTTACTACTTTGGACTTTGGTAATAACTTGAACTGAACCAAAATTTGAATTAGGATCCGCAAATATCCGAAATTAGTTGAATATGTTAATGTTTTAATATATGTTAAGGTGATTTAGATATTTTCCCTATTCGAAAGCGCGATGCCGAAGACCATGTAATCGCCGGAAATTCGTGTGGCGGACTGGAGCCGCCGGGATTAGATTATAATCGGCCAAAAAATCGGGTGTTGTGGAAAAACTTCGTTTTTCTTCATTTAAACTTTACAGATCAAAAATTCTTTCATAGATTCAACAATATTTAGTACAGATATAGCAAAAGATTAAAGAAATCACTGTAAAAAACAAAAAAAGAAGTAGCCGCCATGTTTAGGGTTGAAGGCCACGTTCAGAAGAAAGGAAGCTGAAATGACCAAAAATAGGCAGTGAGAGTCGAATCCAGCCCTGTTACGGACAATCCAGAGACACTGACCATTGGAATACTTTCACTTACTGAAAATTCTATAAATTATCCAATATATATACCGATAACTTAAGTAAAAGTTTAAAAATTCTGCCCTGCGTAATTTTGGCTTAATCCCCGATTTTCTTGCTAGGCGCTAAGCCCAACCCAACCGCCCGACTAGTGTCTAACGAGTTCTCAAACATGGGATATTTTAGAGTATTCAAAATGTTTTTTTAGTTTGTTTTATTTGTTATTTAAAATAATATTTTTTAAAAAATAATTAATCTTTAATTATATTTGTAAATAATATATATATATATATTTTTTTTAAATAATTGTCAATTTTTTAGGTTTTAAAAATACATTTTAGACGATTTTAACATTGGTTAAATCCATACTGAACCCGGAAGGAACATAACCGATCTGATTCGATAATTAGTAAAAACCGAATGGTACTTATGAGCATAACACCAAAAATCCGAAACACCCGATCCGATATCGAACGGGCCACCGAACGCCCAGGCCTAGTTCACATATATCTGAAAAAAGATACTTGGGAGTTGGCGCCAGCCCAAATACATATCCAGACAGTCTATTTTATCTTTTTGCATTTAAAATATTCATTTATTTAAAAAAAGTATTCCATTCGCTTTAAAGTATCGTTGTAATTTTTTTGAAAAAAAAATCTTATAGGTGCTTTTTTACATTTTCAAAATTTACTCAGTTAAATAATTAACAGAAACAAACAAAATAATATATAAAATAATGGTAAAGTAGAAAAATTAATATTCTTTAATTTATGTAAAAAAATTTAAATGAAATTTATCATAAAATGGAAGAAGTAACAAAAAGACGACTGGTGGTATAACTTATAACTCTACATATTTTATTTTCAAATTTTTCTTTTATTTCATCATAACTCTATATATTTTCTTTTTCTCATAAATCCAAATAAAGTCTTAGAGTCTGTAACGGATATTCTCATTAGTTTTTCAAAATAATGCAAACTCAACAAATGAATTTGAGCTTTGCTCCAGTAGTTATCATTATTTTTTCCTTCGAAATAGACTATTCAAAGTATATTATTTTAGTAATATTATTATTAAACTTTTACTAGTATTTAAAAAAAACTTACAAATGTTATCCAGAAATTTTAACTAAATATTTATTATTTACAAAATTTTACTTTTTAATAGAATATACAGTGATTTATATGAATTTTTAATTACATTAATGAAAGTGTTAATAATTTTTTTAAGTATAAAACATAAATACGTGATATTTTAGATATAATTAAAATTATATAAAATTTTAGAAATCAAAAACTAAGATCAAAATTCGGACATAGATAATATTCTTTCAAATTTGATGTATATTCTTTCAAATTTGATATATTACCATTCATATATTTTTTTCTTCAAAATGGTTTACAATTAGATATATTTTTCTTAAAATTGAGTATTAATAGAGATGGTCATAGCAGAGCCGTGCCTGACATATGTAAGGTTTTAAGCAACTAAAAAAATATTTTGTCCTTCCAAACAATTTTATTTTATAGAAAATCAAGAAAAAATTGCTAAAAACAACTTAAATATTCATGTAAAACCTAAAAGTGTACAGTACTGCCAGTCAAATGCAAAACCAATTTAAATGAGTGGTAAAAATATTATTTAACCCTTGTGATCAACCAAAAAACATAAATGTTGTTTACGTTTTTGTACGTCCTCGTAAATTTATATGTAATAGAAAGAAGTTTACATATATGTAGATCTCTTAAGATGTCTACCGTGTAGATTTATTTTGTAATCTTCATTGTAGATTGATCTAATAATTTAATTTGAAAAATGTATACAATGTTAATTGTTGTGACATTTTTAATTATTCATCAATATAATTGTTAACATGAAGTACATAAGTTAATTTTGTATATAATTGAACAATGTTAAAGAATATATACTAATGTGGTTACCATGATTTAGACTATGTTAATGGTTTAGAAACAAAAAGTGCTAACATATTATGTATTCTAGTGGTAGATTTCTTAGGGTTACATTTTAGATTTAGATTTTTTTTTTTGTTTTATTGACGTAAATTTGCATAATAGTGTTTAGTTGTTTATATTTTGTATAATTTTGATTGTTTATACAGTCATTAAGACTTTTATCATCAAGCAAAAACTTTAGGGTTTGAGATTTGTGGTTTAGGGTTTCGTAGATCTACATAAAGTCTATTTAGCTGTATACGTCTTTTCCGGTCTACATTTTTAAATTTTGTTTACAAAAAAATCATTATTTTAAATGAAGTTGAGTTTTTACGAATAAAATTTTTAAATCATATTCTATAACTATTACAAATAAAAGTTTAGTAAATCATATATTAAAATAATTAAAAATAACGAATAAAAAACAATAATGAAATTATCGTTGTTGACTTCCAAAAAGATATTATCTTTTTTTGTAGGTCTTACCATTCATGGTTTTCATCTCCTCATCTAAAAATGAAAGTTTTAGATCTATAGTTCTTAAATGTGTATTCATCAGTTAATATTCAAATAAAGTTATAGATCAAACTCTACTGTTACTATTTTATCTTATAAATTATATTTTAAATTATTTTCAGATTTAAAAATGTTTTTCACATTTCAAACAGTATAGATTTTTTTAGATCTGAAAATTATCAGACAAGGTAGACTTCATTAGAATCCCGCTTATAAAGTAAAGATAGTAGACTTCATATGAAGTTTAGTAAACCACAAATTTTAAGCAGACTTCATTGGAAGTCTACAAAAATATGACTTTACATTTGTTTCTATGATTTTTAAATAATTATATTATTTTGCAGGTATTTCTTTCATAGTTGTTATCTTCTCCTCCCAAAATGTAAGATTTACATTTATAGTTTTTAAATATTTTTAATGTAATTATATTTAGACAAAATTATATGTTCAAAATCTATGTCTTTAATTTATTACTTATTTTTCCTATAAATTATATTTTCTAAAGTTTTTAGATTTAAACTTATTTGATATTTTTAATTTATATATTTTTCAGATACATATTTTTTTTGATAGGGTAGACTTCATTTGAAGACTTTCTTAAAGTCATGGCAGCTTTGACTTTTAAGTAGATTTCATCAGAAGTTTACTCAAATATGGTTTTAATTTTTATCTTATTTTCAAATCATCTTCTTAAAAATCTATGATCTAGATTTATTCATCATAGAGATATTTTTTTTGTTTATATTGAACTAAATTTATAGATTCATATTTTATTTTTCTGATTTGCTACAAGGCTGAGAAAAAAATATTTTAAAATATCTTTCAGGACCAAGTATTTTCAGTTTTCTAAGTGTACATTTTAAGATCTAAAAAATTTCCGTCAGTGTAGACTTCAACTAACGTCTACTAAAATGTGATTTATTTTTTTTTAATCTTATTTTTTTTCTCATAACCTTATGCTACTTTGCATGTACTTCTTCCAAGAATTTATTTGAGGCATTAATATTATGAAAAATAAAACAAACCAAGAATATTTTTATCAATTGATTTGTAATAATTTCTCATAATAAAATATTTATTTGTAAATAGTTGTTTGATACATAATCAATAAACATTGTATTCACTTTTAGTTGTGTTCCACTTATATGATACTATTATTTTTTTATTAGATATCAATTTTTTCACAAGAACTAATCAATCAAACAAGTGAAACCAACATAAGCTAAAACAATAATTAACACACATGTGAGTAGAAGAAAATATACACAAAATTTCCAAGAAGTTTCAAGAGTAAAACTAATCACAAGTTTTTGTAATAAGTTTCAAGTGTATAATTATAACATGTTAACTTTTGAAATTCGTCCAAGATCATTAATGTTTTTTAATCCAAGACCTTTAAAATTTACTAACACATGCTGTAAAATAACTATATCATGAAAAAATATGATGAATAATAAACAAATGCACTTCTAATAGAATTTACGAAATAGACTTCAACTATAGTCTACATTTTTGTTATATAGAAAAACATCTACACTTATTATCTAACACTAGGGTAGGCCCGTCCTACGGGCGGGGAATACAATATTTGTGATTTCGGTTATTATATATATTTTTTAATTTTCTGGTTTGTGTTTTAGGTTTTCTTTTGGAATAGATGTGTATAATAGTTTTTATTGTTTGTTTTTTGTGGTTTTTGATTTTGGTGTTGTAGGTAATAGGAGATTTAAGTGATGAAGGATATTATATCTTTTTTAGTTTATGTTTGATGTTTGCTTATAGTTTGTCTTTTTATTTTGTTTTATTTGTTGTCAAATATATTTTATTATGTAATAATATTTTATTTATTATCTTTTATTTTTTGTAATTTTTTTTATTATGAGAACACATTTTATATCATCTTCGCATATGTCTAACTTTATTTCTATTTTTGATTATTCTTGTTAGAGATTATAAAGTTGTATTAGCATGATACAATTTTAATGATTGAAATGTTATACATTTATTAAATGTTTTTTCAATTTTTATTATATTTAGTAAGTATTATTCAAGTTTTTATTGTTGTGTTTAGGTTCAATACTCAAAACATTGATTATTTTATATTTTCTATATTGAATGTACAAGTATTCTTAATTTAAATTTTTTATTCAGTTTCAGTGTATTATTAGTGATTGTATGAACAATAGACTTTAGAAGTTTCATTTAAAGAATAGAGACTGACTCATTTTGTTTTGGTTGATATACTGAGATCGGACTGTGATGATCGTGTGTTGTCCAAAAAAAAAACTGTGATGATCGTGTAACCGTGTGAGGGAAAATGATTCCCGTACCATTGCATAGACAATGCGCAATATCATCACCAGAGCTCCTATTTTCATGTGTAATCGATGGCTCATACAAAATGGTTTACAGATTTCAAACAATAATTGTAATTGTTGTGTCAAAATTTAGACACATGCTTTAGAATCAGCCCATGATCTGAAGATCTATGTTATAAAAGCCTAAGTGTGTTAATCATGACCAATTGTAGGGTCGTGGTCTTAATACGACCATTCAGTTTTTTTTTTTCAAAGATAAAATATTTCTTTTATAACAGGAAAAGAGGTAGGTTGTTTGAATCAAAAGTTGGGTAAAAAGTGAACTATCTTCTTCCATAATGAGTTTAATCGTGTGATGGTGGTTGGAGATTAATACATCGAATAATTTGTGATATCTTGTGTATTTGCATGATTTTAGTCTTTGTTTTAGCTTATTTTTTATCTTTAAAATCCATATAGAATGCATATAGGATGCGTTTGCATTGCATTTGTCCTTATCAGGTATTGGAGATGCTAGTTGGTGACTTTGAACCATTAGAGATGATTTTGGAGCAAAAAGATGATTCATGTACGAGAAAGTTCTCCATGACTAAGTATTGCAGCGGCCAGACGATCCCAGCGGCCTGTGTGCCTCACCCCCAAGCTGCTGGCGAATGTCCAAAATTGCGGAAGCTCACTCGGCCTTGGCGTGCGATGTGCGAAGCTGCTGCGTTGTAACCATGAAGACGTCAGCGGCTAAGTGTCCCAGCGGCCTTTTGTTCCAGCGGCCTAACGACGCGTCCCCCAGACTGCTGCGTGATGTTTCTGAGTTTATTTACTATTTTACCCCTCTACGTTTTAGACTTGAAAAACCTAAGTTAAAGTACTTTTTTGTAAGCGAATGAGACAAATTATCTTTTATCTTTGGATATTGAAAAAAACACAAAAACTCTTTGAATCATTAATCTTTTGTTCTTGTGTTCTTGTTGATTATTCTATCTATTTCTCTACATGATTAATCTGAAATCCATCATAGGTTTAAGAGGAATCATGGAGATTAGTGAGTAATAAACTTTTGAATTCATGGGTTAGGGAGATTAGGGTGATTAGGTTAGATCAATGATGTTTTTAGTGTAGATCATTCTCAAACCTTGCTAGTAGAGTGTTCTTATTGCTTCTTTTGCACTGATCATTCAAAAGTTGATCTCTAGACATTTCCCATCCAATAGGTGTTTGATGAAATGTCTGAGACAACTCTACTAGGCTCTTAATGCATCTTGCCAAAGACATTTGTTGTTAAGAGTGTTAGGATAGCTATTAAACTTGTTCTTCATGATTGCTTTCATGTCATTCAACCAAAGACATTTGATGTTTGAGATATGTTAGCAAATGAGCATTCATCTAGACATAAAGTTTGCTTAGAATTATGTTTAGGCTTAAGGTTGATAGTTTGATTGTTTACTTGTCATCCATAGTTCGAAACTTGATCACCCAAAGTCAAATTCCCTCTTACCCATGAGTTCTCCTTTCCAATAGTTAAGAAAGTTATCATTCTGTTATTGCATTCTAGTCATTAGTTTAAAATCATTCAAATATCTGGTTGCACTTAGATTAAATAGGCACTTGCATTCTCACTGCTTTGAATCCCTTGGAATGATGTAGTATAGGGAAGTTGTCGAACCAATTACAAGGGATTCAACAAAAATCTCACAAATGGTCAAATGGATTAAGTCATTTGGTTTGGTAAGAAAAATGCTTTAGTGCAAAGTGATTCAAGAGGTTCAAAATGATCTTTTAAGGTGGTTTACTCTCAAAACAAAGTAGCTTTGACATTACACATAATATATCTAAGAAAGGGATCAACTCATGCATACAATGCTCAATCTCCATTGTTCTACCCTTTCCCAAACATACAAGTTACTCAATTATTCCCCAATGTCAAACCCAACTCACATCTCTCACCAAAAGATCCCAAGAACATTTTCACATCAAACTATTTTTTTTTGAAATCAATAATGGATTTTTCACAATTTTTAAACAAATCGTAGCTCCTAACAACTTTGCTAGCCCCCTTTTTCTTTATTTTCTCTTTTTTTTCTTTTTTTTTCTTCTTTTTTTTTCTTTTTTATTTGGGGGCCAAGATTTCTCACAAAAAGAGCTATATGCTTCTCTACTTATTCCATAAAGAGTAGTCATTTAAGCACAAAGAGTTAAACCTTACATATTCCCAAATCACAATCACAACACTCACCCCCTTCCTATAGCTAGACAATAGAGTGACTAATCTAGCAAGAATGAAGACTAAGCATTGTCGCTCTCAATACTCTCAACATTATGCACATGTAAAACTTTTCAAAAAGGTCTCACTCAACAAATAATGATGGTTTAAAAAGGAAGTATGGGTTTAGGGAGTGGAGTACCACTTGAGTTTGTCAAAAAGATTGGTAAAACAGATGAGACAACTCAAGTGTGTATATCCATGACTTAGTACACAAAGGACCATAAGCAAGAGACATAAGTTTTAGTTAAAACAAGAGATTGCTTCAAAGAGAGAGTTTCAAACAATCAAATGAGTTTCAAGAGGAGGTTTCAAGGCTCGAAGTCTACAAGCTTTCTAAAGGGTGCTCAAACTACTTGCCATGATTACAAAGGTCATCAATTCAGTACTTAGCATGAGCTCTACACAAGATTGATCTCTCCCTAATGCATGGATGCGACCTATATGCTTCTAGACTCGATCCTAAAGATGCAAATGATACACTAAATGATTCTTTTTATTTTTTTTTCAAAATTTTTTAAATTTTTTGGTTTTTCTATGCAAATAAGAATGTAAAATGCAATGCATGAGACTCAAAAATCATAAAAGCAAACATGATCAAATACTTGGTACCTCCCCCACACTTGAATCACACAGTCTCTGTGTGAGTGAGAGAGAGACACCCAAAAGAAAACTAAAATGCAGAGAAAAAAAAATTGGTATATACAAGGGTAAGGTAGTGGAGTGGTACCTCAAATGGAGAGTGGAGAAGGGGGGTCCTTCCCACTATTAAGAGTGATGGTGAGGACCTGAGAGAGGAGCTCTTGAAGCTTGATTGGATCATCTTGGAGCTGAGGAGTGATGATGGCCCTTGCACTTGAGAATGATGTAGTCTTTCCCTTACATCTGATCTTGTACTCAATAGCTCCATCCTTAAGCTTCATTGGGTGAAGAGTGAGAGTGTGTGGCAGTGTATCAAGAGGTGGAGGGTGAGGTTCTTTCATCATCTTCTTCTTGATATGAGTAGCCTTTGTGGCTCTACTCACCTCCTCCTTTTTAGCACTTTCCAAGTGTTCATCACACATCTCTTTAAAGGACTCTCTAGTAAGAGATTCTTTCTCAACATCCAGGACGTCAGCCTTTGGTTTCTCAATGGATGATGCTTCACAAGTGATTGTTCCACAATACACAGACTTCATCTCTAGGGGCTGAAGTGGATATGAGACAACTTTGTTCACTTTGAGTAGTGTGACCTTCTTATTATCAAAGTCTATGCAAGCTCCTACAGTTGTGAGAAATGGAGTGCCAAGGATGAGTGAGAACCTCTTTGCAGTTGCCATCTTCAAGAACAGTGAGGTCAACAGGGATGGTACATGCTCCAATCTTCAAAGAGAAATCTTTGATGAGACCAATTGGAGTTGTAGAAGAAGAATCCCCAAACTGTAGTAAAGATCTGTTTGACTCCATGCTCTCAATCCCTAGAGTCTTTACCATCTCCATAGAGATCACATTCACACTTGCACCAGAATCAACAAGAGCATCATCAAAAGTGAGCTTACCAAGGGAGCAAGACAAAGTAAACATCCCCTGGTGTTCTTGTTTAGGGAGAGACTTTGGTGGGACTTGTGGATCAAGTTGCAGAGCCAGGAGCTCTGCTACCTTATCTTTGTGAGTTAGAATGTCCTGGATGAGCATCATTTGTACACGAGCCTCTCGCATACCCGAGATCTCTGGAAGCTTTACCCCCACATCACTACGATCTTTCCTGAACTTGGAGATGACCTTCTTCTGAGCTTTGGTGAGAACCCTCTGTGGAAATGGGAGTTTATCATAAGGTGACTGCTTAGCCTCAGTGGTGTCCTCCTGCGTGACCATCTCAGCTTTGTGTCCATCTGTCTTCATAACCTTTGGTGCAACCATCTTGTCTACTTTCCCCACAATCTTTTCCCCACTTGTTGTCACAATCTGTTGCTCAAACTGTCCAATCTCAGTTCCAAACACCAGTTGTTCAATCTCATCTACCTCTTTCTTGTGGTCACTCAGCTCAATTCCTGAAGAAGTAGTAGAGAGGGTAACATTGCAGTACTTTGTGGGATTCTGGTCTGGTTTCCCTGGTAGAGTTCCCATTGGCTGCTTGGAGGTGGAAGCCATAGAAGCAAACTGATTCTCCAAAGTCTTGACTGTGGAAGTAAGGTGTGAGAATTTGTTGTTCAGATCAGTGTAGCTCGCATCAATCTTGGAGTGAAGGTTCTTCAACTCATAACCTACATGCTTCTCACTTCTAGTCTGAGACTCCAAGATTTGCTTCAGTAGGACATCAGTGCTGCTCTCTTGAGGGGCAGAGGAGCTAGAAGAAGGATTTTGCTGAGGCTGATAGTTACTCTGCTGGTTTTTTCTAGGCTGATAACTGTTGGGCCCAAATACGGCCCACTAGCTAACGGCGGAACCTGAATAAGTTCTGGGCCAAGAGTAAGCCCAATACATATCAGCGACCTCAGCTGGAGCTCAGCGCGAAGCCAAAGGCAGGAAGCTGGTCACAATCTCTGGAGCCCACTTCAAAAAGGAGGCTGACATCACAAACAGAAAGAGCGCATGACCCGGTCAACATGGAGCTGTTGTGAGTTCCTCAACAGAAGGAGAAGATCTCGGAGATTTGTTAAAAGTAATCGGAAGAAGGTTCGAAGCTATAAAAGAGGACCTCGAAGACCAAAAGAGGGGGTTCACATCTTTCCATTACACATCAATTATATCTCTTTCAGATCTTATAAACATTCTCAGACGATCTCTTTCATTTTCTCTGTAATTCTTGTTATTCAAATCATCAATAAAAAGTACTTATTCATCTTTAAAGCTCTTTACGGGATTCAGCCCACGAATTTCCTTGTACCTCCTTTTTGACCTAACCTAGAATCTTAGGGTGAAACCTTGTCTCTCACAATTGGCGCCGTCTAGAAATGGCGACTTTCCTAGAAATGCCATCGCCCAAAACAACTAGAGAGGTACAAAGATTGACCGGACGAATCGCAGCATTAAATCGATTCATATCTAGGTCCACCGACAAGTGCCTCCCATTCTACAAACTTCTGAAGAATAATAAGAAGTTCCTATGGGACGAGAGGTGTGAGGAAGCCTTTAAACAACTGAAAATCTATCTCTCGGAACCTCCGATATTGTCTAAACCTGTAGTCGGAGAATCGCTATACCTGTACCTCGCCGTATCAACAGCCGCAGTCAGCGGAGTGCTGGTACGAGAAGAGCAAAACGAACAAAGACCTGTCTATTACACTAGTAAAAGCCTACTAGACGCCGAGACGAGGTACCCGACCATGGAAAAGTTAGCCTTAGCAGTTGTCACAGCTGCCAGGAAACTGCGACCTTATTTCCAATCACACTCAATTGTCGTAATGACATCACAACCATTACGAACAATCCTGCACAGCCCTAGCCAATCAGGACGATTAGCTAAATGGGCTATAGAACTTAGCGAGTATGACATCGAATACAGACCTCGAGCAGCAGCGAAAGCTCAAGTCCTCGCCGATTTCGTTATCGAACTGGCATCCGAACGTCTAGACCAAGAAATAGAGGTCCCAAAGTGGAGTCTGTACGTTGACGGAGCCTCGTCCAGGCAAGGCTCCGGTGTTGGTCTAAGACTAACCTCCTCAGCCGGAGAAACCATCGAACAATCCTATAGACTCGGGTTCAACGCTTCCAATAACGAGGCCGAATACGAAGCACTAATTGCTGGCCTAAAACTCGCCCTGAGCCTCGGAATCCGAGAACTGAATGCCTATACCGATTCACAACTTGTAGCCAGCCAGTTTCACGGGGAATACGAAACAAGAGACGAGAGAATGGGGGCATACCTCGAGGTCGTCCTAAACCTCACAAAGCAATTCAATAAGTTCGAGCTAACGAGGATCCCGCGAGGGGAAAATTCATCAGCAGACGCCCTCGCCGCGTTGGCTTCCACATCAGATCCCCTCGTGAAACGAGTTATACCCGTGGAAGGAATCGAGAAACCAAGTATCGACATAGCCACCAAAGCCGAGCTGGATAGCAAACCAAAGGAAGTCGGGGATAACGCCCCCCCCCCCCCCCCCCCCCCCCCCCCCCCCCCCCCCCCCCCGCCGCTAGCTACCCAAGTCCTCACGACATTCTGGTTCCCTAAAACCAGAGCACGCGACTTTGGAAAACCAGCCTCTGGGAACATAATCCAAAGCCCAGGAAACGAGGATCAAGCAGAAGGTATCCACCAGGGTTCAGGCTCCAACGAGCCCAACCCAGCTAATACCTCCGAGGGCACCATCCAAACCTCGGAATCGCTCGTCCTCAAAGTACGAACAAGAAGCCGTGCAGCTCTTAAAAACTCATCCAGAAATGATATGCAAACCACGGGAGATAACGAAGAAATTGGAGTTATTCCTCTGAATTCAGGCCAGGAGCCTACTCCGACGAATATCTCTGGGGGCACAACGACACCAGGTCCCGTACCGGAACCTCCCTCCTCGCTTCACAATAAAATTGTAGGGAGAGAAGACTGGAGAATACCAATCATGGATTACATCCTAGAAGGAAAAACTCCACCCAATAAGTGGGAGGCTCGAAAACTCAAAGCTCTAGCAGCAAGATACTGTATAATCGAGTCAGCCCTCCACAAACGAAGTGTTTCCGGGCCTTACCTAAAGTGCGTTCACGGCATAGTAGCTATGAAACTCATGAAAGAAATGCATGATGGTTCCTGTGGAAACCATTCCGGAGGCAGAACTCTAGCCATCCGAATTAAAAGACAAGGCTACTTCTGGCCTACCATCATCGCAGATTGCGAGGTCTACTCCTCATCCTGCGACAAATGCCAGAGGCATGCACCGATTATACATCAGCCAGCGGAAAAGCTGTCCAACATATCAGCCCCCTATCCATTCATGAGGTGGTCCATGGATATTGTAGGTCCACTAGTACCATCAAGCAAAGGAAAGAAATTACTAAACCTCCTGGTCCTAACCGATTACTTCACAAAATGGATCGAAGCCGAAGCTTTTCAACAAATTAACAGATTTAACGTCGAAGGATTTGTATGGAAAAATATCGTATGCAGACATGGCGTCCCATACGAAATAGTAACCGACAATGGAGGACAGTTCATATCCCACGACTTCAAAAGTTTCTGCGATAAATGGAAAATCCGCCTCACCTTTTCATCACCTCGACGACCTCAAGGTAACGGCCAGGCGGAGGCTGCTAATAAGTCGATTTTAGCGAACCTCAAGAAACGCCTAGGAGCCCAGAAGGAGCTCTGGTCAGAAAAATTACCTGAAGTACTATGGGCCTGTCGGACCACCCCACGAAAAGCTACAACAGAAACTCCTTTCTCTTTAGCATACGGGATGGAAGCTGTTGTCCCAGCAGAAACCACCGCAGGCAGCCTCCGACGGGAGCTTTGCACCTCGAATCCCGCAGCTAATAACCAGCTCCTAATGGATAGCCTCGACTTGATCGAGGAAAGACGAGATCAAGCCTTGCTTCGCATTCAGAATTATCAGCAAGCAATGGCGCGGCACTATAATTCCAAAGTAAGGCCCCGACAGTTTGCTGTGGGAGACCTTGTAACACCCCCGAACCGTTCTAGGCATAGGTCGAACCACCGGCCAACAATCAAACAAGAACATGACCGACGGCTGACTTTCTACCAAGGTCCGGGAGCGCTACATGACGGGCTAGGGGCGTTCCAGCCTTGTCACAAAAAGTGCAATTCGTGACTTGGCCAGTTCACCCGCTAACACGTCCCGTCAGATCGAAGCCTAAGGCTTCTCAACCCGTACTCCGACCTAGCGTTGTGTTAGCTTGGACAAAGCTAATATCAGAAACAACAAGACATTTACATAAAACATCGATTTATTTATCTTATATCATATTCGGTTCACAACACACAAAATATTATAAGCGTAGTGGCATGCCATCGGGCAAAAGATACATACGTATAGTCTGAAAACGTCGCAAGCAAAAAGATGCAAAATCTACACCAGACCGCCTAGCTTCCCGCGACCGCTACAAACTACTGGTTACCTGAAAACAACAAAGAGTGAGGGGTGAGTAATCTAGTATTACTCAGTGAGTTACAATCCCCAACTAAACAAATACAACCCCTCGCTATCCCACCCCAAACAATCTAAAGCGAGAGGTTCACCTAAAAGCATATATCTGAAATAGCAGCAATAATATAACCGAAATCTGAAACCCGTAGTAAAATAATACGAGTAAAATATCGATACTATAATATAGTCTTTGTAAATCGATATCCCAATAAACTAGGGTTTACCAAATCCCTTTATAAAATATATAACTATAACTCGGGCCCTGGTGACGTTAGGTTCCTCCTTCACTATCGGCAATATCCTAATTTCCCACCACACAGGCCAGGAAGAAGGAACTTTCAACCGACCGCGGCCCACAGTCCATCGGGTCACCGCGCGACAGCCCACAGTCCATCGGGTCACTGCCACATTACACCGTCGTGTAATCACTCAGCCCTAGGCCATGACCCCGTCTCTCTGAGTCTTCCCGATCCAGCGAATAAGGGGTTTCCTTGAACCCGCTGGGTACGAGGTCTGAAGGAACACTAACTCACCCCTACACATGCCTAGCAATGTGGGTTACACAATGCTGTCGGCCAATACAAAACAAATACCAAAACCCGGTAATATAACCAAGGTTTCACACAATCACCACAACCAAACACAATCAAATATATTCTAGAATCTAGCATAAAGACTAATTCCAGAATATCTAACTATCCACAACCTAGCGATATCATCTAAGCAATCAGAAATTGCTAACCAATCAACCTAACCATTAGCATGCTACTACGATTCTCAATCAATAACTAAGCATGCTACTAACTCAATCAATCTAACCATTACTATCAACTAATCAAACCATTACTCAGTTTAGACCTGGCCTCCTGCCATGATCCAACTTCCAAGTAATGGGAACCTGCATAAAAACAGCTTAGCAAACAATTGATTATAACTCACTGTTTTCGGTTGACCGTGGCCTTGACCCCGAACCCGTCTTCTGCGTTCCGAACCCTTTCTTGACTTTCACAAGTAGACCCACTTCTGAACTGATCTTGAGTCGAGCAGAACCTCTCTTAAATGTAGACTCGAATCGAGCAGAATAACTGTTCTCGAAAACTGCCGAAAAAGACTCGAAAATGATCGAAACTCGAACTTTCTTTCTCTAACTTTCTCTCTCACGTTTTCTCTGAGTTTCATGTTTGCTGGATGGTTTTAAATGAGCTGGGGTCGTGGGGTTTATATAGGATGCATCAACCAATCAGAAACAAGCCGTGTGGCAGCCCGTGTGTCGCTTCGCATGGCTCCGGACGCATGCATCGCGACACCTCGTGCTCCACATGTCTGATGGCATGACCAGGATGTCCTGCAGAGTGACACCATGCCATCCAGATGTCTCATCCACGTCCTGAAATCATCCAGTTTGATACTCAGCGCACACATGTCGCTCAGCATGCTCCGTTCGCAGGTTTCGCGGCACCTCGTGCTTCTGGGTGTCAATCAGCATGCTGTGCTCTCCTGGGCTTCAACACCTCCTGCTTCCCTTGCCACATACCATGCCAGGAAGGTTAGATCACGTCCTTATCTCACAGATAAGGCCACCTCGAGCTTCTCGGTCCGTTCGACTGATTTCGACCCTTCCGGTGAATTTTCGTCCCGTGATCAGTCCCGAATATTTTTCTACGCCCGTTCTGATGAGATAAATATTTTTAATAAACTCCAAGTGATCCTGACCTTGAAGGAAAAATATTTCCCGAGCCTCCGGCTTCCTCGAAAAATCGATAATACCGAAATTAGGGTTTTCGCCCAACTTCGGGTTTTCCCGTCATGCTTCGATCCCGTCGTGCTTACTTCCCGTCGTGCTTACTTCCCGTCCTGCTTCCAACTTATAATATCTCCCAAATGATATTTTATTGGTAGATACAAAGTTTTGGAGAAAACTTCGTTGCTAAGAAAACGTCGGGTTCTGAAACGTCGAGCTTCTAAACCGTCGTGCTTCCAAAAATGTTATGCTTCCAAAACATCCTTCTGATCAACCTAACACTTTTCTAAACATGGTCCAGCAGCTTAAGGTTCACTCATGATCAATTCTTCGACCATCCATCGCCCGCGGTACGACCACTAAATAATAATACTTTTTTTTTTTTTTTTTTTTTTTTTTTTTTTTAACGGGTTTCTACATTCTTCCCCCCTTAACAGAATTCGTCCTCGAATTCTAAGCCTCTGAGGGGCCTCCTTCCTCCATCACAACATCTTCTCGGAAAAACTCAGGGTGGTCGACCTTAAATCTCTCTTCATCCTCCCAAGTAACATGAATCCTGTTTCGTCTCCCCCAGAAAACTTGTACTTGAGCAATCTCACGATTCTTCAGTCTTCTAATACGCCTTTCTCCCAATCGGATCGGTCCTTCTGGATATGTAAGATCTGACCTTAGTTCCTCGATTCTCTCCGGCTCTACAGCACTTGGATCTCGTATATGTCTTCGAAGCATGGAGACATGAAACACTGGATGTAGATGCATATCTTCAGGCAGATCCAAACGGTAAGCTACCTCACCAACTCTCCCGATTATCTTGTACGGACCAATGAACCTGACCGCGAGTTTCCCAACCTTTCCAAATCTGTCCTTTCCTTTCTGTGCTGTAACCTTCAAGTAGACCCAATCTCCTATCTGAAATGTTACCTCTCTCCTTGACTGGTCTGCATACTTCTTCTGACGGTCCTGAGCCTTCTTCATGTTGGTCTTAATCGTCTCCAGCTTTACCGTAGTCTCTTGAACGATCGGCGATCCAAACATTCTTCTTTCTCCCACTTCCGTCCAACACAAAGGTGTCTTGCATGGCCTTCCATACAAAGCTTCATAAGGTGACATCCCTATGCTCGCATGATGACTGTTGTTGTATGAGAACTCAACCAACGGTAAATGCTTCTCCCAACTTCCTGCCCAATCGAGAATACACATCCGAAGCATGTCCTCGATTGTTCGAATAGTTCTCTCTGTTTGGCCATCTGTTTCTGGATGAAACGCCGTGCTTCTAAACAATTTCGTCCCTAAGGCTTCCTGTAATGCTTCCCAAAATGCTGCGGTGAACCTAGGGTCACGATCTGAGACGATGTCTGAAGGTACTCCATGTAATTTCACGATTTCGTTGATGTACAGCTCGGCCAGTACTTCAACTTTATCCGTATCCCGCATCGATAACAAGTGTGTGACCTTGGTCAACCTATCCACAATCACCCAGATTGAGTTGTTCGATCTACCTGGAGCAGTGGGTAAACCGGTGATGAAATCCATGGAAATCGAGTCCCATTTCCACTGTGGTACCGGAAGACTCTGCAACAGTCCTCCTGGAACTTGGTTCTCAACTTTGACTTGCTGACATGTTGCACACTGCGCAACCCATTGTGCTACCGATCTCTTCATGCCCGGCCAATGATAGTATCTTCTCACGTCTCGGTACATCTTCGAACTTCCAGGATGGATACTAAGTAAAGAATGGTGTGCGACCCTTAGTATCTCATCTCTCAGCCCTTGTCCTTTTGGGACCGTGATCCTCCCATTAATAAGTAAAGTTCCATCATCCGCCAAGTAGTAGCCAGCACTATTTGGTCCATCTTGCCCTCTGAGTTCTTCAGCAATCTTCTGTAGCTTCTCGTCTTTAAGTTGCTCCTCTCGAATCTTCTGAATCAAGCTGGCTTGATTCACTGCTTGTACTCCCAATGGTTCACTTGTTTGTCCTTCCAAAGCAACCAACTTCACTTGCTTCAACTCTTGATTCAACAACTCCACTTCTTTCTCTAAATCTGCATCCATCTTCCTTCGACTTAAGGCATCCGCCACAACATTCGCTTTACCAGGATGGTAACAAATCTTCAGGTCATAGTCAGCTACAAACTCCATCCATCTACGCTGGCGCAGGTTGAGATCTGGCTGAGTGAAAAGGTATTTGAGACTTTGGTGGTCTGTGTATACCTCCACTTCTTCCCCGTACAAGTATGATCTCCAAATTCGTAAAGCAAACACCACTGCCGCTAACTCCAAGTCGTGTGTGCTGTAGTTATCTTCATGCTTCCGTAGTTGTCGCGAGGCATATGCAATAACTCTCCCATCTTGCATAAGAACACAACCCAGCCCAACTCGTGAAGCATCCGTGTAAACCGTGTAAGGTTTTCCTTGCTCGGGCAAAGCTAACACCGGTGCGGTGGTGAGAGCTTCCTTCAACGTCTTGAATGCATTCTCTGTTGCTTCCACCCAAAGGTAAGGTACTCCTTTACCGGTCAGTTTAGTTAAGGGCTTTGCAATGGAGGAAAAGTCCTTAACAAACTTCCGATAATAGCCCGCGAGTCCGAGAAAACTCCTCACTTCCGTCACTGTGGTGGGTCTAGGCCATTCTCGTATGGCTTGGACCTTCTCTGGATCAGGAGCCACGCCCTCTCCTGATACTATATGACCAAGAAACCCAATCTCTCTCTTCCAAAACGAACATTTGCTGATCTTGGCAAATAGCTTCTGGTCTCGCAACCTCTCCATAACTAGTCTCAGATGCTCTTTGTGCTCCTCCTCACTTCTCGAATACACCAGGATGTCGTCAATAAAGATGATCACGAACTTGTCGAGGTAGTCATGAAACACTTCATTCATCAAACGCATGAAAGCTGCAGGGGCGTTGGTGAGACCAAAGGACATAACCACAAACTCGTACTGCCCGTACCTCGTCTGAAATGCCGTCTTCATAGTATCCGACTCAGCAATGGGAATTTGATGATACCCTGATGCCAAATCAATCTTCGAAAACCAACTTGCTCCTTTAAGTTGATCCAACAGCTCGTCTATCCTCGGAAGAGGATACTTGTCTTTGATGGTGATGTTGTTGATACCGCGGTAATCAATACACAACCTCATGCTTCCGTCTTTCTTCTTCACAAATAAAACAGGAGCTCCCCAAGGTGAGGAACTTGATCGGATGAATCCCTTCTCCAATAGATCTTCCAATTGTTTCTTTAGCTCAGCTAACTCTGCTGGTGCCATCCGATACGGTGCCTTAGCAATAGGTCTTGCTTCAGGCTCCAAGGTAATGGTAAAGGGATTACTCCGAGGTGGAGGTAATTCCTTTAGCGGTGCAAATACATCCTCAAACTCCTTGACCACGTCTACGTCTTCCACCTTAACTTCGTCGTCAGTGGCTCCTCCACTAACCGATAAAGTTACCAAATACACTTCCCCGTCTTGAAACAAATCTTGAACTCTCAATGCTGCTATCAGTGACACGGTCATACTAGGACTGATTCCATAGTATACCATCTCTGGATGCTTGCCTCTGCCAAACAGCAATCTCCCTTTTCCACAATCAATCTGAACTTCATATCTCGATAACCAGTCCATTCCAAGGATGACTTCGTACCCTTCCAAAGGCACGACTAGCAAATCTGCCACGAACTCTTTCTCTTGAATAACCAATGGAACATTCTTGATACACTGATCCGCTTGAAGGGTTCGGTCCGCAGGGGTCAAGACTGCCACGCTTACCCTGTCAACCACAAAACAATCCCAAAACTGGGCAGCCACTTCAGGGGTCACAAAGCTATGTGTTGCCCCCGAGTCGAACAATACATGAGTGGGTTTACCAGCAACATGTATGGTTCCTGCCACAGTAACTCAATCAACAATATCTCAATCACAAGAATGCTAATCAATGGCTCACATAATCACAATCAAAATATTTCTAAACGCGCAACCTAACGATCAAGCAATATAACCAGAATCCTAACTAAATTCCATACACTAAAAAGAGGAGGTTGAACACCCACTATACCTGTAATGGGACCGTGGGAAGGTCCTGCATTGTCACGGTTCTCTATTTCTAAAGCATAAACTCTACCTCCTAGGTTTTGCTTCTTTGGTGCTGGCTCAATTGCTGGACGGCTAGGAGGAGCTCGGATCGCGAGAGGGGTCGCAGGGATTGGCTTGTTTGGACATGACGAAGCATAATGGCCCTTCCTTCCGCAAGAGAAACAAGTGACATCCTCGATCCTTATCTGTGGATAACCTTGCTGGTTACCTCGCTGGTTGTTCCGCTGATTGTTGGGACAAGCTCTTGATATGTGTCCCGGCTGACCACATGTGTAACAGACTCCAGAGTTACTACGATAATTGCCTTGGCCTCCAAATCCTCGCCCTTTGCCTTTGTTAAACCTTTGACCTTTGAAATTTGACCTTTCTCCTTGGTTGAACTTGGGGTGTCTCCCAGAATATTGTGTAACCATCTTTTCTGTCTCTACCGCAGTCTCAACGTTAACAGCCTTCTCCTCCAGATCGGATAAGCTGTTAAAGTTGCTTCCAGCTAAACGGCTTCCAATCTCCGGCTTTAATCCGTACATGAAGTTACGGATCATCGTTCCTTCATCTTCACGTCCATCAAAAACATGTTGCCTCAACCTTGTGAACTCAGAATGATAACTCCTCACTGGCCTAACTCCTTGGACAAGGTACATAAACTGACGCTCCAACCGATGCTTTGCTTCAGGAGGAAAGTACTTCCTTTCGAACTCTCCCTTGAATGATTCCCATGATGTGATAGTGTGTCCATGCTGCCTCTCTATGCTGTCCCACCATCCGGTTGCATCTCCTTCAAGATAGTACACGGCGATCTTCTTCATATATTCTTTTGGGCACTCCATGGCTTCAAAATTCTTCTCCATCATAGTAATCCACTTGAGAGCTTCAATAGGATCTGATCCTCCCTTGTATCTGTAGGATCCGATGTTCTTCATGGTAGATAACAACTTGGAAACTTCAGGGGTATCAGTACGTGTGCTTCGGTTACTAAGTGCCTGGGTCATCACGTCGTGCAACAGCTTCAAAGTGTTTTCTGCTCCTTGATCTTGTGGTCTCTCTGTGGCACGGTTCTGATCTGTCCTCGGGTTTGATTGAGCGGATTGATCTTGCTGATGTCTCTGCTCCTGATTATGACTTGGACTAACGCTCGCCAAACTGGCCTCCCTTGTAACTCTAGTCGGGTTACCATACACCGGAAAAGATCTTGTTCTCTGCAGAGGGCTCCTATCGTGTCCAAACATTTCACTAACGCCATTTCCATTCTCTTGCTCTGATCTGTAACCCAATCCTCTGTCTGTTGAGACCCTACCCTATCCCCAAATCCGATCTCGTCCATCATCACCTATCCCGCGATTAGCCATCTGCACACACATAAAAGGGTAAGTCCTATTCCTATTTAAACCTAATGCGGGAAGCGGCTGGTTTCCTAAAACATCTTTTTGCGACTCTTTTGACTCGATAAAACATTGAAAACACTTGTGTCACGCATGGACGTAACCATGCTCTGATACCACCTCTGTAACACCCCCGAACCGTTCTAGGCATAGGTCGAACCACCGGCCAACAATCAAACAAGAACATGACCGACGGCTGACTTTCTACCAAGGTCCGGGAGCGCTACATGACGGGCTAGGGGCGTTCCAGCCTTGTCACAAAAAGTGCAATTCGTGACTTGGCCAGTTCACCCGCTAACACGTCCCGTCAGATCGAAGCCTAAGGCTTCTCAACCCGTACTCCGACCTAGCGTTGTGTTAGCTTGGACAAAGCTAATATCAGAAACAACAAGACATTTACATAAAACATCGATTTATTTATCTTATATCATATTCGGTTCACAACACACAAAATATTATAAGCGTAGTGGCATGCCATCGGGCAAAAGATACATACGTATAGTCTGAAAACGTTGCAAGCAAAAAGATGCAAAATCTACACCAGACCGCCTAGCTTCCCGCGACCGCTACAAACTACTGGTTACCTGAAAACAACAAAGAGTGAGGGGTGAGTAATCTAGTATTACTCAGTGAGTTACAATCCCCAACTAAACAAATACAACCCCTCGCTATCCCACCCCAAACAATCTAAAGCGAGAGGTTCACCTAAAAGCATATATCTGAAATAGCAGCAATAATATAACCGAAATCTGAAACCCGTAGTAAAATAATACGAGTAAAATATCGATACTATAATATAGTCTTTGTAAATCGATATCCCAATAAACTAGGGTTTACCAAATCCCTTTATAAAATATATAACTATAACTCGGGCCCTGGTGACGTTAGGTTCCTCCTTCACTATCGGCAATATCCTAATTTCCCACCACACAGGCCAGGAAGAAGGAACTTTCAACCGACCGCGGCCCACAGTCCATCGGGTCACCGCGCGACAGCCCACAGTCCATCGGGTCACTGCCACATTACACCGTCGTGTAATCACTCAGCCCTAGGCCATGACCCCGTCTCTCTGAGTCTTCCCGATCCAGCGAATAAGGGGTTTCCTTGAACCCGCTGGGTACGAGGTCTGAAGGAACACTAACTCACCCCTACACATGCCTAGCAATGTGGGTTACACAATGCTGTCGGCCAATACAAAACAAATACCAAAACCCGGTAATATAACCAAGGTTTCACACAATCACCACAACCAAACACAATCAAATATATTCTAGAATCTAGCATAAAGACTAATTCCAGAATATCTAACTATCCACAACCTAGCGATATCATCTAAGCAATCAGAAATTGCTAACCAATCAACCTAACCATTAGCATGCTACTACGATTCTCAATCAATAACTAAGCATGCTACTAACTCAATCAATCTAACCATTACTATCAACTAATCAAACCATTACTCAGTTTAGACCTGGCCTCCTGCCATGATCCAACTTCCAAGTAATGGGAACCTGCATAAAAACAGCTTAGCAAACAATTGATTATAACTCACTGTTTTCGGTTGACCGTGGCCTTGACCCCGAACCCGTCTTCTGCGTTCCGAACCCTTTCTTGACCTTCACAAGTAGACCCACTTCTGAACTGATCTTGAGTCGAGCAGAACCTCTCTTAAATGTAGACTCGAATCGAGCAGAATAACTGTTCTCGAAAACTGCCGAAAAAGACTCGAAAATGATCGAAACTCGAACTTTCTTTCTCTAGCTTTCTCTCTCACGTTTTCTCTGAGTTTCAGGTTTGCTGGATGGTTTGAAATGAGCTGGGGTCGTGGGGTTTATATAGGATGCATCAACCAATCAGAAACAAGCCGTGTGGCAGCCCGTGTGTCGCTTCGCATGGCTCCGGACGCATGCATCGCGACACCTCGTGCTCCACATGTCTGATGGCATGACCAGGATGTCCTGCAGAGTGACACCATGCCATCCAGATGTCTCATCCACGTCCTGAAATCATCCAGTTTGACACTCAGCGCACACATGTCGCTCAGCATGCTCCGTTCGCAGGTTTCGCGGCACCTCGTGCTTCTGGGTGTCAATCAGCATGCTGTGCTCTCCTGGGATTCAACACCTCCTGCTTCCCTTGCCACATACCATGCCAGGAAGGTTAGATCACGTCCTTATCTCACAGATAAGGCCACCTCGAGCTTCTCGGTCCGTTCGACTGATTTCGACTCTTCCGGTGAATTTTCGTCCCGTGATCAGTCCCGAATATTTTTCTACGCCCGTTCTGATGAGATAAATATTTTTAATAAACTCCAAGTGATCCTGACCTTGAAGGAAAAATATTTCCCGAGCCTCCGGCTTCCTCGAAAAATCGATAATACCGAAATTAGGGTTTTCGCCCAACTTCGGGTTTTCCCGTCATGCTTCGATCCCGTCGTGCTTACTTCCCGTCGTGCTTACTTCCCGTCCTGCTTCCAACTTATAATATCTCCCAAATGATATTTTATTGGTAGATACAAAGTTTTGGAGAAAACTTCGTTGCTAAGAAAACGTCGGGTTCTGAAACGTCGAGCTTCTAAACCGTCGTGCTTCCAAAAATGTTATGCTTCCAAAACATCCTTCTGATCAACCTAACACTTTTCTAAACATGGTCCAGCAGCTTAAGGTTCACTCATGATCAATTCTTCGACCATCCATCGCCTGCGGTACGACCACTAAATAATAATACTTTTTTTTTTTTTTTTTTTTTTTTTTTTTTTTTTAACGGGTTTCTACATTCTTCCCCCCTTAACAGAATTCGTCCTCGAATTCTAAGCCTCTGAGGGGCCTCCTTCCTCCATCACAACATCTTCTCGGAAAAACTCAGGGTGGTCGACCTTAAATCTCTCTTCATCCTCCCAAGTAACATGAATCCTGTTTCGTCTCCCCCAGACTTGAGCAATCTCACGATTCTTCAGTCTTCTAATACGCCTTTCTCCCAATCGGATCGGTCCTTCTGGATATGTAAGATCTGACCTTAGTTCCTCGATTCTCTCCGGCTCTACAGCACTTGGATCTCGTATATGTCTTCGAAGCATGGAGACATGAAACACTGGATGTAGATGCATATCTTCAGGCAGATCCAAACGGTAAGCTACCTCACCAACTCTCCCGATTATCTTGTACGGACCAATGAACCTGACCGCGAGTTTCCCAACCTTTCCAAATCTGTCCTTTCCTTTCTGTGCTGTAACCTTCAAGTAGACCCAATCTCCTATCTGAAATGTTACCTCTCTCCTTGACTGGTCTGCATACTTCTTCTGACGGTCCTGAGCCTTCTTCATGTTGGTCTTAATCGTCTCCAGCTTTACCGTAGTCTCTTGAACGATCGGCGATCCAAACATTCTTCTTTCTCCCACTTCCGTCCAACACAAAGGTGTCTTGCATGGCCTTCCATACAAAGCTTCATAAGGTGACATCCCTATGCTCGCATGATGACTGTTGTTGTATGAGAACTCAACCAACGGTAAATGCTTCTCCCAACTTCCTGCCCAATCGAGAATACACATCCGAAGCATGTCCTCGATTGTTCGAATAGTTCTCTCTGTTTGGCCATCTGTTTCTGGATGAAACGCCATGCTTCTAAACAATTTCGTCCCTAAGGCTTCCTGTAATGCTTCCCAAAATGCTGCGGTGAACCTAGGGTCACGTACTGAGACGATGTCTGAAGGTACTCCATGTAATTTCACGATTTCGTTGATGTACAGCTCGGCCAGTACTTCAACTTTATCCGTATCCCGCATCGATAACAAGTGTGTGACCTTGGTCAACCTATCCACAATCACCCAGATTGAGTTGTTCGATCTACCTGGAGCAGTGGGTAAACCGGTGATGAAATCCATGGAAATCGAGTCCCATTTCCACTGTGGTACCGGAAGACTCTGCAACAGTCCTCCTGGAACTTGGTTCTCAACTTTGACTTGCTGACATGTTGCACACTGCGCAACCCATTGTGCTACCGATCTCTTCATGCCCGGCCAATGATAGTATCTTCTCACGTCTCGGTACATCTTCGAACTTCCAGGATGGATACTAAGTAAAGAATGGTGTGCGACCCTTAGTATCTCATCTCTCAGCCCTTGTCCTTTTGGGACCGTGATCCTCCCATTAATAAGTAAAGTTCCATCATCCGCCAAGTAGTAGCCAGCACTATTTGGTCCATCTTGCCCTCTGAGTTCTTCAGCAATCTTCTGTAGCTTCTCGTCTTTAAGTTGCTCCTCTCGAATCTTCTGAATCAAGCTGGCTTGATTCACTGCTTGTACTTCCAATGGTTCACTTGTTTGTCCTTCCAAAGCAACCAACTTCACTTGCTTCAACTCTTGATTCAACAACTCCACTTCTTTCTCTAAATCTGCATCCATCTTCCTTCGACTTAAGGCATCCGCCACAACATTCGCTTTACCAGGATGGTAACAAATCTTCAGGTCATAGTCAGCTACAAACTCCATCCATCTACGCTGGCGCAGGTTGAGATCTGGCTGAGTGAAAAGGTATTTGAGACTTTGGTGGTCTGTGTATACCTCCACTTCTTCCCCGTACAAGTATGATCTCCAAATTCGTAAAGCAAACACCACTGCCGCTAACTCCAAGTCGTGTGTGCTGTAGTTATCTTCATGCTTCCGTAGTTGTCGCGAGGCATATGCAATAACTCTCCCATCTTGCATAAGAACACAACCCAGCCCAACTCGTGAAGCATCCGTGTAAACCGTGTAAGGTTTTCCTTGCTCGGGCAAAGCTAACACCGGTGCGGTGGTGAGAGCTTCCTTCAACGTCTTGAATGCATTCTCTGTTGCTTCCACCCAAAGGTAAGGTACTCCTTTACCGGTCAGTTTAGTTAAGGGCTTTGCAATGGAGGAAAAGTCCTTAACAAACTTCCGATAATAGCCCGCGAGTCCGAGAAAACTCCTCACTTCCGTCACTGTGGTGGGTCTAGGCCATTCTCGTATGGCTTGGACCTTCTCTGGATCAGGAGCCACGCCCTCTCCTGATACTATATGACCAAGAAACCCAATCTCTCTCTTCCAAAACGAACATTTGCTGATCTTGGCAAATAGCTTCTGGTCTCGCAACCTCTCCATAACTAGTCTCAGATGCTCTTTGTGCTCCTCCTCACTTCTCGAATACACCAGGATGTCGTCAATAAAGATGATCACGAACTTGTCGAGGTAGTCATGAAACACTTCATTCATCAAACGCATGAAAGCTGCAGGGGCGTTGGTGAGACCAAAGGGCATAACCACAAACTCGTACTGCCCGTACCTCGTCTGAAATGCCGTCTTCATAGTATCCGACTCAGCAATGGGAATTTGATGATACCCTGATGCCAAATCAATCTTCGAAAACCAACTTGCTCCTTTAAGTTGATCCAACAGCTCGTCTATCCTCGGAAGAGGATACTTGTCTTTGATGGTGATGTTGTTGATACCGCGGTAATCAATACACAACCTCATGCTTCCGTCTTTCTTCTTCACAAATAAAACAGGAGCTCCCCAAGGTGAGGAACTTGATCGGATGAATCCCTTCTCCAATAGATCTTCCAATTGTTTCTTTAGCTCAGCTAACTCTGCTGGTGCCATCCGATACGGTGCCTTAGCAATAGGTCTTGCTTCAGGCTCCAAGGTAATGGTAAAGGGATTACTCCGAGGTGGAGGTAATTCCTTTAGCGGTGCAAATACATCCTCAAACTCCTTGACCACGTCTACGTCTTCCACCTTAACTTCGTCGTCAGTGGCTCCTCCACTAACCGATAAAGTTACCAAATACACTTCCCCGTCTTGAAACAAATCTTGAACTCTCAATGCTGCTATCAGTGACACGGTCATACTAGGACTGATTCCATAGTATACCATCTCTGGATGCTTGCCTCTGCCAAACAGCAATCTCCCTTTTCCACAATCAATCTGAACTTCATATCTCGATAACCAGTCCATTCCAAGGATGACTTCGTACCCTTCCAAAGGCACGACTAGCAAATCTGCCACGAACTCTTTCTCTTGAATAACCAATGGAACATTCTTGATACACTGATCCGCTTGAAGGGTTCGGTCCGCAGGGGTCAAGACTGCCACGCTTACCCTGTCAACCACAAAACAATCCCAAAACTGGGCAGCCACTTCAGGGGTCACAAAGCTATGTGTTGCCCCCGAGTCGAACAATACATGAGTGGGTTTACCAGCAACATGTATGGTTCCTGCCACAGTAACTCAATCAACAATATCTCAATCACAAGAATGCTAATCAATGGCTCACATAATCACAATCAAAATATTTCTAAACGCGCAACCTAACGATCAAGCAATATAACCAGAATCCTAACTAAATTCCATACACTAAAAAGAGGAGGTTGAACACCCACTATACCTGTAATGGGACCGTGGGAAGGTCCTGCATTGTCATGGTTCTCTATTTCTAAAGCATAAACTCTACCTCCTAGGTTTTGCTTCTTTGGTGCTGGCTCAATTGCTGGACGGCTAGGAGGAGCTCGGATCGCGAGAGGGGTCGCAGGGATTGGCTTGTTTGGACATGACGAAGCATAATGGCCCTTCCTTCCGCAAGAGAAACAAGTGACATCCTCGATCCTTATCTGTGGATAACCTTGCTGGTTACCTCGCTGGTTGTTCCGCTGATTGTTGGGACAAGCTCTTGATATGTGTCCCGGCTGACCACATGTGTAACAGACTCCAGAGTTTCTACAGACCTAGTACTCAGGAAAGTGTTTGAAGGAACCAAAGAACCCGGAGCTGGGAAGCTAGGAACCAACTGGGAGGGTCCCTACAGGATTATCCATATAGTACGACCCGGAGTCTACAAACTCCAGAAGGTACGAACCGGGGTACCTGAAATCCGATCGTGGAACGCCACGAACCTCAAAAGATATTACCATTAGGTACCCAAATTCCCCTGAACTACGTTTGGCTTGATCCCTTGACTGGGTACGTAGGCAACTCCGTTACGAGTGCAGCCCCAACCTTTCTCCTCAATCGAACTTCTCATCCAAGCAAAGGGGGCACGTGTTACCAAAAACACATAGTCCAAAAGCAGTTGATGAGTGATTAATTCGAATCATGTATCAGTCGCTATATGATTATCAATAAAACGATTTATTCTGTACCTATACTCCAAAGATTACAGAACCTTCCAAGAAAACTTAGGTCTCTCCAAGTCGAGACCCAACTACGAACATATCCAGGTCCCTAAAACCCTGAACCTAAGGTCTTAAAACCCTTAACAATCATCGAGGTCCTAAAATCCTTCGAATAAACGCAGGTTCCTCACAATCGGGACCTAATCTCGTAAACGACTTCGAATACGTCCAGGTCTCCAAAAACCTGGAACTAAGGTCCTAAAACCCTTAACCAATTTCAAAGGTCTTGAAATCCTTGCCAAATCCTAAGGTCTTGAAATCCTTAACAGATCCATAAGGTCCTAAAATCCTTAACAAATTTATAAGGTCTTAAAACCCTTAACAAATTCATAAGGTCTTAAAATCCTTAACAGACTCCTAAAGGTCTTAAAATCCTTACCAAACTACTAAGGTCTAGAAATCCTTAACAGAATCCGAAACAGCCAAGATTAAAATTAAAACAAAGGTTTAAAAGCCTCCCCAGGCTATAAGTCTTAAAACGCATAAAGGTTTAGAAGCCCCCTCGGGCAATAAATCCTAAGAACGAGTAAAGGTTTAAAGGCCTCCTCAGGCTAATAAGTCTGGAAAAACAAGCAAAAGCCCCGAGGGCAAAACAGTCTTGAAAATAAAAGAGCATCAGCTCTTAAACTCCTTCGGTTCCGGGACCAGCGTCGACTCCGGGACCAGCATCAACCTCCTTATCTTCCTCGGCAGGACCTCCATCCTCGGCAGGAATCTCCGCATCAGCTCCCTGATTAACATCTCTTGGGTTCGTTTCGATTGGAGCTAATTCAGGAAACATCGAATCCAAATTAGAACCATACTCGCCGGAAAATGTCGGGTTAAACATATTAATCTCAAGAGTACCTGAGCTCTCAGAGAGTTGAGGGACAGGAAGCTTGCTAACCGAGAAGTCGGAGACCTGAGCCCTATCGCAAGCAGCAGCCGCGTCCGGAATCAAGGCCATAAGTCGATTGTATTCCTCCTCAGCATCCTCCACCTCCTTAGTCAACAAAGCCTTCAAAAGCTCGGTGTTTGCCTGAAGCTCCTGGGCGTAGATCAGGGCGTCGGTTTCATCATTCTTTTTGGCAAATTTCTCCTTCACCGAAGTCAGAATCTTGTTGTAAGCATCAGCTACCTCCCTCTTGCCTCTCCTAACGGCAAACTTGATCTCAGCTTCCTTGTTCCTTTGACTGTTTTGAGATGAGGCAATCATCTCTTGAACCTGATGCTCGGCTATCTTACGAGCAGCCTCAAAGTCGTTGATCTTTCTGCTCTTCACCTGGATGTCAATGGCTTGGCTCTCGATTTTCCCCTGTTGAGTATCAGCCTTCAGTCCGAGCCTCTTGACCTCAGCTTGAAGCTCAGAAACCTGAGCACGAGCCTGGTCAAGCTCCATCTTAGTAGCCTTGAACATATCAGTAGCCTGAGTCAACTCCGCAGCAGTAGGAGCACTACGCACGGTCTCCTCGAACTTTAGTTGAGCTCTGTTGATGGCTCCGGCTAGCTATAAAAAAAACAAAATGCAAAAAAATCTTTTAGGTCATGAAAAACCTAAACCTAAAAAGAGAAAACCGAGAAAAACTTAAAGTTATGTACCTGACCCAAGTGATGAGCTATCTCGACGTATTCGTCTTTGTTAGTCAAGCTGTTGAGAGAGGGCATAGAGCACCCCACCATCTTCAGATGCCTCAGAATGGTCGCTAAACCCCAAGGGTCGTCCAAAATTGACCCTGGCCTAGAGTGGGTGAAGCTCCAACCAACGGTTCCACCTCGTGAGGATGAGGAAGTGGACCTGGCGGGCCTATCTCCCGCCTCAGTCCGAGACCTCTTAGGTCTCGGAGGCTCAAGTTCAAGGGAACCTCCGGCAGCACGAGGATTATCTATGGCTGGCGAGACCTCAGGGTGAGGAACAACATCTCGAGCTCCAGTCTCAACGGGACCAACGTCCGCGACAGGAGATGAGGTTCCATCATCAAGGAACTCCTTCAGCATGTTAATAAAAACACCTCCTTGAGATTTGTCGCTGTCCCGTGAAGCGCCGGCAGCCGCAGTTGATCTGTTTCGATTACGGAAGGAAGGCCTCATCTTAGGAGCTGGAGTCTTTTCGTTCTCAGAAGTGCTAGCTCCGGTTGAAATCTCGACTACGTTGGGACCTTCGGAAACTGAACAAAATAACAAGAATCCTTTTAGCTACCTCTTAAAACGAGGATGAACATAACAAAGATAAGAGACTACCTTCTAAGTCTTCAACAGGGATCGGGTCAGGAAGCTGGAGGTTGTATCGTTCCGGGAACCTGGCTGATCCAATACGAGAAGATGTAAACAATGACCAAGCGTTGGAACTTTGATGTAACCTCCTAAAGAGAGCCCTGGACTGCTTATCAGAGAGCTTGGGAGGATCGTCGATACCTACGTATAAAATCAAGATATCAGCAAGTAGCAGTAATCTGAAATGAGCAAAACAGGATCCTAAAAATCCTAACCAGATATCTCGGACCAAACGACCGAGAGAGCACGACCCATTGGGACAGTTGAGGGATCAATCTTAACAAAGAAGTACTTTTTCCTCCAATCATCGTCACTACCCGAGGATTTAAAAAGACTAAATCCAGGGCGACAAGGAATATAGTAGGTACTGCTACCACCCTCCTTAGTAGAGCTCTCTTTGATCGTGTAGAGACTCATTAACTCAGTTAAACCGACAACGATTCCCTCCTCTCTGGCCCTGGTAATGAATCCGTTTATTACCCGAATGACCGAGGGACAAAGCTGAGAGAGAGCTAACTGGTAATGATCAAGAAGATCCAGCAAGAGGTCCGGGAGCGGGAACCTGAGGTGGCACTTCGAGATATACTTCTCGTGGATGCAAAACCAGCCCTCGGGGGCAGATTCCGGAGTCTCATCGGAGGAACAGGCCCTGGCTAACTCCTTTCGGCCATGAGCCTGAACCATGAAATTAACAATCTCTTGAATCGTCAACAGGGATGGCGAGTGAGACCCCAAAGAGGAACTCCCGCCGGAGCCATCCTTCTTCTTCATACGCTTAGAGGCTCTTGTCGCGACTAAATCTTTCGCCTTCTTCGTCTCTCTTTTGGCCTTCTCGCCTATCTCTTGCTTGACCTTCATTAAGCGTTTGCTGGCAGGGGGAATTCCGGTTTCGCCGGAGCCTTCTCTCGGAGGGTCCATTAAACAGAGGGGTAAGGTTGAGAGGATTGGAAGGAGAAAAGAAGAGGATCGAAATAGTTCTAAAAGTTTCGAGGAATTCTAAGGGATTCGAAGAGGATCAATGGCGAAATAGAGAGATGAAAGTAAAAAAAAAAAAGAAAATTAACACAGTAAAGTATAAAAGTGGAGGAGAAGTTACCTTGGGAACCGAGTGGAGGCGTGGAGAATATGGAGCGAGGCAGTTAATGCCCATCACTTTATATCACGTCCCGTCTCGAGTCTCGGAGTAAATCATTCAAAAGCTTCTTTCATCCGAACCGTCGATTTCAAACAAAAGAGATCTAGACCGTCGGATTAAACGAATAATATCTTTAATCAGATATCTCGTAATCATGATCTCAACAGTAAAATCTAGGTCGGCGACTTAGGTTAAGCTTCCGAGTAAGAGAGATCTTATCTCAAAAGCTTGGGGGCAACTGTTGGGCCCAAATACGGCCCACTAGCTAACGGCGGAACCTGAATAAGTTCTGGGCCAAGAGTAAGCCCAATACATATCAGCGACCTCAGCTGGAGCTCAGCGCGAAGCCAAAGGCAGGAAGCTGGTCACAATCTCTGGAGCCCACTTCAAAAAGGAGGCTGACATCACAAACAGAAAGAGCGCATGACCCGGTCAACAGGGAGCTGTTGTGAGTTCCTCAACAGAAGGAGAAGATCTCGGAGATTTGTTAAAAGTAATCGGAAGAAGGTTCGAAGCTATAAAAGAGGACCTCGAAGACCAAAAGAGGGGGTTCACATCTTTCCATTACACATCAATTATATCTCTTTCAGATCTTATAAACATTCTCAGACGATCTCTTTCATTTTCTCTGTAATTCTTGTTATTCAAATCATCAATAAAAAGTATTTATTCATCTTTAAAGCTCTTTACGGGATTCAGCCCACGAATTTCCTTGTACCTCCTTTTTGACCTAACCTAGAATCTTAGGGTGAAACCTTGTCTCTCACAATAACCACTCTGCTGATTGTTGGAGTAGGGCTTTTGTTGGTAGTTGTTGTACTGAAAGTTGGGATCCTTTTTGTACCAACTACCACTACTGTTGATGAAACACAACTCCTCTTGCCCTTCCAGACCCTCAATCTCATTGACAGTAGGAGGTAGCTCCTGGTTTGGGTTCCCAACAAAGTTCACCCGCGCTTGTGTGGCCTTATCAGCAATCAGTGTGTCAATCTCCTCCTGCAAAGCCTTTATCTCCCTTCTTGTCTGCTTGTCTTCTGATCTATTGGCTCTGTCATAATCCCCACTGTAGACTGCATCACTCTTAACCATGTTGTCAACCAGTTTCTCAGCCTCTGTTTCGGTTCTGTCCAAGAAGTTCCCATTGCTAGCAGTATCCAATCTGGCTTTGTACTCAGGCAGAGCACCTCTGTAGAATGTGCTGAGCAAACTTCCCTTGTTGAAACCATGGTGTGGACACTAAGCAAGGTAGCCATTGAACCTCTCCCATGCTTCACTGAATCCTTCCAAGTTCTTCTGTTTGAAGCCAGATATCTCATTCCTGTAGTCAGCTGTCTTAGAAGTAGAGAAGAACTTTTCTAAGAAAGCATTCTTGCAGTCATCCCAAGTGGTGATGGAGCTGCTTAGCAGAGACTTCTCCCACTGACGTGCCTTGTCCCCCAAAGAGAAAGGGAAAAGCTTGAGTTTAAAAGCATCCTCTGATACACCATTGGTTTTAGATAGGTCACAATACCTATCTGTCCAAGTGGTCAAATGGATTCTCTGCAGCTAGGCCATGAAACTTGTTATTCTCAATCTGGTTTAGTAATCCTGACTTGATCTCAAAGTTGTTTGCTGCCACAACTGGTGCTCTGATTCCTAACAGTTGACCATTGTTGGTAGGGCGGTCATAAGCAGCAATAGGGCGGGCTGGTGGTTGTGGGTCGGCCATGTCAATGTTCAACCCCTGTGTGTGAGCTAGCTGCTCTTCTTGTCTTCTCTTTCTAGCACACACTCTCTCTCTCTAAAGCTCTGATGTCTTCTGCTCTTGGAATTAGGTTTGTTGGACCCCTGCTCCTCAAGTGCATACACCTGTAAATCAAAGGTAAGTGAAGAAAGAGAATCAGTAACCAGCAAAAATAAAAATGACTTAGTCTCAAACAAGCTACTAAATCTCAATGTTTAAATCTACTCAGAATTTGACAACGACGCCAATTTGATGTTAGGAGTTTTCAAGGCTCCTAAGACAAATGATGTAGTATAGGGAAGTTGTCGAACCAATTCCAAGGGATTCAAAGCAGTGAGAATGCAAGTGTCTATTTAATCTAAGTGCAACCAGATATTTGAATGATTTTAAACTAATGACTAGAATGCAATAACAGAATGATAACTTTCTTAACTATTGGAAAGGAGAACTCATGGGTAAGAGGGAATTTGACTTTGGGTGATCAAATTTCGAACTATGGATGACAAGTAAACAATCAAACTATCAACCTTAAGCCTAACACTACAAGAAAACTGGGTTTTAACGAGGAAAATATTTCCTCGTTAATTACCTTCGTCTTTACGATGAAGTAACGAGGAAAAATGGAATCCACGTTATTTCCTCGTGAAGTAACGTGGAAAGTGTTTCCACGTAAGGATAACGTAAATTGACGTCGCTTTTACGACGATTACGTCTTAGTTACGAGGAAAAGTTATTTCGTCGTAAAGTCGACGTAAATATAGCTTCGTTGTTACGTGGATTTTCTTGGACGAGGAATTAACCACGAACCTTTTGAAACACGTTTTTTTTTGTTTCACCTAATTATCTTTGCGTGGTTAATTCCTCGCTAAATCTCACCTACCAGATTCGAAAAATCTATAAATATGAACGTTTGAACCTCATTTTAGACACACCAATAAGAAAAAAAAGAGTTAAAAAAAATTATGTCCAGGTGCGGGAATATTTATGAGTTCCGAAGGTGGATGTATATGCATAGAGATGGTAATGGGAGAGTGACGAAAGAATTCCTTACAGGGATGGAGACTTTTATGCATCAAGCAGATTCTACATCGCTCGCCCAAGAAAGCGGTAAGATATTCTGCCCTTGTAAAAAATGCAACAATTCGAAATTAGGAAATCGTGAAAATGTTTGGAAGCATTTAATAAATAGAGGTTTCACGCCAAATTACTATATCTGGTTTCATCATGGAGAAGGTTATAATTATGATCAGAATGAAGCTGGTAGTAGTAGTAATAGCAACTTTCAGGTAGAACTGGTAGATCATCATTTGGTTAACGAACATAACCATCAGGAAGAGCAGATGGTAGATTGTGATAGGGTTCATGATATGGTAGCTGATGCATTCGTAGCTCATGATGAAGATGAGGAACCTAACATAGATGCCAAAAGTTTTATGATATGTTGAATGCGGCAAATCAACCACTTTACAGTGGTTGTAAAGAAGGTCTATCTAAATTATCGTTGGCTGCTAGAATGATGAATATAAAAACGGATCACAATCTACCTAAAAGTTGCATGAATGAATGTGTAGACTTGTTTAAAGAGTATTTGCCGGAAGGCAATGAGTCTGTTGATTCTTACTATGAGATTCAGAAGCTGGTCTATAGTCTTGGGTTTCCTTCGGAGATGATAGACATTTGCATCGACAACTGCATGATCTACTGGGGAGTTGATGAGAAGTTAAAGGAATGTCGATTCTGCAAGAAGCCAAGATTCAAGCCGCAAGGACGGGGACGTAATAGGATACCGTACAAAAGGATGTGGTACCTACCAATCACAGATAGATTGAAAAGATTGTATCAATCAGAGGAGACTGCTGGAAAATTGAGATGGCATGCCGAGCATACTCAGACGGATGGTGAGATGAGTCATCCATCAGATGCAAGAGCCTGGAAACATTTTAACAAAGTATATCCGGAATTCGCTAGCAATAGCCGGAATGTGTATCTCGGTTTATGCACATATGGTTTTAGTCCAATTGGAATGTCAGGGAGACAATATTCATTGTGGCCAGTCTTTCTTACGCCATACAACCTGCCACCGGAGATGTGCAATTTACGGGAGTTGATATTCTTGACCATATTAATACCTGGTCCAAACCATCCAAAAAGGTCTCTGGGTGTTTTCTTGCAACCACTTATAAAAGAGTTGAAAGATTTGTGGTTTACGGGAGTGAGGACGTATGACTGCTCAACGAAGACAAATTTTACGATGCGAGCGATGCTTTTGTGGACCATAAGTGACTTTCCTGCCTATGGGATGTTGTCTGGATGGACAACACATAGTAGATTAGCTTGTCCATATTGTAATGGTTCGACAGATGCGTTTCAACTAATAAATGGTAGGAAGACAAGTTGGTTTGATTGTCACCGTCGATTTCTTCCCGCTGACCACCCGTACCGAAGAAACAAGAAATTGTTTAAGCACAAAAAGGTTGTCAGAGACACACCTCCTCCATATCTAACTGGAGAACAAATTGAAGCGCAACTTGATTACTATGGAGCATTGAAAACAGCTCCGCGTGGTGGCAATTGGCATGTCCCCGGTAATATGCCTGATTCTTATGGTGTTCATCACAACTGGCACAAGAAGAGTATATTTTGGGAGTTGCCTTATTGGAAGGATCTTCTTC
Source organism: Hirschfeldia incana (assembly GCA_026261945.1). Classification (NCBI taxonomy): domain Eukaryota; kingdom Viridiplantae; phylum Streptophyta; class Magnoliopsida; order Brassicales; family Brassicaceae; genus Hirschfeldia; species Hirschfeldia incana. The sequence goes on along the minus strand of JABCMI010000013.1, from coordinate 6,270,051 downwards.
TGCGCCACAACCTTGATGTGATGCATATAGAGAAGAATTTCTTTGAAAACATCATGAATACAATATTGAATGTCCCAGAGAAGACAAAAGACAACATAAAATCGAGGTTGGACTTGCCAGACATTTGCGCAAGAAGTGAGTTACATATAAAAAGCAATGGACAAGTTCCGGTTCCCATATTTCGATTGTCTTCAGAAAAAAAGTCGGTGTTGTTCGACTGGGTTGCATCAGAAGTGAAGTTTCCCGATGGGTATGTTTCAAATCTCTCAAGATGTGTTGAAAAAGGTCAAAAGTTCTCCGGGATGAAGAGTCATGATTGTCATGTCTTTATGCAACGACTACTTCCATTTGCATTTGCGGAGCTACTGCCAACTAACGTACATGAAGCACGTACATGAATGACAATGTATCTGATTGATGTATTTGTTTTTCGAATTAATCAATAAAACTGTTTAGATAATTTTTATTTTTTCAAATTATTAACCCTAAAACTTTTAACTTTCTATACTTTTTACTAAAAAAAAAGAAGAGAAGAAAGATACTGGAGTCACATATGGTAAAACCTACGCAAATCGAAACCGCAAGGCTTTACTATATGTAACCCCAATATCTTCTTCACTTCTTTTTTTTCAAATCTTTCTTATTTCAAACCCAAACTTCTAAGTTTATTATGTGATTTGGGTGATTGTGTGGGATATGAGGAAGGGAAACACCCATATAAATAGAAAAAAGGTTTAGTCGCTATTTCCACGTAAACAGCTTTCCTCACCATTTCCTCGCCAAGTGACGTGGAATTCACGAGGAAATATTTATTTTTTTTAATATTCCTCGTTATAGCCACGTCACTTGGCGAGGAAGTGGCGAGAAAATGTGTTGATATATTTTTTTTGTGGGATACGATAAAGGGAAACAGCCATGTATTTAAAGCGTATACTCGTTATTTCCACGTCACCTCGTTTCCTCGCCACTTCCTCGCTATATGACGTGGACTTAACGAGGAAATGTTCAAATCCCTAAATCAACACATTTCCTCGCCACTTCTTTGCCAAGTGACATGGATTTAACGAGGAAATCTTCAAATCCCTAAATACAAACCCTAAACCCTAAACCATTTCTCCTTTTTCCTCGTTAATACCACGTCACTTGGCGAGGAAGTGGCAAGGAAATGTGCAAATCCCTAAAATCTGAAACCCTAGCCTTAAACCCTAAATACATCATATATTCTAAATACATCTTCCTTTAAACCAAAATATCTTCAAACCAATCCAAATTAATTCCAAATTCTATCTTATCCAAAATATACAATATTAATATCTCTTATTTACAATAGAAACTTATCATATTTATAATTTTAGATAATCTTACAAAAATATGTTTAGAGTTAAGTTTTATAGCTTTGAAAATAAGGTTTATATTTTAATTCAATAATAAAATAAAAATTAAATTTTCAAAATTTTATATAAACATTTTAAAAGTTGTTTCTAAAGTATTTTCTATTTGGAAAACTAAATGTTGAAAACGAAAAAATAAATTTAGAAATAGAGAAGATTGAGGAAAGATGATGGTTTGAGAATATATGAAGTAGAAGATATGAAAGATGAGATTATAGGTTTGGGGTTTGAGATTTAAGAAGTTTAGGATTTGGCCTCGGTATTTCCTCGTAAACAAAAACACGGGCCTCGCTATTTCCTCCTCTCAAAAACACGGGCCTTGGGCTTTCCTCGTTAATTAACGAGGAAATGGCGAGGAACCCTAAACTTATATATACGCGAAACCGCGAGGTCTCTTCATTTCTCTCCATTTCCTCTCCTCTACCTCTCCAATATGGTAAGCCTCTCTCTTTCCTCTCCTAGTATAGTTTAGATTAGGTGGTTAGTTTAGGGAATTTAGATTAGGTGGTTTTAGAGTTTTTAGATAGGTTTATAGAATATTTAATTATAAAATTAGTAATAGATTTTAGTTTTAATGTTGATTTTAATTTTTTTTCCAGAGTATTCACGGTAATAAGCGCACTCTTCATTACGCACAGATGTTCGGTCCGCCGGGTAGCCGGTTAGACCCGCCATCTGTTTCAGGTCCCGGTTCTTCTAGCAGTCAGCCAGAGACTGTCCCCGAGACTCAGTATTCACACAGAGTCTCGCCTCCTCCCATGGCTCCTCCTCAGATGGCTCCTCATCCGCAGATGGCAGCTCCTCATGCGCCGCCTCCTCAGATGCCCGCAAATCCAGTTTATGCTGATTTGCAGGTGCCGCCGAGTGCCCCTTACTCTCAGTACACTGTCGAGGACATTCTCGCAATGCCAGGCAGAGAAGGCTTACCGATCATAGACCCCAACCGACCAGAGGGAACTATGTGGTAAGTTAAATTATTTTATATTTCTAAAAGACTTGTATAAATAATTTTAAGTTAAAATATTTTATATTTTTTAATGTTCTTTTCAGGTTTGAGGTTGACAGACGACTTGCAACGGACGTAACCGACACGATGAAAGGTTACTTCGTGTTGCCACATCCTAACTGAAAACTAACTCCGATCCACGTCAGAAGGACATGGTTCAAAATGTACGTTGTAAGTTATTTTCTGATTTTTAAATTTTTAAAATTTTAAAATCTCATAAATTATTTTCTAATTTATTTTTTTTGGCAGCAAAAATATAATTGGTCTTTGGGGGTCACGGAGAAGGTGCGGCAAGCGTTTTACGAGAAGGTGAAACCACGGTTGCTGGACACGGTCTCCAACTGGAAGGGTGACTGGATCGTGAAGGGTGATGAGCACGGCAAACCCTCTGAGCTCACCACGGATGTCTGGGATGGCCTCATCGCCTATTGGAAGGATCCGAACTCCATCAGAGTCGCCCAGTCTTGCTCTAACTCCCGTAACTCAGTTGATGAGAACGGCCGTAGGGCAATGCTACACTCTACGGGCCAGAACCCCACGTTGCTATCCGTTTGAAAATGGTACGTTATTAAATTTTTTAATTTATTATTTTTATAATTAAAAATTAAACTAATTTTATTCAATTTTTATAGGCCAAAAAGTTGGGACGCATGCCCACTCTTCTCGAACTTTACGACCGCACCCACAGGAATAAGGCGGGCCAGTTCCTAGATGAAAAGTCCGAGCAAATCTACAACGAGGTGGCAGCTCGGGTTGTGGAGCGTGAGACCCAGCTCACCCAGGAGTCGTCCGACGGATTGCCTGTCAGTTTATCCGTTCCTGAAGTCGATCAGATTTACGAGGAGGTAATCTTTTTAAAATTAAAATTTAAATTATTATTTTAAATTTAAAATTTTAATATATATATATATATATATATATATATATATATTTTTTGTTTTTTTTAAGGTTGCCCCGAAGAAAAAAGGGCGTACGATGGGGATTGGTTCTGTCAACGATGTTCCGAGAGCGCCATCGTCTTATGGTCAGAGACGGGAGGACGAAGTCTCTCAGCTACGTACCGAGTTGGACTCGACAAAAACGGAGCTGGCCTCGACAAGAAATGAGCTTGCCTCGACAAGAACGGAGTTGACCTCGACGAAAACTTCGTTCACGGCTCGTATGGGTGGAGTGGAGGGCTTTTTGGACGTGATAGCCGCCACAAATCCTGAATGGGAAGCATTGTTGAGGACCATGCGAGAACTAAACCCTGTTCCAGGCGAGCCACCCGCCCCCGTCCCACATAACGAGAAAGATGTCTCGAGGAGGAGCGATGAATTCTATCAGGCGATGCACGAACCTTCTTAGTTTTTTTTTCTATTGTTCTTTTTTTTATGAATGCAAAACTTATAACTTATTTATTTATAAATATTAATAAACTAAATAATTTTAGATTTTTTAATTTTTTAATTTATAATTTTAAAATAAATTTATTTTTAGTAATTATTATTTGAATATATTTTTAAAATAAGAAAAATAAAAAACCACGTAAATTCGAAGCTATCTTACGAGTCTTTTACGTGGAATATTAACGTGGACTTAACGAGGAAGACAGGTCGTGGAATCCACGAGAAAAGATTTTCGTGGTTTTAACGAGGAAAACAGGTCTTGGTAATTACGTGGATATTACGAGGAATACTTTCCTTGGTATTTTCGTGGTATTTACGATAAATGGTCTACGTGGCCTTTACGAGGAATGTCAGCGATGTCTTTACGTGGATATGTCACGTGGTGTTTACGAGGAAATATTTACTTCGTCTTTACGAGGAAATATATGCCTAGTTATTTAACGAGGAACTGGCGAGGAAATATATTTAACGACAAATTAATTACGACGAAACCAGTTTCCTCGTTGATTCCTCGTAACAGCACTTTTACGATGAACTCACGAGGAAATTAGCCCTCGTAAAATAATTGTTTTCTTGTAGTGTAAACACAATTCTAAGCAAGCTTTATGTCTAGATGAATGTTCATTTGCTAACATATCTCAAACATCAAATGTCTTTGGTTGAATGACATGAAAGCAATCATGAAGAACAAGTTTAATAGTTATCCTAACACTCTTAACAACAAATGTCTTTGGCAAGATGCATTAAGAGCCTAGTAGAGTTGTCTCAGACATTTCATCAAACAACTTTTGGGTAGGAAATGTCTAGAGATCAACTTTTGAATGATCAGTGCAAAAGAAGCAATAAGAACACTCTACTAGCAAGGTTTGAGAATGATCTACACTAAAAACATCATTGATCTAACCTAATCACCCTAATCTCCCTAACTCATGAATTTAAATACACAAGATATCAATTTGTAATGGGTCTTATTTATTTGTGTGTTTTTATTGTGTATATGTTTTTGTTGTGTATGAGACTATATCTCATTGATTAGCTGTGCTATATATGTTCATGGTGTATTTTTATTAGAGATATACTTTCTTTTGTAATCAACTTTTGTCGGTTAGTTATTACTTTTTTATTTTCTCAATTGTTTTCAATTTGGTCATCGTTTCGAAGTGATATTGAGATGTCATGCGTAGAGAACTATCCGGCTTGGGTATTGATAATTTTCATGCTTTTTGTTTTCTGTTGTTCTTGTTCTTTCGAAAATTGTTGAAATATACTTAATATAAAAGGAATATTATTTTATTTTAATTGTATTACATATTTGTCAGTCAATAAAGAATACAACAACATATGTATGAGGAGTATATGTGAATTCTTGCTTTGTTTTGCTTTTAATTCAAGTAGTTTTATTCAGATTTTAAAAATTATATCAACTAAAGGAAGAATTCATAGACATAAGTATACAAAACTTTCCAAGGAAACAAATCTAAAAAACTTTCAAGTATCAACAACAACATAGTTCATAATTGGAACACTCAGTTCATCACCGTTCAAATCCATTGCTACAAAAAGTAAAACCTATGGGTTTAGCGTTATATACTTTTGCATTTTGTTCATGATCATCGGGTTGTGCATATTTTGTTAAGTGCTGCTGCTGGATTCTCCTGAAATCATACAGAATCTGTTAAAAGAAAAGTGCTGGATATTAGTTAGATATCATTAACATCATCAACATGGAGTGCTGCAAGAAATAACCAAACATTGATTTGTGTGTGAATCGAGAAGACATCTAGAGAATCAAAGTTTGGTTTATTACCTGTCTCAGTACAGATCTGTGATCATGTTCTGGATTGTCGGGTCTTGCATTCCCCTAGGAATAGCCTGGAAGAAGAAAATAAAATAAGATTCTCACTGGTTATCTCCAAACCAAAAACGAAGACGTTACAAAAGAAGCCTTGATACACAACAGTTACGCACATAAGATGATTAGAATTGGACTTACTGTTGGGTCTTTTGGATTTTTTTGTATCGCTTCAGTGTGATGTTTCCCAGCAAAATTCCCTTTACCATGGTATAACTGCAAAACCAGAATACATTTCTGACGCCCCGCACTATTGATGCGCCAAATCCTTCTTGCATTTCTCAGCCTCATTCAGCCTATTCAATGTGTCTGGGTTTTGGTGGTCCGCAAGAGATTTCTGGTAAGTATCAGCCACATAGTCAATTACTGAGTCAAACATGATAACATTAGATTAAACCACAAACAAATCATACATGATCACATTCAATACGGTGGAGATGGCCAAAGAACTAATCCGGTTAAAGACTATTTTTATGAACAAAAAGCATAGTTAAATAAGATACCTGAGAATCCAGTAAGATCATATCCACTCCCACAAGCTCTACACCACAGCGAACATTCCTGACCTCCCACAAATGAAGCAACCGGACTTCAATAGAGGAGGAGGAGGAGCCTGTCTGCAAATTGGAGAGGAAGACCAAAACGTTAGTAATATCTCACAAATTAAGTGTATTGGTTAGCTTAGAAGAATAAGAGGATGATTCCCAAAGTAGGAAAATCATACCTTTTTATAGTATAAGATCTCCACCGCCTTACAAAATCAGAAATCGCATCGAATAGAGATCATGTGTGACAAATTAATGGAGGATTTTAAGATGATTTTTCGGTTACGGTATCGTTTCGGCATCTGGGGAAGAAGATGAGAGAGCGATTGAGAAGAGACCTAAGCCACATCGGTTCTGGAGAGCGAAGAAGAAGAACATGTATTCACCCTAACAGAATCGCTACACTTTGTCTATGTGTAATAAGAAAGGCCTGGATATGACAAAAAAATGAAATTAACACGAAGCCCATAACAAAGAAAACCCAAAAATGGTTGCACGACTGATTTAAATGAAACGGTGCAGATCCTAGCTGTCATCACCACAGAGATCCAATTTCCAGCATAACATCTGAGCTGGTATGCTCAGGAGTGATTTCGTGTCTTATATATATATAAAGATATATTCAAACCAAGAAGTTGTAATGTGCTTGGCATTGGCTTGATACACAAATGCGTATAAAGTGTGTCTTAGATAATTCGATAAAGTTCCACACTTGTCGATCATTCGTGACATGCATAACTTCACCATGTGTACAACTATCATGCACAATGAACATTCCTACTCCTTTCCGTTTATTGACCACAAACTCTAACAAAGAGTCTTTCACCACCCATTCTCCATATATGTCAGGTAATTGAGCCATTTTCTGCAATAACATACATGTTTACATAATTAACGAAGAAATATTTCATGTTTCATAAAACTATAAAGGTAGATTTACAAATACGTCTACAGTTATTACCTAACAACATAGTCAAATCAAAAGTATTATACTTTCATAAATACAACAATTTTTCTTTTCACAACCAAGCAAATACATTAGGGTTAACTTAACATACATTGTCAAACAAAAAATTTTGAAAAAACTTTATGAATAATAGACAAGTTCACTTTTAATATATTTTTCGATGTAGACTTTATATTTAGTTTTCGAAGATGTAGACATTCATTTCAACTTACAAATGTAGACGGTAAAATAGGTATGCTCATTGGGTTAGGTTTTGCAATTGCAAATTTTACGAGTTACTTTCTATATTTGAAAAAAAAGTTGTGATTTTATAAGAGTAGACTTCATTTTCAGTCTACAACATTAAAAATGTTAGTTTTCGCTATTGACCAGAATTCATCCACGATTTGACTTTCTCAAGTAGACTTCATATGGAGTCTACATGTTTTAATTTTTTTGAAAGACGTTAGTTTTACAATTGACCATGTTTGACTTTCTACGAGTAGACTGAATTGAACGTCTACAGGTGTGCAGACTTCGCATAAAGTCTACCCTCAAAACTGACGGATTAGTTTTGCATTTGACCAAAATAATAAATAGAATTCACGCGCAGTCTATATTTTTTTCCTAAGATGAGAAGACTGCATTTGGAGTCTACAATTTAATAATTGTTTTTGATTTTTTTTTAAATTAGTCAAACAAAAAACTAACATATTCAATGAAGTCAAAGTTTTGGTCAAGTGAAAATTTTACATTTTGTAGACTTCCGGTGAAGTCTACTATGAGAAGTCAAAATTTCGGTCAAATGCAAAACTAACATCTTTTACGTAGTTGTCCTGGTAGGTTTACATAAATTTTATTTTTTGTTGTCAAATGTAAAGATGTAGACTGCTGGGGAAATCTGTGTTGAAAAAAAAATTGTTTGGACAGTTGCAAAACTGACTTGTGCGTTGACAACTAAACTGAAGCGTATGTCTACACAAAGTTGTAGACATATAAAACAGTCTACTATTGCGACACATATCTGAAAAACTGCGAAAACCATGTAAATAGTTACTTTTTCCGGTGTGAAACTCGTTTCCAACATTTTCAACCGTCCAAACCCCAAATATGAGAATTGATCATGTAAAAGTTCTCAAAAATATAAAGTTTGTGATCATGTAAATGAAAATTGAAATTATTGATGATAATGGCATAATTGTAAATAAGAAAAAATGTTCTAGGCAGGGTGTATTTTTTTTGTTAATTTTAAAATGAATAAATAAATAAATAAATAAATAATGCAATTTTGTAAATAATTCAGAAACTTAGGGATAGTACGGAAAATTGATTGATGAATAATATTGACAAAAAAATGGGTTGGTTTTATGTTTGACTGGAAATGATGGTTGGGTTAGTTTTGAAAAACCAATGCTTTGTTATACAGAACTTGGGTTTCAAGCCCCTTCATGCGGACCTTCAAACTAGTGCTTTATCAGCTTGTATTAAAGCCTGACGCTGGGTCTTAGGGAATCATTAAACTTATATGAAAAATGGTGAAAAACACAGCCAAGAATTAATGAGTCGATGGCTAGGTTATGTGTTGTGTGCTTAATTTCTTTTCTTTAGTTTCTCATTTTTTTTTGGTAAAAAAATTAGGTTCTCGAGTATGTGATCAGTTTCTTTCTTTTTTCTCACTGTTTCATTGAGCTTGATGGATAGATGAGCCTCGCTAATGTATTATATCCAAGAGGAATGGGACTCGAGATAAATGAAAAGGTTGTTTTATCATGTAAAAATGTATTTTACATGCATCAGTCAGTCGAGAGACAAGGATATTTCTCAATTGTTTTCTTTTTCTTGAGAACAGAAAAACATTTCTTCTTTTTTGAACAGTACAAGAATATCTCTTCTTTATCAATTTATTGAGGTGAGACTATTTTGAGTATGGCTTGTGCATGAGCCCTGTAACATTCTTCTCACAAATGTTTTTTTTCTTTTTCTAAAATTCTTCTCACGAATGTTTCCTACTTTATTTTAAAAAATTATTGCTTACTCAATCTTTCATTTTTTTTCGTTTTACGGCTATACGAATCGATCAATTTTGTTTGTTCAATAAATGTATTACTTTATATGTCAAGAACAAATAGTAGAAAGAGGACCCGCGTGCATGTGAAAAGAAAACTGACTTTGACTTGGAAAATAAATGATAAAGAAGTTTTTTTTTTTGACAAAGGGCTTAAATGATAAGAAGTTCTGTAAAACCAACTCGTGTATTCCGTACTCTTTACATTGATTTAGTGCAGTGCACCACGTAACACACTATCATCAAACGATTAAATTATCATTGATGATTTATCCAATCTTTTCCAGTAAAAAAATATAAAATCTTAAAAATATATTTTTAATCAAAATTGATAAAAGTTCAAGCTCAAGAATATGTATTAAGATCTTGAAAAATGAAAATAGAATCATAATTCAGAGCACACGGAAAGCACCTACAGTATAATTGAAGATTACGTAAAGATCTATCACTTTAAATGACGACGAGATTAATACATTTTCATAAAGTAAAAAAGCTAACCTTTTTTGTCAACTAGTAAAAAGCTAATCAGACATAAGAATACAAAAGCAGACATTATTATATGCAAGAAACAGGGTATGCAGCAAGCACGAGTACATCTGTGAGTTCGTGGTGAACTTTGGGAAAAAAAACTGGGAACCATAAATGTATGACTGATCACATGTGTCCTCAAATTTTATTTTTCATATAGTATAAACTATTATACAAATCACCATATTATATTAGATTCCATCGTCAGAGCTTCTTAAATTTTTAAAGAAGTAAATTTAATCAGATTATTTTAAAATAGTGATAAGTAGTGAAAAAATTCGATAAATAAAATCTTATCCACATAAATATCCATCAATAATACATCAAACCACTAGAAAGTAAACAAGCCTGGTTAATATACAAAAGAGAGCAATTAATCACGAGAAATGGAAAATGGGGATTTTTCAAAGTCAATAATTGTGTTAGAATTAAGTTAGGGCACGAAGATTTTGTTGCCACATTTGCAGCGCCAAGCTTCGGGATAATACTCCAATGGCGCCATGAGGCCTGGTTGAATCGGAACGTGAACTACTTTACACGGCTCACACTTCTCGCACTTCGATCTACAAGTCGGAGGCGCAGAGCCCGGACCACCTAACCGTTGCTGATCTATGATCCGACTCCGTAAACCCGGCCCCCCTGCCTCCTTCCAACTATCCACAAGCCCTCCCCCTAGTTTAAAACCCGAATTAACTCACTCTCTAGTATATAAGCAATGGATAGAGAAGATGAGTTGTTTTTATCGTCTTTAACTTTGCAAGTAATGAAACATTTACAAAGTTGAGTATGCGATTGCCACTGAAGTCAAGGAATACCATTCCATATACACTAAAGGAAATTAAACTATTATATATATATATATATATATATATATATATTATAATAAATATGATAAAGGAAAGAGTTTGAAAGCGAGTTCTTACTAAGATATGAAACGACGGTAAAGACAACGAGAGCTGATATGAAACGACGGTGGTAGCGACGGAGGACGACGCCCATTAGCCAGAACCTGTGAGGATAGGTTTTGGGGTATAGGACTTTGGAGTAAATTCGTCCAAACTCAAAGAGACACGTAAAGGAGTAATGAATAAAGATAGAGAAAGAGAAAGAGAAAACGGATGTGAGTAAACCCTCTTCTTCCATCATTGTCATTTGATAGCCACATGGTTCCCTTGTGGGTACAACTATATCAACTTCAGAGTTACTATTTGGCTCAGGTGGACCAAAAACCATACCACTCTAATCACAGATGCTACACTTATACATCTACCGTTTTAATTTATATATTTAACATCTGGAGTATTTATTTAATTAGTTCATACGATGAGTAGTATGCCACAATCATAGCCATAAATAATAGAGATGTGATCACAAATTATAAAATGCTGAGCAACATTTTTCGCTCAAAATGAGGTAATTCAAAATGTCTTTATTTCTTACTTCAATCCTCATTTTCTACATCAAAAAGATTATTTTTAATATGTTCTATAATTAATACTTATTATTAGTTTCAACAATGTTTGTTATTTTTATGCCCTTTTTCAAAAAAAAATGTTTGTTATTTTAAAACCTTTCAAATTTTATCCAAAATATTTTTATATTAACTATAACTTTATTATATTAGTTTCTAAAAGAATATAAATACTTATATAAACTTATAATTGTATTATGAAAATATTAATAATTATGTTAAAGCATAAAAGACAAATATTGAATCGTTTTAGATACAAAATAAAATTATATAAATTGAAAGGAGAAATTATAAATCAATATTTTAATACAAAATTGATTTGTTTATAGTATTTGACTGTTCTCTTTCATACAAAAATATTATTCATAAACTCATTTTTCCTTTAAAAGTATTATTAGAGGTTTTTGATTTATGTTTCTTTCAAAATGAGGAACCATTAGAAATGGTCTAATGTGTTTAGATTCATATGGTAAGATTAATCAGAATTTTTTTTAAACAAATTCGATTATCTAATAAAAATGAAAAACATTATCACAAATCTTCGTTATCTTTAAGTATTTTTGTAATGAATCAATTGACATAACAGCAAATGTATATAAGGATTCTGTAAAACTAATTAGAAGTTTTGTTTGAGAAAAATTAAAAAAAAAAATCCAACTACGGCGAGAAGTTTTAATATAGATCAATGGTGCCTGTAAGTCATATACATAATTTACTTTTGTTACAATACATATCTAAAAAAAAAATTGATTGAGTGATTCACACTCCAACTAACTAGATTCGTGAATCCAACAAAGAGAAAGACAAACCAATTAAATTCACTTCGGAGAAGATCATTAACCCCTTCGTTCGGGTCAAAAAGGCTATTTACTATATTTATTCATGTCACTTCTACATTTAATTCCACATGGGCTCTTATTCGTTTCAACGCATGAATGTTTTATATAATCTAGTAACTACGAGAGGACCTATATATATTGTATATTTGGACTACCATTAATGGAGGTACGTATAATTTCAGGCGAAATCTCATTCAGAATGAGTCATTCTCTTACATTCTTTGGTATTCAGATATGAATATAAAACTAAATACCGAAGGCAAATCAAACATGAGGAACTAGAGATGTACAAATGAAATAAAAATTAGTAATGAGAATGGATAGTTGAGCAATTAAAAGAGTGGGACTCATGTGGGTGTATAGCAGTTAGGCATTATTGGTTTCTTCTTCAAATAATACATTTACTAGGTGTTTGGCCGGCAGATACGGACATAAATAAATTATAATTATCTATTAACATATTTATTACTAAATAAAAATTATAATAATACATTATTATTTATGTTTCATCTAAGCTTTTTTATGTCTTGTAAATTTATTAGAAATTATCTTTTTATTTTAAAGCTCATTCTCTTTTTATGAAAAATTAAAATTTTACTTGATTAATATTTAGTTATGTGCTATGTGTTTTTTATTTTATTTTTGAACCCTTTTATAATAAGATTTTTACAGATAACAACACAATATATATAGAAACTATTTTTATTTTAATATATATTTTTAGATTTTGGATGATTCTTAAAATTATTAATTTTAATAATTTATCTAATAAAAAAAATTAAATTCGTTTTTCATTTATAATTTATATGGTTTATTCATTAAGGATATAAATGATATCAACCATATTAACTTTTTATTTAAAATATTTTTAGATTTTGGATATTTCTTATCATTGTTAATTTTAATCAATTATCTAATCAAATAATTAAATTTTATTTTTATTTTGTGAGGAATTTCTATATTTATTCATTTAGGTTACTATCGATTTTAGCCGGTCTAATTTTTAACTTGAAGCACTTCGTAATATAGATATCAAAGTAAATGAGCAACATTTGATGAACCACATTAAAAAGAGTTACTAGTTAGGGATGATTTCAATGTAGAAAAGAGTTTCTATCAATATTCAATGGTGTTAAGAATTAAGATAGCTCCATCAATGGTATCTCTTAGAATATCTTGAAACTATTTTACGAATATAAAACTGAAAAACAGCCAAAAAAGAGATTAACGAGTTATGGTTCTTTAGGGATGCGACACTACAAGAAAACATGCATATACCGAGGGAAAAATCGTCGGTATATTGTAGGAATAACGGTATTCCGACGACATACCGAAGAAATAGGTCCTCGGAAAAAACTCCTCGGAATTTTATATTTCCTCGGAATTCTCTCGGAAATTTCTGACGAAATTCCGAGGAACACAAATACCGAGGACCACCGTTCGTCGGAAAAGTCGTCAGAATATACCGAAAAACACCTTCGTCGGTATATACTGAGGACTATTCCGAGGGAATACATCGTCGGAAGTTCCGATTTGTACCGAAGGAATATTCCGAGAAAACCGTCCCTCGGAAAATTCCGAGGAAACCCACCCTCGGAAAATTCCGAGGAAACCCACCCTCGGAAAATTCCGTGGGACTTTTTCCTCGGAATTTTCCGAGGAAAGTTTTCCTCGAAATTTTTAAAAAATTAATTTTTTTATATTAAATTTTGAAATTTAAATTTGAAAATATAAAATTTAAATTTAAAGTCGAAACATATTATTATATAAAATTCAAAGTCGTACAAATAAAAAAAAAATATTTCGAGTTTTAAAAAAAAAAAGCTACGGGTTTTGGACGTTCGGGTCTGGCATGGTCGGGAGCTCCTCGTTCGGGCACCACCTCCTCATCATCTGCAACATTTGCTCGTTGAGCTTCTTCTGTGCCTCCCAGTCCGCCTGTTGACTCGCCACCGTGGACTCCAACGCAGAAATGTGCTCATCCTTGTCCTTCATCTGACCCAAATATACTTTTGGATCAATAAATGGCGGTGGTGCAATATGAATACACTAAAAATGACATCATCCCACCAAATTTTGTGTAATATGAATAATGTTACAATGAATATACAATAATATGAATAATATATACAATAAATTAATGTATTAGTGTATTTAAATATTTTTATTTAATTATTGTTAAAATGAGTATACAGTAATATAACTTTTATTTGTATTATCACATTACTAAAATATTAAAATATTATTGTATTTATATTTTTAATGAAATGAGTATTATCAGTTACCTTAAATTGTAAAAACAAAATGCTTGTCATTTAAATGTATAATTTTCAAAAATAAAATAAAAACATAAGTATAGAAATTAACTAAAAAGAAATAACTTATATAAATACATAAAGATAAAATTAACAAATGTTTTAAAGTAGATATAAAACCTAACTAGAGTCTTGATCCATAATCCGCACAGGTGTTAATTTATTTTAATGGTTTAGAAGATTAGTTGTATTTAAACTTCACATTGGTTGATCATATACCATTGGCTATTCAAATGTCAAAATAACACTTGTAGTTGTTTGGCTAGTTGTTATTGCTTTCATTTCAATTTAAATGTTGTTGTAGAGTGAAATTTTTCATTTCAAAATTAGTGTCATTTTATAATTTTAAATCTTAATTTATTAACTTTATATATAATTCTAACTTTATTGGTAAAAATGTGGTTTGGTGTATATGTAACAATTTTTTTTTTAATTTAGAATATATGTGTGCACAAACCTATAACAAAAAATGAAAATGAAATGGACGGAGTAATATAATTTAACACTGTTATAATACGCCTTGGGATGTTATAGTGAATAGGTAAACTTATTATTAAGGAAAAATCTAAGTCTAAATTATTTTCCAATGGCAATTTATTATTAGATATTATTATTCTTCACTTAAGTCCTACTTATTATTGGAATTTTATTAGGTTGCACAAATATATTAAAATTAAATTTCTAAGAGAGGTTCAGCTTAAAAAATCACACATGAAAATATTGTTATTTCTCTTTTAATGGAATAGATTATTGAAGTCTAGTTCATATGCTGCAGTTTTTCTATTTTTATGAAATAATACATGTGTATATAAACTGTGACTTCTTTTTTAATAGATTAAATAATTTTAAGTCCCATATATATATATATATATATATATATATATATATTTAATTATTATATTTTTGAAATAATACATGTTTATAAAAATATAGCTATATAAAAAATAAGATAATATCATTAATAATCTTATCTCTACTCTATTATATTTCAAAAATAAATATATTTTGATTTTAATGTTTCAGATAATTAGTAAGTAAATTATCAGAAATTGAAGCATTTTAATTTTTTTTAAATTTTGAAATCATATAATGTTGATTATTTCATTCAGTATCCAAATTGATATCATCATCAATCAAAGTAACGAAATAAAGGATACTTCACATAAACGCACAGTTTGTATAGGTCAAATAACTTCAAACATCAAACTAATTATTTTTGTATATAACTGAATGATATTAATTTCATTTTCGTGATTATATTTTAGTTGTCACATAGTGACAAAGGTACAAATGAAAGAAAATCTTGAAACTAGGTATTGTAGAGTATAATCATATGTCCGCTACATATTATGAGTTTAGATTGTTTTAGTGTAATGTTAGTTCTCAGTAAAATAAAAATAGATAACTATTAATTAATTATGTTGATGATTAAATTTTAAAAGTTAAATGCATATGTAACATGTAACTAACATGTAACGACCTGGTTTGTTGATGAATATAAAAAGATTTCTAATCTAATTAATATACATATGTAACATGTAACGACCTGATTTGTTGTTGGATATAAGAAGATTTCTAATGTAATTAATATGTGGCTTGAGAAAAACACTGTCCTGTTTCAGATCGAAAGCAGTCAGACGAGAGCAAGGGTCTTGCAATGGAAATACTGGTACATCGCTGATATTCCGCTGGTACTCAAAGAGTAGTCCCCTGAATCTGCTGAACACCCGCCAGACCTCACTGCCATGCTGTTGTAGGTTGATCTCTGGGGAGTTCCTAACGGCTTGTTCTCACATAAGGGGTTCAAATGCCAAACCAGGGCTGTAGACAAGTTTGTGAAGTTTCACCTGACCATAAAGATGCACGAGATTGGATGTTGTGCATGTTTTTGTTGAAATAAACTTACAGGAGCCTCTTATGGAGAAGATTGTGTTTAAGGATAAGCAGGATGAGACACGAGAAACAGGGGTTAATTTTCCATGGATTCCTCCTAGGTGTTCTGTGTGATTGGGACACAAAGGATCTGACTGTAGAGACAAGCATATTTGTATCATGCAGAAACATCTAGGAGAAGAAGTGAACTTGGGATTTGCGGAAGTTCCTCCACAAGTTAACGGTACCAGTGGATTTGTTGATCTTCTAAAGGAGCTTGAGAATCTTCCTGCTAAGTCAAGTGTAGCGACAGAAGGTCAGGTCGGGAAAGTTAGGAATGCTGGATCAGAAGTTTGTGGTGAGCATGAGGTGGTTATGGTCTACGACTGAGGTTTTCACGGTGGCTTGAGAAGAAGGTTGGTCTATGGTGTCTGAGAATGATCATGTAGTTGTTTCTGAGGAAAAAAAAACCCCTGCTAATGTAGAGCTCAAGGAGGCAGAATTGGTTATTTCTCCATCCAGGTTTTCCCCTTTAACCAGAATTGAAGAAGATGGGGAGGGTGAAGCAGAAGATGTTGGTGGAGAATTAGAGGAGGGAGAATTGGTTGACGAGAAGGAAGTGGGTAGAGATCAGAAGGCAACGCGAGAACGCCGCTCTCCTGCAGCGCCAGCAACTAAGTCCTCTAAGAAGAAAGTTGTTCGAGCAAAGGACCTGAAGTTTGGCGGTATGCAGTATTAATCCAAAAAAAAATTCCGTTAGAAAGACATGACGTCTTTTTCGCATGGAACATGCACGGCTTCAACATGTCGCACATGCATAGAGCGCTCAGAAGTTGGATTCAATCATAAAAACCCTCTTTTTGGCTGTCTCCTTGAAACCATAGTAAGAGAAGAAAATAATCAGAAGTGTATGGCTGCGGCTTTGTCTTCATGGCATGCTATAACAAACTATGGACATCGTCACCTTGGTAGAATCTGGTTCTGCTGGTCGAACAAAGTAGTGGTCACTCCGTTTCACAGGAGTTCTCAGATTGTTACATGTGATATCCAGATACCAGACACTGGGAACTGTTTATTTGCTCAGCAATTTATGCTTTCAACACTGTAAGCGAAAGACTGCATTTGTAGAAGGACTTGCGAGCTACACAAACGTCTTATGGTCACCTCAACTTGTCTTGGATTGTATTAGGAGAATTTAATGTCACCTTGGCATCTAGTGAGCACTCCAGAGCACAAGACTATCGCACTGACCAAGTGGATCTGAGTCATTTTCAGGAGGTGGTTTCAGAATGTGCTTTGTTGGATCTTCCTTACATAGGAAGTCTATATACTTGGTGGAATCAGAGGGAGAAAGATCCTATAGGGAAGAAACTTGATAGAGTTTTAGTGAAAGGGGATTGGTTGAGATGCTTTCCCCACTCCTATGCAAAATTTGATGTTGGAGGAGTTTCCAATCATGCTCGATGTGTGGTTCGTCTGTCGGGTAGTCAGGAAGAGGCATGAATGCCATTCAGATTTTTTTAATTTTCTTGCTGAGCACGAAGATTTCTTTCCATTGGTTGCTGAAGTGTGGAATTCATGGGCTGAGCTCTAACATTCCAGGGCTGCTTTATCTTTGTTTCATAAGAAGCTGAAGTTGCTTAAACCCACCTTAAGAGCTCTGAACCGTACCAATTATGGTAGCCTTCCACCTACAACAAAGCAAGCGTATGAGAAACTGTGTGAGCGCCAAAATAGTGTCCTGCGTGATCTAAACCCTGAAACTTTTGCTCGAGCAGCTGAAGCGTCAGATAAATGGAATAAGCTGGCTCGAATGGAGGAAAATTTTATAGGTAGAAGTCGTGTATCAGGAGGCTTCAGGCTGGCAATCAGAATACAACATTCTTTCATCGCATTGCGCAAAGAAGAGCAGCTAGAAACATAATTTTTTTTCTGGTTAATGAGTGTGGAGAAGTTCTAACTGCGAACACTGATATTGAAAAAGAAGCGGTTTCTCATTTCCAGAAGCTTTTACAGTCTCCGGATTTGGACACTGAGGAGGTCTCGTTGGCAGCCTTACAAGATATGTTGTTTTATAGATGTCCCAGTGAGGCAGCAGCAGTACTAGATGGTCCTGTATCTGCACAGGAGATATATGCTGCTCTTCTCTCATTACCCAACAATAAGGTCTCCGGGCCAGAAGAATACACTAAGGAGTTCTATGTTGCTGCTTGGAGAATCATTGGCAAGGACTTTATCACAGCAGTTCAATCTCTCTTCCTTTATGGCTTCCTACCTACTGGAGTGAATGCGACTAATCTCACCCTAATTCCAAAGATTGAAGCTCCCCAAATGATGAAAGACTACAGGCCGATTGCTTGCTGCAATCTTCTGTACAAAGTCATATCCAAGGTTCTTTCAAATCATCTCAAAGTCATTTTTTTGGATGCGATCGAACCAAACCAGGGTGCATTTCTTAAGGAGAGATTACTGCTGGAGAATTGTTGGAGTCAAAAACGGTAATGACGAGATTAACGCCTGAAATTCTTCGGAAACAAAAGTAAGAAAAAAAATAATAATAATAATAACAAAAAATTAAATTATTTTTTTTTTGTAAAATTGCCGAAAGTAATTTTTACAGGAAAAAAGACATCCAAAACAAAAACCTGCTCGAGCAACGGATAGGTCGATCCGAACAGCGCGCGTTGGACGATCCGATGCACAAACCCTTTGACGGTCGTCGAGTAGCCTGTCTGACATGTCCACTCGATGATCGTCGAGTGGACCAAGAGACAAGTCCACTCGACGGTCGTCAAGTGGACCGTGCAACAAGTCCACTCGACGATCGTCGAGTGGACTGTTTTATAAGGCCACTCGACGACGTCGAGTGGACCAACACGGCTACTCGGCGATCGTCCAGTGGTCACTTCCCGAAACGATAATCCAACTCGAGAACAGTCGGAACGATAACTATCCATGCATTCTCGTCTAAATTCCGATACGACTTCTTATGGACTGCGACTATATTGTCCTTCACTACGTCCTACGTAACGTTAATCGTTAATATTTTACGATAAAAATTGTGATAATTTATTTAAAAATCGTAATAAACGCGACAAGTCCAAAGATGGGTCAAAGAGATCTAGAATGAGATTAAGAGCCCACTAACGATTTTACTTGGTAAATACCCATTTGTACTACGACGGTTTACTTTTATCCGCAAATAAGAATAAATAATAAATTTCCGAAGATAAATGACAAGTTTCCGAAGATAATCATGAAGATTAAGGAAAAAGGAATATTTTCGGGAGATGCTAAAGTCGGCTAAAGGGCATAACAGGGAAGTATAAACCAACCTTGGAGGGAGTATATATGGAGCTCTAGGTGGGAGGCATAAGGAGAGGAATTTTTCACCGAAAACGTAGCACTTTAGAGCATTAGGCAACTTTCCGTTTTTGTCATAGGAGCTGCGACTCAACTAGATTTTGCAGTCTTGGGGTATTAGAACTAGGGATCTCGCCGACAGCTCTTGTAGCCGAGGCTTCTATCTTGTTGTAACACTCATATGCGAATTTGGAATAAAACTATTTTGCTCTCTTTTACGGTTTTTTATTTTTCTCGTCTTTTACTTCCGTGTTCTGATTGTTTGTCGTGTGGTTTAGCAGATATTTTTTTAACTATTATTTTAAAATATAAATTTATAAGTTTTATTTATAAAATTATTTATAGAATTATTAAATTAAGAAAGAAATATAAACTCTTAATAATAACTATAATTATTCTAAAATTTTATGCTTTATAAGAACATTTAGTTAATTTTAAAACATTTATGAAACATAGTTTAACTAATCTTTATTTTATATTTTATATTATGTTAAAGATATATTTTAAATGATAACCTTGTATAGGTTTTTAAAATTTGTTTGAAATGAACAAAGTATATGAGATATCCGTAAATATTCACAAATGTAAATTTTCCGGATATTCGAAAAACTTGATATCTATAGTTTATCTAAGCAAAGAATAACAAAAAAAATTAAATATATGTAAACTACAAAACAAATCTCAAATAATTCAGTAGTATTGGATCCGCATCCAGCCCCACTTGTAAACGAGGATATGCAAACAAAACAAACTATTTGTGTCAGGTCTCAGGCTCACCACACAATAAACAAGGCTGGACACTAACCCAATTCTTCATTCGTGAGCTTGTTGAGAGTCGATCTTGTACCTTTTGTGACAACCATTCAATCTTCCTCCGAGTCTCTTCAGTGTACTCGTATGAATTTGCTCCATGTCTTCAAAACCGTAAAATTATCCTAATATTCTGTAATAGAATGTCATACGATTCTATAACTTTCATCAGTCGGCTCAAGAACGGAATGTGAGCAATTAATTTATTTTTCTTTACGTGATGAGTTCAGCCTGTTTATATTTGTAAAATATATGAACGTCTATATTTTAACATGTACAATATTTTGACTTGCACCAGCATTTTTCCGATTTTTCATAACATCACACATTCTCATGTGTGATAGACACTTCCGTAACACTTCTACAGAAATTCTTTAAGCAAATAATATATGAAGATTGATGATATTAGTCAATTTCCACCCTTATGTGAATTGAACGCCTACTAATTTTAGGTATGAACATGCTTTTTGTAAAATCTCCACTTTCACCACAAATACATCCAATCCAAACTTTGAGAATTTAAACTGTCCACTGATAACATTAGGTTTGGGCACAGATCGGATATTCGGGTTTTTGAAGATGTTTGTGATTTGCTTTATATGTTACAGATATCTAATTTTTGTATTTGCTTTGCTTCGGAGAAATACGGATATTCGGAAAACGGATATCCGGAAAATAAATAGATATTTGCGGATATTTGCGAATATTTACAGATATCTCATATGTTTTGATTAATACAAATAATCTTAAAATTTCGATGCAGATTTGTTATGTATAATATATTTTTACATGATATATCAGATAAAAATTAAAATAATTAGTAAGTCTACATATTTTGTAAAAAAATTAAACTTAGTTAACAATTATAATAGCACAAAACTTAAAAAAAGATTATAATTATCATAAAATGTGTTTTTTCCTTTTATGTATTTATATAAGTAATAATGTGAATAAAATTTATCAAATCATATGTCAGAATAATAATTATATAATTTTAAACATATATAACTTTGAATATAATTAAGATATACATATACTTATATATTGCCGGATCGGATCAGATATCCGCTTCCCAAAATTTTAATATTTGTGATTTGCTTCGTTTTTGACGGATACTAAATTTTAGTATTTGCTTCAGTTTGTAAAGTTACGGATATCCGGATTTTTCGGATCGAATTGAAGCGAATAACAAATCGAATCAAATTTTATGGATATTTTGTCCACCCCTATATAACATTTGGGTATCATGAAGAAAATGAAACATAAACACTGAGATTACGTTTTATCCCAAATTAATCATTATTTCACTTTAAAAAATTGATCAACTAAATATAGGTATATAACTTGCTCACCTATTCAAAATACAAAACTTAATAAGATTTGAGTAGAGCTGAACTAGTTACTAACTCATGAGTTAATAATGGGTTAATAGTCTCATTTCCGTACTCATGTAACGTACTAGGACATTAATGCTTTTGCAATAGCTAGTAAGAGCATCTACAAAAGCTCATTATCCTCTTATTTTTCAGAGGGTTTTGTATTCCAACAGCTCACTACCCTTTATTTTTTTTCTAAGGATGAACAATACACTTTCAAATATAATGGGCAGTGTTCAACCCAGTGGTGGACGCAAGTGATAAGGACTGGGGTCACGTGCCCCCAACTAAATTTTATTTTTTCTGCGGTAATTACTCTTAATTTAAGTAAGCTCCATTATCCTATAGCTAGATATAATGAAATAAAGTATTGTACCCACATCTAATAAATAATAGTGACTCTGCATCCGCTCCTGATTCAACCGCTTGAAACACGTTTCATTTTCCAGTTTAGTTCTTCCATTTGGATAAATGTAATAATTTGTACTTTAAACTTTCTATGTTACCTTTTTGTATTATAGATATATTAGCACATAACTATTATAATTTTGGGTTTTATAAAGTTAATTTCGCACACTAATAATATATATAAAATTATAATTATATTAATAAAAATATAATATAAACATATTATTTTACACAACAATAAAATTACATTTAGGAAATTTTACACAAACTAAGATCCATAAGACAAGCATAATATTTACATCAAAATGCATATTACATAACAAACTGAACGAGCTTTAGAAGTTTTACAATCCAAATTTGCTATTATCGCAGGATCTTCACGTTACTGGAAAAAGATATATTACATGTATAATGACATCATATGTTATAATGCATAGAATGATTATTGAGGATGAACGAGATGTTAACACACCGATTAGAAATGCAACACCATAACGAACGTTGAAATGACGATAAACGAAAATATGTGGTTTCAACCATTTTAATTACGTAATCTCAGATAAAAAGCTCACTTGTCACTAAAAATGCATTGATTGATCACATATGAGAACATTACGTAAATAACTTTATCGATTAGTTTTGTATTTATATGTACCTTTGTTATTTGGATTGTATATCTTATTATTGTGTTTTATGTTTTTTATTGTTATTATAAATTATTTGGTGTTGTTATTTATTTATGAGAGTACGTTTACTGATTATTTGTTTAAAATGTATGTTTATTACTTCTTTATTAAAGTTTAGTGATTATAGTTAATTAATAAAAATATTGAGGAGTAAAATGTAATAATTAAAGTTTGTAAATAAAATATAATTGAGGATCACCATTGAAAAAGTATCCCTTATCTCTTTTTCTATCAACTTATCTATTTATTTTGAGTAGATCTTTTTAAAAATAAGGGGATTGGGTGCTCCGAGAAAAAAAATATTTTGAATTTTGTGGATATTAAATAAAGTGCATAACAAATATCTAATTTCAGGAAAAGGAACATAAATATCTTACTTTTCAAACCCTTTCTAGGGTGAGTCAACATTTCAATTTATGCAAATCATCAAAATCAACGAATAGTAGATCGAAGATAAAATAATGCAAGGGCTAGATACACGTGTCGACGTTTTCCGGTTTCACGTGTTGAGCTAACACATTAAGCTAATTAAATGTTTTAAATATAATTAACCTAATGAACAATCAACACGTAACCTTCTAATTTTGGATGCTTTAGACACACTCACAAGCGTCGTGTCAATCTCTGAGAGATTTGAAGTCCTCAAAAGCCGATAATGTTTGCACTAAGACAAGAATAGTAACGTATAATCTTGTTCCCTAATTTAAAATGGTCCGTGTTTATGGATTAAGCTGTTGCCACGTGTTTTATTTGTATTTTATCAATTTAATCAAATTTTCTCGTTATATGTATATTATTTGGTAGGTTTTCGTTATTCCCATATATTATTATACATTTTTTATATTTTAGCTGTAGGGGCCGACAAAAAAATAAAGATTTTAGCTGTAAGATTGTAATTTGCCTGATGGAATACTTAGTTACAAAAAAAAAAGGAAAAAAAATAGATATGTAAGAAAGACAGTACATCTGTGCGATCAAAACGCGCTTGCAGCGTCGCGTACGTGTGTTACATATGGATGCGTAGTTTGGGTTACAGTGTAAATATTCACGTCGCATTAATATAATAGTAAGAGTTCTTGATTATTATATCCAAAAGTTAATTAAAGTGATGATTATACGGTCTACTATAGTCTAAGTCTATGGTTTTCCAGGTTGGACTGGTTAAGCTGTCGGCCTGATAACAGGACACGATATCACAATTAGAAAACATGTGAGATCATATTCATTAACAGAATTTTGGTTTAGATTTTTGTGCTGGATAAGTTTTATTCTACTACCGACTTATCATGGTAAATAATACTGTTGTCGTTGATACCAAAAGTTAGTATATACTACTATTAGGTTTATGCGCAAACTGGGTACTTGATTTTTTTGCTATACTCGCTATTTGACTTGTCTTTTGTGAGTATTAGAATTTCCGACTTGTACTTATACTTGATCCGATCAAGTATTTAATAATCAAGTACTTGCCTATATTTTTAATACTTGCAAAGTACTTGTTAATACTTGTTACTAGTTTATTTAAGGTTTAAAATTTTAAAACTAAATGTAATACTTTTATTTTCCCATAATTTTTTATTTTATTTAATCCATTCAAGCAATTTGTTTTTTTTTGTGCATATATGATCTAAATAAGTACTTATAAAATAAAATACCTAAAAGATAAAAATTAATTACAATGTGAGAAATAAAACAAATGTTTTAATAGTACATATATATTTTTAGAACCAATAGCAAGTAGTAAAACAAGTAACAAGTCGAGTATTAGAAAAAAAAATATATTACTTGATACTTGACTTGCATTTGCAAGTAGTAAATTTTGCGGACTTGCTACTTGACTTGATAACGTCGCGTCTTCGAGCCGAGTACGAGTCGAGTAGCAAGTATCGACCGAGTAACAAGTATTAGTGCCCAGGCCTAACTACTATAGTTTACAAATTTAGAGTGTCTATACCAAAATTATTAGGAAATATAGGTATAGACTCATAAATGAAATTAATTAGGAAATTAACTCATAAATGAAATTAACTCATAAGAAGTGAACCAATATATAGTAATTGTAGTGATATTGTGATTAAAATATTTATTTTTATAAGAATTATTTTTTTGGAACACATTTAAGAATTAATTATAAATGAAAATTGATAAGCCAAATGAAAAAGATAAATAGTGTTTTACAGGATGAATATATATACGGAAATTTGTATCCCAATTTATATTAACACATTAAATTTTTTAGAACCTTGCAAACGTTCAAACTTTTTCTTTCTAAATTTTCTTAGTTGACATCAACAGTGTCGATTCTATACATCCAGCTTGGTTATCTGAGTGGATGGCTTCTTAGGATATTAGCTATTTATTGTTGCAAAAAAAATGACATCAACAAAACTAAGCTGGATAAAATATACAATAGTTAGTTTGGATTCATTGATTTTAGACTAAATTCAAAGTTAATAGAATTTATATTTTATGATTCAGAATTTATATTATGTTTTATATTTATATTTATAATATAAATATATAATGTATATTATGTTTTAGTGGCAGAGTTCAAGTAAAATTTGTCGATTATTATCAAATCCATATATTCTTCGGATTCAAGATATTTAGGGACGGGGGGTGATTCAATCTAAAATTTGAGGTGATTTAATTTTTAATATTCAATGAATTACAAGGATCACAATATTTTTTATTAAACCACTTTAGAATATTATCTAAAACAATGAGATTTGAGTTTTAACTTTTTTAACTAAGAAACTCCACTAAAACACTTTAAAATCACTAGAAAACTTTAAAACTATACAACTTCAAATATTTTCGATAACAATGCACTTCAGAGTACTTTATAAAATGTCAGGTATCAATAACATTGCATTGTAAATCTTCTCTAATAAAATAAAAGTACAATTTCGATATACCATTAAAAGCTCTTACTAGTTTCATTTCATTAGTTACATAATATGACATAATAATCAATAAGAATATTAATAATAAATCAATCTCATCTATAAATTTAAATTTAAGTTTTAGTTTTTATGATAAAATATCTAATGAAAGCCTACTAATTTCAAAAAAAAATATTTTTATTAAATAATGCATTAATTAATTTTATAATTAGGTAACATAATACTAGTAAATTTATATTAATTTAATTTTATTATAAACCAAAAATATAAAAATATTTCTACTTTTATAAATTTATAATTATAGTCTATATTATATTAAAATATAATTATAATAAATGTAAATATGATAAAATTATATTAAATTGGTAAATTAACCTATTTATTTAAAAAATGCTTTCATTTAAATAAATTATTATCTACCAGTTAGATATTTGTTTACTAGAAAATTTAATAACAACTAATAAAAAGATAGAATGCATAAAAATTCATATTTATATTTATAAAAAGAACACTATATTAATAAAATAATAAAAAAACCTAAACAATAATATTAAAAAGTTATACAATACATAACACTAAGATATAAATCGTATATGTATTTTTTATATATGATAATATCAAAGTTAAACATTTATAAGTGAAAAATATATTCGGAGGATTAAACTTTAAAACTTATGTTTGAATAACAGGAAAATTGTCATTTGGAAGCAAATCACCTAAAACGCTGAACTGAATACACCCTTTAAACTAATTGAGTATTTAGTATAGTTTTTTGTTTGATTTTAGATCAGTTCAGGTCTAAGTTGTAGAACAGTAAAATACCAAAATTTATATTATAATTTGATTCGTACCAAAAAATCATCAAAACACCTGAACACACACAAAACTATGAAAAAAAAATATCTTGATAGCATAAACACTAAAAGTATATATCTAAAATCAGAAATTTAATCTAAACAGTAAAAGATTTATATATATATATATATATATATATATATATATATATGAAAAGCTGAACCTGAAGCTTTAAGAATATTAAAAATCTTCTTGAAAAATCTTTAAACACTTAATATCTAAATTTTTGAGCTATTTGAAAATCTGACAGAATTTTGTTTGGACTCAAATTCGAACGAACCACGCAAATCAACAGAAAAAAATATAAAATAGATTTTGTAGTATAAACCTTGATTCAAACTTTCATAAAAAAACTGGATTCAAACTGAACATTTAGTTTAGGGTGAATTCTAGTTTGGATTTTCGTATCTGGAAAAAATATACAAATCTTGTTATGGATTACAAGGAACACTTTAAATAAATTATTTATTTTAAGCCCTTTTTAAAAAAAAAAAATTTTATTTATTTTAGTATATGGAGAAGAATGGAAGAAAACATGGAGAACCTGCGATTGTCTAGTAAAGATGATCTTCATAAATATTTTCGATTGTATATTTTTTTTTGATAAACAAGAAAAGCCATATATATATATATGGTTAGCTGGAAAATAAAGGGGAAAATACAGCATGATGACAGCATTTTCCATATATCTTGTAAAATGACTGAAAATATTCATGATCTGAAAGAAATTTTTGTAAACATTTTTAAAATATATTTGAAATTCATTAAAAATGTAAAAAATGCTATTTACATTCTTCAAAAATATGTCAGCAATTCCAGTAGCAAAAGAAAATAATATATATATATATATATATATATATATATATATATATATATATATATATATATATATATATATATATATATTCAAATTTCTGTATGAACATGATATTTACTACTCCATGATTAATACATGTACATTTTCTTGAGTGTGTATACATAGAGTCGGTTTTCAATAGTTTTTGTCAAAAGGATATATTTGTGTTCGTCCAAAAAAGGATATATTTGTGTAAACTAAGAAGGATCTTGACGGGTGTATACATGCATTAGTACTTACTACTAACCAATTAGAAGAGAACACGATTACATATTAATTAGAGGCTATTAAACAAAGTCGTTGTATATTTTTATAATAAAAATATGTGAGTGACTCATTACCTATAGTAGAGAAAATATCTCAGGATTTGCTTTTGGCTCCAGCATGTCAAACTATTCTATCTAAATGCCAACACAAAGCGCAAACTAAACAATAATAAACGTAACAATAAAGAAAAAGGGAATTGTTTTTTAACTATACAAAAGAAGAAGGGATCCATCATCGAAAGTTTATAAAATTGGAATTTAGTACAAACCCTTTTGCTTCCTTGCCTGTCATCTCTTTCTCTCTTCTCCATATATACTTCATCTTCACATCCCAAAACTCCACAGTCAAAAATCTCTCTCTGCATTTTCCAAAGTTTAAACATTTCAGTATCCATTTCTCTCTAATCCAAATCACATTTTACTCTACTGCAAATTCAAATGCAGTGATATTAAGTGAAATTAACCCACAAAATTTATTTACATTGAAACATGGATCCTTCACATAGATTCATTAAAGAAGAGTTTCCTACAGGATTCAATGATTCTCCATCACCAGTATCTTCTTATCTCTACTCAACCTCCATCTCTCCAGATGATCCAACAACAACACTGAGCTCTCCACAACCAATAGAAGGTCTCCACGAATCAGGCCCACCTCCATTTCTTACAAAGACATATGATTTGGTAGAAGATTCAAGAACCAATCATGTCGTCTCTTGGAGCCAAGCCAATAATAGCTTTATCGTCTGGGATCCACAATCTTTTTCCGTGACACTCCTTCCCATCTTCTTCAAGCATAATAACTTCTCTAGCTTTGTTCGCCAGCTCAACACATATGTAAGTACTAATCTCAATATATATGTGTGTGTGTGTGTGTGTGTGTGATTCTGTCTAAAGAGATATACTTACTAGCTCACAGTCAAATCGTGACTGCAACTATATTAGGTCTTGATTTTGTGGATTTTTCCATATGGTTTCAGTCAAAATTTAAATCGAGTTCTTGAAACTTGGTTTTTAATTTGTGTTTTACTCAGCGTTTTGATATGATCAGACTGGTTAATTAGTGGTAATTATAATATACATGTTTGCTTGACGGATTTGTGTGTTTATAAATATAATGCAAGTGGATATCACTGTTCTCCGAAAACTCTCGAGACTTATTATACTTTACACCCACTTGTATATTTTGTGTCTTTTTGTTTCTAGATCTCTTGAAACGGGGCTCATTAAAATGTTCAAATTGTTTGTTAGAAATCTCCAAGGAAAAAATCTCCACAACTCTGATTCAGTGATATGATATGCAACTAATTTGTTTGTCTCTCTATACTGTATTATATATACTGAAACGAAGTATAACTATATGAAAAAATCTCATCTCTAGTTGCATAAAATACACTAAGTAAATAATGATATGAGTATGTATGGAATGTGTTGGACTTATGACATATTGTTAGTTGATTAATACGCGTTTGGAGTTTAATCTAGTCATAAAATTATATACATAGGGTTTCAGAAAGGTAAATCCGGATCGATGGGAGTTTGCAAATGAAGGATTTCTTAGAGGGCAAAAGCATCTCCTCAAGACAATAAGGAGAAGAAAGACAAGTAGCAACAATCAAATCCAACCCCCTCAATCAACCTCTCAACAACAATCTCTAGACAATTGTTGCCTAGAAGTTGGTAGGTATGGTCTAGATGGAGAGATGGATAGCCTAAGGCGAGACAAACAAGTTCTGATGATGGAGCTGGTAAAGGTGAGACAGCAACAACAAAGCACCAAAATGCATCTAGCACTGTTAGAAGATAAGCTCAATAAGACTGAATCAAAACAAAAACAAATGATGAGCTTCCTAGCCCGTGCAATGCAGAATCCAGATTTCCTTCAGCAACTTATTGAGCAGAAAGAGAAGAGAAAGGATACAGAAGAAACAATCGACAAGAAGAGACAAAGACCGATCGATCAAGGGAAAAGACATGTGGTTTGTGTGGAAGATTATGATGAAGGTGGTTATGGAAGGTATGGAAAGGATACTGGATCCTCCTCGGCGTTTTTTGACATGAACCAAGAAACAGATGGAGACATGTCAGAGTTAGACAGACTTGCTATGCACATTCAGGGACTTGGAGACCAGTCCAATAAGGAAGAGGTGGTATTGGATGCGGGAATAGGAATTGAAGAAGAACACCATAAAGAAAGGTACCAGGAGGAGAACAGCGAGATTTACGGTGAAGGTTTTTGGGAAGATTTGTTAAATGAAGGACAAAGTTTTGATCTTGGAGGAGATGATGAAGAAAATGTTGATGTGCTAATTGAGCAGCTTGGTTATTTGGGTTCTAGACGACACTAATTAAAAAAAAAGTACTTAGGAATTTAAATCAACTTGTTTACTATTGAATCTTTGGCTTTGTTTCAGTTAGGTGTTTCATGGGCTAACTTATTGAACTCGGGTGTTAAGTTATGTTCTTGTTTCTTTTGATGGTTTTAGTTATGGGAAATAAAATCGTTTCTTTATTCAATAGGGAATTATTATAACTAATTTTATGGCACGCACAGTTATGCCGCAAGTTTTATAACATCACGTTGGTTCTAGAAGTGATTCAAATCTATGTGCAAATCACATTTGTTTGGACAGACGAAGCCCTGTCAAATGTGGTCGAGATCGACATCTAGGAATGTTATATATACCTTTTAGGATTAAGAATGGTATGTGTAATGAGATAAAGATGTACTCCTAAAAGGAAAATTAAAATATCAATTTTGAGGCTAATTTAAAAATGAATCTAAAGAATTGCAAATTGCAAATTGTTCATTTATATAATCAATATACAAACCATAAACAAGTATTTGTCTCAGTTGTGTTTTACTCTATTAAAATTTTGTTTTCTTTGATGTTAATTCCCGTCTGTTCACCACATATCTAGTTTTCTCAATAAATTTATCACAATTTTAGGCGTTGGCAATTCTCGATACATTTGATGTGAAAGACTCTTATATATTTACAGTATGTTAAGTATATTACATTAGATAATGTTCAAAAAACAAGTATATTACATAAGATCAAAGGTCAATAATTTTGAAAGATAAGTAAAATTGCAGAATCTCTAAGGGGGGTGTATTCAAATTAACATTTGAAGTGATTTGATTTATGATACAGTTTTAGAAGATTTCAATAAGTTGCAGAGATTTAGGTGATTTTTGTTAAACCATTCTAGAATATCACCTAAAACCATGAGATTTGTGTTTTATTTTTTTTTAACTAATAAAACTCCACTCAAACACCTTGAAATCACCTAATAACTTTAAAATTCCACAACTAAAAATATTTTCAATAACAGTGGATTTCAAAATACTTTACAAAATGTCAAGTTCAATAACAGTAGATTTTAAATGAGTTTTTAAAATTCATGTTTCAATAACAGTGGATTTGTCATTTTAATACAAATCACCTAAAACTCTCAGTTGAATACATTCCCTAAGATTGGTTTGTTTTTTACTAGTAAGTTAAGTTATTTTCCCTGTGAAAAAAATAGATTAGGAAATTAAGTGGACTACTAACTATTATAATAATATGCCAACATTGATAGTTGGTTTGAGTTAAATTTCATCAAAAATCATTTATCATATAATCAGAGTCCAAACACAGCTACCAAATATAAATTGTTCTTATGTTATTGAATAACCAACCCCTGCTTGTATAACCATACTCCTAACCAATTCTAGTGGATGCCATATTTTTTAAGCAATTCCACGAAATTCAAATTTCGTAGGTGTAATATTAGGTTTAGAAAACAACAACTGGTTGTTTAAACCTTTATTGATTCATAGATTATTTATCCATTTATCAATTCGCTTTACTTGTTAAGAAAATGTAATACAACACTGAAACATGGCTCGAGCCTTTCATTTTAACACTTTATTTAGTTTTACTTTATACTCCCACTTCTTGGAATATGATAGTGCACCTCTTTTTTTTGTCAACATTCTTTGATAGTGCACCTTAAACTGCTCCATATATTCTTTTGGTATTTCTTTTAGAAGCAATTTTTTATTTAAATTAAGAAACTAAAAGAAAATTGAAACGGAATTCTTAAAAAAATGATTATATTCAGTTAAGAATTTTTTGTTATTTTTACCAAAAAAAAAAAGAAGAAATGTTTGTTATTTTATTTTTGAAGCACTGTTTAACCATCTC
This sequence comes from Hirschfeldia incana, assembly GCA_026261945.1. Classification (NCBI taxonomy): domain Eukaryota; kingdom Viridiplantae; phylum Streptophyta; class Magnoliopsida; order Brassicales; family Brassicaceae; genus Hirschfeldia; species Hirschfeldia incana. The sequence goes on along the minus strand of JABCMI010000013.1, from coordinate 6,238,114 downwards.
TAAGGCATTATATATCTAAATTGAATTTCTCAAAATATAAATGCAAATTATATTACTATATAGGCAATTTTGACATAAGGTTTTAAGGTTTTAAAAACTTCATAATTAAATATAAGGGAATCTATAGTCACGTTTTGGAACCGAAATGACATGAGTTTGTTCTCGGAGATGCATAATCTTACTTGGTATCGAAACTACCGTGAATAATCGTTGAAAGAGATTTCAAACAATTTGTGAGCATGTTTGAAGGAAATCTCTAGAACAATCTAATCATTGACATTCGACACTGCACATAATAACGCTTTACAGGATAAGATTCTGACAAGTGTCCCGAGTCCACTACAGAGTGACCGGTAAACTGGCTAGCTAGTCAGCAACAGCGACAAGTTGTAGACCAAATATTGAATACCCTCGATCCGCAATAACATAATTAGGTTCTGTATGTCCAACGATTATGCACCATGATATCTGTTAAATACAGATATATTATATGTATGGTTGAAAATAACAAAATCTAGCTACCACAAATAAATCACAAATCTAAATTTATAAATCCTTTTGACTCTAAAATCGAGTAACGTTTTAATATTAATAACAAACAATACCAAAATGGTAAATCGGGGGATGAATCATGATTATTATTAATATTAAGGAATCGTTGGAAAAAAGAAAAAATAATAAGGAATGGACAAAAAAGGAAAAGGATAACAGATTTTTCAAAGAAAAAAAGGAAAAGGAAACGACAATGGTAAGTGGAAGTCACGTAAAATCTGTTTCATCAGTTGTCTGTTGAGTTTAAGATTGCGTATGCACGTGCTATGCTGTTTTTCTCATGACTTACTATACTGGTTGGTTTGCTCCACATGTCGCCCTTCATTGCTACAAAAAATAGAGATAACATTTAGGGTTTGATTGGTAGAGCATTAGCGTTATCCTCTAAATTATCCAATCAACATTTGTTAGAAAAGCATTTAGAAAAACATTTATTAAATGTTAATGCTTTCTAACAAATGTTAACATATGAAGCTTTTAGAAGAGTATTTGTATTAATAATTTATAAAATTAAGAAAAATATATAATTAGTTTATTTACTTGATTTAATAATATCATACCATTATTTTTATATCCAGAAAATAAAATTTTGATTTTTAAAATAAATTTACAATATAAATATTTTTGTTAAAAAATATTATTTCACATTAAAAATAAAATTTAATTATATAAATTATATTTTAAATTAATTATATAAATTAAATAATTAAATTATAAAAATTATGTATATTATATAAATATTTATCTAAATAACTTAAAATAATTTAATTTATATAAATAATTTAAAATATAATTTATTTTTTGATAGTTATTGTAGTTATTGTCAAATTCATTAGTAGAAAAAATATATGATAGTTATTGTCGTACAAATACAGTGATACAAAATGAGGACAATCCAGAACTAATCTTTCTTTTATTTTTTGCTAAAAATAGAGTTAAACCCGGATTATTATTGGAATCAAACCTAACTCTCGGATAAGTCGCAAACCCGTGAATGGACTCCTTCTCCAAAGCATTCAAATGAATCCTAAAACATAAATTCATATCCGCGTTAGGTGAACAGAATAATGTGAACTTTAATTTCGTATAGCAGGAGAATCAAACCTAAAACGTGTTGGCGTTTCAGGTTCGTCCACTGCCACTTGACCACAAGGCCTGTTCAAAACTAATTTTTCTTTTCCAGTATGCATTTTCGCTTTAAAAAAACAAGTAAATTTTCTCCATTCAGACGATTTTTTAAATTGATATTTAATTTATATTTTGTCTTAACGTCGTATCCAAAGCCTCCAAAGCCAAGCGTACTTCTTTTCTTTCATAATTTAGTTTATCCTACTAAATTTCAACATTCAAGATACACTAGCTCAAAGAAACAAACAAGTTTTTTTAGATAACTTAATTCTTATTCTTCGGCGGAGTTTTACTTGATCTATATTGTGGCTAAACGTTACACTTAGATGAGATGTCACCTTTGGATAATATGTTGCCAGGGTTCGTTTTGGTGATGGGTTTGTCGATCCTATAGTGGTTTCTTACAGTATGATGATGTAGTTGTAAATGAAATTACATCAAGGATGTCAGTTAACAAACCGATTCATACATCACTTAAGAAAATTGAAACCGAAAAAGATTAACTTTACACCAATCATTGCAAGTCAACTGGCAATGGAGCAACTTCTGTAGGTTTTGTTCCTCTCTTTTTTTCTAATATTGGTTCAGTAGAAGTATTACGTGTGTCATAGACTCATAGTATAATATTTGAATTTGTTTACTTTCATTTCAACTGGTGGGACTGTCGTGTAAAAATGTAATCGTTCTCCTATCACACTACAAAAAAAGTCTTCATTGATAGCAGATTGTTATAACACGTTTTACTGAACTGTTATCGTAGATGACTAAAAAATTTATGTGTTATATGATAGCATTAGATAAACGTTATGATAGAGTAAAACCTAAAATAGCATTTAATTAATGCTATTTTGAAAAGTTAGTGGGCGGGAAGATAAAATCACTGATCCCGCTAATACTTAGCGGAATATAAGATTTAAGCGCCAAAATTTTTATTTAAGTGACTTCAGTAATGCTATCAAAAATATATAATAGCATTTTTATAATTCTAAGAAAATCTATTTGAACCCCTAAACTCTAAACAAGATTTTAAACCCTAAACTCTAAAGATAATCCTTAAAAATATAATCCTTTCATATTATAACTTAAAATCTTAAAATTAAACTTAAAGTTTAATGTTCTTATCTTAAGCATAATTTTCTAAACACATATTTTTAGTATGTAATCAAATTCTATATCATAAATCCTAACTTCAAACATAAACTACACATTCAATACTCTAAATATAAACTTCAAATATAAATTATTAAAAGTCTAACTACAATCTTATATCTAGGCTTCAAATCTATTATTTTCCAACTTTAGTCCAAAATACTAAACTTTAACCCTAAACCTCATATTTCAACTTCCAGACCATAAATCACAAAACTAAATTTTACTCTTAATTATTTTTTTTCATAAACCATAAAATCTAAATTTTGATCTTTTCAACATTTGTATCAAACATACAAATTTATAAAAAAATATATATATCAGATTTCTGTGTAAACATAGAAATTTTTGAAAGTAATGACCAAAATCATAGTTTTGAAATTAATCAAATATTTTCAAACTTAAACATCAATTTATAAAATAAATATCAATTTATTATGTTAAAAACCTTAAATTATAAACTAAAAATATATATTTTTATATAAGACATAACTAAGAAAAACTACTTACAAAACAAATGATCAAATATTGAAGAACAAAATAAAAATAAAAAGAAAAAAGAAAGATAAAATTTTCTGACCAATTAGATTCAACTACAAAGATCACACTTCTTAGCCATTGGATTAACTTAGATCTAAAGGTCGAGATTTATTCCATTTATTTTTAATCTCTCTCTCTCCCCCCCCCCCCCACGACAAACTCATCTCATTTTCTTCTCCTCTTCTCTTTCAGATTCTCTATTCTTCATCAATATCACCTCTCATATATCCCATCTCTCTCCAACCGCTCTCCTCCTTGTCTCACCATCATCTCTCTCCAACCGCTCTCTTCCTTGCCTCCCCACCACCTTGTCTCCTCCTCGTCTAACCACCACCACCGCGTCTCCTCCTTGTCTCACAACCACCTTGGTCGCCCTCCCACCACAACCACCACCACAATCGACTTCTCTCTCTCTTCGTATCTGTGTATCTCCTTTTCTCTGTAACTCAATTATGAATCTGATTTTGTATTATTTTCGGTAAAGATAGGTGGACGAGGCAAGGTTCATGGCAGCTGTAGGAGGCAAGTCTCGTGGTGGCTGGGAAGATCCAAGTCTCGTGGTGGCTGGAGGTGGCAAAGTCTGGAGGCGGCTGGAGTGTTTTTTAGGTTTAGTTTTTTTTTAGAATCGGTTAAGTGTAAACCGAGTTAGAAAAAATGTAGTGGTCTGGTTTTATTTTCTTATTTATGGTTTAGTTTTGTAAACCAGAATTAATCTGTAAACCAAATTTAATTTATTAATAAAAAAAAATTATTTTATTTTCGGTTATAAAATAATATTTGATTTAATTCCTAATTATTTAATTTTATTTAATTAATTTAAATTAATTAATTAAAATAATTTTTAAATATTTTAATTCTAGTTACAGCACTATATCAAAAGCATTATATACATATCATAGTACAAATCAGATGCTATAATTAAGTTAATAATATCATTCAGATATTGCTATCATATCTCTACATTTAGTAACGTTAAAAAAATGCTATCGTAGAAGAGGTACCTATGATTGCTGCCGTATACATAGCATTTATGAAAACGCTATCAAACTCCTAAGATAACATATAACCTGCGCTAACAATGTCCATATTTCTTGTAGTGTCACATAGTATGCAGACTATGACCCGTAAATTATTGATATAAACTATCTACTAAAAGTGATTTGTGTACATCTCTTCTCAGAGCCGTGTTCTAAACGTGCAAGTGGAGCGGTCGAGTACGATCCAAAATTTTAGTAATTCTATAATATTTTTGTTTTAGTGATTCTACAACTTTTGTCTAACCATTATACGGGTTATTGTTCTATTTTTATTTTATAAATTATCTTTTGATTATGGATATAGAAAACGTCAAAACAAACTGAAATATCCATTTTCTCAAAAAGGCGTTTTTCATAAGTTTTTAATTAAAACGCTAAAAATGTCTCTTCCATTCAATTAAAAACAATTGGTCGTTGATTTTGTATTAAAAAAAACTAGAAGAACGGCGACGTTTAGTTTTAAAAAATTTAGGTTGGTTTAACAATATTTCAACCGAAAAACATATAAATTATTTTAGATTCTTAAAAAGAGCCTTGTTTTTCTTAACAAGATCTTTATAGAGTTTGAGACAGCCCTGCTTTGTATACAATCCCTAGAAAATAAGTTTCAAGTTTAAAAAAAGTTTCAAGTTTACATGAAAACATCATTAAAGAGGCTGTATCAGTTAACGAAACTTTATCTAAGTTTTTGTATAAAATACGTTGATCGTTTGAAATTTTTAATTTTTAAAATAACATTGTTGCAAAGTGATTGGTATCAGTTTGTGTAATCTTCCAAACTTTCAACTAAATCAAATTATTTTGTTATGTGATGTGATAAAATGTACATGAAGAAAAATAAATAAAGAATTTTCACGATTTCGTCATCAAACAAATACCAAAACAGAACACACACATATATACTAGGGGTTTGCCGACGCTACACGCCGGTTTTGCTAATATTGTTATGATTTAACTATGGTTTTATAATATAAAATATTTCTCAACAGTATTTTAGAAAACAAAATATGTATATGATCTTATGGAATTTATTAATTTGATTGTAGTTTTTGCAAAGTTACTATGGAAAAATTTAAGTTTAAATATATGCATGACAGTTTGAAAGTGTAATAGCTGAAATGTTTATTATTTGATTGAAACTTATTAATTTAAATTATGATTTAGATAATTTATAAATGTGGACTTTATCTTACAATGATTATATTAAATTAGAGTTTATACATATATATTTATATGTATATATATATATATATATATTATGTTGTGAAAATATTAGTTTTCACATCATATATATATATATATCAATAATTAGATATGATAGTAAAGATGCCTAAAAATTTAAATTGATAAATCCATGCTAGTTATATAAACTGTATTTTTTTTTATTTATCTCTTATTTTGCGTCATCTCATTTGGAATAAGATAAATTTTTTTGTCACATTTTATACTATCAGCTTTGTATTTGTTCGGTTCAACTCGGGTTACTCTTCAGTTATTGGCTAAAATGGAACCGAAATGAAAACTCAAAGTAAATGAAATCGATCTTGTTTTTGGCTAGATCCGTAACTGAACAGATATTCTTACTTCGGATCGTCGGATTCGAGATTTATGCCCAGACCTAGTTTTGTATATTGGAGTAATGGGGAGGTGTTATAATAGTTTGATGCTTTGGACTTTTCTAGGTTGATTTTAATGAATTATATTTTGTGAGCGGTGCTTATGATGATAATTTCAAATATTCATAGGTGTTATATTAATCGCTATTTTCTCCTCGTTCTGGATTTGTCAAAATTAAGAAGTTGTGACTATATCAATTTAATCAATCAGATATGTATTGATCGTAAAGATACATTCAAAGTTGGTACATTGTATTTTTAATCCTAAATCTTAGTGTATTAAGAATTTAAATTTTTTGATATTTATTGTTGTTGAGTAATTTTTTGGATGATGTAATTATGTGGCTATTTTTATTTGTTAAGAATATTATTTAATGTTTTTATTGTGTTATATCGTAATAGGTGATTGATTTATATATGTTGTGTTTGTGTTTTTCAATAATATGTTTTGTATATAATAGTAAAGCCTCTGATGTAAAACATATTAAATTTCAATAACTTTGCATTTATTGTTTTAAGATTAACAGTTTAAATCGTATTTTATTTTTTATTTGAAGTATCTGAACATTATTCTTTGAGATGTTTTGTGTTCTCTCTGCATATTTTGACATTAAGCTGTCAGTATCTATGTATTTCGTTTATCTTTTCCTTGTGTTTTGCTTCTCACCTTCACCAAAAAAATACTCACCTCTGTGTATTTGTTCTTCCTCGGATTGTTTGGTATTTGTTATAGATTGAGTTTATAAGTTTCATGTTGTGTGATTGTTACTCACAGCGTTATAGGTTGTTTCGGTCAATATTGGCTGCTCCTTTTCTTACTTAGATTTTTGTTGAGGTTAGGAAGTGCATCTCCTTAGGTTGGATCAGAGTCTAGTCGTCTTTGATGTTAATTTCTTCTTCGTTAGCTTACAGTCAATAATTTATGTTCGGATGGTTTTCAAGATCTGGTTTTTGATCATCAAACTTCTATGCTCTATTTCATAGTTTGAGGTTGGCTCCACGATTTGCTGATTTTATCACTGCTTGCGGCTCTAGTAGCTCTCTATTTTGCCAACTCCAGGTTTAGATAGTGTTTTTTTCGTGTATGCTCTGTAGATTTATAATGTTGTGTATAGTCTCAAGTTTTGGTTTTGGTTTTTTTGGTGGTTAACTTTCATTCTTCCTCCTTCAAGTTGTATGTTTACTTCCCCTTCTTTTCTTAGAATAAGTGTACGAAGTTAGATTCTCAGAATTTTGGTCTTTTTTATCTAGAGTTTTGTGGATCTTCGCTGGTATGAACGTTTTTTTCTGTGCTTGTTTAGTTTGTGAGATGTTTCGTACATCTTAGCTGGTGGCTGCGCTTATGGTGTGTTAATATTTGTTTTCTTGTTTCATGGTGATTTTTGCCTTCTGTTGAATATTCTTGCTCTAACACGCTTTCTTGGTTCTTTGTATTTGTCTTTGATCGTGTTTCTTTGTATTTGAAAGATGCTTTGTCCCGAAGTTTATCTTTCTACTCTTTTCCGACATCTCTTTGTTATAACCAAATCATTCTGTGATAAAGTAAGCTAAGTTAATTTTTGTTTTTGATATCGTTTCAGTTCTAAACATTTACTTAGTTAGTGTGTCTTTGGCATTTTTTTCTCTATGATTATAGAGATTTTATGTTTCAATCATATCATGAGTTGTGTTTCTAGTTTATTTTTCTTAACTTGGTCAATATTAAAATAAATATATAATTTGTAAATGAAATAATAGAAAATAGTAATAACTAATAAAATAGTGAAGTTTATGTTATTTTTAGTTGTGAATAAATTAAATTTTATTTATATTATTTTATTTATTTTGTATTTTGTAATTAATTAAATGGATTATCAAACTTAAAAAGATGATGATTATTGTGAAAATGATTGGATATTGCACAATGAGAAAGTGGTGAACCAAATTGTAATAATCTAAAAAAGAAAGATCTAAAATGTAAAAAGATATAAAAAAGGGACACATGTCAACAAAGCCTCATTCCACATGTTCCAAAAAGAGATAAAAGTCTATTTTATATATATAGATAGATATATACACACACATATATATGCAGACAATTTCGTCATCGAGAATAAGAACTAGTTTATTTATCCAGTGGTTTGACCAAATGTTCATTAATGTTTATACACCAAGAAATTTGAGCTTCAGTTCCCGAAGACAGTGAAATTATGCGATTTAGTGGAGAACCGCAAGAGATTTGCAGCATGACGCATGGAAGAATGTCTAAGGTGGATCCGATAGGACTAGCTCAGGTGATGCAGTCAGGCGTGAATCTTCATAGACATGTAGAATTGTCGACTGTAGAATCGTCAATATTATTTTTCTGATTTTGTAATAGCATAAAATATCCAACGTTAAAAAAATATATGTAGACAAGCTGGCATGCAGTGGTATGAGTCACCCACGGCTAGGATAAGTAAAACATCCTTAAAATTTGATTTAACCCATTCGTTTTGATTCCATCTAAAAAATATTGATATTCGTAACTTTACAAATCAAATCAAATACTAAAATATATTTATATTTACCAAAAACGGAGCAAATTGCAAATATTCATATTTTAAACAACGGATATCTGATACGATCCATAATATACATGTATATATAATTATATATCTCTGTTTAAGTTTTTATTATTTTTTTATTCACTAAATTAATTATCTGGTTATAAATTTTTAAAAGTATACAATTTTAAAATAACTTGTAATGGATCGAATCAGATATTCAATCATATCAATGGATCGAATCAGATTTTCAATAAAAATATTAATTTTTTAGATATTATTTATTCGGATATCCGTAACACCGACGAATCAAATCGAAAAATCGAAAAATTGGAGCGTGCTCATCTCTAGCTACAGCAATGACTTTTTGTTGGTGTAGTTTTTTTTATTTTTATTAATTATCTGCTATATATATGTTGGATAAAAAACAAAAAGAAAACTAATCGTTTTTCCTTTCATTTTCCTTAGCATACACTAACCAAAAATACTTCCAAATGGATTCAGAAAATAAGGACTTTCTAATGGAAGTTGACGGCCCAATCACTGGATATACATTTTTTTTCAGAAAAAATACTGGATATACATGCCCCATGTACTTTATACATATGTACCTTGTTCTTAAACCACTATACTATTTTCTTGCTGTGGCTCACTCTCGCATCTTTCGGTCCTGTGAGCCGTCTTATCTAGGCTTTGAGTGGTAGAACATTAGCATTAAGCTCTATATTATCCAATCAATATTTGTTAGAAAAACATTTAGAATAGTATTTACTAAATACTAATGTTCTCAAAGTACTCTCTAACAAATACCCTCTTATGAAGCTTTTAGAAGAACATTTGCATTTAAAATTAATAAATTTAAGAAAACTATATAATTAGATCATTTACTTGATTTAATAATATCATAAAATTGTTTTTATATCCATAAAATGAAACTTTGATTTCTAACTAAATTTACAATATAAATATTTGTTAAATTATATTTTAAATTAATTATATAAATTAAATTAAATATATGAATTATTTTTTAAATTAATTACATAAAAATTATACAAATTATATTATATATAAATTATATTGTAAATTAGGTGTATAAATTAAATTACATTTTAAAATATAATTTTATTAAATTAGGTATATAAATAAAATTATATTTTAAAATATAATTTTATTAAATTTACTATACAAAATAAAGCAATTATACAAATAAATCAATTATACAAATTATATGATATTTTAAATGCGAAATATTATTTTTAAAAATAAATATTGTAATTGTAATTTTAAAAAAAAATAACATTTCGATATAAAAATAATTTTTGAAACTAGTAAATAAAATAAATTATATATATATATATATTAGAAATAAATATATTAAATATTATATACTAGTTTTAAAATAATTTTAAATGGCATGTTCAACTATTTTACTAATCAATATATTAAACAGTTTAGTAAAAACATACAACTTCTGTAGCATACTGTTTTTATATCATAATGCTTCTTCTTTTTCATCTGTTTTGCTAATCAGAACCTTAATTAAAACTAGATTATATTTCCCATGCTCAGCGTGGTTTTTTATTTTTTAGTAAAGTAATTTAATGTATATATTAAGTTTTTTTTGTTTGAGAATAATACAACTCAAATGATGAAAGGTTACATTTACAATATTAAGCTATATAATAAAATGATAATATAATTAAATATGTCAATGTTTGATTATCAAATGAAAATATTTGTAAGTAGGTCTGGACATTTTATTCAATATCCAAACTCGTATCTAAACCCGACTAAAAAATCTGAACCAAAATCAGAATCAAAATAGCAAAATATCCGAATGGATATTGAATTAGGAGAGAACATATATCTTGGTTATATGTGATTTATAATATCGTGTGTCAAAGTATTATTTTCTATGGGAACTTTGCTTATATGCTAATTTTTAATTTCTACTAGATTTATAATATCGTGTGTCAAAGTCTTTGTGGTTGATTTAATGGCATGATATTGTAATTCTGATGATTTTTTAAATAGACAATTTTATTTAAATGCATGATGTAGCTATTTTACTATGTTTGATTTCCTTTTACATAATTTATTGTTGGGTTGTTGTGACCTATCCAGATTTTACAACTATTTTAATTTCCGGATTATGCTAGTTTTTAATTTGAACTAGATTTCTACCCGCACAATTGTACAAGTGTTTTTTTCATTTATATTTATAGACATTTTTTTATATCAAAATGGTACATATTATAAGAATCACATATTTTGAAATATGTAAAATACTTTTCAAACTCAAAATTGTTATAGTTTACTTGTTCTTAATCAAATTAATTTGAGTGAAACTAATTTTTTTCTCTCCAAAACCTAGTATTAATGTATCATAAATGTTAGGTGAAGTCCGGTTTTGATTTTTTTACTATATATATAAACCGAACCGGTTGAATAGGTAATTTATTAATAGTAGCTTAGGTCTTTTTTAGATACATTAATAAAAGACAAATCAATATATCGTTAGTCCGTGACTCGTGGATATATTATAATTAATTTTATCATTAATAAAAGTTTATGATGGTCAGAACCGGTTATCATTACTCGTGAATATTTTTTCACATCATTATATATCAGATATCGAATATATAATTCATTAATGATGTAGCAAGCAATCTTTTAGGTGAAAGTTGTTATTTCTCAATGTGAATATATGAAGTAATTTAGTAATTAGCCAAAATGTTATTAATAAATAAATGATAACCAACTTTCTAGGAAATGTGTATTTTTTTTTTTAAAAAAAAATCATACATGAATTAGAAGTCATGACTTCTCTTTTAATATAATAGAGAAGCCCCATAAAATCTGAGACTCGACTACTGGCTGAATCGATAGATGATCTATTATGTAATATAATTTGACTTCAACTGTCATATTTAAAACATTCTAATTCATGAATGTTTAGATGAGTGGTTGATATATTTTTATCTTGTATAGTTCATTTAGTTTATGATCAAGTGCATCTTGTACTGCTTATTAAAAAGATATTGTGTAAATTCTAAAACGATTTTTTAAAACATTTTTTTAATATGAATTGAGAAATATTAAGATTGGACAATTTGGTAAATTTAAATATAAATAAGTGTATTTTTCCAAAAGTTTAAATAAGGGTGCATTTTTAAAATTATTATCTTATTGAAGTGCATTTATCCAAATTTTCTCTTATTACAATATAGTGTTAAATTTGATATAAAAATAATCCCTTTTTGTTTTTTTTTATATTGTTTACATGTTATTCGATATTCTTTTTGATGTTTTCTTTTTTGGTTTATTTTACACTTCAAGAAAAAACTAAATATAATATGGGTCACTAACGTAGAATCCGGCCAGTAAATTATATAATGTGGGATTCAGAGGTAAAACATTTGTTTTTCATATACGTAAATGACATATACATGTTTTATTAATTTATAAATTATGATATTCTGTTAAAAAAATGTAAAAGATTTTGAAATGGTCCGAATATGCTTAAATGCGGTTTGTATAGTTACTATGTTTTCTGGATATTACCTTAATTAGATAGATTTATTTTAGGAAATAATATAACTTGTAATACTGTTGTAAAATTAAGGGTAAAATCCTAAAATTTTTAAATAGGATTTTTCTTTAATAGCATAGATTAAATAAATATAATGGTCCAACCTATATTATTTTTAAGCTGATAAAAATTTATTCTATTTTAATAGTATTGAACAAGCGGATGATGGATTATAATACAATCTGTTATAACTGTTGCAGTATTATTTTTTTTTCGAAATATTTTGTACCATATACACGAAAAAGTATCTAACTGTTTGATACTTAAAAAAACAAAACAAAATCGCAACTGTTTATAGTGTCATACTGAATTAACTAATTTTAAAATAAGGATGTCGAATCGGTTATGACCATCATCAATATTATGTTTCACATATATTTCTGATGAAACTTGCTTGAACTTTATATTTATGATGGTTGCATGATTAGATGTTTTGGTATTTGTCTGCAATTAAGCAGAAGCTTTGGTTCGATAAGAGATAGGTAATATATGGCGTTAAAAGAATTATTGACGATGGGTGTATGTAGGGGTGCGTGTTCGGATACCCGTTCGGGTTCGGATCGGGTTTTTCGGATTTTTTTCGGATATTTTGGTATAGGGCTATAATATCCGTTCGGGTATTTCTGCATTTCGGATCGGGTTCGGGTATTCTTAATTCGGGTTAATTTATTCGAGTCGGGTTCGGAAATTTGATTTTGAAAAAAAAAAATTAATTTTTCATTTTTAAGTTTTTTATATTTAAAGATATAGATTTTACTTAACTTATTTTTAAATTTTAATAGATTAAATGATTAATAGATTTAGGGATAACATTTCAAAAATAAATACATTAATTTACTTACTTTTAAATTTTGAATGTAATTTTTTTTAAACATGAAACAAAAAGTTTGATATACATTTTAAGTGAGTGTCAAATCATTTTCTCTGTAATTATATGTATATTATATGATTTTGAAGTATGTGTAGCATCAATATAAATATTTTAAACAAATGAGAGATGTAACCTAGAAATATAAGTGTAAGTATCCATAGCATATATATATATATATATATTTGGTTATCTTCGGATATCCATTCAGTTTTCGGATATTATCCGTTTGGGTTCGAATATCTAATTTCTCCTAACTTATTATCCGTTTAGATATTTTGCCAGTGTATTTCGGTTCAGATTTCAGTTCTGGTTTTTCGAGTCGGGTTCGGGTGTGGCTTTGAATATCAGGTAAAGTGTCCACCCTTAATCGTATGATTAAAAGACCTGTGTCAACATATAATACCTGGTGCGATCCACTATTTGCAGGTTTAAAATCATTGGTTGGTTGAAAAATGGCTAATATAGATGGCGTTAAAAGAAACGTGAAGATTGATGTTGGCTTAAAAGGATTGTTGTCGATATACTAAATATGAAGTCGACATTTACAGGTTTAAAAGCTTTGGTTATATGACAAATGGGCAACACATATAATGAAAATACACTATAAACTGCAAAATGATATGATCGATTTGCTATGTAGTCTACTCTATTTTTTAGTATGATATTGTAAAGAATCTGTTAAGATAAAGATTGTTATGTACCAAGTTGTGATCGATCCAGGGCAGGCCCAAACCATCAGGCCCATCAGCATCTGGCCCATTAGAAAAACATGTTTCCCACATTAGTTTCACAACACGTTATCAGCACGATCGTGCATACCCTGAAAAACCAGAAATAAATCCGAGATACAAAAACTCTAATTCCGGCGCAACTTCAAACCGTCCGTTCTCTCAAACAATAAATATCCAGACAACGATCCATATATAAAATTGAAGCTCTTAACAAGACGAATCCAGCGCCACAAACCTAGTGTCAATCCGATCTCAGACGCGTCCTCACGCTCAGCCACAATGTGCACCGTCAACTGCTCTAAAACCCTTACAAGTCCGCAGCTCTCTCTATCTTTTGGTGATCCGGTTTCAGATCTTCTCAAAACAAAGGTAAACTAATCTGAAACTCTAAAAGATGTGACAGGATAAGTCAGATATTATAGTATCGTTATCTAATTGTTAGTTTTCCATATTCTTGGATTTATCTTTTCCTAGTTAGTTTAATATTCCCTTCGATTTTACTATATATTGTAGCCTTACGGCAAAGCTTTAATCAATCAATAATATTATTAATTTCATAAACCCTAAATATCTCTCTTCAACTATCAAGCTTAAGTTACTTATAACTCAAGCAACCGAACATAGTTCTTCGAGTTGATCCTTCTACCTCAGTGATCATCTCCTAGGTCTTTGTTTACCCGTTCTTCGAATCCACATTAGGATTTCTAGTTTGGGATCTATCTATCCAAGTTTCCCGTCTTATTGGTATCAGAGCCATTCGGAATCGATAGTAGCTGCAACAAGTATCCACGATCTAACAAGATGATGCCGTTCTTACCTTCAAGACAACAAGCCCATGCTCTACTGATCGAGAGGGAGCTGAAACTGAAACAACAAGCTGATGAGGAACGCCGCCTTGCAGCCTTCCGCGAAGATTTCATGAGTTATCTGCGTGAGTACTCTTCTCCGTTGTTGAATGAACTTCAGGATTCACGTGTATCTTCTCCAATCATGCCGTCTACGACACATGTTTCATCAATTCAACCCCGACATCCTGATCCCCCAGCAACACCACCAATCTCACCAACCACTCATGATCCTCCAGATTTTAATCAATCATCAGCAACTACTGCTACTGCAGAGAAAATCAAACCTTCATCCTTATCAAGTCTCACACCCCAAACAGAAAAAAGCAACCGTCTTATCCCTCTTAAGTACTCATGTGATGAGATATACGAGAGAATGGAAAACGGATTGTGTATATTCTGTGAATAGAGAGACACACCTGGTCATCAGGATTTGAAGCACAAAGGAGTGAAGATTATAATGATCGAAAGAGACGACCAACCCATCTTGACTGGAAGCGACGACAACCCTGTATTTGAAGAAAGCTTGGTTGTATCTGATGATTTTGTAACCGAAACTGACATGAAACCAGACTCGTTATCAGAATCAATGGAGATTTTCACTTCAGATTTGCAGGTCGTTGATGCCACAGGTCAGAAAGAAAATCAAAACAAAAGTGATGCAGAAGATATTGTGAGTTTCTCTCTTAGGGAAAAGATCAAACACATGGTGGGCAAGCAGTCTCAAAAGGATAAGCGTGTATGGGAGCCAGGTGGGCTACCATTCAAGGCAGATCAAGGGTACTGGCCAGAGAAACGTTACACTCAAGATGACAGGTTGCAGAAAATTAGGAAGGTTCATATGACAGACTTCGAGACCTTTGGAATGAGTAACGATGAAGCTGTATGTGAGCCAAAAGAGGTATTACAACTTGCCTCCTTTTGGAATAAACGAGTATGGGAACCCGGTGGAATATTGACTGACCATGATAAGTGGAAGCTCTGTTTTAGTGTTGGTTTGAAAATCAGAGCTTTTTATGTGAATCAGAGGGTGCAGGTGGTACAAGAACGACCACATAAGATCAGAACCAGAAAAGATAAGAACAATGACATGTTGTTCTCGACGCCTTTTGGAGATACGGATGCTTGTTGGCAAGAGATAGTAACTACTGCTCTTGGAGTTGGAGTTTTTCTTGAATGCAGTGAGTTGTTGTGTTCAGTGATGATAAAGCTTGATGAGAAGAGATCACTGAAAATTAAAGATAATTTCAGGTCATGGGAGAAAGCAGAGTCATACATTTACTCGGTACTGAACGTTCTGGAGCCAGTTCTTCTAGGCAGTAAGCGACTCCTAGTTGCAGACCTGAGACAATCTACTTTTGCTGGTATGAAGTTGTACTTAAAGCCTAAATGGAGATTTTGGATATTTTTGAGCAAAAAAGAAAGTGGAGATGAGTACTGAAGAATTACTGAGAACGTCAAGGAGCCAAAGCTGTTTGCTTAACGCTTCTGTCTCTAATATCTTAACAAAGCAGGCCCAAAATTGTAGCTTCTTTGAGTTCTTTGTGCAGTGGAAATGGTATCCTCCAGAACAGTTTTATCAAGCTTTCAGTGTCTGGTTTCTAAGGTTGCGGACATGGCAGGAAAAAGACAAGTTCTTTGCATCAAGATGGCTTCCGATGCTGTGCTGGTTGTTTCTTATCATCTACAGGAGATTAAGGAGCTCTTATACTCAACAGAAGATCCAAACCAATGGCTTTGTCTCTTCGACAAAGATTCCATTTTTCAGGTTTCTTGTGATGTGTTTATATGACAATGTTCTGCAAATTTTGAGTTCTTCTGGTCATTTATTGCTGAGGCACAAAGCTGTGTTCCAGCCACTTGCTTTTACCAAAGCTCTGCCACATTACCTTATTATGGAGATAAGCAACAGCAACAGACTTGAATTTAAAGTAACTCTTGATATGAAGAAGGTTCACGGTTACAGCATTGTTATATCCAGCATCTTTATCCATTGGAAGGAGGTCCCTCCAGACCAAGTACCCATGTCTGTTGGGATGGCACTGTTTGAATCTACGACCTCAATATCTTGTGAACTACATGCTGTCAAGGTTATCATCCATACTTGAGGACAAGTATGATTTGAAGTAGGGAGTATTGTGACAGGATAAGTCAGATATTATAGTATCGTTATCTAAAATGGTAGTTCGAGTGGGCAAGCCCACTACCATCCCCGGAGAGAGAATGTGAAAGCCCCGGTGGCCCGTGTAATTGTTTGCAACCGCAGGGATTCGAAGCCGGAGTATTGGGCATCATAGCATCACACTAGCCCTCAGCCGGACATCGTCCTACCACTAGCCCACTTACACGGGTTATAGTATCGTTATCTAATTGTTAGTCTTCCATATTCTTGGATTTATCTTTTCCTAGTTAGTTTAATATTCCCTTCGATTTTACTATATATTGTAGCCTTACGGCAAAGCTTTAATCAATCAATAATATTATTAATTTCTTAAACCCTAAATATCTCTCTTCAACTATCAAGCTTAAGTTACTTAGAACTCAAGCAACCGAACATAGTTCTTCGAGTTGATCCTTCTACCTCAGTGATCATCTCCTAGGTCTTTGTTTACCCGTTCTTCGAATCCACAGTAGGATTTGTAGTTTGGGATCTATCTATCCAAGTTTCCCGTCTTAAAAGAGAACTCACAGATCGAATTTGGACTTGATGTTAAAGGTTTAAGACAAATTAAAAATCTGTATAAACTTATGAAAGCCTAGGATTAATAGATCACAAAACCTTTGAGTAATTCAGAGCTCTATAAGTCCGAATGAGATTGATTACATTAATTAAAATTGAAACCATAAGGTTTTGAATCTCACAGCCCCAATGATCTATTGATCTAAGTAATTAATTAATCAAACTATTATAAACTATAATATTATTTTGAATAATCTGATTACTTGAATTGCTTGATTGTATGTTTTGAGTGTTTTAAAATTATCCATAATGCTTAGAACAGCTAAGGATTGACAATTACACAAATTTTCTGAAAATCTGATGACTGTAATGAATTAATCTGATCGATTGCTTGCTCTGAAAATATGTTTTTGGATGTTCAAATTTATGTTCTGTTGTTTGAAATCGACCAGAACTGATTTATGATTAAAAAATAAAATAAAATTGTTTTTAGATAAATCCGAAAAAGTGATAAATCCGAAAAATAAGTGATAAATTCGACTGAAAAAAAAGAATGTTTTAATCTGATCTTATAATTTTTGAAATTAATAAAAAAAAATTAATCATTATCCTTAATGAAATAGTATTTACTAGTAATTATCAGAATTATAATCCTTATCATGAATGAAATAGGATTTGCTAGTATTTATCAGAAAAT
This sequence comes from Hirschfeldia incana, assembly GCA_026261945.1. Lineage (NCBI taxonomy): Eukaryota > Viridiplantae > Streptophyta > Magnoliopsida > Brassicales > Brassicaceae > Hirschfeldia > Hirschfeldia incana. The sequence goes on along the minus strand of JABCMI010000013.1, from coordinate 6,220,151 downwards.
AATCGAATTTATCCTAATTAAAATTGCTAGAATTATCAAATCACCCTGATTTATTTAAAAATTCATATATTTCCCGATTTGATAAATTGAAAATCAAAAAATAAATTGAAAGTTTCCTTTTTTGGAAAATGGAAAGTTTATTTTTAATGAAAGTTTCTTTTTATAGAAATTTCCTTTTATGGAATTTCTTTTTATAGAATTTTTATGAAAAACTTTCCTGATTCATTGATAATCTAGAAATGTTTTTCTAAGATTGCATCATCAAAAATTGAATCCCTAAAGGCCTTGAAACCTTGTTTGGAAAAAAAAGGCCTTGAAACTTTAAAAATCCGAATTGATTTGATTTAATTATTATTAAGTCATATTTTACTGTGTAGATCAATTATTTCGAAATATATATATATATATATATATATATATATATATATATATATATATAACCCTATTTTTTCAAAAACCCTAATCTGATCTGATTTCTTAAAAAGTTGCAAGGTTTATTTTTTATAACCTGATTGATTGCATATAGAAATTGCCTGATTAGGTTACATTATTCATCCTGATTGTTGAGGTTGAATATGAGATGCTTGATTTACTACTTGCATCCAGTTGAAAATTGTTTGTATGATCCTATTTTCCTTAGAAAAATTTCAGGATTGATCATAGAGAAAATTAGAAAAATAGGATGTTCTCAAATTAGATTTGTCCCTATAAGACTTTATTTAGATGTTTTGTCACACTAAGATTTTATTTTATGTAAATACTATTCTACCCTCAAATCAATTTAATTAAATTTTATTTATTATATTTAGATATTAATTAGATTTCTTAATACAATTTTACAAAATAAAAAAAAATAATAAAATAGATAAAAAGTAAATACACATCGGTAAACCTAATTACCATATGTGGTCTTCTCCACCAATCTCCTTCATCTCTTCAATGGTGATTTCATCCCTAGGCTAAAACTCATAGTCTCTGTTCTCTGTTTCTTCTTCTCTATTTCTCTTTCTGTGTTCTCTGTTTCGTCGTCGGGGGATCAGTTATGTACTTCCTCATCAGTTCCATCAAATCCTACGATTCCTCACAAACGGTATGTTTTGATTTGATTTTTTTTCTAATTTTGTTTTCATCTTCAGAAGTTATCGCTGCTCTCTCCGCCGTTGACGTAAACCCTAACACTACTTCGTCTAAAGACGTTATTTTCATTGACAGATCTAAGCTCAAGGTCAGATTCTGATCATCGTTGGAGCTTCTTCTGTCTGGAATGGTATAAACAAATTAAATTTCTTCTTGTCTTGTCTGCTTCAGATCGAAGCAGTGTTGCTCCAAGATTTCAGATCTTGAAGCTATGTTTCATGAGGGAATCCTGTTTATAAAGAGGTGAGTTAGACTTGTGTTGTTCTGTTTTTGTATGTTGTTTTTTTCTTGGAAGCAAATTGATCATAGAAACTTGTTGGTCTTCTTCTGAGTGTGTCATGTGGGTTGTGTTCAGATGCCACAATGGGAAGAGACTGTGGAAGAATGCACAGAACGGTTTCTTAGTTTGGTGAAGACTCTTGCTAATAAGTACCGTTCAGAGAACTTGGTCATAGTCACTCATGGTAAGCAAGACTTTCAGTGTTATGTGGATCTTGTACACACAATATTGACTTGATCAGTAAAAATCTTAGCTTTCCTTCTCTAGAATGAACATCTATTTTTCGTTTTTTTATTCTCTAAAGGTTTCAGTATCCAGTAGCAAAGAGTCTATGATAATCCTTTTCGTTAATCATATGTGCAGGGGAAGGAGTAAGGACTACATTTGAGAAAGATGTAGATGTGTACGAGGTAGAGTATTGTGCTTGTGCTGAACTGAGAAGACAGGTCTTGAGTCAAGAAGGTTCTGCTAAAGCTGGAGACTTTGAAGTGATTACAAGTCTTGGTCAAGCTGGAATCAAGTACGTTCCTTGACCACCACAGCAGTGCCATTTGAGAAGTGGTTTTTAGCCATGGTCAAGCTGGAATCAGGTTTAATTATGTTCCTGTCATGAGCCGAACATCAGTTTAGTCAACTTCCTTTAGTTCCTTTGTTTATTTTTGTACTATTTGGTTGTTCTTGAGTTGCTTTTGTATGAATTATCAAATTCACTTTTAAATTTTGATTTCAGTCAAATAAGATATTACATTTCTGCCAACAAAATTAGATGATTGCCGATCATTGATGATAACAATTGGAGGATTTCTTCTTTGACTCACCTTCGAATAACTGAACTCGGCATTAACAACAGTATGGTCCACCACATAATTCTCACAGACGATCCTCTTCACCTTCTCCAGTGGAGTAGTAGTTTCTAATGTTACCATTCGACCACGCCTTGCTTTGTCTACCACGAAACTCCACTCTTCACTGCAATTACACACTCATTCACCAGAGTTAACATAAATAAAAACCATAATGTATTGATAGAGAAGAGATGATGTTTTCGATGAAGAAAAGAGAAACACAAAAGAAGAGAAAAAAATGTAGGAGGAAGAGAAGAACATGATATTTGGAAAAAAATATTATTTTCAAAGATTTAGTTTAAATTTAGTTTAGATTTAGAAAACTTCTTTAACCGAATATAGAAGTTTTCATATTTTCACGATTTGCCTAGAATACATATACTACCTACGCAGAACACCGTAGATAAGGTATGAATCATATTCATCATCGATGTGTCATATAAGGTAAAAGGCAGAACAATTTATGGCACGTAATATAGCCTAGCTATATCATTGGGTAATGCCTATATATCGTTTTATATCTATAGGTAGACTGAAGACATCTCTCTTGATTATAACGTAACTGATTCTATCTTGGTCAGAATATACAAGAAAGGTTAGATTACGATATATATCTTTGATATATCTGCGTTTAAAAGTTAGATTTCGCTTTATAAATTACGTAGATCACCAGAATGAGTATTCTAACTATAGGTAGAAGACTAAATAAAATTTGATTCCAATTTTTTTTAAATTAATCATATATATTATCATACTTAAGTTTACAACAGTTTTCATATTTTTTTTTTACATTTTTAAAAGTCAGTTTACTATTTTTCCATTAAAGAAGGGTAAGGCACGTCTACAAAAGGTCAAAAGTATGAAAAATCATATTCTGACAAACAAAAGTTGAAAGTGTCTCATTTTTCCAATTATACCTTGATCATACCAGAATAAAAACTGTCTGAAAAAAAAATCAAGTAGCCGTGTGGCTTTGTTTTCATACTACTAGAGCATATTATTTGGTCGTGTGACCTTTTATGAATCATGATTAAATTGTTTGGACTTGATAATCACTGTTTAAGTTGAACAATAGTTTTTTCGTGTTCTCAAAGAGTTGAACTATGAAAATAGATGGCGAGTGCCTGATCGAATTGTTTGTATGATCCTATTTTATTTAGAAAAATATCAGGATTGATCATACCAGAATGAAAACTGTCTGAAAAAAAATCAAGTAGCCGTGTGGCTTTGCTTTCATACTACTAAAGCATATTATTTGGTCGTGTGACCTTTTACGAATCATGATTAAATTTTTTGGCCTTGATAATCACTGTTTAGAAATTATTTTTTCTCTGGTCTGTGTGACTTAAACAATTACTATATGCTATTAAAAAGAAGGAAAAACTTCTAAAAGTATCAAGTAATTATTTCAGATGTCAAAATCAAAAACCTTTGGATTATTTTTGCTAAATCTCTCTGGAGATAATTGGATAGATGGACAATGAACACTTCAGTTTTCCTAAAGTCAAGAGGACTCGGAATAAGTATAATCCAGGGTGATTATACAACTGAAAATGAAAAGTAAAGGGCCATAACAGTTATGCGCCATCATCTCAATGAAGATCTATGAGATCAGTATGACAATATTAAGGATCCTTGTGATCTCTGGTCAAAATCCAGATTCTCAATGACATTATGGCAAAAAACCATGAATGAATGAAAGGTTCTCAGGTCCCAGGATTTTGAATCTATGGACGATTATCATTCTGCTCTAATGAGAATCACCTATAGTTTTAAAACTATGTGGCGAAGTGGTAACAGAAGATGACTTATTATATAAAACCTATTCCACATTCCATTCAAATGATATGTTTTTATCACATAAGGCTAAAGGTTTCACGACCTATAATGACTTATTATTATGCCTACTGTCAAATGAGCAGAGAAGCAGAAAATTTGAGATACCATCAACAGATTTGACAAAATTCAGAGAAATACATTGAGCAAAGAGACAGTGAGATGAAAACTCATGAAGCCAATAAGGCAGAATCAGATAAGAATAATCCAAAGAAGCCAATAAGGCTTGTCTATTGACTAAGAAAAAAAAATGTCGTTCTGATTTGTTTGTGATTTATGCTTTGCTTTGATCCTCTTGTCATTCATAAATTTTTAATAAAATTATTTTGAGACCACATTTGCTTGATAACATGAATGACAGGAGGATCAAAGCAAAGCATAAATCACCAAAAAATCAGAATGTCGGTTTGCGGGTATAGTAGTCCAGTTAAGGACATACGGCCAAGGCATTGTCTTAAGGGCATTATATACATCCAAAATATTCGTGGCCCGTTGAGTTATGATAAATAGATAGTTTCCAAACAGAAACAATGGGCATAGAAGGAAGTAAAAAGGCTCCTTCAGATTTAAGAAAAATTGCCTAAGGCCTTATAATAAAATTGTCACGACTATACCTACATACTCTACTGATTTACACTATGCTAAGAATCAGTATGATAGAGGCAAAGAGCCATGGTAACCAGTATGGTTAACCACAAAATTAAACACCTTATGGCATGACTGGATTAGCCATCATGGTCCAAACATGATGTAAAATTAATAAAGGCACAAAGAGTTATCCCATAAAATCTCACATTGTGTAACATGTACACAAGAGAAACTTATTAAGGCTTTATTGTCCTAAGCATCACGAAATTATAAGTATGTTCATGAGGGGGAGTGAGTACAAAAACACGTGGTCCATGACCATACTAACAAATTCGTGTACCATGATATATAACCATGCTATAAACGGCTTGGAAACTTTAAAATCTCTCATTGGTGGTACATCATCCACGTCCAGGCTAAAGCTTAGGGACATCACGTGTATTACATGTATATAAGGTTAATATGCATCAGGCCATATAAGTGAGCATAGATATTCCCATCTCAGATTGAATACGGGTCATAAGCCAGACACCATCTTAAGAGAATCCAAATACACCACCACATATATATGTGCCACTTAAGATGGAACCTCAAATGAGTATTGGGAATATATGTTGGATATAAATGCTTTTCTCCGATGAAATTTATGAGACCTTGAGCCAAATATGAGTGATCAAATTAAGGCTAGGTACACGGATTGCATATGACAATGGATCCGACTATCCAACATTAAAATGATAAGAGAAATAGAATGGTATTTACCATCATTGTCTTGACAAGATCCTCGGACTAGAATAATGATCTAAGACGTCCAAAGAATGTGATCGTATGATACAAAGCTAGCAGAGCTAGATGCCAGACACATTGATCCGAAAAAGAATGTCTAAGACATATCAGCTTAGCACCACGAAATTAATGTCCTAGAGAGACATAATCAAGTTGCTATAGAGTCTATTAAATATAGACCAATATGTTCCATAAGATAAGGAACCTTGGAAAGAAAAGAAAAAGTGCATAGAATACTGATCCGAGGTCATAAGAGAAACAAGACCAGACATTGAGATAAAGCTGTGCAGCTAAACATCTAAGGTACCAAACCATGTAGCTTGGGACGCCAAGCTGCAAGGTAGTAAAGGTCCTTGGCAAGAATAAGATCTCAAATCGATTTGATCATGTCTGGAACACAATGGAACTACATAAGAGTGTCGACACATAAATAACATAAAAATGCATAAGAAAATAGCACTTGAATCTTAAAGATATAAGAGAGGATCAGTACCCACGTGAATACAAGAATGCATTCATTAATAATAAGATGAAAACCGTGGGATTATACAAATGAAGAAAGAGATGGGTGTATTGGCAATGTATACAGAAATGCCATCTGATGATGAAACCAGTGAATGGATCTTGTGAGGAAAGAAAATCCGTGAGATAAAGGACATGACCACATGGTCTAGTGGTGTCTATGTTCCTTCTAAAAGTACTCAACTGTAGCTTGATTACACAAGGATACTCACAAGGACCAAGGAACAGTTTATATGGGGATATGCTCCTATATGGTGGATGCTACTACAGATAATCGAAATTAATTATGTCTGGATACATAAGAAAGAATAATGGTTTAGTGAGAAGTATATGGATCACTGGATAAAGATGAGAAAATAATTTCTCAAGAACAAGCTTTGTTCCTAAGTTGTTCATGGACTGAAACATTAAGCAGCTGCATATTGTATGATAGACTAAGTAATACTTAGTAAAGGAATCGTCTAAGGACTAATTCAATTCAGTCCATGCATATTTATAAAGAAGTTTAAATCCCTTGTGTTTGGAACCAGCCTAAAGAAAGGTTCAATGGTTCAATGGCTCAATAGTTTCAATGGTACAAGTTATCGATTGACATGCTATGTTTTACATAAGGTAAGGCTGCAGCAAAGACTATAGTCGTGTGTGTGTGTGTGTGTGTGTGTGTGTGATTAAGATCAGCACGCCTAAGTGACATATGAGATGATCATATAGAACCATTAAGGCTCACGCCAAAGATCATAAAATAAAAGGCCATATTTGGTTCCAGTCCAATTATGTTTTAAGTAATAAGATTACAGTGTGGGACTGCAATGAAAGCACGAGCCCTTATGATAATATCAGTGGATAAAAGAGAACCATAATAGGTCCAAGAGAATGATAAGAAGAATATATGGTCGTAGCCAAAAGAATATGGCATTGCTAAAGGCAAGAAAGATCGATAAGCATGTATAAAGAACATGAGTGTATTTGACTGCGAATCCATAGTTTGATGAGTTTATAAACTCGATCATTGCAGCAAATAGTTATTATTGGCATGACTTTATATACTCATGGTCATGGACGTGTATAGACAAGGTCTATAAATCAACACGGATCGACAAATGATAATACATAAAGATTGGTTACAATGGATAAAGCCATTGGTACATACGAAGTGATATATGTCCGAATGGACAAACGACATGACCCAAAGTGATTTGTATGTGTTTTGAGTTCAATGACTCAATATATATATTAAGATGTCCACGTTATGGCAAAACCATATGACCAAAGAATATCCGTGGGATATGAAAGGACCTGCGAGCAATGTTTGTTCGCAGAATAGAAGTCCATCCGAGTACCTGTCGAGTGCCATCCGTCCAACCAGGACATAGAGTGATCAGCAGCAAAGATGTACATCCTGACCTCAACTCAATGGAGTTCCAGAAGACATAAAGACGTCCAAGAGTTACAAGTTCATTCAAAGAGAATCCAGCTGATCATCTTCACCAAGTCATAGGCGACCTCGACGTTCAAGAAGCTCGGACACCAGATAGGAATTCTTCGACTGAAGTGATGCATTCATCAGGGAGAGTTCATGTGTTGTACTCTTTTTCCTGTCATTGGTTTCCCATTTTACCACATTGGATTTTGGGGTTTTCCATGAGAGGTTTTAATGAGGCAACATTAAGCATATAACAAATTTGTACCGGATGTGTCGATCAAAAGGGAGTGTTATGTACCAAGTTGTGATCGATCTAAGGCAGGCCCAAACCATCATGCCTATCAGCATCCGGCCCATTAGATATTTTCCTAATCCTTGTTGTATTAGGGTTTTCCCCATGTATGTATATGTAGATCTTTTCGTCGATATCATTAATAAGAAAAACATGTTCCCCACTTTAGTTTCACAACAAAGACAAATAATTAATAATTTTATAACGTCAAGTTTGTTGTAATCCACGTTTGTAGGTTTGAGATATATAAATAACATTCGACAATTTAGTGTAACCAATGTTATATAAAAATACTTTAGTGTTATTATTAAATGGAATTGTTCAACATAAACTACTAGTAATAGATAAATATTGATTATGTTTTACTAGTATTGATATAATAATTAGTATATTGTATTTGGTCACAACATATTCAATAGGTTCAAACTAAAACATGCCATAGTAAAATTCAAATAGAACATTAAATTAATATAGTATATTAGATTCTGACCGTCCTTTTTATTTTTTCTTTTAATTTTATTTTTGAAAATTTTAATTTTAAATTTATGTTTTTTCGTAAGCATATTATTTTTATTATTAATTTAATGTAATTTATGATAACTATGTTAAATATGCAAAGTTACATAATTATAAACTTGTATCATATACATTTCAAAACATATTTTAAAATTTTATTCTCAAATTTTGCGATATATTATACTTTCTTAGTAGCTACCTAACATTTATGTTAGTTAAGAATATTTATACCCAAAAAATTGACTAAAAATCGACTCAAAAATTAAAGTTCCATACACTGCTAAACATGATCTATATACTCGAACGGTTCTTGTTATATTCCAATAACAATATTAAATCCAACCTGCATCGAAAACCGAACATTTTAAAAAAAAATGTTTAAGAAATTATTTTTAATACCTTTGTTATATATATATATATATATATATTATGTAAATGAGTCAATATAGTATTCATTAACTTTCAGTTAAATTATATTTAATAAATATTTTTTAATCAAGTTATCTATTTAATATTCGTTAAACTAAATGAGTTTATATTAATATTTATTTTTATTAGAAGTTCACTTATAAAATGAATTGTCATTATTAACCTGTTCCATCAGTAATTAATATTAATCATTTATCAATTGGTCATGATTTTTAATTTAATAGAATATAGATTTAGATGTCAATAATATAACTTTTTCTTTTTGGTCAAACAATAGATATATAATTAGTCCCCCTGTTCAATAATGCCGCCGAGCCCGTTTAATCGCCGCTTACACGCTGCGCAGTGAAGAACCGTAGCGATTTGCCCCAACTCGCTCAAAAACGCGGAATTTTAAAAAAAATCTCGTTTTTTTCTAAATTTTATGCTTGGATTCATGTCTATCTTTGAAAATCAATAAGAATCATGTAAAGAATCGCTGAAAAAAGTTAAGAATCGTGCTACAATAGAGGTGAAATCAGGAAATTAGAGTTTCTAATTCGACATATGAGAGAAAGAAAACGAGGATCTTTTGGTAATTTCGCTTTCATTAATGGAAAATGGAAGAAAAACAGCAAAAATGAACATTGCTCAGTTCAAACATGTGACCTGGCACATTAACGGTGATAACGAAACCACTGGACCACGATACAAACTTTCTCCAGCTATACGTATAGGTATTTATATATTTAAAACACTAAAATTAATCTCCGATTAATCCACGTTCAATCTCCGATTTTTCCCAACTCGCTAGGTCCTGCCCGAGCAAACGCACGACGCCTAACGAGTTTTCGAACACTAATAATTACCAACATAAACCTATATGTTTAGCAAGAAACCTTGGTAGCAATAAAAATAAAAGAAATGAAGGAACGTGGGTCCCTCCATATTTTATTTTGTGAAAGAACGTGGGATCTCTCCATATTTTGTACGGTTGCTTTGAAAAAAAAAATGAGTTATCAAATACAAAGTTCATTTGGATCGAAAAGTATGTTCACTAACCAAATTAATATTTTTAATTGTTGGATTCAACTAATATCATTGAGCATGATCCAGATTTAACAGTATTGATTTAGTGACAAGAAAATTTATTACCTCAAACTTATATTTACTGTTTCTCTATTCAGTTTTGTGTTTTATAGTATGTTCTTTGAAACAATTGGTGACAATATATTATGATATATTTATTTTGCTAGGTTTGCAATTATGATGACAGGCCATAAATATTGGTAGCCATGGAAAAAATGGTTGGAGTGGAAGTGAGAGAGATTCACATATCGAACTCCTTTTCTTCCAAATTTAATGTTGTAGTTACTCAAATAATTGAACCTATTCTTCTGAAAGATTTTAGAATAGCATCACTACTTTTTTACTGATATAAAGAGTGTTTTAACACAAAGTCTCATGTCACTGATACATATGTAAAGAAACACACCGTAGGCTTAAACACATCATACCAGATTCCTTTACAGGGGCAAAACTGTATAACATTTTCCCCCAATAAGAAAATTTCTTTCCTCAGACAAGGGTCCCACCCTTGACAAACTCAGTAAAGGCCAACGCGACCAAACCAAGCATTGCGAAACGCCCATTCCAAAGCTCAGCGTCGGACGTCATGAAACCTTTGGACTTAGACTCAGCGGTGATACCTTTGAAAAGGGGTACAAGCGACGCAAGCGTCAATATCGCAGTCGTACCGAGGAACCACGAGACGCCACCGTCGGAGATCTGAGCCAAAACGTTTTCACCCTTGGAAAGTTCAACCGCCAAGGCCGCCACGAATCCAACCATCGCTAAACGCCCGTTTATTCTTTCTGGTGCTGGACCGCTAAACGCTAACAAGTCGCTAAACTTCGTGCTCACCTATGTTTCACCAACCCAAAAAATTGTTAGTTATTACTTATTACTATAGTTATTTTTGTTCTTATTTCGTTTCACGTATGTAACGTTTCTATAACCCTAATGGATCTTTTCCCATCTTTTATATATATATATATATATATATATATATATATATATATATATTTAAAAAAAAATTGTTTAACGTCTACTAGTGCTTAGTTTACGTATATGCATAACTTTTAATGTTCTTTCTCTCTCTTATTGTCTGGTACTGTCTATTTAATGATACCTTTGGTTTAGTAGGACGTGGAGGAGGTGGAGGAGGTGATGAGCTAGACAAAGGCTGAGCCGCGGAGGTGGAAGGTGCAGACTCATCCTTCATGGGTTCTCCCTGCAAAAAGTCAATCAATCAGACGGTCAGGATTTCATTTTAGTATCATGACGGTTGGATAAAGAATTAGGAGGAAATTATAAGTACCTCAGCCATGCACCTCACTCCCACCGGATAATTCCTCTTGAGATTTGGGAAGTTTCCGGCGAAGAAAAGCTTGTTTGTGTTGATCTTGCGAGTGGCCAACCCACCGGAGAAGACTGACTGCATGTTAACCGATGCTGTTGCCATTTCCAAAACTTTGGTGTTTGAATGAAAATCTGGAGAAAGTATGAAATAAAGGTTATTAAACTGTGAGGTGGATCTGAGCTATAGAGTTGGTATGATGTAATGAAGGACCAATGTATGTATTTATAGAACGGAGTGATGAGAAATGAACGGTCAGCTGTTTCTTGAACCTTCTTTAGTTTACATATCTAGCCTTCCATTTGATTAGTTATTTTGATCAAATTAAAATAACAAATCCTCAAATATAACACAAAAAAGTAGATCTCAACCGTTTCTTGGTTCAAAAAAAAAAGAACATTTACTTGCGTTAGTGTTAAAGAGTAGGTTCTTGTATTGACATACGTTCAGCATACTGACACACAATAACATTAAATTGTTGTACAAACTGTTTAATAGTTTGGTATCATATATTCATATTCATGTTGTGTCATGAGTGAATTAAAAGTATAACATGTCATCATGTGCTTGTTATTCATGTTGTGTCATGAGCGAATTAAAAGTAAATCATGTCATCATGCTTGTTGTGGGCAAAACGTTTACTGGTAGTAATGAAACTTAGCATACAAAATGTTTCATATGCAAACTTAATACTAATGTACAAGTCATTTATGTTCCATTTTCATAACAACTGAAACATGCTAATTATCTTATTCGGATCTTCCAAAATTCAAAATATTTGTTTATTTTGTAAGAGAAAGCTCAATATTATTTGGCTGCTCCAAAACGGAACACGTAGGCTAAAAAGTGAAAAAGAGGAATTTGCAATATTTAAAGAACCACGTTGCTTTAGATTGGCCCACCCATAAAATGAGAAAGAGCCAATGACGTGGCCCTCTTCTTCGTCACAGCTTCTTCTGCCAAGTGGGTTTGGTAAAACACGTAAAAAAGATTCTCTTCATCTCTCCTAGAATTCATGTGGCTCAGATCAAATGAAACTTTTAAACGTAACGTTCGTTTCTAGAAGAGGTTTTCTCATTCTGTTCATTACACATCTCTTTTTACTTGGAAGCTAGCTAAGTTGGGATCTAGATAGGCCCATGCTTACTCTGTCCGAGTCCGTGATTTCTCTCTTTGTCTCCTGCTAGCGTGGCCCATCTTAGCTTCATCAATTTCTTTCACGCGGATAAATAAGTAATGTTATAAAAAGAGTTATATATTTTAGGTATATCAAAAAATTTATGGAGGAAAAATTTTATGTCCACTGAAGAGAGAGATAATACTGATATATGATAAATAAACGAGAGAAAATATATTATGAGAAGGAGAGAAGAGGTGTGTGTTACAATTGATCGAAACGATCGTTTATATAGAAGTGAAAAAGAGAAAGTTACTGTGCGTGCATAGTAACGGTGGGCTCCACACAGCAAATAATAACACAACAATGTCAAGTTTCGGTGCGTATTATTTTGACATTATTTTGCTTCACGTTTTATAACACTCCCCCTTGAGGACCAGCGTCACCATCTTCTATAGCTTAATTTCTTTGTTGCCTCGTTAACAATCTTTCTCGAAAAACCTAATAGAAAAAACCATAGTAAGATAAAAAGAGTACAACCCCGTAAGCTTCCCTTCAAATGAACAGTTATAGATCCTTCTGATGACGCATTCCAATGTTATGAACATGTTTTCTGAATATTGAGATAGGAAGTGATTTTGTGAAGAGATCAGCTGCATTGTCGCATGATCGGACATATCTTACTTCAATTTCTTTATTCTTCTCGAGCTCTTGAGTGTAAGAGAAAAAATTCGGATGTATATGTTTGGTTATATCGCTGTTGATATATCCTTCATTCGTTTGAGCAACACATGGCACATTATCTTCATATAAAATTTTGGCCCCGTATTTTCGTCAATCCCACTGTTTGAACAGATGTGTCGGCTTATTGATCTTATCCATACACATTTTCTACTTGCTTGAAGTGCGATGATCTCAGTATGATTTGAAGAGGTGGTCACAAGTGTTTGCTTCTGAGAACGCCATGATATAACGGTGCTTCCGACCGTAAAAACGTATCATGTTTGCGATCGGGTTTTTTGTGGATCTGAAAGATATCCTCCATCTGCATAACCAATCATTTGACCTTTCGACTCTTTAGAATAAAAAAGCCCAAATCAATGGTTCCTTGAAGGTAACGAAATATATGCTTAATTCCACCCCAATGTATCCTTCTGGGAGATGAGCTGAATCTTGCCAGAAGATTAACAGCGAATGATATATCAGGCCGTGTACAATTTGCAAGATACATCAATGCTCCAATTGCACTTAGGTATAGTACTTCAAGACCAAGTATCTCTTTATTTTCCTCAGATGGTCGAAATGGATCACTTTCAATATCAAGTGTTCTAACTACCATTGGAGTGCTAAGAGGAGTTGATTTATCCATGTTAAATCGTTTCAACACCTTTTTAGTGTATGTGGACTGATGTATAAATATATCATTTTGATAATGTTCTATTTGGAGGCCAAGACAAAACTGTGTCTGTTCGAGATCTTTCATCTCAAATTCTCATTTTAGATATTCCGATGCCTTTTGTATTTCCTTTTGAGTTCCAATAATATTTAGATCATCAACATATACCGCGATTATCACAAATCCGGACGTTGTTTTCTTGATGAAAACACATGGGCATATGGGATCATTTACATATCCTTCTTTTGTTAAATGCTCACTGAGACGATTATACCACATACGTCCATATTGTTTTAACCCATATAATGATCTTTGTAATTTAATTGCACATAACTCTTTCGGTTTGGAACTTAATGCTTCTGGCATTTTAAATCCATCAGGAACTTTCATGTAGATATCAGTTTCTAATGATCCGTATAGATAGGCTGTAACGACATCCATAAGACGCATCTCAAGATTTTTATCAGCTGCTAGACTCATCAGGAATCTAAAAGTGATTGCATTCATAACAGGAGAATATGTTTCCTCGTAATCTATTCCCGGTCTTTGGGAGAAACCTTGGGCGACAAGACGAGCTTTGTATCTCGTGATCTCATTTTTCTCATTTTGTTTGCGAACGAAAACTCATTTGTACCCAACTGGTCTCACGTCTGCGGGTGTGAGTACAATAGATCCAAATACTTCTCATTTATTAAGCGAATCAAGTTCAGCTTGTATTGCATCTTTCCACTGTTTCCAATCATGTCTCTTTTGACATTCATAAACAGATTTTGGTTCTGGATCTTCAATTCCTCATTTATTTCGCTTGACACTAAATATGAGAAAGCATCATCAACATCGTCCTTTTCATTTCTGTTCCATATCTTCTTATTATGGATGTAGTTGATAGAAATTTCATGATTACTTTCTGACTCGGTATGCTCTGCTTTTTCAGCATTCTCATTGTTAGTTAAAATATTTTCGGTTAATTTGGGTGTGTCATTTATTTCGATATCCTTTTGTTTTCTAGGATTTTTATTCTTAGAATCAGCAGTCTACCTTGCTTCAAACGTGTTTTAGACTCACGTGTATCATCTGCTTTTCCTTAATCATTTGGTATTTTGATACAAGCAAGATCATTTGCAGCTGATATATGAGATTTAGTTACCGTCTTGGTATCCGCAAATGCATCAGATAGCTGATTTGCTATACTTTGTAAATGCATGATTCGTCGAACTTCCAGTTCTGACTCTTTAGTAGGAGGATCAAGATATAATAACGAAGGTGCACTCCATTTGATATCATTTTCTACAATTTTGTTTTGTCCCCCTAGAACTGGAAATACTTTCTCATCAAAATGACAATCGGCAAAACGTGCCGTAAAGACATCACCATTTTGTGGTTCTAGGTATCGTATAATTGATGGAGAATCACAACCAACATATATCCCCAATCTTCTTTGTGGTCCCATCTTTGTACGTTGTGGTGGTGCTACATGCACATATACGGCACAACATAAGACTCTAAAATGGGAAATGTTTGGTTCTTGACCAAACACTAACTGTAATGGAGAAAACTTATGGTATGCACTTGGTCTGATCCAAATGAGTGCTTCTGCATGCAAAATAGCATGTCTCCATACAGATGTTGGGAGTTTTGATCTCATGATCAATGGTCTTGCAATAAACTGCTGACGCTTAATTAAAGATTCGACCAAACCATTTTGAGTATGAACATGAGCCACCGAGTGTTTAACTTCAATTCACATTACCATACAATAACAATTGAATGCTTGGGATGTGAATTCACCAGCGTTGTCTAACCTAACTCTCTTAATAGTATAATCAGAGAACTGTGCTTGAAGTTTGATTATCTGAGTTAGAAATCTCGCAAATGCCACATTTCGAGATGATAATAGAAAAACATGTGACCATCTACTGGATGCGTCAATTAGTACCATAAAATAGTGGAATGGTCCACAAGGTGGATGTATTGGTCCACATATATCGCCTTGAATTCTTTAAAGGAACTTTGGTGATTCTTTATCAATTTTGATTGATGATGGCCTTGTGATTAATTTTCCAAGGGAGCATGCAACACATGTCATTTTATTCCCTTGAGAATCTCCTGGATTTTCAATGAATGACCATGTGAGCTTTTTATGATTTTACGCATCATTGAAGTGCCCGGATGACCGAGGCGATCATGCCATAATGTGAATTCTTCTGGATTTGGTTTCACTATAAGATTAGATTCGATTTAATTGATATAAGTATGATGCAATCCCGAAGGAAGTTCTGGGAACTTTTCCAATATGTGCCTTTGGCTATATTTATCAGAAGTTACATATATGTACTTCTTTCCATCCTCAGTTGCAGACTGAATATCATATCCGTCACGATATATATCTTTGAAACTCAACAAATTTATTCTAGAATTTGGAGAATATAGAGCATTATTTATGGAAAATTTTGTTCCATTTGGCAATGTAAAGTTTGTTTTGCCAGTTCCTTCAATCACGTCTGCAGGATCTGATATTGTATTGACAATAATTCTTTTCGGTCTTATATCAGAGAAATATTTTATTTGTTTCAGGATAGTGTGTGTCGTTCCACTATCTGGTATACACATTTATCGAATCTGTTTCTTGGATTTTGTTCCATTAGCATTTTGATCTATTTCCGTAATAGTTATAAACATCAAAAAAAAAGATAACATAAACTTCATTCATATAATAATCAAATCAGAAACACACACGATAATTATACATTAAAGTGACGTTAAAAACATCATTATTTGTTTAGAACAGGAAATTTAGTAATTATACATGACAATACTGGAGACTATTCAGTAGTCTTATTATAAGCACTTTAGTTCTCTTCAGGAGAAATCTAGTCCAACTCATTTGCGAAATCGGAGGCTTCGAGATACAATGTCCCTTCAAAGTTATATGTGAGGTTCACTTCTTTTCCTTTGTCTTTCGTGGACTCTTGATATAACTTACAAAGGTGTGGAGGAGTACGACAGATACGAGACCAATGTCCCTTACATCCACATATGTAACATACTCTCTCACGCTTCTGGGTGGTGTCTTCTTGAGTTTCTTTGCCTCTAAGACCTTGTTCGGATCTAACCCATTTGTTAGATCCCTTCCATTTGGAATTGTAAGTTTTTCCATGTTTTCTGTTGAAACGGCGACCACGACCCCGACTGTTTGGGTTATTCTCTCTGAGTTTTCTATTGCCGTAGCATTCACTTTAGGAAATGCCTTGGCTCCCGTAGGTCGGGAATTGTGGTTTTTGATCAGAAGCTCATTGTTCTTTTCAACCAACATGAGCGCAACCATCAATTCAGAAAATCTCGTGTACCCGGACTTCCTGTAAATTCAGGGTAGGAAGTGAAGCTGTTTGTGGAAAGTGTTGTACGTCTTATTCATCATTTCTGCTTCAGAGACAGGGTTACCACAATACTTCAGAAGTGAGACTATCCTCAGGACAGCGGAATTGTATTCCTCAACCTTTTGAAAATCTCGAAACCTCAGATTTTTTTCACTCTTCTAGAGCGTGAGGGAGGTTGACTTCCTTTTGATTGTCAAACCTTTCTTTTAAAGCTTGCCACAGTTCAGCTGGGTCTTCAATACTCGCATAGTTATGCGTAACATTCTCATCGAGGTGTTTCTTCAGAAAAATTATCGCTTCAGCCTTATGCTCAAGCGGCGATTTGTTACCGACTACAATTGTCTCGGTTAACTTTTTCATTATCAGATAGGGTTTCACGTTTGTGACCCATCCGACATAATTTTCGCCGGATATTTTGAGGGCTGGAATTGAAGGTGCTCGATTGTTGCCATTTGTATTTCTAAAAACAAGTATAATAAATTTTATTAGAATTTCATAATAATTAAATGAACCTTTATATTAATCATGCAAGCAATTAAAAAGAGAAACAATGTATAGAAAAGTACACCGATATTTATCGTAAATTCTTCTGGAGCAAATTCTCCAACAAATGAACCGTAAATAGAAACATAAATAAAAATTGCACATAAAATCAATAATGTGCGAATCATCTTTCTTAAAATTGAGAAACCGGAGAAGAGCGATTTGAAAATATTTGAGAGAGAATGAAATGTTTGGATGAAGAAATTGAGTGAAATATGAGTGTATTTATAGATGTAAAATTACTGTTCATAGCCGTCTGAAAAGGGTAAAAATTTGAAAATTTTCTTTGTGACCGTTAGGGTTAAATCGTGTGAACCAAAAATTAGTTTGAAAATACAGTAATAAGCAGTCAGCTAAATTCAGAAAATTCTATAATATTTTATATAGGTATCCAAATATATATATAATAATCACGATATAATAAACAAATAAATAGCAATCACATTATGGTGATAAACTAATTTCCATTTTAATATTAAATAACTTTACGGCGGCATATCCAAGCCAAACTAATATGGTGAAATTATCAATCAAAGTTTATTAACGAGGCGACATACCGCCCGAATTAATATAAAATAAATAATAGCACAATAAACAATTACTATAAATAATAAATAGTAATATAGACGGTATACCGGACATTATAGCAGTGTATATATGATACATATAAATTTTATTGAATCACAGAGTGATCGTGCTGATAACGTGTTATAAAAAGACTTATATATTTTAGGTATGTCAGAAATTTTATAGATGAAAAATTTTATACCCGCATGAGAGAGATAACACTGATATATGATAAATAAACGAGAGAGAATATATTATAAGAAGGAGAGGAGAGGTGTGTGTTACAATTGATCGAAACGATCGTTTATATAGAAGTGAAAAAGAAAAAGTTATTGTGCGTGCATAGTAACGGTGGACTCCACACAGTAAATAATAACACAACAATGTCAAGTTTCGGTGCGTATTATTTTGACATTGTTTTGCTTCACGTTTTATAACAAGTAAATATTTTTTTGTAAGGTCTTACAATTTCTCTTTAATATGTTAACTAGATTTTGATCCGCTCTTAAAAAGAGCAGGTATATTTTTTTTTGAAAAAAATATTTTACGTAAAAAATTATGATTTTTGATTAATTATATATTTTAACTTTTTATGACTTATTTTTGTTATTTTATACGACTAAATATTTGAAGACTCTAGATAATTCTAATATGTAATATCAGTTTATTTATTGAATCTGGGGTTAAACTTATTTTACCATGATATTTTTTAATTTAAATAAAATATTTTATATCTTCAACACTCTCTGTATTGAAATAGTTATTTGTGCGTTTCAAAATATTTTTTATAATTTTATTAAATTTAGTTTATGTGATTTAGTTTTTATTTTAAATGAAACTATGTTTTAAGAAGTTGAGATAATTCAGACATGTATTATGATTTTGTTAATTTAATCATTTGTTATTTCAACTTGATTTTATTTTGATGTTTCTTAATAAATGCTTTTAACTAATTCATAACGTGAAATATTTTTTTGGAAATATATGGCGTAAATATTTAAGAAACATTTTTTTTGTCGACCAGATAATAGACTCATGTGGACTCTGTAAACCAAACTAGTAGCTTTGTATCCATATGGACAGTAAACGACGACTGTTGCCTCACACCGCGTGCTAAGCTATCCGCCTTTTTGTTTTTTTTTTTGGATTGAATATCAAATTTATTGATCAAAATGGTTCATGAACAAAGAATGAAAGAATAGCCTATGATGCTATGGTATCATAGAAGATATAACATATAAAAGAATGTTGTGATCTTTAAGTGCTAACTTGAAACCATCTCCTCCGAAGTCCCTCCAGCGGATGCCCCCATACATAGCGAAGTGATGTAATACGATTTCGTATCTGCTTGTCGATAGCACGAGTAAGCTTCTCGACCGTGACTCCTGTTCCCCCATGCCGGCGCGAATCTTTCTTTCCATATACCATACAAGGCTGTGTGAAACACCATTCTCCTCAACACTGAGTCAGTACGACTATGCACAGGCTAAAGGAGAGATGCTATCATATCGTCCCAGTCTGGAGTGATTACTGCACCCAAAAACCTCCCCGCCACATTTGACCAGACAGTAAATGAGTAAGGACAAGCAAAAAAAAAGATGATCCCTTGTCTCATTGGTCTCACCGCACAAAGGACATCCTTGAGTAATCCCCCATGCTCTCATTCTATCTCCAGTGGAAAGACGATTCCTGATTGCTAGCCAGACCATAAAATATTGGCGTGGAACCGCCTGACCAAACCACACCAGTCTTCTCCAAACAACTTTATCTTTTTTCAGTCTCAGATGGTTCCAAGTACTTGAGGAGCAGAAGCTTTCTCTAAACTCAGTATCATTCACACGCCACAAAAATCTGTCAGCCCCTGCATCAGGATGCGGTAAAGAGGCAGCATTAATTTTCCCATAAAGAGCAGGGAAACGAAGACATCCCCTCCTACTAATCTTCCATGCAGTTTCTCCTACTAATCCGCATTTTTGTTTTGCGTACTTGATATATGAATAATCTCCGAGCTGTGAAAACTTCTCTCGAGACTTCTGATGTCTTCTAGATAATTGCAAACGTTGGCCACTCTTCTGGTTCCGAAACCATCTTCACCAATTGAGAACAATCCGTTGCAAAAGTAACATTATATTGCCTTAAATTCCTCATACATTCCATTGCCCAAATAAAAGCCTTGATCTATGTGTGTAATGGGGATTGACTAGCCCTTGTATTTCTAGCTCCTAATAGGCCCTCAAAACCTTTTAGGATACTATACCACCCTTGTCCTGAAAAATTATCCTTAGATTTTCACGATCCATCCGTAAAACACCACCGTCCCGGGCGAATTGGTAATGCAAACTCTGTTTGTACAACAAGAGCTGAATAATCACTGCTTGTTGAGCTTCCTTCCAGATTAAAGACTTTGTCATAGCCAATTTGAGAGTATCCTTAGGATCCATGTCAAAGTTACTGAAGACTTTATTATTTCTTCCTTTCTATATATACCAAAGTATCCACGCGAAATGATGATCTTCCATTGTTGGTTGAATTCGCCAAAAAAAGAATCATATTCGTAAATAAAGATTGTCCTGGAAAATGATCTGGATGCGAAGGAATACATGATAGTGCCCAAACCTGGACAGCTGGTGGGCATTCAAAGAAAACATGATTTATGGATTCTCTGATGCTCCACATCTGTCACAGCCAATATCTCTCTGAAGACCCCGTGCTTTCAGATTCTTCCTAACTGCTAGACACCCTGACAGTATTTGCCATAGAAAATGCTTCATCTTTGGTGGACAACGCACTTTCCAACACTGAGCCTTAAGATTCGTAATCGTGGGGCCGAATTCTACTGCCCCTGTTCCACGATCCGGGTACACCCGTTCGAGTTGGTATCCAGATTTTACTTTATATTTTCTATTTTTGGTAAAATGCCAGCCATCTCGATCAACCATTTTTGTCCTGCTTAAAAGTATGCTTTCAACAATCTTAACCTCCTCAGGTTCCATAATTTCCAGTAAAACCAATGTATACCATGTGTACGACGTAGCACTGATAAGAGAGTCGACCGTAGGGTCTGGTAGAAGAACATTTTTTTTATTTGCTGGTCTCGGGCGGTCGGTTGGGAGCCAAAGATCATTCCATACCGATATAGAAGATTCTGATCTCACCCTTTTGATTAGTCCTTTGCTAACCGGAGATCTAGCAGAAACTATACTACGCCAACCGTAGGATGACGAGTACGATCTAATCGGTTCTAGGCGTGAAGCATTCCTAAAATACCGATCTTTAAAAACACGAGAAAATAGAGCATTTGGCTGATCTATTAGTCTCCAAAGTTGCTTGGCAAGCATGGTTGTGTTGACATCTGTAAGATCTCTAAACCCCAGCCCTCCATCATCCTTATGAACACAGACCTTATCCCATCATTTTTTTTTAAAAAAAGGGTAAGAACTGAATTATTAAATAATCTTTAATGTAATTGCAAAATAATGATTTTTTATTGGTTGCAAATACTACCGGCAAAAAGAAAATATTGGAATTAATTGGAAAAGTCAGGACCATATTCATAAGAAATATTCTGATTTAATAGTACAGATGTTCATGCCTAAATGATTTTATAAACTGATAAAAACTGTTTATCTAGTAAAATAATTATATTAAATAAAAAACTAAGTGACAATAAAGGTAACAAATTTTATTTTTTATTTAAGTTATTATTTTAATCATAAAAATGGCTTTGAATAATATTTTGGATACGTTATTTTCCACCGGTTGAAACGAAAATAATTTTTGTTTACTAAATCGAACATTTAACCATATATAAAATTTAGTTATTTACTTTTTTATTTTATAATTGGCACAAAATCTATATTGACTAACTAATAAATAAAAATATGCACTATTATTATTATTATGGTAATATAATTAATGATGTGTATTATCGTTAAGATAATATAATTAATAAAATTATTAAGCTAACTGAAATATGGAAATAGAATTAATGTAATAATACTATTCATGTTTCCGAACATCTCTAAAATGTACTTCAACTTTAATAGTATAGATATGCTGAGATACTACATGATAATTCGCGTCATGCGCGGAGTAAGTTTTTTAAAATATGTTGTATTTAAATATTACAGTTAGAATGCATTTTATTATCAAGAACATTTTTTACATTTGATTTGAGGTGTACATTTGAATACTATTTGGTTCAGTTTTGTTTGGTTAGGTTCAGTTATGTTTCAATTTTTTATGAGTGCGGGTTCGGTTTGAGTTTGGACTCAGATAACTCATTTTATTTTCAAAAAGTAATATTCATATATACTTTAAATTTCTAAAAATAGAAAATTAAAAAAATATATATATATATTTCTAACATATAAATGTGTATAATGCAAGCTAAAATACTTAAACTTAAGATAAATTTTGGTTGGTTTCAACATTCGGATAAGAAATCAATAGATATTTGAAGTATTGATATTTTCAATATCATTTAACGATTTTAAACATAACTATTTGTATATATTTCCAAGTATTTTGAACAATTTAATAACATTTTATATATTTTGTATATTCTTTTAGATATTAAATTCTAAAAATAATTAATATATTTAAGTATATAAATCTGGTTTGGATATATTCGATATCCGAAATATTTTGTTTCGGATCGGGTTCCGTTCTGAAAATATCATCTTAATAACATCTTACCATTTTCATAATTTATAGACGTTTTAAAAAAAAATCAAAATATAAAATATATGAAAATCTATTTTTTTTAAATATGCTTAATGTGATTTTTATATTTTTTGATAATATTAATTAAAATAAAACGTAGAGGATACAAATTTTTTTATCAAATATGTTTGATTTATAATCATTAATTGTTATATATACGTTAATCATATTAGGTAATTTTGTAGCTTTTATTTTAAGAAAGAAAATTACGTCGCTTTTATTTTAAGAAAGAAAATTATGTCGCTTTTATTTAAGAAAAGAATTTATGACTACTAATCAATGTGATAATTGGTTTAATAAAAAATATAATATATATTTATATGTACCAACTTATTTTCCTAAAGATTTCTGAATATCATTCTAGCGATGACACGTGACTACAAAACGTGACTACAAAACATGTTGTAATGTTCCAGAATTAATATATAGGGGATTATCAAAAAAATTAGAAACCTTAATTTGTCTGGTTAGTGGTTAGTCTTAACCAACAAAATAAACTCATGAGAAATCCATCAATAATGTTTATGTTACGATTTTAGGTCCATTGTAAAACGAGTAAGCGGACTTTATCATATAAAAAAGTTATGGATATAAGTTATAACAGTTAACATGCCGTGGATCAAGCTGAATCATCTTGGTTCAATAAATTATCTTGAGAAATGTTAAATTGACTGATCAACCGATATAAGAAGAAAAAGAAAATAAAATAAAACAAAAGTTGGGTCTGAAATCATTCTTTTTCCATCTTAAATGAATTGTGAACAATTTTTTTTTGTTTGCATGTTACCTGATTGAAATCAACGAACAAAAAAGGCTAAAAACATTTGTAATTGGACGTTTGGTTGCAATGTTGTTCATTTTGAGTAAGTAACCATATATGTTAATGGGCCGTAAATGACTCATTCAGCCCAGGTCATTCTACTTAACCTTAAACTAGATCGCGATCCGCGCAACCGCGCGGATGTTATTTTCAATTTTATGTATATATATATATATATATATATATATATATATATATATATATATATATATTTATTTATTTATTTATTTTAGATCATTAGTGGTATGCATTTTTAATTTCAGTCATATGTTTAAATGTTAATATATCTATTAAAAATATAATAATTTATAGGTTATAATTAACCAATTGTTTATAATTATCACATGTATTTGTTTCTTCTTATTATATATTTATCTTATTTTATTTGCATATAGTTACTAAGCAAATTAATATGTGCATGAAAATTATTTTGTATTTAATTTATGTTAAATCTTTATCCGCCCTTTAAAATTTTTTATTTTAGCAATATTTTTATGTTTATTTATTTTACATAATATATTATTGTACATACAAAAGTCTAAGATTGTAAATTTTTATATATGTATTGTAGTCTGTCATCATACCATATATTTTTAACATAAATATTTTATATGTATGAAAATTAAATTTATTATCTATTAATATAATATAATTTTATCATATGTAGTTCAATATAATAATCTTATTTTATCATGATTGATTATGATTAGAAAATAGATAAAAGTATGATATAATTTTTATTTTAAATTTTATAAATAATATCTGTATATAAATTAATGCATTATAATATTTCATTGCTAATTACGAAAGAAATTATTTACATAAATGTTTAATTAATATATTGTTAACATATTTAGACCAACATAACAAATGTTTTTTTAATATGATTGGTTGTGATTAAATATTTGATAAAAATAGGATATAATATTTATTTTTCATTTTATAAACCATAAGCGAATATCTTAGTGTATAATATATTTCAAAACTAATCACGAAATTATTGAAACTATTTATATATAATTTTCAAAAATTAAGTTCTTGTTAAAATATTTAATCATATTTTCGAATTTTTTTGATATATATATATATTAAATGAAAAGGTATGGAAATAGATTAAAGATTAAATATATTGTTAATCTTATTTACCAAATCCCTAAAATATGGGGAAGTTATTGATTTTAGTTAATTAAGTTTTTAATGTTAGCTTGAAATAAAAAGGTATAGTTTAATATATAATGCATATATTTAAAATTAATATTTTTTAAGAGAAGGTTCACTTTCAAATATCACACATTAAAAGAGTCATGACTTCTCTTTTAATATAATAGATAACTCCGTTT
The DNA here is from genome assembly GCA_026261945.1 of Hirschfeldia incana. Lineage (NCBI taxonomy): Eukaryota > Viridiplantae > Streptophyta > Magnoliopsida > Brassicales > Brassicaceae > Hirschfeldia > Hirschfeldia incana. Next base: position 6,195,214 of record JABCMI010000013.1, on the reverse strand, counting down.
TTTTGCTTAACTGTAAATATCACTAAAGAAACAGAGTTTACAAGATAGAATTTATAAACTACATTTTGTTAGGCATGGCAAAAAAAGGAAAAACATGCTAACAAATTAGGTTTGTCCAAACAAGGCGCTGAGCTAGACTAGCCACAGGGCCATTAGATGCTTGAAGGCTTTCCTGGTCTTGCGAGCAGATATTGTGTTCCTGACATTTCTGTCGACACACTTGAAGAGGTCTGAAGAAGTTCTCATCTGATTCTTGAAGATTATGTTGTTTCTTTCCGTCCAGATGTTATAGATGATAGCTTGGAGAGCAATTCTTCTCAGTAAACGAAGAGACTTTGTTGGTGACGAAGAGGTCCAAGCCAGTAGCTGTGTCCAAGAATCAAACTGCTGTCTATGATCGGATAGTTTAAAGAGCATCACCCTGTACAAATCCCTGACGAAAAGACAGTCTACAAAAAGATGATCTCTGGTTTCATCTGAACTGGAGCAGAGGCAGCATGCTAAAGGGGTTAACATTCCCCACACAGACAACCTGCTTCTGGTTGAAAGTCGATCCTGGACAGTAACCCACATGGTGAAAGCATGCTAAGGTAAGTGACCTTTGAACCAGACCGTGTTATACCAGCTACGGTCTGCTTGAGTTTCTCTTAATACACTCCACGTTTTGGAAGATGAGAAGTAGTTGTAAGATTCACCTCGAATTGTCCAGTAGTACTCATCAGGTCCCGCATCAGGAGATGGGGGGGGGAATGGTTGTTAAGTAGGCATGAAGATTTAGCTCCTGCTCAGATCTAGGGTGAGGTAGACACCATCTTTGAACTCGGGAAGCCTTCGATACTACAACGTTAAGATGAAGTCTGAGAGCACGAGGACTAGATTCTCCAAGGGCTACAATCAGTGGTCCAAGGGGAGTCCATGAGTCATACCAGAAACTTGCCGAGCTTCCATCACGGATAACACATTTGAGGAAAGGCCTTGCGAGAGGTCTTAGCTTTAATAATGACTTCCAATGCCAGGAGTCTTGAACCTGCTCAGATAGTGCCCAAAAGGTTGATGAGGTAAGATGATAGTACTTATGCCAGGCAACCCACAGTGAACCTCCTTCTGCAAAGAGAAGCCAGATAAGACGTAAACAGAGAGTCTTGTTCCAAGTTTTAAAACGACGCAGGCCTAGACCACCCTCTTTCTTCGGTAAGCAACATGTCTCCCATGAGACTTTAGAGAAAGCTGCCCCCTCTATCTGACCCGATCAAAGGAATTTAGAGCATAGAGATTCGATCTTCTTAATACACCCTTTAGGTAGAATGAAGGTTGATATCCAGAAAACCACAGTACCAGAGATGACTGATTTGATAAGAACTAACCTGCCAGCAAAGGAGAGGTTTTTGACAGACCAAGCATTGAAGTTACCTGCTAGTTTGTCTAACAGCATTGAGTATTCAGAGATCTTCAACTTGCGATGCATTAGCGGAAGTCCTAGGTATCGAATCGGAAGGGAACCAATGGGGAAACCGTAGCTGAGAATAGCATTTGTTTCCTGTTGGTTCAGACCCGCGGTGAATAGCTCTGACTTACTCAGGTTGATATGCAGACCCGACCAGCTGGCGAAGTCGTGAAGCGTTTCTGAAATACCATGAAGAGAAGAACTGCTGCCATCAAAAAAGACCACCACATCGTCGGCAAACATGAGATGGGATATGTTAACAGGTTCTGCATTCTGGTGATACTGAATATACCCTGAGTCGTAGCGAGAGCTGAGAAGCTTAGAAAAAACCTCCATCGCCAAGTCAAAGAGATATGGAGAGAGAGGGTCACCCTGTCTCAGTCCTCTAGAACTTCTGAAAAATCCGTCAGATTCCCCATTAACACAGACTGTGAAGGAAGCCGTGGTGAGACATTCCGAGATCCAGTCGATGAAGCGTTGCGGCATTCCGAGAGCTTGAAGAGCAGATATAACGAAGTCCCATCTGATCGAGTCAAAAGCTTTTCGGAGATCAACTTTTAGCATAGCTCTAGGGGTGATGCTTTTCCTTTTGTAGCCTTGAATTAACTCATTAGCGAGTAAGACATTCTCCGCTAGTAATCTGCCTGGCATGAAAGCTGGCTGTGTATGAGAGATCACATGCTCGAGCACCTCTTTGAGTCTCCTTGTTAGAAGCCTAGATATGACCTTATACATAGTGTTGAGGCATGAAATAGGCCTGGAGTCACCAATCTGAGAAGCATTTATGGATTTCGGTATCAGCACAAGAGTTGTCTAGTTCCATTGCTTAAGAAGTTTATCTTCCCTGAAAAATTCTTTTACTGCAGAAATGACCTCTGCTCCTATTATAAACCAATAGCCGATGAAGAATTCTGAGGAGAAGCCATCAGGACCACATGATTTATTCCTTGGCAAGTTGAAGAACGCGTCTTTTATCTCTGAGTCTGTGAAGTCTGCCTGCAGCAAGTTAACTTGACTTTCAAAGCACCTAAAATTTAAAAGGTGAGCAATATCTGCCGGTTCAAAAAGAGGTTGAGAGACAGGTCCTCCTAGAAACTCAGAGAAGTGCGCAAGACAATGTTTATGAATGTCGGCTCGAGTTTCCAACTTTTTGCCAGAGGGGCCAAATAAGAGGTGAATATGGTTTTGAGAACGCCTTAGAGCTAGAAGCTTGTGAAAGTAACGAGACCCGCAGTCACCAAATTGAATCCAAGAAATGTTTGATCTCTGGAAAAGGAAGGATTGCTCAGCTTGTAGGAGGATGCCTAGTTTTCTTTGAGCCTCTGCTTCAAGTTCTGCTAGATACACTGAGGGACTGTTCAGAAGATCCTGTTGAATATTGCTTAGAAAGGTTCGAGCTTCTTTAGTTCTCTTTTCCAGGTTCGAAAAATTATCTCTGTTGAACGATCTGATAGGATTCTTCAGGAGCTTTAACATTTTAGATACTCTGAACATATCTGATCCCACAACAGTAGTAGAAAACCAAAGCCATGCGACCATCGGTAGGAATTCACTGTCGAGAAGCAAGAAGTTGTAGAACATGAAAGGTATACGGTGCTTCTGCTGAACTGAGGCTAGTGTTATCGACAATGAAGCATGATCTGAGAATTATGGAGGACCGAAGACACCCAGCGATGAGGAAAATTGCACATGCCATTGGTCATTTACCAAGATACGATCCAAATTTTTACCGATGGGATTAGACTTTTGACTATTCCACCATGAGAAAGTCGGGCCAGTAAAGCTCAAATCTGTGAGGGAAGCGTCTGAGATACATTCTTGAAACTCTCTGGTTTTTCTGTCCACGTTAAGAGTAGGAGAGCTAGAGTGTTCTGAAGGATCGATGACCTGGTTAAAGTCACCGATTAAGACCCAAGCTTTACCATCCAGTATAGCAGAGAGTGAGAGATCGTGGATTTCAGACCAGAGCTTCTTCCGAATATTTTCGTCCGTGGAAGCATAGACACAAGAGACAACCACTGGAGATAAGTAATCAGGATGCTTTATAAGGCATGTGATCATTTGAAGAAATTTCTTTATAACTGTAACCTGGAGGGTAGAATGCCAGAGAATCCAGATTTTTCCCAACGATGAAAATTCATAGTTTCCTTCGAAAGACCAGCCTGGAAGAAGAGAATTAATAAACTTGCTTTGCTTTATCCGCTGTACATGTGTCTCAAGGAGACACCCAAAAGATGGTCTATGCTTCTTGAACCATTTTTTAAATCTCGTACGATGACTGACCATGTTGAAACCACGTACATTCCAGGCAAAAAAGTCTGTATACATAAATTATATGTTTTTGGGGCCCCTGGCCCTATCCTTCTTCTTCGTTCACGAAGACCTGACTTCCTGATATCCTGAGTCCTCATCGAGCTGAGAGTCGTATGAATCTACATCCGGCGAGTCAGATTCGACTGGAGAAACTTCAGTGCTTCCACTCCCTGGTGTGTTATGACCGGTTTGGTTGTTTACAAGAGGCTGAACCTGGTTGCTCGATTCTCCTCTCAGTATAGCAGGGAGAGGTGGTGACTGATTCCTTGCAGAGACCCGGGTCCTTTGCAGAGACGTGTTCCATTTAAGATCTTAGGATCGTCCTCGTGTTTATTCGCCGTTCCTTGTTGAGTAACAGATTTCTGCGATGGCTGTCGCTTTACACGAGTACAGTCTGCTTGCTTGTGTGTAGTATACTACTATACTTGCAGGCTCTGCAGGTGATAGGAGCCTTCTTACATCTCTTAAGGGGATGCCCAATCTCTTTGCAGAATGAGCAAACTGGTGGCATCCAAGGACTTGAGACCCGGATACGTCTAATCTCACCTGACTCAAATCTAGCATTGACGGCTTCAGGAAGAGGAACTCTTAATAATGGTGAAGACCTTAGCAACTTCAAGGTTTGTCTTGTTAGCTGTGTGAGGGTGAAGGAATTTTGGGTCACCAACTTGACTTGTGATGTGTTCGAGAGCCTCTTCGTTGAAGAATTGAAGGGGAACATCACGCAGTTCCAACCAGATCGGTGCTGAGGTCAGCTCCGGTTTGACAGGGACGATACATGGTTCCCACTCAGCTACAAACATTGTTTGACCTTCTATTTGCCATAAACATTGTTTCAGCACATGAGAACGAGTCGACGCATTCGGAATCCTAAAGAGAAACGCAAACCCTTCCATTTTAGAGACTGTGATGTCTCTAAATTGCTTACTTCAGATGCCATTAACAATCGTTTGAATGGTGCCTTGAGAAGGAGGGTCGGAGTAGAATTTTTCGATGATAAAACAATCCCAAGATCTTTTGTTTTTTTTCAATCACAGAGTTGAGAATGGTGACACAGGATTCTCCGGATGGAAGGAGGAAGCTTTCTCCTTTCCGTTGAAGCCTTTTGGTGGAGTTTCCTTTGAACAGCCCAGTCCATAGGTCTGGTTTGTCCTTGATTTCCGGGGTTTGTAACTCTGCTTCGCCCTCGGGGGTTTGAGCAGACTTGGTTGCCTGTTGAGGCATTGCTTCTCCTATTTCTGCAGAAGCTTTGTCTCCTGTTTCCGTAGAGGAATGGTTAACCTCAGGTGCGACTTTGGGGGAGGGTGGAGAGATTTCTCCTTCTTCCTTGTCATCACTGTTCGAGGTCTTAGCTGGGTCGGTCGTCGAAACGTCCTTCGCAGAGGACATTGTTTCCACAGTGTTAGGGTTTTCAGATCCAGAAATTGAATCTGTAATCAGGTCTTGGAGCGAGCTCTCAGAAGCCATGTTTGATGAGTCTTTCGTCTCTTTGGAGACAGGGAGGTAAATCTTCTTGTCAAATGCAATAGGAAGGGAGGTAGCAGACGGATCTGAAACTTCACCACCAGGAGCGATTTTAGAAAGAGATCCTTTTTTGGGGGGTTTTCTCTTCTCCATTGGAGCAGAGCCTGAACGAGCGACGGAGGCAAGCTGGCGACGCCAAGCCTGACGCCGGTAAAGTTCGGAGAAAGCGGTCACCTTGAGAGATTTTAAAATCTACAGTAAAGAGGAGAGAGAGAGATTATGATTGTGTGTTAAAAATACATTAAATAACTCTGTTGCCCTTACATTTTTATATTGTTTATAGAATCTCCCCAAATCAACAAATAGTCACATTTGGTCTTTTTGTCTTCGATAGTTTTGCGTTAAATAAATCCACACATAGCCACTCTTCATTTTATGTGTTAGCACAATCAAAGTCAAATGGAAAAAGTAAATTATTTTTGCCTAACAAAAATGTTTGATCAAAATGAAATGTACTCTTTTATGATGCAAAACGAAAAAATGTTGAAATGTACTTATGATTTCTAAAGAGAAAAAAAAAAGAGAATCTTTTTAACAGTTTTGACATCAAATTTTTGATTGTCACTCGCTAGGAATTTATTCTAAAGCTTTTTTTTTGTCAATATTTTAATTTATTTTAGTTAAACCATACAAACCTTTAATTATCCTGAAGTGGCTTAAATGCCTTTAGACCAGAAGCAACCCCGTTGACCAGCTCCACAATCTCACACGTTTCTTCCTAAACCGGTTTTCGGTTTACTCATCCAAGCGCAAATTAAAAACCATCCTTCTCGTCTTCATCGACCGAGAGAAAGCTAAGAAGATCTAACGAAAGGAAGAAGGAAGAAGATGAGGAACACGAAGATCAACAATGTCTTTGTATTCATCGGTCTGATACTATTGAATTCAATCCACCAAATCTCCTCCCTCTCCGTTACGGTAGAGGAAGATGAATGCGTCCAAGAGTACGTCCTCTACGAAGGAGACACCGTCTCCGGAAACTTCGTCGTCGTCGACCACGATGTCTTCTGGGGTCCAGATCATCCCGGTATCGATTTCTCGGTGAGTTACAGATCTTCTGATCTGATCTTTGATTGATCGGAATTAATTTTTCATTGATTTGATTTGATTCGTGTGTGTGTATAGGTGACGTCACCTGCGGGGAACATTGTACAGACGTTGAAAGGGACATCGGGAGATAAGTTTGAGTTCAAGGCACCGAGAAGTGGGATGTACAAGTTCTGTTTCCACAATCCTTACTCTGCTCCTGAGACTGTCTCCTTCTACATTCATGTTGGTCATATCCCCAACGAGCATGACCTAGCCAAAGACGGTTTGTTTCCAATTTATTTTATTTGCTTGTGTTTGGTCCTTATTTTGCTATGTTCTTCTGTTTTGGTTTAGAACACTTGGACCCGGTGAATGTGAAGATAGCTGAGCTGAGAGAGTCGTTGGAGTCTGTTGTTGCTGAGCAGAAGTACCTGAAAGCGCGTGATACCCGTCACCGTCATAGTGAGTTGTTCTCCTCATTCACGTGACGTGAATCGAAGAAGATCATGTTTCTCAATTATATAGTTTATATATAGACTTTGAATGCAGTTTAGGAGACCCTATAGTGTCATATGTTTGACCCGAAAAGATACAGCCTTTAGAGTGTAATAGGGACGTTGAATAACCAAAAAGATGGAACCTTTTACCGTTCTAATGTTACTTTTTGTGTACATTTTGGTGCAGCTAATGAGAGCACGAGGAAGCGAGTGATATTCTACACGGTAGGAGAGTACATTTTCCTAGCAGCAGCAAGTGGTCTCCAGATTCTCTACATTCGCAAGCTATTCAGCAAGTCTGTTGGATACAACAGAGTTTGAGCATAATTGAACCCCCCCACACAACATAGTTTTTTTCTTTTTATGTTTTGAAGTGGTGAACACATCCATAAAATGTGTTATATTTAAGACGTTAACAGCGGAAGACCCATTTTGTTTTCTGTTTCCGTTTTCGGTATCTACAATTTTCATTAACTTGAGTTTATTTATGTTTTTAACAATGGAGAACTAGATATATGCGTATATTCACTTGTTTATTGTATTAACATTCGCCATAAACCCGTTTTCACAAACAGAACAGGCTGTGTAATTTATCTGTCTGCGTGAAGATAAGATTATCCTAAAACAAATTCATTTCCATTTGAGCTGTCCTTGTTATGAAGAATGCTCTAGTCAAAACAAGGCTACTCTGTTTTTGGGTGTATCATTACCCTCAGAGACCGTGGTCCATACTCTGCCGATCAAGTTCTGAGAGATTTTCAAAAGAGATTCGCAGTTATGCTCTTTGACTGCACCACCCAAAATGTCTTTCTTGCTGGGGTTGGTTCGATTTTAGCTTCTTTTGCTCTGCGTATCGTAGTACAGAGGTGTAAATATCATGGTTGTGTAAATTGCAGGACGCAGGATGTTTCTTTACCTCATCTGGAGGATTGAGGAGCTATGAGTATCCATTAAAACGAGTTAAAGCCGGTACCGAGGATGGACATTTCAGGTCAGGTGTGCGGTGTAACTTTCAAAGTGGATTCCGAGGCCAAGGAAGAGGGAGCAATGCCTAGAGTCGGCAGCGTCCAGAATTGGTCTCAACAAATCTGAGAGGCTATAAATGTGATTTTAGCTGTGAGTTGTTTTCACTGAAAGGCTTCCACATATTTAAGATTGTATCGTTTCACTCTTTTTTATGGTTTTCTTTTACTGGAACCATTCTTAAGGACCTTGGCTCTCTATTATCGATTTGTAGCATGTATTTGGTAAAGACATGCCCACCAGCTGGCTTCTTTGGATCTGATATGAACATTGCACCCCTTGGATCCATTATCACTGCAACTACCAGATGCAAAATATATGATTCTATTATCAGGTTAGTGCAACCAATAAAAGAATCGCTTCCCTTCTAGTGTTAAAGCAAACCTTGGTTGGTCATGTAGACTGCAACATTGAACTCCTCTGCAATTTTGATTATCTTTGAGAGCATCTGCCGCTAATTTTTGCTGCAACACAGAAGCTGCCCTTTTTTTTAGGAAAAGCTAGATCTTATTAATGATTTTGTTAAGTACAGTAATGTGTGGAAAGCCGAGGTAACCTGGCGGTCTGCAAGTTCCCCTCTTCCAGTGAAATCAACTCGGAATAAAGAAATGATAGAGTCAACAATCTGGAAACAACAGTAAGCTCAGCACATATTCATGTTGATTTTCATCTACTGGAACTAATAAGATCTGAGCTTAATAATGATTCTTACATTGTCAAGCACAGCTCTTGGGTCCATTCCAAATCTTTCAGCAATTTGGACAAATCCACTCAAGGCGGCTATAAGTTTCAGGATATAGGAAAAATCATGTTACATAAACCACCTAATGAAGCTACAGGATTTAAGGATACAAGGTTTCCTCAGTGTCAATGTAAGCCATTTTCCATTCCCACCTTTCATGCTTGTAGGCAGCTGCACAACATAAACACAAGAAAGCCAGAGACCTCGTGGTTAAGAATCTTATCTTATGCGTTTGACAGTAACAATTAACACATATTGGGACACTATGAAAGAAACCAACCTGCGTGGTGACACAAAGGGTATGTGCTAATTGAGTTTTCCCAAACCTGAAGTAAAATTAAACTCTGTTATGATTAAAAGCTATTGACAGGAAACTTAAAGAGCTGGGATATGCTTCTCAACTGAATTCCCCGAACGCCTCTTTGAGGGCTGCAGTCTCAATTCCACCTACCAAAGGATGTGGAGATATGAAGCCAGAACTTACAAGTATAGTGTGACAAAAAAGTGGTGAACAGTAAAGTAAAACTCAGTATACCTCCCAAGAGATCATCAAGAGCTTGGCATCCTGTAGTGATACGCACAACTGATTTTCTCTACTAACCTTTAGAAGAGCATCACTTCCAGTCATATATCCAAAATTCATAAGGAAAATATCATCACGGTTAGAATGATGAAACACACTGAATGCAGCAGCAGAGAGTTCGAAATGTTTTTAAGCTAACCAATATTTTCTCAGCGGCTTCACAGATATTTTCAAAATTTCAGATACACGAGATCAAAATGAAGAAGATTTCATTTCTGAATATAGTAGAGAGAGAGGGAGAGATCACTTACTTGAGAGCAGAAAGCATTTTGATCTACGCTTGAAAGGAGAGAGTGAGAGAGAGAACTTAGGAGAGGATTTGCGTGGAGGATCTTACGGTCTTATATGGCGGGAGTAGGAACTGAACCGCATACAAAATCCCGTTGAGCTTTGAAAAAGAAATTGAAATCCGGATTCTGTTTTTGTTTTCAGTCACTGTTTTCTTAGGTTGGATGGGCAAGAGGACGCCACGTCAGAGTGACTAAGGGCCTGTTCGTTTCACAGACGCCAAATCCAGCGGCAGCGGCAAAAAAATGTACGGTGAACGAGAGAGAAATAACAGTAACTCGACGCAGCGGCAAGCGCTGATGGTCTTCAGAGACACAATAATGGGAAGCTGATGCCGCCGATATTTTCCGCGTCCGTTTTATCCTCCGTCTGTTGCCGCAGCGACTGCAAAGTCAGTCAGTCGTGCTTCACCTGTGATGTCTGTTGTTGTCGTTAAAGCTTTAATTTTTTGACGCTACCGCTGCGTTCGCGGTGATGAAACGAACAGGCCCTAATAACTTATATCAACGGCGCACAGTATTTATTTATTGACTGCTGCTACTGTTGTAAACCATGTTGTAAAAAAAAATTGAGAGTCAAAGTCCAAATCCTTGGGCATTGGACATCTTAAGTGAGTCCATTCCAGACCCAATCCAATTAAAAAAAATATCATAATTTTTTATTGGTCTCTTTCATATGATCCAAATAAAAAATGGACCTTTTTCTTGGTAAATACTTTTTTTTTCAGGCATACATAGTTCTACTTTTCAGTGGTATAGTAGACCACCTTCAGTGGGATTTCTTCTCATTGATAGGATGGCGATACAAATTATAAAAAGAAACCATAAGATATCGCATGACAACGGTTTCATAAGCTTCTTACAAGATTGTATCTAGTGTAACCCATAGGACCACACATACTGCACCAGACACAGAGGAGAGCACTCGCTGGAAGGAAGATCTAAGCAATACCAACGACACTTGTACATCCAATTCACTCAATACATGAGAAAATATTTGGGAAGGAGACTGATCCAAACATGATACAAACAGATAATCTATACCCGTCATAATCATATTCATCCAGCTACATGTACCAACGAACTTCTCATCTGCCACCAAAAGGAGAAATACAAACACAGGACACCAGAAGCTAGAATGAATACAGTATGAGAACTGCACACAGGATAGAAGGAGGACTGCACACAGCAGTAGGAGGACTGCACACAGCAGTAAAGGATCGCACCGAGGCGACATAAGAACCATCAAAAAGCACAATGGTAAAACCAACAGAACCAACATAAGTTAAGTCCGTAAGTAATTCATTGGCTAAAGCTATGTTCCTCAATTCCAATGTCACACAGACAAATAGCTTTATATCCCATTCAACAGAAGAGAAAAAAGCGGAAATTGACGAGCTTAAGTGAACCTGAAAACCCGTAAAAGTGCCGGAACCGCAGCTGACGGAAGACCAGTCCATGTGTCGACATGACAACGACCTGCATACAGCATGGAGAAGCCGCCCATAGACGAAAGTACTACCATCGGTGGACACAAGAGGACCACCACCACCACTTTTCTTAGAAACCATCCATGGAAGAGGAGGCTTTAGATCTAGGATACGGGTAAGAGCTTGGGGAGAGGTACTGGAGGAGAAGATGGGGCGTTGAGGAAGAGTGAGGGGAGAGGAAACGTCGAGAGGATCTGGCGGTTTCGGTGGAACAATGGGAGAGGGAGCTTCAAGCGGAGAAGACTTACGCGACGGTGGTGGCGGATCTGGAGGCAGCCTGAAACGCGACAGAGGAGTGGTCACCATCAAAGCCATGGAGGAGGAGAGCTGCTTCAAAAGGAGGAGGTATGAGCGGCCGAGCTGGAGTGGAGGAGAGCCATCCAAACGGCATGCCTAGGGTAGCGGACCTGAGAGCATTCTTCCTAGGACGAGCACCTTTTTTGTGTTTTGATTCTATTCATTGATGTTCTTAATATATATATGTGTATATATTATATATGCGTAAATAATTATGGGGATTCATAATTATTGTGAAACTCCATAAATAAAGGTTCTTAATGATTCTTCGAACTCTCTTTTTAAAACCCTTATTTATGGAGTTACATACATATATATACATAGTAAATATATTAAGAACTTCAATGGGAAGAGCTCCATTGAAGGTGCTTTTATAGTCAATTCTGATTATAGTTCTACTTCTAGATAATTATGAAGAAAATGTTTTCCCAATATCATAGTTCTCGTGATAAATATTGTTTTTTCCAGTCATATCATATATAGTTCAACTTTTCAGTTATATCATAGTTATATACCTGATTTTGACAAACTTGAGATTCATATATCTTCCACAAACCAAAGTGAAACTGTAAATGTTCTGTTTTTACTAGCTAGCGTTTATATAGAAAAAATATTTTTGACTTCCTATATAACATTGCTTATGTTTTGCCAAATAAATAACCTTGTATGTTAACTAAATCTGATCTATATGTATGCATATTACTATAATCATATTTTATTTTGCCTCAATCTTTTTTTTTTTTTGAAAACTATTTTGCCTCAATCTTGTGCTTATATTAAAAAACGAATTATAGAAGCTCTACATTGTAAAGGTACATGTGGAATGTTGTTGGCTAGATTGAAAGAGCACATATACTCAACTAATCTCTCATATCAAAAGAAGTGGATTACAAAAGACCAATTTTTATATAATTTATTTTTATAAAATAATACTTTCTATTTGATATATTATGTACAGTTTATTTTCCTGTCGTATGACATGCAATTCTTTTATCGCCTTAGCTATAACTTTGAAAACAAACTTTTCTGATGAACTCTACCGTCTGATTAGAGGGTATACGATTTTGTTCAAAAAAAAGAAAGAGAGTATACGATTTGGCTATGCATATGCACCGCACACATCAATTTTTGACGTGGGCTAATTAACTAATACTTGAAATATCAAAGCATGAGATATGGTGCTCTAGGTTTAGAAGATTAGTCAAATTAGGGTTTATGAATTGTCCATGAGTGTTCAAAGCACACATCTGTTTATGTATAGTACATTTCTCGATGTCAAAATATTCTCGATGTAAAATCATGAAATAAAAGAAAGCAAAATAGAGGAGAAGCTTGCATTTTATGGTTGTGAATCTATAAATGGGGTGTTTCCTTCTCAGTGAACACTAAATTCTTTTTATAAAAAAAAGGTAGAAGGGGACCATTTTCATGTTGCATCTCCTATTAAACTTAGACTCAGCCCCACTTGTAAATTCACTGACCCCGCAACGACCCACCAAACGTTGCGTTTTAGTAAACGTCATGTTCTACGTACGTACACAGTTACAAAGACACCAATATGTGTATCATAAATCGATGGTCCTAGCTAGCTAGCTACACCTCTTAGGGTACACATATCGGAGCCATCATCATCGATGTATCATGGACATCGATATGTCATGATGATCATCATCACAATATTTCTCTCTCTCCTTCATTTTATGTAACAGTCGCAGTAATGTGGGTGATAGCTGAAAAGCAACTGCTTGATCCATTCTGTTGGTTCAAGCATGTTTCTTCTTTTTATCTCATCCCATGTATTCTCTTTTACATATATACAGAAATTTATCAAATGTTAGTCTGCAGTATATTTATTAATTACATATATACATATGAACCGACGAAAACTGTGCTAGCATCTGTGATTAGTATAGAATCATCACAAATGGAAAAAGCGATGCAAATCTGTAGCTTGATACAGATTTACAATAATATTTAGTAGAAAGATAGATTAGGTGCATCTGAATAACGTAGATGGAAAGCTATCGATATGAATACTTTTTCTTGACTCTAGATGCAAAGTTACCGAGGTCACCACATACACAATCAATCGACTCTAGCATTTAGTGTATCATCATCCTTTAGAATTATTATCAAATTTCATCATAATTTCAATATCTAATCAAACTTTTAGAGAATAATAGGAATGTACTATAGATTCCACATTTTGTGATTGGGTGTCTCAAATGAAAAATCCATGTCACAACATTCATTATTTTTATCATTTCCAATTTTATTTTACAATGGATACCATTTGAAAAACCCTTAATGAGAATGACATAATACGGCTTCTTACGAGAAAAAGGAATAATATGTGGTCACATTGTAATCGACAGATAATCCAAACCAACACGATAAGTTCAAGCATCACATTCACATATGTTTGTACTTCTCAATTTGCCTACGTATACATCAATTAAAGTTGTTGTATGAGCATCCTCACGGCTCATGACTCACGAGTCATGAGTCATATCTTGTATGACAAATTCGGTATATATGCCTGATCTTCCAATATCAAACAAGATGAGGAATATATGTACTGTTTTCTTTTTTTTTTTTGAACACAAAAAAACTGTACTGTTTTTTTTGTTAAATTTATAATTAGAACACGAGACGAAAATTCTTTATATTATATAACAAAACGTCATACTTCTAGATATATTTGCTAATTGGGTGGTTGATTGGAAATCAATAACTAACACTCTTTTTAATTTATAAACATCTATCAGGTTTTAATTTTCTTGCTGAGCGCCTACTGAGCGCGACACATAACTAAACTGGAAATTTTACTTCAGCTGCAGCGAAGCTGATACGACATTTATTTCTTCTTTTATTTTCAATTAGTAGTGGTGCTTTATTGGTACCAAACTAAAAACCTTAAAAAGGAACAATGGAAAATAAAACTTCTAAACCAATCAGAAATTTTGCCATATTATCTCTCTACCAAATAGTAACGAGTCGTTATCAAAGATTGTCCATATCAATTTTCAGTATCTTGCAATATCGCGTAGCTGTCACGGAGCCAACAGCTTGCCCAGAACCTATCGAGTTTTGGGTAATTTTTGCATAGAAATGGTATCATCCCATTGTTAGTGATAAGGAATCTTTTTAAGGAAAGTTTTGTTCTATTATTCAATTCGATTTCTATACATTTACAGCAATAAATAATTAAATAACATCAGCTTCACATCTCTTATTTATTACATCTTCTAATTGTTTAAAAAACAAGTTTCTGCAACATCTATAGCTATTAATTTCAATACCAGGGGTGTTAGCATAGTAGACTACAAGAGCCAGTTGTTGTAACGCATGCGCAGTTCGGAACTCAGCATGGTTTCTGTATGTGCATTGTATACTGTTTACTTTTCATAAGCTAAAGTATGTTTGTGACAAAAACTGGCACTCGAGTCAATAAGTATGTCTAGTAATATATAAGTGCACTTAAGATAGATCGTGAGAATAATATATATGAGCTCAAATTAGGTCTCACATGTATTGGTAATAATTACATTCAAATACCATCATAAGTTTCTTCTTCTAAGAAATACTATAGCTTTTAAACATCTTCGTAACCTATCATGCATAAAAGCAAGTTTTATTACTTTTCAAATAGCTTTAAATCACTTGTAAATAGTTGTCACTACTTCCTCTATACTTTCTTTGGTAAAAACATTTCGTGATATTTGAAAATAAAACATAAGAAATGCTGTTTATGATTTCATTTTTTCTTAGAATTAGAAAAACAATTGCGAATTCTCGCTCGGAAATTTGTAAGTTATGTATGCAATGCCATTACATAGAGTTTACAAATGAAAGTGAGAGAGGTATAAAGTAGCAACCATGCACGATAAGCTTACAAAAGCCGAAAAGTATAATGCTTCACATATTATATAGTCTAAGAGTTTCCGTAGGTTATACTTTATGCATGTGTTAGCTTCACTTTCATGGCTTATGTCTTAATTAAAGTCACTATTTCTTAATTAGATTGAAAATGAGTCATAACGATGGGTGTCCCCCGCGTTGAAATATTTTGAAAACTATATAAACCTCATGATGAGTCAAATGAAGTCTATAATCAGTCGAATAAGCCAAGAAGAATTTTTATCTTTCTCTCCTGCATTGAAAATATACTCGGCAGTTTTGAACATATACTCGGCAGTTCTTAGTAAAATTAATGCATTTGAACTTTGAAGCCATATTGTTCAAACTAATTAAATTGGAAAGTACGAACGGATCCATATATATCTCATGTGGTGCAAACTGTCTAGTCTTCTCAGTCACATAATGTAAATTTGAAATCGACTGAGTGATTAATCGGTAAACCCTTTGTCATTAGCATCTAGATATCCAACTTTACATTTATTCCTTATAGATTACAGAGACATAAATTTTCAAACCTCTAATTAGCAAGTCAAAGTGGTAGAAATTTCACGGAACATCCAATTAACAAACATTTTGTAAGAAAAATTAATCGCACTTTAAATAATAAAAAGTATTTGA
Source organism: Hirschfeldia incana (assembly GCA_026261945.1). Taxonomy (NCBI): domain Eukaryota; kingdom Viridiplantae; phylum Streptophyta; class Magnoliopsida; order Brassicales; family Brassicaceae; genus Hirschfeldia; species Hirschfeldia incana. Next base: position 6,179,446 of record JABCMI010000013.1, on the reverse strand, counting down.
TTAGAACACTATTACTTTTCTTTACATCTATCTCATTAGAATAGTAGTATTACTTACTAACGGCTCAAGATAAAATAAAGAAAGAGAAAAAAGGGTCCCCATCAAAATATGTAGAAGTAATTAATAGAGTTACAGAAGAAGCAAGTAAATACAACACACAAAGCTAATCTGTCTCTGTAAGAGAGAAGAAGTGCATGAGGCTCGGAGAATCGGCGTGACATTATTCAATTTTATTCACGGTTCTACTTTGGACCACTTCTTCTCTTTAACGCCTTTTGTTTGTCACTCGTTTTCACATTCAACCCACATACTTTTATTTAATTGTACAAGTGACCCCTGTAAAATATATTTCATCTTTGATAGCCACCCCAGCCCTCCTTCACATTCTCCTCTCTCTCTTCTATATAAAGACGGTCTTCTTCTCCATTGATATAAGACCAATTACACGGGAAAAAACCCTAGCTACAGATAATTTGATCTATTTTATATTTTTTTTGATCTTTTTAGTTTTTTCTTGATCTGATACGGTGAAGTGAAAGGTGCACAGGCATCTGATGAAGCTGCCAGCATGATCTAATTAACTTTCTTCTTCCGTTTGTTTTCATGACGATGGAAACAGATGAGTGTAGATTAGATCATGTTCGCAGTTTCACCCGTTGACTGTCGCACCCGTAAACCCTAATTTCATCTTTGATTCCCATCTCAGATTATTTTATTGCAAAGATTCCCATCTCAGATTTCACAGTAGGGTTTCTATATTTTGGTGTTTGAATTCAAAAGACCTGTGTTACTCTTTTTACCTTAATTATTTGCAGATCTCTCTTTTTGTGTGGCTATATTTCTGTTCACTGAATTTTTCATTTTCTACATTTCTATGTTTGTTCATATGGATTCCGAGATTCTGGAAGATTTTTAGGGTTATAGAGTTGCATGACTACAGAAAAAAATCTAATTCTTGCAACTCATATCAAATTGATATGAAAATCTGGATTTACTTTTTTTTGGGATCTCAAGAGAGACTTCCAACTTCTTTTCACTATAACTGTTCTAAGAAAAGACTTTCTGGTTTGTTAATTATGTTATTCTCTAATAGTTTAGGGTTTCTGGGAAGTCGAAACTCAATTTACGCACAATTTATAGACATATCTCTTCGGGAACCTATATAACTAGAGAATTATGAGTTAGTCGTTTCCAGGAGCTTAATCGACGTTTGGATCCTAATTGTTTTAGATCAACCAGAAATATACAAAGTAATTATAAAAGAATCAAATAACTGACTGATAAATATTGAATTTGCAGCGGTTTATACTGCTGAGCAAAAGTAAGGTTAGCTAGGCTTTAGAGTCTTTTAGATTAGCATAAGAGAATTGACATGCTTTGATAGGATTTGAATGCCTTCGTTGATTCAAGATTTGTGTTTAGAAAACTTCATTTTAAACATGGTGAGTAAAGAGAAATTAAAGAGTGGTTCAAATTAAACTTTAAAGAAAACAGTGAACAATAAATTATACACTAAACAAGCGTATGTCAATTTTACTGTTTCATTGCTGGAAATGGGTGGCAGATGGTCCCCTTCCATGTATAAAACCTACCAATAAAACTAGTTAATATACTCCATGGAAGGGGAGTAATTGTTTAGAATCGCTATTTCAGTTGTAAATCAAAGCTATATACGCGAATTATATGCTTCGTATTTATGAGTGGAATTCGGAACATATTTTGACCTCATGCCTTACTAAACATATAGAGTATAGTAACTACAAAAGAATCAATACATATCATCATCCATCGTCATCAAATATAGGTACGTCTATTTTAGGGATGATATGATTCAGTAGATGGGTTTTAAAAAAAGTTCAGCTTTTCTATTTGTATGGGAAAGCTCCACCAAATGTACAAATTTTCTCCTTTTAATTTTGTCTAATTTATAAATGAGATTTCAAGTTGCTTTCGTCTCTTTCAAACTTTCCTTTAATGGTTGTAGTTCGTCAGTTACAATCAATTTCGTCCTTATGTAAATAATTACATTTGAGGATATATTTACACCAAAATGTATGAATCTATTCCGTATCACATTCAATTTTCCCCAACCGTTACTTATCCTTCTGCAGGAAAAAAGCCAATTATCTGACATACAAATCATTAAAGGCATTGTTTAAAAAATGTGTGACTATGTAACCTAATAATTTGTGTATGACAATTTTCACCATCCAGATTCACATGTATGTATATTGTTCAACAAAAAGGATAAAATTTTGATTCCTTTGGAAAAACCTCTTACGCAGTTTCCTTACGATACACTAATATATTCTTGGCATGACAGGCGCTTATATCTATAGTTTGTGGATTGAGCGTAGCGATCTTCTGATTCTTCTCAATGGAAGCAACTTTGGATCATCAGCCTACTCACTCTTCTCTTAAATGGATGTTGATGAGAAATAGAATAACGAGTTTATCCCACTGCGTCTTCATTGGACTCACTTCCTCTATCGAAGACACTTGCATGGTACACTAGTAGATTCTTTTACCAGTCCCTTTAATAGCTGCTCCACTGTTTTTCTCCGGTTAAACGAAATATGTATTTTCTTAAAATGAATGCATAATATATAATTAGGCTTTGACACGGATCGGATATCCGATTTTTGAAGGTATTTGTGATTTGTTTCATATGCTTCGGATAAATACAATTATTAAAAAAACAGATATTCGGAAAAGAAATAGATATTTGCGGATATTTACGAATACTTACGGATATCTCATATATTTTTAAAACATTTTTTGTATAATATATAAGATAAAAATCTACATAATTTGTAAAAAATAAATTTAATTAACAATTATAATAACACAAAACTTAAGAAAAAAAGTAAGAGTTGTCTTAAATTTTTTATTTTCTTTTTATGTTATAATTTTGTATAAGTAATAATTTGAATAAAATTTGTCAAATCATATGTTAGAATAATGATTATATAATTTTATATATTTAAAATTTTAAATATAATAAAAAAATACATGTATTTATATATTTTCGGATCAGATCGGATATTTGTTTCCCAAAATATTAATATTTGTGATTCAATTCAATTTTAACGGATATTGATTTTTAGTATTTGCTTTGATTCGAATACATATATCTATAAATTTCAGATCGAATCGAAACGAATAACGAATCGAATCAAATTTGACGGATAAGTCGAGCCCATATAGTTGTGTATTTTTAATAATTTTTTTTTATTAATTTAACATCCATAACGAAGAAGCAATCCAGCTAGAGATGGCAATTGGGCTCTCCCGTCCCGTCCCGTCCCGTACCGCAGCGGGCTCGTCGTCGTGCGGATCACGGCGGGCCTGTCCCGCGCGGGCTGTGGTCTTTCGAATGGCTGCCCAATCCCGTACCGCAAAAATTTATAAGCTTTTGCGGGCCGTTCCGCGGGACGCCTTCTTTAGCTTCCTTCATGAATGTTAAAGTAGAAGAGTTGTGTTATGGAGTTGAGAAAAGCTCAAAAACTTCGATCGCAACAACATCCAATGTGATCACTCGTCGGTTTAATGGTCTTGAAGTAAGTGAGAACCATTTGAACTGTGAAATTCAACTATTTCAAGTATACTCCTTGTTTGATTCTTTGTAAATCAACGTCTCTGCATAGCAACAATAGCTTAATATTAATAGTCTCTTCTTCTCTTTCAACCAAGTTGTTGAACTTAGAGTGTAGAAACAAGATTATGTAGTAACTCAAACGCTTAATTCGAGTCGTTTAAAGAACAAACAGTAGCTCTTGAACAAGCAATAGCTCTTTAACAACATTATTGTAACCATTTTTTTTAAACACCACTAGACAATACTGAAAACAAAACTCATCAATTTAAAGAAAAAAATCTCACAAAGTAATAAAGCAATTTATAGTACTGAAAACAAAACTAAGTAGAAATAAAGACTTATGGTTGCCGGTCTTTAAAATCCCGCGGGTTGAGCCCATCCCGCATTTGTCCCGTCCCGTTTTGAGCCCATCCCGCATTCGTCCCGTCCCGTTTTGAGCCCGTCCCGCGAGGCCCACAATTTTGCGGGCTCATCAAATAGAGGTCCAATCCCGTCCCGCAGCAAGCCTTTACGGGCCAGGCCCGCGGTCCAGATCCTCGATTGCCATCTCTAAATCCAGCTGGGAACGAAGAACCCAGTTATTATATAATTTATAATAAGAGTTATCAGCCTACCAGATTTAGGCCTCAACTTTTCTCTTTAATATTTGGGCTTAGCTACATCATGTCATCAAATTATGTTTTACGAAAAAACCTTGACCTAAATTTTATGGGTTATAAAACCCTAACCTTACGAATATGTGGAATACACGCTAATAACGCACCTCAACTTCAAGAAACAGAGTAGAACGAAGGGTCTTTTGTATTCCAGGGAAAGTTCCCATATTCTGTTTTTTTTTTTTTTTGCGAAGAGGAGAAGAAACTACAATGAAGTACGTACGTCAATTTTTATCTGAGACGTGTTGCAATTTTCAATAGAACATGCACACCAACAAAAAAAAACTTCTATTGCTATTTGCTTACATAACCTAGCCAAAGTCGATTTATGAGTTGACGAGACAATTTTCATAGATTTTGACTTTGTTGAACAAACTTGTCTCGTAATGTTTTTCACTGTCATAACTAATTTTCTCTCTAGACGCAATAGTGTAACAGCTAATTAATTTTTATTACCTTAAGGAAAAGTTTGGGATTCATGAGATCGTTATCTTCTATCTTTCTTTTTGTAATCTTGCAGAGAGGCATTGTTGAAGCCCAATGAACTCGTACAACAAATTGACAGCGTTCCCGAAAATACTCAGGAATCATTGAGTACGGAAGATAATAAGCATCCCGATCTTGTACAAGAAAAACTCATTTCCGGTCCATCAAATAGCTATACCCATCGCAGCAACTTTGGTTGGTTACGTAGGATCTTCTCTCCTTCGAAGGCAACGTCCTCTCCTATTCCAGATCCAAAAAAAATCAACTCTAGTGGGGAAAAGATGTTCAACAAATTGCGCTACAGAGAGGCTCTGGAGTTCTATGATCGAGCAATAGAGCTCTCACCGAAGAATCCAACTTATCTCAGCAATCGAGCAGCTGCATTGTCGAAATTGGGGCGTACTGAGGAAGCTCTGAACCAGTGGGAAGAGGCCATAAAGCTTGATCCACAATCTGCACAGGCTCGTCACGGTTTAGGCATGTCTCTTCTTAGGTAAGCTGATTTGCTTCTACGTTTTTTGTTTATTGAAAGAGATATTATATCTAATCATTTTGAGTCTTTGAATCGGTTGCAGTTTAGGTCACGTCGATGAAGCGATGAAGCTTGTGGAGGAAGCATCATATAATAAACACGACTTGGAGAGGGTTAAACAAGTAAAAGCTAACTTGAACGAGTGTGCTTTTGCAAGAAGACGCAGTCAATGGAATACTGTTTTGTACCTACTTCCTGGGAGTTCAGGAATCATATCTCATGCGTGGCCTGAGGTAATTTTCACCAAAAGTAATAAAAGTGAGAGACTCAGAGTGCGGATGCCTTTACGAGGATGAGAATTAAACACATTGTTTTGTTTATCTCACAACTGCAGCTAGCTATGTGTAGAGTTGAAGCACAAGTAAAACTCGGCCGGGTTGATGAGGCTCGTCAAACAGCACTAGTAGCGACTGCCCTCAACGTAGAACAACTCCCCACCTCTTTCTCACAGCCGCAGACTCGGTTTTTCGGTATGCTATGTAGAGCCTACGCATATTTTGTCAACTCACAAATAAACTTTGCTCTAGAGAGGTGAGATTCATTATTACACTTGTTGACTGGTTACTTATTGATCTTTATGTTGGATAAAGATAGTAAAGAGCTCATATAATGAATTCTTGCAGGTACGATAGTGCATCTGAATATGCAGCCAAAGCTTTAGAGATCGAGCCACATAATACTGAAATTAAAATTTTCAAGAAAAATATCGAATTGGTTCAAAGAGCTCTGTCATCCAGCGGGGTAAAAATGTTGCTAATTAGTCTTGTTTTTTCTTTCTTCCACTTGTTTTTAAGCTCTTTACATGTAAAACTGTAGCTGGAAAAATGGGCTGAAGCAGTGAGAGATTATGAGATATTACATGAGGCACTACCTAACGACAGAGTCATTGGTAAATCTTTGTGTCAAGCTAAAGTTGCACTGAAGCAATCTCGCAGGGAAGTAGCTCTGAACATGGGATCTGGAGGTGATGTTAAGGAGATTTCTAGTCTCGAAGAGTTAAAGGCTGCATTGGCTCGTCCCGACAAGTCCGTCAAGATTATTTATTCTTAGAGTGAGAGATTTTTTTTCCGTTAAAAGTCAGAGAATTTTCTTTATTAAGTTACTTTAATCATAGAAAAAGAGAAAACAACCATTAAAAACTTAAACTTTCAAATTAAATCCAAAAAAACCTTTAACTCATGTTTGAACCAAAAATCACTAACTTTCAAATATTGGTCATTTTAATCATCATATTTTGTTGACTCAACCATTTAAAAAATCCGAATAATCAACTGTTAAAATAGATAAAAAAATAAACACATGTTAATTTCTAAACGACATCATTTTTAAAATTTATTAAAACATTGAACAAACAATTTTTTTTCCGTCTGAAACACTTAAAACATCTCTTTCGTGAAACCATAGTGAAGAAGATGAAGTTGATTTGAGGCTCTACTTTCGCGAAAGAAAAGATTTACATGTTTTTAAAAGCAAATAGACGTCGTTTGATCAATGTTTTAATCGATTTTTAAAATGATGTCGATTAGAGAGTTAACATCTGTTTATTTTTCAGTCGGATTTAATAGTTGACTAATCGGGTTTCTTAAATATCCGAGTCAACAAAATATGAGGTTTAAAATGATCAATAAAAGTCGGTGATTTTTTTGGCTCAAACATGAATTAAAGGTTTTTTTTTGCTTTAATTCGAAAATTTAGAGTTTTAATGGTTGTTGTCTCCGTGGAAAAATTATTGGTTTTTATTATTAGTCGTTTTTTATTTGCTTAGATTTAAAGAAAAAGAGAATCATTTTTCTTACTTTTGATCTTATTTTTAAACTAGGTTTTACAAAAAAAAGAAAAAAAAATCTGAAGGATTATTTGTTTGGGAGGCCAGACTTAGCAAAGCTTAACTAAAACAAAACATAGCATTTTCGTAAATCCTAGTTATTGAGTAGGGATCCGAGTGACGTTCATCTACCAAGGTAATACTTCAGATTCATCTTTTGCGTGTGATTCAGAATGAATTGAATTTGAATGCAGCTAATTTTCTTATGACTATGGTTATGGCTGCACATTCGGGGTCTCAATCAGGTTTTTGTTCGGGTCGATCCCTCAGGTTTTCAAAAATCATCTCTAATAGGATATTATATGAATTCTGTTCAGTTTTGATTCGTGTTTAATCGGATTCAGTTTGCATTTAGTACATGCAACAATCACAATAACCTATTAACCTTATAAATAACTTTGAACCATTCCAACTTCATTTGGTTTGTGAATTCGGACGGCTGTGGTAAATACATATAAAATATATTTGAATTTTTTTGAAATTTTTTAAATTTAAATATTCTGAGACTTGTGCTTGTTGCCAAAAAAAAAAAGAGACTTGTGCTTATATAGGATTCCAACAATATCTATGCAATGAGAGAAAGCATAGCAGAAGCTACAAAGACAGTTGAGCAGCTCGCAAAGATGATTGACAAAATTGTTCGTAACCGTATCTCCTCTACAAAGTACTTTCTCAACCCAAGATTGCAGATGTGCAGGTGGTTTGAAGCTCATAGCTGATAGAAATATTTATTCTTATAAACGTTGATTTAGCTTTGCTTAACTCTTCTGCTTTCTGATTTCCAGACTTATTAAATTTCTACATATATTTTTTCATAGATGATCAATAAATTTAACATTTCATAAAAAAAACAATATCTATGCAATTTAACAATGCATGAGTCTTCCCTTCTTGTATTAATGGCCTATTTGTATTGACCCGCTATACAGGTCTATTTTGGAAACGAAAGTTCTTTGTGTCATTTCGAGACAGAGGACAGTTGGTCGATACGCTCGAAAGCGAAGAACTCTGTGTCTTCTCTCCGGCTCGTCTCATTGCAGTTTCTGATCTTATCTTTCCTGGAAAGTCAAGGTAGAACTTATTAAGATCGTTTGATATTTCAAATGTATTTTTGACACTGAGAGTCTAGGGTTTATGAATACGTTTCAAGATACAAAATCTGGCTAAACTTCTGGTAAATAAAAAATGCTTAAATGCAGAAAGTTTGTGATTGTTTTTTTTTATACGACTCTTGATTGTGCAGCAGCTCTTGTGTTTCCCTTGCATGTTTTGCATGTTTACATGAATGCAACCTGTTCGTCGAAATGTCTGAAAGAAAACTTGAAAAATGCATTTTTAATATGATTACAAAAAAAAAAGAATTAGAATGCATAATCTTTAATCAGAATGTGATTATTACATTTGATTCAGATTCTCTTAGAAATGAATTGCAACAATTGATTTTTTTTGTGATTTGTTTTTGAATGTTTTCACAGTTACAGTCTGGTAAAAAAATGTTCATCAAAGTCAAATTGCCATGGAATGTCATGATACCAGCTGAAGCAATGGACCCCAACGGCCACATGATCCAAACAGCTGTTCTCACTCGCTTACTAGATGCCTTTGCTTCCAAGAAAGCAACCAAAGATCTCGGCTACTTCATAGCACTCAAAAACTTGGAGGAAATAGGCGAGGGCAGGATCAGAGAAACCACCGGCGAGATTGTCTTCCCGGTTGTTTTCAGCGGCATCACCTTCAAGATGTTCAAAGGCGAGATCGTTCACGGTGTGGTTCGCCAAGTGCACAAGTCCGGTGTCTTTTTGAGATGTGGCCCTTGTGAAAACGTCTATTTGTCGCAGTATAAGATGCCTGGTTACGACTACGTTGTAGAAGGGAACCCGTTGTTCGTGAATGAGAACATGTCCCGGATTCAGATCGGTTCCACGGTTCGTTTCGTTGTGCTTGATATCCAGTGGAAAGAGGCAGAGAAGGAGTTCATCGCTTTGGCCAGCCTTGAAGGAAATAATCTTGGCCCGTTCTAAAATAATTTGTAATCTGAATATATATAACGCTAATGTAAATAAATAAATAAATAAAATCTTTACAATGCTTATTCAAATAAAATAATTAAAAAGACAAATACTTAAAAAAAAGACCATTTACAAATCAATTTCAGAGCTTCTCATGATCTCTTCTTCCATTTCAGGTAGCTAAAGAAATGCTTCTCCGGCACCGGAACATACTTCACCAACCATCCGATAGGCCACGACGCCGCCGCGATGGCCAAGCAAACTCCCCACTGACCCCAATTCAGCCTCTCAGTATCAGCAAACCTCTTGAGAAACTCAACCATCACAACCTGCAAGACCACAGTCACCACTATAATCCCAACGAAGAGCCTGTTCTTGTGCAGCCCTCTAAACACATTCTTCTTCTCAAGACTCCTCGCGTTAAACTCATTAAACACTTGACACAACACAAACGTATTAAAAATCAAAGTGTTCTTCACCCTCTCCGTAACGTCAAAGATGGACCTCCCTCGAAACTGAAGCACCAACAACACGCTGATCTGATAAAACGCTTGCGCCAACAGATTCCTCCACATGACGTTCGTTATCAACGGAGCGGTTCGACCGACCGGTTTATTCCTCATTAAATCGTTCGTCGGTTTCTCCGTAGCCAAAGCCAACGCCCCGAGCGTGTCCATAATCAGATTCACCCAAAGCAACTGAACCGCCGTCAACGGAACCTCCCCCGCCGAAACCGCCGCCACGAAATTGATCACCAGCGCCGCCACGTTGACGGTTAACTGAAACTGAATAAACTTCTGGATGTTGTTGTAAACGCATCTCCCCCACTTCAAAACCGTCGCGACGGAGGCGAAGTTATCGTCGAGGATCACGATATCGGAGCTCTCCTTCGCCACCTCGGTTCCCTGGATCCCCATCGAGAGTCCGATGTCGGCTTCTTTCAACGCCGGCGCGTCGTTCGTTCCGTCTCCCGTAACCGCCACCACGTGACCTAATTCTTTAAGGCATTTCACCATCAGGAGCTTATCGAACGGCGAGGATCTCGCCATCACTTTGATCCTCTCCACCTTCTCTAACCGCTCCTGCTGAGTGTAGCTTCGGAAAGCTTCTCCTTCCAACACAGCGTCTTCGTTTGATTCGTCTTCTGGTGTTAAGATCCCGCACTCTACGGCGATGGCTCTCGCCGTGAAGATATTGTCTCCGGTGATCATTTTGATGTTAACTCCGGCGAATTGGCAGTCCTCGACGGCTTTCTTGACTCCCGGTCTGCACGGATCTTTGATCCCCACGATTCCTAGTAAGCTCAGCTTCTCTTCTTTCAGCTTCTTCGTCGCTCCATCGTTGTCTTCTGAGTAAGCAAACGCGATGCAACGTAGGGATTTAGCTGCCATTGATTGAATGATATTCTCGAACTGAATCTTATCGTCTTCTTGAATCTCTCTCACGATTCCAGAACCATCGTAGTATGTAGAACACATAGCTAGAATCTTCTCAGCAGCTCCTTTCCAATGAACTGATATCTCTCCTCTCTTCTTGATTAACACACCACTTCTCTTCTTCTCCGAGTTAAAAGCTTCAACGTGAACGACGTCGTGTTCTCTAATCACTCCCTCCATATCCATCTTCAGTTCATTAACCGCCCAGCTTAAGATCGCTTTCTCCGTCGGAGAACCGGAGAATTCATACTCAGATGATGATGATGATCCTTTATCTTTAAACACACTCCCTGTAGTGTTCATTGCAACTCCTTGATGAAACAACGCAACAACTTTTCTTGATAGGGTAGAAGAATCTTTTACTGATTCTAAACCGAACCAGGAATCGGTTACCTTCATTTGGTTAAGCGTCAGAGTACCGGTTTTATCGGTACATATAGTAGTAGCAGAGCCCATTGTCTCGCAAGCAGACAGCTTCCTCACCATCGCTTGATCTTTCATCATTCTCTTCATCGAATACGCTAACGTCAACGTCACAGCTAACGGTAACCCTTCAGGTATCGCAACCACTATAATCGTAACCGCAGCCGCAACCATCTCAACAACCGCGTTCACGATCTCGTCGCTTTTCGTATTCTTTCCGTTATACTCACGCTTCCCGCTCTCGTCTTTAGTGCTTCCCGTGAAGTAACGGATTAAAAGAACAAGAAGAACCAAGAACGCGACGAGCAGACCGACTTTACCTATAGAAGAAGTAAGCTTGTCGAGGCGAGTCTGCAACGGAGTCTGCTCGTTTGTGTCGCGTGAGATGTGACTCATCATCTGTCCCCAAGCTGTGTTCATACCGACGGAAGTAACCACCATTTTACCGAACCCATCAGCGACTTTAGTACCCGAGAACAAGAATGTGTTCCCGTTTAGACTCACCTCGACGTGATCGCTTTCTCCTGTCATGCTTGATTCGTCGACGTGCAATGAATGTCCCTCGACGAATACTCCATCCGCTGGTACTTGATCTCCGATGTTTAGACAAATGATGTCTCCAACGACGATGTCAAAGATCGAAATCTCTTGACGACGTCCGTTTCTAACGACATCGATCTTAATGTTGCTACTTACTTTCGAGAGTTTGTCGAACTGTCTGTTCTGTCTGAAGTTGCTGACAGCTGAGACAGCTACCACCAAGAAAACGGCTACGAATATGCTCCCTCCGTCGTACCATCCTTCTTTTAGCCCGTGCTCTTTGATACCGAACCCGAGAGAGAGCGTTGCGCAACCGAGAAGGATGAGAATCGTTAGGTCTTTGAACGCTTCGATCACGAAATGGACGAGGCTCTTCGATGGTGGTCTCGTGTAGGTGTTGGACCCGAACGTTGAACGCCTGCGTTGAATCTCGTCGGCTTCTTCGTTGATCCCTAGACGTGTGTTTGTCTTGAGAGCTGAGACTAAGCCATTAGGACCACCAAAAGACTGGAGTTTCTCTTGGTTCTTGTTCTTGACGAGATCGTTTAGGGTTTCTTGATCGATCTTGAAGTCTTTGTGATGATCTTGAGGATGGTCGAGATCAATGGCGGTGTAGGAAAGGGAACGAGGAAACAAACCGGGTTTTCCAATGGCGTGTTTGGCGCAGTTGAGGAGAGTTCTTGAGCAGTAGATCTTGATGAATGCAACTTGCCATTTCTTGTTTGATTTGCTTAGGGTTTTGGGGAGTTCCAGAAGAAACTCGACGCCCACCAAATCGTTCTTCTCTGCGCGGGAAGAAACGTCTGTTGACATTGGCTCTGGTATTGTTTAAACCGGAATTGCTAAACCGAAAAGAAGACAATATAATAAGAAGCTATAAATTTTCTCTGTGAAAGCGACGGATGGAAACGAAGGCAAAATCTGATGTAACATTGTCAATACAATCTGCATTGTTTTTATAATGCTTAGTTCACAAGTCGGTTTGTGATCATCCACGAAGTTTCCTGGTAATGCCAACGAAAGTTACTTCACCAAATTGTTGCCTAAAACTTAGCTCAATAAATTAAAGAACATTACATTAATTATTATAATTAATAAAGTATATAAATTAAAACAACTATAATTAGATAAAGTTCAAAACTATTAAACGTAAGCATCATATCTCGAAATTAATTGATAAAAAAGTGAATAATAAAGAATAAACGATCTGGTCCAAGGTGAAGTTTCGGAGCAAATTTCCAAAGTATAACCGTTTCAGAGTTTTTTCAGGGATTCACGTGTTATCCACAAGCTTTACAGATAAAGGATCTGTTCATGACGAGTGTGGATCTGACCTGTTTAATGATCTGACCGGTTTAATGATCTGACCTGTTTTATTTGAACGTTACGGTCAACAATCAACATGATCTCGTGTTGATTGTAATACTATATGATATATAAGATTTTCACATTAGTGGATATGCAGCATGATGAGTAATCGCGTATAGTCCGCGTTTAGGTGTAGTATCTAACATCCGTTTCAATAAAGAGAGTCGGCGCATTGGTACATCGACATGCCTACTTATACTGCACATATAAGATATGTATTCTCTGGTTAGCGATTAAGGAATTATTGATTGATATCTAATTAAGTCTCCAGCATATTTAGTTTACCATCTGTAGAGTTTGAACACAATAAAGGAGTTGGAACCGTGTGGAATTCGAATTCATCTCAAAGTGTAATAACGGCTATCCTAATTTGAGTTTACAACTTTAAATATAACCGTCATTGCATTTCATATATGTGGATCACAAACTAAATTTAAAATGTTAAGAACCACGAAATGATCGAATACATCGAACTGATCATTTTATAGTGGCTTGCAGAAAATCACAATAAGGTGTCACATTTATATGAAAAACCATATTATGTTAATGTTATATATACACTGGTTTGTTCTTGGTACGTAATGTGCTTTAGTTTTGGTTCTCACAGTATTTTGTAGACATTTTTAAAAATGTTTCTACAAATTTTCTCATAAAGCTATATCATAGTATATTTTTCTAGACCATTGGTAGATTATAAAGATATTATTTATCCACAACTTACGTTTCGGATTTATTATTATGTCTTCCTTGACGTATACTTGTTAGGCAGTAACTTCCTGACGAAATTCACGTCAAGCGTAGAGAAATTTCTACGGATATGAAAATAATATATTTTTGTACTTTAAAAACAAGTTGGGGGGGGGGGGATAGAAACCCGAATTTCCATGGCCAATGGCCCAATGGGGAGTAAATGTCTCAAGTCTCTCAAGTTTCAAGTCTCGAGCGTCTGAAGTTTCAAGTCTCAACCACCATTAGTGGATTTCTAGGAGCTAGTACTCGTTAATTTTTGTGTACGTTATATATTGTTCGTCAAGAAAAAACTAAAAAGAAAGCAAAAGAAGAAATATTCCAAGTTATATGCATTATATATTCGAATATTTTGAAAAGCTTGGCTAAACATGAAAAACGTACGCGAGAAAGATTTGTTGGAAAGTGGAAAGATATGATACCAAAGTTGGTAGATTGTGGCGGAATACCATGCTTGCTTATAGCTGAAGACATGTGTTTTGTTTACCGCGAAAAAGTTAACCACCTAATAAAATATTCGGCTAAAACAAGGTTTGACACCTATCTTTTCACAGAATTACACTACAAGAAAACAGGCCATTTACTAGGACGGGTTCTCCTCGTTATTTCCTAGTAAAAGGGCATTTACTAGGAATTTACGAGGAAACCCGTTTCGTCGAAAGGCGTTCATCGTAAAGCCTATTTTCCTCGTAAAGTCCTAGCTTACTTACGAGGAAACATTTCCTCGTAAACGCGTGGATAAGTTTTCCTCGTAAAGTCCACGTAAGATTTCCTCGTAAGCTCATAGTAAAATCTTTTCTCGTAATTTCGTAGTAAGTCTATTACGAGGACCTTTCTAGGATTTTACTTCGAAAGATTTACGAGGAAATTGCTTGGAAATGTTTTTTTCTTTTAAAAAAATATTTATAAATTAAAAATTATATATATATTAAAAAAATTAGAAAAACCAAATTAAAAATAACAATTTAAATAATTAAATAATTATAAATTTAAAATTAAAAATTCATAATTTAAAATTAAAAATTCATAATTTAAAATTTAAAATTCATAATATACAAATTTAAAACTAAAACTGATGCTGCTCATGAAATTGTTGGACGAAGTCGTCGTCTCCAGTGTTGGATGCCGGCTGCGACTGAGATGGTGGAAGGGCTCCGCTTTCCCGTCTCTGACGCAACATCTCCGCCACTTGCGGGTTCCCGACCGCCACATCGTCGAGGATCTCGGTGAGCGAACTCACATGACCTTGCGTCGCCTGCAGCTCCGACCGCAGCTGATCGTTGGCCTCGACTTGTTGGTGAACATGAGATGATGTCGCTGCGGGGACATCGTTCACCGAGCCAATCCCGATAATACGGCCCTTTTTCCTAGGGACGACCTGCAAAAAAAAATATTAATAAAGTAAGGAAAATTTAAATAAATAATAAAAATTAATATATTAAAACAAATTATTTACCTCCTCGTAAATCTTATCCACTTCAAGAGTGGATAATACGACCGGAGCCCCAGTCTGCTGAGTCAGCTGGGTCTGGCGTTCCTCAACCCGGGCAGCAACCTCCTGGAAGATCCGCTCGGAAGCAGGATCTACAAACTGCCCACTCTTTTTCCGGTGGGTCCGCTCGTAAAGGTCTTTAAGAGATGGAAGAATTCCAGTCTCTTTAGCCTAATTTTTTTTTTAAAAATTAAACATTAATTAATGTAGAATATTAGAATATTCAAATAAAGTAAAAAGTTACAAAAATACCATGTCGAGACGAACTCCCCCGTGAGGTTTTCGGCCCGTGGTGTGAAGAATCTTCGTGTTGCCATGCTCGTCTAAGGTCATGCGGTTCTCGGAGTTTTTGTTGGAGGTTCTGATCGACTCCGGCAACGCCCAATAGGCGATGAGGCCATCCCACACCGTGGTTGTGAGGCAATCGGGTTTCCCGCGCTCGTAACCGTCCACCTGATTTAAAAATAATTACAATTAAAGTAGTCAATAATATATATATTTTTAAAAGTATACATATATTATAATTTATAAATTTATACCTGATAGTCGCCCTTCCAGTTGTAGACCGTGTCGCACAATCGGGCTTTTGCCTTGGCCTCGAACTCTGACTTCACCAGCTGGTGAATCCCAATAGACCAACGATATTTTTGCTGCAACCAGAAAAAATAAAAGACGGATTACTTCAATATATTTCAAAATTTAAATGATTAAAAATATATAAATTAAGTGGATTTACTAAACTTACAGCGAACGATTTGAACCACGTCTTTTTGGTGTGGCTCGGCGTCATCTTCCAGTTTGGGGCTGGATCGGGAAGGTATCCCTTGATACAGTCCGTGACGCTAGCTGCGACACAATTGTCAAGACCAAACCTGGAAAGACAGAAAAATAAATCATTAATTAGAGCATACCATAATAAAAAAAGTTTTAAATTTAAAACGTACCATAAGATGTTTTGGCCGTTCCGTCGGATCGGATCTAACTCTGGCAGTCCTTCTCTGCCTGGAAGGGCCAAAATGTCCTCCACCGTGTACACCGCGAATGGTGCGGTCGACGGCACCTGCAAATCAGGATGAATCCCGACCGGTGGAGGAGGAGGTGGAGGAGGATGAGATGGCTGCTGAGTCTCGGCAACTCCTGCAGATGAACTCCCAGGAGCTGACGAAGACGAGCCGGACCCGAATAGATCCGCATAATGTATCCCACGCTCTTGATCATCAAGAGACCTCCTAGACTGAGCAGCAGCAACTTTGTTCTTTCTAACCATCTACATTTAAAAAAAAACAGAAAACATTAATTCATTCTCGTATAATGTTTTAAAACAGTTAAACTAAGCTAATCTAAATTTCCTAAACAAACGACATAATTTAAATTCCCTAATCTAACCACCTAATCTAACCACCTAATCTAAATTCCCTAATCTAATCACCTAACTAGAGACTAGAGACTACCTTAAGAGAAAATAGAGAGGAGGTTACTATGAGTGACAATCCGGATCTGTCGCGTTTATATAAGGAAAAGGTTTCCTCGTAAGTTCGTAGAACAGTACTAGGAACTTACGAGGAAATTGCTATGCCCGTGTTTCTATTTACGAGGAAATTACGAGGAAAGTGTCCGTTTTTCCTCGTAAGGTCCTCGTAAAAGCTGTACTAGGAAATTGCTATGCCCGTGTTTTCGATTACTAGGGCTTTACGAGGAAATTGCTTTACGAGGAAATTGCTATGCCCGTGTTTTCGATTACTAGGACTTTACGAGGAAAGTGTTTGTAAATCCCTAAACCCCAAACCCCAAACCCCAAACCACAACTTCCATAACTTATAGCCTCTTCTACAACTAAAATCCTAACCTCTTCTACACCTAAATCTCAAATTCATTTTTTGTGATTAAACAAACTTATAAAACATACATAATTGAAATTGGTTTTTGTGATTAAACAAACTTATAAAACATACATAATTCATTCGGATACATTCTCATAATCCGTAGAAACATCATCATTTTCGACAAACTCGTATTCACGATTATGCGGATCAATGAGTAGGATGTCATCAATTTCTGCTAGGACCTTACGAGGAAACTGCTAGTAATAATTTTCAAAACTAAATTTTCCCTAAACTAACCATCTATAATCTAAATTCCCTAAACTCTAACCTTAAACCTAAACCCTAAACCCTAAACCTAAACCAACAACCATAACTTATACCTATACATCTTCCTAAATCCCAAATCACAAATTTTTAAAAAAAAAACTAATAGAAGTATACAGTCATCAGAACGGTTTTTATCAACCCCACATAGCTTTCCTCGAACTATCTACTTCAAGAAAAGGTGAGGAAAAGCTACGCTGAGTTGATAACAAACTATTCTGTTGACGGTGAACTCCTTTCAGTTACGAATTGAGTATTTTCTATTTGTTTGGTGTGTTTCAAATGAATTACATGTGGTGGTATTTATAGAGATTTGAGAATTTACTAGGAAATTGCTAGGAAAAATAGGTACAAAATTTAAATTGGATATTTACTATCAAGTTCCTCTTAATTTGGTAGTAAGAAAACAGTTCCTCCTAATTTCCTAGTAAGCTTGTACTAGGATTTTACGAGGAAATATTTTACTACGGCTTTACGAGGAAAGTGACTATTTCCTCGTAATGGCCACGTCAATGTACTACGACCTTACGAGGAAACGTATTTCTCGTAACTTTACGAGGAACCTACGAGGAAATCTGGTTTCCTCGTAAACTGGAAGTGAACTCGTAGTAATTTTACGAGGAATAATTTTCCTAGTAAAGTTTCCTAGTAAATGCTTAGTTTTCTTGTAGTGTTAGCATTAAATAAATTGTTTACCAAGAAATATTTTGGATTCACACAAAATTATGTCCAGCATAACAATCGATATTTCCTTAGGCATTTTAATGTTGAAGGTTTATGTAAACTAAACAATTTATGTTTTGTTGATACTTATCTCTTGGTTTTTAGACTTTTACAAGAAATATTTGAGTCGAGAGTGCAAGTCTTTCAGCTTCAAAGTGTTATACAAATCGAATGGTACGTCTTAATTTTCCAACGTTTAGAGTGATACAGGACAAATAAACAAAGACGTTAGTTGACGACAGACTTATGAACCTTTGATATTTCAGCAGCTAACACACAAAAATGCGCTTTGTAAAACACACACACAGTAAACCAGATTAGAAAAGAGATAGCATGAAGAAGTTGTTTTCGTGGCCACTCGTGTTAAAAGTTGACGGACTCAATAAGCAAAAGCATATAAACAAAGACTCTATTGAACGCCAAGAATCGAATATTGACTTGCAAAATTTATAGTCAATAACAAAGGACCAAAGACTCGAGCGTCTTACGACAATAGTTTTTTTTTTTTTTTATCTTTGTTGCTAATGTAACTAGTGTTTCTCTGCATCATGTGCAGAATTTTTTTTTTTAAATTTAACTTATATTTAAAAATATTTTTATTAAGTATTATAGATTTTATTTTTTTACCAATATTTAATATAAATATGATTTAGTTAAATACTGAATTAAGATAAAATAATTTTTTTTATGTCAAATTACATTTAAAAATTTGTATGTATATATTTAAATTTATAATCTTAGATAGATTTTTCAATTTATTTTTATTGTTTAAATATATTAAATCAATTTGTATAAAACTAATAAAAATGAAATAAAATTATATAATTATCAAAAAATTAAATAAACAATATTTATAAATCATATATATATAAGAAACTATTAATCTTACGATTAGAATTTTTTTTTTAAATTGTAGCAATCTTTTTGGAAAATTTAGTAATACAAATTGTATAATTATAAAAAGAAATAACATAATATTTCGAAATTTAAAATGTTATATATGAATATATTTATTTTATAGATGATGTATAAGTTATTACCATATTCTAAAAAATATTTCCAAAAATATAAATCGACAATATATGTAATATATGAGTTATTACCATATTTTAAAAACTTTACCAAAAATATAAATTAACATTAAATTTAATTGTTCATGTCATATTTTTAGGAAGACATGTCATCTTTTTAGTAGACATGTCATCATTTTTTAGCGAGAATGATTATAATGACGACATGTGGTAAAATTAATTTGCAAATAATGTATAGGGGATCTCACATACTAGTAGATGACACTATTTATATCCTTCACAAATGAAGATATAGGCTAACTCTTTCAAAAGTATTTAAAAAAGTTGGGTTATAATTTAGAAACTTGGGTTCATGATTTGGCTTTAGGGTTCATGTTTTTTAGAAGTTAAGGTTTTGATTTACATTATTTTAGTAATACTAAAAATATCAACTATGTATATTTTTTTGGGATAATATGTAAATGACTCCAATAACAGTTTGATTTTTGATAATTTCATTTTCTATTTTACTTTTTGAAAAATCACTTCCTTAATGAATTGACTTTTCTACCCAAATTAAATATTTCAATAAATAATAGTATATAAATTCGAAATTATATGTAAATTCAAAATTTCCCAATTAATAAATTAATATCATTAAAATTATTTATGTTTAAGATAAATATATGTGTTGAGATAAGTATTGAATGCGATGTGAAAGTTGCATAAACCAGTCGACAACTAAAAAAAGAAGATGAATTATTGACGTTTTTACCATTATTTTTTTTAAAAATGCATAAGTTAGGCTTCGAACCCGCACAAGACATAATTGTTTTAGGCCTACTACACTTCCACTAGGCTAAGATATAAACTTGGTATTAATGCATTTCTCTTTTTTTTTTGCTCAAAAATAAATTTGCATTAAGGAGATTACTCAGTTGCTACAACAAGGGAATTGAGAGAGTACAAGGCTGTCTTTGCCAAGGAATCAGCCGCAGAGTTTGCCAAACGTGATATAAACAAAAACGAGATAGAGTTAAAGGAGGACGCCAAGATTCTGATATCATGGAGAATCCACTTCAAGACGACATCCTGATCCTGTGAGTTCAAGAGGAGAATGAGAGCCTTTGAGTCAGAGTAGACATTGAGACACCTGACATGTGAAGAGATAGCAGCAGTTTCTCATAACACATAAACTATGAAGATTGATACAATAAAACAGAGAACGGTGCCTCCCCATTGGAATCTGCAGATGCGACAAGGAGATAAAATGGTGACACATCAAACTTGTTGCCCAGAAATTGATTTTTTTGAACTAAATCGAGCTCTGGTTAATGGGTCACTGTTTGTAAAGCGCGATTTCTTAATCTATATTTTTTAAAAAATATATTAGAAATAGAGAAATATTAAAAATTGACAATTAGGTAAATTTATATATATATATGTGTGTGTGTGTGTGTGTGTGTGTGTGTGTATTTCCAAAAACTTAAATAAATGTGTAATTTTCAAACTTTATTCTTATTTGAGTGTATTTCTCCAATTTTTTCCATTTTTAACAACTATTTATTTGGTAAAGTTACAATAAAATATAGAAAATAATATAAATACAATCAGTTGCACGCTAATATTATAAAACATTACAATACAAAAACTAAAATTTAAAGAAGCTTTCTTTTAACTCCTCTTTTTTTTCTTATATATACAATACCATTTATATTCTGTTATCTTCTTTTTGAAGATATTCCAAATTCTTTTTCGTAATTTTTGTAGTATAATATTAGGCAGATGTAATGGTGGATTGACAAAGGAGAAAAAAAAAACCATTAATGTACTATAGATGAAACTCTTTTTAACGAAAGAGAAGAATAAATGATAGAAAAAAATGGGTATTTGTACTCTATACACACATGTTATCCCATATTTGCATCCCCAACCCAAATTCTCCCCAAAATTCCCCCCCTCCCCAACCAATGGTATCTAGCACTTTTGTGTTTATAGAGAATGATCATATTAGAGTTTGAGTAATCTATAATTTCCTCTTCTCATTAACATTTATGTCCCATCGCATCACAAGGAAATAGAGAAACAGTTCGATGGCAAAAAAAAAAGGAAATAGAGAAACAACTTTTATTTATTGTAGATTAAAATAAAATATTAACTATATATGTTCTAATTACTAAGTCTCTTAAAACATTTTATGAAGTTTGATAATGAAATAACCAAAACGAGACAACTTTACTGGTGAATGAGTTGTGGATGTAACTTCTGCCACCAGATTTGATTTGTGTTGGGAGAGATTATTTACAATGATTGGATTTCTGATGAAAAATTTCTTTAAAGAAAATTATCAAAAACAATTTGATATCGAAATATTTATTGAAAAAAAAAAGAATAAAAGCTAAAACTAATTGGGGTTTTTGTTTTTGAAGGAATGCCAACAAGTAAGGCTCAGGCCGCAGGGTCTATAGACTATAATGTAGGAAGAATAATATGCAACTTGTCAATATGTTTAATTAGCAAAAGAGCTCATCCCTTGTAGATGATGTTATTGAATAAAAGGAAAAATTCTCAAAAATACCTGACATAAATATTTTTTATTACAAAATTATTTAAATTATTTTGGCGTTTGATTTGATATCTTATATTTTTATATTTAATTTATACAAAACATCAAAACTGAAAATTTGATATTGCATGATTAACAATGTCAACTTGTTAAACGAAATCTTGAAAATGATAGTTTGAATTTTTCAGTGATATGTGCTTTCAAAGTGCATGATCGTTTATAGTTCCATATAGAAGAGAGAACAATATTTTTAAATTTTAAATATTTACATAGATTTCTCTTTGTTTATAATGCATTTGGAATTACACTGATATAATTGTACCTTTTTAAAAATAAATCTTTGTTTTTATGTTTAAAAGTGGATTTAAATATTGCAATTTGAAATCAGTAATATTAATTCTCAAGTTTTTACAAATCTATAAAGTGTTTTTATTTACATTTTAGTTATTATATACTCTATATTTACAATACTTAAATAAGGGTTAATGTATTTCATATACTTATTTATTTTTTCTCTAAACTAAAATTTATATACAATAATTTAATCTAATGGTTATCCAAATATTAAACAAAAATGCAATAGGTTAAACATAGTGGGTTATGTTATATCTGTAAATGATACATTATAAATTGGGGATTTGATTATGCTAAAAATCATTCAAAGCCGCAGCCCAAATGACTCATTACAATATAATGATGTACATAAATTATTAATTACAAAATGAGCTTTAAATTAACTACTTGATCCAACTCAAAAATCTCTTAAATAAACTATTCAGCCCAGCTATTAATCTGTACATTGGTTTTGATTGGTCATAAAATACTTGATTCTGATTGGTTATATCTAATATACTGGGAATTCTCTTTTTTTTTTTAATTGTAGTAGTATTCCTTTGTAAATAAATTAAAAAAAAAACTAAGGTATTAACTGGGTATCAAAAAGTAAATTGGTATTTAACAGAAATAAAACACATTATGTATTTTTACAGCAACTGAAAACTATGTCAGGTTTTCCATGAATTTCTTCAAAATTTTACACTGCAAAATTAACAACGTCAACCCATTCTATAAATAATTATTTATTTTAGTTATAAACATGTGACATATAACTAAAGTTGAAAAGATTCACAGTATGACTATCGTATGATCTATTGTCTTCACGAGACTTTAGGCGTGATATGCCGATTCAGAAGTAGATGATGTGATCGATGTCTCATCAGTTACATGTTTTTTCTTGAACTTTATCTATAGTTAGAGTTGAAGACAATTAATCACAGAATGAATATCTCATGATCCATTGTCTTTAGACAAGGTAGGACGGATGTCTTAGATAATGCGTTTGATATCTTGTAAATTAGGTGATGTATGTTAAGTTTTTCTTATTTTTGTGATTTTGAATTTTTTTTATGAGTTTTGTTTAACTTGTGGTGTTGATGATGTTTGTTTGAGTAAAGAATGTATTTTGTTTTCTGAAATCAGTAAGACAAACTACAACTCTGATTTAGAAAAATAAACTGATGTTTTTTTTTTTGAAAAAGGCTTTCTATGTAAATGGAGGAAAGAAAATAATACAGGCTTTAGACCATAGTGATGTTTTTGGGTGCCTATGGTATAAAGACCAATAGTTAGATAAGCTATGAAGCCCAACCCAAAGTTTATCCCGATCAGAGCCAATCAGAAAACATGCGCACTGAATTGAAAAGGAAGGAAATCGAAGAAGATGAAATGAAGCGGTAGTGGGAGAACGGACAGTGAAGTTGTAGTAGAATTGAATCTTGTGATGAATCCATACAAGATTATTACGATATATCTTATTCATACTTGTGATAAAGATTCATTGAAGCCACATCTGGATCATCGTAGAAGCGGTCGTTGGATTCTGTGAGTGCTTTGCTGACAGTGAGAGAGAGGTGGTCTGAAGAAGGTAAACAGCACATTGCCTAGCGATTAGTAGCAGCTTCTTATGCGGTTTTGGGAACCGTAAAGTGTTGAAATAGTTGATGATGCCTTTGAAATCCCTCGTTGCAGTGTAGTGACTTGACATCTTGATGCCGTTGAGGGTCACGAGTTTCAGAGGCAGTGTTACAGAGTACAAGCTGGATCAATAGTCAGTCCCCAGCTGGTTAGTCGATCTCTTGTAGAGCCATGAGAGGAAGTTGTGATTGGGTATCCCACCTTTACACCAGTAAGTTTTGAACTAAGTAACATGAGGGGCATAATGCTTGGGTTCCTTATATATTGATCATGTGTTGTACTTGTTCCAAAGCGTTCCGTTCATAAGCATCTTCGTCGATCGTTAGCTGCAATTTAGTGAGAAAAGTCTGAATTAGTTGGTTCTCAGTTCTCGGCGATTGGATAATCCAGTTATCATTAGCAATAATATCCTTTGATATTGCATTTGCAGCTATCCCCATCCGTCTTGAGATTGCAGGAAAGCTTCCATACTTCTTAAATATGTCCAATTATCAGTCTAGAAACCTGTAGTTTAACCATTCCAAACCTTAACTTTTACCTAGGGATAAGCAATTTATCTAATGCGCAGTAGTTTGTTTGCAAACCACGAGTGCTTATGATTGGTTTTCTTAGACCACCTCCATCAATAAGGAACCCTTATGGGTATTTAACAATTAATTAGTAATAAAAACAATGATTGTAAAGGTTAAGGAACTTTGTTTAGCTAACTTATGTTTTTCTTGTCCAATGGTAGAACCCTTATGGGGTTCTTATGCGAATTTGGAAAAAAAAATGGTAAACTGAAATTATTTGAGAAGATGTGGTAAATAAGGAAACAAGATAGAAGCTTTATGTTTTCTGTTTTTCGAATAAGATAGAAGCAAAATAAATCATAAAGCTTTTTATTTTGCTTCTATCTTATTCGAAAAACAGAAAACATAAAGCTTCTATCTTGTTTCTTTATTTACCACATCTTCTCAAATAATTTCAGTTTACCATTTTTTTTTCCAAATTCGCATAAGAACCCCATAAGGGTTCTACCATTGGACAAGAAAAACATAAGTTAGCTAAACAAAGTTCCTTAATCTTTACAATCATTGTTTTTATTACTAATTAATTGTTAAGTACCCATAAGGGTTCCTTATTGATGGAGGTGGTCTAAAGATCCCACGTTAAGTAGCGGTTTTATGATTTTTTTGCCTTTTTATTTATTTTTCTTTTCTTTTCTGCTTAGGACTGGCTTTAGGAGCCTCCGATGGACTTGCCCTTAGTCCACAAATTACTTAATGGCCCATTTAGAACTTCCTTTTTGTACCACGCTACCCGACAAATACCTATTAGTATTGTTAACATCGTTACTACCACAATGATCATTGCACCCGTCTGAATCTTAAGTTACCTTTTTTACAAATCCACATATTGTTATCAAAGACCAGATATTTAATTAGGTTGAGTACATGTTTAAAGGAGTAAATAAGAAAATAAAAACAGATATGAATTAGGAATCATGACAGAACCCATATAAGACAAGACAAAAATAGCAAGCATTGAATCGGTTAGAAGAATTGGTATATAAGTGAAGTTTCTTATCTTTTGATAAAATATGTAACTGAAGTATTAATCTAGGTCTCTCGATTATTAAATAAAGAGTTTCTTTTTGCGAATGAGTTTTCTCTAGAACTAAAATAGGAAGAGTCTTGTATATTATATGATAAAACCTTTTCTTTGATCTAATGCATTTTGAGAAACATGATATAGCGGCTATAACTTATAAACCGTGAATTGGATTAGTTATTCGCTGTGCATTATTTAATTGCATATTGGTTTTGAGTTAAAGGGAGATGGAAACCTCACAACCGTCATCACTCAGCACCATCGAACTTGTTTTGTGATAATTAATTTGTCGGCCATTTGCATTGTCTTTTTGTATTTTTTTTCGTCAACACTATCAACAGTGTTGAAACACATATACATTGAATTGAATGTCATGTGGTCGAAAATGAAATTTTGTAGACATTTACGTACATGTGAAGTCGCAAAAGGCTTTATTAATTTTGTTTGCTTGCTAAAAGAGAATATATTTCTTGGTCAAATATTTGAACAAACTACAAATCCAGGTAACATCAATATATTTTTTAAGAAACGAGCAGAATTTCTGAAGTTTATGAATTTAACATGATTATGATTGTACCAACCAAGGTTTTTGTATGTACATTCGAGAGTTTAATACTTCGAAACCGAATTAGGCCAAGATTTTATTCCCCATTCTCAAACATGAAACGATGATAGTTCGTTAATCGGTCGTTCAGGTGTTAAAATGATTACTAAATTAATTTTTCAGTTAACATATCAGATACTCAGACGCATGGTTAGGCAAATTTGACTATCGATTTGATTAGTTTTTTTTAACAACAAAGGCTATCAATTTGATTAGTTAGATGCGTGATTAGCGTCTAATACATTTTATATGGTCTGCTATGGTATTTACTGCCTGAAAACATATGTATACTCAATATGATTGACTTTTTCAACGAAAAGCTAATAAATATACTATAGGCCCGATATACTATTAATTATTCAAATAAATAAAAATGACTAAGCCGATCAATATGAAAAAGTTTAAATTACTACACACTAGATATACTATAAGTAATTCAAATAAATTACTTTGACAAAAAATGAAAAGTTTAAATTAATTTAATTTAAAAAGTGAAATATGTTCTTCTGAAGAGGAAGAATAGTAAGAGATTTGATAAATTTATAAAAGATAATACATTAGTAGGTCAAATTGTTTTCCAGTTTAACCGCTGGTCATCATCATCCTCACAAATTCATCATAATTGACTTGACCATCACCATCCAAATCTGCCTCCTTGATCATTTGAGCAACTTCTTCATCTGTTAGCTTCTCCCCAAGATTGATCATCACATGCCTCAACTGCAATATTATATTAAATGATGTTTAAAGTAAAATAAACACCCCAAGGTGTATTTTGTGTAGTTTCTTAATATTCGTGATTTTGTTTGTCAACTAATATCCGTGTCGTAGCCATAACATCTTAAAATTGAAAAAAAGTAATATTCACGAGAAAAGATTATGGGTTGTGAAAAAATATGTATAAATATAATTTGCACTAGGTGACAGTGTGATACATATGCAATGCCCAATAAACCAATAGAATCATACTCATCTCACTAAAATGTGGTTAAGCTTTCTAAAATATTTCTTTGACCTCGTTATCCTCCAAAAAGTCACAATGCCAGCTAGCTCGATGCTTCAACCAATTTACGTTACCTTTCTACGACGCAAGACATACACTTTTTGATTAATTAACAACAATATAACACACCTAAAGATCTCTTGTAAAACTCGAAATATCGTCTAGCCTTGTTGTCTGGTTCTTGTCATTAACTCAAAAGATTCTAACACAAAATGATTTGTAGCTGGATTTAATCTTTATCTATTTTCCCTCATCAAATTAAACGCAAAAATGATAGATTTGTTTCAAGATATTAAAGTACTTTAGACATTTAACTATTTGTACATTTAACTATTAGATACAAATACAACCACTCATAATTGTTTATCGATATCTCCAATCATTGAATTAAAAAAATCTTAATTAGACCGCACGTACTGTATGTGTTGTACTACAATACGCAACAGAGTACATCGAATTTATTTGTTAAGGCATAGTTAACTACGAACAATATGCTTAACAAAAATCAGAAACAACTAAAGAACACTTAGAAGAGTTAAGGAACTATTAAAAAGCAGAAAAGAGAAGCAGAAGTATCTAATTTAACTACGATAAAGGAAAGTGTAATTAATTACTAAATGGAGTATATGCTAACCTCGCTGGCCGAGATGTAGCCATTTTGGTCTTTGTCAAACACTTTGAATGCTTCTTTCAGCTCCTCATCTGCATCAGTTTCCTATAAAATAAAGTCAATTAACAAAGACAAAAACGTAATATGAATCAACTGATATAGTTTCATATAAGAAATGCAAACCTGGATTTTGTTGGCCATGAGATTGAGGAACTCAGAGAACTCGATGGTGCCGTTACCATCGGAGTCGATCTCATTGATCATATCTTGAAGCTCTTGTTCGGTCGGATTCTGATCCAACGAGCGGATCACAGTGGCAAGTTCATCAGCAGTGATGCAACCATCTCCATCCTTGTCGAACAGACAAAACGCCTCTTTAAACTCCATGATCTGTTCTTGTGTCAGTTGTTGTTGTTGTGTACCGGCCATTCAAATAAAACTGTTCTTTTGAGAGAACAGAGGAGAGAGAAAAAGAAGTAAAGCTTTGAAGTGCTTCAACTCTCATTCTCTGCTTTCATATATGTAGAAGTCTTCGCTTTAGACTTTCATGCTTTGGACTCATTTACTTTTTCTATTTTTAACCTTTTAAGAATTCATTTCCAGATAATTTATTTGGAAATTTTAATTGAAGTCACATGACTTAATAATATTATTTTCTTAAAGAGATTTTAATACCGACGTATTTATAGGTTTTACTATAGTGAACTGATTGAAACTCTTTAAAAAGAAGAAGAAGAAGAAAGAATGTGTTTATCTTAGTACCTTTATTAGTATTCATTTATAAATAAAACGCTTTTAGCATAGAAAAATGCACATATATAAATATATATTTATGCTAATATCTTTATGCTCAAACTGCTCCAAACTCACTCACCTAGCTGAAAATTGTTCACAGGCGACGAAAAGAGCAGGAGATTGCGCAGTGGTTCCCCCCAAACTCTCCTACTACTCCAGCAGACTACTGATGATCTTTTCCAATGGATAGTGGATAGGCACGGTCGGCCTTTTGAAGAAAGACTTCCACCTCCTTCAAATCGAGCTCAACTCCTGAAAAATAAATTGGGACCAGAATCTTTTGGAGACAGAAGAACGACTTAGGAACGCACCAACAGAGCTCGAAACACGAGATCCCCTAATCGTTCAGGAAGCCTCAATCTCAATCAAGAACCCAGCAATCAATTTCAGTGGAGAGAAAAACAGACTCATGTGGCACAAGAGACAAACAATAAAGAGGTCGCAACAGAGCTAGCTCCACCCCGATCATCAGCAATTGATCATCATACTAGGCAACCCCTTGAGAGAAACTTAGCTATCTGTGACTTCCCTCAACTGACTCAGACCATAGATAGAGTTATGGCAGACCTTTAGGCAGTCACACATAACTACACAAATGTAGCGGATCCAGTAGAAAGCGCAGCACGCATCCAACGGGTCGTTGAAGGGGAAAAAGAGGGACTTATGACCACAATTGCAGTTAACATCTTAGCAGCTGCCTCTTCTAACCTGGCTAGAGATTCTTTTGAACCCTCATCAACTCCTTCAGTCTTCTCAAGACTTGAACATCCTCAGGTGGACCCCCCTCTCCCCCCGCACCACCCTCCCAATCAGCCTTTCAGAGACTGGGAGTGCCGACATCCCAGAGGAAAAAGAAAGCAAGTTCCCATCTCCTTCCAGGGGCATCTTCCAGGAAGCGTAACCTCCACCAAGGATCACCCTCTGCACATGGCTTCCCCTTTCAATTCTCCAATCAACTCTTAGCGGACGAAAAAGACTCCATGAAAGGTAAACAGGCGACAACCAGCTACTACTTCATCTCCGAGGACAGGGGATCGACGTCAGGATTTTCACATCCCTCGTCCTCCTCTTCCTTAGTCGTTTTGAGCTGGAACTGTTGTGGTCTTGGGAACCCACAGACAGTCCAAAAGCTCAAAGACCTGAACTCCAAACATTCCCCAGACATCATTTTCTTATCTGAGACAAAGAACGCGGCAGACTTTGTTATTAAGGAACTAGAGCCTCTAATGTTGGAATCTCACTTCTTGATCTCTCCCACCACCCCAAGCTCGGAAGGTCTTGCTCTTCTCTGGAAAAAAGATATTGAGATTCAGATCCTAGCATCGAATCAAAACTTCATCGACACACAAATAGCTTTAAAAAAGGCAGCTTTCAATAGTATCTTTGTATATGGTGCCCCAGAAATTCCAAATAGAGAAGATGTTTGGGATGCACTCACGTCAATTGGTGTTATGAGAGACGGGCCATGGTATCTCACAGGGGACTTCAATGAGATCATAGAAAACTCTGAGAAATCCGGAGGAAGGGAACGACCTGAGAGCTCCTTTACGGCCTTCCGATCCTTCTTATGGACATGCGACCTCTTTGATCTCAAACACACATGCAATTTTCTCTCACGGAGAGGAACTAGACACTCACACCTGGTGCATTGCCGTTTGGATCGAGCTATGACTAACAGCTCCTGGTTTGATCTGTACCCAAATGGTCGAGCCCACTACTTGGCCTTCGAAGGTTCAGATCATAGACCAATCCTATCAGTATTTGACTCAAAGAAAAAGAAACAACAGAAGTCCTTCAGATATGATCGCAGACTAAGGGACAATACATAAGTAAAAGATCTAGTGGACAGAGTTTGGAGTGAAGAAGCTAACCTTTCAGTGGCTCAACGGATCAGTAAATGCCGACATGCTATAGCAACTTGGAGCAGAATCAACTATTCAAAAAGTCAGAAGCATATCGTAGAACTTCGCAGGGAACTAGACTCAGCTGTGTCCAATCCTCAGGCAGACAATCTCCTCATTTCATCCATCAACCAAAAACTGTTGAAAGCTTACAAAGCTGAAGAGGAATTCTGGAAGCAAAGAATCCGCCAACTCTGGCTGACTCTAGGAGATAAAAACACAGCTTACTTCAATGCGTCAACAAAGGGCCGAAGGGCACGTAACAGACTAACCACAATTGAAGACTCAGCTGGTAATACTGTCTTCAAAGATATTCAGATAGTTGAGGTCATATCGCAATATTTCCAACATATCTTCAACTCCTCTTCACCTTCCGCTGAAGAGGTGGTGGGTAGAGCTCTAACTCCGTGCATCTCCACGTCGACAAATGAGAGACTCATTACCACCCCAGACCCTGCAGAGATTAAGTCAGCCCTCTTCGGAATCCATCGTGATAAGGTTCTGAGGTCTTACGACTTTTCAGCTAGCTTCTTCCAGTCTAATTGGGATATTGTTGGACCTGTAATTGCAAAAGAAATACAACACTTCTTTGAGACAGGATCCTTGCCTTCCATAATAAATGAAACGCACATCAGGCTAATCCCTAAGATCCAAAGGCCTAAACAAGTCTCAGACTACAGACCAATAGCCTTATGTAATGTCTATTACAAAATTATTTCAAAGATCCTCTCTCTCCGATTGAAACCAGTACTAAAGGACATTGTATCAGAGAACCAATCAGCGTTCATACCTGACAGAGCAATCTCTGATAATGTCCTCATCACCCATGAAATGCTCCACTACTTGAAGACCTCAGGAGCTACGGTTCATACATCGACGGCTGTCAAAACAGACATCAGCAAAGCTTATGACCGTCTTGAATGGACTTTCATTCAAGCAGTACTAGAGAAGTTGGGCTTTCACTCTACCTGGGTACAGAGAATCATGAAATGCATCACCACGGTTTCATATTCCTTCCTCATCAACAATGTGGTCACATGAAGCGTCATTCCGCAGCGAGGCATACGGCAGGGGGATCCTCTATCGCCCTATATCTTCATACTCTGTGGGGAAGTCTTGTCCGGCCTCTGCAAAAGAGCACAAATCAATGGGACAATGGCAGGAATAAGAGTCTCACGAAACAGCCCTAGGATCAACCACTTACTTTTCGCTGACGATACAATGTTCTTCACTAGAACAGACCCACAAAGCTGTACGACACTGATGAACATCCTCCATAGCTATGAATCAGCCTCTGGACAGATGATCAATGTAGCCAAATCCTCTATTTCCTTCTCCTCTAAAACAACGCAAGATGTCAGACTTAGAGTGAAACAACACCTCCGTATAGAGAAAGAGGGGGGAGTGGGAAAATACCTAGGGCTCCCAGAGCATTTTGAAAGAAAGAAGAAAGATATGTTTGCGTCAATTGTGGATAAAATGCTGCAACGTGCCCTCAGCTGGACTTCACGTTTTCTCTCAATGGCGGGGAAAGCCACAATGCTCCAATCAGTTCTATCAGCCATTCCTACTCATGCGATGTCCTGCTTTGAACTACCTGTAAGCTTATGTAAATGCATCCAATGAGTGCTTACAAGGTTTTGGTGGGATAATAAGGAGGGAGAGAAAAAGATTTGCTGGGTATCTTGGGATACACTTACCCTACCAAAGAGCTCTGGTGGTTTGGGCTTCCGTGATATCCAAGCATACAACCAGGCACTCCTCGCTAAGATCTCATGGCGTATTCTCACAAAACCCGACTGTCTGCTATCGCGCATCCTGCTAGGGAAATACTGCAACAATAAGGCATTCCTCAAGGTTGATCTATCATCTGCAGCTTCCCATGGATGGCGAGGCATCATCCTAGGCAGAGACCTATTAGTGCAACATTTGGGTAAGGCAATAGGAGATGGAGAGACAACAAGCTTATGGAAAGACTCATGGATAGATCCCATTACTAACCAGAAGCCCTTTGGACCAGTACTCTGCGAAGATCAGGACCTGTTGGTGTCTGATATCCTCTCCCGAGAAACTAAAGAGTGGAACCTTGCTAAGATCTCGAATCTCATGCCTGAACTAACATCTCACATCCTGAGTTTGCGACCCAGTAAGTTCGGTGCAGTTGACTCTCACGTTTGGAGCTTTCACAAATCAGGGGAGTACACGGCCAAATCGGGCTATCTAGCTCTTCAAGCAGCAAAAGTCCAATCGACTCTGATACTCTTGGACTGCATTGAAAATGAATGAAGTTGGAATAAGTACATTTGGTCCCAAAAGATGCTCCCTAAATTCAATGTCTTACTTTGAAAAGTATGTCGTAAGGCCTTACCTACTGGTGAAAATTTGCAAAAGCGAGGAGTGCACGCCGCCATAACGTGTTGTCGCTGCGGTGAACCTGAAACCACACTTCACCTCTTGTTCCATTGCAGATTTGCCCAGGAAGTCTGGTCTTACGGATTCTGGTCAACTCCTTTTGACGCAGGGGACTGCAACTCCTTCAAAGCGGGTCTCATGGCTTCGTACTCGTGGAAGCTTTTACCCCCCTTTGGCTTCACAAGCAACGTCTTTCCATGGATTTGCTGGTTCTTATGGTCTTTGCGAAACCAACTCATCTTTGAAAAGAGATCCTCGACAGCCAGAGAAGTTATCCTCAAGACGATCACCGCGATTAAGGAATGGGATCAGGCGCAAATCCTAACTCCGACCCTATCGATTCCAAAGACC
The DNA here is from genome assembly GCA_026261945.1 of Hirschfeldia incana. Lineage (NCBI taxonomy): Eukaryota > Viridiplantae > Streptophyta > Magnoliopsida > Brassicales > Brassicaceae > Hirschfeldia > Hirschfeldia incana. The sequence continues at coordinate 6,146,645 of JABCMI010000013.1, read as the reverse complement.
CTCTCTCCATCGAAATCTTTCATCCCCCATCCCCAAGCGATCTTATGTAACACTGATGCGGCATGGCGAAGCAACACAGGAGTGTGCGGCATGGCTTGGATCTTCACGAATCAAGACAGATCGATCTTTGACAAAGGATCACAGTTTCAGGACCACATCGCATCAGCTTGTATGGCGGACGCGCTGGCTATCAGACACGCCCTTCAGCACGCGAGGGACCTTCACATCAACCACATCTGGCTTCGATCAGATTTCCAAATGCTCATCAGAGCTTTATCGTCGGAACGGCGACCGATTGATCTCTACGGGGTGTTCTCGGACATCGTTACGATCTATGTTTCTTCTTTTCTTTCCTGCCGCTTTTCTTTCATCAGTAGAGATCTTAACGGGCCTACGGACTTACTTGCAAAAGCCCGTTTGCATTCTGGCCCTGGCTGGGTCTTGTTTAAACTCTTGATTTGTTAATGAGAATTTCTGTTGTCCAAAAAAAAATCAATATATATATATTATAATTAAGTTTATTTTTTCCTCTTTCGACAGTAAAAGAGTTTAATTTGTTCTCCTAAATTATTTGTAATAGTAGACGCGGCTTTGTTTGTAGAAAGAATGTGTTTATTAGTATACATACATTTCCTCTCTGATTAATATAACCAAATATATCATCGATATTATTAGTTTCAGAAAAAAACATACCCTTATTATATAAGTGATCACATGAATTGGAAATACCATAGAAATCGTAGCGGTCAAGACGGTCTATCATCGATCGTAGACGCAACTATGTTGAATTTGGCTTAGCCAGGTAATATCGATGCAAATAGTTTTTTTTTATTTTTCGAACATAATTACACAATGATAAGAAAAAAAAATAAAATGTAGCTGGATGAGTGAATTATATAATTCGTGACAATAAATGGGATATACATGAAATGATTAGAATTTTAACCAAAAATACATTATTCTCTTTTTTCTAAAAGTAAGATTTTTACACTTTTAAGCCTTTTTCAAAAAAAAAAAGAAGTTTCTTCACACTTTTATGTTTTCTTCTCATAAGTATAGTTTTCTATATATATTTAGGTATTATTGTATACTTTAAACATATTAATTGAAAACATTTGAATTGATAAAATATCATTGTTAGTAGTTATTCACTTCGTTTTTTAACTGATAATGTTGTAGAAATTTTTTATTTATTTTAAATGACATGTTATTTTTCGTTTTTAGTGTAGATATTTAAATTTTATATTTTATGCAATACGATTTATAAAAGTCTACAGAATATTTTTGTTGGTTTAAATGTGGTTAATTAAATAATTAATAATATTTTTGTTTAGAAATAAGCAAAACTAAATATTATTAAACTATGTATCCAACTTTAAAGCATCATATAATATAAATCAGAAAATAGTAAAATATATAATAAAATAAAGAATAATTTTAATAATACATGTTTATAATATTTTCCAATATACGTGAATATTTTTTTTTTTAAAAAAATCTTCCATGCATTCGGAAATTGGGGGAGTATGATCTATGTGTATATATGTAAAAACACTTATAAATGCGTGTTGGTTAGACAGCTGTAAGAATAGATGGCGAGGAGACAAAGGGCATTGAAGTTGTAGACCAAGCACTTGCCTTACGGGAAAACGTGTCGATCTCTTTTTTTCCTCGTTATCTTTTTGTTTAACGCATTTTTTCATGTAAAGAAGAGATTCCTTAAACAAAAAGAAGCCATCTCCGGCCAAAATCAGATGACTGCCGACTCGCCGACTTTTTACATCGTAGATTCATCATCATACAGTATAAATTAAGAGTATATGTAATAATGTTGTTAGAGGCTTTATCATTTAAGAGTTTTTATACATAGTTTCAAAAACAAAAACAACAACATACAAGTTGTTGGATTACTTTTTCTAATAGGTTAAATTTTCAAACTTCTTTGTAGTAACCAAATTCTTTAGAAGATTTGTCTTATTTTCTTCTTAAAATGTGATTATGGTACGATCCAATATGGGAAATTTCCACTAATACCACTTTCATGATACCACTTTTCAATTATACACTAACCAACTATACCACCAGATTTTTAATGATCAAAATACTATTGTACCCCTAACTAATTAAACCTAAAACTACTCTCTTCTTCCTCACGATCTCTTAAAATCTCAGATCCAAAATGACCAGTGATCAAATCTGACGAATCAGGCGACGTTGGCAAGTTCCCCGGTGCTGAGGAGTTCTCCGGCAAGATCTCTGACTATACCGTGAGATCCGACGACGCTAATGAGCTCCACCGAGCTCTCTGACGAATGACGAATCTGATGAGCTTTCCGACGAATATGGCGAGATCTCCCACGGATCTGATGAGCTCTCCGACGAAACTGACGAACTCTCCGACGAATCTGACGAACTCTCCGACGAACCAGAAAAACTTAATGAGCTCCGACGAACCGAACACGTAAGAACTCTTACGTTAGCGAAATAACAAGATAATAGATAGATATTTTGGTTCTATTTCATTAATTTTAGCTTGATTTCTCAAAATTGATATGTTTCTGGAAAAAGAGAAGAGACAAAGTTTTTTTGATAATATTTTACATTCACAAATTTATAAAATCTTATAATTATTTATCCACGAAAAACATAGTACTTACTAACCCTAACCATCAAGTTTTCTCAGTTGTGTTTATGAATTCCATGAAAGCTCCACTTCCACAGTTTCAAACTCCTTCTCGTAACTGGTATTTCAAGCTGGTTGGTGCTCAGATTGGCTGGCACTCAAGGCATAGTAAGTATAAAGTGCGTACGTGTTAATCTTTTAAGAGATAACAGTGATACTTGAATTATAATTATTTTAACTTATGGTTTTACAGAAGATTGTTTTTGAATGCTTTAAAATTTTCAGATTTTTTCTCATCATCTGATGATGCAAAAGTGTATGTTGTGCAAAGCCTTTTTGTGTTGATTGCCTTTTTGAGGGACTTCAGAAAAATTAACTTATAAGCCATTATAAATCAGTTTATAAACGTTTATAAATCATTTTTGAGTTCCTTATACTCATACATCTAAGTGAGTTTGGCTGCAATCTTTTTGATGTTGCCTATTTTTCTTATAATCAGGTTATGATGATTGATGTTTGTTCTGTATGTGGAGAATGGAAGCTAATAAATAGAATTCATTGGGATTTCATAATCGATGTTGAACGAAGATCTTCTTTTAGTATGATTCATGAAGATGTCAGCTACAATGATTTTATTGGGGTTGTTTTAGAAGATTTTGGGATTGATGTCAACAAAAACAGTGTAAATCTTAGCTCTGTCTCACCTTCCAAATTAAACCTTTTTCCTCTTGGTCTTACTGGTTTATTTTCTATTCAACTTGCCACAAAAATAATTCAAGTTGAAAGCCGATTCAAGTTGAATTTTCTAATGATCAAGAAGTTTGGAGTTGCAGAAAGAGATAGAGGAGGATGAAGAGTTATGAGAAAAAAAATCATGAGACATATAAGAGAAACAAGACACATGTCTTTCTGTAATATATTTTCTAACATGTGTTTCTATATGAGTCTGAAAGCTGTAAACCATTTTGTTTATGAATCCTTAGATAATGCTTAGAAATATTTTAACCAGCTCTTTCAAATAATTATCTATAGGCTTTAATATAAAATAGTTTCGAGAGACATATAAGAGACACAAGACACATGTCTTTCTGTAAGCTATATATCTCTAAAACGTGTTTTTATAAGTGACTGAAAGCTGTAAACCCTTTGCAATTAAAATTTACTCTAATTTCTTCTTTAAAAATTTAATAACAAGCATCTTCATGTATTTATATTACTGATTTTACTTTTTCTTTGCTTAATAAACTCTTTATCACGACTTTCAAAATGATTTCTATAATCTTATTATAAGATTTATTAAGGATTATAAGTTATATAATACTTTATAAACTAGTATATCTGAGTTTTGTATAGGTTTATAAGCGATTTTATGAATCATTTCTTAGAAATGTTTTAATCAGCTCTAGCAAATAATTATTTTACAATACTTTATAAGGGGTTATAAGTTATATAATCTCTCAATGAAACTAGTATATCTGAGATACATGAGCCAGCTATAATCATTTATAAGTTATTATTTATCAGTCTTTTCATCTCTGAGTTTACATAATACTTTATAAACTAGTATTTTCTGGGTTTTATAAAGGTTTATAAAGGGTTATAAGTTATATAATTTCTTCATAAAACTAGTATATATGAGTTTTATAGAGGTTTATAAGGGGTTATAAGTTATATAATCTTTTCATGAAACTAATATATCTGAGTTTTATAAAGGTTTATAAATGATTTTTAATAAATTATAAAATACTTTATAAGGGGTTACAAGTTATATAATCTCTTTATGAAACTAGTATATTTGAGTTTGATAAAGGTTTATAAGGGGTTGAAAGTTATATAATCTCTTCATGAAACTACTATATCTGAGTTTTATAAGGGTTTATAAAGAGTTCTAAGTTATATAATCTCTTCATGAAACTAGTATATCTGAGTTTTATAAGGGTTTATAAGTGGTTATAAGTTATATAATCTCTTCTTGAAACTAGTATATCTAAGTTTTATAAAGGTTTATAAGTGATTTTTTATTAAGTTATAAGATCATTTATAAGGGGTTATAAGTTATATAATTTCTTCATGAAACAAGTATATATGAGGTACATGAGCCAGCTATAAATATTTATAAGTTATTATTTATCAGTCTTTTCATCTCAGAGTTTATATAATCTATTCATGAAACTAGTATATCTGAGTTTTATAAGGGTTTATAATGAGTTATAAGTTATATAATCTCTTCATGAAACTAATATATCTGAGTTTTATAAAGGTTTATAAGGGGTTGAGTTATATAATGTCTTCATGAAACTAGTATTTTCTGAGTTTTATAAAGGTTTATAAGGGGTTACTAGATTTTGACCCGCCCTTAAAAGGGCGGGTATATATCTTTTTAAGTTTTTTTCTTTGAGAATTATTTTTATAACCATATTTATGTTTAATATAAATTTAGTATTTTTTGGTAGCTGTGTTAAACATATCAAGTTGAATAACTAATATTCGTATCAGAAATTAAGTTTACAACATATTATATTTACTTATTAGTTACCTAATATAGTCAACAATATTTGTATCTTGAAAATTCGATTTGGAATCAACATGAAAATCAAAATTCCATACTCCATTAGTCTGTTAGACATGACATATATATTCAAGGCTATATTCAAACGCTTCTTAAAGTGTTTTATTCGAAAACTAATGTCAAATCCAACCCGTACCGTATATAATACTTTATAAGGGGTCAGCTATAAACATTAATAAGTTCTTATTTATCAGCATATTCATCTCTGAGTTTATATAATCTAAGTTTTATAAAGGTTTATAAAGGGTTATAAGTTATATAATCTCTTCATAAAACTAGTATATATGAATTTTATAAAGGTTTATAAGGGGTTATAAGTTATATAATCTCTTCATGAAACTAGTATATCTGAGTTTTATAAAGATTTATAAGGGGTTATAAGTTATATAGTCTCTTCATGAAACTAGTATATCAGTCTTTCATCTTTGAGTTTATATAATACTTTATAAGGGGTGAGCTATAAACATTTATAAGTTCTTATTTATCAGCATTTTCATCTCTGGATTTATATAATCTGAGTTTTATAAAGGTTTATGAGAGGTTATAAATTATATAATCTCTCCATAAAACTAGTATATCGTAGTTTTATAAAGGTTTATAAGAAGTTATAAGCTATATAATCTCTTCATGAAACTAGTATTTTCTGAGTTTTATAAAGGTTTATCAGGGGCTATAAGTTATATAATCTCTTCATGAAGCTAGTATATCTGAGTTTTATAAATATTTATAAAGGGTTATAAGTTATATAATCTCTTCATGAAACTAGTATATCAGTCTTTTCATCTCTGAGTTTATATAATACTTTATAAGAGGCCATCTATAAACATTTATAAGTTCTTATTTATTAGCATTTTCATCTCTGAGTTTATATAATCTGAGTTTTATAAAGGTTTGTGAGGGGTTATAAGTTATATAATCTCTTCATAAAACTAGTATATCGTAGTTTTATAAAGTTTGTAAAGAGATGATGATACGTGGCAGATTCTGAGACACATGTGGACAGCAAGCAAAGCTCCACCGCTTCATAAATTTTACATACCTTTATAAATTATCTTATAATCTTTTATATTAGTGTATAAATTTTATAAATTATTTTTATAAACCCTTATAAATTATTTACATAACCTTATAAACCCTTATAAATTATTATACAAATCATTATAAATTTTTTAAGGCTTTCTAAATGGTTATAGACTCTTTATTTGATTGATAAACCTATACAACTTTTATAATACCCCTTATTATTTGAATGTAAGCTTTCATAAAGTATTTATGAACCCTTATTAATGGCATACATACCTCTTATAACTTATTTATAAAATTTCTTAATAAACATTTATAAATGGTTTATAGATCTTATAACTTGTTTTATATGCCTTTATTAATGGTTTATATACTCTTACAAATAAATTTACATACCCTTATAAAGCTTTGTAAAGAGATGATGATACGTGGCAGATTCTGAGGCACATGTGAACAAAAAGCAAGACTCCACCGCTTCAGAAATTTTACATACCTTTATAAATTGTCTTATAATCATTTATATTGGTGTATAAATTTTATAAATTATTTTTATAAGACCTTATAAATTATTTACATACTCTTATAAACCCTTATAAATTGTTATACAAATCATTATAAATTTATAAAAGCTCATGTATCTTTCTCCTAGTTTTTGCTTTAATCTTCTTTGAAAATTTCCCTGTTTTGTTTCTTTTCTCCAATGCTCGGATCTGAAGAACAAAATTGAAAACAAATCAAGACTTCGACACCCAGAAAACCGTATCATTTACAGGTACATCAGCAAATGTGGTCTCATGAAGTTGCATATAAAACTCAGTACCTGGTTTGGAGATACGTAGAATGGGTTATCGTAAAGGGTTGCACCTCCAAAGCTTCCTCCAAAGATCTTAATCGGGTTTAAACAGAACCTTGGACCAACCTGTCATCAGATTTCAATCATTTCAATTAACCCTAACTAATAAAGAATCACACAAATTATTGTTACAAATCATAACCAGACCACAACAAGGGTCATTTTATCCAGACCGCCTCGGGCAACTTTGTCTGCCTCATTATGAGGTACTGATATCAGCAACAGAACATAAGAATGGATATTGACCGAGTTAAAACCAAATGACATAAAGTGTAACAAACCCAGTTGATCTCTGAGATGTTAACTATCAACCGACCTAGTAATTACGGAACCAGATATGGTCATAGACAATGGATAAGGCAAACACATGGTCATGGCAAGGTTTAGACTTTCTGTGTTCTTTGGTGATTCCAAAAACCTGCAAGAGAAAAACTAATTAGCATGAGGTACAAAAAAGACTAACCAAGAAGGAAGGAACATAAGGGAATGATGTTACAAACTCTTATAAATTATTTTATAAGGCTTTCTAAATGGTTATATTCTTATGAATGATTTAGAGACTTTATAGAGAATAAAGAAAAAAATTGTTTACATACCTTTTATAAAAGGTTTATAGACTTTTATAAATGATTAATAAGTCTTTATTAATGGTTTCTAAACCTTATAAGAGCTTTTATGAACTTTATGAATGTTTTATAAACCCTTATAAATTATTAACATACCTTTATAAACCTTATAAATTATTTTACAAACCAGATAATTTTTTATAAGCTTTTCTAAATGGTAATAGATTCTTATAAATGTTTTGGTAGTGTAACGTTCTGTTTATACTTTGTGAGATTCATTTTTATGTCTTGTTTTGTGTATAATATCTACAGAAACAGTAGAGATGAAAGATGAGTTTGTTGAGTTACAAAAGCATACTATTTTTGAATCTTATTTTTGGAAGTGAATGCTGATGTGTAGGAATAATATGTGGCTGGCTTTCGTTCAGATTTTGAAAATTTACGAGGTTGGTGAGCTATTTGAAGAAGAAAAAGTGACTCTGAAGAAGAATGTGGTTTATGCTATCAAAGAATTATGTATTTATAACGCTTTATAAAATTTGCAGAGTTGGCTTCTTAATACATTCTTCTCTCTAATCTTCTTTAGACATCTCTTATACTAAAAAAAAATGTATCTCTCTTGTAGTAGTTGCATAGTTGAAGATATTAGTTGGACATGTAAGTGAGTTTGGTTTCAATTGTTTCTTTTATAGAAGAGTGAGATATGGAGAAGCCTTGATGTTCTCAGACTATGTTAAGGAAATATATCTCTTGTTGAAGGACGTGGCTCTTTCACCAGATATGTCTTTTTGTGTTGATTGTCCTTTGGAGGGACTTTAGAAAATTAACTTATAAGCCATTGTAAATAAGTCTATAAACGCTTATAAATCATTTTTGAGTTTCTTATACTCATTCTGTCTAGCATTCCTCACAAGACTTCTTAAGTTCAAACATTTATGTGTTTCTTAGAGAGACATATACAATCAACTCTTGTTTAAAAACTTCTTAATAAAGACTTATAAATCGTGGAGTTGTACTTTTAACAATAACCTGAAATCCAGATTTATAAGGAATTATAATTCCGTAAAAATGTAGTGTTTACAATCTGAAAATCTTAATATTAACCAGAATTATTCAAATAACAAGTCCAAATAGCCCTTATTTGCTTTTTGGATAACATATAAATAGCTTATATGTTCTTGTAAATAGTTTTATACAACCTTTTAAACAGTTTTATAAACCCTTATAAATAGTTATATACTTTTGTAAAGAGATGATGATACGTGGCAGATTGTGAGGCACATACGGACAACAAACAAGGTTCCACCACTTCAGAAATTTTACATACTTTTATAAATTGTTTTATAATCCTTTATAATGGTGTATAAACTTTATAAATTATTTTTATACCTCTTCATGAAACTAGTATATCTGAGTTTTATAAAAGTTTATAAGGGGTTATAAGTTATAAAATCTCTTCATGAAACTAGTATATATGTGTTTTATAAATGTTTATAAAGGGCTATAAGTTATATAATCTCTTCATGAAACTAGTATTTTCTGAGTTTTATAAAAGTTTATAAGTGGTTATAAGTTATATAATATCTTCATGAAACTAGTATATCTGAATTTTATAGGGTTTATAAGGGGTTATAAGTTATATAATCTCTTCATAAAACTAGTATATCTGAGTTTTATAAAGGTTTATAAGAGGTTATAAGTTATATAATCTCTTCATGAAACTAGTATATCATCATTTTCATCTCTGAGTTTATATAATATTTTATAAGGGGCCAGCTATAAACATTTATAAGTTATTATTTATCAGTAATTTCATCTTTGAGTTTATATAATCTGAATTTTATAAGGGTTTATAAGGAGTTATAAGTTATATAATCTCTCATAAAACTAGTATATCTAAGTTTTATAAAGGTTTATAAGGAGTTATAAGTTATATAATATCTTCATGAAACCATGATATCTGAGTTTTATAAAAGTTTATAAGGGGTTATAAGTTATATAATCTCTTCATGAAACTAGTATAAATGTGTTTTATAAAGGTTTATAAATGATTATAAGTTATATAATCTCTTCATGAAACTAGTATTTTATGAGTTATATAAAGGTTTATTAGAGGTTATAGTTATATAATCTCTTCATGAAACTAGTATATATGTGTTTTATAAAGGTTTATAAGGGTTTATAAGTTAATATAATCTCTTCATGAAACTAGTATATATGTGTTTTATAAAGGTTTATAAAGGGTTATAAGTTATATAATCTCTTCATAAAACTAGTATATCTAAGTTTTATAAAGGTTTATAAGGGGTTATAAGTTATATAATCTCTTCATGAAATTAGTATATCTGAGTTTTATAAAAGTTTATAAGGGGTTATAAGTTATATAATCTTTTCATGAAACTAGTATATCTGAATTTTATAAAGGTTTATAAGGAGTTATAAGTTATATAATCTCTTCATAAAACTAGTATATCTGAGTTTTATAAAGGTTTATAAGAGGTTATAAGTTATATAATCTCTTCATGAAACTAGTATATCAGTCTTTTTATCTCTGAGTTTATATAATATTTTATAAGGGGCCAGCTATAAACATTTATAAGTTATTATTTATCAGCATTTTCATCTCTGAGTTTATATAATCTGAATTTTATAAGGGTTTATAAGGAGTTATAAGTTATATAATCTCTTCATAAAACTAGTATATCTAAGTTTTATAAAGGTTTATAAGGGGTTATAAGTTATATAATCTCTTCATGAAACTAGTATATCTGAGTTTTATAAAAGTTTATAAGAGATTATAAGTTATATAATCTATTCATGAAACTAGTATATCTGAATTTTATAAAGGTTTATAAGGGGTTATAAGTTATATAATCTCTTCATAAAACTATTATATCTGAGTTTTATAAAGGTTTATAAGAAGTTATAAGTTATATAATCTCTTCATGGAACTAGTATATCAGCTTTTTCATCTCTGAGTTTATATAATATTTTATAAGAGGCCAGCTATAAACATTTATCAGTTCTTATTTATCAGCATTTTCATCTCTGAGTTTATAGAATCTGAATTTTATAAAGGTTTATAAGGAGTTATAAGTTATATAATCTCTTCATAAAACTAATATATCTAAGTTTTATAAAGGTTTATAAGAGGTTATAAGTTATATAATCTCTTCATGAAACTAGTATATCTGAGTTTTATAAAAGTTTATAAGGGGTTATAAGTTATATAATCTCCTTATGAAACTAGTATATATGTGTTTTATAAAGGTTTATAAGGGGTTATAAGTTATATAATCTCTTCATGAAACTTGTATTTTCTGAGTTTTATAAAGGTTTATAAGGATTTATAGAGCAATAGAAGAAAAACTTGTATATAGATGCTGAAAAGAGAAAAAAGTGAAAAAACATGACCACATGTTTAGATTCCACCTTATTCATAACCACAAGCATGTAACGAGCAATCACATTCTATATACTTTCTGTTCCACAGCTACTCTATTTCTTTCTCCAATTATCTCCTGAAGTGTCTCCTTAAGCTCTTTCTCTTCAGCAGGTGGTAGTGGCTGTTTGTCAACAATAAACAAAAAAAAACATTTGTTGTTTAGATCATGTTGGTACATTTTCTTAAGTAGAAAAACTATTATCTTACATTTTCTTTTATAAGACCTTATAAAAAAAGTATAATCGAGCATTGAGATGATTGAGTATTAAGAATTGGGGTTTCTGAACTTGATCGGTGTGTGTCCATCATCGTTGTGTCCATAGAAATAATTTATAATGGTATATAAACATATATAAGGGTTTATAAATCTTTTATAAAATACTATAAATCATTTATAAGTGTTTATAAAGAAAATTACTAGTTCTTATAAGAAAATTTTATAAATTATATATAACGGTTTATAAATATTTTATTAAGACATTTATAAGATTTTATAAAACAATTTATAGATCATATATAAGGATTTATAAAACCATTTATTAGGTTCACAAATCTATTTATAATTGGTTATCAAAACAATTTATAAGGCTTTCTAAATATTTTTAATGTATAATTCATTTTATAATTAGTTACAAACTCATTTTCTAACCAAAAACATCAGTATTGTACACAATTTTGTTGTGAAACTACTTCGGGTATATGTGATTATTATTCTACTTTGGGCATTATTGTAAACTACTTAGACATATGCCTGAAGTAAATAAGGTGATTCATTCAGTCCAAAAAATACCTGGTTGATGAGAAAATATCATCAAACTTCTTTTTCAAAATAGAAGGATCTTGCAGTGGCCAGTTAGACTAATCTTGGTACACAAGTATGACGTTTCCTAATATAGCTTCTGATACACCCATCAAAGCTGGTATCTCCTTATCCATGTCACCGCATCTGTAGATGAGACATACTTTCTGCAATTGGATAATGTATGCGCAAAATTAGAAACAAAAAATGATTTAGATAGAACGATAACATGCACTGAATGGAGACATAAGAAATCAACTCATTCTAATTGCAGACAAAACAAATGATTTATGACACTGCAACTTGGTAGCTAAAGAATGGAGGATAAAAACAACAGAATCAAAGAGTAATATGAGGAATCATGTGCTACCTTTCCAGTGTTAGGATTAATGGTTTGAAGCACACTCTCAATGGCCTTGTACTCCATCTTTGAAGCTTTTTGTGTCAACTTAAATGACCTTATACATACCACATCCTTCCCTGCAGCTGTCTTGAACCACTGTTTAATTTGTGCTTTAGTCTCTGTTTCCCCTGTAACCTGATTAGAAAAGAGACCACCTTTTTCAGTGAAATGAAATCTTCCAAACTTTTACAAGGAACCAATGGAATCAACAACCTCCAGAGCCCTTTAAGGGGGAGCTCAAAACACTGAAGATCCAGAGATTGGTTCTTACATATCCTAAGTTACCCACTAACAGATATAACAAAAGAGAACATCTTCTTTTAATGAAATCTCCTAAAAGGAGCTAACAGAATCAACAACCTCCATAGCCCTTCAAGGAGAAATGAAAACACTGAACATGCAGAGACTGTAGCTTGCCTACACTACATAACTCAATTAAGAGACAACAAAAAAGGTATAATATTCAATTTAAAGACCTAGTAAGCAGACTACTTCACATAGATAAGAAACTAAACAAACCTTAGTGTCATGAATGAAGCTGTGACCAGACCTTGGGTTAGAAGGCAGCTCTCCCATACAAGAAACTTTCAAGCACTCTATAATCGTCTGCAAAAATCAAGAATCACCTCCAAATTTTACAACAAAAGTGACAAAATGAAAGTGAACAGAGAGAGAGGGATAGAGAGGTTAAGCGATTTACAGTTTTTCCGGCGCCGTTAGAACGTTAGGGTTAGAGGTTTGAAGAAAGTGATCGAAGCTTCTAATACCAGAAAAGTGAGACTAATATTCAGATAAGTATAATCAAACGCAATTCACACGGAAATCGAAGTGGAAACAACAGTTTTGGATCATCTCGTAGCTTGTGGCCATCGTCGTTCAATCTCGTGGCCATCATCGCATCGCCGTCTCCATCTTCGCGTTGCCGTCTCCGTCGCCGAAGCTTTCTCTCCCGAGAGGAAGAAATTGGAAATTAGATTATATTGGTCAGAAGGTTAATTTTGTCTTTTGATCATTAATGAAAAAGATATTTGTGAAAATGTCTTTAGAGTTGTGGTAAAAGTGAAAAGTGGTACCAAACAAAGTGTAAATATGAAATTTTCCCATCCAATATACTAGTATGGTAGAAGTTCCTAACTAATCTGTATAACTTATATATTGTATATATACCTACTATATATTAAAATTGAATTGAAAACTAATCTTGCTAATACAAAATTATATTATTATTTTATTAGATATATAAAAAAAAATATGAAATAGAAAAAATAATTTTCATAAAAATATTTTGAAAGCAATATGTATGTATGAAATTTTATAGGGAAAACTGCCAAAGAAAACCCCATCTTCCAAATCTAAGCCAATAAAAACTCCAACTCATTAATGAGCTATTTAAATTTCATATTGTTTAACTTTTTCGATTTAAATCACAAACTTTATTTGACCGAGCCAATTTAAACACCTCAAAAGTCAACAGTTAAAAACATGTTAACATCGTTATCTACTAAAACTATGTCGTTTTGCCTAACATAAACTTCCCTCAATGGCATGATCGATGGGTGGAGCTCTGTTAACCATCAATGGCATGATCATTAGAAACTCTTCAATATCTTTCTCTCTTCTCTGTAGTTCTTGTTATCCTTATTATTTTTTTAGTATGTAATGAAATGATAAACTTGAAGATAAACGATTCCCTTTGTTTCACTATTCGAATCATAGCTAAACTTGAGCTATATAAATACATTAAGTATATAAAGATTCTTCTCCTCTGCCTAAAAACTGAAATATAGAAGGGATACAATATTCCTACCAAGTAAATACTTCCAAATAGCTCGTAGACTTGATGGACTATATGTATAAGTGGTCGACACTAGCAGCTCGTCTACTAGAAATGATAATTAAATAAAAACCATTGGATTACTGATATCCGCAAGACTTGTAAAGAGGCATCGACCCTGTTACTCTCTGCGTCTTGATCTTCTTGATTTCCCCATAATTTTTGTCACACTTTCAAAATAATAGAGCTTACCATTAGTTACATAGCTTGCATCTAATACGTTGTCTTTTTTAGTCCTGATGATGTTGACCTCTCTACTCTTGCCGCTTTCAACAAGAAATTCTAAACCCTAATCCAGTTTACGCGTGTGTCGATCACAAGCTTTGAACTCCTGTTACATTATTTTCGTCTTAACCACAAGCCGAGAGAAGCCAACAGCACAACCTATATAACCAAACAATGAAACTACATCTTTCAAGCTTTTGGACGCACGACTCGATGGTTGTTTATTACCTGTCGGAGAGTTTGGAGTTTGGACTTAGAATCACTTGTGTCGACGCCAAATTCATCTTCACTAAATAAAGCATCGACGCATAAGCCAATTCAAGTAATATCTTTGATTTTAGTTTCCAGGAAAATTACATATCGCCGACATTATTGTAGTTTTTGATTTTGATTTGGGAATTTAGGAGAATAAGGTGTGGCAATTGGGGATTTGAGAAGATTTTTTTTTTGTCATCATTTGAGAAGAGTTTATGTTAGAAAAAAATGATATAATTTCAGGAGGTAACGGTGTTAACATGTTTTTAACTGTTGACTTTTGAGGTGTTTAAATTAGCACGGTCAAATAAAGTTTGTGATTTAAATGAGAAAGGTTAAACAAATTGAGATTTAAATAGTTCACTAATAAGTTGGAGCTTTTATTGGCTTATATTTGAAAGTTGAGGTTTTTATTGGCAGTTTTCCCGAAATTTATTTGATCTATTATATATTTAAATCGTTGAGATATGCTTGAAGGTGTTGCAGAGTTCGTTTGGAGAATATTTCAATTCATCGTATTATATAGTATACGTAAGTGTAGATAAAGACTGTTTCTTCTATTTTTAATTTAAAGATAAGACTCAGCAACAAACCAATCCAACACCATGGTGAATGGACTTTGGACAACGACACCGACTTCTGTGAGTGCATGCTTAAACTTGTTTTTTTTGCTAAATTGTTAATATCATATAAATGAAGAAAAGATTTTACATGAGCAAGATCTTAATGTTTGACTCATCTTGGCAAAAAAAGATTAAAAACAAGATGGATCAACAACATCCAAACCGAGGATAGCATAAGCGTGGAATCTAACGTATCCACAAAATCATTAGTCGACTAAAATTCTTCATGGTTCTTCTAGATGAGATGATGTTCTTCATCTCCCTATCCATGACTTTGAAGACAGTGGAAGGAGGCAGAGGAGTATTGTTGTGAATCAGGTTGTTCCTCTGCTTCCATATGTGATAGACCAACGCTTGAGAGGCGAGCTTTCTAAGTAGTCTCAACCTCTTGTTGGACGCCGATCGGATCCAGGACAGTAGTTCCGTCCAGTCCAGTAACCTCTGTGAGGGCGGGTTGCACCGAGTAAAAACCTGCGACCAGACCTCTCTGCTGTACTGACAAGAAAGAAAGAGGTGGTCCCGAGTTTCGGGTGAAGAGTTGCAGAGGGGACACATCACAGGTACCGCCATTCCCCACGAGACTAGTCTTGATCGAGTAGGTAGTCGATCGTAATTGGTTACCCACATAGTGAACGCATGCTTCGGTAGAGCCCCCTTGAACCAGACCACGTCGTGCCATGGCTGGATTGGTTGTTTTGGTCGCATCACCTCCCAAGTAGCTTTAGAATTGAACACACACAAAGGAAAATCAGTAGCTCTCCACTCAAACACATCATCAATATCATGAGGTAAAGGTAAATCAATGGTAGTTAAGAAAGAGTGGAGATCAACTTCCTTTTGGGATCGCGGGTGTGGGAGGGACCAAGAATCGACGTTGATGATGTCTGCCACCACAGCCTCTTTCCTAACACGCAGCGCCCGAGGGCCTCCTAGTCCAATGTGATTAATCAACTGACCAAACGGTGTCCATACATCAAACCAGAAACTTGTGGTTCTTCCATTCCCCAATGACATTTTTGCGAATTGCAGAGCCAGAGGCCTTAACTTAAGTAATCTCTTCCACGCCCATGAATCCGTCTGGGATGGTTCGATAGACCAGAAAGATGCGCTGTGGAGGTGAATACTTCTGTGCCAATCAGACCAGAGAGAGGGGGAGGCAGATAGGAGGAGCCAAATGAATTTAAGACCCAAGACTTGATTCCACACATAGATGCTTCTTATACCCAACCCGCCTTCATTCTTTGGGAGACAGATAGTTGACCAAGCTACCTTAGCTATAGTTTTCTTCTCTATGTTACCGGACCAGAGAAACCGAGCACAGAGGGAGTCTATCGTTGAGATACAACCCTTAGGAAGCATGAAAGCGGAGACCCAAAAATTTAATGAGCCAAAGATAACCGTCCTTAGAAGTTGTAAGCGGCCCGCGAAAGAGAGGAGCTTGACTGACCAAGCTTGGAAACTCCTGGTGATTTTGTTTATAAGTGGAGCATATTCTGAAATCTTCAACTTCCTACTCATCAGCGGAAGACCAAGATATCTGATGGGGAGGGTACCATTAGGGAATCCATAGCTTGATATGGCTGAGGATTCACTATGGTTCAGACCCGCCGTGAAGAGCTCCGTTTTAGTGGAGTTCATCTGAAGCCCAGACCAGGTTGCAAAATCATCAAGAGTCTCTGAAATTCCATGCAAACTATTACTTGAGCCATCAAAAAAGATCATTACGTCATCTGCGAACATCAAGTGAGAGATCTTTAAAGGCTCTGTTCTCGGGTGATAACCGATGTAACCATTATCAAACCTCGCTAGCAGTAATCTCGATAGGCACTCCATTGCTAGCACAAAGAGATAAGGAGACAAGGGATCCCCTTGTCTTATGCCCCTCGTGCTTTTAAAGTATCCTCCGGTGGAGCCGTTGATCGAGATAGAGAAGGATGCAGTAGTGAGACATTGTGAAATTAGGTTGATGTACTCTTCTGGAATCGCCAATGCTCTAAGAGAAGCCAGGATAAAGTCCCACCTGACACTATCAAAAGCTTTGCGCAGGTCGACCTTGAGCATGCCTCTAGCAGATATGTTTTGAGTGTTGTAACCGTTCACCAAGTCTGTCGCAAGCAATACGTTCTCAGCTAGCAGCCTACCCGGAAGGAAAGCTGATTGAGACTTAGATATCATCAGTGGGAGGATCTCTTTCAGCCGTGAAGCCAGGAGCTTTGCAATCACTTTGTAGACAGTATTAAGGCATGATATGGGTCGGAACTGAGAAGGATGATCTGCATTCGGAACCTTAGGAATCAGGACGAGGTTCGCCGCATTCCATTGTTTAAGAAGTGAGCCTGATTTGAAGAATTCTTGAATGGCCTCAGTGATTTCAGTACCAACTACAGACCAGGAGGCAATGAAAAATTCAGTAGAATAACCATCAGGGCCTCCCGTTTTGTTCCTAGGCAGGGAGAAGAAAGCTTCTCTAATCTCCACAGCTGAGAAGGGTTTTACGAAGTTTGCTGCTTGCTGGTCAGAGCATTTGAAGCCATAAAGAATATCCAGATCAGATTGCACAAACATCTGCGGAGAGGGGTCGCCTCCCATGAGATCAGAGAAGTACTCGATGCAAGTGTTCTTTATTTCCGTTTGGGATTCAATTCGATTGCCATTTGTATCCACAAGAAAATGAATATGATTAATGGCTTGCCTTGAAGCTGCATATCTATGAAAGAGGCGAGAACTACCATCTCCATAAGCTAACCAATTAATCCTTGATCGCTGAAAGAAGAAAGAAGTTTCTGCAGTGGATAGATCTTCCCATTCTTGCATAGCTTGAAGTTCAAGAGCAACGTTGATCGTCGAGGGATTGGTTAGTACTCTGTTCTGCGCGTCGGTTAGCTTATCAAGTGCTTGAGTCGTCCTTTGCTCAATACCAGAGTAATTATTTCTACTGAAATCCTTGATAAATTTCTTTAGCAGCTTCAGTTTACGAGAGACCCGGAACATCGCCGAACCTGTCACATTAAAAGAAAACCAGCAGTTGCAAATCATAGCAATAAATTCAGGATGGGAGATAATGAAGTTATAGAACCTGAATGGTTTTTTCTCTCTAGCAGTTTGAGGGTCCAGAGTGATAGAGATGACTGCATGATCAGAGAATTCCGGGCTTCCAAAAAGAGCAACCGACGATGGAAACTGATAGTACCACTCGTCATTCACAAGAGCTCGATCCAGCTTCTTAGCAATAGGGTTTAGCTTATTTTTGTTCCACCAAGAAAAGGTATTTCCTCTGAAGTTCAGATCATCGACATTAGCTGAGAGAAGACAGTTATTAAACTCACGAATCCTCTTGTCCATGTTCATAGAGGGAGGGTTTGAGTGCTCATTTGGGTCTCTGATCTGGTTAAAATCACCAATAATAAGCCAGGGAGCAGAGACCAGCTGTTGCGAGGCAGCCATAACTTCAATTTCAGACCACAGACTTCGCCGGTCTTCCACAGCATTAGAAGCGTAAATAGCGGAGATAACAATCTTAGACTGAATAGAAGGCCAACTCACTTCCACTGTAACCATTTGCAGTGACTTAGAGATGATTGTAACCAAAAGTGATGGATGCCAAACGATCCAAATTTTGCCGAGAGGGGAAAAGCCATAGTTGTCATCCGAAGCCCAACCAGGAAAAAGATCCGAGATAAACTTATTTTTCTTAGGAAGCTTCACGGGAGTTTCAAGTAACGCACCAAAAAAGGGGGAATGCTTCCTATGCCATTTACGTAGTCCGTTGCGGTGACTTAGTTTATTTAAACCGCGGAGGTTCCAACAAAAAATATCAGTCGACATAAAATTAGTTGATTTTGGGGCCCCTGCCCCGGTTTCCTTTTAGACCAGAGAATTTCTTCTTGCTTCCAACCAGTTCAAAGTCTGGCTCATGCTTACTAAACTCCCCTTCTTCAAGTTCCGAGTCAGAAGACTCCACGTCAGAGGAGTCAGGTTGAAGTTCAGAATGGGAGGATCTCGATGTTCCAGATGGGCTTCTAGGGAGGGATCGACGGGAAGCTGAAGCACTAGTTTCTCCCCTCCTTGTGTCTTTAGCACAACCCAACTTGGAATGTTGAGATATTTCCACGATACTGGATCCAGCAGCAGCCACTGACTGAGCAGGGTGGAGTGAAGGTGGATCAGAGAGGTGCGGGGGCTCTTGGTTGGCAGGAAGCTTCGAATTATCAACCGGAACCCATTGCTGCTTAGGTCGCGATCTGCTGCGTCTTGTTTTCCTTCCCCTTGAGTCCTTCGCTGGACCTTTAGGACACTTAGCTGCTACATGATCAGTGGATCGACAGACGTGGCATGGCTTTGGAGCAGAGGGGCAGCGTCTTGTGGAATGACCAATTTCTTTACATAAGTCGCAGACCGGAGGCATCCACGGGCTAGAGACCAGGACTCTACAAATAACACCTGAATCAAATTGGACATTAACAGCTTCAGGGAGCGGCTTCCTCGGATCAATGATGGTGAACACTTTCGCCACTTCGAGGTTTGTCTTGTTAGCAGTAGCCGGATGGAGAAACTTGGGATGACCAACCAGCCCTGCTATCCGCTCAAGAGCATCTTCGTTAAAGAATTGAAGAGGGACATTGCGGAGCTCCAACCAAATAGGGGCTGAGGTGAGTTCTGGCTTGGTAGGAACGACACCTGGTTCCCATTTGTCCACGAACATCGTCTGACCTTCTATTTGCCACAACTTCTGTTTAAGAACCCTGTTACGCGTAGCCGCGTTTGGGATTCTGAATAGAAAGGAGAAAGCTTCCATTTTTGACACCGCAATGTCTCTGTACTGCTTGCTCCAAATACCATTGACAATGTTGTGTAGAGTACCTTGAGAAGGTGGGTCAGAGTAGAATTGCCCCAGCACAAAAGGCTCCCAGGATTTGCGGTTCTTCTCAATAACAGAGTTTGGTATCTTTATACACGCTTCACCAGATGGGAGCGTAAAAGCTTCTCCTTTCTTTGATAGCTGTCTGACACCTTTAGCTCGATCACACCATGTATCCTTGGCAGCAGCCTGGTCACTGGGCGACTCGGAGCTAGGAGCTCCCTCCTCCGGCACGTTGGTGGAAGCACTCAGGGTAGTGTTGATGCCCTTCCCACCATTGCTCTTGGTGGAAGTTTCGTTATCAGTAGCTTCCAGCGAGCTCAAAGGTTGAACCTTGGCTACAGCGTTAGCTAATTGGTGAGAGGAAGCGGCCACCGGTGAAGGCAGGGCGACCTCAGGGTCGACTGGAACAGAGGCTGAGGAGCTCGGGGGCGGCGCTTCCAAGCTCAACTCGTCTTTGCTACTTTCAATTTCCGCTCTTGTAGAAGATGGATCTGTCTGCGGCGAAACGATCACTGTCTCCTTAGAGGCGTTATCGGAGGGGTTAGGACTCAGATCTGCGGCGGCTCGAGTTGGTTGAGCAACCTCTTCAGCCGATGAGGCGAAAAGGGCATCGGAAACTTCATCGAGGGTCGGAGAGGGGAGAGCATCCTCCACTGATTTGGGTGGGATAGACGGAGGGGGCGGAGTTGAATTGGGCGGCGATGGCGGAGTCGAGGGATTGGGGGGTTTCGGCGGCGGAGTTTTCTTCGCTTTCTTCTTCGCCATCTCACGAGGAGGAGACGGAGAGGAAAGCTCGGCGAGAACCCGACGTCTAATTAGACGCCGGTGGGAAGCAGAGAGGTGAGGCACGGTGGTCACAGTCTTCACGGGAATCGCCTTCGCGATGAGAGAGAAATAGAGCCGTTTTCTCCGAGATCATCATAAGTATCATAATTAATTAGCCATTATAAAAAAAATGCTGATAATATAAAGTATGAAGACAGTCTTGGACGAAAAGGAACACTCGAACAACAATTTAAACATATCAAAGAAATCTAAATTATCGACCGTATATAAATATAATAGGCTCATGATACATAAAATATAATTTTATCATAAACAAATAGCTCTACTGAAATTAAAAAAAAAAACTATATATATATATATATATATATCAAGTGATCAAAATAATTGCCTCAGACCCCTAAATCAAAGCTATGGACTGTATATAAATGTTTTTTTTTTCCATTTCTAGTCAATTTAATTTCATGAGTAAAAATTCAAACTACACAAGGGTTGATTACCAACCCCTATATTCAACAAAATCGAACGTGTCCTTCATTGCAACATGCTGACTTGAATGTTGATATTTGAACGTATTAAATGGAAGAAATGATGCACTGAAAACAAATATACAGTCATTTAAAATGATCAAGTTCTTTTCTAATTATATATTCTTGATAGCAACTTACTGGTTAACTAATATACACAATAGTTTATTTATCACGAATTCCACAAATAGTTTAAACAGTCTATTGCATTCTTATTAATATATATATATACACATGGTCTTGATATAATTTCGTAAAACTAACTTAAATAATAAAGTGCCAAATATGGTATATACCATTAGCCAGTAATGGCACAAGCGCGTGTAGTGTTTGGATGCGTTTTGATTTTGTAAAGTCAAAAATAGTACTATATATAATGCTGTGGTGTCCCATTTATATTTGACTTTTTGGTTCGGCCAATTAATAAATATTATTCCGTATGTATGGACGTACACTGTAAACAAATAGTTTGTTTTTTTTTCTTGGCTTACGCATTTTCATGATTTGATGCGAAATGATAATAAGATTTAGAGTAGCTGGTCATTTGAATTTGAGGTCCATTATATGATATCCAACGAGAGACTTTAAAAGTGGAAACTTTCTTTCTTTCTTTTTCTGAAAGTAGAAATTTTATTCTTTCCAAACTTAGGAAAAAAGAGCATTTAGTTCCTCATCTATTTCAAATCAGCAATTTAATTCCCAAACTATTGCTTGTGCGATTTGATGCCCCAAGTATTAGTTGATTTGATTAATTAAGGATTCAGAAAGTCAGTAGATAAGTTATTAACGTTTGTCGTTAGTGTTAATTCATTCATTTACGACATAAAACTAAATCACAATTTTAGAACTCTAATTTCGAAAGAGGCAATTCCGGTGAAGACATAGACGATTTCCGGTAAAATAATGGTGAAAACATTCACTGGAAGGGGAGAGGGATGGAGGAATAAGTTTCCAATTCGCAGGAGAGCTTCAAATCCCATAGTTCCAGATGTTTCCAATGTTGCTCAAGTTCCTCAGTTTAGGAACTAACAACAAACGGTAATAACTTAACTGCTGACTTTTTGAGTCCTTAATTAACCAAGTCAACTAATACTTGAAGCATTAAATCGCGTAAGTAATAATTTGAGAATTAAATTGTCGATTTGAAATAGATGAGGAATTAGATGCCCCTTTTCCTTCAAACCTATCTATTTTGACCACGCATCCAAATTTTACCTTTTTTACTATGTTTTAGTTCCAACTAAATATCTTTTATTTTCTACTCTCTAATTCGATCACGAACCCGTTTTGTATGGTCATCAATTATTTTTCTGAAATATTAATTTTGTCAAAACTTATTTGGTTATAACTAGTTTTAAGCTATATATGTATTTTAGTTTATCATCTAAAATATTACAAGTTTACAGCTGTCTTAGATTTCTTTTAATATTTTCCAGTGGATAATTCTATAATTTCTGCAAAAATATACGATAACCCCTTAAATTATGTTATGATTCATAGTTTCTTTTTGCATTATATTATATTTTTGTTGTAGATTACCTAAATTACCTACTAAAATTATTAAATCAAACTCTCTGAAAATTTGATATAAAATTATAGTTAATTCTTTGGACGTGAGCAAAAAAAATATTTCATGAATCACATATTTTGTTACTGCAAATAACTTTTAAAATACAAAATATACAGAGACTGAAGTGAGAATTGATATGACATGTGTCATCACTACATTAATTTTGAAAAAATAGTGACATGACACACTAAGATTTCAAATGTTTTAATCCTCACGGCACCGCATCACAGTTAACACTAACAAAAATCTCTACATATATCCTATATATATGTTTTGTAACTGTCACCGCAATTGAACTGCTTATTCTTCACCGCTCAATCCAATGTTACCATTTGAAACCTAACATTGATGACATGGCTTGAAGCAAAATATGATATAGACATTTACATTTAGTGTTGATTTAATATTTTTAAAAGTTTTTTAAAATAAGGTAATCACTTAAAGACCACCGATAATATAAAAATAAATAATATAATAATAAAAATCCCCAATACAATAATAATTCATTATTTTCATAATTATTTAATTATATTTTTATTATTATATCATTTTTATTACTAGAAAGATCTTCAAAATTTTATGCATTTTTAAAAGAAATTCTAATCTCAGTACCATTTGTCTATTTTAATATCTACAAATTTTAGATATATTATTTAGTTTTACGTTTTGATAATTGTATACCTAACAAAACTTTCTCTTAATTTTTTAAAGATATTTTCAAAATTATAATTTTAAATATATTCATAAAGAAATTTTACATATAATTAAATTACAATTCATAATTGTACGTAGATGATAAAATCTAAAAAATAATAAAATATAAATAATATAGTTTAATTTTTTTTTCTGGACATGGTGCAGGAAAAAATCCAGTGCATGATGAGATTAAAAACATTATTAGGCAATTTTTAAAAAAAATATAGTTTTTAACTAAAATTACTATATGAATTGTTAAACTTACATTAATAAACATGCATTATAAATTGTGAAAAGTGTTTTATTTTTATTTCAATACATGTGGTTGACAGAAATTGTATCAATTTATATACATCATTATAAAATCTGCAAATAAGTATTATGCAACACTACGTAGAATATTAGTGTGGAAAATGGGATGAAGCAAAACCATGTTTTAAATTTTCTATATTCAGTTAGTTAATCGAGAACATAGTATTTACATGGTTCCATCCATTCTTTGACTACTACAGTGAACTATTTTTCAATTTTGACCTTTACAGTCATCCACACTAGGATTCAGGGGCGTGGCTCTTGATAGAGAAATTGGCTATCTTGATCGCAAGATTCAACTTTAACTTGCAAATCGTAATGTTTCCTTGCCTTGGAAGCATTGACTCTGGGATAACTATTATGTAAAATATTTTTTTCGTTTCTAATGATATTAACGTTTTTAGCAAAAAAAAAATTGGAGGTCATTTTGAATTGAGCAATGAACTGCTTTAGCAAAAAAAAAATAGAGCAATGAACTGTACAAAAAATAGAGCAATGAACTGTACAGAGTTGTATCAATTCATACGTAAAAGCTTAGAGTGAGAAAATGGAACGAAACGAATTTTCAAACATGTGTTATAAAGTCATACATAAAAGCTTGATAATGGATTTAAATATTTATACCGATGATCCTATATAGTTCTAGCTTTAGTTCCTTGTTTAAGCGAAAAAGAAATAACGCAGGATAAAATATTAACTCATATCGGTTGTAAGCTTGTTTTAAAATAGGGTTTAAATCTCCATGGCCACTTCTCCAGCTTCTACTCACGAAACCATTCCGATCTCCAGCACAACCCACATCCTCAACATCAACATGACTAATGTCACGAAGCTTACGGTATCCAACTTCCTCATGTGGAGCCGACAAGTCCTTGCCTTGCTCGACAGGTATGATCTCGCCAGCCACATCGATGGCTCTGGTGTGATACCGTCCCAAACCAACACCATCGATGGTGTTCAAGTCCCAAATCCGGCGTACACTCTTTGGAAACGCCAATATCGTCTCATTTACAGTGCACTACTTAGTGCTATCACTGTCTCAATCCAACCGATCCTCTCCACCACTGAAACCGCTGCGAACATCTGGGCTATTCTGACTGCGACTTATGCGAAACCGAGCCGTGGTCACCTCCAGCAGCTTCGACAGCAAATCAAAACCTGGACGAAAGACACAAAGACAATTGATGTTTACGTTACTACACGGTTTGATCAAGTAGCCTTACTTGGAAAACCGTTTGATCTTGAAGATCAGATCGAACACATACTTGATGGGTTATCCGAGGAGTATAAATCGGTTGTTGATCAGATTGAGGTTCGTGACTCTACACCGTCCATTGCTGAACTCCATGAGAAGCTTTTGAATTATGAAGTCAAGCTTCTGAGCAAGGCCGCTCCCGTTGCTCGGATCACCGCTAATGCCGCCGCGTACCGTTCTCCCGGAAGCAACAACAACAACCGCAACTATCAAGGATACCACAACCACAACAATGGTGATCAAGGAAACCACAACCACAACAATGGTGGTCGCCACAATCAATCGTGGCAGCAGAACAACACAGGCCACACTCGTTCCGAACAGCCTGGCCGTGGCTATCAAGGAAGGTGCCAGTTGTGTAGTGTTTATGGTCACAGTGAGCGCCGATGCCCACAGCTTCCATCTGGTAGTGCGTCTCATAACCCCAACGCACACAGCAATCCTCCACCACCTACTTCATGGCAGCCGAGGGCAAATATGGTGGCGGCACAATCATACAATCCCAACAGCTGGATCATGGACAGTGGCGCAACGCACCATCTCACCACTGATTTGAACAACTTGTCTCTCCATCAACCTTACACAGGAGGCGAGAAGGTCATGATCGCTGACGGCTCGTCTCTCCCCATCTCGCATACTGGTTACTCTTACCTCAAAACTCCATCTCATACCTATGCCTTGAATAATGTTTTATATGTCCCCAACTTACAGAAAAATCTTATCTCTGTTTATCGTTTGTGCAATGCTAATAATGTGTCCGTTGAATTCTTTCCTACACACTTTCAGGTGAAGGATCTGAGCACGGGAGACCGATTGCTTCAAAGCAAAACTAGAGACGAGTTGTATGAGTGGCCGGTTACGAACAAGAACATCATCTCCTTCTTTACCTCACCCTCAACAAAAACTTCATTTTCTTCTTGGCATTCCCGTTTGGGACATCCTTCTTCGTCTGGTTTGCAAACTCTTGTGTCCAAGTTTTCATTATCTTTGTCTTCTTCAGAAAAACAAAATCCATGTTCTCATTGTTTTATTAATAAAAATCATAAACTTCCATTCTATACAAACTCTATCACCTCAACTCACCATCTTCAATTCATCTATACCGACGTTTGGTCATCTCCCATTACCTCGATTGATCACTTCAAGTACTACCTAGTGTTTCTTGATCATTACACGAGGTACAGATGGTGTTATCCGTTTAAACTGAAATCACAAGTCAAGGATACGTTTGTTGCTTTTCACGCCCGTGTGGAGAAACACTTTGCAAACAAGATCCGAAACTTATATTCAGATAATGGTGGAGAATTTGTGGCTCTGTGATCTTATCTGGCGTCTCATGGAATCTCTCATTTCACCTCACCTCCACATACGCCTGAACACAATGGAATTTCAGAAAGAAAACATCGCCATATTGTTGAGACGGGATTAACTCTGCTGCATCAATCGTCTCTTCCGACAACGTATTGGACGTATGGATTCGCAGCCGCGGTCTCTTATCAATTGTCTACCGTCGCAAGTCACCGATGCTCTCTCTCCATATGAAAAACTCTTTGCCAAACCACCTAATTACTTAAAGCTTCGAGTCTTTGGGTGCTTGTCCTTTTCCTGGCTTCGTCCATACACGAAGCACAAACTGGAGGATCGTTCTCTACCATGCATAATTTTTGGTTATTCACTCACACATAGTGCATACTACTGTCTCCACCGCCCTACTGGACGTATCTATACCTCCCGGCACGTTCAGTTTGTTGAGACTCAGTTTCCTCATGCTGACGTTCTTCCTTCATCACCGTCTGAAACTGATCCACCAACCTCACCACCAACCTTTTCTGCACCCACTCATGTTCCTGTCCAGCCGGCCTCACTCATACAGCCCTCGTCAACGCCTTCCCCGAGCTCTCCTCCTCACCTGCAACAGTTGTCGCCATCGTCTTCCTCGAACTCTGTCTCCACAGAGCGGAATGATGAGGCTTTAGCGGAACAGATTTCACCGGCTACATCATCAAGTACTTCTCAACGGTCTACGGAAGGTAACTCTCCTATCTCTAACTCTACTCCTGATCCCACTTCCCCGACTCCTCTAAATCCTATTTCACCAACTCTACAAAACCCAGCACCACAAAATGATCCTCAACCCTTCACAGTCTCCCATGTCCACCCGATGCAAACTAGAGCCAAAAATAAAATCACTGAACCCACTCAAAAGCTCACCCTCTTAGCTGATACCAAATCTCTTAAACCCATCATACCAACCACAGTAGCTCAGGCTATGCGAGATGAGTATTGGCGCCGGTCAATGACAGCTGAGTATAATGCTCAGATCGAAAACAAAACCTTTGAGCTTGTCCCTCCCGCACAGGATCAACATGTTATTGATACACGGTGGATTCATACTGTTAAATTTAATCCTAATGGCACTTTGAACAGGTACAAGTCGAGATGGATAGCAAGATGATACACACAAGAGTATGGCATTGATTATGCGGAGACATTCAGTCCAGTTGTTAAGTCACTAACAATACGCCTTGTCCTCCATCTTGTAGTTACACAGTCATGGCCAATCAAACAGTTGTACGTCAACAACGCCTTTCTTCAAGGCACACTCTCAGATGAAGTTTATGTTTCTCAACCCCTGGGTTTTGTGGATCCAGATCGTCCGGCTCACGTTTGTCATCTCTGGAAAGCCTTATATGGCCTCAAACAAGCTCCGCGGGCCTGGTATCAGGAACTAAAAAATTTCTCTGTCAGATGGTATGCACTAACTCCACTGCCGACACCTATGTTTTTATATATATTGAGGGCAAGAATATTCTCTACGTTCTTGTCTATGTGGACGATATAATTGTTACAGGTAGCAGTGCGCATCTCATCTCAGCTAGCATTCATGTTCTCTCTGCTCGGTTCTCGTTAAAACAGCCGACAGACTTGAACTATTTCTTGGGCATTGAAGTCACCCGCACCACAAGAGGCTTACATATGATGCAATGACGCTATATCATTGATCTTCTTGCGAATGTGAATATGCAGGAAACTAATCATGTTTCCACTCCACTCGCGATATTTCCTAAGCTCACCTTGCACTCGGGTTCTGTCCTCGCCTGTCCAAAAGAATATCGCATGGTGATCAGAAGTCTTTAATATCTAGCATTTACGAGGACAGATATTACTTACAGTGTTAACCGTCTATCTCAATTGATGCATCACCCCACATATGAGCACTGGAAAGCAGCAAAGCGTATTCTTCGTTATCTCTCGAGTACTCTCTCGCATGGCATCTATCTCCGACGACACTCACCTAATACGCTTCATGCCTATTCCGACGCGGACTGGGCTGGTGACACTGATGATTATGTCTCCACCAACGCATATATTGTCTACATGGGAACTACTCCTATTGCGTGGTCTTCTCGCAAACAGTCTGGGATCTCTCGCTCCTCTACTGAAGCAGAGTACAGATCAGTTGCTAACACGACGGCTGAGATGCGTTGGGTCTGCTCTCTTCTCTCTGAGTTGGGTGTCCGAATTCAACACACTCCCACAGTTTATTGTGATAAGGTCGGAGCAACGTATCTTAGCGCCAACCCGGTATTCCACTCAAAGATGAAACATCTAGCTCTTGATTTTCATTTCGGGCGGAATAATGTTCAATCTGGGGCACTTCGAGTGACGCATGTCTCTACCAAAGATCAGCTTTCTGATGATCTCACAAAGCCGTTGCCAAGAACAAGATTTCATGAGCTTATGTCCAAGATTGGAGTGATCAAACTCCCTCCATCTTGAAGGGGTGTGTAGAGTATATGTATAGTGAGGTTATATTAGTCAATATGTAATACCTAGAGTATCTATGTAATCTGTATAAATACCGTACTCTTGTCATATAATAATATTAAGCTTTTATCTCTATAGTTTTGACTCACGCTAAACAATGCAACTCTAGTTCGACTAACGGTGGAGCCTTTTTTACAGTTTTTATAATTTTTGATTTAATGAATGAGCGAAACGTCATTGAATAGGTCTATTTCCTTATGGTTTCTGATTTTCTGCAACTGTAAACACGACGGCTGAGTAGTTATGATGGTTTAACGAAGCAATTATTTTTGTTTTTCTTGTTCATCTTGCTTAAGATTCATATATCTACCATAGAAGATTTGACTTTTAGACAAAAATGTGTAAGAACTCAAGTTTTTTTTTGAATCTGAATTTTTCACCGTATAGCTTCGATTCGCCATGCTAGGTCACTGTCTTGTGTTTCTCGGCCGCCAAATCAGCTAGAAGTAGAGTTTTAGAACACATGTTATAAGCATTGGTTGATATATATATATATATATATATATATATATATATATATGGATTTTAATTTCGTGTGGACCAAAACTTTTTTGTGCCATAACATGTAAATAATCATATAATTAACGGGTATTTTTTAACATGTATTTTCTTGACGAGACTGGTAAAGCTTTGAGAACGTCAAGTCAGCTAGTATGGTTGTAATTAACTTGCTATTTAATCTTTCCAATTTTTTTTATATTTTACACTTTTATCTTAAACATCTTCTCTTTATTCCACATATACATATAATATTAATGTTTCATAATAATATATTTATAAAAAACTCAACACCTTATCCATTTATTTTTATTTCATATTTCACATTTTGATTTTGTAACTAAATAATAACAGTGAAAACATAAGCATTTTTTTAAAAAAAAAAATATATAAAATAAATTTAAAAATAGTTAGAGTTGAAATTTTATTAAATATTTAATAGAAAATATGACAAGAAATTGATTGAAAATGTTTAAGATTTATGATAAGATATTTGTTTTTGTATATGTACAAATCATATAAAATTAGTCTCTATTTATAGATCATCAAAATTATAAATTTTGATATAGTGTAATAAAATAAATAAATTAATTTGCTGTGGATCTATGACCAATAAAAAAGCAACATAAATTTTTATGGAGGGAATTAGTTGGTTTTGAAGATCGTTTATTAGATCCTTAGTATTCTTTGAAACATTTTGTACATAACCATTGTATCTCATGATGATAAATAGATTTAAATTTTCATCAAAAAAAAAACAAGCCCACTATAAGCATTCAACAGTTTAAACAAATATTCAACATGTCCATTGTAAGTAATCTTACAAATGCAGTGTTACTTTATTTCCAAGTTCTTCAATCTTCTATATAAAGGATACCTTTAGAAAACAAATTTTAAAAGAAAGATGCTAACCAAAAAAAAAAAGTTAATGAATAATTTATTTATACAACACTACATTTTTGACAACATTTATATAACACTACCTTACCGCATTTAAACTTAGGGAACACCTATTAAACCCAAGGCAACGAGTAAATCATCACAGAGAAAGTAGTTTTCAATGTACCAAATGCTATTTACGTAATCATTGCTTTTCTCCATTATTTTCAAAATCAGAAGGCTTCCGAACAGCTCGGAGCTGAACAGAGTTGTCAAAACAGTGGAAGAAGCCAAAGTGAGGGAACCTCTCATACCAAGTCTCTTGTTGCAC
The DNA here is from genome assembly GCA_026261945.1 of Hirschfeldia incana. NCBI lineage: Eukaryota > Viridiplantae > Streptophyta > Magnoliopsida > Brassicales > Brassicaceae > Hirschfeldia > Hirschfeldia incana. Next base: position 6,115,887 of record JABCMI010000013.1, on the reverse strand, counting down.
ATGTGTGTCCCAGTGTTCTCCGCTACTGCTTTTCCCGTATTTGTGTACCCAACCCGAACCGTTATGTCCTTCACCCCAACTCCTGTTCCACCGGTCACCGTGCTTCCCTTCCCACCAAGTCTCTCCTTGCTTCACTCCTTGAGCACTTGGGTTAAAGTTCTCGTCCCATTTGTCTCCCCATTTGTCCCAACCATCCCCTACCCACCTCTCCGCCCACTTGTCTGTGTACTTTGTGCTTCCTCCTTGCCCGTCATACTTCTCTCCCCACCTGATGTTTCAAAACCAATCAATACAAGATTTAGACACATTCAACATTTTGTGTTAAGTAGTTTGAGAATAGAGTACCTCTCATGCCAGACATGAGCGTGGCCTACATCAAGTGGTGTGTTACGGTCAAGGCTGCACCATTTGTGAGCCCATTTTTCTGATTTTCCAGTAGCATCGTAATGCTCAAACCACTTCTCTTGCCATTCATCACCTTGCCCACTCTTTCCCCACTTGTCTGCTGTTTTCTCCATATGCACAATACCATTCTCCTGTAATTGACAATTCAAAAATAAAATCTCCAAACTAATCTTACATTAGCTGCCATATAAGTAGAGCTGAATTTCACTGACCTGCATCATTGCCTCTCTCCAGAACTCACGCCACACGTTTCCAGCGGCATCACGCCCTGATTTCTCAGAACCAAGCTCCTTAAACCCAAAGTCATCAGAAGCCTCCCAATACTTGTCTTGCCACTCAACAACACCATCAGCAGTCACACCACGTATCATAGTCCACCTGCAAACCACACCGTCAGGCCGTTTCTCAACACCCGTCTGCTTCCACCACTTCAAACCCTCCTGGCTAACTCCAGAGGACGCAGAATCATCCAAACCATCAAGAACACGAGCCGCTTCTTCCGCATTTGCTGAAGATACTGCATCAAGGTCATGTTCAGAAGCTGATGTCTCGGAGGTGGGTTTTGTCTCTGTCACTTTTTTAATCTCGATCAAAGACTCGAAAGGAGGGATAACAAAGCTGTGTCTTTCGGTGGAGAGCATACTCTCGTAAGGTATGGAAAGAGAATCTGATGAAGGTTCTTTCTCCAATACAGGATTTGACAAGGTTGGAAACTCAGCAGGCTTGGCTTGCATCTCCATACTCGTACTGGAACTCATCTCACTATCTCCAGGAGGTGTCCAAGACCAAAAGTCAGGTCCTGGTGTCTCGGACCTAGAAGTTTCGGACCGAGGAACATATACAGTTCTGCTCCACATCCCTGGTTTTAAAATAATGATTGTAAGAACTCAAATATTTATCAAGTGAAGTGTCTCTGCTACAACACTAGACAACACATTAATCTCACCACATATAACAAGTAAGTGATAGTGTAATCATATATCATACTTTGGATTATACAAAAGATAGTGAAGATCAAGCAAAGAAATTACCTTTGGAATTAGCATTGTTCTGAGTCTCGCCACCACTCTTCTCCTCGTCTTGAAAACCATCTTTGTCGTTGCCTGAGTTGTTAGAGGCGAGAATCGCTTTCGCGGCGGAGATAGCTGCGGCGGCGCGATCCACGACTTGCATCCGCTGAATCCGATCCCTCTCCTCCACGGAAACTTCCAGGATCTTCTGGAATTCATCGCTCTTCTTGTTTAGGTCTCCTTCGACCTTATCGCCGCCATCGGAAGCTACGTTCTCGGCTATCTTCTCGAAGGCCTTCTCCTTCTTCTCCCGATCGACTGCGTTTTTCCACATATCGAGGTACGATTCGGGTCCGTCATTTGAAACCCTGAGCGTCCTCGATCCGGTTCGATTCCTCCGATTCGGGAATGGCGCCGTGAAAATCGAGGAGCGACGGCGTGTTCCGTCGTTAATGTGAGGGACGGTTAAGGCGGCGCGTAGGGAAACGCCAAGACGCGAAGCCATTTTTCGAAATTAGCGGGTGGTGATATGTTATGAGAGTAGTGAGAAGAAAGTGGAAAGCTTTATAAACACTCGCGAACTCTTTTTCGAAGTTCACTTGTTTTTTTATGGAAACGATTGGTTCTTCTTTCACGTGATTTGAGTGGTAAAGTTGTAATTTTTTACGTGTTTGGGAAGGGAAGTACTTCTCTGTGGCCGACCTCTTTTACTGTGTGTGCGTGTGGCCGACCTCAGCGGGGACACGTGGCAGTTACAGCAACCGTTGCATCGAAATATGGCTTCCTTTCTGTAAAAAAATGCAAAGAGGGTTGTGTGTTTTTGCTGTTTTATGTTTGACCCCAAATAATTTTCATTATATATTCCTCCACCTCTTCGCTCTTTTCGAATTTTACATTTTTACCCAATAAACATAAAAGGTTTGGGACCAAATAAATTGTTTTTTTTTCTAATAGTATTTCTGGTTAAATCTTCTGTTGTACTACAGTTCCAAGTTATGGCAATACCACCAACCTTCAGAAAACATTTTAGTTCTTGTTGCTGCTGACGACTCAACTTGAGGCCTCAGGCTCTTGCTAGCCTTCAATAAATTTTTGTTGGATAAAGTCGGGTCATGTGTGACTACAATCCCAAGACTATAGGAATGAATGTAACCAGTCCGAATAAAAATATACTGTTCATTGCTTTGATGACTTTATTTAGGTATTTTTTAAAAATGTATATAGAAGCATATTTCCCTTTTATTTACTTGCCTTTCCATTAGTTGTAAAAAGAGAACATTTGTTCCATTAAAATTCCTTACTTGGTAGATAGATCATTCCTGAATAACTGATTTATATCAAAAGTGAAACCCTTGAGTTGTGTATATCAGAACGCATAAGATCTCTTTTAAGTAACCTTTAACCAAAAATCGTTGTTAGATTGCTGTGCAAGGCTTCAAGGCAAGCTCTTTCTGTTTCCAAAGTTCGGTGCAAATCAAACAGCCTGCAAGAAGCAAAAAGAGAACAAAGCATTGAGCATTCTATAGAAAAGTGTCGATTAAAATAAATGTTTTAAAACCATCACAAATGCGTTCAAACCACCCAGACAAAATAACATCAATAATAAGAGTTATTCTTGGGTTCACTCCCTAGGGTGAACCTATAGGTTCACCAACCAATAGGATTTAGTTATTTCAAATTTGACATCTTTTAAAAAAGGAAACAAAATATTGCCAAATTTAATTACGTTTTAAAAATAAAAAAAAAGTAAAAATAAATAAAAATAATACTAATCGCAAAAAAATATATTCTTTTCAAAAAAAAATTAATACCACAAAAAAAATACTAAACTCTAAATGTTAAACCCTAAATCATTTAGTAAACCTTTGGATAAATTTTAAAAATTTTATTTTTTTAAAGAAAACTATTTATAACACATTCAACAAAAAACTATACCCTAAATACTAATCCTAAACCCTAAACCCTTGGGTAAACCCTAAACCCTTGGGTAAATCTGAAACATTTGGATAAATCTTAAACTTTAAAATTTAAAATTTATCCAAAATTCTAAGATTTAATGTTTGTTGGCAGCATTAAAATATATTTTGAAAATATTTTTTTAGATTAAAAAGTCTTTTTTTTGTGATTAGTATAAATTTTATTTAATTTTTGTTTTGAAAGTATTTTGTTTCTTTTTTATGTGATTAGTATAATTTTTATTTGATAATATTTTGTTTCCTTTTTTAATAGATATTGAATCTTAAATGAAACAATCCTATTGGTTGGTGAACCTAGAGGTTCACCCTAGGGGATGAACCCAAGAATAAGTCCAATAATAAATAATTTAGATGCATCTAGATATATTTTTTTTGGAACAAAACTTAGGTTCACCTCCTAGGGTGAACCTCTAAATTCACCCACCAATAAGATTTAGTTATTATAGATTTGATATCTTTCAAAAAAGGAAACTAAATAATAAACTCATTTAATGAATTAAAATTATGTTTTTAGATAAATAAAAAATAGTAGCAATTATAAATTTTTTTTTTAATATTAATAAATCCGTCGGCAATATTAAACCCTAAACCCTAAATTACAAACTCTAAACCCTAAATTCTAAATATTAAACCCTAAACCCTTAGAGAAAGTCTGAACCCTTGGGCAAATCATATTCTTTAAAATGTTAATCCTAACCCCTAAACTCTTTCTAAACCATAATACGAATCCCTAAATTCTAAACATGAAATTCTAAACCATAAACTCTTCGACAAATATTAAATTCTAAACCCTTAATCCTAAACCATAAATTATTTTCGAATTTAGGATTTAGGATTTGGTATTAGTGGTCATAATTTAGAGTTTATGATTTAGGATTTTGTTTATGATTTATGATTTGGTTTAAATTTAAAGGTTTAGGGTATATGATTTGTCCAAGGATTCAGGCTTTTCCTAAGGGTTTAGGGTTTAATATTTAGAATTTAGGGTTTAGAGTTTAGTATTTGCCGACGTATTTATCAATATTAATTTTATTACGATTGCAACTATTTTTTATTTATCTAAAAACATAATTTTATTTCATTAAATAAGTCTATTATTTAGTTTCCTTTTTTAAAAGATATCAAATCTAAAATAACTAAATCCTATTGGTGGGTGAATTTAGAGGTTCACCTTAGGGGTGAACCTAAGTTTTGTTTTTTTTTTTTTTGCTAATAACATCTGGATATTTTCAAGCCAATAGTATCAGTGTTGCAAATTTTAAAAGAATCTAACCTCTTCTATATTGCCATAACCATAACCATAACCACTTAAGTGCTCGAGACATATCATGTAAAGACGCATCTAGCTTAATGTTTATAAGCGTTACTCCACCACCGAGTTAAAAGGGGCCTTCTAAAATGATATATAAACTGAAAATGCAAAGAGGGTTGTTCATTTTTGCTATTTTTCGTTTGACTTCTTTAAATTCTTCCACAATCCACACTTTAGCCTCATCTCTTTGGGCCTCGGAGAACTCTTCAAGTAAGAGCTTTAAATGGGCTAACGTTGAAAGTTGCAGACCTTATAAAGGCAAAAGTGAAAGAGAAAGAAGACGTGGGGGGAATCACGTGGCAGTCAGAGTTTGGGTTGGGACTCCATCTATTTGGGTAAAGACTCGATTCAAGGTTTGTCATGTACTATTTGTATAAGAACTGAGAAACAGCGTACATGGTCAAACTTTGACCAGAACCAGTCACACATACCCTACAGTTTACTCCTTCCCCTACGCGCTTTTGGTACACGCGTGGTCAAACCAAAGTAGCCCATTGCTAAAGAAAAGCAAAGCGTTCAAATCAAAAGAATAACCAACAACAAAATAAAAAAAAACAGATTTGAAGAAAAATAATTTAGGCTATAATAATTCAATCGAGTGGTAAAGGTTTTACTTCATACGCAAAAAAATAAAAAACAAATAAGTTTGAATTGGTGAAACGTTATCACCATAAAGAATGGAAACGTGTTCAATATTTACACTTCATTGGGCCGCAAACAGGCCCATAAAGCATCGAATCGGCGCGTGAATATATGATATGAAATCTAACTTTTTTCAGATACACAAAAAGATAATCATATTAATATAGGGAGTAGTAGTATCTTATAATAAAAAAAAGAAAGATTATATTTTTATCTTTCCGTCGCCTTTCCTCTTTTTCAAAAATCTCAGAAACTTTTTATTGGTTAGCCTTTGGACCCTTTCGATCATCGGAAAAGCTCTTTTCGAAGTCGCCCAACTACTAGTAGTTGGAATTTATTTATTTATTTTAACCTTTTTTTTTCTCTCTTGAATTCCATCTACTCTTTCTTTCTCTGTGTTGTATCTCTTTGTGGAATTCTCGAGATCTGATTGTTTCTCAAGCTTTGCAATTTTAGGTCCAACCAGTAGTAGTAACAATGTTGGAATCTTTTCGTCTTTTTGAGTGAAAATTGTCGCAGCACATTTTAGAAAACTTGTCTTTCTTCTTCTCTGTCGTTTCTAAAGTTTTGGTTTTGGGGGTTGAATCGAGACGGTTGGTGGCTCCAGTTTTGATGGAAGTGGGTAGCTCGAATTCGTCGGGTCAGCTTTCCGGTCGGGCCGTTGACACAAGAGGCAAACACAGGATCCACGCCCAACTCAATAGGCTCCAACAAGAAGCTCGTTTCTTAGAGGTATATGTGTACATCTCTTCTCTTAAATAAAAAATAGATTGCTGTCAAAAAGAAAAAAAAAAATTATCTGATATTTATGGTATTGGATCAATCTTTGTGCTCTTTCCAGTGGTAGTTTAATAGAAAGTTTCAGACTTTTTAGTTGTTTTGGAAAGCAATATGAATAGTGTTGATCTGATTAAGGGTCTTTCTGTTGGGATTTTACGATAGGCATTTTGATTAGTTTTTTTTATGAGAGCATCAGCTTGTAGGCTTGGTTTTATCTTGATCATTTCGTGTTCTTGTAGCTGTTTGGTCAATACTGAAATCGTATACTTGTCTGTGACTCTCTCTTAACATGTTACAAGGTATGTAATACTTGTTCCATTTTTATTATATTCAGGAAGAACTAGAGATGCTTGAAAAGATGGATAATGCCTCAGCTTCTTGCAAAGAGTAAGAAAGAACTTCTGCATTGTGTAATATTCGGTTAAAGAACAATGCGGTACCATAACCTTTGACTCATTTTGTCGATTGGATGATGCAGGTTCCTGGACAGTGTTGACAGCAAACCTGATCCTCTTCTTCCCCAGTACTGTTTTGCCTCTTTCCTTCATTTTTTCTCATTTCCATAAGACTGTGGGATGATTTGTTCTGATGTGAAAGGTCTTGGTTACTACTTGCAGAACAATAGGGCCGGTGAATGCAACATGGGATCAATGGTTCGAACGCCCTAAAGAAGTAAAACGTTGTGGCTGCTTCATTCTTTAATCTGCATTTCCTCCCTACTCCTACGTTCTATTTTTTCTACAAGAGTTTGCGTTTTTCTTCTTACATTCCCCGGCAGTTAAATTGATGTAATTGGCAAAAAAAAAAAAAAAAAACATTCACTGGTGCAGATAAAATCTATTGATATCGATCAATGTCTTCTTGAATTTACAAAAAAAGAACCACTGTCGCAAAGGCTGAACAAAACAAGTACTGTTATCTTTCAGATTTGATTTTCTTGTAACAGCTCATACTCAATTCAAAGCATCTAAACAGGTGAAGCAGGCAGAAAACAGAATAGTACTCTCTCTCTGATACGGTTCGGTTCTGAGTGTTACCTTATTTAACTTGTTGCTGTACCTGTAACTTTCTGAGCTATTCAACAACCTAACAGCTTGCTTGAATATGCCAATTATGGTTCTTGATCCAAAAAGATAATTCAACAACATTATAATATATATTTTTTCACAAAACGCAAAAGGATTTCAGCATATTAACTTTTGCAAGAACTACAAAACCACAGGCCTCAAAATTTTGCCTTCTTTAATTAAAAAGAACCAAAACATTTCACCATCTTCTCAAAGTTTCAGGGATTTTCTAGTATCTGCATTTCCCGCTTGATCTATGAGAGCATCTCCAAAAACTCTATAACTTAAAATATAGAGTTTTTGCGTTTCAAAAAGAAATTTACCAAATTCCACTCTTTAAAACTTCAAATTTGAATTTATCTTCTTTTTCTATTTGCCCTTTGGTCCTTACAATTACTCAATATGTTATCATTGTTAAATATTTTTTTTATTTATCGCATTGATTCATAAAATTTATATATGTCATAAATATTTTACAGTTTTATAAATTTAGCTTGTAATCTACAAATTAAAATTAAAAAGAATAATTTCTTACGTCGAAATGCACTAGTTCATCGTATATGGAAGCATTACGGAATGACTTTATGGAATAATGTGATATTTTGCCTGTAGTTTAATATTTAATTATTTATTTTTATTTATAATTTTATATTCTCAGTGTAAGATTTTATTTATTAATATTGCTGTGATATTTTTATACATATATGCTAGTTCTTTATATTTTTTTATGAAATTATATTAACTATGGTAAATATAAGAAGAGTAATTGCATCTGTTGTGCATGATGTAAAGATTATTTAGGTATTTCGTAAAGGTCAATATGGAAACTGTTTACCCTTGCTGTATATCCCAAAATAACCCTATAGCTACCACATGCACACCTATATAGATGAGGTATCCTACTCTGTAGTCACTATTTGAAGGAATTGTAAAAGCACATAAATGTCACTCTCATCTTCGAGGAAGTGCACTTCACGCATCTGAAGTGTCCAGTGTCGGCAAGTAGAGGAATTTAATTCATCATAAATTGCCCCTCGTCATTATCGCCTACCTCCTTTCTCTCTCTTCTGATTATATATGTTTACAGAAAGAAGATAATAATATCATTGGAAACAATAAATAACAAAACAAACATCAATCATTGTACGATTGGAAGAAGAGGAAAGATGGTTTCTATCCGTCTAGTCGATCTGTCGATTCCCCTGAAGAACATTCCGTCGGATCTATACCGGAGATGATGTTTGCTGTGGGGGAAGAACCAGTTGGTGTGCGTGTGCTGACGTATCTTTCATCCGGAGCCATCAACCGCATCTACAACTCGTTGGATGATGAAGAAGTTGATATCATATGTGGCTCCGCTTTTGGGAAAATTCTTGAAATTGTGGAGAAACCGGTTTTCTCCAGGAGATTTGCTAGATACATACTATCTAGACAGATGAAAAAAAAACATGAAGCTTGGTTCCGATTTGCGGGCAAACCAATTCGTTTCTCACTCCGAGAATTTGCAATCGTTACAAGACTTCCATGTGAGGAAATTTCCTCTGAAATCGAAGATGAAGCTCAAAGCCACTATATCGGAAAACACTTACTGGCCGTCGTTGTTCGAAAAAATGGAAGTGGCGACGGTTGCATCCGTCATAAGGATGTTGAGGAAGCACACAGTTGAAGATAGGATTGTAAGAATCAAATACGCATACCTGGCAATTTTTTCTTTTGTGCTTCTCCCAACAAATGTGAAGATGAAGATATGTAGAAAACACGTTGAGGCTATTGAAGATCTAGACGATTTTTTCTCTTATCTGTGGGGAAGATTATCCTTCGACATGCTGATGACAAGTATTAAAGAGTGTGATGAGATAACTTTGTCGCAGAACAACATTGCTGTCAAAGGATTTGCACTGGCCTTACAACTGGTCATGGTTGAGGCGGTCCCTTGTCTTAATGAATTTATTTGGGAAACATGTTCGTCTTTTGAAGGCGATAGCGAAGAAGATGTTGAAGAAAAAAGTGGTAAACCAAGGAGAAAGACTCTTAGTCCTGCTCATGCAAGAAACATAGATAAACGAAGTGCTGTAAGTTATTCTCTTTAAATCTTCCTCCTAATTACTATTATGTATTCATATTTCTGGTTGTGTGTGTTGAGATGATGTTTTTTTAACATATTTTTGGTGGAAAATAGTGGAAAACTTATTATTGGACTATATTAACAAGACTATACTTTTAGGAATGTTATTTAAATGCTGTAAACAAAATAATAATGGAAACCGTTGGGATGCAGATTCTTGTTAGAAGCATCATTGATGAAGACCCCCTGAGACCAATAGACGAGTCGCAGTTGGTCTGGTCGGACGAAGAAGATGATGAGAAGGTTGAGTAGATGGTAATTCTTATAAACACCAACTTTCAGTTCAACAAATCTATGTTTGTTGGTGGAGTAACTAAGGCAGATATTGACCGGATGCGAGAGTCTGAAAATTTATCGTCAAAGTTGAAGAAACCGAAGATACAACCTGCTCTTAATATGTCTAACGATCCGGGTTACATTGCATCGCTTATGATATTAAGAGGGTTGATTCAGTGGAGAGGTCAATAGTTGGATTAGTTGAGGCTGTCCTTGCGAAATTTTAAGAAGAAATGCTAGAGTCAGTAAGATGTTTGGTTGGTCAGTAGACAAAAGACGATGAAGGTGGTCCCTCTCCGATACCTGAAAAGGTGAGACATACTGCGACTATGGATAATGGAAATATGCCGGGACCCAATGCAAGTCCGGTGATAGATGCAAATGCGCAAAGTATCCGTAACATTCTTGGTAATCTCAGTGCTTATTCTACTCCTCCAGCATCCCCGCGTTTAAGTCTGGTATTTAATAATTTTATTGTTTTAAAGCTGACTAGAAATTGGTTTAAGGACTTCTTGTGGATTGAATTTTGAGGGCGTTAGTTATTTTTTGTAATTTTATTGTAGGGGGAGAATCCGAGTCCCACAAAGACGAACGAAGTTTTATATCGTCCTCCAGGGGATAACGTTGATGAGAGTTTTGCACTCTCAGCTAACAGCCAGAATCATCGTAGGTCTTTAGACCTTAATCAGCCATTGGTATGAATACTCTTTAAATTAAGAAATATTATCATGTCGAAGGATAATCTTTAAACGATGTTCTGTATTTGAACACTGTCGATATTATGGTTTATCTCTACACGAGGTTGAAAACAAAATTCCTATACCCAACATCGAAATGCCTTCGTTCTCTCTAGGGCTAACTCAGGAAGAACAACTGGAAGTGGATGCTGGTAATAATCCAACGTTTTCTGTGGGAATTGTTCAAGAATCAAAGTGAATGCCAGAGTCAACTGTGCTGATCCACAACAGTCTCGGAAAAGCAAGAGACAAAAGTGTGTCCCCCAAAATCCTGGTTGATGATTATGAGTGCGGTCGTGATATTGTTTCACGTGTGAGGAAATCACAGAAGTTCATATTCGCATTTGATGAGATAACAGAGATTGATAGGAACTCTGCCAGGCTTGTGAAACAAGTAAAACGAGACGTGTGAGTTATCTGTCATATATTTCCGTTCTTACTAGATTAACTATTTTTGGAAATGGTTTCAGTTGTAGATATATTCTTATACCTACTTATGTCAGTTTGATAAAGGTAAACAGAGTAGCGTTAGTGGAAAAGATATCCTGCAAATTGCTGAGAGAAAGAGGCATCTAACCTCAAAGGTAAACATCCTTACACCTACTTTACATATAACATCATATTTATATGTTTGCGTTCTATAACAATTGCTTCCAAAATGTTGTACATATATGTATCTACAGGTTGTTGACATAGTAATTCGTTTGGTTGAATATAGTATCGAACAAAATTTTCATCTTGATATCTCTGAAAAAGATGTATATCTTGACAGTATATATATAGCTGCAATTGTTAGGACTTATCCAAGATTCTCTAAGAGTAGGAAAAAAGAGTCATTTGTTTTTCCCACCGGATTGGTTCAAGCTTTTGATGAGAAGAATGTCTCTAATGTCCACGGTACAAGGTATTACTTCCCAATAAATGTTTGCAGGAAACACTGTGTGGGTGTATGCGTGGATCCCTGGTCTCAGAAAATAACAGTTCTAGACTCCAATACTTCCATGTATTCTGATATGATGATGGAAAAACATCTGCACCCTCACTTGCTGATGGTACCGTATCTTCTTAGACTGGCCAGCCATGCCCTTGATGGGGATGAATCACAGCGTTTAGCATTTGAGCGACCCAAAGGTTTCCTTAATAATGCTTGTATAGTTTTAGAGTGTTAACAAGCCAAAGGACGAATATCTTTTAATTTATTTCCAACTCGACCTTCTTATTTATACTATATTCTCGGGAATAATACAATCCTGCCTCAAACCGGTTTAACAAAATATTTTACATTGCTTAGTTATATGTCTAGTAGCAGTCCACCTCGCTTTCCAAACACTTTCATCATCCGAGTTATGCCAAGTTGGTTTGACTTTATTTGCTTTTTATATAGGAACCTTGCATGTTGTTCGGTTATGTCCACTTCCCTTGCAACGGCTGCAAACATGCTTTTTTGGAGCTTTCATCTAAAAAAAATATGTTACCGATCTATTCATAATAAAGATTATTAAGCATAAATTGTAACATACCCTTATTTCTCCAGCTGATAAAATTTGGCTCTTCCAGGGTCTGCCTGGTGGACGTCTGGTTGCTGGTGGGAGGACATCGAAAGCATCTGTTTTGGTCTGTTGACATTGTTTGGTATTGGTTTTGCTAACCGGGAATATATCTTCCTTGTAAGCAGCTGCCATACATTCTACATTGTAAACTTGAGACACAAGCGTTTCGACCCTTATTTTTCCTTTTTTACATGAAGAGATAGCATGTGAACAAGGTATCATGAGGCATTGGAATACATTACAACTGCAACTTTTGTTTCTTAGGTTTACGTGGAATGATCCACCATCTTTGTCTTTCACCTCATATTCCACCCTATTGATCTTGCTTGCTATCATACCTCCGCTTTGCTCAAAATTTGCCTCTAATATCTCACGCACTCGGCGGCTGAAACGGTGATTGTCGTTCTCGGTTCTATTCCGCCTCTCTGAAAACCAATTCATTAGTTTTGATCTAATCAATTCAAGCAAAGGCAATATATGATACTCTCTTGCTTCTCGGTTCCAACTTTCAGCAATGTTGCTTGTCATGATGTTGTAACGATTCCCGGTAAAATGTACTCGTGCCCAGTTTTCAAACCCTATACCTATAAGGTTCATCATTTTGATTCCGTCGAACACCCCATAGAATTCAAGAAGACGATAGGCCCGAGCTGCTTTGCCGATAAGGTATGAGAGATGCTTGTTTTTGAAATAAGTTACGCTTCAAGTTTAATATGCATGCATAGTGACATGATTCTGGATACACCTTCAAAAAGAGATATCACAATTAAAATTAGTTTCCAAAGTATATAATTAATGTTCATGAAAAACCCGTTTAAATATCTAATATCTCTTTTTGTAAAGGTCAAAATCTGAATATAAATAATAATAAACATTTGTAGGAAAATATTAACGAACTAGGAGGAATATATAGTACAAATAGATAACCTTGGATATGGCATAGTAAATAGACGAGTGTCTATCCGAAACAAAGACAACACCTTCTTCGTTTGGGATGAATTGCAATAGCATTTTCAAGAACCACTCCCATGCTTTTTTTTCCCAAGTGTTGTTTTCTTAATACTGATGATGGCAACGCTAAACCTATTGTCGTTTTTGTTACATATCATCCATTTATTCTGGTATCCCTGATTTATTCAAATAAGAAACTATTGGGTATTTGTAAAGTTACCTTCCTCGTTCTGAACATTGTTGTTTTCGCCATTGTTTTTCTGGTTTTCACCATCCATGATGTCGATGGCATCATCGACAGTAAAGCGAGGAAATTTCTCCCTTTGTTGAGGAGTCGGTGCATAAACCAACTCAATTTCAAGAGCTACCCGGTAAACAATGAGGAGCTGAGGCTCGTTGAACATGATCTCCAACATGGTCTTACTACAGATAATTGGCTGCGCTCCGACAATATCTGCAACCACAACATTATTGGAACAAAAAATCTATTATAGTTTCAGTTAATAAGCATAACATTTATTTACGTAATATCAAATAATCTAACAAGTCTAGACGAACCTTGGATAGCTTGATGATGCTGTTCTTCCGTCACCCCTCTCCTAGGAAACTTCTCTCCCCAATTTTGAAAGGAGTGCGACAAAGAAACTGATATTTAGCAACTAGCTCAGGTCCACTAGTCACATACATCACTTTCTGGGTCATATACTCTGTCACGTTCAACATTGTCTCTACGTCTTTATCGGTGGCGACATTAATCGGTGGAGTCCTTGGTCCCTCCGGAATGAGCATCCAATCCGGGAGCTGATATGTCAATGCAACTGGAGTGAGAACACCAAGATCGAGCCTGATTCTAATCATCTCCACCAAACCTTCAAGAGGATCGTCGGGGTTGATTAAAACGGTCTCACGTTCGGTAGCAGGGTTCTCGTGAAACATCCAATCTCCCACTGGTGATTTCTCCCAAACGCCTTGAGCAATGATTACAAGCGTTCCAATCTGAAAAAAATAAAACTTTAGTTGATGAACTATATGAAATACGTTTTTATAGTCGACACATTTTTTATTTAAAAAGACAAACCAAAACCCTAGATGAGGACCGGAGACTTACCCTTAAAGCAGCTGTAGTGAAGACAAACCAGATGTTTAAAGAGTAAACATAAATGATAGTTTGCTTTCTTACCAAATCTGTGATGCTGGGAGTCTAATTTATAGCCGAAAGGGAATGCATACTTACACTTATACATGTATACATACCGTGGGATAAAGAGTTCATTTAATGCAAAGCCGGCTACCTACGAGTATGGGTCACTGTTCGTTATTAGCTCTGTCTGGAAGGGAAAATATCTCTGTCAGATTTCAATAATATTAAAATATTACAAAAAATCTAGAAGGCTTATCTTCTTTCTTTCTCTATCTGCAAAAGCGTATAATGTCTGGTTTGACTGGAATGTAACTTCCAATTACCTCTACACCGGTTTCGTTTGCCTCTTTTTGAAGCTTTGTTGTATGTTTGCGGACCACACAAGTATTTAAAAATATTTCTCCATAACAAGTGGTCCACAATTTTGTCACGTGTTTAGTACGAGAACCTTTCTTTAATATTTTAAAATAGTAAATATTATCTTCTTCATCATTTGCATCTTCTTCTTTTCCTTATCAGTAAACAACAATGGCTTTAAGTCAAAATACGTCGAGATCTATTAGTTCTATTCCACACATCAACGGTCCTCCGTGTCACTCTTCACAACCGACCGAGCTCGTGATATCATGGAGCGATGACAACCCTGGAAAGAGATATTACAAGTGTGAAGATCATGGTTTTGTAGTTTGGCACGACAAGGAGAGAGCGTGTCGTTGGCAGAAGAAGAGTCTTTTGGAGGCGAGGGACAAGATCTTAACTCAGTCTGAAGAAATCAAGGCTTTGTATGCCGCTCTCCCTCAAGCCAATGCCCAGATTGCTGCATTAGAGGTGGTTCGGTCCTCTGGTTCGATCAGTGAAAGTTTGAAGGCCATTAAAGATCGTGTTACAGGTCATATCAAACAGACACAGTTGCTGTTCCGTAATGCAGTTGTTTATTCCGGTTGCAGCTTTGCCTTGGCTACTGGTTTAGTTGTGTATTTCCTCAAAAAGTAGAGATTCTACGTATTGTGTTCTAACTCGTCTTGTTAGTGCTTCTCTTTTAAATAATAATCAAGTCAACCAGTTCAACTTGATTAATGCTTCAGTAATGTTGTAATGTTGCAGCTATGATCGTTTGTACTATAGTAAAGTTAATGATAATATATTGTTGGTTTTTTGGTACATTAAAATCATTAAAACTAAGAAGAACCGAGCGATTAAACCGGAATCAGTTCTCAATTGGTCATGAAATCATTTCCCTCTGTTTTGATAAAGCAGAGCAGACAATTATAAGGACAGAATCCCAAATCTATAAGATAATTTTATTATTTACTAGTGGTTGGCCCGCCCTACGGGCGGGTAATTTTACATTAAAACTATAACATGATTGATTTACACGTGTAAACCGAGAATATCAGAATGAATTTAAGATTTGAGGATTCAATTAGAACAAAAAAGCCCAATATGCATTATTACGTTTGGAAATACGATGGATGTATAAAATTAAGCTTAGGTTTTGGTATTCAGAAGAAGAAGAAATAAAGATTGTAAGAAGAATGTTCTCGTAGGTTGAGCCATTGATAAAGAATGAGAGATTCAGAAGAAGACGAAGTGGAGACTGTATGGATATTTTTTACGGAGGTCGAGCAACGGAAATTTTGATTACGGCAATGATTTATGTTTCCGACGTCTTCATCTCTTATGGTGGTCTTGAGCTGTCTAACCAGCCGTTCATTTTCTGGGCTTCTTCTAGGCCTGGATCACTGAGCCACATTTATATTAGTTTTGTTATGAACCTCATCTTACTTTACAATATTTATGTTAGTATAAAAACAACATGTAGTTACAATATTTATATTAGGCATAAATACAACATGTAATTTTTAAATTAAATAGACAGAAAAGCAACGTTAGATGTTAAATTTTAATAATAGATAGGTGTCGCAACCCCCTAGGTGGCAGAAGAAGAGAGAGAAGTATTTAGACATTTGTTGATTCTAATATTGAAGATTGTAGTATTAAAAAGTTGTATTTTATATTTTTTTCAATTATTTGAACATTATTCTTTTAAGATATATTTTTTATTCTTCTCATATTTTGATATTGAGCCCTCATAATCTGCATATTTCATTTATCTTTCCGATATGATGTGCTTCTCACCATCATTGGAAAAGACTCACCTTCATGTTCTTCTTCTTCATCACGTTGTTTCTGTAAGATTATCTGGAATTTGATATATAAATCAGATTTATAAGTTACCAATTGTGTCATTGTTTTTCATGGTGTTATAGGCTATTCCAGTCAGTATTAACTGTGTGTTTGTTCTATCTCAGATTTTCTGGTATTTGTTATATATTAGATTTATTAGTTTCATGTTGTGTCGTTGTTTTTCACAGTGTATAGGTTGTTCCGGTCAATATTGGATGTTTTTTTTTCTTATTAAGATTTTTGTTGATGTTAGGAAGTGCATCTATTTGGGTTGGGTCAGAGTTTAGTCGTCTTTAATATTGTCTTCTTCTTCGTTAGCTTACCGTCGATAATCCCTACTCGGTTTGGTTTTCAAAATCTGGTTTTTGATCATTTATGTCTTCTATGCTCTCTTTCATAGTTTGAGGATAGCTCCACGGTTTACTGATTTCGTTTCGTATACCCTTTCATGTATGTTCTATCATCTTGTTACAGTTTTCATCACTGCTCATGTCTTTAGTGACCCTCTATTTTGCTAAATTTGTGACTCCACGTTTAGATAGTGTTTTTTTCGTGTATGCTCAAGTTTGGGCTCTGGTTTTTTTGTGGTTAACTTTCATTCTCCCTTCTTCAGGTATATGTATTTTTCCCATGTTTTTCTCAGTATAAGTGTATGAAGTTAGTTTCTTGGAATTTCGATCTTTTCTATGTAGAGTTTTGTGGTTTCTTGCTGGTGGATGTGCTTTTGGTGTCCTGAGTATTTGTCTTTTTGGTTGGTGGCGATTTTTTACTTTTGTTGAATATTCTTACTCTAACACGCTTTCTTTGTTTTTTGTGTTAGTTTTTTATCACGTTTCTTTGTATTCGAGAAATGTTTTATCTCAGAGTTTCTCTTTCTACTTTTTTTGACATCTCCTTATTATGACCAAAATATTCTATGATAAAGTGAGATAAGTTAGTTTCTGATCTTGTTTCAGTGTTAAGCCTTTACTTAGTTAGTGTGTCTTTGACATTTTGCATTTTCTACAATTGTAGAGATTTCATATTTCGATTACGAATCGTGCTATTTTTATTAATTTGGTCAATATTAAAATAAATATATTATTTTAAATGAAATAATAGAAAATACAAAAAATAATAATATAGTGAAAGTTTATGTTTTTTTAGCCTCCGGTTTGGTGTTAGGTGTTAGGTTTTCCCTTCTGCTATGTTTTATGTCGATTTTATGTCTTCGGTTTGGTTCTCTGAACCAGACGAACATAGATCATAATTTAACATAGATCATAATTTAGTTTTTTGCTGTATAACTATGTTAATTTTAGCTGTGAATAAATTAAAAATTAAAACTATATTTATAATATTTTAATTATCTTTATTCATATTATATTTTTAATCAATAAAATGGATTACCAAACTTTAAAAAATGATAGTTAGTGTGAAAAATATTTGATAGTGCACAATTATAAATGGTTGAACAAAATTATAATAATCTAAAAAAGAATGATTTAAATGAAAAAAGATAGAAAAATGGGACACATGTCATCAAATCCCCTTTCCACATGTCTTAAGAAGAGAGAAAAGTCTACTTTATATATATAGATAACCAATATTAACCACGATTTTGTAAACTGTACATTTTTCATATGTTGATTCTAACAAATATATACTAAGTCGAAGAGACAACGAAAATTGAATAATACAATATGAAGTCTGTGTATTGTCGGTTTCTAATTTTCTTGGTTTCTCTTCTATATCGTTTATTTGACAACGTTTTAGTATCTAATATTACTCCCTCTGTTTTTAATTGCAGGTAGTTTTAGCAAAAATAGTTTGTTTTACATTATAAGTAGTTTACATACTTCAATGTAACTTTTCATTTATTGGATATTGTATGACCAATGAAATAATGCTAGGTTTTTAATAATTGGTTGAATTGATTGATTAAATGATTTTGTTTTACAAAAATAACAACTCATAAATATTTGTTCTTTTAACCAAAACTATTTACAATTAAAAACAGAGAGCGTATTAAACATTATATGTATTGCACACGCTAATGTCGAGTCCTTCCTCTTTCGGAGCAAATGGTCCACCTGAAGACAAAACATCTTTTTCATTTGACTTCCCCGACACAAGTAGATTTGATGTATATTCGACATAGGAGACAAACTGGTAACTTTCCCACCAGACCTTTAACACGATACCCAAATAATAAGTTCACCGTTATAAAATCCAAATATCTTTCATTTCATGTATTTTCATCTCAATGACTCATATAAGAATCATAGTGTAAATACAAATAATTTTGAAATTAAGTTTATAGTTTTAATTTTGGAAAAAAACATTTTGAAACTTCAAATATAGAGTTCTACAAATTTCAAACAAAATTTAGATGTTTTACAACACAGAAAAAACTATAAGAAAATACTACTGAGCCAAAAAATAGTTGCAGACAAAAAAGTATGCACAACTTAATGCCAACTTGTGGGATCACACCTCACCAACTACTCTTGATTTCTTCCTAGAATTTTCATTATTGGCTTCCTTAAAAATTATGTCGTATTGAAAGCACAGACAAAACACCTAAGTAATGAAAGAATATCTTTGAAGCTCACAGAAAACAAAATTATTTTCTTGAAATCAAAATTATAAATTGCTGAAGTTTATAACATCAGAAAAGAAATTTTGTTCTCTGTCAGCTTTGATTCCAAACTTTTCATCGGTGATATACGGATCTCTTGAAAAGAAACAAAAAGCAAAGCTTTGATCAAAAAAAAAAAACAAAAAGCAAAGCAGAACACAGGAAAAAAACACTCTAACATTAGTATATTCCGGTTTTACCCCTGACTAACTCCTCTTATATCAAAACTCAACACTCTTCACTTCGTTATATCCGCCTCCTCCTTCGTAAACAATCTCTCTCGATTTCTCCGATCTCACGGAGCTTCTCTCTCAACAATGTCTCACTCCATCCAATTCTCAACTCCTTCACGCACTCTCCACCTCCCTCACTCATCATCACCTCTCCACCGTCCTCTCTCTTCCTTCTCCTTCCGCCATTTCCCTCTTCCCTCCACCCTCAAGTACACCTCACTCCGAGCTTCCTCCTCTCCCGATTCCTCCTCCTCCTCCTCCACCTCCTCCCTTCTCCACTCTCCCAATGGCACTCCCGCAGAGGAGAGATCCTCCTCGGGAATAGACGTCGACACAGTGACCGAAGCCGAGCTTAAGGAGAATGGATTCAGAAGCACGAGGAGGACCAAGCTGATCTGCACCATCGGTCCCGCCACATGCGGGTTCGACCAGCTCGAAGCGCTCGCGGAGGGAGGCATGAACGTGGCAAGGCTCAACATGTGCCACGGCACTCGCGATTGGCACCGTGACGTCATCCGCAGCGTCAGGAGGCTTAACGAGGAGAAAGGATTCGCCGTTGCGATCATGATGGATACTGAAGGTAGTGAGATTCACATGGGAGATCTCGGCGGCGAAGCTTCCGCTAAAGCAGAGGTTTGCTCTTCTTGAATCTTGATGATCATCGGTTTAGTTAGAGATCGGTTTAGTTTGATTAATTATGGTTAAAATAGGTTAAGTTTCCTTTTGCTTAATCAATGTATATAAAGAAATGTTTGTATGTAACTGACACTAACAAACTTTCTAGTGTTAATACAGATGACGTTTTTTTTGTAGGATGGTGAGGTTTGGACGTTTACTGTTAGAGCTTTCGATGCTTCTCGTCCTGAACGTACCATTAGTGTCAGCTATGATGGTTTCGCTGAAGGTATATATTTTATGTTTATTTTGTTGTGTTATGAAGCATCTAAGTGGTGATTTGTTTGATGTAGATGTAAGGGTTGGTGATGAGCTTCTTGTTGATGGTGGAATGGTTAGATTTGATGTGATTGAGAAGATTGGTCCTGATGTCAAGTGTTTATGTACTGACCCTGGGTTGTTGCTTCCTCGAGCTAACTTGACTTTCTGGAGAGATGGGAGTCTTGTACGTGAGCGTAACGCTATGCTTCCAACTATTTCCTCCAAGGTCTCAACTTTATCTATCTTCTCTTTGTTTTTCGATTCACCTTATTAGTTAAATTTTGGGATATAGATAGTGACAATGTCAAAGACGTGTCTATTTTGTTTCGTTTTTGTTTTTTATCCTTTTTATTACTTTAAGAAAGAAAACATATGCACAGGCTATTCTCTGCCATACATGCATGTTAACAAAACAGAGCTCTTAAATAAAAAAACCTAATATAGGTGAATCTATATGCTACATCATTGCGTGCAACAAGTTTATTGTAACTCCTGACTAATACTGTGAACATGTAGAAGATATAAGCTTTTTTTAACTTATGATTCTTCAATTTCCTTGTTTTCAGGACTGGTTGGATATTGATTTTGGAATTGCTGAAGGTGTGGACTTCATTGCCGTATCCTTTGTCAAGTCTGCTGAAGTAATTAATCATCTTAAAAGTTATCTTGCTGCTCGTTCCGGTGGAGGGTTAGTACATATGATTACCAACGCATCTTACTACTTTTAAGAGTTGGGTTTTGAGTTTTGTATCCACCATCTTTTACTTTATTTTGATACAGGGACATAGGAGTGATTGCAAAGATCGAGAGTATCGACTCGTTGACAAACTTGGAAGAGATCATCCTAGCTTCAGATGGAGCCATGGTCGCAAGAGGTGATCTGGGAGCTCAGATACCTCTTGAGCAAGTTCCAGCAGCTCAACAGAGAATCGTCAAAGTTTGCAGAGAGCTTAACAGACCCGTCATTGTCGCCTCGCAGCTGCTCGAGTCCATGATCGAGTACCCAACTCCAACCAGAGCAGAAGTAGCCGACGTTTCTGAAGCAGTCAGGCAGAGATCAGACGCGTTGATGCTCTCCGGAGAATCAGCTATGGGTCAGTTCCCAGACAAGGCTCTCACGGTTCTTAGGAGCGTCAGTCTAAGAATCGAAAGATGGTGGAGGGAAGAGAAACGCTACGAGGCTACACCACTTCAAGCCATAAGCTCTGCTTCTTCAGACAAAATCTCTGAAGAAATCTGTAACTCTGCTGCTAAAATGGGTAAAACTTTCATATTCTCAAATCTCTCTTTTTTGTTTTAGTATCTCACTTTTCAATCCAAAACATGCAGCTAACAATCTTGGAGTGGACGCGGTCTTCGTCTACACGAAGAACGGACACATGGCGTCTCTAGTCTCACGGTGTCGCCCTGACTGCCCGATCTTTGCTTTCACGAACACAACGTCGGTAAGAAGACGGTTAAACCTGCAATGGGGACTGATACCGTTCCGTCTAAGCTTCTCAGAGGACATGGAAAGCAACTTGAACAAAACATTCTCTTTACTGAAATCAAGAGGTATGATCAAATCTGGTGACCTCGTGGTCGCTGTCTCTGACATGCTGCAATCCATCCAGGTCATGAACGTCCCCTAGATATCAGTCTCTTTTTAACATCGCAGACATTCCTCCAACGACTGTTTAGTTTCTTACTTCTGTCATGGTTTGGTTTGGTTTGATTTATCGTTTGACAGTTGTAAGCTTTGTGTATTGTGTACTATGTTTATCCTTTTTTTTTTTTTTCTGGCTTTCAATAAATGTTAGTAATATGTTACTCCCTCTTATTCCAAAATAATTGGTTTTTAAGGTTTCTGTATGTTAATTAAGTAATTACTAACTTTTATCCAGTCTTCTCGTTTCATAAAAACAACAATAACTATCTAATTTCGATTTATTATTCTTTATTAATTTGATTAAAACGTCAGATTTAATTCACAACCTATACCACTTTCATAAGGAGAAATTGAGAGTAATGAAACTCTGAAAACTGCATATTTCCCTTCTTTTTTTTTCATTTGTTATAACATCCTTAGTTTTAAAAAAAATACACACACAAATCAAGAGATAATCCGAAATTTTATAGAAACTCCAAAGTAAAAAGGAAAAGTAGTTGCTCATTTATTATTTTTGAAACACATCTCATAGACTCATAGTTATACACATAGGACTAGGAGGGCAAATAATAAAAGTAATTACGGTTTATACTAGGAAAGTGCCCTAGCTACTAGTACTATAAATACAGCATTGTTATCTGCTTTTCATTCATCATAAACAAAAAAAGCAGCTTAGCTCAGAGCAGGAGACAAGAAATCAACAACAATCATGAAAGGTTTCAATACACCACGAAAAAGTCAGGGGAGAGACTTGTTTTATCAAACTCCGAGTCCGACTAATTTTTCGAAAGAAGAAATTCAACGAAACATCGAGTTCTTGAAGAAACTGCAAGAGGCAGATGATAAAACACTCTACCGTCGATACGAAGGTATAATGCAGCGTTATCTATCTGGCTATATAACCTACATCCAGCTCAGACGCGGAGTGGTTATCCTTCTCCGTAGACACAAAGGTTTGATCAAAAGTTTCGTCAGCTTTTGTCGTATTTTGCTTCTCCTGTGAGAAGCCACTCCAAGAGAGAGGATCCAAAATCTGAATTGGAACGCTCGGTTGCGTTCTTGCACAAAATCGAAGCCTTGGGAGAGAGTGTTTACAAAGCTTTTATCGATGCGTTAGGGTTTAGTGGCGATAACGAGGTTCTGATTGAACAACTCCGCGAGATGTTACGCGGTCACGAGTCTCTAAAAGAGGAGTTTGAAACGTTCTTGATCGATAACCGTTTACTCAAATACAAACGCGAATGCGTGAACGTCACACCATGGCATTGGATTAAACCTAAAGCTGCAAAAGGATCTTCCTCTGGTCCGGTTTTAAACGGGAAATACTACTCGGTAGGTTCGTGTGGTCCGAAGGAATCAGTGGAGAAGAACAATGAGGCTTGTCGCCACGATAAAATGAACAGGTTCAAGGACAAATCTATGGAGAAGGACATGTTATTGCATGACCTAGATCCGTTTATCGAGTTTGGGAAGGTGATGAAGGATGACTTGGAAAACAAGAAACCCCGTGAGAGCCGCCGGTAGGATTGAGTAGAGATTTAGAATGGTTATCGAACAGTAAAAAGGTTCCACCAGAATTTAAGTGAGATCCGAAAGATGAGGTGAAATTGATTTAAGGGGAAATTGTCAAAACGGAACAAAAAAATAGTATGGTTGTTCTTTTATTATAAAATTATTTTTGTTCATTTCTTCTCTCTTTTACGCTTGGTATTTCTGATAATTAATGGAATAAATAGTTTTGTGAATCACAAAATTATTGAAAATATAAACAATTAATAAAACACTCATATACACAAACATGTATTTTTTTTTGTTAAAAAACTTAATAAATAAAAAATTTAAATTACGTTCTACTAAAAGTAGAATGCGTCTTCCACAAAAAATGAGTTAGTAGATGACAAATTCTAGATTAAACATGTTTGTCTACTTTTTCTAGAACGAACAATCTATTTATTATAAGAATTCTAAACAAGGGAAATAAGAATTCTACTATTCGTGAAGATAGTCACTTTCATGTAGAATCCACTTTCTAATTTAATGAAGTATTCTAAAGTTTCGGGAATGTGAAATCTGGAATATACTCATACGTCTACCTAAGGTAGAAATTGCATTAGATTTTTGTCACTGTTTTAAAAAAGTAGAAAGCATCTTTTACAGATAAGAAAATATGTTTATTGCAAAAATTAAGGAAATTTTAGTTAAGTAAATATTCTAAAAATATCCTAAAAATATTCTAACTTCTTAAACGTGTTTTGATCGATTTTTTTTTGTCAAAATATCAAAAAAAAACAAATATTTTGCATTTTCTTCTTCAGCAATCTATGTTTTCTCCATAGTTTGTCTTGTGATTTTTGCAAACTCTTGTTCTATTTTTTTAATTTAATAAAACTAAAAACATTACAAATGTTTTAAACTTTTTGTAATTTTTTTTTAAAACGTATTTTATGAAGTCTATTTAACTTTTTTTACTAAAATATTTTTGTAAAGTTTTATTTTATAAAGTTTACAGAGTTCAATTTATTAAAGTTGTATTTAAAACGTTTTAAAAAGTTTTGTTTTAATTTAAATGTTTAATAAAACTAAAACATTTACAAACATTTTAAACTTTTTATAAATATAAACTTTGTAAAATGTTTTTATAATTTTGTTTTTATTTTTTTTACTAAAAACGTTTTTTGAATTTTTATTTTTATTTGTATAACATTTACAAAGTTTATTTCATTAAAGTTTTATTAAAAATGTTTTAAATTTTTTTATGAAAATGAAACTTTGTAAACGTTTTTTTATAATTTTTTTATTTAAACCTTTTTGGAAATTATTTTTTTTATAAAGTTTACAAATTTTATATTTATTAATGTTGTTAAAACATTATTTTTATTTTCCTTTTTAACATGTTTTTAATTAAAATTTTTAAAATTATATTAGTTTAATCTGTTTAATTAGATTAATCAAGGGGTTAATTTTAGGATTATGAAATAAATTATACTAAGGGGACAACTAAATGATGGTTTTATACTATAGGGACAATCATGCTGAATTTTTGTTCCGTTTTGGCAATTTTTCCTTGATTTAATTGCTACTCCCTCCGTTTTCAAATAAGTGTCACTCTGACATTTTTCACACAGATTAAGAAAGTTGTTGAAATATATGCAAATTGTTATTAATTATATTTCTTTGACCACTAGTATTTTAGATAAATAAAATTATTTATAAAACCAATGCAGTTTGCAATTAATTTTCAGCTGAAATTAAGTATAATTTGCATTGGAATTGTAAAGTGATATTCTTTGTTGAACAAGGAAAATCAGCTAGAATGATACTTATTTGAAAACAGAAGGAGTAGTAAGTTATTAGGCTTTTTTAGAGTGAGAGTGATTGGTTGGGTTTTTAGAAGTTATTTTAACTTTACATTTTACTTGCAGGCTTTAAAACTATCAATAATACTTTATATTGGGCTTTAAAATTACAACCAAAAAATTAGAAAAATAGCTGTAACAACCTTATTTTTTAAAATCATATCTTTTTTTCTGTAAAAGAAATTAAAGTAAAATTTCTTAAAACTAAATAAATAAATCCTACAACTCAAATTATACAGTAAAAATTTACAGTTACAGTTGGACTCAGTATATTGAGAGGGAGATGAGATACGCCAAATAAATTAGGGTAGCATGAGTCTACTGGGAGAATCAGAAGGAATCTACATTGAGATAGCTATTGTTTACAAATATATGATTTCTAGCAATTAAATCAATTTTTCTCAACTACAAGCATCTGTAAGTATATAATCATCTATCTTATTAAAGTAGAAGTACCTTTAGGATTTGTTTGGAAACATGGATAGTAATAAAAAATAAATATAGTGTTGTTTAAAACATGGATAGTAGTATATTAGAAAAAAAATAATAGGCTATGCTAGTAAAAAAAAAGTTAGAAGTCCATTACATTACGTTAAAAAGTAATGGCTTATGTTACTTGACATACATATTTCAAAATAAAATAATAATATAAAATTGATTTATATCAAAAATTCATTCAATAATATACATATATTCAAAAAATGACATTTTCTAAAATATTTTTCAATAACCATTGTAAAAAAATTTCAATATAAAGAAGAAAAATACAATACAAAACCCAATTTAAAACACTAACTTAAAGTACGGTTTTTATATTTCACATCAAATTTAATAATATAATATGTGCTTATTTGGTTGATCAAAAAAATGTGTTTATTTATATGATTGTACATATAAAATATTATTAATTATATTTATCTTATTAAAGTTAAAGTACCTTTAGGATTAGTTTGGAAACATGTATAGTAGTAAAAAATAAATATAGTGTTGTTTGGAAACATAAATAATAGTATATTAGGAAAAAAAAGTAATGGGCTATGCTATTAAGAAGTTAGAAGTCCATTACATTATGTTAAAAAGTAATGGGCTTATGTTACTTGATATACATATTTCAAATCAAAATAATAATTTAAAATTGATTTATATCAAAAATTCATTCAATAATATATATATATATATATATATATATATATATATATATATATATATATATATATATTCAAAAATGGTATTTACTAAAATATTTTTCAATAACCATTGTAAAAATGTTTTCAATATAAAGAAGAAAAATACAACACAAAGCTTAATTTCAAACACCAACTTAAAGTATGGTTATTATTTTTCACATCAAATTTAAAAATATAATATTTGCTTATTTGGTTGATCAAAAAAAATATGTGCTTATTTAGATGATTGTACATATAAAATATTATTAATTATATAATTACTTATTTGATGGTATGTATAAAATACGATTAATTATATGATACACATATTTTTGTAATCTATGATGACACATATTGGATCAAAAGGGTGGGATCAGGATCTTCCATTTCAGTATGGAATGATCCTTGGCTCCCAACCAACCGCCCGAGACCAGCAAATAAAAAACAAAATGTTCTCTTACCAGACCTCATGGTTGATTCTCTCATATGTGCTACGTCACGCACATGGAATACTTTGGCTTTAATGAAAATTATGGAACCTGAGGATGTTAAAATTATTGAAAGCATACCTTTGAGTAAGACACAAATGGTTCATTATATGCTTTAAATTTCTAAAATCTATAAACAATATAAAATACTCTATTAGTTACAATCCATCTCGGTTTTTGACGTGAGACTTTGACTCTCTTTTCTGTTTCATTATAAATGTTGTTGAAGATTTTTGCATACAATTAAGAAACAAGTTTCTGCTTTATCTCTATTTAATATATTATTTTGTTTGATTTTATGATTTATGAGTTAAAATACATATAAAAAATGGTAAAAAAACATTTAATATTTTCTTGAAAATATAAAATCTAATATGAAATGCAAAAATATTATTCTCGAAATTTTTTAGCAAAATAATTGATAGACTTTTGGACTGGATCAATTATGAATTGCTTGGATATCGTATATAAAATCAATTATATTAAATAAATAACACATCTATTTATGTATAGTTAGGATCCCTTCCCAATGTAAGATTTTGTCAGCGAATATTGGCTCCAAATGGTGACCAAAAAAATAAGTAGAAATAACTAATTCATTATCATTCCTTACAATTTGCACAATTTAAAAGGAATACTTGTTACCTATAATTCTTTAACATTCTTTAAGATTTAAGGAATAAAAGACTAAAATTATTCCTTATCAAATTCGGAGAAGAATTAATTTCTTTTTCTTTTATTTCTTTTCATTCATTTTTTCCTATTCCTTGAATATGTGTATTCATGTTGTGGTTATCAGTGAGAGCCATTGTGCTGTAAATCATATCAAATACAGGGACACTTCATAAATTTGGGTCCGCCCTTGCTCACTCGCCCTGTTTTATTTTAATTGTTGTTTTACGTTTTAACATATATGTTAAAAACATTTAATTTTCTATATTTTCATTAAAATATCATTTTTATACCTATAATCATATTTCAGTCAGTAAACAACAAGTTTAGAAATATTGTCTATAAAATTTGCTCGAAACTCTAAGAAGATATTTATTTTGAAATGATTTTTTTTTGTTTTTAAATAAACAACTAAACCGAAATGGAGGAAATATATGATAGGCTTTCTATCTAATACATTTTCGTATAATTACATGTTTTAAATATTATTGAAATAAATACTAGTCAACAGATTGGCGTGATAACTACATATTGAAATAGGATACTTCGGAAAGCTAAAGACGCCTTACTGAGGCCCTGATGGCAAAACATATGAGAAATCAATAGCAGTATGATATAAAGGCAATATGCTGCAAAAATTGTATGCTTTTGTTAAATTGTTTAATAGATTGGTTGGTAAAGCAGTATGGACATGTTATTTAAAATTATTATATAATATATAATATATAATTATTATATACTATTTAATAATAATAATTATATATATATATATCTTTTTATTTTATATATTAATATACATATATTATATTAATATGTAAAAGATATATAATTAGTTTATTTTATCTGCTAATTTCAAAATAATGTTTATATCAAAAATGTTATTTTAATAAATAAATTTTACAACTAAAAATATCTATATCTAAAAATAATATTTTTCATTTAAAATATAATATAAAATATAATTATTTTAATTATATTATATTTTAAAATAAAATATAATTTATATAATTAATTTGAAATATAATATAATTTAAATAATGAATTCATATAAATTTATTTATCAATTAGTTTAAAATATAATGTATATAATTAATTTAATTAAATAAGAATAAAAAAATATTTAAGTTGTAAATTTATTTGAGAAATAAAAATTCCATTTTATAGATATAAAAATAATTTTATGATATTATTAAATCAAATAAATGAAATAATTATATATATTTCTTAAATTTTATAAATTACAAATGCAAATATTTTTCCAAAAGCTTTATATGAGAGCATTTGCGAGAGAACATTAGTATTTAGTAAATGATTTTCTAAATGTTTTTCTAACAAATGTTGATTGAATAATGTAAAGCATAATGCCAATGCTAATGTTCTACCTATCAAGGTCTAAGAGGTTCTTTTAACAAATTGATTTGAAAACGTGTTTTTAAATTTATTCACTTTGATACTTTTATAAAGAAGTTAGTCACATGGAATTGATACCATAAAAATAACAAACTCAATGCTTTTTGCTTATCATTTCGACTATTTTTCACACTTACATGTTAATACGACCGTGAGAAGCTCTTTTAACAGATGTACGCTGCTCCAGCCGAACTCCCTACCTGACAATGTCTTCCACCCGGATCGACCTGCCGAAGCGAGTTTTGAGTCTAAAAGAAGGTGTTGTCACTCCGCTTCCGAAAGACGGAGTAAAGTAAAATAACGAAGCATACAACATCACATCTTAAGTTCAGCCCGACTCAAAAGATAACAGGGCCCCAATCAACAACAGAAGCCCATCAAACAGCCTTTTCTTCAGTCAAAAACAGAGGAACACGCATTCTTATCTCTCGAGGGTTGTGATCAGAGCCGGTTTTGTAGGAAGCTAAGGAAGCTTGTGCTTTCAGCCGCCAGAAAAATATGGTATTTAGAGACCTCATTTTTACAGAAAGACCTTTGTAGCATTAGTGGTTTGGGTGTGTTCTACTTGAGTTTAACCTTGCAGGTTTGACTCCCTTTAGAGCATCTCCAATGTATTACTCAATATTTTATAGTGAAATTGTGCAACACCAAAATGGAGTAAGGTTTTACTACAATGTATTTCTTCATTTTCTACTCCGAAAATAATATATTTTATTAAAAATTGTTAGTAAGACGTTATACTTATAAAATTTTACGAATTAATCCAACTATTTTATGTTCACAAAAATTCCTTAAAATATATTTATTTAAATTAAATATTATTATTAAAAAGTACAAGAAATCATAAAAATAAAATAAAATATAATATATAAGTTGGTTTAATAATAAAATTAAAATATTTTTCTCACAAATGATCAACTGATGCATTTTGTAATGAAACATAAGTTCTTTATCTTTGATATTCCTAAATCGAGCAAAAAAAATTTGAAATCAGAAATTTTCATCTTTTGCAATTTTGATATCTGGAGATGGAGTTTCTCTTCCAAATTCAATTGGTGCATCAAATTCATGTTCATCCTCAATTATCATGTTATTTAAAATTATACATGTAGCCATGATGTGATATAACACATTTTTTCCAAAACCGAACATGTACTTTCACAGTAGTGAAATGCAATTGTAGATCTTTTTATGTTATCTTTATTTTATATGATTACTATTTTTAGTTATATTATATATTTTTCTATAAAATTGAATATCTTGTTTATTTATGGTATTATATCATTTTAAAATATTATTTAAATCTAAAATAAAAACATTAAAAATTAAAAAAAAAAATTATTTCACAAATAAAAAAGTTCACCACCAAAATAGTGTAATGAACAAGATTATTCTAGAAATGGAATAACCTTAGTCATTACTCCAAAACGATGTTCGGCGTAAAAAATAAAGTAGGGTTGGAGATGTCCTTAATAGGAATATGCTACATTTTTTTTTTTTTGCATCTAGCCATATATTTACTAGGACCTGCTATGGTTGTGATTACATAGATGCTTATTTTATTTATAAAGGAGATAAAATAAAAGTTGTATCAGACATCTTAAGCTCTGTTTTTGGTTTGAATCCATTTCTTTTGGATGGATATCGAGAGATAAAAATAGAGAAGCTGATGAACTGGCTAAGAATGTTTTGTTTGTTAACGAGGCTCTTTTGACCTCTAACTTGCGTTAAGGAAATGAAAGTTTGTGTTTCAAAAAAAAAGAAAATAAGAAGGTTCTATATCCTAGACAGCTGTGTGATCTATAGCTGACAATGAGAGGAACATATGTATTGCCTAACTGGATTCAGTTGGT
This sequence comes from Hirschfeldia incana, assembly GCA_026261945.1. Taxonomy (NCBI): domain Eukaryota; kingdom Viridiplantae; phylum Streptophyta; class Magnoliopsida; order Brassicales; family Brassicaceae; genus Hirschfeldia; species Hirschfeldia incana. Next base: position 6,085,346 of record JABCMI010000013.1, on the reverse strand, counting down.
CAAAGTGAGTGTTGCATGTTTCTTTTTTCTTGACTATGAGGAGGGATATTTAATGGGCTTATCTTGTTGATTATGGCACATTGCTATCTTTCAGTTTGGGCTGAACTTGTGTGAGCTTCGGTAATGTTGATACGGTATTGATATACCGGTAGGTTTTTGATGAATATAATTTTTCACATTCAATAAAAAAGACTAAACGTTAGAAGCTGTGAATTGATAAAATCCGTGCCAGTGCTCTTATACCATGATATCTAATGAAAAAGCTTATGTATGCTCAATTGAGCTTTATGAAATAGGGAATAAACATAGAAATTAAAATAATTAATTGGGCTTTATTGATATGCAAGTACAAAACCTGTCACAGAAAATATATTTGATTATATCATCCAAATGAGAAATGAGAGATTTGCTTTATTTTTATAGATAAGCAAGTTACACTGAACGTTCTCACAAATATATATATATATATATATATATATATATATATATATATATATATATATATATATCTTTTTCACAAATACATGTATTTATATTACTTTGTTTGCATAAAAACCCTAAATACATGAGCACATAACGTTAGAATAGACTTGTGTTAATAATAAACGCAAATGATTCTTACACAAACAAAATCTGCCTTTTTCTCTGTTTAAAAAAAATTATAATGGAGTCTCCACTTCTATAACTTACAAATTTACATAACTCTAAGTAGTAGGTAGATACATTGATACGAATTTTAGCCATTTCACATTTTAAATAAATTTAGGGTTTTATGGATTATATTTACTTCACAAAAAAAATATGCAACGTCCATTTTATTTAGAATCCATTGAAAAGATCATTAGAAATGGTTTTTCAGTATATATTTTCTAATTTGTCAGTATAATTATTTCACCACGTTGTCTTAGTTGGATTAAAATATGTTCATCACGTTTTCTTAGTTGATTTTGTTTGTCATGGAAGAACGAAAATTGGACTGACATCTCCAGCACATATAGGACATATAAATTGTGGCTGAATCATATGGCTGAATCATAAGATCTATATCTTGTGAGACTTCGCCTTCTTCTTGTTCAGAGCTACTATTAGAGGATATATCTAGATCATAGTTTATCTATTAGTTTCTATTTCCTTATTCTGATTGTATTAGCTTTCCTTGTATTGTGTTGATAGGATTAAGATCTTATGACTTGTATATAAAGAACTTGAGGTCACGATTATCGATTACATAACTTCTCATGGTTAGAGATGCTAAATAGGTTTGTTCTGTCCCGTTATAAAATAACAAGGATTAAGCAAAACATATACAATGTAATTGTGCAACATATAAATTTTCCTTTATATAGAGGGTCAAAATCGTTGAAAAAAAAGACAGGGTCAAAATCTCTCTGTCCTTTACATTTTTGGTAATATTCTTTCTTTAAAATCAAGTAAACGACTTTTCTTATAAACGAGGGGACGTTGTCTCTTCTTACAGATTATTATTTGGATTTAGTTAGCATAGAACTATTGTTGCATACTTGTATGAATATTTTTTTGGTTTAATGTAAGGATTGTTTGATGAATGTTGGATGTTTTAAACGACGATAACACCTAATTACCCATAACTGTGAGTCTGTGAGAGTCTGTGACCGACAAGGCAACAACAACTACAGCGCAATGCACTCGTACCAAACCTAAATGCATATATGAGTTCGTCAGTACAACCTTCTCTTTGCAATATTATGGAGTTGAAAAAATAATGAACCGTTGCTTTTTCAAACACATATTAAGAGAGGACCCATTTCAGGGTTACTAGAAATAATCAACTATAAACTCTAGTCTCTAGAACTAAATTACTCAGAAATTTGTAACATATGTTCTCATTATACACGTTTTTACTACAAAAGTTTTCTGGTGAAATAAATATCGCTGAAAAGGAAAAATATATTTACCTCTTACTCCCAATTCTTTTATATTATTGCATTAATTCATCTTTACTCTTGAGCGCATTATTGAAACTTTTCAGTAAAGAATATTTTTTTTGCTTGTTGTATAAAACTAATATGGATCCATTATATTATAGTATATTATAGAATGAGTAAGGTCGAAGTTCTACTGTGAGGGAGAGTTTTTTTGTTAGCATAGAACTATTGTTGCATACTTGTATGAATGTTTTTGGGTTTAATGTAAGGATTGTTTGATGAATGTTGGATGTTTTAAACGACGATAACACCTAATTACCCATAACTGTGAGTCTGTGACCGACAAGGCAACAACAACTACAACGCAATGCACTCGTACCAAACCTAAATGCATGTATGAGTTCGTCAGTACAACCTTCCCTTTGCAATATTTTGGAGTTGTTTAGCAAAAAAAAAAATTATGGAGTTGAAAAAATAGTGAACCGTTGCTTTTTCAAACACATATATTAAGAGAGAGGACCCATTTCAGAGTTACTAGAAATAATCAACTATGAACTCTAGTCTCTAGAAGTAAATTATTCAGAAATTTGTAACATATGTTCTCATTATACATGTTTTTACTACAAAAGTTTTCTGGTGAAATAAGTAACGCTGAAATAGAAAAATATATTTAGCTCTTACTCCCAATTCTTTAATATTATTGCATTAATTCATCTTTACTCTCGAGCGCATTATTGAAAGTTTTCAGTAAAGAACAATTTTTTTGCTTGTTGTATAAAATTAATATGGATCCATTGTATTATAGAATGAGTAAGGTCGAAGTTCTACTGAGAGGGAGAGTTTTTTTTTTTCTCTTTAAAAAACAAAATTGGGTGGTTGGGGAAGAAACAAAATCTAATTCCCAAATTATAATGGGACTTGAGGAGGGTCCCAATTTCGCTAATCGAAATGAGCCTCTTATTGGTACAAGTGTGGAGCCTCTTAGATGTAACGTGTCAATTAAAAATTGCATTGTTTCAATTATAATAACTAATATCTACCAATAATATTACAATGTATAATATGTGGGTGCAAAGACATCGTAGCTGAGACCATTGTGTGGTCCATTGATGTTCTCTCTTCCTTAGGTTCGCATGTGTCCGACCACAAAGTGGACCTCAAGATTTTGATTTGTGCGGTTGTGTAATTAAACAGAATTCTGATGCCGGTCTCATTCAACAAGTCGTATAATTCACAGGAGACTGATAATCTTCACGTGTCCTGTTTTGATCAATGTTTTATAATTGGCTATTGGGTAAACACTTAACATTTAAATTCTACAGAATCTACACTATCTACAACTAAAAGAGATTAACCAATGTAGTTTTTCCATTTAAGTAAATGTCTTTTTCTTGTCTCAAATAACTGTATTTTTCTTCGTTCTCAATTATTTTTTGCTGCTTTTGTTTTCTCTTCATTGGTCCAAGAAGAATATAGATTACAAGTTCCTATAGGAGCACACGTGTCAATCCACTACGAGCTTATAAGTAGGGAGTATAGTCCAAATTTAAACTTGAAGACAATTTAGGTTTGTTGGTAATCTTTATTATAATGGTAATTGGTAAAGGCTATACCATTTTAAATGTCACTGATTACATACGTATTGAGTTTTTTTAGACATATTTAAAAGGTTAATTATCTACAATTTAAACCAATAGCAATTTAAGAAAATGTCAGTAAATATTTTCAAGTCCATGATATATTATATTTAATTAGTAAAATTTGCATAAAAGCTAAATATTAATTCTAAAATACAAACAACAAAATTATCAAAAGTGAAAATGATAGAAGCAGGGAAATAGTGGAAATATATCACTGTTATCATATGAAGATCCTCAAATTTCACACACTAGCACATACTTGTCGAATTAAAATCATATTACTCTTCAGTATCTAAATTCTGAAATCCTGATATAGTAAACTTTATTTATTTTATCATATAACCTGATCCCCCCTTGTTTCTTTTTTCGAGTTTATTTTGTTCGCTTTCTTGAGCTAAAAAATCATTTATGGATTTTTTTTCTTGTATATTTATTTCTAAAAGAATATTTAATATGGAAAGTTAAATATAATCTTTTTATGATGATGGAATACTTGATAAATTGTGATTATTGATTAAATATATTAATTTAACCAATTTGATTTTACGGATATGTATTTTTGTAAAAAAGGTTGGCATGTCTATTTTTCTTGTGGAATTATAGACCACGTCTTAAAATTATTTATATTTTATACCAATTTTTTTTAAAAAAATAAAAATTCTATTGTGATTCATTAACTACTTTTCAAAATAATAAAACATGTTATTGGTTAAGATTAATTTAATAGCGTATACTGTCCTTGATATTTGTAATGCTATTAAGCGATACTACCGAAAATCCTACATACCCTCTGCTAAATTCTTACAACTAATTTTTGCTTTAAAATATTACAGGACCATTTTCATTCTTTTTAAGTTTCCAAAACGATAGATACGATTGTAAGCAGAGCCAGCATTTGAGGCTATCCTCATTTTTTCCAGTCGCCAATTTTATAATCATATTCTTGGTTTAGGAGCCGCATTTGAGGCCAACCTCTCTTTAGTGTTACCTAAGTAGGTTTTGTACATTAATTTAGTTATTTTTTTTTATTTTTTTCCGGTCAAACAGCTAATTCCTTCAGCTCGCCTGTAGTCTATAAAAACTACGGACCGATTCGGATTGTACATATGAAAAGTTCTGTTAACAGGTGTGTTTTAAAACTTCCATGAAAGACGGTATAACGAATTTATGCAATGAAAATTATTTTTTATGTATAAAATAATAATTTGGGGGGGATCAATACTTGGCTACATAAGCGTGTAATAAACAATAGTCAGCTTATTAGAATCTAAGGAACTGCACTTATATTATCGCTTCGCGTAGACACTAGAAAGCAAAGACCAAACTGCCATGATAACGATATTATTCATATACTCTAATATTTATGCCCTTCTATTTTGACGTTATTCGCTTTTCTATACTCGTTATATAGGCTCCGATTGGTAACCATACTTAATCGTGGAATCACGAAAAAAATAGTTAAGTTACAGAAAATATTAATTAAGATGCGGAAAATTTAAAATCTGCGAAATGGTGAAATAGATGTTAAATTGATCAAAATATTTTATATGATATACATTTTATATAAGAAAAAATAAATATCAATAATTAAACTATTCATTGCAGAATATGAAAATAACTAAAATTTATTAAAATTACTTTATTTTTATTATAAATATTTGCTTGTCTTTCAGTACATTTTAATAGTAGAATGAAATTTATAATATTATAAAAAAATTAAAATATAAATTTATTTATAATAGCTATTTATCATTAAAAAATTATTGCTATCTACTTAAATTTTTAAAATGATATTAGCATATAATTTAGTAATACGAAAGTGTTAAATTTATAAAAGTTTCTACCACAATCTATTAGAATGCGCTTTTTCACTTAATAAAAATTCTCTTTATACTTTATCCGTAAAAACGCAAACTTGTGTTTTTGCGTTTTTTTCGTAACTTTTCTTGATTGGTAAGATTTTTGCGGAATCACGTTTCACAAATCATTCCCCTATTCCGCAAGTTTACCAATCAAAGTCATAATGAATAGAAAAGTTTAGTTGTAATTTAAAAAAAATATTATAACGAAATGAAAGATAATTTTAAACGAAATTTGGCTTATTGGTGGTGGAGCGCATCTATGTCCCACATCATTATGAAACGCAACGTCTCCATGACAGTTTAGCTTTCTCCTGAAGAAGAATAACAAAACTTTAAAATTTCATATTGCATGCTTGTGTATGAGAACCAGAAAAATCACTAACACGTACATATGTACAATATATATATACATAGTATTGGTAACTAGTTATTCACTTTTTCTTTTACATGAACCCTCTATTCATTTTAATTAGTACAAGTTTAAAATTAAAAACTTCAATTGTGGCATTGTGGGTATAAATATTTTGTATATTCCACATCGTTTTCCGTTATCTGTCGAACCCGATATGATAAAAATGAACCTAAATTGAACTAAATCTGACATAAATACCAAATGAGATTTGTTTTATGGTATTCTGGATTATGAGGTTCATCCAAACCAAACTTGAACTCGAATGAATAATAACCATAATACCCATATATTTTAAAATTTCAGGTAAATACTCGTACCATATATTAAAATTTCAGGAATAAATACTCAAAATATTCATTGAGTACCTAAAATAAATATTTATTGTATGAATAATTAATTCAAATACTTAGTGTAATATATTTGGCATGTGATAGGTGCTAAAATTAGTTGTTCCTGTAGATTTGTCAGTTGACTAGTTAGAGTAAAAGAGCTTGTGGTATTAACTTAGAAGTGTCGAAATCTAGAACCCCAATTCGCTTACAACTCATTGCAGAAGATCCAGTGGAGATACATTTACCCTTCTATTTGGTGGACACTCTTAGAATTATAATTAACTGAAGTAGAGCAGAACATTAGGTTTCTTAGGGAGTAGAAACCAGTCGGATACTAAATATTCGAATAGTTCAAAACTGATCGGATCATATAAGTTTTATTTGTATGAAATATACTTCGAAAGTCCAGATATTCAATTTGTGTTCACCTCTATTACTAGTTATATTTCTCATTTTACTATTTAGCACACAAATCACCAAATGATTCAAAATGTAAGTTAGAAAAACCTTATCGTTTTCGTATCTTCTTCTAGGCTTTTACATTTCTTAAAATTTTAGTTATATATTATACATGTTATATATAGAAATCCAAACACATGGCAAACATACTAACGAGCTAGAATAAAATATACCAATATTTTATCACTAAGATCTATAATTGGTGGTTCCTTGTTATTTTTGAATATTTTTAACTATTTCATTGCGTCGTTTTCATCTGTGTGTCAAAATCATGTCGTCTTTCACTCGATGATGGATCTTGGCAATTTCATTTTATGAATATTATTTTGGTACGTATTTTATTTTTTTGGAGCACATATTTAACTGATTGAAAGACTTTCATTTCAATAAAATATGGTACAAAGTTAAAAATTAGATTTGCAATATATAAAGGCGCCTCAAAATGTATTAAATAGAAGGAATAAATTCGTTCAAAACATGTTTCAGCTTATTTTGCTTAGTATAAAATTTCAATTCGTAAACAATCGTGCTCTAATCTTCCCACTAATATATGTTCATTGATTTTTTTTTAATTATTCCGACTGTAATCTTCCCAATATTATATGTTCATTACTTATTACTCTACTTGGTTGTTGAGCTATATCGCCACTGTTGAAAATTCGATTAATAGACTTGTATCTATTAGCATCAAGACATGGGAAACAAACATGCATGAGCACAGTTAAGCTAAGATAGTAATAAAGAAAAATATAGTTATAAATAAACATGTACGAATCGTCGAATCCTCATTAAAAATGTTGAATACTTGAATTATTGATTATTTGCCAATTTACTGGAAACAAGTACAATTAGGGGATGTATTCAAATTAACATTTAAAATGATTTGATTTTTAATGGAGTTTTAGATGATTTCGATAAATTGCAGAAATTTATGTGATTTTTGTTAAACTACTCTAGAATACCACCTAAAACCATAAGATTTGTTTATTAATTTTTTTAACTAAGAATCTCTATTCAAACTCTCTAAAATCACCTAATAATTTTAAATTTTCACAACTTATAATATTTTTAATAACAATAGATTTCAGAGTGCTTTATGAAATATCAATTTCAATAACAATGAATTTTAAATGAGTTTTTAAAATTCATGTTTCAATAATAGTGAATTTATCATTTTAATACAAATCACCTAAAATTCTCAGTAGAATACATCTCCTGGTCTTTGTCTCCGTGTCGAAATTTCTTCGTGTCGAAATTTCACGCAAAACAATCTTGCCTAACTTGACACGAACAAAAATAAAACAATAATATTATATATAATTTCGCTGCTTATGTCAAATGTACTTAATGAGCGTTGTTTTATATGTTTCACCTTCTCCACCTATCTGATCGCAGATGGAATACCTCACAAACACAACCACATAGCAGATAATCAAAACTTAAGACTTGAATAATCTTATAAAAGTATTTTTGAATTGTAAGTTATTGTACGTCTCACGTAATTCCACATATGATTTCACGGCAGCTAATTGTATCACGTCTCTTAGAAAGGTTAATGGTCGTATCGTTCCCTATTTTTCCTTCCCAATAAGCCATCTTAATTCTACTTAAGATAACTACTACCTTAGCTCCATTCCGTTTTTTTTTAACTTTAGCTCCATCCAGTTATTATTTTTGCCAATCATCTGCTGCTGATCTGCATATACTTTTATCATAAATTCACGAAAATAACTAAGAGAATATTCAAAATCAGTAAACACTTTCCCTGAAATCTCCCAAACCCATTTCCCACAAGTTATGCATGTTTTTTTTAAGATATGCATGTTATATATGAATAAAAGATGTTTTAGTACAAAAACAGTTTCTGAACATTGCGGTGGGGATGTTATGCATGCATATATGATAGATATTTTGAAGTAATTACCAAAATGATCTACTTCCATATAATGTTTTAATAAGTTTGGTAAATTTATTTGTTTTCTACACACAAAAAATATTTAAATCTCGACAAAATAGTATATCAAGATTTTGAAATTCATACAGAATTTTTATATTTGTTAAATTTACAAAATTTTGGTTTATTTTAAAATATACATTGCAGCATGGCCAGAGCAGTGAGTACTATTAAAATACTAAGTGCACAAGATATTTTGATACAACATATTCGTATACTAGTCCACTACATCTAATATTCCGAAGAGAAGTAAATAATTTTAAGATGCGTATCAAAAATGGGCTGATTAATATGATATCATCGTTATATGCATATGCATAAAACTTTCCATGTTAATATAATCTTTTATTATGAACTTATGCTGGTGAGTTCTAGTGTGTGACGAATATGCCAATGTGGACTGGCAAAGTCCAAATCTCATGAAGAATAATATAACAAAACAATTGAAGCTTTGTTGTATGTTTCCTATGAATTAATATAAATAAACGTCAATTTTGCTCCACCATCCTCTGGGGACCTACAGAGAGTCCAAGGTCTTTGTTGACATGGCAGAAGGAGAACCGTGCACCTGTCAGTCGACAACAAGCAAAGAATCTTGACGGTTTGTTAGTGGACGCAAGAGCCTCCAATAATCAGTTTGCTTGATAATTGAATGACTTATCTGCCCTTAGTTCTTTTTTGTTTTGCATTTTTGACAACAACCAAATCTGAACCATTAACTATGATATATGCGGGTTGTCCAAAAAAAAAAAAAACTATGATATATGCGGTTCAGAGAACCAAAACGAAAACATAAAATCGACATAATACGTAGCAAAAAGAAAACATTTAGTACTACGTTCAAGCTTGTCTGTCACTAGATTATGAACTCTCGATATATCTCGAATCTTGAAGATAGGAAAGAAAGTCTTACTGCGTTGGAATTCTTTTAAGTGTAAGTAAAAACTAACTATTTTCGGATGAGAACATTAATTTCACCAATTGAGAATATTATGTTGCAAAAGCTACATCTGAAAAATTAAAGGCCTTTAATGCACTCTATAGCCTATATCAAAGCTTCACATTATGCATGTAAAACAGATAAGCTTCTTCAAAGATTTATAATCTCTATCATCTACTCATCTGAACCATTAGTTCTACGAAACCATCTTTGTCCTGGAAACTTATCTTGTGTTCTCTATACACCATCAACAAAACAAACTCCGGAATACGCTTGTGAAAGTCAATACAGTGACAGAAAATTTGAAAGATGTTGTTCTGGAACCGTAGGTTGAGCATTAGCCCAAATCTTTCTTTCTACTTCTACTATCCGAAGAACTTTCCAAAGAGAAGATATTTTCGACAAGGCATCTAAGATAACAAAGAGATTTAAATTAATGTGATTTTGTTGTTTAATTAAGCCACAGTTAATGATGCGTACTTAAATTACAACTTCAGGTATATCTGTTGACCAAAAAAAAACTTCAAAGTGGAAAATATTGATCAGAATAAGAATGAGAAAATCTAGCAAGACCAGGATGGAAACGTATCACCACTGAAAAAAAGGATGATAACTAGTTTAACAATTGATTAAATAAGTATTTAACTCCAAAACCAAGTGTCCAATAGATACAAAGACAATGGTGAACACAAAGATTATATTCTCTACATGGAATAGTGATTACTCATACTTTTTCATGATTAGCTTTTAAGCACTAGCTAGTGGAATAATTATAATGATATCGACCATAAGATATTTTGTAGAAGCATATCGTGGTGTGGTGTATAAAGTTGAATGCAATTACAACAAGAGATTAAACAAATAAACAATATTTTCGTAGGCAATATCATTTTGGCCAACTCATATAAAATATGCTTCATATAAGTTTATTGAACTAAGACATGTGATTCTAATAGCTAGATCTAAAACTCAAAATACCAAATCTCATAACTTTTTTTGGACCATTGCATTATATAACAAATACTTTGCAACTCAATTGATTTGCAAAGGAGAATATATAATTCAATAGAATAATTGAGATCAAATAGTGGCAGTTGTTCGGTAGCCTAATCAAATTACGGGTTGGTGAAGTTGAAGTATGGAAGGTGTTACAAAAATTGTTCACGTGCAGAATATGAAATATAAAGTATAAAATTAAAGATGAAATTACGATTTGGGAATAAATTAGAAATCTGAAACCTATTAGAGGAAATAATAAAAATAAATTAAAATTTTTTGGAACTTAAATTTGTAAAGAATGTCGAAAAACTGTCTCGAAACAGATACTTTTTATACTATATTTAATGTTTTCATGTTTTTAGCAAATCAATTCTACTATTTTATTATCAATAATAATCTACCAATTTTCATAATTTATTTAATAAAATTATTCATTTTCTTATAAATCTATTCGATGTTTACTCGAAAGGTGATTTTACTATATATTTGTTGCAAGATAATTAGATTTTTGCTTGAATTATGCTTAATTATATTTGGTGGTTAAAGGTAAGAAATTATGTATCTTTGTAAAATTTGAAATTTCACCTCATAAACCTTTTTGTTCCACTACTAAATATTTTCTTGACTTTATATACATAACTATTATACATAAACTAGATATGGATCCGTGCGTTGCACGAGTTTTATTTGACGTATTAAATTCATGAACACAAATAAAAAATTTCACATTAATTCTTGGATATTTCATTAAATATTGGAGACTTATTTTAATAATAATACTTTTTTCTTCCATATTTTGATTAGTATTCTTGTTTCAATAATCACAGTGTTTTAAATAGTATATTAATTTTTTTTTCTTAACAAATACTTCACTTTAATTATTTTTTCAAAAATATATTAGTTGTAATTAATTAAAACATATAGAATTGTGAATCCTATATATTGTCCATTGTTCACGACAAATTAAAAATACCACAATCCAAAATATTAATGTTACCAACACTAATCAATATGTATCATTGATAGTCATTTAAATATTCAATCTGTTGCTAAATAAAACATCAAATTTGATTACTTTAGCATTCATAGTGTGATTTTAACCATAGATTATTCAAAACTTCTTCATATAATATTTTAAAGAAAATTATTATCGTTATGTTTTAAAAATCTAAAGCTCTATAGTTATAGTGATTTTTGATAGCGCGACGTATAACTGTAAAACTGAATTTGGCAAATATATACAAACTTTTTTTATATTTTGACCTTAACTATTGTTAACAATCATTAGATAGCAAACTCATAAAAATAGATCTTTTCAGTCTGAAATGCCATCTTGCATATGTTGGTCTATGAATAAGAATTATTTTCCCACATAACTTTCGATTAGGATTTCTGCTTTAATAATCAAGTTGCCTAAGTCTTCTCTTTGATTTAAATTCTTTAGTAGCATGATCTACAATAGCATAACCAATTTCTTAGTAGAATTGAGAAATCCATTTTTCCACGTAAATTTCGGTTATGATTTATGCTTCACTAATTAGTAATCTTGTTCAATTGCAATGTTTTTCTCTTTGATTTCAATTCCTTAGTAATATGACCTATTAGCATAAGAAACTTCATATGTTGATAAGAACAAAAACACATAAACATCATCATATATAAGCATAATAGTCACATTAACTTTTCTCATTAACTTACGTACACCATCATAACGTAAATGTACAAATGCCAAAGTATAACTATAGAAATAACTAAATTATGGCAGCATGACAATCATAACTTTTTTTAAAAAATCAACATCAGTTTTATGTTAAGATCACAATATATATATATATATATATATATATATATAATTATTTTTTCAACATATGACACCCTAAACAAAGAATATACAAAGATGTGAAAGAACATGCAGAAATATTCACTTAATATTTTCTAATATATCTTATTATGTTTGATATCAAAATATGAGAAGTACTAAAATATGAGAGAACTTAATCACAAATATTATATATATATATATATATATATATATATATATATATATATATATATATATATATAGATGTGAATAGTTGTAGCTTCTTTTCGTTTATGATTTAAAAAAGGAAATTAACTATTTAAATAAGAAAGTTGATTATTTATAAAAATAAATATTTGAAATAATTATTCTACAAATATTTTTTTATTAAGATTTAAAGAATGGAAAACTACTATTAAACACCATTTTACAAGTTTCTTTTGTTCAAGATTATAGAGAAAGACAATTACTATCAATTTTTTTTTTTTACAATTATATTTTCTTAAGAAATTAAGAAATGGAAAACTTGTAAAATAAATTATTTGTTTAAAATTTTAAAAACAAAAAGTGGAAAATACTATTAAATAATTTTAAAATTACTTAAAATATTCCATCTCTTATCAAATACGAATTTTCCTTATTGAAATTATATGTTAATTTTCTTTTTTAAAACAATCTGGTGATAAACATAATACTATAAATTATTTAATTAAAAAATACGAAATTTTCCTTATTTTTGTCAGCTATTTTCCTTATTTATTTTTTGTTGATAATGAACATGATATTGTAACTTAATTAATTAAAAAGAAGTCAACATAAATTATATTAACAAAAAAATAAATTTATTATAATTTTATAAAATAAATGATTTCATAGTACCTTTTTATAATATAACCAAAAAATATTTGTAAAAATTAAAATAAATGATTACATAGTTATATATCATAACAAAAATAATGATATAAAAAGTTTATGGTAATTTTCGAATTTCAGAATTCGTTTTTGTTATCTTAGTATATATATTTTATTGATTATATATTTAAACACATGTAAATTTATTTGAAGAAAAAAATACTATCAAATAATTTTTGTTTTGGAATTTAAAAATGGAAAAGTTACTTTAATATTATTATAGTTACTTTTTAACAGAATTAGTTTTTGTATTTTGTTAATATATATGGTATTTTTCAAATTTCAGGATTCATTTTTGTTATCTAAGTATATATATTTTTATTCATTATATATTTAAACACATGTAAAATAATTTGAAGAAAAATTACTATCAAATAATATTTTGTTTTGGAATTTAAAAATGGAAAAGTTACTTTTAATATTATTATAGTTATTTTTTAACAGAATTAGTTTTTGTATTTTGTTAATATATATGTTTTTAATTATGAGATAGATTAACACATGTCACAATCCTAAATATATAATTGTCACGTGTCGCAATTATGTTAATTAGTAACTTTGAAAACTAAGCTTTATATAATAAGATATTAACAATACACAGATGTGTTTAGAAAAAAAATTTGATTTGGATTTATCCTAATTAAAAACTAAAATAACAATTTGTAAATTTATGTTGATAGAAAAATGACTAGAATTTTTATTTAACCTTATGATAAATATTTTTCTAAAAGTGTTACTAAAAAATCTGTAAACATACTCTTGACTTTTTATTTGGTAAAATATTAAGAATAAATTAAATCCCTGACTTTTTTTTAGACTAAAACGTAAATTGTTGACAATTTTTCTAATTTGACACATGATTCACCTTATTTGTTAATGATTCTATTAAACATCATAATTATTCCAGTCCCGTATAGCACGTAAAACAGATTCTATTAAACCTCACAATTATTTTCCAAGGGTACTTTCGGTAATAACAATAAAAAATCACTTTATTTCCCCTATAAAAACAAACATCAACTCACCAAACAACTCGTCCCTGAAATCCCTCAAGAGCTCAGGCACCACCAGTCACCATTCTTCAGTGTCGCCGCCATAGCAATGGACTCCCTTCCTCAGCCGCAAAACCAGTCACCCCCGTCGAAAATCCTCCTCGGAAAATACGAACTCGGTCGCCGCCTCGGCAGCGGAAGCTTCGCCAAAGTCCACATAGCTCGTTCCATCGAGACCAACGAGCTCGTCGCAATCAAAATCATCGACAAGAAGAAGACCATCGACTCCAACATGGAGCCTCGGATCATCCGCGAGATCGACGCGATGCGCCGCCTCCGCGACCACCCCAACATCCTCAAGATCCACGAGGTCATGGCCACCAGATCCAAGATCTACATCGTCATGGAGCTCGCCTCCGGCGGGGAGCTCTTCTCCAAACTCCTCCGCCGCGGCCGCCTCCCAGAATCCACCGCCCGCCGCTACTTCCAGCAGCTCGCCTCCGCGCTCAGCTTCTCCCACCGCGACGGCGTCGCTCCGGAGGTTATATCGCGGCGGGGATACGACGGCGCGAAGGCCGACGCGTGGTCTTGTGGCGTGATACTGTTCGTTCTCCTCGCCGGAGAGGTTCCGTTCGACGATTCGAACATCGCCTCCATGTATCGGAAGATTCAGCGGAGGGATTACAAGTTCCCGAGCTGGATCTCGAAGCAGGCGAGATCGATTATCTATCAGATGCTTGATCCGAATCCTGTGACGAGGATGGGGATCGAGGCCGTTATGAAAACCGCCTGGTTCAAGAAATCTTTAGAAATTTCCGAATTTAATTCCGTACCGGAACCGGTTATGGAGAAATCGAGTTCGGTTACGGCTTTTGATCTGATCTCGCTCTCCTCGGGGCTGGATCTCTCCGGTTTGTTTGAGAGTAAGAAGAAGAGAGAGAGGAGGTTCACGGCGAAGGTTTCCGCCGCGGAGGTGGAGGAGAAGGCGAAGGCGGTTGGGGAGATATTAGGTTATACAGTGAAGAAGACGAAGAGCGAAGTTGTGTTGGGAAGTGGGAGAACGGCGATAGCTGTGGAGGCGGTGGAGTTAGCTTTGGGTGTTGTGGTGGTTGAAGTGAGAGTTGTTGACGGAGAAGAAGATGATTCACGGTGGTCCGATTTGATAACCGAGCTTGGAGTTATAGTTCTCTCGTGGCACAATGACGTCATGTAAATATTTTGTGACGTGTGTAAAACTTTAGTTGCTTTTTGTTCAATTTTTTTTTTGTATAAGAATGACGTCATAAAGAAATTCAGAATCTTGTCACTATCGATCTTTAGTTGTACATGTTGATCGTTCTGTATATATGTCGCGTTTTGTCAGGAAGCTCTCTGTAATAGTTGACATAACTCATAGCTACTCAAGCATCTCTTTATACACTCCCCCTGCCGCCATATTAAGCTGGCCCAGTTTCACAGAGTTTGACATCACAGCAATGTATAGTGTGCAGTCGCTTGTATATTATGTCTCTTTCATTTTCTCCAGGTAAGATATGGTGGCCTTATGAGGCATGTCAGAGAGCTCGAAAGGTTATAGGCGAGAGTGTTTTATATGTACACTTATCCAGTGTGACGCTATAACTTATTATGCTCTCAAATGATTCACAAGCCTTTTCACAGCTCCTACCAATTGCATCGATCATCACATTGTACTTGATAATTGTCCTCTTATTCACTTCTTGGCAGCAGATAAGTACTCTCTGGGCAGGTTTCTCTAGATAAGAACCCGACTTGGATCATTGGCTGAAAATGAGTCTAAAAAAAGGATGCCACATTTTAAGGCGATACAAAAGACTTCTCTCAGAGAAAGAAGGCATTGATTATGTTGTTGAACATGCTTCAGTATAGGGTTTTCTGGAGATAGTTGCACATGAGGAGATGGAGGTGGAACAGTTAGATGTGAAGATGGTGTTTCTTTCATGGTCATTGACTCATTGTTGATCTAGAGGAAATGATCTACATGAAACAGCCTAACTACGGTTAAAGGAAAAGAAGACTGGTTTTGTTTACTCAATAAGTCTTTCTATAACATGAAGTGAAGTCCAAGATTGTGGAATCAATAATTTGGTTACATATCCCCTATATATTAAATGAGAATCATTTAAAAAGATGTAACCTCAAATTTGTACTAATTAAAAAATAATCCAATCCTACGTGTCACATCTAAATGGCCTCTAAATCTTAACACTAAATAGATAGAGCATCTAATATAAATTATAGTCTAAAAATTATATTCTCTAGCAAAATAATATTATGAAGGCTATAGTTGGTCGCACATATTTATTGTTTTACAGTCTAGTACAAAGAGCCAAGGAGAGCGTGCTGGGGTCTTTGCCCGAGTACAGATTCCCATGAATGATGAGGCTAGAAAGCCAATGCAACACTATCAGCAATTACATGATACATATGAACATCATGATCGGAATAAGGCTATCCGGAGGAGTAGATCACTTGAGAAGGAGCGAAGAAATGCAGAAGGTTTCATGAATGAGGCTAGGATGTCTTATTCACGCCATGAGCCATATAAGGAGAGACCTCAGTGGAGATACCAAGGTAACGATAGGAAGATAACATCGAAGCAAACAAGACAGAACCTCCGCTTTGCCCCCTATGATAAAAAGAAATCACAGACGTGGAGGGCTAAGGATCCAACAGAAAAACATGCTGGTGGCGATGAGAAGAAAAGTGAGTCTTATGCTCATGAACCACGAAAGGAACATGATGGAGGATCATCTCGAGAGCGTTCAGATGTGGTTGTAGCTACCAATGATGATACGCAAAAGAGTAGTGGGAAGAGGATTGCTAGTAAGATTGTAACGCCATCTAACAATGATGATGATGCCAACGTAACTAAACGGGCTCGAGTATCTCCCAGATTGTTAGACTTCTCTTCTGAGATAACACAGCCCTCGACTGATGAGCAAATGATAGGAGCATTAAAGGACATGGAAATTTTTGAGAAGGATTACGGGGAGGTGGGTGTACAAGAGGAACTGATGGAGACGGCAGAACAGGAGGATGACTTACTTGGTGAAGACTTGATGGAGATGGAGCCAAGAGCTGAGAGTACAGCAAGGACGGACGTCGGAATGGATGATATTGCAAAAGTTCAAAAACCGAAAACCTCCTCTTCTTACAAGAGTCGAGGGAGATCAGGTATCCCATTGGGTATCATGAGTAAGAAAGCAGGGATCCTTCGCCGTGGATCCCCAAAAATACATAGGTCCTCATCTAGGGACGTGTCACGGTCGGGGAGACATCGCTCAGGTTCAGCTAAGACTTCTAAAAACAGCACAAGTGAGAGTAGTGGTTTGGAGGGTTCCAAAAACCCTTCCCATCTTCATCAATGAGGACGCTCAGTTGGAACTGTCGAGGGATTGGAAACGACCTCACAGTTCGACGCCTTACGGAGATGTGTCAGAAGCATCGCCCAGGACTTGTGTTTCTTTCTGAGACGAAGAACAAGAAGCTGCTGTTGCAAAACACTCAGGCTGATTTAGGATTTGATCGTTTGTTCACTGTTGAGCCACTTGGCCTCAGTGGAGGTTTAGCTCTTTTTTATATGGATGATTTTCAAGTTAATGTTTTGTTTTCGAATAATAGAATGATTGACATTGAGGCAGTCATTGATGGAATAAAAGTCTTTATGACATTTGTTTATGGGGATCCTGTTCTAGAACGTAGGGATCTAGTTTGGGAACGTCTTACGGGTTTCTCAACAACTCGAAATGGATCTTGGTTCATGATTGGAGATTTTAATGAGATAATTGATCATAGTGAAAAAGAAGGAGGGAGAAGACGCTCTGACAGCTCTTTTCTTCCTTTTAAACAAATGCTAAATGATTGTGGTATGTTGGAATTTCCATTTACTGGGAATATGTTATCGTGGGTTGGGAAGAGATCAGGAGGGGCAACAGTCAGATGCCGCCTAGACAGAGCAGTGGGAAATGGGGAATGGCATGAGAAGTTTCCACATACAGCTGTGAGGTATCTCAGGCTATGGGGATCGGATCATCGTCCGGTCCTTGCTGATATTCTTATTAGACCAGCCAGGAGGAAGAAAAAATTCAAATTTGATAAAAGGTGGCTAGATAATGAGGATCTTAGGCAGGTCATTCTTAAAGGATGGAAAGCGGAGGACTTACCTGCTGATGCTAACATAATGGACCATATTGCCAGCTGTCGAAAAGCTTTAAGCCAATGGAGGAGGGAGAATAATGTGAATACAGCAAAACAAGTGGAGGAGCTCAAGGAGAAGGTAGAGGAGCTATACTCAAATGATAATGCTACATCTGAGGAAATAGCTGATGCCCTGAAGGAATTATCAACCGCTCTTAAGGCGGAATAAATGTTTTGGAGACAAAAGAGCAGGGTTCTTTGGTTAAGGGAAGGCGATAGGAACTCAAAATTTTTTCATGCGCTTGTGAGACAGAGGAGAGCGAGGAATCGGATTACACAGCTCCTAGATAAAAATGGAAATATGGTAGAGGATGAGGAAGGACTAGTTGCCATTGCTACTAGTTATTTCAGGCAGATCTTCGAATCCTCTGAACCAGAGGATATAGCTGAAGCACTATCAGAGGTGAAGACAACAATAACTGGTACCCAAAATGAAGACCTTACAGCGCCAGTGACGGAATGGGAGGTTAAGTTAGCGCTTTTTGCCATGCACCCAGAAAAGGCCCCGGGACCAGATGGAATGACAGCACTTTTTTATCAGAAGTTTTGGGATATTGTGAAAGATGAATTAACTCGTATGGTTAATCAATTTCTTTTTCAAGGAATAATGGCCCCGGGATTAAATGATACGAATATTTGCCTAATCCCTAAGACAGACAAGCCGAAGGAGATGACAAAGTTTAGGCCCATCAGTCTATGCAATGTCAGTTATAAGATAATATCTAAGGTCTTATGCCAAAGATTAAAGAAGATCCTCCCCCGATTAATATCTGAAACCCAGTCTGCCTTTGTAGCTGGAAGACAAATCACAGATAATATTATGATAGCCCAGGAGATGTTCCATGCACTGAGAACAAAGCCAAGCGGCCGAGTAAAGAGGATGGCAATAAAGACGGATATGAGCAAAGCGTATGATAGGATGGAGTGGTCTTTTATTGAAGCGGTAATGAGGAAGATGGGCTTCTCAGAAGTGTGGATTGGATGGATTATGCGTTGTATTACCTCAGTTAAGTACAAAGTTTTAATGAATGGAGAGCCAAGAGGAAATATAGTTCCAGAGAGAGGCTACGTCAGGGAGATCCTTTGTCTCCTTTCATATTTATTCTATGCACGGAAGCGCTCGTTAGCCTTCTTAGTCAAGCAGAGAATCAAGGAAAGATAACGGGAATGCGCGTCGCACGTGCTAGCCCCCCGGTATCTCACCTTCTCTTTGCTGACGATAGCCTGTTCTTTTGTAAGGCGGAGCCCCGTGAATGTGAAGAAGTTATGAAAGTAGTCAGGAAGTATGGAAAGGCATCTGGACAATGTATTAATTTCGAGAAATCTTCATTGCTCTTTGGCAAGAGGATTCCAGCTATTGAGAGACAAAGTATAAAAGATACTTTGGGCATTCAAAATGAAGGTGGAATGGGCAATTACTTGGGAATCCCAGAGGATATTAGTGGATCCAAATGCAAGTTATTTGCATTCCTAAAGGAGAAGCTGTCACATAGAGTTAACGGGTGGACCGGTAGATGGCTATCCAAGGGAGGAAAAGAAGTACTCATTAAATCAATTCTACTGGCACTCCCGACCTATGTGATGTCTAGCTTCCTGCTTCCACTGGAAATTTGTGAGAATCTAGCAAGTGTTGTTGCACAATTTTGGTGGAGTTCAAATCCCCCAAAACGTGGAATTCACTGGGCTACATGGGAAAAGATGTGTGCACCTAGAGAAGAAGGAGGAATTGGATTCCGGATGATCCATGAGTTCAACTTAGCTTTATTAGCGAAACAATTGTGGCGACTAGTCCAGTTTCCAGATTCGCTAGTAGCGAGAGTTTTAAAGGGAAGATATTATCGTATGACCTCGCCGCTGAGAATATGCGCAGTAGACACCCCATCTTATGTGTGGACAAGTATTGTGGCATCGAGGAAACTCTTACTGTTGGGCATTAGGAACAAAGTGCACTCAGGATATGAAGTTAAAGTGTGGCAGGATCCATGGATCCCGTCAATTCCAGCGAGATCAGCACGCCCCAGGGCCCCAGTGGTTCACCCAGAAATGACAGTGAGCAGCCTAATTAACTTTGAGACGAAAGAGTGGGATAGCCGTTTGCTGGACCAGTATGTAAACCATGAGGATATACCTATGATTCAGAGTTTGGCCATAAGCCCAACTCACCGAAGAGATACTTTCTGCTGGAGCTACACAAAGAATGGACAATATACGGTCAAATCTGGATATTGGGTTGCCACAAATATCTTAAAAAAGGATGAGGATAAACAAGTGCTGGAACCCAGTATAACTAAACTCCAAGCCTTTGCTTGGAAAGTAGATGCGCCACAGAAGATTCGTCATCTTATGTGGCAATTAATCACAGGACATGTTGCAGTGACGAGGAATCTGATACGAAGGAACATGAGATGTGATAATTACTGCCCGAGGTGTGGAGAACCAGAAGAAACAGTCACTCATGCAATCTTTGAATGCCCACCAGCATTGCAGGCATGGGCAGAATCATCTACACCATCCAACCCACTGGTTTTTCCCAGCTCGAGTATCTACACTAATATGGACTATCTTTTCTGGAGGAAGAACAGTATCATGGAACCAGAAAATGATAGAGATCCATATCCTTGGATTATTTGGTATATCTGGAAAGCTAGAAACGATAAGCTATTCAGAGGAATAGAGAGGAATCCAACGGAACTAGTCAGGTATGCAGAGGGTGAATGCCAAGCCTGGCATGATGCAAAAAGGGAGGCACCAGATATTCAGTATACCACACAGCCACAAGTCTTAAGCTTGGGTGAAATCTGCATGATAGATGGTTCATGGACCTCTACCGATCATTTCAGTGGAATAGGATGGGTATGGAAAGATAGCAGGGGAAACATCCAACTTATGGAAACCAGAAATATGAGGAGGCGGGAGTCAGCGTTACATTCGGAGCTTGAAGCGCTAAGATGGGCTATGGAGACTATGCTGCAATACTCGGACTGCCAGAGTTTTGGAACTGACTGTAAGGATTTGATTAGAATGCTAACGGAACCACAAGCTTGGCCGAACTTTTCTACGGAGCTGGAGATGATCCATACACTCAAGTTGTGCTACCCGGATTTCAAGATATGCTACATTCCAAGGACTCAGAATTCTATTGCTGATTCACTAGCTAGGACTGCTCGTACTTTTAATAGATCTCTTTGCTACTTTGGTTGTTCTATTCCGGTCTGGATTCCCAGACCACCTCAAGTTTGAGTAATGGAACAGCCTTTTGATGTCAAAAAAAAAAAAAAAAAACCTACGGAATTACCTAATGTGATTAAAATATATATAGCAATTAATGATTTTAAACAATAAAGATTTGATAACAATATATACACTTTTTATCATTTTGTGTATTTCTTTATTATTAAAATAAATTATATAACTTTATTAATCATATAATAAAAATCTAGATTTTTCGTATATGTTGTATTTTGAATTTTTCAAAACGAGTATAAATTACTAAAACTGTTAAAATTTTCACATAAATATTTATGATCAAGGTTTAATTTTTTTCTATATTAATATAAAATGATTATTACACCATATGAAGAAAAAAATTATTTTCATAGATTTTTATGTTAAATATATATATATATATATATATATATATATATTTCATATCGTTTAAATTAAACTAATAAACTATACATCATAAGTATAACAAATTGATTCAATCCAACTCAAACCAAACCCTTAAAGATTCGATCCAATCCAAACCAGATCAGATCCGTAAAAATCCGCAGAAATAATCAGATTTTACAATATAAAAATATAAAATTTTAATAAATATTTCATCCTGCGCAAGGCGCAGGTCTTATCCTAGTATATATAATAACATGAATTAAGTACAACTTCCATATAAAAATAATAATTATATCATTTGTACGGATAGGTTCTTGATCAAAAATACTTTTATAAATAAAACTCAAGCTCCATCTATGGAGAAATTGTTCAGCAAGCACAATAATGCATTCAAAATAGCTAAAGGAGCCTCTGCCTCAAAACCTCAGCAAATAATATACTCACAGATGAAAGCAAACGTAACACTCACAACTTAAGATTGAAACATTATGAGTGCTAATTGGTGAAATTAAACCACAGAAATCATAGGATGCACTTGGGGGTTTGCTATCCAAATATTCTGCAACAGCAAGGCATAAAGAACAGCAAGAAACTTGGCTACAATAGTGATCATGCACCATCTTGAATAGCTTTGGAATTGTAAAGAAACCCTCAACCACAAAATGGTGAGGGAACCTTCAACATTTTATATTCATATATATATATATACATATATATATATATATATATATATATATATATATATATATATATATATATATATATATATATATATATATATACACATTTTAACTTTTAACAACTTTTAAAGCAAATTTTTAGAAATTAGAATTTACTCAAATTTTTAACAGAAATTTAATTAATATTTTGTTATGTGCAGCTATTTCCCAGACATATGTTCCTCCCCTAGAAACAACTATAGGAAATTTTGGACATCTATACTATACAAAAAAGAGGATATCCTCCACTCTAAAGCTGTCCACGTCTTCATAAATATTCGTCCAATAGGAGCTCATTATTTTGCCATGTCATAACAGCTTTGTTCGAAAATGAACATTACTTTCGTGTGGGCTCATGATATTTCCTAATGGCCCAGTCAAGTCCGTTTGAGCATATGCCCAGAAATCACAGATTCGTCGTCCAGCGTCCAGAATCTCTCCCCTCCCCCGACTCTTCCACTTCATCTTCTCCAATCTCTATTTTTTTTTCTCAATCAATGTCGATGTTAATCGGATTCTTAAAAGTTTTGCTCCACCTCCCCTTGATATTCCTAAACCTAAATCCATTATAAATATAAAAAAAAACTACTCTGCAGAAACTACTTTAATGGCTATGAAATCCACCACGAAGTTTCAGCTTACCAACAGCGGTGTAACTGCGTGTATAAAAAGGTTAGCCTTTCTCCTCGGGAAACCATCTTCTCAGTCCTTTACAACAACACTGTAAACTTATTTTATGAGATATAGCTAACGCTTCAATCTTCCTCTCCGATTTGCAGACCGTACGTTCCTCATCTACTGTTCAATTGCGGTTGCTTCGGTTCTGGAAGGTCATAAACATCATCCTCACACTTATGTATGTTGTATTTCCTCCACCGTATAAGAGCAGAACTGCCTCTGTTTTTTTAGGGTCGGCTTCTTATTTAAGAGAAAGCTTATCAGCGAGTGAGGCAGAGAAGAAACACAGAGGGATGATGGGTAATACACATAAGAGTTATGACGAGAATGTCCATAGCCATAGCTTCAGCCATTAAAGGCGCCGAAGAAAATCACTTTGACGCAGAGGAGGGAGGACATTACAAAGAGGTGGTGGTGGGCGGAGTTGGTTTATCTAAGAGGCACCGACACCTCCTGTCAACCTCTTCATACATCTAGCAGCTTTGGTTTATCAACAGCATAAGAAAAGGTCCTCTTTGTGCAAACGTGAAGCGTCGCAAGAAGAGTTCTAACGTGTCATTGAACTCTTATTTCAGGTTTTGGCTTCTTTATTTCACCTTTTGTCATTCATATATATGAATAGTGTTATATCAATTCATATATGTGAAGTTGAATTTGATTTGGTTCTTGCAGACAAGGCAAGCCTTTACACCAGTGGTTGTTTTGATTGTTTGAGGAACAACGTATGATGCGAGGAGGTTCCATACAAGGTATAAACTTTACATTTGATTAACGTTACTTACCTTTTTTTTAACAACACTCTTGCTTCTTCTGTTCCTGATTTTCATCATCTTTTATTTTTATTTTTTGCATGGTATCATGAACTTAGATTTAACAGGTGTCTCTTCACAGGAGAAGAAAGAAGTATTGTGGATAGGTTTTAAGGGATCAGCAAAAATTTGGTCTTGGATTCTGCTCGCCTATGTGCTGTATAAGCTCTTTGGATCATTTGGTTTGTTTTATGATTGGAGCAGTTGTTTTCTGCTGATGTTTATGATATGTGCGTGTGTTGTCTTTCTTTCAGATAATGCTTTGATCATTTATCCAAATGAGTTAAGTAAAGAAGCTCAACCGGTAATCAAGGATACAGTTGTAGTTTGTTTCTTTGTGTCTGTCTCTCCATCTGATTTTTCCTTCTCATATTACAATCGTTGGCTAAAGTCAAGTATTTCAGAAAGGTAAGTAAAAAATGGTGTTATGCATCTGAGTTTGTTTGAGCTTAAGACATATAGTTATCATGGTTGACCTGTAATTAATGTCTTTTCATGTTTCAGGAGTATAGGGCTTACTGCAGATAAACACACAAGAAATGGTGCTAATGCATCCAAAGTTTGTTGATTCTGAAAGGAGATTTTTTTTTGTGCTTGATCTGTAAATAATGACTTCTCATGCTTCACATATGTAGGGCTGAAGTTGCTAGGCTGGAAAAACTTAAAAGAACTTAAAATCCAAACAGTTTAAACCTGTGAAAACGTGATTGCCAGACGGATGAACTAAGGCTGTGTATCAAATGGTTTCAGTAATGATATTAATAAAGTAGTTGACTTGAAACAAAAATGTTTTTTAGCCCCGTATATCAGATTTCTTTGTTGTGTCGATATAATTGAACTTGCGTATATAAAAAGTTCAGTTTGTAACCAGCTATAAATGTTTGGAAACAAACATAACTATTTCTATTTTATCACATTCATTTAATTGAACGTTTATCCACCCAAACAGATTTCATGGAATCAATCCTATCAATCTCATGACCCTTTAAAAACCAGATCCATGTTTAGACGTTTCCTTATATTCTTCACATATCTATTTATTATTCATAAATTATGACACAAAAATGATAAAGGTACCCTTGAATCTTCAAGACTTTCGTGAGGAGTAGTTTGGAATCAAAGTGTGGAGTAAGTGGAAAGTGTTCCACAATATGCCTTACACAAACATGGCAAAGTATTACCCTACCAAAAAAAAAACATGGCAAAGTATTATGTCAAATTTCTCACATCTAGAAGTGTACAACTATGGACACAATGCACATATAACATATACATATCTACAACATAAGTTTGTTTTTTTTCTAACATAATTTATAACTCTAAATTAAACTATTTATTTACATTTCCACGCGTAGCGCGGAGAAAAACTCTAGTTACTATGAAAATAAAGACTGTTCATCAATAACATTGCTACATATACATCAATAAAATTATATGTCTATAATGTACATTAAACTTCATTTTTTTTACATTGAACTCCAAATCTAAAAACAAAATCAAACAAAGAAAAAAAAATAAGAAAACCACTTGGAGATGGATCTGTCTCATCGAACAAACCCCTGAAATGTTCTGTTGTTGGTGTGGTCAACTACTCAAACGCCGATCATAATCAAATCAAAAAGGATTTCTTACATCAAAATATCTCATCATCATCAAAAGTCATAGTTTAAGGCAAGAGCATCAGATCCTTTCCTAATTACGAGTCTCTTACAAGAGGAAGAGAACAAATCCCATGGAACATCAATCCGTCTCCATCTTTATTCTCGTACATGTTACAGCTCCAGAGCCTTTGTATCCTTCTCTTTCGCCGTATTCAACTATTTTGAACCTGAACATGTTCTCTAACGCCTTGAGAAGTTCTGGATAGATTTTGTATGTTTTGAAATCTGTTTTCCTAAGGTATGAAGCTCCATCCATACTCACTTTCACATAGCTCTCGTACTGTTGTTGTTCTTACGGTATGATCTCACTGATGTTCGAAATACGAAGCAAAACGAGTTAGAAACTGTAATATAAGATGATAAAAAGTGTTGCTATAAACAAATCACAGTTCTCTCATAAGAAGATCCTCAATTTTTAGACAATAGCTCATATTTATCAAATTCAAAACATATTCTTTCAAATAACACATTATGATCTTTGATATTTATCCATAAAACACTGTGTCTCTGTCTTGAATTTATTTGGTTATTTTTTGAGTTCAAATATTCTTTTTTTTTTCTTTAGTCTTGTATATTTTCTATAAAAATCTTGACAGTTGTAAATTTACATATAAATATTTTTATTATGGTTTTAAAATTTAATTAGATATGTTTTCACCATTTTGATTTTATGGGTATGTTTTGTGAATTCTTTTCTAACCAAATTCTTCTCAAATTATGGATAGATGAATTAAATCTAGTTATAACATTATTTATGAAATCTTAACTATATTTGAGTCATAAATTTTTTAAATAAAAGAAAAAAATATTATTTTAAGATTAACCGAATCCTAAACCAGTTTAATATTTGATAGCAGTCAAAAGACAATATCAGGCTCTTGGGGTTGGAGCTCTCGCTAAGTATATACCAAATAATCAGTAGACAAAATATAACGAGAAATATTTAACGTTAGAATAATTGAGATAGTGTATTGTTTACCTAAATATGAGTAAATAATATAGCAAGGGTCAACATTTGTGATAATAAAATAACAGGTTTAAGCCAAACATATACAATGTAATTGTGCAACATATAAATTTGCCGTTTCAGATAGGGTCAAATCTCTGTAATATATTTGAGAAGTCAGTTTTTTATATATCGTGGTCACGTTAACTCTCATGATGATTGATTACATTGATACATTTAATGAATTAAAAATATTTTATTTAAATATTATTAATGATCTTTAGTTTAGTTTCCTTTAAAAAAATTCCAAATAACACATATAATAATAAGGAATTTTTTATAAAGTTTAAAAAACGAATTTAACCGGAGCTTCTAGCTTTGGTGGTAAATGGCTCACGGCTGTGAGTACCGCCACCTACATTCGAATTCCAGCCACTGAAAATTAACATTTCGGCATCGCCATGGACAGAGGACCGACATGTGGCAACACGTGACTAGTCTGGACCACTTATGTGGGGCCAGAATATCTCTGTATAATTAAAAAAAAGCGAATTTAAGAACAAAAATATATGTGTAAATAATATGATTTCATTAAAAAGAAAAGTTCTCGAAACAGTAATATTCTATTTAAAAATATTTTTAAGTAACATAAAATATACTAATATAATACTTTCTTTATTTTTATATATATAGCTGACAAAAAATATTTATATTTATAGATATTATTTATCTATTATGAATTGATTAACGCTTAAATTTATTTTTCTATTTGATTTTCATAACGATATAATATAATATTATTACTAAAATACATTTACATATCTAAATGAAAATCACAAATTATTAAATTTTGATCTATTAGAACCAAAAAAAAATTATGGTTGAATTCAAAGAAGTTGATGCTATCTAATATAGTCAAGTGATAATCAAACCAATCAATATATTACATATCCAAAATCACATGTCTAACTAAAACAATAAAATATTTTTTATATAAATATAAAATAATTGAAATTAAAATTAAACTGTTAATAAATTATCAATAAATATTTACTTGATAAGTATCTAAACCCGTGCATGATCAGAGAAGAATCACCTAGTTTTATAATTATACGGCCACAAATTTTCAATGCTTCCTTGGTCTAGACTTTAGGGCGCCACCATTACTCTCCCCAGTGTTACCTAACTTGCGGTAAAATCTTGTTTTAAAAAAAGCTCGAACAACCTCAAGAATAAAATAACGATTTCTAAAAACAGCGACACAATGCTATCATTGATCCAAGCATCCGTAAAGAACATCGTAAGCATATTATCGTTACGACAAGCACGAATACTCGAGCAATGGGTTCTCAATACAAAGGTTTTGGTCCGCAGCATGACCTCGGTCGCTATAGCAAAGCTGGGCCGCTATAAACAAAGCTGGATCGCTACAAGCAAAGCTGGGTCGCTAAAACAAAGCTTGGTCGCTATAGCGACCAAGCCCAGACACGAGCTCGGTCGCTATAGCGACCAAGCTCCATACGAAGCTCGGTCGCTATGGCTACAAGCAAAGCTGTATCGTTATAGCGACCAAGCTCCATACGAAGCTCGGTCGCAATAGCGACTGAGCCCAAACACGAGTTCATTACAATCTTTCGAAGTCTTCCAAAATGACAATACGATGTAAAACTATGCAGTATCGACTATCCTCATTAAGACCTTCCGCAAACCATGGCTTAACCATTTCTTGATTCCCGATCAAATGGGATCATCAGTCTCGTTTTTACGATAAACACCTCAGAAATTGTCTTTATCGTAGAAACCGTAATAAACGTCCCGAATCAAAAGACGGTCCAAAGAGTCATAAAAATTGATTCGAAACCCACTTACGATTACTTAAACCCATAAACGCTATGACAGTTATGCTTGGAAGGATAAACGTCAAATTTTGCGGATAAATGGAAAGTTTCCGCAGATAATCATGAAGATCGGAAAAATGGAATATATCCATTTTTTGGGCTTTGACGGCTTAAGGGCAGGAAAGGAAAACATAAACCAACCTAGAAGGGAGTATATAAGGAGTTCAAGACGAGAGGCATAAAGAGAGAACTTTTTCACAGCAAACTAGCACTTAGAGCAATTTATGCATTTTTCTGTTTTTGTTATTCGAGCTGCGACTCAATTAGGTTTAGCCGCCTTCGGGTTTTAGAACTAGGAATCTCGCCGACAACTCTCGTATCCCAGGCATCTTACCTTGTTGTTACGCTCAAATGCAAATTCGGGAATAATATTCTATTTTCCCTCTTTTCTTTACGATTTCTTATTTTTCTCGTTTATCTTTGTTTTCTGATTGCTTGGCGTGTGGTTTAGCAGATATCCGGGACCTCAAAGAAATTAAGGTTTTCCTATTTTTATTATTTAAACGGAAATCGACGGTACGAATTTTGATTTCTACATTTGATAAGTTTTGTTAACATGGCATGAAATACTTTCACGAAAGAACGTGTATAAAGAATTTTCTACTATGTTTTAAGTAATAGCCAGATTTTGACTTGTACATCCGTACATCCGTATAGATATTTTTTTATTTTATAAATGTATTTGATATTATTAAAAATGTTTTAAATATATAATTTCTACTTTAGTATTATAAATTGTGTAATTCTATAATATTATTGTTTATATTTTTATTTAGCATTATAATGATTTCTTTAATATTACTTTGTTATTAATGTAATATTTTGTAAATGTTTAACAGATTTTGTTATAATTTAAATTAAAATATTATAATTAAAATTTGATTTGCCATTAATACTTTAATTCAATTACTAAAATTTAATAGTTTTTGGATAACATATTTTAAATAGTATATGAGCTAAAGGTTATTATATACTATTATATTTTTGTACACAAATTTTTTAATATATTGTTAAGAGTTTCAATATAAATAAAAGATAATAAATGGTTGTAGGTATAAAAGTTTAACCTATGTTAATAAATTTATTTTTTAATAAAATATTATATTGTTTACGAATTTTGACCCATTTTAATGATCAGTGATAAATTATTTAAAATGAAGTATTTTTTAAATTTTTTTTTATTTAATACAGTTTTGTCATATTTAATTCGTGTAACACTTCTATTTTTATATAATACTAAATAGATTTATAGAGTTTATAAAAAAAATAGTACAAATTTTTTATTTTCTTCCTTTATAATAAAATTTTAGTTAACATTGATTTATAACAATATTATATTGCTAATTATGAAATTAATTAATATGTTATTTATAAAAACTATTTAAAATTTTAAGTAAGATTTTGTTTGTTTTCTCTCAACAGAGTTTGTTATAATTAAAAATAAATTTAATTTTATAGTTACTTTATTTTAAAATTAAATAATCAAATATGTCATATTAAGTAATTCTTTAAATGGTCTTATTATGACTTGTTAGTGGTAGATAAAAAAATAGGATCTTAAATTAATAGATTGGATGATAGGTGATCAGAAGCCTTTTTCAAAAAAAAATGATAAATAAATAATGAGAGGGGATCAATACTTGGCTGTAAATGTGTTCAATAATAGTCAGCTTATTATTGCTTCACGTATAAACTAGAAAGCAGACCAACCTGCCATGATAACGATATTATTCATACTCTATATCCTTCTATTTTGACGATACTGGCTTCTTTATACTTCTTCTCGTTATATAATGATTAAATAAATTAATTGTAACTCTTTTAAAAAGTATTATTAACTCGAAATAAAAGAGATGAATTATATCCAAATTTGGCTTATTGGTTGACTGGTGGAAACATCTATGTCCCACGGCATCATGGAACACAACGTCTCCATAGCAATGTAGCTTTCAGAATTTGATATATTGATTTCAAGTATGTTTTTCTTCTTTTCCAGAAAAATAATGAGGTTGGTGACATCTAGAAAAAATAACAATCTTTTTTAGAAGTTCATTTTTTTTTTCTTGAAAACAAGAAAATCAGTGGAGTTATAATACATGGTTAGTAAAGGAGTCACGAGCGAAATGATCAAATATGTTCTCTCTTTCTTTTTGAGGTTCACATCTACTTCTCTTGCATTTAATTCTGTTTTATTTTTTGGTCCTTCGTATTACATTTTTTGGACAATTCAATCAAGGGGAATTGCACTCAACAACCATCAAACAAAAGATAATCCACTCAATAGCTAAAAAACAATTCTCACCTATACAACTTGCCTATTATACATAATATTGTCATATTATCTTCAGTTGCAACCTGTGAAACCTGCAGAAAAAAATAATAATAATAATTCTGAAAAATAATTTATGGTTACCATTAACACACATCTTTTCTTCTTCTTCTTTTTTCTGCCTAATCTATGTTTTTTCTTGATACGTAAAAACACACAGTACATCATCTCAAAGATGATCTTTATATGGTGGTGAAAAATAATAGTGAAGGAAGTGAAGATATATCAGGACGTTTAAAAAAAAGAAATTGAAGAAGATGAACTCGCGCATAGTATACTATATTCGGTGAACAAAATAGTATACTATATATTCTTTAGTGTATTTATGTAAGGTTACCATACTATTTGGGACATATTTATATACTATTTATTTAAAATGTAATAACCTTGTGACTGCCAATATTTCTCAACAAGAAAAACTTATTTATATCTTAGATGTGGATTGACATTTCTGGGTTAGCGTATAGTTTTATCATCTAGGTTGCGTTTCACTAACGAGAACACTCTAAAAATAATATACTATATCCACTATATAGTATAGTATTATGAACGTGACGAATGTCATTATTTGAAAACGGGGGAAACTGTTTATATCTCGGATGTAGATTGACATTTCCGGATCAGGGTTTAGTGTTATTATCTGGTTGGGTATTTCACTAACTCACCTTGCTGCTCTGTTACTTGTATTAGTGATATGAACTCATCTATATCTTAGTGTCAATATATTCTATTTAATAATATAGTAATATAGAATATATTTAATCTTCCTACTGAAATCCTCTGAATTATTGAATGAGAACTATAATTTACTTCATAGTATAACTGTACACGTACTATACTATATCCATTATGTAGTATATTATTTTGAACATATGTGGTTTGTATGTGTGTGATGTGGCCTTATTATTAACCATATTTAATTTGGACGATGTGGTCTTACTTTTTTTCTTTCACCTGTTACATGCACGAAAAAAGGACATAACCAGATGAAAAGAGATACAATTGTTAGTTTCTTAATTATGTCAACATCAATGCCATACACCTAATTTTAATTGTGATTTTGGTTATTGAGCAAATTGCCCCTTCAATCAATTACGGCGAAAAAGAAGATATCTAAATTTATTCATATGCTCTAGCGTTAATTTGTTAACGTAGGTAACATATAGCGACTACAACTCACTACTGTTAAAAGTTCTAAACATCATTGCTATATATGAATTAAGTATGTATAATAATTATTATTTTTATTACATTATACGTATTGATTTTCACGACCAACATAAATGATACATGATACATATAGTATTGAAACTCAAATTCTATGGTATCAAAGACAACCTATTTAAACCGAAAATTTTACAAAAGCTCAAATAAAGTTAGAAGAGAGATACGGGGAGAAACCTCTCTCCTATCTTTCTCTTAACTTTCTCTTCCTCAAGTTCTCCGCCTGTGTTCTTGCTTGCGGTGGCTGGTACTCAATCCGGTCACCGCGGGTCTCCTGGTTCCTCTATTTGATATCGTCTATCTTCTTTGCTGTCTCCACCTTGTCTCTCCTCCTTATACGGTTGTTCTGGGTTCGATGGGGCTTCTCCGTTGAAAATAACTGAGAGCAAGGTGTCCTTGCTTCTCTCTGAAACACTGGCGAGGCGTGACGAGTCATAGTTCACTTTGGAGCCCTTGGATCTGATAATAGTCACCATCTGCGCTCGGATCTGAGTCAGATCTGAGATCTGAGACTCGCCGGAAACTGTGACGCGTCGCTTCTGTCGCAACTCCAGCCTTGTGTCTCCCTCCAGTCGTCTCTCTCTATTATCATGATTCAAGGTTTGTGTAGAGCTCCTCCTCTTTGATCTAAGTGAAAAGTGGTTGTGAGGCACACCACTGAGGACCTCTGTCCCTTAGGTCAAACGACAGCAACCATGGCGTGACTCCAAAGCCCATATGTCTCCTCCTTTCTGCTCTCGACACTATTTCCTGAGGATTTGAGGACAACCCCTGCGACGGTGTCTCCTGCATCAAGGTGGTACTTTCACTCGCTTTTGGCTCGCCTGTTTTTGAGGAGTTTCATTTTCCTTCTGCGCTTAACTACCCAGCCTCCCAAGCTCCGGTTGCTAGCTTTTGTGTGGCTTGATGTCTCCGCTGTATCATGTGTGTCGCGTGGCCGGATAAGGAGCCAAAATGACCGTCTGCGCTTGACTGTAACTCAGGCTTCATCTTTAAACGGCGTCGATCTTGAGTTTACATGTTAGCTAATACTGAGAAAGCTTGAGTTTGTTTGTCGGCGTCCTCCTCCAGCAGAGCTCCGGGGCAGAAGCCAGCTGTTGCCGTTGATACCTGCTTGGAGCCACTTCGGTGAGGTCCGGCCGAACTTATCTTGTGGCTTTACTCTTGTTCTTTCTGGTTGCTCCAGTAATACAAGAAGTGCTTGGGATTGGGTGATAATATGTTTGTCTTTGTCCTAGATTATGCTATTAAACTTCAAGCTTACCATTGTTGGTAAAGATTAAATTTAATTCCCTTGTGGCTTAGGGGCTTTTTAAAACTTTTTTGCACCCTCTAAGCTTTCAAAATGGCTGAAAAGCAGATTGTGGTTGCATCAATATGTAACTGAAACTTCATCCTTTGCAATGACATTTACCATTTAGCAAAAAAAAGTTAGAAGAGACTTTCTAAGACAGAAAGGTTTACCCACATCTAAATCTAAATCAGCGCAACAACCAAATAAAATTTCTGTAGTTCAACGCCTTACTCGTAACGGAAACCTATAACAAGCAGAAAAAGAAGAGAGAATCAGCCAGAAAATAAACCAAGGAATCACAGTTTGTGTTGAAAGCAACTCTGGTGAGGTGACATGAAAAGCAGGGTTAACTACGTCATGGTCAGACCTGATAACATATCAAGCAAAAGAAATTGAATGCTCAAAGAGCGTATTGAGAAAGACATAAATAGATTAAAAGAAAGCTTTATTATGCAAAAAATGTAAAGAAAGGGGAAAGCTTTAAGTTGTCTTCAAGAACAAAATGATTTGATTAATCTCATACAAGGGTTTATAAGAGACTGCACTAAGATGCAGCCAAAGTTACCAAATACAACCACTTTTACACATACTTTTATCAACTCTAACTTAGCTAGAAACCCTAGATACATAGATAATGGGCTTTTGACATTTGTTTGGGATGGACTCTCTAATATTCCCCCGCAAACTTGACATCGGTTGAAATCAAGAAGCCAAGTTTGAATGTAGATGTTGATGTCTTTGAGAGGAACTGCAAATGAATCAGCTCGACAGAACCATGAGAATCTAAATCAGACATGAAGATGTAAACAACTTCCTCATTTTGCTACAGAAATAGTGTAACAGTAGACTTCAGAAATAAATGAAAAACTCTAGGTCTATACTTGACAATCAGCAATAGTGTAACAGTGGTTTGTAGAGGTTAAGTGAATCAAGCTACATTACTGATGAATATTCTAAAGGCCACTGGTCAGCAAGAGAGCATTGCAAAATTGGCAATAACCTTTGGTACAAAAGTTTCTGAGGCCACAAAAGAATCAATTAAGGAAGCCACTGGTATTATCAAGGAAGGAGGGACAGGGAACTACTTGGGGCTTCCGGAATGTTTCAGCCGCTCGAAAACTGAGATGATGGCTTACATTTATGATCGTCTGAAAGACCGTTTGTTTGGATGGTTTCTGAACTTGCTTTCTCAAGGTGGTAAAAAGTGTTGATCAAAGCAGTGGCTATGGCCATGCCAGTTTATGTGATGTAGTGCTTCAAGTAAACCAAAAATTCATGTGAAAGGTTAAACAAAACGATGGCTGACTTTTGGTGGAATTAGAGAGGCATAAGCTCTACCCTCTTTAAATGGCTTGAAGAGTGAGGTTTGGAAATTGAAAGCACCACCGAAGATCAAAACCTTCATGTGGAAAGCACTGAGTAATGCAATCCTGGTACGTAAGCTTCTTGTTAAGAAAGGGGATATGATGGACCCGTGCTGCCAAGTGTATGGAGAGCAAAGCGAATTTATAAATCACATTCTCTTCACGTGCACAATAATGAGACAGGTATGGGGGCACGTGAATGTCCCTTATCCAGAGAATCGTGAGCTTGTGCTCTTACACCACTCCTTTCACATGAGCTGATGGCCCATTAGCATGTTGATAGCTGGAGCCCAACTTCGTCACAGCCAGACTGCTCTCCTCTAGAATGCTTCGAGCTCTCAAAATCAAGATATTTCAAGCAAATTCTGGACGTTGAACAATGTTGAAAGGCAGGCTCAGATTTGTTTTTTAAAGTTTGGAACTGTAGTGAAAGAAAAGGGTTCTGTTGGAAGCTGATGAAAATAAAACCCATAGTTCCAAAGATTTACCCTCTGGTGCTCTGATACCATGATAACAATCTCAAACAAAAGAGACTGAATACTCAAAGAGCTTATTAAGAACGACATAATTAACTTATAAGAAAGCTTTATTATGCAAAAATGTAAAGAAAGAATAAAGTTTTAAGTTGTCTACAAGAACAAAATAATTTGATTAATCTCATACAAAGGTTTATGAAAGACTGCACTAAGAGGCAGCCAAGGTTACCAAATACAATCACTCTTACGCATATTTGTATCAACTCTAACTTAGCTAGAAATCCTAGATACATATATAATGGGCGTTTGACATTTGTTTGAGCTGGGCTCTCTAA
This sequence comes from Hirschfeldia incana, assembly GCA_026261945.1. Classification (NCBI taxonomy): domain Eukaryota; kingdom Viridiplantae; phylum Streptophyta; class Magnoliopsida; order Brassicales; family Brassicaceae; genus Hirschfeldia; species Hirschfeldia incana. The sequence continues at coordinate 6,049,576 of JABCMI010000013.1, read as the reverse complement.
TAAGACCATCACCCGAGGGTTCACTTCAGACGCCGTTATCTCTAGAACCAAACAAAAGTAAAAGCACTCAACTTCTTTCCTTCGCTCAAGCAAACACACTAAAGAAAAGATTAAGCTTCATACACAAAGAGGTGGCGGGAAAAATGACAGTCAGCTTCTTTATGAAATTTTAAAGGATAGAAGAGTTGAAGCTTCCAACGACAAGGGGTGCAGAAACCACAAAGTTGAGCTGAAACAAGGGATTAAACAAAAGAAAAAATCCATGGTGAAACCTCCAGTAATGTTTGTATCATAGATCGAAGGATCTAGATGGATAAGTTCTACAGATAAGCTGACGGATAGAAGAGAAGAGAGAAGAGGAGGAATCACATTAAGTAAAGCAGAGGCAGCACCATTCTACTAGACCGACAAACCCTCCAAGGCAAATCTGATCCAGATCCAGCCCAATCAAAAATCGGATCTGTCTGCAGGATGACGCTTCATGTTGAAGATCAACCTTTCACGACTTTACCAACACTCCAAAGAAACCAAGCGTGCACTCAGCAACCACTTTGAACCGCAAGATCCATCCAGCCGCTATCCAATAGAAACCAGATAAAGTTGAAGCAAGGAGGTGATAGAAGAGCTGATGGGACTACGAAAAAAGAGGCTAAAGCGATAGCTTGAGGAGGGGTGGTGTGGCAAACGATGACCGGAGAAAAACCACCGGTCACCGAAATTGGCAATAACCTTTGGTACAAAAGTTTCTGAGGCCACAAGAGAATCATTTAAGGAAGCCACTGGTATTATCAAGGAAGGAGGGACGGGGAACTACTTGGGGCTTCCGGAATGTTTCAGCCGCTCGAAAACTGAGATGATGCTTACATTTATGATCGTCTGAAAGACCGTTTGTTTGGATGGTTTCTGAACTTGCTTTCTCAAGGTGGTAAAAAGTGTTGATCAAAGCAGTGGCTATGGCCATGCCAGTTTATGTGATGTTGTGCTTCAAGTAAACCAAAAATTCATGTGAAAGGTTAAACAAAACGATGGCTGACTTTTGGTGGAATTAGAGAGGCATAAGCTCTACCCTCTTTAAATGGCTTGAAGAGTGAGGTTTGGAAATTGAAAGCACCACCGAAGATCAAAACCTTCATGTGGAAAGCACTGAGTAATGCAATCCTGGTACGTAAGCTTCTTGTTAAGAAAGGGGATATGATGGACCCGTGCTGCCAAGTGTATGGAGAGCAAAGCGAATTTATAAATCACATTCTCTTCACGTGCACAATAATGAGACAGGTATGGGGGCACGTGAATGTCCCTTATCCAGAGAATCGTGAGCTTGTGCTCTTACACCACTCCTTTCACATGAGCTGATGGCCCATTAGCATGTTGATAGCTGGAGCCCAACTTCGTCACAGCCAGACTGCTCTCCTCTAGAATGCTTCGAGCTCTCAAAATCAAGATATTTCAAGCAAATTCTGGACGTTGAACAATGTTGAAAGGCAGGCTCAGATTTGTTTTTTAAAGTTTGGAACTGTAGTGAAAGAAAAGGGTTCTGTTGGAAGCTGATGAAAATAAAACCCATAGTTCCAAAGATTTACCCTCTGGTGCTCTGATACCATGATAACAATCTCAAACAAAAGAGACTGAATACTCAAAGAGCTTATTAAGAACGACATAATTAACTTATAAGAAAGCTTTATTATGCAAAAATGTAAAGAAAGAATAAAGTTTTAAGTTGTCTACAAGAACAAAATAATTTGATTAATCTCATACAAAGGTTTATGAAAGACTGCACTAAGAGGCAGCCAAGGTTACCAAATACAATCACTCTTACGCATATTTGTATCAACTCTAACTTAGCTAGAAATCCTAGATACATATATAATGGGCGTTTGACATTTGTTTGAGCTGGGCTCTCTAATAAGACCATCACCCGAGGGTTCACTTCAGACGCCGTTATCTCTAGAACCAAACAAAAGTAAAAGCACTCAACTTCTTTCCTTCGCTCAAGCAAACACACTAAAGAAAAGATTAAGCTTCATACACAAAGAGGTGGCGGGAAAAATGACAGTCAGCTTCTTTATGAAATTTTAAAGGATAGAAGAGTTGAAGCTTCCAACGACAAGGGGTGCAGAAACCACAAAGTTGAGCTGAAACAAGGGATTAAACAAAAGAAAAAATCCATGGTGAAACCTCCAGTAATGTTTGTATCATAGATCGAAGGATCTAGATGGATAAGTTCTACAGATAAGCTGACGGATAGAAGAGAAGAGAGAAGAGGAGGAATCACATTAAGTAAAGCAGAGGCAGCACCATTCTACTAGACCGACAAACCCTCCAAGGCAAATCTGATCCAGATCCAGCCCAATCAAAAATCGGATCTGTCTGCAGGATGACGCTTCATGTTGAAGATCAACCTTTCACGACTTTACCAACACTCCAAAGAAACCAAGCGTGCACTCAGCAACCACTTTGAACCGCAAGATCCATCCAGCCGCTATCCAATAGAAACCAGATAAAGTTGAAGCAAGGAGGTGATAGAAGAGCTGATGGGACTACGAAAAAAGAGGCTAAAGCGATAGCTTGAGGAGGGGTGGTGTGGCAAACGATGACCGGAGAAAAACCACCGGTCACCGAAATTGGCAATAACCTTTGGTACAAAAGTTTCTGAGGCCACAAGAGAATCATTTAAGGAAGCCACTGGTATTATCAAGGAAGGAGGGACGGGGAACTACTTGGGGCTTCCGGAATGTTTCAGCCGCTCGAAAACTGAGATGATGCTTACATTTATGATCGTCTGAAAGACCGTTTGTTTGGATGGTTTCTGAACTTGCTTTCTCAAGGTGGTAAAAAGTGTTGATCAAAGCAGTGGCTATGGCCATGCCAGTTTATGTGATGTTGTGCTTCAAGTAAACCAAAAATTCATGTGAAAGGTTAAACAAAACGATGGCTGACTTTTGGTGGAATTAGAGAGGCATAAGCTCTACCCTCTTTAAATGGCTTGAAGAGTGAGGTTTGGAAATTGAAAGCACCACCGAAGATCAAAACCTTCATGTGGAAAGCACTGAGTAATGCAATCCCGGTAGGTAAGCTTCTTGTTAAGAAAGGGGATATGATGGACCCGTGCTGCCAAGTGTATGGAGAGCAAAGCGAATTTATAAATCATATTCTCTTCACGTGCCCAATAATGAGACAGGTATGGGGGCACGTGAATGTCCCTTATCCAGAGAATCGTGAGCTTGTACTCTTACACCACACCTTTCACATGAGCTGATGGCCCATTAGCATGTTGATAGCTGGAGCCCAACTTCGTCACAGCCAGACTGCTCTCCTCTAGAATGCTTCGAGCTTTCAAAATCAAGATATTTCAAGCAAATTCTGGACGTTGAACAATGTTGAAAGGCAGGCTCAGATTTGTTTTTTAAAGTTTGGAACTGTAGTGAAAGAAAAGGGTTCTGTTGGAAGCTGATGAAAATAAAACCCATAGATCCAAAGATTTACCCTCTGGTGCTCTGATACCATGATAACAATCTCAAACAAAAGAGATTGAATACTCAAAGAGCTTATTAAGAACGACATAATTAACTTATAAGAAAGCTTTGTTATGCAAAAATGTAAAGAAAGAATAAAGTTTTAAGTTGTCTACAAGAACAAAATAATTTGATTAATCTCATACAAAGGTTTATGAAAGACTGCACTAAGAGGCAGCCAAGGTTACCAAATACAATCACTCTTACGCATATTTGTATCAACTCTAACTTAGCTAGAAATCCTAGATACATATATAATGGGCGTTTGACATTTGTTTGAGCTGGGCTCTCTAATAAGACCATCACCCGAGGGTTCACTTCAGACGCCATTATCTCTAGAACCAAACAAAAGTAAAAGCACTCAACTTCTTTCCTTCCCTCAAGCAAACACACTAAAGAAAAGATTAAGCTTCATACACAAAGAGGTGGTGGGAAAAATGACAGTCAGCTTCTTTATGAAATTTTAAAGGATAGAAGAGTTGAAGCTTCCAACGACAAGAGGTGCAGAAACCACAAAGTTGAGCTGAAACAAGGGATTAAACAAAAGAAAAAGTCCATGGCGAAGCCTCCAGCAATGTTTGTATCATAGATCGAAGGATCTAGATGGATAAGTTCTACAGATTAGCTGACGGATAGAAGAGAAGAGAGAAGAGGAGGAATCACATTAAGTAAAGCAGAGGCAGCACCATTCTACTAGACCGACAAACCCTCAAAGGCAAATCTGATCCAGATCCAGCCCAATCAAAAATCAGATCTGTCTGCAGGATGACGCTTCATGTTGAAGATCAACCTTTCACGACTTTACCAACACTCAAGAGAAACCAAGCGTGCACTCAGCTACCACTTTGAACCGCAAGATCCATCCAGCCGCTATCCAATTGAAACCAGATAAAGTTGAAGCAAGGAGGTGATAGAAGAGCTGATGGGACTACGAAAAGAGAGGCTAAAGCGATAGCTTGAGGAGGGGTGGTGTGGCAAACGATGACCGGAGAAAAACCACCGGTCACCGATGCAAGAGAAGGACCGCTGAGAGAATGTGAGATTTAGAAGAAAGGAAAGAGAATTTTTTTTTTTTTTATCATCTACCTATATTTATAATCATTGGTTGCATGTAGTTTACTATTTTACTTCGAAAAAAATCTCCTAAATATACTACCCACTATATGAGAATAATTTGTCTGTATGCTTTAATGTCTGTTAGTTACTACAATTAACACTATCCACCTTTCAAGAACTCCAACCTGGACGCATATTTTAACTCCAAATAGAATTTACATTCATAAATACTTTAATCCTATTCCATTTTCTATTTCAACAGTAGACTAGCAAATTACTCTAAAACTAGGATGGTATTTTTATTTATGGTTCATTACTTTATTTTCATTTCAAAATGGAATAAAGTTGGAATAAAATCCAATTTCATAATATAATTATTTTATTTTCACTCTAACATAGTTTTATACTCCCTTTGTTTTTTTTATAAATGACGTTTTGGAAGATTGCACACAAATTAAAGAAGTTCCTATATTGTCTATTCTATTTTTATTTATTGTAATTTAGTGTGCAATTAATCTCTTCGTAACCATTAATACAAGGGTATATGAAGTCAAAATTCACTATATTCTACATGAAAGTTGAGAAACGTCAACTAATCTGAGACAAAACAAAAGCTTCATCAAAGCTTCATATAAAAAAATACGGAGGGAGTATTAGAGATGCTTTAATATATTTTAATTATTAATTAATAATTGTGTTTTCTATTGAAACTTGATAATTGTGTTTCTTATTTTAACATTGTGTCGACATCTCAAATAATTCAAAACAGTAGTTAGAAAAACCTTTTCATTTTTTAGGCTTTTATATTTATTCAAGTATTAACTTAAGTTATATTATATACATGTTATATTCAATTATCAAAAACACATGGCAAACATACTGACGAGCTATTATATTTTTAAATGTAATAATATTCTATCACTAAGATCTATTGGTGGCTCCTTGTTATTTTAGAATATTTTTTTTTGTAATTATTTCATTGTGTCTTTTTCATTTCTGTGTCAAAATCATGTCGTTTTCCACTCGATGAAGGATCTTGGCAATTTTTTTTTATGAATATTATTTTAGCACTTGTTTTTTGACTAAAATTAGGTGTTCTCCTGCACCATGTGCAGTAAGAAATTTTTCAAATTTTAATTTATATTTAAATATAAAGTATTAAATATTATAGTTTTTCTTATTTTTACCAATATTAAAATATATATTTGATTTAGTTAAATATAAAATTAAGATAAAATGATTTTGTTTATTTAAAAATATATTGACGAATATATATGTATATATTTAAATTATAACCTTAGATGATATTTTCTATCTATTTATATTGTTAAATATATTAAATCATTTTTTATAAAACTAACAAAATGATATAAAATTTTATAATTATCAGAAACTTAAACTAAACAATATTTATAAAGTTTTTATAAGAAGCTAATTTTTTTGATTAGAAACTATTTTTTTAAATTGTAGCAATTTTTGAAAGCTTTAGTAATATAAATTGTATAATTACAAAAAATAAAATAAAATAGTATTTCAAAATTTTTAATGTTATATATGAATACATTTATTTTATAGATGATATATGAGATATTATAAAATTTAAAAAATAACTAAAAATATATCAATATTAAATGTAATATATAAATTATTACCATATTTAAAAAAGTTTTCTTAAAATATAAATCAACATTAAATTGAATTATCAATGTCATGTTTTTTTTGGTATCTATCGATGTTATATTTCAATAGTATTATTTTTAATTTTAATTTCAGTATTTTTAAAAGAACCATAAACATATTTTTGTAATCTTATTTCTTTGATTTGGTATAACTTTTTTAATAAATATAAATGCCAATAAATTAGATATTTTGTTTGTTTTAGTTAAAATATGTCAAACTGGAAAATCAATTGGTTATTTAATATAATTAAGATGAACATATAAATTTAAATACTTAACTATTAATAATTTTTATGGATTAGAGTTACTTTGGTTTTGTATTTTTGATGCACATTTACAATTATATTTATACAAATATGATATATAAATTGAACTAAAATTTTATATTTGTAACCGTATTTAACTTATTTTGATTAATGCGAGATATATATATATATATATATATTATTTAATTAATGATACATTAATTATTAATATATTATAATAGTTTACCAAAAATAAATATTTATTTGTAAAATTAACATGAATGATGCTATATGATTTATTAGTCATTACCATATTTAGAATTTCTGCAAAAAAATAAAAGTTTTTATTAGGAAATTTTTTTTTGATGAAATATTTAATTTATTGATCATCGCAAAAAGAATATATGTACAAAGTTATCTATGAGGTTCAAAGAATGTAATCGGAAACAACATTAAGCCAAAAGAAACATATTAGGACATATGAGCTTCAAACCATCGACGCATTAGTCCCTGCAGCTTCGGTTTGAGATAGTATTTGGTTGACATTATTCGATTCCTCACTGTTTTGTCAATGATCCTACCAAGTTGAACAACAGTCTTCGAAGAGCCATTGTGTCTCCTATCGTTTCTCTCCCGCCAAATATAGTATATGGTTACTTGCAGAACCAGTCTCAGCAAAATAAAAGTGAGACGATCATACCTCCCTGTGAGCAGACTCGAGATGGTGATTTCCCAGTCCGGGTCCGGCTCAACTCCAAGCAGGTTTCCCACAACTTGTAACCACGGTGTGAAGGTATATGGGCAGGCGAAGAACAGGTGTTCTCTGGTCTCATCAGGTTCACCACAGAAGATACACCCTTGCGGCTGACCCCAGAGACTAGTGCGATGACCTGTAGATAATCTATCTCGGAAAGCAAGCCATGTAATGAAAGCAAACCGAGGAACACCTTGAGAGAACCACACAAGCTTACACCATTGGGGTTTATCCTTTTGCTGCCTGATCTGATGCCAAGTATTTGAGGCAGAGAACTTATCTCCGTAGTCATCAGGCCCATTCTTCCACATGACACCATCAACAGCATTTTCGGTCAGCACTTGCGGCTGACCCCAGAGACTAGTGCGATGACCTGTAGATAATCTATCTCGGAAAGCAAGCCATGTAATGAAAGCAAACCGAGGAAAACCTTGAGAGAACCACACAAGCTTACACCATTGGGGTTTATCCTTTTGCTGCCTGATCTGATGCCAAGTATTTGAGGCAGAGAACTTATCTCCGTAGTCATCAGGCCCATTCTTCCACATGACACCATCAACAGCATTTTTGGTCAGCACTAGTGGAAAGCGATGTATTTCTTGCACTAGGTTCCGTAACTGCAGATCTCGACATAGTCGAATACGCCAACCACCATCTCTATAAACATCACAGATCCTTGCGTTCCTCTCAATGCCCAATTTTTGTGTACCTATTTCTCCAGTAATCTCTATCAGTCTCCTAGCAGGGTGCCATGGATCCGACCAGAACCTCACCATTCGGCCATTTCCAATATCCATACGAATGAACTGCTTTGCTAGATTTCGAAACTTCAGAATCTTCCTCCAAACCCACGATCCTAAGCCAGTGTCCCGCACATCCCATAAAGACTCACCACGAAGGAGATAATTGCTTACCCAGGTACCCCAAAGCGATCGAGAGTGAGCAGAGAGACGCCATATAAGTTTCAGTATGAAAACCGTACTAACTTCCTGAACCCGCCGCAAACCCAAACCTCCTTCTTCAACAGGGCAACAAACATCGGTCCAAGAGACCTTAGCCATTGAACTGTTATTTGGTGAGCCACTCCATAAGAAAGCTGAGCACATGCTCTCAATTTCATCAATGCATGCTTGGGGTAGACAGAAAGCAACACACCAAAAATTTGTGATGCTTGCAATAACCGACTTGATGAGCTGCAGTCTCCCTGCGTACGAAAGTGCCTTACTCGTCCAAGAGAGAAAGCGAGACCTGATTTTGGTGATCAGAGGCTCATAATCATGTTTCGACATGATCTTTGTGGCTAAGGGCAGACCAAGATATTTTACCGGCAAAGAAGAGATTGAAAGTCCAGAAGCAGCTGCTGCGTTTTCAAGAGCAGCCTTTCCTCGACCCGCGGCAAAGACAGTTGATTTGGCAACATTTATTTTCAGACCAGACATGCTAGCAAATTTATCAAACACAGCCAGCGTGTTTTGAAGCGATTCCGGAGTTCCATTTGAGAAAACCACTATATCATCAGCAAAGCTCAGGTGGGAAAGATGTACCTCTTTGCAGTGTGGATGGTAGCCAATCTGTCCTTCAGACACAGCTTTATTGAGCAATTTAGAAAGAACATTGCTGACAATAACATAGAGATACGGTGAAAGCGAACACCCTTGCCGTATGCCCCTGCTACTGGAGAAGAAACCTTCCAACTCCCCGTTCACTGACACTGAGAACATTGCAGTATCCACACATCTCATAATCCAGGAAACAAAAAGCTCGGGATAGTTCATCGCACACAGGGTGGCCTCAATGAAATCCCAACTTACTGTGTCAAACGCCTTAGAGATGTCCAGCTTAATGGTTGACCTAGAGGTGACCGAGTCTTTATGATAGTCCTTTACTAGCTCAGTTGCCAGCAAAACATTTTCCAGAAGAAGTCTTCCTTCCACAAAAGCACACTGATTCAGTTCTATAGCTTCCGGAAGCGTAGCCTTTAACCTCCTTGCTATGATCTTTGACACCACTTTGTAAATGACATTGCAACACGCTATCGGCCTGAAATCAGTCATCTTCTCTGCATCAGTAGTCTTGGGGACCAGGGCCAGGAGCGTAGCATTTACACTGCGAGGCATGAGACCGAAAATGAAGAAGGATTGAACGGCAGTAACAAAATCTTTTCCGACGACCGACCAGGCAGCTTTGTAGAATTCCATAGGGTAACCATCAGGACCAGGGGCCTTGTTCGTTGGCATTGAGAATAACACGTCCTTGATCTCCTCATCCTGCACCGGAGCTTGAAGCATTGCAATCTCACCAGTAGAGACTTGATGATCGACCAACTGGCACAGCTCCTCTTGAGAAACAGTAGGAACCGGTTGAGTAGCACTATTAAGAAAAGTTTCAAAATGGGACGCAGCTTCACGTTTTATATCTGTTTGGGACGTAAGAATATTTCCATCACTGGTGACAATTCGCCTTATGGTGTTCCTGATATTTCTACTCTGTGTGACCTTGTGAAAGAAACGAGAGTTCCGATCACCCAGTCCCAGCCACTGCACTCTTGATTTTTGATAATAGAACTGTTCCTCAATTCCTGAAATATGGTGCCAATGTTCCCAACCATCCGCAGCAGCTTCAAACGTTGTGGTAGACGGATTCTGCATAGCCTCTGTTTGCCTTGCACAAAGTTCCTCGTAAGCCTTCTTGACCCTCCCAGGCAGGTCCCCATACATATCTCTGTTAAGCCCACGCATCTCATGCTTGAGAGCCTTTAATTTCTCCTGAAGCTTCCTAAGTGCAGAACGAGAATGGTAAATAGGCTCCAATTCGTTCCAGACCTTTGCTACCACTTCCAAGAACCTGGGATGATTGGAGATATGGTTAAAAAACTTAAATTGCTTCATATTACCCTGAGGAGCTTCTCTAAGCTGAGTATGCATACGAAGATGATCTGAAACACCACCCGATTCGAAGGAGACAAAGGAGTGAGGAAACTGAGATATCCAACAACTATTTGTCATTACCCGATCTAGCTTCTTACTAATAGGATTTGCGTCCTGGCAGTTTGTCCAAGTAAAAGAAGGTCCCACTTGTGCAAGGTCCACCATGTCGCATTTTTCCACCACATCCTGAAAATCCCTGATTGCATTCATATCCATTCTAGAATCAGAGCTTCTTGAATGTTCCTGTGTTGAGAGTGCCACATTAAAATCACCATGCACAATCCAGGGATTGCTTCCCACTGAACCCCCAATTATCTCCATTTCCCGCCATAACTCCCTTCTTTCATTAACGTAATTCGATGCGTAAACAAAGGAGCAGAGAAAAGTATCCCCTGAAGCCTTATACCGCACCCAAACCGTAATCATCTGCATACTAGTGGACACATGACACACCTCAACGTCATCTGACCAGCAAACCCAAATACGTCCCAGCCTGTGATTAGAGTAGTTGTTTATACAGCTCCAACCAGGAAAGGTCATATCAAAAACCTTTTTAAAATTTCCTTCCTTCACTTTCGTTTCTAATAAACACCCGAAAGACAGTTTTGCAGCTTTAACCCAGTACCTCACTGCCTTTTGTTTGCGTGGTTGATTGAACCCACGCATGTTCCAAGCGAATATTGACGACATCAGAGCCTCCGGGAGGAAGCCTTTCTGCTGGAATTATGTACCTTCTGTTGCTGTCCTACTGCATGAACTAAATCTCTCGAGTTGAATATAGGTCGCTTCGATCCTCTGCCACGACCTCGAGTAGAGTGGTTTTGCTTTTTAGTACCCACCACAGTGTTTCTTTCACCCTCTGCTGCAGTGGCTGCCCCCAGATTTTCCTGACCCGCAGATGAGCCCTCAGGTTCACCTAAAGCGCTTTGAGATTTCTCCTCTTGGTTATCTTCCTCCTCCTCTGTTTCTGATACATTCTCCTCCACTTCTTCTTCTTCATCGATTTCTCCTTCCTCTCTCAGATTCTGCAGCAGCTGAAACCCGTTCGGCGAGGTGCAATCCTCAGAAGCCTTAGCAGGAGAGGGAGCACCACCGTTCTTGGCGGTTACCAGAGCCTAGTTTTCAGTCGGGGGACTCTCCTCCCGCTGTTCCACTACTTCAATAGGAATCATCTTACTCGATAGGTTTTCTTTGTCAGACATTGACTCCAGCTCAGTTATCAATGTCGTTACAATCTCAGCACTAGATTTCTCTGTTGCTTCTTTTGACGAGAAACCTTCCAGCTCCACTACGTCTGTTCTCGAGACAATTGCAGCTTGTTCATCCTGAGGACGCACCTCTGCCGGGGACTTCTGCAATACACAATCTTTCTCAAAATGACCCCACTTGGAGCAAGAGCTGCACCGGGGAGGTAGCCATGGGTAGCTGATAGAGACCAGAACTGTGTGACCTTCCCTATCATGAAAGCTGATCGTGTTTGACAAGGGTTTGGTTAAATCAACTTCTACTAGCACTCTAGCAACATCCATACGAAATCAACTTTTATTAGGAAATTTTACATATCACAATTATATGATGCTATATTACAAATTTTTAAAACCATGTCATTTTTTTAGTGCCATGTCATATTTTTTTGGTGGCATGTCATCATTTTTAGCGAGAATGGTTGTGGTTACGACATGTGTACAATGACTCGTAAATAATATATAGGAGATTTTAGGCACTTGTTTGTGTATTTGTCTGTTTTCATTACATATTTAATTGATTGAAAGACTTTCATTTCACTAATATGGTAAGAAGTCAAGACACTAGATTTGCAAATATGAAGAAAAAGGCGCCTCAAAAATGTTGTAAATCGCAGGATTAAATTCTTTCAAAACATGTTTCTGCTCATTTTTCTTAGTATAATATTGCAATTCTTAACTATTCGTGCTCTAATCCTCCCATTAATATATGTTCATCATTTTCTTGATTATTCACTCTTTTTTTTTGACATCTAACTAACTCTTAATCTTCTCATTACTATATGTTCATTACTATACTTATTACTCTGCTTAGTTGTTGAGTTATATACTATTATTTATGAAGTGGTTTTTTCTTATGTGTCATGCTCTCCATAAAATTATGTGATTTTGCTTATTTGCCATTGTTTATTGTTTATTTGACATATTTTCCATAATTTTAGGTAATTTACTTATTTGTTGTGTTTTTATAAGTTTAGTTTTTTTTTTATTTGGCGTATTTTATATAAATCTTGATTATTAATTTATTTGCCACGTACATAATAATTGTAATTGGTAATTTATATATTTGTATATTTTAAAATAATTTAAGTGGTAATTTTAGTTTTGCTTACTTGTCATGTTCTTTATGATTTTAAGTCATTTTTCTTATTTTAATGTTTTATTATTTTTAGAATCTTAGTTGTCATATTCCATTATCTTGGTTGGGTCGTTAATCTTAATAAATAACTTTTCAAATTGTTAGCTTTAAATATTTTAGTGAACATATAATACATATTTTTCATTTATTCAGGGATTATTAACGAGTAGTATTATAAGTTTTTTGCAATAATTTTATAGTTTTGTTCATTATATGTTTACTTGAGTGATATTTAATCATTTATTTTTTTATTTTTAATTTTTAAAAGAAGTTTTTTTTTCTCTTTTATTTCTTTGGATAATTTATTAGATTTAAATATATTAGTTAAATAGAAGTATGTTTTTAATTACTAAAAAAATGTTAATAGATGTCATTATGACTTCCGATGAAGAAGAAATTCATATAAAATGTAATACAAACTTTGATAAAAAGGGATTTGATTTCATAGGCTTCAATGATAACTGACAATTATAGTTTATTTGTAGATTTATCTTTTGGTTGTTTTAAAATAGTAATAAATTTTATTAGTTTATGATTAATTTATATATGTGGTTTGGTGATCGAATAAATAAAAGATTTTGCAAGTAATAAACTGTTATTTATGTTGAGTTATAATAGAAAAAGTAAATTATATCTTCTAATTAATTTAATATTTGAAACTAATTAAATAATTTAGATTGAAATTAAAAATTCAGATAAAATTTAAATTAGTTGGATATATATTATCCCGCATAAGTGTGCGGACCAGTATCTAGTTGTAAATTATGCGGGCTAGTATCTAGTTGTAAATGATTGTAGACGTTACTAAGAAATTAAAGACTCTTTTCATCGAAAACATTGCTACATACTCATCTACATTGTGTATATGTCCGTATTGTACATAAAATTTCATCTATCTTTACATCAAACTCCAAATCTAAAAACAAGGATCAAACAAAACAAAAAGAAAACCACCTGAAGAATCTATCTCAATCGAACAAAACCCTGACATGTTCTGTTTTTTTTTTCTTGGTGTAGTCAACTACTCAAACTCCTATCAGAATCAAATCAAAAACGGTTTCATCCATCAGAAGCTTTCATCGAAATATCTTCTTCTTTATCGTCATCATCATACTAAGGCCGAGTCCAAAGCAAGAGCATCGGATCCTTTCATGATCCTGAGTCTCTTACAAGAAGAAGAGAACATATCCCACGGAACATCACCAACCAACATCCAATCTCCATCTTTATCCTCGTACGTTGGTACAACTCCCGATCCTTTGTATCCTTCTCTTTCGCAGTATTCACCTATCGTGAATTTGAACATGTTCTCTAATGCCTTTAGAAGCTCTGCATAGTTTTTGTATGTTTTGAGATCTATTTTCCTAAGGTATGGAGCTCCATCCATACTCACTTTCACATAACTAACACTGTTGTTGTTCTTACGGTAAGATCTCACCGGAGGCCAACCAACGATTTGATTTCTGTAAATTAGCAAAAAAATTATCATTAGTACAACAATTCATCAGTTGATTGGAAAATTTAAAAGAATAGATTGAAACTCAGATCTTTACTTACTTCGTAGGAGGTGTAGATTCTTCCTCGTTTTCGCTTTGTAGTTGACGCTTGTTGCTTTTAACGCAAGAAACCTCTTGTTCTTCCTTAACTTGCTCTGTTCCGGGTAATCCAAGACGAAGCTCTGTGTCCTTAAGGTTAAGCTCATTGACTTTCTCGTAAACCATTTTTTTCAAGATCAAGAAACCTCTCTCTATATGTCCTTGTGTGATATCCAAAGCAGAATCCTTGTTCTTCTTCTTCTTCTTGTTCTTGTTCTTGTTGGTGAGTTTGGTTGATGTTGGGTTTAGAGAAAGAGAGATATATACAGGAGGGAGAAGATGCATAGAAGTTAGGTTTAAAGGAAGAGAGAGAGAGGCTGTCGGGAGCATGAAAGGCAAGAAAGAGGCAAGGGGACAAAGGTGGGACACAAACGCTATGGCCGCCCATGTGGACTGGACTCTTTCTTTATTCCACGCTCCTTATTTGCCTCCGCCAACTTTGCTTACCGCCAACTTTGCTTACGCTACCTCTTAGCCGTCGATGTCTTTACACTTCTTTTTCAAAGGATATACTATTATTATTATAAGGGACCAAAGAAAGGAGATAAAAAAAATGATGGATGAGAATTGGAAGTCTATCGGCCGACCCGGAAATAAAGTAAGTGTTAATTATGATATTACTTTATAAGTGTTTATTGTGTGTTTGCATCTTTTAAAAGTTTATTTAGTCTTTTTATTCGTATCTTGGTAACGAAATACGAATGTTGATATTCAGTAGTCTGCTTTGTATTAGTTTGTGCTGTTCTGAAATATGTAAAGATAGTTTTTCCTAAATAATGTCTGCCTAGAAGTTTAATAAAAGTTTGTCGTAGTTTCCCCATAATCAGATAAACAAATAAAAATGCCATAGAATACAATTTAAGGTTGTTTTGAAAGGGTCTAATAGAATATTTATAACTTTTTAATTCGTGTGGAAAATGTAACATTGACACTTCTACAGTTCTACTAAAACAAAAGAGAGAAAAATAATGATATTAAGTTCAAAAAAAAAATAATGATATTGGATCATAATTCCAGGATGGGGTTTTTTAAGTCCTCTTCTAGATCATCAACTTTTTGAAGTTTTTGCCGATCTCGATCGTTCACATTTATCAATTGCGCGTATTGATCTGTTTTACCTTTTTCATATATAAATACTGTCACTTCATGTCTGAATCTAAGATTGTACTGATACTGTTCATTAAAACTTTTTTGGTGTCTAGTTGTAGTATCATGGGAAAACTGTCCTCTATCATAATTTGCACCGCCTTTTGTATAGTGAGTTGGAAAATGTTTTTTTTTTGTTGGAAAATGTTAATTATTTGGATTAATGGAGAATAAAGAGAGAGACCCATGTGGATAAGGGAAATGTGTTGGTTGATAGTAGGCCTAGTTGATAGAGGATTAATGGTAATGCCATTTGCTTTCTTCTGCATTTATCTCTCTTATTCATAAATGATTTTCCTTAAAACTGGGTTATGTGGAGAGGCTCCACGTTCTGTTATACATTGAATCGTAGAACCTAAAAGTATGAACCAAAGTGGTAATTTTAGTTTCCCCATAGTTTACGCGTAACTATGTTCATTTATCTTCTAATTCGCATGCTTTTGATGTTTACGTTAGGCTTCATTCAATGAATTTACCAATTTTAAATGTATATGTTTTCTACTTTTGAGATTAAGATTCCTTCTATGTTCTTGCCTCCTCCAGTATCCCAAAGTTTAGATAATTAAATACGCAGATGCGCGCAATACGTAGTCTATCTAACTCTCTTCTTAATTATGTATATGTTAGAGGTTAGGTTACGATTGTCAGAGTTTCATGTATTATTACAGTTATACACTCATGCAATGTATTTGCTCACTAATTAAGAGAAGCATGCACGTACGAGTAACGAGTGGATACTCTTTTTTTTTCTTTTTTTTTTGTAAATTGCAAGAGAATATAGTTTAGCTAACCACATATTTTTAGAATCACTTCATAGTGGGAATTGACTTCTTGGGAATATTTCTTTCTTTTCTTCTATGTTTGTACGATGCTGATGCATGTTTTAGTGTTGTTGATACCGAAACTTTATAAACTTCTAAAATAGGATGCCCTCCCATAGCTTGATTAGGAGTATCCGCTAGAAATATCTACTAAATCTCTGCCATGCTTATATGGATGTTTGCTAAAGCTAGTTAACCGATTTGAGAAAGCACGAGAGTAAAAATTGACTGGTAAGTATTTATGGAGCTAAAAAAGTAAATATTGAACATTAAGCAAAACATAGATTGTTTTGGATTACTTTTTGTTGTTATGATTAAGTTCATTAAGAGTTTATGACATGTTTTTTTTGACATGTATCAACATGAAATGATGTTTATTATTTTGTTTTCTATTTGAGGTTTACATTCTTAATCACTCAGACTATAGTTTTTTGTAGGAATAAAACATCATATATATGATATGCATATCCACAAAAGTTCAAGTTAAACATACATATGCTGAAGAATTGCTTAAATAGATTATTTGCTTTTTTTTATTGATTACAAAAACTATGAACCATTTTGAAATATGATTACTATGTTCAATATGATTACAATTATGTGACGAAAACATGTGTGCGTATATATATATATATACACGTATATTTTAAAATCACATGTTTGGTAGAAAATTAGTAAGTTGAAAAAGAGAAGAGGAATGGTGTTGAACATACAACTTGTCTTGTGATGCAAACACAAGCTAGACTCCAAAGAGTTATGTCTTTTGCGAATCGCATTCGTGGGGGTCTCAAAAAGTTGGGTCTTTAAATTATTAAAGTCTATGTTCCCTTTCCGACTCATCACTATCTTAGTCTTATCTCCACCTTCTCTCTTTTATTTATATGTACATGGTTTTTATAAACTATGGACGTACCATCTTACTTTCTAATTTCTCTAGCATTGTTTTAGTCATCAGGTCTCCAAATGAAAACTCAGTTGTGTGTAATGGAACTAAAATGTTGTTTTCAAGTTCATTTAGTGCAGACAAAACTGAAAACCCACAAAATGTTGAGTGATTTGAAATATTGACATGACCCGTTTTAAATTTACGATTACTCCGGTTCTCCACACGAGAATCGGTTTTATTTTGTGTCCTAATTACATATTCGGGGGGCATAAACGACTTAAACAAGAGCAACCCTAATTTGCTGGATATGTCTGACTGTCTTTTTGTTGAAGCATTAATACATAAGCTGTTCGAAAGGCAACGTAGGGACGGGGCCAATACATTCGGACAGCAACATCGAACCAACTTTGAAGTATTGTCGACAACTAATAAAATTTAGAATGAAACTTGTGGACAGAGTATCAATGATCGTGGCACGAAATATAGCCGATCATAATCTTGTGTTAGTTATCTTCTGACTCGATTTAATCGATTTTGATATTTATCTTTCTGGTTTTAAGATTCTTGATGAATGTGCATCATTTAGTATCCATGAGAGAGACATGGTTCTTACCGGTTTGGTTCTGAAAACAATTATAATTTGGTGGCATCAATAGTTTAGGTCGTTTACTGTTTATAATTTAATTTAATATGCTTTAGGATTGTGTGAATCTTGTTAATATCTATTTACACAGACAACATAAATGATGTTTTTTGTTATTTGATAAAGAGGAGAATTCCTTACGGAAATAAAATAGAATGGTTTCTTACTAGATCTTCCTAGATTCACCTGTCCTGATATCTACAAAGTGTAGTCTTCTTCTTTTTTGGTTAACCTAAAAAGTGTAGTTTTAACTTGTTACAGGTATTTACTCAGAAAAAAGCTTGTTACGTTTATATGACGACTCAATATATAGATCAAAATTAACATTCAACAAATTTTAATTTGAATTTTCCTGTATAGTATGAAAGCGAAGACCGTAGAAACTGGAAAGTGAATGGGATGGAGCAAGGAGACGTGAAATTGTGGGGTGGACTTGGAAGTAGTTGGGCAAACAAGAAACATGTAAGTGGTCTTAATCATTTATGAACTTGAAATTCACAAAAAAAAAACTTGAAATTTACACGCTTGCTTCTCCTTACTGTAATGTTTTTTCTCTTCGGTGCTTTGTGGATTTGTTTAAGTAAACATGCTTTCTTCTTACTGCAAT
Organism: Hirschfeldia incana; assembly: GCA_026261945.1. Lineage (NCBI taxonomy): Eukaryota > Viridiplantae > Streptophyta > Magnoliopsida > Brassicales > Brassicaceae > Hirschfeldia > Hirschfeldia incana. The sequence continues at coordinate 6,031,323 of JABCMI010000013.1, read as the reverse complement.
GTTTTTTTCTCTCCTTACTATAATCATTTGGAAAGTGGTTTAAAGTGAATATGAAAAAAATCTAATCGAACCATAACTCTATCAATTAAAGATATAAACCCAACTCTGTTTTAGCTAGGATTAGCACAGTTTCTAATATCCTTCAAAACGAGGAACGTACAATATTATCTTATGATTTAGATGAAAATAAGTTTCACTGTTTTGGCAAGAAAATCCATTTTTGAGGTTTTGGCGAGAATATTCGATTTTATGATTTAGCGAAAAAATTATATTTTGCATAATAGAAAAATTTAAAATGTCAATATATAGTTTAATATTGTATAAAATTGTGTGAAGCGAAATAAATGAATTAAAATTTAAGGCCTTTAAAATTCAGGCTAATTATTTTCAACCTTCTTAAGCTCTGTTTAAAAAGTAAGAGTCATTGCTAAAGATTTTGATACATTGTTAGCGGTAGAAAAATTCGATTTTGAGACTCGATTTTTGATTTTTTATTTTGAGACTCGATTTTGCAGTTTCAGCAAGAAAATTTGATTTTTAGATTTGGTAGGAAAAATCAATTTTGGGATTTTGAAAAGAAACACAATTTTACGGTTTTGATGAAAAACTTGATTTTTCGTCATTAGCCAAGAAAACTTAATTCCTATTTTAGCACGAAAACTCAATTTTAGGTGTTGGCAGAAAAACTTTTTTTTTTGAAAACTCAATTTTATGGTTTTGACTGAATAAATTAATATTTTCTAAATCCATTTCACGGGTTTGGTCGGATAACTCAAATTTTACGATCTTGGTAAGGATATTGGATTTTGCAGTTTTGGCCAAAATTTTGAATTTAGTCGTTTTGGGTGAAAAACCTAATTTTGCTGTTTTGACATAATAAAACTTGATTTTATTGTTTTAGTAGAAAAAAAAATGATTCTAAATTTGGCACAAAATTGATTTTTGATTTTGGCGGAAAAATCAATTGTACTGTTTTGGCAAGAAAATCCGTTTTTGAGGTTTTGGCTAGAATAGTCGATTTTATGATTTAGCGAAAAAATTATATTTTGCATAATAAAAAAAAATTAAAATGTCATTAATTTTTAAATATTTTATAAATTGTGTTAAGCAAAATAAATGAATTAAAACTTAAGGCCTTTAAAATACAGGCTAATTATTTTCAACCTTTTAAAGCTCTGTTTAAAAGGTAAGAGTTATTGCTAAAGATTTTGATACATTGTTAGGGGTAGGAAAAATTTGATTTTGAGAGTCGATTTTTGATTGTTGATTTTTGATTTTGGGACTCGATTTTGCAGTTTCAACATGAAAATTTGATTTTGCAGATTTGGTAGAAAAAAACAATTTTGGGATTTTGACAAGAAACATAATTTTATGGTTTTGACGGAAAAACTTGATTCTTCGTCATTAGCCAAGAAAACTCAATTTCTGTTTTAGAATGAAAACTCAATTTGAGGTATTGGCAGAAAAACTCTTTTTTTTTTCTGAAAACTCAATTTTATGTTTTGACTGAATAAATTAATATTTTCTAAATCCATTTCACGGGTTTGGTCGGATAACTCAAATTTTACGATCTTCGTGAGAATATTCGATTTTTTTTTGCGGTTTTGGCCAAAAATTTGAAGTTAGGCGTTTTGGCTGAAACTAAATTTGTTGTTTTGACATAAAAAAACTGGTAGAAAAAATGATTCTAATTTTGGCGGAAAAATCAATTTTATTTTTTTTGGTAAGAAAATCCGTTTTTGAGGTTTTGGTGAGAATATTTGATTTTATGATTTAGCAAAAAAAATATTTTGCATAATCAAAAAATTTAAAATGTCAATATATAGTTAAATATTGTATAAAACTGTGTGAAGTAAAATAAATGAATTAAAATTTAAGGCCTTTAAAATTCAGGCTAATTATTTTCAACCTTTTTAAGCTCTGTTTAAAAAGTAAGAGTTACTGCCAAAGATTTTGATACATTGTTAGGGGTAACCTGTTGATGTAAGATGTCCACCTTGAAGCAGTCGCTGACGTAGTTACTGAGGCAGACGTCGTGTAGAGTGGTAAATATCATGTGGAGTCGAGATGCTGAGCTGGAGTCGTGTGGACTTGGAGAACAAGAGAGTATTTTGAAGAAAAGGCAAGGAGGAATAAACTTAAGGAACAAGTTTATGACTTAAAGAAAGAGGAATAAGTGCATTCCAAGAAAATGAAAGTTGCACTTATTGTTATGGAAGATGTTCATATTGTGTTTCTTAGAGACTAGTTGCTGGTGAAGACCATGTGGAGTCGAGATGCTGAGCTGGAGTCGTGTGGACTTGGAGAGCAAGGGAGTATCTTGAAGAAAAGACAAAGAGGAATAAACTTGAGGAGCAAGTTTATGACTTAAAGAAAGAGAAATAAGTGCATTCCAAGAAAATGAAAGTTGCACTTATTGTTATGGAAGATGTCCATATTGTGTTCCTTGGAGACTAGGATTTCGGGAACGTGGAGTTAGTATAAGATAGCTATGGAGTCGTCTGTAGAGAGACAGAGACACATAGGCTGATCATATAGAGAGAGATAAGCTCTTGGAAGTGTTCTGGGTCGTGCTGAAGCAGTGGCTGAAGTACTTGACGGAAGAGAGACATAAGCTAGGATTGCTTAGGAATTTTTCAGTGGCGTGTGTTAGGGTGTAACACTAGACGTGTAAAGCTGATTAAGCATAGCTTATAATAGGGTTTACAAGGCAATTTCTAATAAAGCTATTGGGTGCTTGTGTATTTTGTCTCTCTTGATTTATCTTTCTGCATCTATTGTTGTGTTATCTTGCACTTACAAGTGGTATCAGAGCGGGTCACTTAAGTTACTGGTGTGATCCTGAAGGTAAAGATAGACACGATTGTTAAGATGCAGAAGACAATCATGTTAAAGGCGGACCAGTATTGTCATTGGAAGGCTCGCATGAAGCAGATGATTCGAGGAATCAATGAAGATGCGTGGACAGCTGTGGAGACTGGTTGGGAGGAGCCTACCATAGTCACAGCAGATGGGAAGAAGCCTAAGCCAAAGGCGGATTGAACAGAGGCAGAGCTCAGTGCAGCAAAGTTCAATGCAAAGGCGTTGTCGGTAATTTTTGGAGCTGTTGAGGTAGAGCAGTTTTAGCTGATTCAGGGGAATACTTCAGCTAAAGAGGCGTGGGAGATCCTGCAGAATTCGTTCGAGGGAGATGACAGTGTCAAGAAGACACGTCTGGATCATCTTGGGTCGCAGTTTGAGAATCTCAAGTGGTCAGATATTGACACGGTGGCGAGCTTCAGTGCCAAACTCAGTGCTATAGCGCATGAAGCATGTGTACTTGGGAAGAAGTACAAGGAGAAGAAGCTGGTGAAGAAGTTGCTACGATGTCTTCCGGCAAGGTTTGAAGCTCAAAATACGGTCATGAATATGACTGCAAACACGGATGAACTCAAGTTTGACAAGGTTGTGGGTATGTTGAAGGCGGAAGAGATGGAGACAAACAGTGGATCGGTGTCTACATCAGGAGGTACGCCAGGGAGTATAGCCCTTGTAGTTGACAAGGATGCAGATAAAACTCAGAAGCTTGAAGATGTCGTGGGCATATTGGCTAGGAATTTTGGCAAAGGGATGAATTTCCCTGGTGGGAGGAATCAGTTTGGTCGCCAGGGAGGTGATCGTGACAGTAGCAGAAGAAGAGAAGGTCTCAAGTGCTACGAGTGTGATGGAGTTCGTCACGTAAGGGCTAATTGTCCTGTTACACAACGAAAGGAGCTCAAATGCTCTGAGTGCAGAGGTGTTGGACACACAAGGTGTGAATGTATAAACTCAAAGAAGGGAAAAGGAGTTTCATCGCAGTCGTCTGATGAGTCAGAGTCTGAAGAAAATGAAAATGTGTTGAAGAATATGGTTGCATTTGGTGCACGCAAGGAGGGATCTTTTGAATCTTCTGATTCAGATCTCAGCACAGATGATGGGGAGTATCACATGCTGCTTAACAAGTGGTTGAGGGTTAAGGATCAGAATCTGAGATTGGAGGATGTGGCTCAGAAGCAGAACAAGCTGATTGAGGAGCTTCGTGAGGAACTTGATGCTGTAAAAGAGAAAAACGAGTCTCTGGAGCAGAAGGTTAGCAAGTTGAGGGAAGTTGCCATTAGTGAACGAGAGAGAGCAAGGATGCTGGAAAGTGATTTGGCTGAGAATCACAAACTGAACATGATGCTCAACGGTGGATCCAAGGAGTTGGATAAGATACTTTCGATGGGACAGTCAGCTAAAGTGTGTTGGAGTAAGCTTGAAGAAAGCTTGAGGAGCAAGTAAACCTATTCCTAACTGAATTATGATTTGGTTATGAGAAGATAATGATTAAGATATGTTTATTGGTTTTACTATTAGGAATAGGATCTCTAATACACCTATATAAAGCAATGTCATGTATCGACATATGCTATGAGTTTTGAGGTGATTGTCTTGATAAGTTGTGTCTTGAAGAACTTGAGTTTGATTAATAAGAGTACGTCTTATTTGATTCGTGTGTGTGCTGCTTTCATATCGAGTTAGTAATTATATATTTGGTATCAGAGCCAGACACACATAAGAAGATGGGGGACATTAAAACCGAAACAGAGACGACCAAGGATACGGGAACTCCTTCCGTGAAGTTTCCAATGCTTACAGCATCCAACTACACCGTCTGGTGTATGAGGATGAGGATAGCCTTGAAAGTCAGCGAAGTTTGGGAAGCAATTGATCCTGAAGTGAAAGATGTTAAGAAGAATAACAAGGCGATAGCGTTTATCTTCCAGTCCATACCTGAAGCTTTAACTCTACAGGTTGGCGATATAGATACAGCAAAGTGCTTGTGGGATGCAATCAAAGCCCGTCATCTTGGAGCTGAGAGGGTCAAAGAAGCTAGGTTACAAACCCTAATGGTTGAGTTTGACAAACTCAAGATGAAGGATGGAGAAACTATTGATGAATTTGTTGGGAAACTATCTGAGATAGCTTCCAAGGCAGCAGCTCTAGGAGAGATAATAGAAGAATCAAAGATGGTGAAAAAATTTCTTAAGAGCTTACCTAGGAAGAAATATATTCAGATTGTTGCGTCCATTGAACAGTTTCTTGATTTGAATACTACTGGCTTTGAGAACATGGTTGGAAGAATGAAAACTTATGAGGAAAGAATTAATGAGGAAGAAGAGGACGATGAAGATCGTGAGAAATTGATGTATACTGATTCAGGTCATGATAACAGGAGCTATGGCAGAGGCAGAGGACGCAGTAGTCGTGGCTCTTGGAGAGGAAGAGGCCGTGGCCGCTCTACCTCCTTTCAAGGACAAAGAGAAGCGTATAGACAAGGACGAGGTCGAGATATCTCACATATTACATGTTTTCAGTGTGATAAACAGGGGCATTATGCTAGTGACTGTCCAGACAAAGAGCTGAAACTCCAAGAAACCGCCGAAAGAAGAGATGATGATACTCATGAAGCTGATAAGTTGATGATGCACGAAGTTGTGTTCTTAAACGAGAAAAAGGTAAATCCTAAGAGTTTTGAAACAGAAACAGATGCGAAGGAAGTATGGTATCTTGATAATGGAGCTAGTAACCACATGAGTGGTAACCATTCATTCTTCTACAAGCTCGACGAGACCATTACAGGGATAGTACGATTCGGTGACGACTCAAGGATTGCTATTAAAGGAAAAGGATCAGTACGCTTTGTGCTCAAGGATGGCATGAAAAAGATCTTGAATAACGTTTACTACATCCCTGGACTTTGTAGCAATATTATCAGTTTGGGTCAAGCAACTGAAGTCGGATGCGAGGTGGTAATGAAAGACACTATATTGTCTCTGTTCGATCGTTATGGGGCACTAATGGTTAAGACAACAAGGTCCAAGAACCGACTGTACAAGGTGATCCTGCAAGTTGATCAGATACACTGCTTTCAGATAAGCTCAGGCTCGGAGTTCTCACGATGGCATGCACGTTTGGGTCACATCAACAATGAGTCGATGAAGATGATGGTTAATAAGGAACTCGTTGACGGGATTCCAAAGCTTGAGTCACAAAAGGAGACATGTGTAGCTTGCTTAAGAGGAAAACAGACTCGACAATCTTTTCCCAAAGCAACGAAGTATCGAGCTGACAACATACTTGAGCTAGTCCATGGTGACTTATGTGGTCCTATCACACCTGCAACCCCTGGAAATAAGAGATATATATTTGTACTGATAGACGACTGCTCTCGTTACATGTGGTCCATACTATTGGAGAAGAAAAGTGAATCCTTTGACAAATTCAAAATTTTCAAAGAAATTGCAGAGCAAGAAACACATATGGAGATGAAAACGTTTCGAACGGATAGAGGAGGGGAGTTTACTTCCCACGAGTTTGACTCATATTGTGACAAGTTTGGAATTAAGAGGCATTTAACTGCTCCCTACTCTCCACAACAAAACGGAGTTGTGGAACGACGAAACAGACGGCTACTGGAGATGACGAGAAGCCTCTTAAAGCGTATGAATATGCCAAATGAGTACTGGGGAGAAGCAGTGAGGCATGCTACCTACCTGATAAACCGAGTTGCAACAAGATCACTTGATGGTAAGACGCCGTATGAAGCTTTGAGAGGAAGAAAACCCAACCTATCCCACTTGAGAGTCTTCGGTTGTGTGTGTTATGCAAGGACAGAAGCTGTAGGTCGAAAGAAACTTGATGACAGAAGCAGAGTACTGGTTCACCTTGGAACAGAACCTGGAAGCAAAGCATATCGACTTGTTGACCCTAAAACAAGAACGATTGTAGTGAGCTGTGATGTTGTGTTTGATGAGGAAAAGGAATGGAACTGGAGCACATCTACGTTGAAAACAAGCAACGGAATTGGTGATTTCTCAGTTACACTAAAGGCGTTGAGCAATGGTTCAAGTGGTGAACCTGTAACTACTCTGGAACCTGATGATGATAATGATGATCCAGAAGAAGGTGTTGATGATGAACAATCTGACGATGAAGAGGAAGAAACAGAGAACAGTCACCCTCAGGAGACAGGAAGACCAACTCGAGTGACAAGAAAACCAGCCTATCTTGATGATTATGTTCTTCTCTCTGAAACAGAGTATGAGCGTCTCTTGGTTGCAATCAACGACGAACCATGGGACTTCAATGAAGCTAAGGAGTTGGATGTATGGATTGAAGCATGTAAAGATGAGATTCACAGCATCGAGAAGAACAATACATGGGTTCTTGTAGACTTACCCGATGGAGTAAATCCAATAGGCCTCAAGTGGGTCTTCAAGATCAAACGGAATGCAGATGGAAGTATTAGTAAATACAAGGCCCGTCTGGTAGCAAAAGGGTATGTTCAACGACACGGAGTTGACTTTGATGAGGTCTTTGCGCCTATGGCTAGGATTGAGATGATTAGACTAATCATTGCAATAGCGGCTTCAAGAGGATGGGAGATACACCACCTTGACGTAAAGACAGCATTCCTCCATGGAGACCTCAAGGAAGAGGTATATGTCAATCAACCTGAGGGCTTTATTGTGTCAGGAATGGAAACAAAAGTATACAAGCTTAAGAAAGCTTTGTACGGTCTGAGACAAGCACCAAGGGCCTGGAATGTTAAGTTGAATCATATATTACGAGGATTGGAGTTTGTGAGATGTTCTAAAGAACCGTCTCTGTATCACAAGAACGTGGATGGTGAGCTTCTGATTGTAGTAGTCTATGTAGACGATCTTCTCGTCACCGGATCATCACTACACTTAATGCAGAGTTTTAAGGATGAGATGAGAGCAAAATTCGAGATGAGTGATCTTGGAAGACTAACATACTACCTGGGCATCGAGGTTCATCAATGTGAAGATGGGATCACGTTGAAACAAAAGCGTTATGCACAGAAAATACTTGAAGAAACCAACATGAGTTCGTGTAATGCAACTCATGTACCAATGGAGATGAATGCAAGATTTTCTAAAGCTGCAACTGAACGTGACATTGATGGAACAGAGTATCGAAGAAGCATTGGCTGTCTCAGGTATCTACTCCACACTCGTCCCGATTTGTCTTTCTCTGTTGGAGTGCTAAGTAGATACATGCAAGAGCCGAAGGAGTCTCACGGTGCAGCATTAAAACAAGTGCTTAGATATTTGAAAGGAACGTGTTCTCTTGGGCTGTGTTTCCGACGCAACAATGGAGGTAATCTACTGGGTTTCAGTGATAGTTCACACAATGTAGATGATGATGATGGAAAGAGCACCACAGGCCACATATTTTATATTGCAGAAAGCCCTGTTACGTGGTGCTCCACTAAGCAGGAGATAGTTGCTCTATCCTCATGTGAAGCCGAATTCATGGCAGCAACTGAGGCTGCAAAACAAGCTATCTGGCTCCAAGAACTCTTGAGTGAAGCCATTGATGAAGAGAGCAAGTGTGTGACCATTATGGTGGATAACAAATCAGCGATTGCATTGACTAAGAACCCTGTGTTCCATGGACGCAGCAAGCATATACATAGGAGGTTTCATTTTATTAGAGAATGTGTGGAGAAGGAACTGGTTGAGGTTGAACACGTACCCGGCGACGAGTAACGAGCTGACATTCTAACCAAATCACTTGGTAGGATCAAGTTCAAAGCTATGAGAAGTCTGATCGGCATTGAAGATGTGAATGAAGCTGAGTTCAAGCTTAAGGGGGGCAATGTTGGAGTAAGCTTGAAGAAAGCTTGAGGAGCAAGTAAACCTATTCCTAACTGAATTATGATTTGGTTATGAGAAGATAATGATTAAGATATGTTTATTGGTTTTACTATTAGGAATAGGATCTCTAATACACCTATATAAAGCAATGTCATGTATCGACATATGCTATGAGTTTTGAGGTGATTGTCTTGATAAGTTGTGTCTTGAAGAACTTGAGTTTGATTAATAAGAGTACATCTTATTTGATTCGTGTGTGTGATGCTTTCATATCGAGTTAGTAATTCTATAAAGTGAACTGGGGTCTGGGATATCGAGAAGTTGAGAGTACTAAGGGAGTACAGAAAGGGCTGTCACAATTTGTGCAGGGGAGCACATCGAAAGGTGGAGCCAAAGGAGCTTGTCAGGAAGTACGTCGGGACGTAAGACAAGGAGTACGGCAGGAAGTGCTACAGCGCGTAGCTGTGAGCAACAAGACGAAGATGGTACATCAGTGTAGCAACATGAAGGTCAGACATGGGTTTCTGAAGCATGGTTGTGCAGCTGGTATAAGGAAGGAGGCTGATCGGTGCATCAGCAACTGTGTCAGGCCAAAGAAGAAGCAACATCGGATGTGCTGCTGGTTCTGTGGGAAGGTTGGACACAAGAAGATGGAGTGTTTTGCTCGTGATAAGAGCAGAAACATGCCAAGAGGGTGCACAAGACGTTCACTAAACTCAAGGGGGTTGAAGAGATGTTTGTAGCCAAGTGTGGCTTACTTGATGAGATCAAGGAGGAAACATCAGAAGATGGATGCAGCTCTGGTAGGACTGATCTTGAGGAAGATCAAGAAGCATCAAGTGAGGAGTCAGAACACGGAGTTGTTTGTGACACAATGGAGAAGGAGATCGAAGTACGTCAGGAAGTGATGCGAGAGGATCTTCAAAGGGGTGATAGCGAAATTACTCCAAGGCTATAGCAACGAGTGCAGAGGGTGCTCGGTGGGGTTGAGAAGAGGCTCATGGTCAAGGAGACGACGCATGAAGGAAGCCTGGTCCTCAACAGAAGTGGGTCGAGAGGTAGCTCGACAAGTGCGTCAGATCGTGATGCAGTAGCAGACGGGTGTGTCTGTAAGGCTTGACATCTAAGCATCTGTTTTATCTTAGTGTGCAATTAAGCAGTGGGAGAATGGTAACGTGGTCTAAGGAGTGCACATCTCGTAGGGGGAGAAGAGCATAGTGATGGACGTCCTGAAGTAGATGATGTTTGTCTCATGGGAGAGAAAAGCATGGTGTGGTGCACATCTCGTAGGGGAAAAGAGCACATTTAGCGTGAAAGTTTCCAGGTGGGGAACATGGTTGTTGATCCATAAGAAGGTTGTGCTTGATCTGCACACAAAGCTAAAAGGGGGAGATTGTTGATGTAAGATGTCCGCCCTGAAATAGTCGCTGACGTAGACGTCGTGTTGAGTGGTGAAGACCATGTGGAGTCGAGATGCTGAGCTGGAGTCGTGTGGACTTGGAGAGCAAGGAAGTATCTTGAAGAAAAGACAACGAGGAATAAACTTGAGGAGCAAGTTTATGATTTAAAGAAAGAGGAATAAGTGCATTCCAAGAAAAGGAAAGTTGCACTATTGTTATGGAAGATTTCCATATTGTGTTCCTTGGAGACTAGGGTTTCGGGAAAGTGGAGTTAGTATAAGATAGCTATGGAGTCGTCTGTAGAGAGACAGAGACAGAGAGGCTGATCTTATAGAGAGAGAGAAGCTCTTGGAGGTGTTCTGGGTCGTGCTGAAGCAGTGGCTGAAGTACTTGACGGAGGAGAGAAATAAGCTAGGATTGCTTAGGAATTGTTCAGTGGCGTGTGTTAAGGTGAAACACTAGACGTGTAAAGCTGATTAAGCATAGCTTGTAATAGGGTTGACAAGACGATTTCTAATAAAGCTATTAGGTGCTTGTGTCTTTTGTCTATCTTGATTTACCTTTCTGCATTACCTAGTGTTGTGTTATCTTGCACTTACATAACCCTGTTAGGTTGAGATCATTGTAACATTAGTTAAGTTCTCGATAGAACATTTATATTGAATGAACAATGGTAGGTACGTGACATATTATCCAAATCACATAAATGTGTAGATGTATAATTTGTGTGTGTTAAAGTAGAAGGTGATTGGTTGAGGTGTAGATTTAAATTGTCTGCTCAAGATTTTTGTTGTGCAATGTTTGTTGTAGGTGTATTTACTGTATATGTATATTGTTTTTACATCATATAAAATATTGCTTCAGTAATTAAGGGGTCTATAACTATTTTTATTTATTTTTTGGCTATATATAGCCTTAAAATAAAATTAAAATATGATTGGTATTTTAAAGGCCGTAAATAAAAGTTAAAGCTAACTGCACCCCAACCAATCTCTCATATAAAAATTTTTCTTTTGAAAGGTTTTACTGTATTTACTGAGAATATATGATACAATATGGTCCACACTATATGGGATGTACTCATCGAATGCTCTAAATATCAAAATAATATTATTGGAATCTATTACCCTCCTGCAGTTCTAGTGTGGGGTTTAACACACCTAAACTGGTATGAAAACTGAGAAATAAAGAAGATGGAAGTCCATTAGTAAAGATGTCTGCATAATGCAGTGAAGTAGAGATGTGATAAACCCAAACTTGTCCCAAAGTAGAGATGTGATAAACCCAAAGTAGATGTTAGTTTTAATGTGTTTCGTCTGTTAAACAGGGTTGGAAGACAAGTATAAAATGCTGATGTTATCACAATAGACCAATATAGCTTGCGTGAAAGGACTGTCCATTTCTAATAGTAAGTTTCGAAGCCAGCATGTTTCGACAACAAAAATTAGCAGCTATTTTATATTCGGCTTCAGCGCTTGAGCAAGAAACTATTTGTTTCCTTTTTGCTGACCAAGAAACTAGGTTGTCTCCCAACTAGATGCGGTAGATGGATGTTGATCTTTTCGTCAATGGACTGCCATCCCAGACAGCGTCTAAAGATGTAGTCATTGGCATCTTTTGATTCTGTAAGAGTTGCAGACCATGTGATTTTCTTTGTTGTATGTAACATGATTATTCTTTTTGAAGATTGAAGATGTGGATCACGAGGGTTATGCATAAATAGACATATTTGTTGCACAATGGAGGATATGTCTGGCCTAGTAAATATTAGGTCTTGCAAGATTATCAATATGTTTCCCTCTTTTCATGCAAGTTTAAATTCCAAGTCAACGTGGTTGTACACAGCTTACATTCCCTATTCATAATAGTTCAATATTTTCTTCAGCATATCGAGCCTGGCCAAGGAAGGGACCACATTCACTAAAGTTTGCAGAGATGTCAAGGAAGGAGGTGATCTGGCCTGATGCAGTGATTATAATGTCATCAACACACATCAAAAAATAAGCATGATGGACCCGTTTCATGTAAGCGAATTGATTTGTGTTGCTTTTACGCTGCATAAACCCATGATTAGTTATAAATTCACAAATCTTGCATTTTAAGCATGAGATGCCTGTTTTAAGCCATAGATGGATCACTTTAACTTGCATACATGATGAGGTTTGTTCTTATTGAAAAACCTAGGTGGTTGGAACATGTAGACATCCTCATCCAAAGTTCCTTGGAGAACACATTCTCCACATCTAACTGGTTGATACACCATTGATGAGTGAGAGCGACATGAAGTATTTTTCTTATTAGGCATACTTTAATTAACAACATGGCTGGAGGTTTCGGAGGACTCCACGCCATGCTCTTGTGACTTACCATTGGCGATCAATCTCGCTTTATGTTTTTTGAAGTTACCATCAGCATCATATTTGTGCTTGTACAACCATAAAAATAGTTACAATGTTTACATAATGATGCTGAATTACCAGATCAAATGTACCGCTTTTAACAATGGCACCATACTCATCAAACATTGCATCATTCCCAAAAGGATCTCTATGGAGTTTAAATATGATTCTTATTGTGTTTGAGTGAGGAGAAATAGTATTTTGGTTTGTGAATCCCATGTTTTGAACAAAACTTAGGTTCACCCCCAAGGGTGAACCTTTAAATCCACCTCTATAATCAAAACCAATTAAATTGACACGTAAGATCACTAAATAAAGAAATTGAAAAAAGAAAATAGCTTTAAAATAATATAAGAGACACGCTTTAGAAAAAAATAAAACATAATCTTTTTTATCAATTATGTTTTGAGAATTCTCTTAAAGTTTGATAACATGAAGCTGCTGCCAAGTAAATTTTAGTCTGAATCACAGCTTCGCAGTTTTGAATCCGTACGTTTTTCTACTCTCTTTTATCTTCTTTCAAGTTAAGAACAATAATTATCTAGAATCTCTTTTAAAACAAGTTATACACAAACCTTATACTCTAAATCTTAAACCCACCATTAAGTTTGGGTTTAGGGTTTTCGAATGAGTTGAAAGTCTAAGATTTACGGTTTGGATTTTGGGGATTTGAGTTTAGGGTATAGAGTTTGAGTTTGTGTTTGAGTTTAGGGTTTACAATTTGGGTTTAGGATGTATAATTTGGATTTAGGGTATATAATTGTATTTGAAAGCACAAAATTGTGATCCAAAAAGTTTGACAAACAAAGTTTCATTTTTTTTTTGTGAGGGATGAAGAAGAAGAAGAAGACCACGTCTTTTTTTTCATGTTTTCCTTTTTCTTAAAAAAATATTTTTTTTCTGATAATCGTAAATGGCATTGTAATTGGTGTAGAGAGTTGAGGTGAATTAGAGAATTCACCACAGAGGTGAACCCAAGTCCTGTCCCCATGTTTTGACCTTGTCACTACAAGAAATCTCAATTTTAATATTATAACATGAGTACTTTTTTTCTTTGATTGTGTTATGGTTGATATATATACCTCTTGTTTTTAGATAGCGTTTGTTAAAATGCAAAATGTTTTTCAAGATAAGGTGTATATAGTCATTTCAGTTTTGAAATGCTATGCAATAACTAAAACGGAAAAATAATTGATTTTCAATTTTCCTCTCACTTTATTTTATTTCCCACGTATGAAGTACACATTCGTGTGACTCCCGACAAATCTTGGAATGTTGCGAATGTATATGGCCCAAACACTTAATGTACGTGACGAGTGAAGCCAAGGCCAACGCAAAAAAAAAAACAAAAAAAGACCAATTCATGTTACCCATACCGTACCTTAACACATGCACGTGTGAAACTTAAAAAACCGTTTTGTGATAAACATCTCAAAAACTTGTTCCAAAAAGAGAATACTTGGTGAAATTTTACAAAATACATTTATCCTTGCAACGTTAATTTCTTGCGGAAATCCTTATCTTCTTTTTGAAAAAGAGAAATCCTTATATTTGATTTGTTTATGAATCATCACCTATGTGGTGTTCAAAAAAAATGATTCATCACCTATGTACTCATATTTTATGTAATAAATATGTATTTTATAAACTTTTCAAAAAAGTACCACTACAGTTTTGTAGATTAAAATATTTTTGACGTATAATATATTACCTCCTCCATTTTTTAATAAGTGGCATTCCGACATTTTTACACATATTAAGAAAATTGTTGAAATATATGTAAATTGTTATTAATTAAACTTTTTTGACTAATAATATTTGAGATAAATAAAATTATTAATAAAATCAATGCAATTTGTAATTAATTTTCGGTTGAAACTAAGTATAATTTGTATTGGAATTGTAAAGTGATACATTTTGTATACTTTTTATATAACAAGAAAAACAGCTAGAATAACGCCTATTATAAAACAGATAGAGTATTATTTTATCATAAGTAATTCAAAAACAAATCACGATAAGTCGATAACTGTAATCTATTTGCATCATATCAAGACGAAGAGAGGTTTTACTTCCATTACACCAAAAAACTCTTGATAAACTTATTATTAAATTGAGACTCTTAAATTACAGAAATCACATCTTTTCTGGTGTAAGCAAATTAATTAATTTTCTTTTGGTTAAAGCACTGGAATGAAAATGATTTTTAGTGTAAAAGATTAGTTTAGAAGTTTAACGCGTTTAGACAGTAAAGAACACACATAATAAAGACTAAACTGTACAGCATATGCTGTTAAATGGTATGACGACCGCACACATGTTTTGTAATCGCAAAGTCTGGCATTGCTACTATTATTATTACCAGCTTGGCCATAGCAAAGAAAGCGACCACAAAAAGCTCGGCTTGTGTAGCAAATACAATGAATGTTTAAAATGGTAACACCTTAAAGTAGGATATAAGAGAATAATTCCTCCTCTATAAATTAATATTCGATAAAGTAATATACACTAAAAATCTCTATAAATTAATATAATTTTTTAGTCCTAAATTGAGTTTTTGATTCAATTAATATCTCGATAAATTAATATCTCTAAAAATTAATAAAAAAAATAATTTTGGTGTAGTCCTAATATTATTAATTTATAGAGACTTCACTATATATATTAAAAGAGAATTATTAAAAAAGTTATAACATATATTTTATATTAATTACAAAAGAGACTTAATGATGTGTCATTTAGTTAGGCTATTAATTTAGCTTAGGTGGCAACATAAAAATCAATTGAATATTTTGTAAATCCAAAATTCATGATAAATCTTATATCTCATATATAATAAATCAAGTTGTAAGTCTCATATATTATACTTCTTATCAATGGATATTAATTCTCTAACAATCTTATTTTGGGGCTAATTCATCAGAACCATATAGAACTCTAAACCTAACAGGTGAATCTACTCAAACATGATAGTTGTCACAAAAATCATAGATGAATATAATATAAATTGCAATAGATATTAAAACAAAAACCAATGGAGTTCCAGGAGGACTCTGATAGGAGTTCCACCATTCTCTCCCAACAAAGAGAACAATAGAATAAAAAGCTTAAAGAAAGCGTAGCCGTCAACAATGACTTAGAATAACATAAATAAGGTTTATGGTCGTCCAAGGACGTTCTGGTAATTTGTGATGGCTTCTGGGTTTCAGGCGGTCATAAATCATTATAGGACCGCATTTGGACATCCATATCGATCAATGTAAAGGCTTTTCCATCGATCGATATACATTCATCTTCTCAACAACTTTCCTTGCGAGGCAGACTGACCACTCTTTAGTAAAACGAGCATAACTTCTGATCTAACCGTTGGATTGACACCAAACCAGTGGCATTGGAAAGATAAATCAATGCTCTATCTTTTTTCCAAGTATGAACTCAATCGCACCATGGAAAGATTTCCATACATATCTAAACATCTGACGTGTCTGCGCAGCCCTGCACTCAAAATGCTCCAAAATCACCACTTTCCTCCAAAATGTACATGAACCTGTAAATACTCTATATATTATAGTATATATATATATATATATATAAACACCTAGAGACCGTGTCTAGAAATAAGTAAAATCCATGGTCGATCAGTTGCTAAAGCTTGTCCACAGATATCTCATATGCTCTTTTGCAGATGACTGTCTCTTCTTTTACAAGGCACAAAAAGAAGAGTGTCAAACAATTCTCAGGATTTTAAAGGAGTATGAAGCTGTATCAGTCAACAAATAAATTTTCAAAAATCCTCAATTCAGTTTGGACACAAGATTAAAGAATCTAGTAAACAAGAGTTGAGAGATATTTTAGGAATTCAAAACTTTGGACGAATAAGATCTTATCTGAGACTTACAGAGAATCTTAGAGGGTCTAAGATACAAGTGTTTGGATTTTTTCAGGAGCGTTTGAATAGTAGGCCTATTGAATAGTAGGATTAATGGTTGGACCTTTCATTTTCTTACTAAAAGAGGAAATGAAGATATCATTAAATCAGTAATTACATCATTATCAAATCATGTGATGTCTTATTATCGCTTGCCAAAGGCTTCCTCAAAAAAATTGACTAGTGTGGTAGCCTAATTCTGGTGGAGTCAGGTGGCAGCACAAGAGGTATGCATTGGATGTCATTGGATAAAGTATGTTTAAACAAGGATGAAGGCGGCTTGGGCTTTAAGGACCTAACTGATTTTAACTCGGCGATGCTTGGTAAGCAGTTATGGCGTTTCATTGAGAAACCAAATATTTTATTCTCTCGAGGTTTTAAAGGACGGTACTTCAGGAATGCTTTACCCCTGGAACCGATCCGATCATACTCTCCGTCGTACGGCTAGCAGAGTATTGTTTCTGCTAGATCTCTAGTTAGCAAAAGAATAATTAAACAGATGGAATCCGGCTCATCTATCTCTGTATGGAATGGAATGATCTATGCCTCCCAACCACTCGCCCAATACCAGCAAATAAAAATAAACACAACAATTACCCTGATATTACAGTTGACTCTCTTATTGACTCAGCTTCGCAAACTTGGAATCTACAGGCAATTCGGGATTTAGTGGACCCTCATGATGTGAAAATAATAAAAAAATTAGGGATGGGCAAAAAAACCGAACCGAACCGATCCAATCGAACCCAAACCGATCCAAACCAGACAAAATTATATGTGTAAACCATTTGGTTCAAGATTTTAGTAACCCGAATAGTTCGGTTTGGTTTATTTTTAAACCGAACAAAAATCAAAAAATCAAAGTGTTTGTAATTAGATTAATTAATTATATTGATAATATACAGATTTAGTATATTTAACAATCTAGCCTAAACAACTAAACATAATTTTATACATTCTTTTTTACAATGAATATAATAAACACAACTAAAAATATAATAAAAAAATATGAATTTCATACATTAACATCAAAACCGAAGAGTTATTGGATTACATATTCTACATATTTATTGTGATGTTTGGTTTTATGTTTAAATATGAAGAAAATAATGATTTATTGTCAAACGGTGATTAGTTTATATTTTTATTAGTTATAAAATATTGTACAATTGAACTAGAAGAAAATTAAAAAAACAATTCGACTGAATTGAAATATAGAAACAAAACCCAATTAACCTGAACCAAACACAAAGAAAACCAAACTAAAATCTAACCGAACACAAACCAAACCGAAGTAAAATCAAACCAAACCGAATATAAACCAAACCAAATTAATATGGGTTGCCTTTGGTTACAAATTTCTTAGATCCAAATAACCCAAATAATCATAATCAAACCGAACTCATAATTAAACTGAAATGCCCACCCCTAATAGAAAGATACCACTAAGCAGACTTGTATGATGGATAGAGATGGATGGCACTTCACACAAAATGGGAAATATACGGTCAAATCCAGAAAAAACACTGCCCGCAAAAGGTTTAGCACTTTTTATGGCAATTTGTGTCAGGGTGTATAGCAATGAAGAAAAATTTACATGCACGAGGGCTACATGGGGATCTATGTTGCGCAGATGTGGAGCTGCAGATGAATCTTTTAACCATGTGTTTTGCGAATGTCCTCCAGCACATCATGTTTGGGCACTCACACACACACCATCAAATCCGGCTATTTTCCCATTGGATCCCTTTTCACAAATATGGGTCACCTTTTTGGAGGATTCAACCAAAAATGAATGATCATCAATTTGTCTAGATTTTATGGTACATTTGAAAATGAATGAATAAGAATTTTTTTAGTAATTTAGACATTGATCCAGGGAAACACTTAAATTTGCAGAAACAAATCACCACTTTGGGCAAAGCACAAGTCTTGATTACACAGCAGGACAGAAAAAAATGTAGAGGTCTTAGATTTACCGTCAATCCGAGGGCAGTGGTGCTTTACAGATGGTTCTTGAAAAGATGGTATAGTAGTTTAGAAGGTTTTGTTGGTTTGATGGGAGCAAGGAATGTCCAGGCGAGCCTATCCCCTCTTCATTCGGAGGTGGAGGCACTACTTTGGGCAATGGAGTGTATGATTGTGTCAGTTTCGGATCACGTTTGCAACCAATTGTTCTCAATTGGTGAAGATGGTTTCGAAACCAGAAGAATGACATGCATTTGCAAGTTATTTGAAAGACATTAAGACCTTGCAAGAATTTTTTCTCATCTTAGAGATCATTCATGTACCACAAGCGAAGAATTTGAAGGCGGATAGTCTAGCACGAAGTACCAGGATTCAACCATTTTTTGTCGTTCACATTGATGCGGAATTATCAGTGTGGTCTATAGAGTCAGTATAAGTCTGTTTTTTAGTTGATGACAGAAAATATGTTTTTCAATTTTAATGACTTTTTTTTACTCTTTTTTGCACCATTTAGGTCATTTAGATGTGTATTTAGATGTCTACTTTGCTTATATGTGCTTATTAGCATTTGACATAATCTAGAATGAATAATTGAAAGATTAGGATAAAATAAAAAGACATTGCGCAATTAAAGAATGTTAGGGCCAACATGAAAATATCTATAACACAAGAGATTTTTTCTGAAATTTTCCAGAAATTGGTCGGAAAGGATCTATCGGTCCCAACCAACTGGATCGATTGATACCGGTTCTGTTTGAGACAAAAGAGTGGAGCCACGGTCTGACGTTGAGGGCCAGTGCACTCCGCGGATTACTGGCATGGGAAGTCGAATGGATGGGACTCGGACGGAGCTAGATGGAGCTTGGTCGCGGCGATTGGACAGGGAGACTCCACCTTGGGGGTTGGGCGCGGACAACCACTGCGGCGATTATGGGAATTAGAAGAAGGCCAAACGCAGTGGCAAACTGATTTGGTGTGGTGATCTACGTTAGGCCATTGCAATTTGAAGAGAGTGTGATTAGTTTTACCTGGTTTGATTGTTGAGATCCGATTTGTCCAATTAACTTGGTTTGATTTTAAACTAATATATATATATATATATATATATATATATATATATATATATATATATATATAGATGCATACATATATCTTAAGGACAAAAATTTAGAGATATCTCATTATCTCTCTTAAATACTTACAAAATTTTTATCTTTTAAGGAACTAAGGAAGTAGTTCATTCAGTTTAGTGAATATATGGTTTATTAATATGATAATTAGCCTTAAACTTAATATTTAAATAAATATTTTCATGATGATTATTGAGTATTCACTTTAGGATCTATGGATTTGATAGATTAGGATTTAAATATATCATAAAATTTCATCTCTATTATTTTTATTTAAATTTATAGTTATTTTGCATTTTGTTTAAATTGTTTATGTTTTGAAGTTATTATTTAATTACAAAATCAAAGTAGAAATATGAAATAATTAAAATAAACTGATAAGGAGATAATTTGTTTTTGAAATAAAATTATTATAAAATATAAATATTGATTGTATGTTTGAAGTATATGTGGAAGAAAGAAAAAAATGATGTGGAATAGTAAGTGTGAAAATTAGAGTGTTAAAAAATAAAACCAATGTTTATAGTTTAATAGATCTTAAATTTCTATTAAATTAACTAAAACAGTGCTATATTTCAAACTTTGTTGACGATTCAAAGCATCTCTACGTCCAATTGGCATTTACATGGTATATGCCATTATGAATGTCCAATGGATCAATAATAATATATAGTCTCATTCAAAGGTAATTTGGTAGTGAACCAAGCTCGGTCATCTCAGAATACATAAAAAGTTTCCGATATTGATATTTTTTTGCATGCAGTTGCACTTAATGACAAAAGACCACGAAGGAGACCTTATGCTTTTCGAAGTCAAAACCCAAAGGCGAGATTCACTATCGCGGCAGGATATTTACACCGAATTGCTCATTGTAAGGATTTGCATTCTAAAATTTGCACACATAACCAAATATGTGCATGCTCTGAATACCTAGTAGAAGTCATTTTCTCTTCTGTTTTTTGTGCAAACGAAGTCTTAAGTTGGTTTTTTTTTTTTAAAAGTCTTATTTAAGTCTAATTTCTAACTCATAATGGAGATATGCTTTCAAGAAAGAAGAAAATGAAATTATGGAGAAAATTGGGGATACGGAGGTCGAGATGGTGGAAAGAAAGGGTTAATGGTTAATGGGTGTGGATGTTGACAAGGCAAAGACATGAGCCTGATTTGATGGGGTTTGGCATGTTTGTTTGGATGTGATATGTCTCTCACTCTTCACCATTCACTCACATATCCTTAATACAGTAAATGACTCTCCAATTCAAAGTGTTTGTATATTTCACATATATAGTGTAACATCTTAGATTTGTGGTACATGGAAAGACTTAAAGAATTGATTTGATACATATATTATCAAAATTGATTTATCTTTTTCGGAACACATTTTGAAAGAACTCCAAAGTTAAGCGTGCTTGAGCTGGAGTAGCGAAGGATGGATGCCTAATCGGAAAGTGATTCGTGATAGCGTGCGAGTGAGACCAAAACACGGAAAAAAGTCAGGTAGTGACTGCATGGTCAGTAAATAATAATTTTGAGCCATAGAAAATTAACGACCGACCGTCGGATCGGATGAGATCCATGGGCCAAGAGAGCGGCATGGGCGGCCCATTAGCCGTAGGCGGTCGGAACGGTATCAGAGCTGGTTAGCCGTCTCAGTTCTGACATGAGAGGCGCCTTGAGATTTATCGTGGAGCGCAACAAGGACGTTGCGTTCTTTGAGAAGAGATGAATTGTAATATCACGGGTTTGTGGTACATCACGACTTAAGAAGATTGATTTGACTACCTATGTTACCGAAGTTGAATTACCTTTTCCGAAGCACATCCTATAAGAACTCCAGAGTTAAGCGTGTTTGAGTTGGAGTAGTAGAAAGATGAGTGATCTATCGGGAAGTCATTCACGATAGCGTGCGAGTGAAGCCAAAACACAAAATAATGTCGGGTGGTGATTGCAGAGTCAGTAAAAATGATTTAGGGCCTTGGAAAATTAACCCCCTTTTTTTATTTTTCAATACAAATTTGTATTGAAAAATGAGAGAGGGCCGTCGAATGAGATGAGGCCCATGGACCGAGAGAGCGGGCATGGGCGGCCCATTAGCCGTAGGCGGTCGGAGCATTACATATAGTTTCAACGAGATTCGTGGATAGAATCAGATAACAAAAAATAAAAGTCTAATTAAGTTTATCATAATATGATTGTACACTTTCGGATCCGAATGGTAACAACGGTATAAGCAGTGTATGTAAAAAGGATAATATGATGCGGTATGGTTAACTGCGGTTTTTTAAACAGAACAATATTAGTGGTTAAACAAAAAAAACGGTACAAAGTAAAATGTAGTTGGTAACAAAAAATAAATGCGGTACGGAACTAAGAGTTGAATGGTAAAAATAGAAGAAGTGGTGCGGAATACAATTACATTTAAATGTATTTTAATATAACAAAATATAATTATTATTAATAAATATATAGATTTAAAATTCTTCTTATGACACCACATAGACAAAGATAAAATAAAAAATATAATATACATACAAATCATATTGACATATTTTTTTTCATATAAAATATTATATTTTCAAATTTCAAAACTGTAGTTAGGTCTATGCACATTTATCAGGAACCAAACTAAACGGAACCAAAAATAAGGTTCGGTTTGGATTTGGATCTTATCAAGTATACCAGTGAAATCTCGAGAACCAACAAGTTGAGACCGAAAAAAACCAAACCAAAAACCGAGGTACCTAAATTCATGTAATATAGTTTATATATTTATAAACATTAACTATATTTAATTTAAAATAATAAAATAATTTTAAAATTATTTATGATTCAAATACCTAAAATTTGAATTACTAGAATACTTTTTATCCAAAATATTTAAAAGTATATGAATGATTTGATTTTTTATCAAAAATCCAAAATATCTGATTTATAATAAGAAAATTTATTATTCTTACTCTTTAATCCAGATTAACTGAAAAGCCGAAACTCCAAAACGACTTCGTATATAAGCCGGATTGCAATTTTGTCATTTGAACTGAACGGAAAATAAAATAACTGAACCAAAATCAAACTTTTTAAATACTCAAATAGATCCTAAACTTCAAGAACCAAAGAACTGAACCAGACCAAAACTATAATAATGGGGTTTTTTGTTTGAAAACTAACTATAATAATGGTTGAGAGTTTGTTTTGACTTTTTAGCAATAAAAATAAAATTCTATAATAATATACTTCTAGTTACGTTTTTGATTTTGCATATTATATAAATAATATAATGGTTAAATATAGGTTTTTGTCTTTTTGCACCAAAAAATAATTAAAATAAACATGCATTATTTATATATTAAAACGCAAGTCGCATGACCAATAATATTTTGACACATGCCACTGCATTTAAAATAACATTATTAATAATTAAAAATAATTGCTATCACAAAAAAGTTACAAAACAACCGGCTTCAACTTTTTAAAACTGCAAAACCTAAACCCTAAAATTTCTCATATTACGTTCAAATTCAAAGGCATCTATAACTTCCGGTCATGCCAGGATCTCAGTCAGTTTGAACTCTTTATATAAATTGCATCAAGTAACTTCATCTCTTTATTTCCGTCGTCTTCTCTTCTTCGATCTTCTTTTGTTTATGTTTTGACTTTTGAGTGTAGCAAAAATCCATACAAGTTTATGCTTTGCTTTTATTCAGAATCATTCTTTTCTCAACTAATACTTTTTAATCCTTTTGAAGGACTCAATTTGAAGATAAAACTAAAATATACTAACGAAAAAAACAGAGCTTTGTCATCGACTGAGGTGACAACAAAGTATACATGAAGTTACTATATACAAAGTGAGTATTTACGAATTTATCTGTTATGGTTTTCATTATTTTACAGATATCGTTTATTATATTATAAGGAAACAGATTAGAAACCCATTTTTTTGTTTGACCAGATCAGAAATCTGTTTTTGGTGTCTACAAAGATTATAAATATGTTTACGAGTCTTTTGTTTCACCTTATGAGTCTACTATGCACAAGATATATATATCTCTTTTTCCTACAAAATTTGAAGTACTGCATTCAAACACTAACACATAAATAAAACAGAAAACACTAAAATAAAAATTGATTTTAACCGCTTTGTTTCAGTGCTGACCTTTTAATTTAGGCGTTCGTGTTTATCAAGTTCCAGAAACTATGACTAAAGCAATGTTTAGGTTTGATAAAAAATAACAGATGTTTTTTTAAAATGTTTGCAGACACTAACCCGTTCGTAGTACAAATATTGGGTTTTTTGCAAATTTGATTCAAAACTCAAAGTCAAACATAAAATTAATCTCTCATTCTTTTTGATTTTTCTTTTGTCATATTCACCCCACAAGTTCACATTATTTACGAAAATGCCATTAACATTTTTTTTCGAAAATGACATTTTTACTCTTTCAACCTTATCATCTTCAAGTATTTACAAGATCGTCATTGCCATCAATACCCTAACCACTATGAACAACCATTTTGAAGCTCTTAATGCACCTCAAATCAATTTACACTCTCTCTTTCTCAATTGTTATGAACTAAAAAAACATCTTTTTCACTTTGTCTCCATATTCATCCAAAAAACTCAAATAATTTTTTGTAATTTTTTTTTATGATTCATAGAGTCATTCAAGCTTATGATTCTTGGTAGGTTACTTTCGTTTGAGGTTATATGTGGTTGGAGAAGACTTATGTGTGTTAAAGAAGTCATCTCACTAATTTAAGGTATGAAATTGATTTTTTTTCAGATATGTTCGTCTAGAAGACTTACAGGTAAGTCTTGTGGTCTAACTGAACGACTTACTTGTAAGTCATCTCTGGAAAAACAGAAAATCAATATTTTATTAAAACTAGACGACTTACAAGTAAGTCTTCTTAGGTTAGTTTTGCAATCAGAAAACAAAAGTTAAATATTTATTTTTCCCCAGAAGACTTAAACGGACGACGTCGTCCAGTCAGACAACTTACTTGAAAGTCGTCCAAGATAAGTTAAGTCGTCCAGATTTTTTTTTCCGAGATTCTCGTCAAACCTTGCTTATCTTGGACGACTTTCCTGTAAGTCGTCTAGCTGAAAGACTTACTTATAAGTCATCTGGAGAATTAAATACTTAAGTTTTATTTTTGAATTTTAAATTAACTTGTGACGACTTACATGTAAGTCATCTAGAAATAATAAAATATGGAGTTTTTTTGTTTTTCCAGAGGAAAAGTCAAATGTCTGACACAATTCAGTCAAATGCAAAACTAACTCGTTTATCCTAGACGACTTACTGTTAAGTCGTCTGAAGTTTTTTTTAACAAACAAAACTGAACAACTTACAAGTAGGTCATCCAATTTAAAAATCAATTGCAAAAATGACCTCTCCAGACGATTTACTTGTAAGTCTTCCGAAGAATTCTAGACGGCTTACTTGTAAGTCATCTGCGTCAATGTTTACTAAACTTTCATTTTCTCTAATACTATATTGATTTTCGAACATTTTCTTATTATTTCATGTATATTAATTAATATTAGGACCACTGAATGAAATTTATAAAATATTTGGTGATATTTATGAGGTTGCTAATATTCATGTTAATCAAAGTCTATAGCTAATGCGTTTTTAACTCATACATGTTCTATGTTTGTTAAAGTGTTTTATTTTGAATTTCTGCAGATGATGCGCTAGATACATGCATTTTATGGATAATAAAATCATCCATATGCTGCATATAAAAAAATACAAGTCAGAAAATTTAACATTTACAGAAGACATATCAGACGACTTACAAGAAAGTTGTCAAAATAAAAGATTTGAGCCCTTATAAAAAGATGATTTTACCAAAGATGATGAGAATGTGTACGTAGGATACCAAAGGGAGTTATTCATGTTCAAGCAAGTTTCAACAATATAAGATTCCAGCGAGAAACATACATGTACTGTAATATGCCTGGTTCCGTAGGAGCACGTCGAAAGATTGAGAAATAGAAGTCTTCTACAAAGAAAATATTTTCAACACAAACTTGTAAAAAATGTGATATGCTTTGACTAATTACTATTATTTGTTTTCATCACTGTTATTGACACCAATGATGAATATTGTTATGAGTTGGGAGAATGGTTAAAATGGATCTTAAAATGTTGTATCAATATGAGGCTGTCAACATTCTTATTAAGATGAAAAGAAGGTCATTGGAGTTTATTATTGCATATGCGAGATCCAAAGATAAGAGAAAAGCTATTGAAATAATTTATTTCATTGATCTGTAAATCTGTAAACACATTGTTAGCACATATATTACATCTTAGAAACATTATTAATTATTTTACAAATAAATCACAACTAAGGAAATACACATGAAAATCACAAAACAGACCACAAACAAAACTATTATAGATCATTCATCTATAAAGACAAGCTTGGACTCCACGAGGTCAAGACGACTTCCACGAGGTCCAGGCGACTTCCACGAGGTCCAGACGACTTCCAGGAGGTCCGGACGACTTCGAGGAGGTCCGAACGACTTCCAGGAGGTCCAGACGACTTCGAGGAGGTCCGGACGACTTCCTGGAGGTCCGAACGACTTCCACGAGGTTCGAACGACTTCCAGGAGGACCGGAAGACCTCCAGGAGGTCCGGATGACTTCAACGACGTCCGAGCGACTTCTAGGAGGTCTGAACGACTTCCAGGAGGTTCGGACGACTTCCAAGAGGTCCAGACGACTTCCAATAGGTCCTGATGACTTCCTGGAAGTCTTTTAGATCTGGAAATCCTCCATATCCAGATCTGAAAAGCCTGCACATTCAAAAACGTTCAAATGGTTTAAAACAGAAAAAATGAGTGGAAGATTAGATAGATATACTTTTATAGAACACAAAACGTACATATCCAAGTGGAAGATGAAAACCATCTAATTAAAAACCTGCAAAACAAGATAGATTAGTGAGAAAGACATGAGGCAAAACTAAAAAATTTATATAAAGTTTGGTGTTTTCAACTCTAAGATATTAGAGTGGTTTGGAGAGTTTTAGTTTGAGAAAAACGTAAGCACTTTATGCGACAAGAAGTTACCAAATAAAGAAAAATCAGACATAAAAATACATGTCTAAAATAAATAGATCTACCTTTAAATAAGTGGTAGTTGAGAAACATGTGATGAAAAACCTGCAAAAAATATAAAATAATATAAAGTGAGAGAGACATGAGACAAAAAATATAAAATGATATAAAATTTGGTGTTTATAAGTTCAAAAGATTAGAGAGAGGTTGAAGAGTTTTAGAATGATGAACATTATATTTTTGTTGCAGTCATTTTAGAAAAGGAGAGAAAAATGTGTAAAATTTTCTTTATATTGAGAGACAAAAAAAATCAATTAGGTTAAATATTTTCGATTCAGAAGACTTTCAAGTAAGTCTTCTGAATAGAATAATTCCTAGACGACTTACAAGTAACAAATTAAATTTCCCGCTTAAAAATATTTTAATTTCCCGCTAAAAATATTGAAGTATTCTGGACGACTTACATGTAAGTCGTCTGGTTTAAATTATTCATCAGAAGAATTCAATATTTTTAGCGGGAAATTTAAATATTTTTAAACGCGGATATTTGGACGACTTACATGTAACTCGTCTAGCTTAAATTATTCACCAGACGACTTAAAGATAAGTCGTCCAAAACTCTAAATTTAACCCCTAAACTAAATTGACTAAATTAACTAACTAACCACGTTATAATGCAAATTAAACTTAAAAAGTGTTTACTATACTCAGAATTAAACACATATAAGTCAAAATTTAGTTTTTCAAAAAAATATTCAAGCTTTCCAAAATCTAACCCAAAGAACACATACAATACTACAACATATGCTTGCAAAACCTAAACCAAAGAATATCATGACTCACTACTTTCACTCATCTATATTGAAAATAATTAACCTTTGTTATATCTTAATTTATATATCTTATAACATATGTTAATTACATGATTTTAATTTTTTACTCATCAAAATATTTTTAAAAAAAATTAAAATTTTTTTATGAAGAATTAGACTGGACGACTTTCATCTAAGTCATCTAGATAACTTAGCAAAAGTCGTCCGTCCAGACGACGTACAGGGGCTATAAACGTAAAAAAAAATTCGGTCTTTTTGTTTGTACACAAGGAGCTGGTTGTAATTTCAATTGCATTTACTTTTGTATTTGATTCAAGTTTGGATTTACTTTTGTAGTTCCAATCAAGTTTTGAGTCATAATTGGCAATTTTCCCATAAATATTTGAATTGTCAATCAGTTTTGAAATTTATTTTAATTCAAAGCTGATTTTGAAGAAGTATCATAGCTGTGCTGATTTGGAAGAGGCACAACAAATGGATTAGGTTAGCAAGATGCAAACATTTGACCATTGATAATTTCAGGTGAAAATAATTTTATTTACTTTTAGTCCTAAAAAAACATGGCCTTAAATCGTTAATGCATTAATTAGTTGCTTGGCCAGAACTAAAATTCTGTGTGGACTCAACATGTTTTTTTAAGAACTTTCTGTAATTAGTTTTGGAAATTTTCTGGTTTTTACTGGTTAGCTTTAACGACTATCTAAAAACATTAATAGTATTATTACTTTAGAATATATTTGAAAGGTTAATATTACTTTATTTTCAGGTGTTTATAAGAATTTAAAAATGCAAGTTTCAAATTACAAGAGATTAATAATACTTCTAATATTTTTTTTTGGTTGAAATTTTAAATTGATTATCAACAAAAGAAAAAATACAGGTCACGAAGGTTTATGCTTTCATGTAAAAAACACAAGTCAAAGATCAAAGAACTAAGAGTCTAATAATACTTCTAATATTACTTACACGGTATATTAATATCTAAAAACATTAAAAAAATTCAGGTTAATATCTAAAAACATTAATATTACTTTAGAGTATATTGTTTCAGGTTTTTACTGATTAATATCATATAAAATGATGCCAGGCTTATTTAAACGACAAATAAAGGTATGAATCAACTATAGTATTTTAAAATATATTTTAGTTATTTTTGAAATACATTGCAAACATGTGTCCATTTTTAAAATAATTTTATAGTTAATTTTTTTATCCCTTTTGGTAGCTTTGTTTGAATACATCACTTCTTATATTATGTGCCACTGTTCAAATAATATTTGATAATAATAATATTTATCTTGACCGAAAACTATAACATTATGAAACAAAGTTTATAAAAACAGCCGACTGATCCGTGCATAGTACGGGGATGAACATCAATTTACTGGCGAACCGGGACTCAACTAACATTAAAAACTTTTTATACTGAAGTATTTACAGAAGGTAATGCCGAACATATACGAACCCCTTACTGAAAAAATAATATTTAATGAGGATTTTACTTGGATGATTGTAGGCAAGTCAAGCATACCGCATACGGTTCTATTAAGGATTTAGATGTTAACCTATCTAAACTTTATATTTTCGATCCAGTCACATACCGCAAAACCAAAGGAATAGTTAATTATTATTATTTTTAAAAAAAAAGCGCTACCTATAGCTCATTAATTTTTTTTTTGAAAAAATTGTTAAATTCGGGTCAATGATGACACAGACCTAATTCCGGATGAATGTACAGTTCACAGATAGACCATTTTCTAGACATTCAAATGAGTCGAAAGCAATAGACCTATATTCGTATGACCAGTGGAAATCGAACCCGGAACGGTATTGAGGAGCCCATTAATTTTTGTTTGAGTGTTTCTTTTGTTTACTTCATGCTACAACGATATTCAATGATTTAACATTAAAACACCGACAAAAACTTGAACAAGCAGATAAACTGAGTGCCACCAAAATTTTCTTATAAAACCAATAAAAAATACAATGAGAAACTGAAAATAAATTCAGTCAAAAAACGAAAATAAATATTTTCAGTAATTCGCTTTTTCCGTTGGACTAGGGAATTATTTTCATGTGGCTTAACGTGTTTACAAAATTTCTGTAGAATCTTTCTTAAATTATGCATATCCACTTTAATTTGGATTGGAATAATGATATATACCACGGGAATTCAGGAAGATGTTCAGAGTCAAAAACTAAAGTATTAGCATTGTAATAAATATGATATGTCGTACTTACGAAATGTTGACGTCAAGATTTTAAGATGTAGACTAGACATGCATGTACATATCCCTCTTTTTATGGTCAAACAGTCTCTAAACTACATATTTACTAGTTCTCCCTGAGACGAATTATATACTGAATGTAAAGTATAAATTGAATCATATGTATAATGAGACACTTTTCTCTCTTTTTTAAAGTATCCATATCAGCATTTTTTAAATGAAAGTGGGCCCTGCTTCACTTTTTATTTTCGGTTGATTGATTTGGTTGGTTCGTTTCTACGTGTTCTCTGGTTCGCTAAATACAGTGATTATGGTTTGGTCTGAACGTTCATGTTTGATCTGATTTAAATGGTTACTTTGTGATTTTAATTTGGTTTGATTAAACGTGTTGTGGCTCTGATGGGTTGGTCGGATTGAACCTGATTAGTCTGATTAAATCATGTAAGCACATCATTTATTTGTTCGATAAGGGCTTCATCCCTTTCACTCATTGATAGTTCGTCTCCGTTTTTTTCATCTTCAGATTTTCTCTTCTAATCTCTTGACATTCCTTCAAGTTTCATGTATTTTAAAATCAACAATAAGTGTTATATTCATTAAACTCCGTAACGATTCCCATCTCTTTGTTTCTTCTCCGTCCAATCTATATATAAATAGGAGATGGTTGAGAGGTGGATAAACCCTAGCTATCACTTAAAGTATAAATTGAATTAATAATTAATGAGACCAATTCCAACGAAATACTAAAACACTAAATTTGATGTTATTTTATTTTTAATGAGACACCAAAAATAATACTGTCTCATCAAATTTCGTGTAGAATAAATAGAATCACACCAAATTTAATGTAACATTATTTATTGTACCAAATATTTAATATATATGTTTATTATTTTTATTGAATGATATAGTTCTATTAATCAGTTCAAATTTGTAACAAATCATAAATAATATGTTATTTGTATTTTTAATTTTTTTTACATATTATTAAAATATATTTTATTTTCATGTAAAAAATCATTAAGTGATTATCTTTTTCTGTTATAAAAATAAAATATTATAGATTTTTTTAAATTTTATTTTATTTTCAAATAAGAAATCACTAAATGACTATGATCATTTTCTTTACCTTGTAATATATTTTTATTTAAAAATGTTGATTATATTTTTTGTTTAAGTTATATTTAATCAATAATGAATAATAAATAATATCACATCATTGTAAAGTTAGATTGGGTATTAAATTATTAAAACTTTATATAATACTATTAAATTCACCAAAAATAAAATAATTTTTTTAGTTTTTATAATATAATTAAAATTGTATTACTAACTAATACAAATTTAATTAAAATAAATATATTATTTTGTTATGTGCTTTTCATAATTAATAGTTTATAATTTTTAATATAATATTTTTTTATAAAAGAAATACATGTATAACATTGTTATACCAAAAATATAAATGTAAATAAATCTTATAAGCATATAACTACAAAAATTTAATAGACATAATATCTAAGTATGGTAAAACAATGAATTATCAGTTTCAGATAATAAAATATAAAAAACATTAAAATTGAAAACATTAAATAATATATAAAAATTATTTTTAGTGTAATATTTGGTCATATGTTGGATATAACAAAAAATGTTGACACCAAAACACCAAATTTTGTGTAATTTCGACATACCTAAACATATGTACTCATCCAACTAACTAGCTGAATGTTTGATAATATATATAAAAAGATACCATAAATTACATAAAATGAATTATTAGAAATACATAGACATCATAAAGGGGTGTTAGTAGAATGTGATTTTTTCATGCATGATTGTTAAAACTCTAGTGTTAATGGTTAATGTATTTTTATATTCTTACTAAAATCAAGTATTATTTGTTTTATCATTTTTTAACGACTTGTAAAAAAATTGTTATTCAAACGTTTTTTTATTGATTAGAATCTTATCAAATCTAGTGTTATTAAGACATGAATTCTAGATAATTTTATTCATAAAACTAAACTTCAAAAATCTTGCATATAAACTATTAGATTCTTAAAATTATTACACTAGCATATTTTGATAAACATTTTTAATATGAATTTTTTTACAACTATTTAGAAATTCAACAAATCTATTGATCCCAATTCAACTCTAGATAAAATCTACTGAATTATTTGAAAAAAAAAAGAGAACTTAAAGATTTGGTAGGGACACAATAATTTTAAGAGCGTTTTGGGGCCGCGGTTGCATACTCAAGTGAAGGTTGCATGGTACTTGAAATTCCAATCAAAAATCTTAATTGCAATTTTTTTCGTTTTATCTTAATTTCAATATTCATATACGATATGCCTTTTCGGTTTAAGAAAATTATTTTTCTATACAAGTATATATTCCTATTGAAAAAAGTAATCGAGTTTTTTTTGAGATTTGTATAAATATGGGTCTAAGTGTTTGTAAGATATTATTCACACAATAATAAAAAAGATCAATTTTGTTCTCTAGTTTCTTCTTGCTTAATTTGTGGCTGTTCACAACATTTCATATAAAAATTGAAGTCATTATATTAGTTGCTATAAGTTATTATTTAAAAAAAATTGTAGAGTTATAAATATTTGATTGCTAAAAATGAATTGATGAGAGATTATATAATAACACTACATCAGTATTTTCATATAAAGTTAGATTCATATTTATAAATGAAATAAAACAGCGCAAATGCATAGGTGAATCTTTAGTTCGTATTTTGAAATGTTGATTCTGAGGTTAGGGAGACTTTTTTTTGGCTCAACATCAACTTTCATTAATCAATGATGAATACAAGATTATAACCACACAAATTAAACCCAACATACAAACGACGAAATCTGGTAACGCCTATGATCACTGAGTTGGATCAAAAGATACCTAATTTGAGATGTCGCTGAATTTTTCACCACTCAGAGACGACACCAACTCACGACACGAGATGGCCGCTCCTTAGACCCTACTAAATTTGACCACAAAGTACGAAAACAGTGATAACACAAAGAAAAACGAAACGTAGCCAGTTCCAATTTTAACCGCATATTAGTATCCTAATGATAAGCCTTCAGCACATGTACTAACATGACCATCACCACTGGTGCGTACCGACTAGGCTCCGTCCCTCTGGCATCACCGTCTCGACCCTAAGCCAACACCGAACATGAAGTCCGGAGTGAAAAGCGGGTTTTGACGTCGAAAAGCGAGCAAGGATCACCAAATCGCGGCTTCAAAGGATGCATAGCTCATACCGCCGGTATTTCACCGACGCTGGGAAGTACGGCTCCGCCGTGCTTCAAACGCAGAAATCTCCACTCCGGTTGACAAGTCCTTCGTTGAGAGTTCCTGCCGCACGTCAGTCTCTGGAAACCGAAGAAACAAGCCCCTTTCCACCATCCATCGCAGCACTCCTCCAGCAGTGTCACCGTCGCAGGGAAGGTTAGATCTGTGATGAAGAAGATGTCACACCTCTTCACGTGCCGACGTCGTGAATCTTCCACCGTAGATCTTGAAAAGGGAAAACCGGATCTGTGAAATCTTCAACCCTAAAAACTGACTCTCATCTCCGTCGATCCTCCTTATATCTCGCCGCCACTCCATTGAAAGTCAAAAGCCATCTCCGTCGAACCCAAGAGATCTTCGGGGAAGGTCTTCAACAGCGCAAAATTGCGAGCCTATCGACCAAAGGGAGCTGGGGAGGATGAAAGCAAAGAGAAAAAACAAGAAAGGGAGAGAGATGGGATGCCTCCGGCGACGCCTAGAAGTGACGGCCGGAGCTAGGGTTTCTGGGTACTGATGTCTGCAAGTTCGAGAGAGAAAGAGAGAAATCAAAAGTCTAGTGTATTTCCAAAGAAAAGAAAAACAAACTTAGGTCAGGGAGACTATGGACCACAAATTTCAAATTTTGGTAATTAAAAAACATCTATAGGATAAAAGACTCCAATAGTTTAAACTGCTGGTTATTGTATTCTAACTATAAAGTTATCTCTTGTCAACGCCAATCAGATTTTGTTTACCTAAAAAGTTTTTTTTTGTTCGAAATTTACCTAAAAAGATTATTTGCCATTATTAAACAAAAATCCCAGTTCTTGTAGTAAAAGTAATCTATTAAACATCTAATCAGTCTCACGCGTCCCACACATGAAGAAAAAGGAGTAAAGGACATGCACATGCAAATCATACACCCCACCACCATCCTCTCTCCTTATAATTATCAATCCCCCGTCCTCTCCCTTCTTCTTCCCCTCTTACCAAATCAAATCTGGAATCTATTACAACATGATCGGACAGCTTATGAACCTCAAGGCGACAGAGCTCTGTCTCGGCCTCCCCGGGGGTGCTGAAACCCCCAATACGCCAGCCAAATCGGCGGTGGGGAACAAGAGAGGCTTTTCCGAGACCGTTGATCTCATGTTCAATCTTCAGTCCAACAAAGAAGGAGCCATCGATCTTAACAACTCCACAGCTTCTAAACAGAAGACTCTTCTCAAAGACCCTGTCAAGCCTCCTGCTAAGTAAGCTAGACATATACATCTCTACATCTATAAGTTCTTGGATTAAAAAAAAAAAAGTTCTTGGATTACGTATTCCCAAGCTTGACCATTAGTTTAACAATTTCGTGACTGATTCAGTAAACATACAAAAACAAATCTTGAAATTGGACACACACAGAGACATCTATATATATATATATATATATATTACTATATACATATATCTTTCAATATATCCATAACTTTGAAGCTATATATGTTTTCTGGCATAATAAAGAAAACCATTACAAAAACAAAACAATTAGCATGGTTGATGCTTAAACACCAATTTATAAATACGCAAAAGCAGTACATCTATAGTCTTTTTTTTTTTTTTGAGAAAGGACTTTTAGTATAGTCAAACAAGCAAAAAGTAATGATAACCGGTAATAACATTGAATATCGGTTAACACTTCAGTATTATTAATGCTGTTGTATGTAGAGCCCAAGTGGTGGGATGGCCACCTGTGAGAAACTACAGGAAGAACATAATGAGTAATCAGAAAACAAGCGGCGCGGAGGAGGCTAGTAGCGAGAAGGCCGGAAATGGTGGTGGGGGAGCCACCGGAGCTGCATTGGTGAAGGTATCCATGGACGGAGCACCCTATCTAAGGAAAGTTGACCTCAAGATGTACAATAGCTATCAGGATCTCTCTGATGCTTTGGCCAAAATGTTTAGCTCCTTCACTATGGGTACGTGTTAGAATTTCATACGGGCAAATACGAAAAATATAAAGTAGTATATAAAGAATACTAGAAACTAACGAATCTTTATCATTACGTAAAGCATATAGTATATGAATGTTTACACGATGAATGGTAATTTTGCATCTACATTAAATTGAGTGTGCGAGATAAAAATGTGGTATATATACACATATAAGCGCATACATTTATATGGTTTGAATGTCTTGAATAATTTCAAGGAAACTATGGAGCACAAGGAATGATCGATTTCATGAACGAGACCAAGCTCATGGATCTTCTGAACAGTTCTGACTATGTTCCAAGCTACGAGGACAAAGATGGCGATTGGATGCTCGTCGGCGATGTCCCATGGGAGTGAGTCAAATTCAGTCCCTAATGTTTCATAATTTTTAACTAATAACTCTTTCATTAACCACGTTTCCAAAAACTGGTAGCGAATAATCCAACAATATTCAAACTCCATGTGTTATAAATATGTACAACCATGCATTGGTTGGCAGAGGATCTTAAAATTATGATATTGTGTCGATACGTTTTATCCAATTCGGAGCTGGCACACTCAACTTCTTCTCATCACATTATTGCCTAACAGCTTAGAATACCCTTTAAACGTTAACCACTTCTATACCATTGTTCTAACCAGAAACTTGTATATCTATTTTCAGAATGTTTGTCGAGTCATGCAAACGTCTGCGCATAATGAAGGGATCTGAAGCAATTGGACTTGGTACATCTAACTCTCCTTTTGTAATTTTTTTATTTCTATTTTTCAATTAAATTTTAATTCAGTTTTCTTGGTTTTGTTATAGCTCCGAGAGCAATGGAGAAGTATTCCAAGAACAGATCATGAATTTTATGTTAAGAAAAAAAAACCTTAAGTGTTCAAATCATATGACGGGCTCTTGATTTATTGTACTTTTATGATTTTATGTGCCTATCTCCTATATATATGTGCTTGTAATTTAAATACTTGACGGGTATATAAGGCAACAGTATTATCTTATCAGTATGATGTGGACAACTTTGAACTTTGTAATGTGACCAAAAGAGAGGAAACTTAAAAGCTCTGTGTTTGGTCATATTTATTGCCGCAGCATGTGTCTGTCGGGTTCATGATCAATCACTAATTGATATAGGCATGCATATAAATGTATGTATGTGTATGTACATGTGTTTTGATCTCTACTCTGCCTCTTGTCGTTTCTTTTGTGTGTTACCAATAATTTGTTTTCCAAAATGAATAATTAGTTGTTACGTTTCTATTTATTAAACAAATCTTAGATTTTTTTTCTTACTTAGAAAATCTTAAGACTATTCACTACCTTGTTAAAAACACAACTAGAATATTGTTGCCTCTCCCTATTTATTTATGCATTTATAACTCGTATATAGCAATTATTGATTATTTTTTTTGATGCCATCCTTTTATTTTTTGATCCATATTATAAATTTTTTTGGTCAAATAGATATTATAATTAATATGATGAATTACTTTGATAATCTCATCTAAGCTATGATGGATTACTTTGATGCTTCCAAATAGTTAGTCTGACCTTTTTGCGCTCTAATTCTGTGGGAGGAATTTATAAAATTCAGGGCCCATGCGCGGGTAGGGAACAAGAGCATGTGCATGTTCATGGGTCTTTTAATCCATATAGCGATTATGAAATTATAATTTGTACCATACTTTCCCGATCACGAGAAGAAAAATTAATCCTATTTTATAATTTGTCTCAATTTGTGTCAGATTCTAATTTATTATAAATAAATAAAGGAAAAATTATCAACTATGACTCAAAACTTTATTGGAACTACAAAAGTAAATCCAAACTTGAATCATATGCAAAAATAACTTTAAAGACTATTGAAATTACAACCAACCCTTTGTGTACAAACAAAAAAAAAAACGATTTTTTTTACGTTTATAGTCTCCGTAAATCGTCTGGCCGGACGACTTTTTTTAAGTTGTCCAGATGACTTAGATTTAAGTCGTCCAATCTAATTCTTTGTAAAAATAATTTAAAATTTTTTAAAAAAAAATTTTAATAAGTAAAAAATTGAAATCATGTAACTAACATATGTTGTAAGATATATAAATTAAGATATAATAAAATTTAATTGTTTTCAATATAGATTGGTGAAAGTTGTGAGTCGTGATATTCTTTGGTTTAGGTTTTGCAAACATATGTTGTAGTATTGTATGTGTTCTTAGCGTTAGATTTTGGAAAGCTTGAATATTTTTTTGAAAAGTTAAATTTTGGCCTATATGTGTTTATTTCTGAGTATAGTAAACACTTTTTTAAGTTTAATTTGCATTTATAACGTGTTTAGTAAGTTAATTTAGTCAATTTAGTTTAAGGATTAAATATAGGGTTT
Source organism: Hirschfeldia incana (assembly GCA_026261945.1). Lineage (NCBI taxonomy): Eukaryota > Viridiplantae > Streptophyta > Magnoliopsida > Brassicales > Brassicaceae > Hirschfeldia > Hirschfeldia incana. Next base: position 5,994,029 of record JABCMI010000013.1, on the reverse strand, counting down.
TGGACAACTTAACTTTAAGTCGTCTGAAGTACATTTTTCAATAGACGACTTAGTATTAAGTCGCCAAAACCGGACCAAACATTTAATTTTACCAATTACTTTTAAACCTAACCGGATTATTTACCGGTCATATATAATCTGTTTTTTTATTCACTTTTTCGCGAAATTCAGAAAACCCTAACGCCGTTTCTCTCTTGCGATTTCGAAGGCGATTTTCGTCGATTCTCTCTAATCCATCGTTCTCAGCCATGTTCTCACCGCAGAAGTTTTCTCTCGGCCGTTATACACTCGTTCTCACCACCGTTCTCACCGCCGCTTTGCCTGTTTAAGATCTGAGAGGAAATCCTAGTAGCGCATTCTCTCAGTTCATGACTCTGCCACCAATAAATTATACTCTTACTGTCCAGTGATTAATCGAGGAAAAGATGAACATAAAACGTCGTCTCTATCAATTTACACACTCGTTCTCACCGCGCTTCTTTTTTGTCACTCTATTTTTGCAGATCTATGACTGCTATGTCGAAGGCGACTATATCTTCTCCGAATTTTCAGGTCGGTTATACTAAGCTTTGAGACTTATATTTAAGTCGCCTAGAAAGTTGTCCATCTGGAAGACTTTCTAGACGACTTATCATTAAGTCGTCTGGAAAGTCCTTCAGACTTATAATCAAAATGTTATACTAGATGGTTGTGTGTTGAGATGTTTGTCTTTGATTGTTTTGCAGACCAAAAAATGGATTTACCATAACTCCCCTACACTAGAGGAAGATCCCGCCACAAAGACTAGCATTTCCTATCATACTTATTGGAAGTTGCATACTGCTTTAAAGAGTGCTCTTCATGTTGACGAATATGAAGAGCTAAAGGAGTCAAAAGTGGGAGTTTTCCTCAAGTTCCAAGAGCTGGAATTTGAATGGGATTCAAGGCTGGTTCACTACATGCTCGGTTTCCAGCTGGATGTAAAGAAGAAGTACGAGATATGGAGTCTCATTGGTCCAGAACCTGTGAGGTTTTTACTGTTAAAGTTGAAAACCTCACTGGTCTACACTGCGAGTACATCGGCGACCTTGAGAGACCGACTTGTGTTGTTACAAAGGACATGGCTGCTTTCTGGGGGTTGTTGGGAGTTCATATCGAAGCTGGACCATCTACTCATGAGATAATAGCAGCATTTGAGAGATGCAAAGGGTGGTCTTGGGATGATCGCATGCGGCTCGGGTACCTTGCCATCTTCAATGGATACATTGAAGGGAGAAAATTTTCAACCCATACACGGGTTAGTCTGGCAAGGCTAGTGATGGACTTAGAACGGTTTGAAAATCATCCATGGGGGAGAGTCACATTTAAGGTGCTGAGGGAGTCTGTGAAGGACAAAGATATTTCAGGTTGTTACACTATAAATGGGTTTGCCCAAGCTCTCCAGGTCTGGGTGTACACAGCTCTGCCGGAATTGGATGCTAATTATGGCAATCCTCTCCCAAACAATCTGTCTCCACCGATACTGGCTTTCAAGAGTGGTAAAGCACGCATATGCTTTAAGGAAGCCATCCTCAGACATGTATTTACTTCAATCTGGACGACTAAGCATAACACTTATAATTAAGTCGTCTGGATAGTCTTCTAGCAGGACGACTTAGTAGAAGACTTATAATTAAGTCGTCTGGAAATCTCCAGCTGGACGACATAGTAGAAGACTTATCTCCAGCTGGACGACATAGTAGACGACATAGTATAATTAAGTCGTCTGAAAACAATGTCGTTCAGCTGGAAGATTTCCAGACGACTTAATTATAAGTCTTCTACTAAGTCGTCCAGTTAGAAGACTATCGAGACGACTTAATTATAAGTCGTCCACCGGTGTCTTTCTTTTCATCTTTCTTAATCTGTTAATTATCTAAGTTCATGTCTTCTATTGACTGCAGACTGTGGTGGTTAACTTTGTTGAGAAAGACATTGGTGCCATGTTTCCACAAATGAGACTCTGATGTTCCGGACCCGGCCACAGAGAACATAATTAAACTCATGTTTGTGAAGAGACCGTGGAAGTGAATCATGGATTGCTGGGAAGTCACCGGTACTCGGGTCGAAGTTTCGATTCCAGCAAAGAAAGAGAAAGGTGTGGGGAAAGAAGACAGTCCAAGACCTCGGAACAAAGCTCGTAAAGAGGCTCGTAAAGAGGCTTGTGAAGAGGCACCTGCAGAGGCTAGTGAAGAGGCAACTGCAAAGGTTCCTTCATAGCCAACTACGACTGTTGGTGGGATAACGAAAGAAGAAATTAAACAAATGTTCGAGGACATATCAGATGCCATGAGGGAAGGGTTTGGGACGTGTCTTACGGAGATCAAGCATCTGTTGGGAAGGATGGAAGCTGTGGTGAAGATGGTTGGTATAGCCAAAAAAGGGAAAGAGAAAGGGAAAACTGTGGAGAAAGAGAAAGATAAAGAGAAAGAGAAAGGGAAATCATCTCAAAGCACTTCCTCTCCAACTAAAACGACACTTGAAGCCGGGGTTAGTAACATATCTTCTCCCACCAAGAGATTGACTAGACATTCGGTTAGGAATGTGAAATGAAAAGATGGATTTTTTTTTGTTTCTTGTATGTGAGAACATGTGTGTGCTTTGTTTATAGTGTTTGAATTTTGTATTTGGATTTTGTTTCATGTTTGCAATGGATCTTTTGTTATTATTGTTTGAAATGGGAGAAAATGTGTGTGCTTGGCTTACATTGCAGAGTGAAAGTGTTTATGAAACGAACGCGGGAAGGAAGAGCTTGCCGGATGATGAAGGTCCAGATTTACTTGCAGATGCTAGTTCCTCGAAAGCCCATAGTTTAGTGGAAGCAGATTTGCAGGTGGATAAAGCTCCAGAGCCGAGCCTTGTTCTATTGGACAATCACGTGCCCACTGAGGAGGATTTACAAAGGGAGGATGCTAGATATCAGAAAAAGAAGGATGCTGATTTGGCACTTATTCGTGCAAAGAGTGATCGAACAAGGAAACTTGCTGCCTCACAGAAATCTCCTTATGCGGCAAACAACACGGCCAAACTGATCATTCCAAACAAACCACGTTTTCCAGGCTATAATCCTTTTGCAGCAATTGACAAGACAAAGTTGAAGGACTTGGCTGACTGGTTGAAACGTTGCCCTCATTATAAAACGAAACGAGAAGATAAACCACGTTCGAGTCAAACTTGGTGGTATCAGACAATCCGGATCAGCTTGAAGTGGCTAGAGGACTGTGTAAGTTTTTTTAACTCATCTGATAAGTTTTCTTTGCAGACAACTTACCAGTAAGTCATCTGCTATGCCTTACTGATAAGTTTCTTTAAGTCGTCTGCTATGCCTTACTGATAAGTTTTATAAGTCGTCTGATAAGTCGTCTGGTATGCCTTACTGATAATGGTAAGTCGTATTCAAAGTCATCTGATAAGTCTTCTGACTTGTATTATTTTATATGCAGCATATGGATGCTTGGATTAATGTGCTGAGGCAGAGGTATGATGCTAATCCAGAACATTTCAGGAGCAAGAGAATATGCTTCTTTGATCATCTCTTTTCACAGCAATGGACATTCCAGTACCATGTTTTTAAGGCACCGGAGCCCGATCACAACGGTTTAGGAAGAAGACTTTCTGCTGGGGCGTGGAATTATTATGCAGGCATTACTCCGACATTTTGCCAATCAAAGAAGGTTTGGGGGACAGATATTGATGATATCTACGCGCTGGTGAACTACAAGGACAATCATTGGATTGTTCTTTGGATATCGATCCCTAAGAGGCACATAGTTGTGTTTGACAGCATTCTTTCATGTATCTCCCCAGAAGAACTTGATGTGGTAATGAAGCCTTTTCTCTACATGATCCCTTATCTGCTTGTTGAGTGTGCTTCCACGGACGAACAACGTGCCCAATACACCCTGGAGCCATTCACATACGAGATACCGAGGGACTTACCTCCGACCCGAGCTGGTGATTGTGGTGTCTACGCGCTAAGGTACATTGAATGTCATGCTCTTGAGATTCCTTTTGATAAGAAAGACGTTGCTAAGTCCAACGGGAAGATTATGAGGGATAAGATGGCACTGGATATATGGCTAGAGACTTCTGGCGCGCATGAGTACGTAAACAAGGACAATGATGCCAACCTGGGGTGCGTAAGACGGGTGATGTGTGTTTTGAGCTGACGTTAGATTATTTTATATTAGGCTGATGTGTGTATTTGAACTGATGTTGTAAGTTTGAACCTGATTATTTTGGTGTGCTACGTTAGCAAAGGATAGGATGGAGTTTTTTGTGCACAGAAGACTTACAGTTAAGTCATCTGGAATGTTGGACGACTTAACTATAAATAGTCTGTAAAGTCTTCTGTGCAGTGATATTTTGGAACCTTTCGGATAATACAAAGGGCAAGATCTTTCGTTTAGTAGTGCAATTTGACAAAGAAGTTCACACAGATAAATTCATAACATAACACAAATTCTTAATACATAGACTAAACACTGGACGACTAACATAGAAAATGCCCTAGACGACTTAATTGAAGGTTTTCTGTAAGAAAATACCCTGGACGATTTCTCGGACGACTTAATTTGACAAAGATGTTTACACAGATAAAAAATGACTTGGATGACTTAATTGAAGGTTTTCTGTAAGAAAATACCCTCGGCGACTTCTCTGACGACTTAATTTGACAAAGAAGTTCACATATATAAAAAATGACTTGGACGACTTAACTGAAGGTTTTCTGTAAGAAAATACCCTGGACGACTTTGTGGACGACTTAATTGAAGGTCTTCTGGGAGAAAATAGCATAGACGACTTCTTGGGCGACTTAATGTAAGGTCGTCAACGTCATGTCTTACATTGTGGTTTCGTATGGCCAGTTTCCTTGCAATTTGAGCATCTATAAACCATGTGTAGCTTCCGAGGTTTTCGCCCTTTCATCTTGGATAGCTCCAACCAAGATTGTCATCTTGATTTCTTCTATCTTCCCGGACCACGCTTTACTTCCGGAGGAAAGAATGTGTGTTCCTCAACTTGTGTCCAACACAAGGATATATATTCTTTGAGTATCCTGCAAACAAGTAATCCTTTGAGTACACTGGACATACAAGTGTGGAGACATGCAAACCAGCATATGTTGCAGCAGCTATAGCATGAGAGCAATGTATTTTTTCCACTGCATAAACACCACAATCACAGTTTGCATGTTTCAAATGAACCACACAGTCTATTTTGCCACCTTTCACACAAAATTTCCATCCATTAATTGGTAGTACCGTTATCATATCCGCTATCTCCGATCGAACAGCAAGCAAGTATTCAACACCCGACTATGTTGAGTTTTGAGATTCAAAGCATCTTCTCTCCTTTTCCAAAACCACTTTCCTAACTTCACCCTTATGAACTCCAACAGGAACTGAATCGGAAATCCTCTAGCTCGATTCAATGCAGAATTAATTGATTCAGCGATGTTGCTTGTTTTTATGTTGTACTTGTTCCCCTGGCAGTAAACCTTTGACCATAGGCTGAAGTCGGCATTCTCCAAATATGTTGAAAGGTCCGGATTTGCACTCCATATCTCAGCCATGTACCGATCAAAATCTGAAACCGTATGAGCATAAGCAGCACCTTTTACCAAGTACAAGAGATGTTTCCCTTTAAACTTTTTGACAATGTTATCTTGAAGGTGATAGTAACATATTCCTCGGGTTGTCCAAGGAAACACCTTATCACACGCACTTTTAATGGCCGTGTGCCGATCGGACACTATCACCAAAGGCTGCTCATCAGATACACAACTAGCCAATTTTGTGAAAAACCATTCCCAAGAAGGTTCATCTTCAGCATCTACGATCGCAAAAGCCAATGGAAATATCTGAAAATTCCCATCTTGTGCGGCTGCAACTAACATAACACCCCCATACTTTCCACTTAGGTGAGTCCCATCCACCACAATGACCCTTCTCTGATACTTAAAACATTTGATAGAAGCTCCAAAAGAGAGAAATAGATACTTGCATCTATTGAGATAATCAAGTTCTATAGCCGTGATAGAATCGAGATTTGCTAAGGAGATTTGCTCGAGATATGATGGCAGACGCGAATAACCATCTTTTGCTGATCCACTCACCAATGTTTGCGCATATAACAGTGCTCTGTATGAAGTGGTGTAATCAAGCGTCATGCCAAACATGTTCTTCATTGCATCAGTGATATGTTGCGGAGTCAACCCATCAATGATTCCAACACGATCAATGAAAAGCCTACCAACATACTTCGGAATGTCTCCGCTGAGCGGTTCGATCTCCAATTGAGCATGTATGTGTTTCCACATACTTTGTTACCCAAAACGTGTTTGTCCCATGTTTCACACTGGCTCTGGCCTTCCATCCACAACCATTGACCGGACATGTTGTCACAAGGAGAGTTTTTGTTGACTTGTATATTCTGAGGTGAACCTACCCCTCACTGTTGTCAACCGCAGCTCTGAAAGAAGTGCATCCTTGCTATCAAAACTCTGGTTGACATAGATACTGCTACTATAAGATCTTCTTCCTTCAATATCATATGTGTTTTTGAAATCTTCAAAACACACATCATCATCTTCCTCATCCTCATCTTGAACCTTTCCATAGACATTGTAATCCTCACCATTCTCGTCCGCTTCAGCAACAATAGAGATATCAGCATCCTCCTGCCCATCATCTTCCTCCCCATCATCCTCCTCTTCATCATCCTCCTCCCCATCATCCTCCAGCCCATCATGATTTTCATCTTCATCATCTTCAAAACATTCATCAGCTTCATAAGCTTCATCAGCTTCATAAGCTTATTCCCTTTCCTCTGAAATAGTCGCCACCTTGCTACAACTTGATACACAAAGCCGTACTGCATGCGTTTTGGTTATCTTGAGCAATTTTCAAACTTGTCTATCGCTTGTAACATGAATAGGAGGGGTGTCTGGAGACAGCATCATTTCTGCTGGTAATAAGTAGGTTATCTCCAAAGATTATATGCTCAGGTCCAGGTTATAATTTTTTTGAGCCATTGCAACAAGTTCAGCATGTGTCGAACCTTCACTCAAAAAAAACATTCTCGCTCCTTTGAAATTATCAATAACAAATTCCCAGCAACAATCTTTCAACAACCATTTTCCATACACTGCATGTAACTGACGCATGATCTGCAAACATTCAAAATAAAACACATTATTTACTATAAAAAAAAATTACTAAACATTGAGTCAGACGACATAATTGTAAGTCTTCTGGAAAACTGGACGATTTAAAAGTAAGTCGTCCAAACATGTCATTTTTGCAATTGAATTTTAAGGTGGGCGACTTAATTTTAAGTCGTCCAGTTTCATTTGTTAAAAAAAAATCTAGACGACTAAATGATAAGTCGTCTGAAATAAACGGATTAGTTTTGTTTTGACCAAATTGTGTCAGATGTTTGACTTATCCTGGACGACTTAATATTAAGTCGTCTCTGGGAAAACAAAAATTTTAATATTTTTTTAAAGCTAGAAGAATTATCTGTAAGTCGTCTCATGTTAGGTTGCAATTCGAAAACAAAACTTAAATATTTAACTTACTCCAGACGACTTATTTGAAAGTTGTCCAAGTAGACGAGTTGCAATTAAGTCGTCCGAGATAAGCAAGGTTTGACCAGAATTTCGGAAATCAATCTGGACGACTTTGCTTATCATGGACGACTTTAAAGTAAGCCGGACGACTTTACATTAAGTCGTCCAGTTAGACGACTTTCATGTAAGTCATATCAGATATTTGAGATTTATTTTCGAATTGCAAAAGTGACCTGACTGACTAATGGATAAGTCGTCTAGATTTAATAAAATATTGAAATTTTTATTTTTTCAGAGACGACTTAATATTAAGTCGTCCAGGAAAAGTCAAACATCTGCCACAATTCGGTCAAATGTAAAACTAACCCGTTTATTCTAGACGACTTACAATTAAGTTGTCTGGGGTATGCTCTAGATTTTTTTAACAAGAAGACTTACCCGTAAGTCGTCGACGCGAACAGATCTGGAAAAAAAAATCAATTTCATACCTTAACCTAGTGAGATGACTTGTTTAGCACAGAGAGTATTCTCCAACCACCCAGAACATCAAACGAAAGTAATCCACCAATAATAGTATGCTTAAACTGCTCTATCGACCATAAAAAAGACAAAAAAGTGAATCAAAAGCTAGAGTTTTTTGGATGAATATGGAGAAAAAGTGAAAGAGATGTTGTTTTTAGTTCATAGCAATTGAGAAAGAGAGAGTGTAAATCAATTTTAAGTGCATTAAGAGCTTCAAATTGGTTGTTCATGGTGGTTGGTGTATTGATGGTAATGGCAATCTTGTAAATATTGAAGATGATGAGGATGAAAGAGTAAAAAACCAATTTTAGAAAAAAAAATAGTGGCATTTTCGTTAATAATGTGAATATGTGGGGTGAATAGGACAAAAGAAAAATAAAAAAGAAGAAGATGTTAGTTTTATGTTTAACTTTGAGTTTTGAGTCACATTTGCAAGAAGCCCATAAATAAATATACATATATATATATAGTATTTCCAGTAGTTCTGTGAAAGAAAGATAGCATAACTAAACTAAAGTCAAGCGCGCCATATGAAAATGACTTAAAAGGAATAACGCAAACTCTGTTGGGTCTTAAGTAGTTAACTTTTTGTTGATAAAAAAATAAGTAATTAACTATACACCAACAAAATTTGATAATTAATATAAAAGTATAGTAACTATACAATTTTCCAACAGTATCATAACTTCTGATGTGTACTCTATGAAGATGCAGTTTGCAGAGGTGTTCTGTGTCGGTTTTCGAAATACTACAAAAAATACCGCAAGTATGGTTCATGAAGATGAAATTAAATGGGAGATCGGGTTTTGCAATTTGTGTAGATTAATAAGCATAGAAAAAGAAAGTTATGATAATTTTCGAATGAAAATATATGGACGTTTTCCATAAAGCAAAAGAGAACTTGGTTGAAAATGAAGTCTTCCATTAAGGAAATAGAAAGTTACCTTAGGTGTATTGGAAGATTTGGAGAGCGAGTTAAGGACATGGAGAGCAAGTTCTGATTTGCTATATAATAAGAGATGTGTCTTATGAGAAAGCTAGACATCACATAGAAGAGAGAGAGAGAGAGAGAGAGAGAGAGAGAGAGAGAGAGAGAGAGAGAGAGAGAGAGAGAGAGAGAGAGAGAGAGAGAGAGAGAGAGAGAGAGAGAGAGAGAGAGAGTGAGTGAGGTTTCATTTTATATATTGGTTGTGTTGCTTGGCAAGCAGTTCCTGATGGAGTCGGATGTGGACATACATATCTGGTGTTCGTGTTGATGAATTGTTTGGTGGAGTTATCCATTGTGTGTAGCTCGTGGTGAGCTTTGTGTGTGTGCTTGGGTGATATTTGGTGTCACTGGTGTGCGTTGGGTGCTAGCGTACTTGGTGAAGTACTTCTGAGAAATGGAAGATCAAAGCTGTGGGAACCGAAATTTGCACTGTCGATTTTGATAAGTAAAAAACGGAGGAAGGCCAAGTTAACCCGACTTTCCCTGAAGGTCCGAATTCTCTGCGACAGCCAACGACAAGTGACCGAACAAGTGCAGAAAATATGGAAAGATAACAAAAGACGAAAATCGTACAAGAAGGGTTTTGTTAAGAGTTGGGACTGGACCTTGAGAAAGGCTGCCTACGTACCCCTTTCAAGGATCAAGTCGGACGTAGTTCAGTTAGAAAGATTTGAACAAGAGATCGAACTGCCTTGCGAGTTCGTCTAGTACGAGCGTTTGTCATAGAAACGGGCGTGTCGAGAATAACGCCTAGGGTTTCTATGTGCGGAACTCTGAGTAAAGGGATTGTTAGATTCTTCCGAATGAACAGAAGTCTGCGGACAAGATGAAGGTAGAACGAGAGGTGGCCAGACGTCCTAGGTCATGCCTTGCTAGTGTAACCACCTAAGTTCTAAGTTCCCTCAGTCTAAAATCTCGGATCTGCTCTCTAAGTCTCTCAATTTTCTTCTCTTGGATTTTTCTGTCCTCCTTGCTTCTCTCCCCAAACTGCTTTATATACTCCTCTTTATGGCGGTCTATTCTGCTTTTGGGCCGCGAATCGGGCTTTTCCATTTTCGTCGACCTTCGTGTTTATCGGGAAACTTGACATTATCTTTGGGAAACTTGACATTTATCCTTTTTGGAATTTTAACATTTATCTTGTTATGTGAAGATAAACATAAATCGTCGTATCTATCTTAGAAAATCGTAAATGGATCGTCCGATCGTGTTTGGTCCCTTTCGAGCCGTTTATCGGATTTCCGCTGTTTCTACGATTTCCTCGAAAGAATACTCTTGTTGTGATATTGAGTTTTTCGGAAGATCTCCGATCCTTCGTAGAGTCGAGCTGAATTGTGTCTTAAGATGACCATCATTGTTTTATACAACGAATTTAAGATCTCCCTGCCCGTTGATATCTTACGAGTTTTCCGAAGTCTTTCCGACGATCTTGGTTTGGAATAAGAATGAGAGTTTTGTTCGCGGAATCTCAACGATTCATTCCGCGAGAACTTGGGAAGGACGCAAAGTACAGACTTCTTGCGGCCGGAGCCTAGAACTTACGCACGAAGACTAGCCACCCGCCGACCCGAACCCAATGTGGGGTTAGCCGCCCGGCGACAAGGACCAGCGCGGGCGCTAGCCGCCCGGCGACCTGGGCCGGCGCTAGCCGCCCGGCGACCACGGCCAGCACGGGCGCTAGGCGCCCGGCGACCATGGCCAGCACGGGTGCTAGGCGCCTGGCGACCTGGGCCGGCTCTAGCCGCCCGGCGACCACGGGCAGCACGGGCGCTAGGCGCCCGGCGACCTGGGCCGGCGCTAGCCGCCCGGCGACCATGGCCAGCACGGGCGCTAGGCGCCCGACGACCTGGGCCGGCGCTAGCCGCCCGGCGACCACGACCAGCACGGGAGCTAGGCGCCTGGCGACCTGGGTCTCGGCGAGGTCTTCGATTTGATATCTTGCTCGTTTTCTGGGTTCTCATGGTTTGAGAGAACGGACTCTTTGAAGTTTGATTCCTTGTCGTTCGGCCTGTCCAAACTAAGATTACTTCTCGTTTCTTCCGTATACTTTCGTATGGTCGTGTCATATCAGCTACGGACCTAATGTCTCTCGGTTCTTCTTGATTGTATCATCAAAGTTTTACGACTAAATCTGAGTTGGTTTTCTCGTAAAGTTTATCGTGTAAAACAAGAACGATCGACTTTAACATAGGTTTCTTAAGCTATACGACTTGTTTTGCTTTCGACGCTTGTTTTATGGAAAGTCCGCACATGTTAAATATTTTTAGCCGTTGATTTTGAGATAACCGTTTTTGATCCCAACAGTTAGCCCCCCCCAGCCTGTAAGACGCGGAGACGATCTTGCGGGTGGAAGATTATGAGTTGAAAATCGAAATTTTTGGCTAAGAGTATTTCATTGCGGAAATCCACATCACCTTTGATTGGCGATCTTGAACGTGATGTCGGGAAGACCGTGAGTTTGGTACTCAATGTGAAGAAAGAGAAGAACATATGTCCTCGAAAATCCGTCGTCTTCAACAGAAGATTCAGAGTCTTGAGGAGACGGGGACTCGCAACTTCGACTTGATTCTCGCTGGTCTTAAATCCGTGTGTACCCTTGTCCTGGATTCAGATGGTTTGGAGGACCAGGACCACGCAGTCAAGGATCGTGAAGCCGGCGCATATGAGACAGGCAGCGGTGGTGCGACCAATGGAGGGGACGGCGAACCGTTCCTACTTTGGGTGAGTTTTGAGATTTTTATCAATCCCTTTAGAGATTTTTATTTTGATTGTGTTATGGCCGTTAAGAGGCCATGATGTACATTTGTTGGACTGGCCGTTGGTGGCTTCGAATCCCGGCCTTTTTCAGGGCATCTGTTGAACTCTGCGGCTCAATCTTTATAAAATATTAATGTTTCATTTCTAGAACTTCTGTTTACCAAAGTTAGAGGGACAGGGTGTGAGTTGTCGTCTCATTCCTGCCTCCCTGATGATCACCGTATCCGTCGTTTGTATAAAGCGAGATTTTCCTGCGGTTTACGATTTACGCGAAACGTGGAAACGTACAGACTTAAGTGAAGAGACAAGTTTTGGGATCTCGCGTCGTTGACGCTATGCCTATGAGATGTTAAGATACCAGCAAGGCTGGGTTTAGGGCAAGACCTAGGTTTACTCTCAGACTGAGGCTGTGCGATGACAAATCGGCTTTCGTTTTGCCTGTTCGTGATTTTAACCTGACTCGTACCGTTTTAAAATCTGCGAAGTGGTATCGGCTTATATGATCTGTCTGGGCACGAATCGACCTGGGCAGGCTCTAGCCGCCTGGCGACCACGGCCAGCACGGGCGCTAGGCGCCCGGCGACCTGGGCCGGCGCTAGCCGCCTGGCAACCACGGCCAGCACGGGCACTAGGCGCCCGACGACCTGGGCCGGCGCTAGCTGCCCGGCGGCCACGGCCAGCACGGGCGCTAGGCGTTCGGCGAACTGGGCCGGCGCTAGCCGCCCGGCGACCACGGCCAGCACGGGAGCTAGGCGCCCGACGACCTGGGTCTCGGCGAGGGCTTCGATTTGATATCTTGCTCGTTTTCTGGGTCCTCATGGTTTGAGAGAACGAGCTATTTGAAGTTTGATTCCTTGTCGTTCGGCCTGTCCAAACTAAGATTACTTCTCGTTTCTTCCGTATACTTTCGTATGGTCGTGTCATATCAGCTACGGACCTAATGTCTCTCGGTTCTTCTTGATTGTATCAACGAAGTTTTATGACTAAATCTGAGTTGGTTTTCTTGTAAAGTTTATCGTGTAAAACAAGAACGATCGACTTAACATAGGTTTCTTAAGCTATACGACTTGTTTTGCTTTCGACGCTTGTTTTATGGAAAGTCCGCACATGTTAAATATTTTTAGCCGTTGATTTCGAGATAACCGTTTTTGACCCTAACAGAAGCCTAGACTCATGGAGAGTTTAGCAAAGGCGTTTTCATTGAAGACATCTGTGAAGATTGCAGTTGTAGAAGACATATGCTCTGGTGAGCCAGATGGGATCTATGCATGTGTGCTTTATTCCTAATCTTTTTGTAGATTGCTTATTAGAAAAGAGTGGTAAACACTAGTGTGTGTGCCGTACCATATAACAATTGTAGATTGCTCATTGTTCTAAGTCAATGAAATCTGGACAAGGTCTCAGGAATGTTGGAAACAAACCCCGTTAACAAACTCTGTGTGTTTTTACTTTCTGTACTTGTTTTTAGTCGCCTCATATGCACTAACAATTGGTATCAGAGCTTGTCACCTAAGTTACTGGTGAGAACGTGGATGATGAGGATGAAACTTGTTCAGGAAGTGGAAAAAAGTTTGATTGAAGATTGATGAAGATGGTGTGATGAGTTTTCTTCTTTGATTTGAAAGGTGTTGATCTTCGCGTTGATTTTTGACCATGATATGACTCATAGGAGGATATTGAAGACGTAATTTTCAAGCCAGTTATGATGAGTGCACATGCAGTAAAAAATGGGGAGATCGAAGATGCAGTTTGCAGAGGTGTTCTGTATCAGTTCCTGAAGTACTACAGAAGGTACTTGTAGGCCTTGCTCATGAAGATGAAACTGAATGGGAGATCAGGTTTTGTGATGTGTGTGGACTTTATGAGCATATAAAATGAAAGAGGATGTGTGCTTGAAGACATATGGACATTTTCCATAAATCAAAAGGGAGTTCGCTTGAAGTTGAAGTTTTCCATTAAGGAAATGACAAGTTACCTTAACTGTATTGGAAGACTTGGAGAGTGAGTTAAAGACGTGCAGAGTAAGTTCTGGTCTGCTATATAAGAAGAGATGTGCCTTATGAGAAATCCAGACCATTCATAGAAGAGAGAAAGGGGTTTCATTGTATATATTGGTGGTGTTGCGTGGCGTGAAGCAGTTCCTGATGGAGTCGGATGTGGAAATAGTTATGTGGTGTTCGTGTTGATGAATTGTGTGGTGGAGTTAGCCATCGTGTGTAGCTCGTGGTGAGTTGTCTGTTTGGGTGATCAAGCGCTTGGTGTCACTAGTGTGAGTTGGGTGTTGGTGTAGTTGGTAAACTACTTCTGAGAAGTGGAAGATCGAAGCCTAGACTCAAGGTGAGTTTAGCAAAGGCAGTTTCATTGAAGAGATATGTGAAGATTGCAGCTGTAGAAGACAGTGTGCTTTGGTGAACCAGATGAGATCTATGCATGCGTGATTTATTCCTAATCTTTGTAGTTGCTTCTTAAAAAGAGTGGTAAACACTAGTGTGTGAGTGTGTGTTGTACCATATATCAATTGTAGGTTGCTCCTTGTTCTAAGACAATAAAATCTGGACAACGTCCCGTGAATGTAGGAAACAAACCATGTTAACAAATTTTGTGTGTTTTTACTTTCTGCACCATTTTTCTTCGCCTCATCTGCATGAAAGATGTAGAGACTCAAGACCATATTTTCTTTGAATGTGACTACTCTTCTCAGATATGGAAGCACCTCACTTTTTGCATTTTATGAGGCTCTCATTCAAATATCTGGACTGATATTGTAGCAAAGCTAACGGATAGCCAGAGCGAAGAATAGTGGGTTTTCTGTTAGATACTCTTTTCAAGCTACAATATATGCTATTTGGAGGAAAATAAACAAGATAAAACATGGTGAGAAACTCATGCCAATAACTATGTTGATGAAGCTTCTCGACAAAGGTATAAGGAATAAGATTAGCTTGATGAAACTGCAAAAGGGAAAGAGCGTGGAAGATGGTCTACAATTTTGATTTTGTACAAGAGTGTAGATAATTGTCGTTGGAGTTGCTTCTAGATGGGTTTGAGACGTAGTAGTATTTGAAATTACCTACACTTAATTGTAAAAAGACTTTTTTGATAAATAAAATTTAACATTCATTTAAAAAAAAACACCAATTATAGTTATGATATTTTGCCATTATGAATGTCCAGCAGATCATAGTAATATATAGTATTATTCAGAGGCAAAGTGAGATGTGGTACTGAACCAAGCTTGGTCATCTCAAATCTATTTGTAGCTAGATCTGTATTTTTAAACAAAATAAGTGTCGTGGGATCACTAAATACAAAATTAATGTGTTTTGATGATTATAATACGTACCGCGTATCTTTTTCTTGGATCTGACGCAACGAAGAAACTTTCTATTATAATAAGCTAAATGATGAAAATGCTCTCAGGGTAATAAGATCACACTTTAGGGTTGGTTGCTTACAACTCATTTGAATACTTAAAAGAAAACTTATCTACAGATTGCACATTCTTATAAACTAGTCTGAATTATTCATAGGTTTGGGATACTCTTGGTTAATCAAAAAAAATAAAAAGGTTGAGGTCGTCAAGCATTCACGATAATATCTCATAAGTTTAAGAAAAAAATCTGATTAGTTTAGTTTTTAATACAGTGTCAAATGTAAGAGTGTATATTTACAAGAATAATCAAACTACATAAACGATAAATATTAAATGATTGACATAATGTTTATCACTAAAAAAGTTGGACATGATTACTTTCTTACTTCTTCTAACCTATAAAATTAGATATTTGCTCTGAAATAGTTGTGTAACACCCGTACTTCTCAAAATAATATAATAAATAATAATGTCTTAAAATTTCCATTTATTACTCCTCATAAATAAATCCAACATCATAATCCAAAATAAATAACATAAAATCCAAGTAATAAAATAAATCCCGAAAGTATCGATAAAACATAAAACCGCAAGTCTGGAAAATAGATGAATAAAACTCCCAAAAGCACCAATCCCATAGCAATCACTCCTGCTCGTCAGTCTCACCTGAAAGGGGGAAAGAAAAAGGGATGAACGACAGGGGAATCGTTCAGTGAGGTATGGGATGCTACCCACGCAACACACTGACTTGAGTAAATAGAACTCCCACTATAGAAGTTTAGCTCTAACATGAACAAACAAGACGCCTAAGGCATCACACATCACAAACAATGCGCTGATAGTGCATAGCTAGACCACACACCCCGCATCTCCTCATACGGATATACATACGCTGCGTCGCTAGTACAGTATGTCTCTGTACCCCCGCCCAACAAAGCTGCGTCAATGCAAACGTCTCTGCACTACGCCCCACACAAGCTGCGTCGCTAGCCCAGACGTCTCTGAGCCCCCGCCCAACAGTGGCGTCGCTAGTCCAGGCATCCCTGAACCCCCGCCCTCGCACATAGTCCCTACTCATAACTATGTACGTACATATATATATATATATCTCAACTCAGCATCACACAATCCAAACAATAGTTGAATCCTCTAGACCCCTAATTCCGGTTTACAATAAATGAACTAACTAGCAAACACGACTCAAACAGACTCAATTCATGTTTCGAAATCTAAACTACGATAGAAAGAATTCTACACTGGTACGGGAATTACGGAGTAGACCCTCACCTTAGCAAATATGGAAATGTAGTAGATATGAACTCCAACTCCTCAAACAGACTCCAAATCTGAAATCAGGGCGAAAAATCGAGTCAGAACGCCCTTCGAACGGTCCAAAACGGATAACCGGAAATCTGGTCAAAAAGTCAACCCGCTGGTCAAAGGGTCAACCCGGTCAACACTGACCCAAGCCGGTCAACCCTTAACCGAATTGAAATCGAATTAAACCATCCGGTTTTTCCTTAACCGGATTCGATTTCAATTAAACCAAAATCAAATCAATTAAATCCGGTTTAATCCCTAACCAAAATCAATTCCAATAACCGCAATTAACCAAACCAAACCGCAATCAATTTCCAATTGAAGATAACCAACCGGTTGGACCGGTCACCGAGTTGACTCGCTGAGTCACCGGCGAGTCACCGGCGGCCGGTCGCCGGCGGCGACCAAGACGGCGGTGGCTTACCGGAATTTCCCCGGCGGCGGCGGAGGTGCGGCGGCGATGCGGCGGCGGCTTCCCGGCGGCGGACGGACGGCGGCCGGACACGGTTGCTCCGGCGAACGGCGGCCGGAGACGGCGGCTGCGGCGGCGCGTGAACTACACGCGCGCGGCTTCTCCCTGCGCGTACGGGCGCGTCGCGGCGGCTCTCCGGCTGATCATCCTGCTCCGGACTCGTCTCGACGTCACGAACACGGTGGTGGTCTTGGATTTGCGAAATACCACACGGTTAGAGAGATATCGACGATTTACGAATCGGACGAAAATAAAATTGATACTACGGCGGTTTCCGGGGTTACCTTCGACGGTTAACGGTGGTGACGTGACGGCTCGGATCTCAGGCGACGGTGGCTGGCTCGGTTCGTCACTAAATCTCAACGACGGCTCGGTTTCTGCAGAGATTCGACGGCTTAGACTTTTCTAAATAAAATAATGAGCTAGACTTGTTTATATAGTTGCTCACCTAGGGTTTCCTGCGCTGGGCCAACAACTTGTTGGGCTGAGTTTATTGGGCCGGGTAACGGGTCGTTACAATTCTCCCCCACTACAAAAGAATTCGACCCCGAATTCGGCTCCCGAACCGACTGTCCGATACCATCCTGAAAAAGCTCTGGATAATCAATCCTCATCTGAATCTCGGTCTCCCAGGTTTCCTCCTGGATACCATCTCTTTCCCAACGAACTTTAACAAAACTTGTCATCATCCCCTGAACAGCTTTCATTTGCCGATCTACAATCTCTACTGGCTGACAAGGTGCGTGCAAATCTTTACCAAGATCACTTGGCGGCTGCCTTAAGATGAGCTCTGGCTCTCTCACAACTTTCCTCAAAACCGACACATGAAACACATCATGAAAGTCTGACAACTCTGCTGATAACTGCAATCTATAAGCCACAGCTCCAATACGCTCCAAAATAAGATATGGACCCATATATCTCGGTTTAAGCTTCTTCAGTCTTCGAGTCTTAGACCCACCCTGAAATGTCCTCATTTTCAGGTATACTAAATCACCCACTTGAAATTCCAAATCTTTGCGACGCTTATCCGCATAACTCTTTTGACGGTCATGGGCTTCCTTAAGCCGAGTCTTGAGCATCTTCACCTGCTCTACCGTTTCTTGAACCATTGCTGGTTCTAGGTCTCGCCTCTCCCCCACTTCGGTCCAACAAAGTGGTGTACGACAAGGCCTACCATAAAGTGCCTCATATGGAGCCATCCCAATACTCGAATGATAACTGTTATTGTAGGCAAACTCTGCTAGAGGTAAATACTTCCCCCAGCTTCCTTCCCAATCTAGGACACAAGCCCTGAGCATATCCTCCAATGTCTGAATAGTCCTCTCTGACTGTCCGTCTGTCTGTGGGTGATAAGCTGTACTCATATGGACTTTAGTTCCAAGGGCCTTCTGAAAGGCTCCCCAAAAAGCAGATGTGAACTTTGTATCCCGATCTGATACAATGCTAACAGGAACACCATGCAACCTTACAATCTCCTTAATGTAAATCTCCGCTAACTGCCCAGCTCCATCAGTTTTCTTAATCGGAAGAAAATGAGCGGACTTGGTGAGTCGATCCACAATAACCCAAATAGCATTTCTCCCACCAATCGTGGTTGGAAGTCCAGTCACAAAATCCATAGTCACCATATCCCATTTCCATTCAGGCAACGGCAGGTTCTGTAATAATCCGCTAGGCACCTGATGCTCAGCCTTAACCATTTGGCAAGTCTGACACTGCGATACAAAAGTAGCAACATCCTTCTTCATACCAGGCCAA
This sequence comes from Hirschfeldia incana, assembly GCA_026261945.1. Taxonomy (NCBI): domain Eukaryota; kingdom Viridiplantae; phylum Streptophyta; class Magnoliopsida; order Brassicales; family Brassicaceae; genus Hirschfeldia; species Hirschfeldia incana. Next base: position 5,975,245 of record JABCMI010000013.1, on the reverse strand, counting down.
TGGTAATAACGCTTCAAATCTCTGTACATCTTGGTATTCCCTGGATGGATAGAAAAACGCGAGTTGTGTGCTTGTTGTAAAATTTCCTTTCTTAACGGCATATTATCAGGTACACAAACTCGGTTCCGATACATGTACATCCCACTAAAAGCTGTATGGTATCCAATACTCTCAATCTCAATCTGCTTGACCAAGGACTTATCATTGTCTTGCACTTTTCGTATCCTCCACAATAAATCTGCCTGTTCCAAGGCATCAAGACCCGCGGTCTCTCCCTCTGCTGTAACTGCACACAATCTGAGACTAGCAAGTGTCCCAGTCAGCTCTTGAACCTTCTTGGTTCCTGAAACATCAATCCTGCGTCTACTCAAGGCATCTGCCACCTGATTAGCCTTACCCGGATGGTAGGTGATATCCAAATCATAATCTGCCAACAGCTCCATCCACCTACGCTGTCTCAAATTGAGGTCTGCCTGAGTAAAAACATACTTCAAACTCTGGTGGTCTGTGAAAATCCGCGCCTTTTCTCCATACAAATATGACCTCCAGATCTTAAGCGCAAACACCACTGCGGCTAGTTCCAAATCATGAGTAGGGTAGTTGACCTCGTGGGGTCTCAACTGTCGAGATGCATAAGCAATAACATGACCTTCCTGCATCAGTACACAACCCAACCCAGTACCAGACGCATCTGTATAAACATCATATGGTATTCCCGGCCTCGGTAGTACCAACACTGGTGTGTTTGTCAGCTGCCGTTTCAGCTCTGTGAAGCTCTCCGAACACGCGTCTGACCAAACAAACTTAACATCCTTGCCTGTCAACTGAGTCATAGGCTTGGCAATACTGGAAAAACTTTTAACAAACTTCCTGTAATATCCTGCTAGGCCCAGGAAGCTGCGAATCTCTGTAGCACTCTTAGGTGTGGGCCATTCCGAAATTGCAGTAATTTTCTCTGGATCTACAGCAACTCCGAACTCAGAGACCACATGGCCCAAAAATCCAATCTTTCTCTGCCAAAAGCTACACTTACTCAGCTTAGCAAACAGCTGATGCTCCCTGAGCTTCTCCAACACAATCCGTAAATGTTCAGCATGCTCCTCTCTGCTCTTTGAATAAATCAAAATATCATCAATGAAGACAATCACACACTTGTCCAAGTATTCACGAAAAACGTCATTCATAAGCTTCATGAACGCTGCAGGTGCATTTGTTAATCCAAAGGGCATCACCACAAATTCATAATGTCCATATCGTGTACGGAAAGCTGTCTTCCGAACATCCTCGTCCGCTATCGCAATTTGGTGATAACCCGATGCCAAGTCAATCTTAGAGAACCATGAAGCTCCCTGTAACTGATCCAACAATTCGTCGATACGTGGGAGTGGGTACTTATTCTTGATGGTCACCTTGTTCAACCCTCTGTAGTCGATACAAAGTCTGAAGCTTCCATCTTTCTTCTTCACAAACAATACTGGTGCTCCCCAAGGCGATGTACTAGGTCTGATGAAACCTTTACTCAATAACTCTTCCAACTGCTTTTTCAGTTCAGCCATTTCTGCTGGCGCTAAACGGTATGGAGCTCGTGAAACCGGTGCTGTCCCTGGTTCCAACTCAATGGCGAGAGCATCTCCTCTGGCTGGTGGTGGCCCCTTTAAAGCCTCAAATACATCTTCGAACTCCCCAACCACTTCAATGTCTTGTAGTTGGTGGTGTTCATCATTCTTAACCATCGAAATAGTCGCTAGGAATCCTTCGCCTCCTTCCTCCAATAGTTCTTTAGCTTGCATCATGGAGATCATAGAGATCCCCCGACCTGCCTGAATACACTGAAATGTGATCTTTCCCTCTGCTCTAGGAATATGGACTTTTGCTCTCGGGCAATCTACCACCACATTATGTCGTGTCATCCAATCCATTCCAAGTATAACATCATAGAAATTCAGCTCCATCTCTTGTAAATCTCCTGTGAAAGCAACTTCTTCAAGTATCACAGGTACGCCTCGATGAACGCCAACAGTTCCCAGTTTCTCTATGCCGGCTGTCTCGATCTGCTTAGTCTTTGGCTCAAAAACACCTTGAAAAGGCCAGGACTTGACAAAACGCGAACTCACAAAACTGTGGGAAGCTCCCGTATCAAAAAGAGTGTGAGCTAACTCACCCCCAACAGAAACCGATCCTACACACACATATACCATTTTTTTTCCTAACCACGCATATAGCCATAAAGCATAAAATACTCAAATAAATATAAGGCATGGATACATACCCGCTGTCGGCTCAGCTCCATCGGCTTCTCCTAAGGCATACACACGCGGAGCGATGGCCTGACGCTTGGCCGCATGCCCCTTAGTTGGGCAATACCTGGCATAGTGACCCAACTGGCCGCAAATGTGACAAGCCCCTGGTGCGCTTACTGCTGCTGCCGGTGCTGCTCCTGCTGCTGGTGTTGCCTGCACTGCTGGTGCTGCACCCTGGACTCCTGATGGCCTGCTTCGACAATTCCTGCTAATATGCCCCATCTTTCCACAAGTATGGCACTGGAGGTTCGACTGCTCCCAAGTCCTCTTATGTGGCTCGGCACTCCTTCCAGCCTTAGTCTGAGCTGACCTATGCTGCTTCTTCTCCTCTGCAAGACATGTCTCCTGCACCACGGCCTTCTCTACCATATCTTCCAAACTATTGTAGTTAACCACACTGCATCTGCTGCGAAGATCCACCCTCATCCCATTTAGGAACATCCTCATCAAGTCCTCCTCGTCAAAATGGTCACCAGCAAACATGCGAAGCTCCCTAAACTCATGCTCATACTGCCTGACGGTCTTGCCATCCTGGGTCAAATGCTGGAACTCATTCCTCTTCTGGTGCAAAGCTTCCTTAGGGAAGTATTTCTTGTCAAAAGCGACGAGAAATTCAGCATAAGTAGGATAATCTCCATCCCTACGCATCGAGCACACTCCCTCCCACCAAACTGCAGCATCATCACGCAGATATAGCTCCGCAATATTAAGGCAAAGATGGTCTGGACACTTGATAGTTCTCAAACACTTGCTCAATCTGTACTTCCACTGATAAGCAACTGTAGGATTCACTGTTCCTCTAAATTTCTCCAAATCAACATGCTTCATCCGCCCCATCACTCTCATGAGGTCCTCATCAACTCCCTGCTGCTGCACTGGAATAATAGGTGGCGGTGGAGGAACCTGAAAAGCTCCTGGAACATGCTGGTTACCCTGAACCTGAACCGGAGCGGCCTGCTGCACATGAATCTGCGGGCCCTGTTGCATCTGAATCTGCGGTCCACGCGGTGCCTGCTGAGCCTGCCCCTGATGAGCTGCACCCAACTGTCTAGCAACCTCCTGCGCAGCAATCCTAGCAGCCTCTTGGGCAGCTACTCTGGCAGCCTCTTGAGCAGCTTGCTGAATCACTCCCTGAGCAGCCTGCTGCACCATCTGCATGATAGCAGCCTGATCGATCTGTGGAACCACTGGTGGTGGAGGTGGTGGAATCACTGGTGGTGGAGGCACATGCTCATCTGCACCCTCTCGAGCAACACTGGCGGCCTGAGTACGGTTAACTCTCCTCTTTGGCGGCATCTGAAAGGAAAGCAAAACAATTAACTTCTGTTGAAAACAAATACCGACGACTTAAGACATAATGCTAACAGAAAGGTGCTATTTACTCTTTATTTTAAAATCTCCCACCCAAAGAAAACATTTTAAAAATCATTTAAAACCGATTACAATCAAGTCCCATAAATCGCCATCCCGGGTCAGAGCCGGGACGGAACCCCGCTCTGATACCAAAATTGTAACACCCGTACTTCTCAAAATAATATAATAAATAATAATGTCTTAAAATCTCCATTTATTACTCCTCATAAATAAATCCAACATCATAATCCAAAATAAATAACATAAAATCCAAGTAATAAAATAAATCCCGAAAGTATCGATAAAACATAAAACCGCAAGTCTGGAAAATAGATGAATAAAACTCCCAAAAGCACCAATCCCATAGCAATCACTCCTGCTCGTCAGTCTCACCTGAAAGGGGGAAAGAAAAAGGGATGAACGACAGGGGAATCGTTCAGTGAGGTATGGGATGCTACCCACGCAACACACTGACTTGAGTAAATAGAACTCCCACTATAGAAGTTTAGCTCTAACATGAACAAACAAGACGCCTAAGGCATCACACATCACAAACAATGCGCTGATAGTGCATAGCTAGACCACACACCCCGCATCTCCTCATACGGATATACATACGCTGCGTCGCTAGTACAGTATGTCTCTGTACCCCCGCCCAACAAAGCTGCGTCAATGCAAACGTCTCTGCACTACGCCCCACACAAGCTGCGTCGCTAGCCCAGACGTCTCTGAGCCCCCGCCCAACAGTGGCGTCGCTAGTCCAGGCATCCCTGAACCCCCGCCCTCGCACATAGTCCCTACTCATAACTATGTACGTACATATATATATATATATATCTCAACTCAGCATCACACAATCCAAACAATAGTTGAATCCTCTAGACCCCTAATTCCGGTTTACAATAAATGAACTAACTAGCAAACACGACTCAAACAGACTCAATTCATGTTTCGAAATCTAAACTACGATAGAAAGAATTCTACACTGGTACGGGAATTACGGAGTAGACCCTCACCTTAGCAAATATGGAAATGTAGTAGATATGAACTCCAACTCCTCAAACAGACTCCAAATCTGAAATCAGGGCGAAAAATCGAGTCAGAACGCCCTTCGAACGGTCCAAAACGGATAACCGGAAATCTGGTCAAAAAGTCAACCCGCTGGTCAAAGGGTCAACCCGGTCAACACTGACCCAAGCCGGTCAACCCTTAACCGAATTGAAATCGAATTAAACCATCCGGTTTTTCCTTAACCGGATTCGATTTCAATTAAACCAAAATCAAATCAATTAAATCCGGTTTAATCCCTAACCAAAATCAATTCCAATAACCGCAATTAACCAAACCAAACCGCAATCAATTTCCAATTGAAGATAACCAACCGGTTGGACCGGTCACCGAGTTGACTCGCTGAGTCACCGGCGAGTCACCGGCGGCCGGTCGCCGGCGGCGACCAAGACGGCGGTGGCTTACCGGAATTTCCCCGGCGGCGGCGGAGGTGCGGCGGCGATGCGGCGGCGGCTTCCCGGCGGCGGACGGACGGCGGCCGGACACGGTTGCTCCGGCGAACGGCGGCCGGAGACGGCGGCTGCGGCGGCGCGTGAACTACACGCGCGCGGCTTCTCCCTGTGCGTACGGGCGCGTCGCGGCGGCTCTCCGGCTGATCTTCCTGCTCCGGACTCGTCTCGACGTCACGAACACGGTGGTGGTCTTGGATTTGCGAAATACCACACGGTTAGAGAGATATCGACGATTTACGAATCAGACGAAAATAAAATTGATACTACGGCGATTTCCGGGGTTACCTTCGACGGTTAACGGTGGTGACGTGACGGCTCGGATCTCAGGCGACGGTGGCTGGCTCGGTTCGTCACTAAATCTCAACGACGGCTCGGTTTCTGCAGAGATTCGACGGCTTAGACTTTTCTAAATAAAATAATGAGCTAGACTTGTTTATATAGTTGCTCACATAGGGTTTCCTGCGCTGGGCCAACAACTTGTTGGGCTGAGTTTATTGGGCCGGGTAACGGGTCGTTACAATTCTCCCCCACTACAAAAGAATTCGACCCCGAATTCGGCTCCCGAACCGACTGTCCGATACCATCCTGAAAAAGCTCTGGATAATCAATCCTCATCTGAATCTCGGTCTCCCAGGTTTCCTCCTGGATACCATCTCTTTCCCAACGAACTTTAACAAAACTTGTCATCATCCCCTGAACAGCTTTCATTTGCCGATCTACAATCTCTACTGGCTGACAAGGTGCGTGCAAATCTTTACCAAGATCACTTGGCGGCTGCCTTAAGATGAGCTCTGGCTCTCTCACAACTTTCCTCAAAACCGACACATGAAACACATCATGAAAGTCTGACAACTCTGCTGATAACTGCAATCTATAAGCCACAGCTCCAATACGCTCCAAAATAAGATATGGACCCATATATCTCGGTTTAAGCTTCTTCAGTCTTCGAGTCTTAGACCCACCCTGAAATGTCCTCATTTTCAGGTATACTAAATCACCCACTTGAAATTCCAAATCTTTGCGACGCTTATCCGCATAACTCTTTTGACGGTCATGGGCTTCCTTAAGCCGAGTCTTGAGCATCTCCACCTGCTCTACCGTTTCTTGAACCATTGCTGGTTCTAGGTCTCGCCTCTCCCCCACTTCGGTCCAACAAAGTGGTGTACGACAAGGCCTACCATAAAGTGCCTCATATGGAGCCATCCCAATACTCGAATGATAACTGTTATTGTAGGCAAACTCTGCTAGAGGTAAATACTTCCCCCAGCTTCCTTCCCAATCTAGGACACAAGCCCTGAGCATATCCTCCAATGTCTGAATAGTCCTCTCTGACTGTCCGTCTGTCTGTGGGTGATAAGCTGTACTCATATGGACTTTAGTTCCAAGGGCCTTCTGAAAGGCTCCCCAAAAAGCAGATGTGAACTTTGTATCCCGATCTGATACAATGCTAACAGGAACACCATGCAACCTTACAATCTCCTTAATGTAAATCTCCGCTAACTGCCCAGCTCCATCAGTTTTCTTAATCGGAAGAAAATGAGCGGACTTGGTGAGTCGATCCACAATAACCCAAATAGCATTTCTCCCACCAATCGTGGTTGGAAGTCCAGTCACAAAATCCATAGTCACCATATCCCATTTCCATTCAGTCACAAAATCCATAGTCCAGTCACAATAACCCAAATAGCATTTCTCCCACCAATCGGCTTCTCCCTGCGCGTACGGGCGCGTCGCGGCGGCTCTCCGGCTGATCTTCCTGCTCCGGACTCGTCTCGACGTCACGAACACGGTGGTGGTCTTGGATTTGCGAAATACCACACGGTTAGAGAGATATCGACGATTTACGAATCGGACGAAAATAAAATTGATACTACGGCGGTTTCCGGGGTTACCTTCGACGGTTAACGGTGGTGACGTGACGGCTCGGATCTCAGGCGACGGTGGCTGGCTCGGTTCGTCACTAAATCTCAACGACGGCTCGGTTTCTGCAGAGATTCGACGGCTTAGACTTTTCTAAATAAAATAATGAGCTAGACTTGTTTATATAGTTGCTCACCTAGGGTTTCCTGCGCTGGGCCAACAACTTGTTGGGCTGAGTTTATTGGGCCGGGTAACGGGTCGTTACAAGTTGAGTATCAAATAATATATTTAAAGGACTTACAAGTACAAAATAAGTATTAAAATAAAAGTTAACTACATTGCCTTGTTGGTTTGTTACTCATTTTTACTAACAAACAAAATACATTTTCTAATTTACCATATATAATTTTCTTATTTTCGTTTTCAAAAGTGAGATAAACATAATTGATATATTTATAGAAACATTTTAGAGTTTTTTTCTATATTTTATATTTTCCTTCCCACATTAACTAAAACATAGAAAAAGCAATGAGATATTGATATTTAATAAATCATATAGTTATTTAACTTGTAATACCAGCGGATTGCCAAGTAACTTACAAATGATTATCAATTAATTTGGAAGTAATTTACAAGTAATAAAATAAGAAAAGTAATTTACAAACTGTTATTTTTTTAAGTATTTGAAACTGCAAGTATTAATTTTTAACAAATCAAATACAAGACTAAAATTGCGCTACTTGTATAATCCAAGTCAAGCACCAATTACACCGAAAATACCAAGTACTCTGGCTTGTGTCCACCTCTATCATATTTTCAGTAAGAAAAACCATTAGGAAACAGAAAGTGCAGCGTCCCTATTTTACAATTGGAATCAAAACTGAAAGGTTTATATTAATTAAATAAATTAGAGTTTAAGCCGTCCTTTCAAAGGTGGGGCAATAATTTTTTTTGTCAAAATCCTATGTATTGATCTTTCGCGTTTGTTAAATGTCTGAGATTGGTTTAGTCGACAAATTTACTAACCCGTCTTTTTGTTCATTAATATGTTTAAATATTATGTTTATTTTTCGGTTTTGATTTTAGGTTGTTTTTCTTTTTGGATTTTGGTTTCAGTTTGATTATGGTTTTTCTTTTATTGGTTCAATAGATATATAAATCGTTCAGTTATTTATGAAATAACTTAATATATTTATATTTGTGTTTACCCGATCCGGATTTACGTGATCATCTTTGTTTAAAAAAATTATTTACTGAAAATTAGAAATTTCATACATGTATTTGTAATAAATATAATTTGTTGAAAATACGATAATTCATTTATATAACCTGCCATTATTAATTTTAATTATATTTTAAAACTGTAAATTATATTAAAAATTTATTTTTAATTTTTATATTGGCCAAATTTTATTTTATTATTACATAAATAAAATATATTTCATTCAACCCGTATCATATTATATTAAACTAATTTTAATATTATAATTTAAATATGTGATTATTTATTATTTTTTTATATTTTACTTTACTATTTTATTTTAATACATTGAAGTATGTGGTAAAATTCATGAATGTATGTTATTCTTTAATTTTATGATTTATAAAATATTTAATAAATGAATTCAGTTATTTTATAATTATTAGTTCATATATTTATTTAATTATAATATAAATATTATGGGAATATTATTTCTTATTCTGTAATAAAATAATTAATATTCGTTAATAATTTAATTAATATTAAATTATGAATTTTATCTTAAATAAAAAGATATTAAAATATATTACTAAAATGAAATATTTGAAAATGATACTTGAGAATATCTTTTTAGATATCTTATTTTGAAAATATCAAAATAATAGATTGAATATAGTATATATTTAATAATAATTAAGTTAGTTGTTAGAGAACAAATAGGAGGTTAAATAAATTCTAGTTTGCAAATCTTGAAATATTAATAGATATTTATTAGATTTAAAAAACATTATTAACTAATGAATTTATTTAAGTTGGACTGTTATAACTTTTTGATAGTCCAAAACATAGTTGATAAAAAATTCTCTTGTTTTAATAGTATTGATGATAAGTATTTGGTGTAAGTATTGTTTGATAAGACTACATAATTTTTATGGTTTGATTTGCAAGGTATAGCATTTACAATATATTATTGTTGTTGTATTCATATTAGAAAATAATTGTATGCAAACTCTTTTCTTTTTGAACACATCGTACTCTAAATTAATAAATAAGATATATAAAAGCACTTATGATAGCTATTGCAAATAAGGAAAATAGTGTATCTAAGTTGTTTATTCCCCTCAAAATTTGCAAGTTTAGTTTGTAAATTAAGGCAAGTAAAATTATAAAATGATTTTAATAATATAGAAAATTAATGTGTTTAAGTCAGTGGCATTAGATTGTAATTATTTAGGAAAACTTATGGTTAAATCTTATTTGTACTTCTGCTTTAATATTTTAGATGCTCGTTGAAACACACATTGAAAGTTTCAATTTCAAATTCTAATCAATTTACTAAATACAGTAGAACCTCTACAAATTAATAATGTCGAGAATTTAATTTTATTAATTTATAGATATATTAATTTACAAAAGTTTTTTTTGTCATCAAATGATAACATACTCAAACTGACTCTGTGAACCAAGCTAGTAATTTTGTATCCATGTGAATGACGAAGGATGATTGCTTTCTAGCACAACGTGCTAGACTACTCGTCCTTAAATTATGTGTTCTTGGTACATTAATGAACTCCGAGCTGAATAGACACAATAGTTTCCTTATTTTGATATTTAATTTAAGATATATTTATTCTAAGATAAGATTAAAATATTTGTTTTTAGTGTATATACATTAATTGTTATTTTAAAATTTATATTAGTTTTATATATTATTTCATGTATATAACATAGAATGCATATAACTTAAATAGAGTTTTAGATATAATACTACTATATCTTATCAAAAATATATTAAGTGTTAAAAAATATAAAGATAATTCAATTGAGAATATAAAACAAACAGTATAATAATCCATTCTTACTTATTTAAAATATGTATTGTATAAATTATTAATTTATATTTTTAATAAGACCATATATATACATATAATTTTCTAAAAAATATCTTATTATTTTATTGATTTGTCTCAAGTTTTGAACCGACCCAAGTTGGAACCAGTGAAATTTATTAATTTGTAGAGATTATTAATTTAACGATTATTAATTTATAGAAGTTCTAATATATGTGTATGTGCCTGGGAGTTTGTTGAACAAATGGTAAAAATATCAGAAAGGTATGAAATGAAGAAATGGATCCTTGATTTCACTTCTTTGTAGAACAGAAGCGTATGAAATCAAGGAAAATGAAAGGCACATCCACCTCGCAGAATAAAACTAGACTGCCAATAATCTGCAAGAGTAAATTAAAAAGGAATTAAGCAATTAGAAGGGTAAGAGATTTTTTTTAGCAGGATTCTTTTAGCAAAGATCACATATGAACAACAAAATCAATAATTCAGTTTTTTTAAGTATAAAAAATTAATGAATATTTTTTCAAAAGTTAAGAAGTCATGAACTTTGTATCGCGCACATAACTGAGTGAACTTTAGTCCCATAACTGGGAATGAAATAATAAGATCGGAAATCAATACAATAAATGGGGGGGGGGAGGGTAGATGTGCAAATCAAAGTCTATTTATTTTTTAACTTATATAATAATATTAACAATACAATCATACACAATTACCATAATTTTAAAACATCTGATGCAACTATATATTTACTCTCTATAAATTATGAAGTGAAAAATAATATCAGTTGTATACATGATCTTTATATATATATATATATATATATATATATATATACACTATTATTTGAGAAATGAATTTGCTGATTTGTCATATTTTCTATTTTTTGGGTATTTTTGTTTATTTATCATGTTTGTATTGATTTTAGCTAAATCAATGGTTTATTATTAGTTTTTTGCTAAGTAACTAATTTTTTAAGTTTTTTTTTAAAAATACACTAAATGAATCTTATATATATATATTAAAACGAATTAATTTTAATAATTTTAAATTTATATGTTATATTAAAATTTAGTTAGTTATTCTTATTTATCATATTTTTATTGGGTTTTATACTTTTAGTTAGGTTCTTGATTTATTATTAGTTTCTAACTGATTCGCTAATTTGTCAATTTAAACAATATCATTAAGTAATTTTATATATAATTAAAACATATTTTATTTTAATAAAATTAAATTTATATGTTATATTAAATATTAAATAATTGGTTATAAAATAATATAATAAAATTATCGAAAAAATATTTAGAAAGATAATTCTTATATATATTGTGTTGTTATCTGAAAATAATATTTTACTATAAAATTTAAAAAAGTTAAGATACAAAAAAGTTTATAATTAAATATTGATTAAGAAAAACATTTATATATAGATATTTTCTAAACTCTTTCTAAGATATGAGTGTTTCCAGATATTTAACACAATAATAAGCATACATTTTGATTAAAAAATCTTTCACATAGATAAATACGTTGATATTTGATTTAACCATTTAAAACATAAATAATAACTTATTATGTTGGTTTTTAAATTATACTTTTCAAAAAGAACACTTAGTAAAAAAAAGTTTAAACTCATTTGGTGCTGCCACCTCATCAAGACTTCCAAGGCTTCCCAACTGACATGTGTCCATTTATATCGATGTGTTGTGTTTCATTGATTTATTACTGTTTCTGGGTCTTTTGTTAGACTAAAAATGAAGTCCACACCCACAACATTAAAACACAGATGCTAAGCTAAAGTGACGACTAATAATAATTTAGAGAAGACACATGTGGTTAACGTGTTTAACAAGGGGTGAAAGTCAGAGACGAAGCTTCGGCTTATTAGGGCCTAAGGAAAAATTAGGGAACATTTGTCATATTTATTATATAAACCTATAAAGGTAATTGTGTAAAATTTATAAAATTTATTGTGTTCATATTTAATTTTAAATATTTTCTATTAGAGCATCAAACAGTCTTGTGTAAAAATATTAATATTTTCATTTTAAACTATATAATTAGTTAAATTTAAAAATACTAAAACTTAAATATTCAGATTATGGGAGTATATAGTGCATTATTTATCTGAATGATTATGTTTAATATAAACTAAAAATAGAAATTTCTAAAACAATTAGACTAAAAAGTTAAATACATTATAAAACTATAGAAATAACCGGAAAACAATCTATAAAAAGTCATTACAACAATAAAAAACAAATTATAAGAAATATTAACTTTTAATATCCCCTATAACTTTATGGAAAGTAAGCTAATATGCCTCAAATTAAACAAATCACAAATAAACCAATTTTCATGATAATTTTATGTATTTAGTTATATATAATTATAACATATATGTATATTAATTTTATTATAGATCTTTAGATCTTAAGATATATTTGGATTTAAAAAAAATAATATAATTAAACGGTTTCAAAACCCTGTTGAACCAAATCCGAACCAATACTAATATATGTATCCATATAAATATAAAATCCCTAGATCCTAAAACTCAAAATCTGAATAACCATAACAAATCACTTGAATTTTACATAAATTATATTTATATAATTCAGAATAGTTAATATTTTAAGTAAACATCAAATTTTCAAAGAAACCAGCTAAATTTTATAAGACTACTTAAATCATAAAAATAAACTATAGAATAAACTAACATATAATATTTACACACTAAAATTCTTCAAAACTTTAAATATTATAATACATTTCTCTTATAACAGGCTCATAGACCACACTCAAAAATGAAATACGATTCTATAGTTTTGTATATAACATATAAATCAATATTTCATGCGTAACGCAGACCGACCCTAGTTTAATTATATATATAAAGAAGTGTAGTCCACCATTTGGTGATGTCACCTCATCAATTGGAAGCTTCTTGAGCTGACACGTGTCCCATTACATCATAGTGCTGCGTTTCATTAATTCTCTATTACCGTGGTTGGAATTTTCGTCAGACTAAATTGTTTTTGTGTGTTTTGGGCTCCAAAAAGTGGTAGACTACACGTGTATAAAGACATGCCCGTTAACAGAAGAAAGTAACTTTAAGCTTCTTGCGATCATCTCTCTTCTTTTGTTATGTGGCGACTTCTCATCTCCAATACTAATACTACGAAGACCATAAATTAAATGATAATAACTCATAACTCTTCCAGTAACAATCTCAAATAATAATAAACAATAAAAATTAATGAAAGCTTTGAAGAAAAAAGTACGATGGAAGTTTTGCAAGAGGTGGTTTGGAGAAGCCATTGGTGTCGTTTGAGAAATCTAAGTTTGATAGTGAAGAGTAGGCCTGGGCCTTCGGTGGCCCATTCGGTTTCGGATCGGGTGATTCGGATTTTCGGATTTTCGGTTTAATGCTCATAAGTACCATTCGGTTTTTACTAATTATCAGATCGGGTTCGGTTCGGTTCCTTCCGGATTCGGTTCGGATCGGATTTAACCAATATTCAAAATCGTCTAAAAATATATTTTTCAAAACCTCGAAAATTGACAATATATTTCTCGAAATATATAAATTATTTACAAATATAATTAAAAATTAGTTAAACTATATAAATTAACTAAAAAGTACTAAAAATAACAAATAAACAAATTACAAAAATATTTTGGATACTCTAAAATATCTAAATCACCTTAAAATATATAAAAACATTAACATATTTAACTAATTTCGGATATCTTCGGATCCTGATTTAGATTTCGGTTCGGTTCGGATTATAACCATAATCCAAAGTAGTAAGCTCATAAGTCCCGTTCGGATATTTTTGTAACACAGTTCGGATTCGGTTTCGGTTTTTCCGGTTCGGGTTAGGGTCGGTACTTCGGGTTAAGTTAAAAAGTCCCAGGCCTAGTGAAGAGCTACGAGTACTATATTTAAAGTAAAGAGTCCAGAGAAGAAGTTGGAACTCTATTGAATCAACGGACTTTGATGATAAGATCCATGAAATCAAAGCAATGGCTAGACAAGCCCAGGAGATAGTAGCTGGTTAAGGAGGATTTTTGGGAAGCCATTTCTGAAGCGACCAGAAGTATCAAGATCTCGAATAATATACTATGGAAAAATCAAGCTGCAAAGAATCCATATAAAGATACCATGTTCAAAGAAAAGGTAAACTCCATCCAGAAATCTATAAGAACTTTGATGAGAAGTTTTATGTTTCTCGGATTGAAAAACCTGCATTTTACCTTTTAAATCAGTTTGTATGTAGGCTACTTTGGAGGTGGTTTCTGCCCAGATATAAGGAAATTGGATCAGAATAAAGTTATATATAGGAAGATCCCATTGCAGAGAGTTCACTGGATCAATCAAATTATGAATATAAGTTATAAACAATTTGTATTTCACTTTCAAAGTTGGGCTTAGGCCTTGGCGTTCAGTGGTCCGTTTCAGTTTTGGTCCATTCGGATTTTACTAATTATCGGATTGGGTTCAGTTCGAATCAGATTTAACAAATGTTTAAAATCTTCGAAAAATATATTTTTTAAACTTCGAAATTGACAATCTGTGCTTCAAAACATATAAATTATTTACAATTCTAATTACAAATTAGTTGAACTATTTAAATTAACTAAAAAGTATTCAAAATAACAAATAAAAAAAACATCAGAAATATTTTGAATACTCTGAATATCTAAATCATCTTAAAATATATAAAAACATTAACATATTTAACTAATTTCACATATCTTTGGATCCTAATTCGGATTTTGATTCGGTTCGGGTTGTAACCAAAGTCCAAAATACTAAGTTCATAAGTCTTTTTCGGATATTTTGTACAACAGTTTGGATTCGGTTTTGATATTTTTGGTTTGGGTTGTGATAGATACTTCGGGTTGAGATAAAAACACTCCAGACCTAGTTAGGCCAAAATCATTTGACTTTGCAGAAACAGAGAAAACTGTCATGTAACAGCATTTTAGGAAATTGTTTGACACAGCAAATATATCCTGATTGAGTGAACTTTTGTATACATACTCATGGCATGTCAGGGCTTCACAATCAACGGTGGGATTTAGGAGAGAACGGTTCGTTTGTTAACTATTCATGTCTTCTTGAGCCTATTTGATGCAGTATAAAGCAGTATGACATGCATGTATGACAAATGTAGTGTTTGGTTAGGCAAAAGAATGACCTAAAAATTGACAAGAGTACTGGGGACTTATGGATATATGTTCAGATAGAATTTAGAGATGGTCTAGAAACATAATTTACATGCATCGTAGTAATGTTACCAAAGCTGATGGTATTTTAAAGTATACAATTATCCATTATATTCATAATGTATATTTCTGTTTTGCAATCAAATTAATATTTACGTAACAGAAAGTATAGATGTATGCTCATAGATTTTATTTTTCATCTAAACTTTTATTAAAGGGTCAAACACAAGGACAAAACCCACCAATCATTACAAAAATAAACAAGAAAGCCCAAATAGACAGGCTAACTAAAAACATTACTAGGCCTATAGTCCATCAAGCTAAAAACCCTAGCAACAGAAAGATGCCACCCAAACGGCCACGCGTCAAGGCATTTGCACGTTCGAGACACGCGTTGACGTCCTCACCAACGAGGAGACCACACGTCACCAGATCGCTTCATCATCCACCGGTTATCACCGTCACCGACAACACCAAATCACCCACCAGACACCACCGGGAACCAGAACCACCACCATGAGAAACACTCCAACGACTGTATTGGAGATTTAAGGAAGCCAGACTCGTTCATCGGAGAGCTTCAATCGAGAGGGATAGAGATCTCATCCAACAACAAGCCATCAACCACAGAAACGGGACCATCCCATAGATCGAGAAAGCCCAAAGAACCATCCTCTTTGAGGTTTAGCCGAAAGTCGGCGAGACAAAGCTTAGCAAGCCTCCACCCCCCCCCCCCTTCCCCGAGGTCAAGAGCCGGCGATGGTGGAGCTTTGTAAGCTTCCACATCCCGGAGTCAAAATCAGATTATGTGAATCAAAAATGGAGGAAAGACATCAGACCCTCTCCCTCGTAAAAGACATGCGCTGAAGCAAATAAAGAAAAAAACACAAACCACGAACCGGACCGACGGTGGCAGTGAAAGCCTACCCCGTCAGCCGGAGAAACAAAGCACGGCGGAGGAACCTACATAGAAGACAGAGTGTTTTGTTAGTGAGAATGAGAGTTTTTTATCCAGTCGTCAAATTTATGTTCATAGATATTTACATTTAATATTTTTAAAAATATACATATACATAAAAATCAACTTAATATCATTATATACATATTATATCTAATGGACAAGACTCATCGATTGTATCACATGCACTGGCTCGACCATAAAATGCCACAAGTATTAACAAAAAAAAAAGTTAATATATGGATTGATTGTTATACTTGATGTTTCAAAACCAAATTAGTCGTCCAAGTCAATATTCTATTAACTACTAAAGTGTAAATGTACGAATAACACAATAGATTGGTGTAGACAAGACTCATCGATTGTATTACACTGGCAACCAAATGAACATATACAAAAATGATTACAAAAGTTTAATATTTTCACAAAAAATACATCACATCCCGCGCTTAGTGCAAACCGACCCTACTTTAATATAAACTAGATATGTATCCGTGCAACCGCGCGGATGTTTGTTTTCGATTATAGTTATATATATGTATATGCTATAGTAATCACATATATGAGATATGTAAATTTAATTTTTTTCAAATAAAAAAAAAATATTAGAGTATACTTGTTTTCATTAAATAGATTGTTTCAAACTTTCACATGTATTTGTTTCTTCTTCTTTATTATTTTATTTGCTAAATTAGTAATTCATTATTGAATAAATAAATAGAAATAAAACTTGGTAAAATATTATAATTCACAAAGATAATGTAGTATTTCACAAAAGATAATGTAATATTTCACAAAATAAGATAGTTAAAAAAACTACACTGCTCATATATTAATATTATAAATAATTAAATAAACATTTAATTTATATGTATATATATTTGTTTGGATCATTATTTAATTTTAATCATATATTTAAATATTTATTTAAATATTTCAGTTATAATAATTTATAGATACATGTTATAAAATATTTAAAACCATCACATGTATTTATTTCTTCTTATTATGTATTTATATTATTTTATTTATATTTAGTTATTAAACACATGAATGAGAACTATGACTTATGTTTTGATATAATAGATTGGCAAAAATATATTTTGGAATTTTTTATAGATTATAGGAATATTTAGTTTTTAAACAAATTAATATGTACATGAAAAAACATATTTGATAATTATTTTTATTTAATCTATGTTAAATTTTTACCCGTCCTTTATAACTGGATTTCATTTTAGTGATATCTTTAAATTTCTTCATTGTACATAATATATTATTGTATATACAGAAATCTAAGATATATTGTTTTTTACATGTATTGTACTCTGTCATCATATTATATTTTTAGCATAAATATTTTATATGTATGAAAATAAAATTTATAATCTATCAATTTAATATAAATTTATCATATGTAGTTCAATATAATAATTTTATTTTAACATGATTAATTATGATTATAAAATAGATAAGTGTATGATAGAATTTTTATTTTAAATTTTATAAATACTAACTGTATAAATATTATTGCATAATATTATTTAATTGCTAATTACTAAATTAGTGAAATATTTACATGCATTTTCTGAAAATTAATATAATGTTAATATATTTAGATCAACATAATAATTTTCTTTAAATATGATTTATTTTAATTATATGATTGATAAAAAAGATAGAATATTTATTTTTCATTTTTTAAATGTTAACTGAATGTATTAGTTTATAGTAATATTTCAAAACTAATCACGAAATTAGTTAAAATATTTTCATATAATTTTTGAAATATAAATTCTGTTAAAATATTTTTAAATATAATTTTCGAAATTTTAATATATGTATATGATTTAAATATAAGTTGAATTTAATATATTGTTGTGAAATCCCTAAAATATTGGGAGGTTCTTGTGTTTTATATAATATTGGTTATTAATAATCGAGTAATGCAATGTATTCTATTTAATATGAAAATTAATGATAATTAAATGTAATGTGGCTAATTCTAGTAGATAGTCCATTTTATAAAAAATCACACATGAATAAGAAATCATGACTTCTGTTTTAATATAATAGATTGTACTTACGTTTCTGATTATGAATCAAAGGTTCTAGTTTTTGCTCGTCGATGGAAGTTAGTGAACATTCTCTCTAGCTTGTTTATAATGAATATGAGATATATTCGAAATATATACAATAAAATTTTTATGTCCTACACAAGAGGCAACACTTAGATTCTCAATAATCAACATATTGTGTTGTACATTTTGTTTCACATCTCAGTTTACAACTTGACATACATTATACTGATTACTCTAATTGTAGAAATTAAATATATTTCCTTTTTAAACCACCAAATGCATTTTGAACTCTAATTGTGTGAGACTGTGAGAGCTTGAATCTCGTTTATCGGGAAAATACTTAATGGTAATCTAACATCTAAATACAAATCTCACTAATTTGTGTTAATCGAATGATGTATGGGCCGAGCCTAGAAATTGTTCGGCCCATAAAATTCATTAGCCGTGGACGGTCGGTTATTACAGAAATAATATTAATTATTAGAGCAAACCCTTAACTTTAATAAGATTTAAGGCATTGTTTTATCTTTATCTAATTAAATAGCCGCATAACTTTTCTCTGAGACTTGTGGAAATGGAGAAGGAGATTGTTTTGAAGCAAAGTGTGGTTCCATTACTCAATTGCCCTATCTGCACAAAATTATTTGATAATCCCACCAACATCACCGAATGTAACCACATATGTGAGTCTTTGAATTTTATTTTGTAGCTTTCTCTATATTTCATTCACTCCGATTTTTGCAAATCCTCTTTGGCTATCGTGTGATATCTATGAGACTATGACTATGATGATATCCGTGTTGGTGTCTCATAAAGTATCTAATCACTAAACTAAAAAGATTAATTTTAAAAAAAAAAAAAAAAGCTCGATTTTCTATCTCAAATCAGAAACTTCCCAATCTCTTCGAAAACCCCTCCGCCATTTATACAATTAGATTGGTTCAGATTTTATTTTGATTAAATATTAGTGTAATCTTATTAAGACATTAGTATTTAATTTTGAAATATTTTCTGGTCCTCACTCGATAACATTCTCTTACGGTTACTTTGTTGGCATCACTTGTTTCTGTTGACATCATATCATATCATTCACATATATTTATTTAAACTATACAATTTCCTCTCTTTCGATAGATATTTCAGATTGAATCTCAGAGCAAAAACAATATTTTCTTCACCTTGTAATGTTTGTGTCAAAATGATATCTAGTATCTTCGTAAATAATAGCACAAACATGTTATATTGAAGTACTGTCTTGCAGACGAGGACTTTTTGTAAAGAGTAACGATTCAATTTCATTTCTAGTGTGAGATTATAATTTTATTGCCCTCAAATATTTGGTTTCATTTGTTGTGTTTTGCTTGAAAAGGAGTATTTGAAAAGTTTATCTTCTTTTTAGTAAGAAACCAGTCAAAACTCTAAATGAAGGACACTAAATCTGTTCTTCTGGTTGTTATGTTGTGCCTCTCTGGTGCCGGGAATATTTTTGGAACAGTTTGCAGGAGATGCATAGAGGACAAGTTCACAGTAGAGAATCTGAAAGCTTGCCCAGTCTGCAATGTTGATCTTGGTGTTGCTCCTCTTAACAAACTCAAGTAGTCACGTTTTATATATATACTCGAAATCGAATACAATATCTCATCAAGTCTTGAGTTTCATAATATGTCTTTTCTTTCTCTTAACTTTTCAATAAATATGTCTATGCACTTTACCAAAAACTGGAAACATCAAATATGTAACTGAGCTATGAAAGTGCAGGCTGGATAACACTTGGGATGACTTGAAGAAAAAATTCTTCAAACCGAAGACGAAATCTCTAACTTCACCTGAGCCATTGGAACCAAAGAAGCTTGGCAAGCAAAACAATGTTTCGGTTAGTAAAAACTTAGTACTATATCATTTTTTTTAGTGTTTAGAATATTTTTGTTACTGAATGAGATGAACCGATGCATCACAGGCTGGAGAATCAACATCTAAAGGATGCATACTGATACAAATGGAAAACCACTCTGGGAAATATAAGGAAGAGATTCCAGTATCAGCTGATGATCTTGGTAAGTCCTTGAGTACTACTGATAAGAGCAACCATACTGCACTACTGATTGCTGAGACTGCAATAACTCCATATGGCAAAGAGAAACAAACTACTGTCCTTACAGAGAGAATTTCTGGTGAGAAACCGAAGAACAAAGGTAAAGAAAAGCAAGAAAGAGTCTATACCCCGAGGAAGGTCTCTGGTCAGAAAGGGAAAGGAAAAGCTTCTTCTCCTCTGGCTTTGAAACCCCGAATGCATGTGGATATGAGTTCAAGTGGTAACAACAAAGTTTGGCTTTCGCTAATCGCTGCCCCCTGGAACCAGTAAAAGACATTGTACTATATTTTTCTCATTGTATTTTAAGCTTAGATTCTGAAGCTCTTGATTTGTTCGTTTTCAGGAACATTAATAGGCCTCTACTGCCACAAATCTCCAGTCAATACATACGAACGTAAGTGATCACTGGATCTTTACTTTGAAGACATAACAACTTCATTGAGAATATGTAATAGTGATGCTTTAATTTGTGGATCTTCACAGTGATGGGAACTTACCTGTCTCATATGTCAAGAAGTATCTTGCGAAAAAGCTCGGTCTGCAAAGCGAGAATGAAGTACTGGCTCTTTTCTATGTCTCTCTTTCTCTTTGTTTATCTGTCTCTTTAAAACTCATATCTTTATCTCCTTTTGGTTGGATCTTTCAGGTGAAAATATGGCTAAGGGAAGAGCCCGTGTGTTCTACACAGAAGCTGCATGAGTTGGTGGATTGGTGGGTTCAGACTACTCCAGTTGATGAGAGGAGAAGCGGGATGGTTGGGGGATCCGCTGCTGGATTCGTCATGGATCTCCACTACAGTGGTTCTTACCTCCTTGAATAATTCTGCTGGCATCTGTTATCAAACAATTATTCTTCTTTGAAAAACCCTTTCTTGCGTAAGAAGACACCATGAAAAAAAAGACTGCACTAGGGTTTGCAGCTTTATTTATTTTAACGACTTGGGGCTCGCGGGATGACTTAATGGGCCGTTTTGGTTATCGTTTAAACCTTGTTTACTTTCTGTTAACTATGTCGATGTCGTAGAAATTTAATTATCAAAAAAAAAATCGATCTACATATCAGCTTTTTTTTTTTTTTTTTTTTTTTTTTTTTTTTTTTTTCATATCAGCTTCTTTTCCTTCTTCTATGGTACTTTTCTTCTGAAACTATTTTGATTCTTTTTTATTTTTCTTCTAATTCCCACCCTTTTAATTTTTTTCTTTGGATTTTCTTACATTAGATAGAAAATGTCATCGAAGAAAGAAAAAATGAATAAGAAAACAATAATAATTTAAGGGATCTGTCTATAGTAGTGTTTTAAAAAACAGATTGACGGGATAGTTGGATAGGTTCGACCATGAATCAATCATATAAGCCAGATTGATCTAATAATTGATTCGACCATAGATCGGTCACATAACTAGATTGCTTCTCAAAGTAATTGAACCGTACAAAAATCATTAAACTATCAAAAATTCATAAACCAATTATGTTAACAAAACATAGTTTATATTTACAATGTTTTTATACTTGATATTTATTTATATTTTAATTATGTATCATATTTGATATATTACTTTAAAATTATATAGTTTTTAAATATATTGAACCAAATTATTGAACCAGAATTGATCTGGTTGTACTATATTGATAGTGACCAATTTTTTTACGTTTCAGCTTTCGATCCGATTTTAAAACACTACAGCGACATAAACTATGGCAAAGGATACAGTTTTTCATTTTTCAAAATATTAAATAACTTTATAATTAAGCCGCGCATCCGGCTACTCCTCTTGACCATGCTTTATTAATAACCATCCCATAGCAACAATGGCAACGACTAGAAGGATAACGATTGTTAACAACAGCAGCTCATTCGACATTCTCTTCTTTTTTCCTTTGAAAGATCCTAACTTAGCTTCTTTTTTCCTGTGTTTTTCTGCAATCAAGAGATCAAGAGAAACTATGAATTAATTGTATAATCTACACACACACACACACACACACATATTATATATATCATATTTCTGGTCTAGCTGGTGACCATATATCAGGGAAGGAATGAGAAGGAATTACTACATTCTTTCCTTCGTTCCTAAACTTTTTTACCGTCTACAAGGAACATTAGTCACTTATAGTTCCTATTCATTCCTTTTTTATAAGGACCTATAGAGTAATAGTCCAATTGTTGACCGAGGAACGAGAACCTATACTACTTTTCTCCTCAATTCATTCCTAAATTTTTTTACCAAAATGGTGAATAGGAGGATTAGCGTTTGAGTTAATTTATTTAGTTTTATATTTTTCATTTCTTCTACTAATCTATTACTTTATATCTTCAAACAATATACTAAATCAATAAAAATGAAGAATAATATCATGTTGCAAATTTGTAATATGTATCATCATCATCCATCCATCCTTCCTCCCGGCCGGGTTTCTTTACATTTTTAAATTATATAATTTGCTTAAAGAATTATTGACATGAGAAGGATGCATGAAATATTTTTGGTTTTTTGGTCGTTATGGATCAGAAGGATCGATTATCAACCACTAGCTTCCTCACGTATATGCGACCATGCAACCAAGAAACGCGCCAAGGCCCTGGCCCAAGGGTTAAATACCAACAAAGTCGTCCTTCCCTGGTGACACTAGTTTAGGGTTATGGCTCAGCTATCATGTCTTATCAACCTAGCATCTGATCACCGGGCTTGAACAATCGCTCTTAACTTCACAAGAATTCCACCAAAAGCTGGTCATAGTCACTCACGAGTTTCTTGCGTTGATTCTTGATTAATCGCAAACAATACTACTTTAGACCGATAATGCCATCGCAAAAGATTTTGCTTCCTTCCAAGGAAGATCTTTTCGCGAACCGACAACTCGATCTATATTGTAAACGAACCGTAATGAAAGCTGACGTCTTATGTTTGAAGACAAGAAACTCTCCGGTAAATCCAAAATGCTTGAGATGATGAGATATTGGAGTCTTGCTTCTTATGTGTCCTCTTGCATTAGGCTTGTCTTCCTTTTTATCTTCATATGATTTCTCTAGATGGACTCTAGGTCTATGGAAATAAATCTAATAAGCTACTTGCCAAATAAGTGGAGAACTATCCACTCTAATGAGTACAAGATGCAACAAGCTCCATGCATGGTCTTAATTCTTAAACGGTATTACAAGAAATATTCGACCACTCTCAGCAGCACTTGGCTCAAAACAATCTGAATGATTAAAACCCTCCCAGACAACAAGCTTAATATGGATTGGAGCCCTCCCGAGTACTTCATACAAAAGCCCTCTCCGGGCATAACCGAAAACAAAATATTATTACAAGAAGACGCCTAGTCAGTCTTCTCCCTTCAGCTCGTCATCCTCCACTTCGGAGGTTGCACCCTGATCAGGGTTGTTACTCCCGGGAATTTGGACGCGCGATCTACTTCCATCGCCACTGAATCTTTTGAGACCATCTGTACCAGGAGAGTAAGCTTTCCTATCGACAGATCATACACTTGAACACTCCTCAAGGTATCTTCACACTCTTGCTCATTCTCTTTCGTCGCTGCCAACTCTTTCTCCACTTCGGCATACAGTTTGATTTCGCTTCCATGACATCTCCAAACTAATGCTTAGTTGGTTCTTGACTTAGTTTGTTGTAACTAAGTCACATCTCAATCCTTCTTTAGCCTCTTGATATCTCTTTGTATGTTTAATCAAAAGTTCAATTCCAACATGTTTTAGTTAGTTTTATGAAACTGATTATGATGTTGACATGTTAAATTTTGATAACTAGTGGAATCACTTAAATCCTTAAAGATGATGATGATCATGATTATACCTTATGATCATGATTATACCTTAGACGAGTGGGATTTATAAGCGCATGAGAATCTGTTTCTTTGATCTTTTCATTATTTTGCTTTCTTTTCTCTCTATGTACGGATGAAGATAGAACGATGTCCGTGGATTGAAGAGTTAGAAAGTGATGGTATTAGGATGATATATAATGTTCATTCCGTGATATTTCTTCTACTTATTTTTTTAAGCATTTGAAGCTGAACATTTGATATCATGTTCTTGGTAAGTAACTGCACAAATTGACAGGAGGTAGCTTTTGGTTTTCTAGGAAAAAAGACTTGTTGGTTTTCTACAGAGGAAATAACTTTTTGCAGGACAAGTAGACTTGGTGGATCAGAAGAGTATACATAACTTTGTCCCCAAAACAATATACCACTGCACATCAGCAAGCTTGACTACGTCCAATGAGTTCCACTGTCTTAACAACTCATGCATATAAATAAATATTGTCTTTCTATCAGAAGAACAGGCACGTTTAAGAGGATCATGGGCTCTGATTGTTCCAAATACTGAGTCTACTAATAAACTTGATGAAGAGAAATTTATGTGCGGCAAGCTCGGTTGGAAGATGAAAGCTTTCTTACTTTTAGGTAAATTGTCAATAACATATGTGTGGTCAAGTGCGGTTTACATATACTCTAGGAAACGTGGTGTAAATCATGCCCGTGAAGCCGAGAGTTGGCGGTATCCTGAATTATATTTGACCTTTTCGTTGATAGAGAGGCAATGAAAAAGAGGAAGGCTTTAGCGCAGCCCTAAAGAGTCAAATAACAAGTATCGTGTGTGGATCCACATAATGCATGAAAACAAAGTCATTTGAATAAATAAATGAAGCAATTTATTAATATAAATATCAACACATATTAAACTGTTAATAAGAGGAGGGATTTCAAGAAGACGTTAAATTGGAACAACACGTTAAGTAATAGAAGTAAAAAAATTTAGTTTCATCTATATACCTCTCTAACGCTAAATAACTTTCTAAGAGCATCTCCAACCCATAACACTATTTTGATGTAAAAACTACACCATTTTAGTGTAATTTTAGCACCAAAAATTCTTCGTTCTCCAACCACAACACCAAAATTTAAACCAAAACTATATTTTTTTGTTTTCATATTATTAAACTAAAAGAATTACTATTAATCAATATATATATATATATAAAGTATGTAATTATATTGAACAAAAATATATCACACATAATTATTTAAAAAAAAATAAATATTTACAATTTAACATATATCAATATGAAAATAGTAAATTAAAATAAATTTTATATATATGTAATATACTAATTTTATACTTATTTTACTATTTTATATGTATTTATTTTGTCACAAATAATTATGGGTTTTCTGCAAAAAAACCCTTAATGTGGTTATTTTTTGCAAATTAATCCGCGAACTCAAAAATTCATGGGTCAATCCTCCAAGTGCCAGTCAAATCGCAATATAACCCTTGGTCGTATATATGTGTATTTCACTGTGTATAATTTTAACATTTTTCAATAATACGTCGTTTTGGCGATAATTTCAGAGTGAACAAATATACTTTTTTTAATGAAAAAACAATTTTTAAATAGCCAATTTTTTATTTATTATTTTACTGTTTAAAATAATTAGTAAACATATTAAGTTAACAATTATAATTTTTATGGAAAAAATATAAAAAATTAGTAATATATAATGTTATAAATAAGGTCATTTCAGAATGAATTTAGAATTATATATAATTGCATTTGTTAAGTGAACAAATATATATGTTGGTAGAAACGATTATGTAGTTTGAAAATTTTAAAATTATACACAGTCAAATACACATATATACGGTTGAGGGTTATATTGCGGTTTGACTGCCACTTGGAGGGTTGACCCGTGGGTTTTTGAGTTCGCGGATTAATTTGCAAAAAATAACTATATTGGGGGTTTTTTTGCAGAAAACCCAATAATTATTAAACTAATATTTTACTAATAAAAGTAAGTAAATGATGTTTAAAATAGTGAATAATAATGTGTGAACAGTGTTTGGCGTCGTGAATAGTAGCACACCAAATTTGGTGCGGTACTGTAACTTTACACTAAAATGGTTTAATTTTTGCATTTAGGTTGGAAAAGTTTTGGTGCAAAAGATACACTAAATTGATGGTGTTTTACAGTTGGGTTGGAAATGACTTAATTAAGCCGCATCCATCTTCTCCTCTTGACCGCGCTTTATAAAAAAACATCCCATAGAAACAGTAGAAAGGACTAGAAGGATAGCGACTATTATAATCATCAGCTCATTCAACATTCTCTTCTTTTTTCTTCCAAAGATCCTAACTTAGCTTCTTCTTGCCTGTTTTTTCTTGTTATCAAAATATGAAAGAGATGCCATGAATTAATTGATTATATATATCATATTTCATGTCGAAGTAATAAGTTATAACTATTGAGATTAAGGATATTTTACTTCATAGTGAACAGAAATATTAGCTTTTGAGTTTATTTAGTTATTTATTTTTCATTTCTTCTACTAATATATTGCTTTTCTATCTTCAAACAATACACAATATCAATAAAATGAAGAATAATATGTCATCTTGTAAATTTGTAATATATACATGTATCATCATTCATTCTTCCTCTGCACGTTTTAATACATTTTTAAAATTACAAAATTTCCTTAAAGAACTATTGACATGAAATATTTTTAGTTTTTTTTTTTTTGGGTCGTCTAAGGATCGGTCATCAACCTCTAGCTTCCTCATATATGCGAACACTCTGCTGCTCGGGCTATCATGTCTTGTTATCAACCGTGCAACTCTCAACTGATCATCAGCAGGGCTTGAACAATCGCTCTTATCTTCACAATAACTACATAGCAAAAGATTGTAGAAACACTTCCTTCCTTCCAAGGAAAAGGTTTTTGCGTGCCGACCACTCCGATGCGTGAGATGTTGGAGGTTTGCTTCTCACAGTAAATGTATTTGGTTTATTGGTTGCATTTAGGCTTGTCTTTCATGATTATAAGGACCGACTAATGTAAGATTTCTCTAGACTATCTACAGCTCTATGGAAAGCTAATTGACAAATAATTGTCGACACAAAAGAGTAGTACAAGATGCCACAAAAAGTCCAATAACCTCCAGTCTTAAACGGTATCAAGAGATATTCGACCACACCTTCGCAGCACTTGGCTCAAAAGTTACTCTTTCACTTTGCTTCCAGCACCAAACGCAGTTACAGGAATAAAGCACACAACCCATGATGCATATACTAAACTGCCTTTCTGTGCTGGACTAAAGAGTCCTCAAGGGAAACACATAATAATATCAATCTCTCAGGTTGAGATAATAAGAAACATTTCACCTACGAGCAAGTCTCTGCCCTGCTCCAACCATTAAGGCCTTGCCGATAGCACTTGAATGAAGCCCACAAGCCAAAGCAACTCCTCCTACAGCGATCCATTTCCAATCTACATTGAACTGCTCCTTTTGTCTTCTTGCCTTCTCCATGGCTTGTCCTCTCTCTTCTTCCTCCTCCTCTACTCTCGATGTTTCCACCAAATCCATGTTCAGTTTCGTGGTGATTCCCGCCATTTGAGCGCTCCGTGACAGAGCAACCCCTGGCTTTCTAGCGCTCTGATACGCCCTTAACCCGGAATTTAGCTTTTTGACGGCTCCCCACATGCCATGACGGACTCCTAGCTTCGCTACGTCTTTTGGGATTCCCATGTCTTCGTAGTGGACAAGAGAGACTTCACAAGCTGACATTTGCCCATCCCCTTTTCGAGATTCAACTGCATATTTTTACGCTTAGGATCAGACACTAGCAAGCTGTGACAAGGAGTTTAAGAGAACATACCTGCTTTGATTATCCAGCTTGAGAAATAAAGCTCCACTCGCCTTGGCTTATCACGCTTTGGTAGAGTCTGATACGGTACACCCTATCAGAAAAGTGTTTTAGCTATTCAGAACTATTAGAGATACTTTTGATCTATGAGGACGCAAAGGCAAATACATATACCTTAGTCACAGCATAATACTTCTTTCCAGATTCCCATATTCTCCTACCAATGATGTATTCCCGGTCACTACAGAAAAACGGAAACTACAGAGGAAAATACATTACTAATGGCTCTTCATAGAGGAGAACACTTGAGTATCAAAATTTACCTTTTTAATCCAGTGAACGATGGTTGTTCCTGTCTGAGGATCCTCTTCCAGAGTCTTGAAGTAGGCAAGCATAGGATCCCATTTAGGTCGAAACTCATCGTCCCAGAAGAAATCCCTAACGATCTCTGGAGTAGCATCCTCAAAAACAGTCCTACTCCGATAAACAACAGGACCTGTCTGTAATTATCAAACAACATTCCCTTTCAATTAACAGAAAAGTGAAAACACGTCCACTCTAGTGATAACAACCACCTATCAAAACATAAAAACCCTTTCCATAGAACCGGCACAAAAGATCTGAAGACTCAAAGAGTATACCTGAGGCTCATGACGCCAGGCCTGGTAGCTCATGTTAGGAGTAGACTTATCCATCATAGATTGCCACTCCATATCTGCATTCCCAGCTTCAAGCAGATGCAGCAGATGCTCTAGATCCTTCTCCGTCACCACATCCTTCTCTTTCTCTCTGTTTTCATCACTAACTCTGCCAAATCCATACCAATTAAAAACAAAAAAAAAAAAACAAATCAATTTTTTTTTTCTAACTAACTCATAAGACTTTTTTTTTTGGTAACAAACTAACTCATAAGACTACTAACCGTAAAACTGCCTCTTCGCTCGGAGGGATCTCTCCGGTCGTTTTCTTGGCGCCGGAACCGAGCCTTGACCATAACGTGCGGCAGACGGAGAAGGCGGAGAGAGCGGTGAAGGCGAGCCAGACGCGGCGAGCGCCGAATCCGGGAGGAGCGGTCCAGAGGAAGCGTAGCTTGGAGCGGAACCCTAGGTAAACCAATCCGGTCCACCGTGGACGCCACGACCATCCGATCAGAAGCCCGATCATCACGGCGAGCCAAATCGGAACCGCGCATATCAAGATGTCGACGAATGTCTCTGTAACAGAGGTTCTCCGGATGAAATCCGTTAGATTAAAATACGATTCGTCCATAACGATGAGATTGGAACGAGTTTTCAGGTTCCTCTGTTCGCCGGAGATTCGAACGACATTGACGGGAAGCGATCCGAAGAGGGAGAAGGAAGGAAGGAGAAAGCAATTTCTACGTTATTTATTTAAATTAATTTGGCTAATTCATTAATAATAAAATATAAATTTTGGTATTTGCTGTAGCGAAAAGACGTTGGAGGGAGGAGGCTGATTGGATAGTGATAGGAACAGCACAGTGGCGATGACGCGGCTTTCCTCGTTTTCAAATCTCACTCGTCTATTTGTGGCGCGTCTTCTTCACTTGTGGATAAGGAGGATACAGCTTCTGTTTATCCACTGTGGATAAACTGTTATTCTAGTTTGTGTGGTTGGTTTTTTCCTTTGAAGTTCATCCCTTTTTTAACCAAAACTCTCCTAAATTAATTTAACTATTTTACTTTAAGACTATTATATAAACTATTTTTACATTCTTCAGTTTTGAAATGTATGTGATATTATATATAACCAACTAAATGGTACAGTTATTGATTAATTTTATATTATTTAAATATCAAATATTGCGTTTGAAAATTAATATATGAAATATTTTACATAATTTTAAATCAAACAGCTGATGTTGTGAAAGAAAGTATTACCTAGCAAAGTTGTAATAAATGTAAAGTTTAAGTTTTTAAGAATATAGATATTAATAGACAAATAGATCTGCTTCTCTTTATTTTCATGAAATACTAACTCTATAATATATATATATATATATAGTTATATATGTGTGTGTGTATTCTTATCTATCTATATAAGTAGTGTGAAGTTGTAACTTGTGAATAGATTCATAACACTTTTAGTTCAATCACGTTAATAGGTACACAGAGATGGATATGCATCAGCTATGAAAATAGTGAATATGTATCATCTATGAAAAAGAAGAGTAAACAAAAGTTTCACACTCATGTTTAAACAACAGTAATCATAAATGAGAAGGTGAAAAAAGAAATGAGAATGTGAGATTCACGTGCAAGCGATCATGGCAGGACGATGATGGGGGATTTAGAACACGTGAGATTCTGGACACTAACTGTACCGATTCGCTACAACATTTTTCTGTCACCAGTGTTGGAAATTGAGGAGATCTCTGGAAGATTCGTCAGAAGTCAGATCTTTCACACTACCTATCGTTGCGCCACATATCATTCTACCGACTACAACCACGAGTATCTTTCGTTAGGCCCGTTAATCAGACCCAGTCCGTTATGAGACCTTGAGTGTTACCCATAAGACTCCGGCTGAACCGTTTTAAAAGACAAACATAAAAACAGCTCTCTTGTTTTCCGACATGCAAACCGGCAACTTTCTTTATCACAATTTTTAATGTTCAATCTCCTTTGCAAAGTTTCAAGTGTCAATATGTACTAAATTTTGATTCGCCTTTGAAAGGGTGAGTATTATTTTTCATTTTTATAAAATATATTATTTGTTTGTAATTTTTGAATCTATTTATTTTAGTAAAATTTTCTTTATAATCGATATATAGAGGTTCTCTGATAGACTATGTGTGTTTTGGCTTTGTTATATTGCCTCTCCAATCAACATATTTATTTGGCTTATTGTTAAAATAAATGATTTTAGAACGCAAATGTATAATACTTTTATATTGATATTTGTTTAAAAAATGTGACATGTTTTTATATTAATTAAATATTTACATTTTAATTTATTTTTTTATACAAATCAACATATTTGTGTAGTTTGTTGTTAAAATGATTTTGAATGCAAAAATGAAGTACCTAAAAAGAAATTTCAAAACCCAAAAAAATATATACCCGAAAGAAACGACTCGTACCTTCAAGGGCGGTATTATTTTTTACTTTTATGAAATATATTATTTATTTGTAATTATTGAATGTATTTATCTTATTAAAACCTTATTTGTAATAAGTTTGAGATATAGAGTCTCTCTGATAGGCTATGTGTTTTTGGATTTGTTTTATTCTCTCTCTAATCAACATATTTATTTGGTTTGCTGTTAAAATAAATAATTTTAGAACGCAAATGTATGATAATTTTATATTGCATTTTTTTTAAACAATGTGACATATTTCTATATTAATTAAATATTTAATTGTAATTTAATTTGTATACAAATCAACATATTTGTGTAGTTTGTTGTTAAAAGAAATGATTTTTAATGTAAAAAGGAAGTACCTAAAAAGAAATTTCAAAACCCTATATACCCGAAAGAAACAATCCGTCCCTAAATGGATATCCGAATGTCTATGTCTAACTTATTTTGTAAACAAATAAAAATTATTTTTATATGTTTGGCTAAATGAAGTTAAATAAAAAAAAGTTAGATGTAAATTTTTTTATTTACTAATATTTTTACAATATTAAAAATGATCAATATATGAATATTGATTTGTTTAGATAAGTTTGAAATTGTAATTAATTAATTGAAATTGATTTTAAATGCAATGGTATAATCAATAAATAAAAAGAAACACAAAACGTAAGTACCTAAAAAGAAATTTCAAAACCCAAAAAATCTATACACGAAAGGAACGACACGTACCTAAATGGGTACCCGAATGTGTATGTCTAAGTGATTTTGTAAAAAGATAAAAAATAAAATATTTTTATGTATTTGGCTGAATTAAGTAAAATAGATTTTTTTTTGTTTAGCAGTAAGTTTACAATATTGATAATGATCATTATATTGTATGGAGACATCAATTTTTGTAGACAAGTTTGTAACTATAATTAACTAATTTAAGTTAATTTTAAATGTAGTGGTAGAATCTGTAAATAAAAAAATTACAGAAAGAAAATACCTAATTTATTATAAATGCATCGACTAAATGTGTAAATAAAATGAATTAAATATACTGATATTCATGTTTCCAAACAATTATCATTTAATATTGTTATTCATGTTTCCAAACAAACCTCTTTTTAAACTATAATTCATGTTTTCAAACATTCCAATTTTGTACTTCAACTTTAATAATATATACTAGATTTTGATCTGTGCTTCGAAAGCACGAATATTACTTTTCATTTTTATGAAATATATAATTTGTTTGTAATTATTTAATGCATTTATCTTAGTAAACTTTCTTTATAATAAATTTGACACATATATTGTCTCTGATAAACTATGTATTTCTTTGTCTTTGTTTTATTCTCTCTTCAATCAACATATTTATTTGGCTTGTTGTTAAAATTAATGATTATAGACTTTGATCTTCGCATCTACGCGGATGTATATTTTGAAAACTATGATGATATTTTTTTCATGTAATTATTAGGATTTAGCAAAATGAATCTGAGGAACATAACCGATACCGATCCGAACATATAGTACCAAACCCGAACATAAATTGATTATATATTCGAATTATTCAAAATTTTGTTATTTAGAGTACCGATCCGAACCTAAATATTCAGGTACCTGAATTTATCAAAAAATAGATTTAACGTATATAAAAAATTAACAATGATACTTTTAAATTGGTTTAAAATACTTTAAAATATATATAAATAGTCAAAAATAAATATCTAAAATAGTTGAAGTATATTCAAATCACTAAAAATACTTAAAATAGTTATTATGTATCCAAAATTTTAAATCAAACCAATTGATATCATCATGTAAGTAATCATTTAATTAATAGTATTTTATACGTACCATCATATTAATAATTACATATATTATATTTTTAAAACTTAATGTGAAATAGAAAAATCATAATTTGAGCTGGTATTACAAATTGAGCTTTGTATAGTATTTTTCTTATATATATATATATTAACATTTTTTATAATGGACATAATAATTTAAGTCAATTACTTTTTTGCTTAATACTACTATCTTTTATTCCAAACAATTTTTTTTAAAAGACTACAATCTATGTTACCAAACACTATAAATTTGTTTGATAGACATATTCAAATTTTCAAACACTCCGATTTTGTACTTCAACTTTAATAATATAGATACAATATAACCTCTATAAATTAATAATCTATAAATTAATATATCTATAAATTAATATAATTTTATAATCTCAAATTAAATTTTTGGTTCAATTAGTATCTCGATAAATTAATATCTCTATAAATTAATAAAAAATTATAGTCCCAACGTTATTAATTTATAGAGGTTTCACTGTATATTAAAACTAAAATTAACAATGATTAACGAATAACGTCATTTCATCCACCAACTTCTCACCACTAATTCAATAATGACAAGCATGATCAAACAGCTTACCTTATATAAAATAAAATATTCTTAATGCTATGGTTTTCGCACGACCCCACAGTAGGCGTAAATAATAATAATATACGCCGTGTCGAGTTACAAAATCATTATTGATGCAGATAGAATATTATGAAATATTCTATATTTTAATTATTTAAGATTTTATTAATTATTTTGATAGTTATTATTATGTTTTAAAGTTTTATGGTTTTCATATAAATATGTTTTTTATATCTAGAATTGTATTCAGTTTATTAATTGATTTATAAAAAAAAATAGATTATTTGCTTCCGCTACATCAATTATGAACAAAACAAATTCATTATGAGAACAGGAAGATTCTTGAATTCATAAAATGCAACAAAACAACATTAAACTACACACATTTACACTTCAAATCATAAATTAAAAAACACAAGCCATCCCACACATTCTCACAATAGAAACATAACTCTCAGTTCCTTGTCACCAAAAAGAGTAAAAGTGTCTAGCAAGTAAAACCGGCCTCAGGTTCGGGTTCCAAATTTTGGTTCACTTCCTCTGTAACAAACCGGTGTATCTGGTCAGCAATGTGTGCAGTTTCATTATAAGGTTCTTCTTTGGAGATCACTATTAGACTCTCTCGCGTTTCATGCCGCCTCCTGTTCCCTTCTTTTTTGTTCTGCCTCCGCCCTAGTTTTGGCGACTTTGCTCGAGTTGGAGGTGGCTGGATTCGTATACACCATCTTATTGCAAATTAGTCAATAACTCGAGAAGTGTTTTAAAGTTTACGAGTGATCTTTTATTTTATGAATGTTTGTAGATAACCTTGTATGTTACCTTCTTAAGTTCAACCTTTGGAGGAGGCCCTTCATGGTAGAATTTGGGCATTGGTTTTGCTTTGAACATCAAACTCTTTCTTAGTTGCCTCAAGGCTGCGTCGTTTTCTTCCTTGTTCCTTGCTTCACTCTGCGTTTTCTCCGCCTCCATGGCTTGGTGTTTCTCTTCCAGTTTTATATAGAACTAAAAATATACCAATCAACTAAAAGCCAATATAAAATGTATTAAAAGGAGAAAAAGAATGGAATATTATGTCACCTCCTTCCTCTTCTCTGCACGCTCAGTGGATCGAAACGAAGGAGCTGCGGTGACAATGGTTCTTGAGTTGGCACTGTCAACGATAGTCACATGTTCAGTATAGAAATGGCTAGACAACTCTAAGTTTGAAGAGAAACTAACTAATGAGAAGGAAACATACCAAGAAGCAACAGAGCAAGAATCTTCCTCATCAGATAGCTTCTTGTTTTTGGGCTGCAACGGTTTCCTAGTTACCTGCACCCGCAATAAGTCCATAGGAATTAAAGTTAGCTAGACAAAGAAACTACGATTCAAGAGAGTATATATTTAACATAATAGCATAAACCCTAACCTTTGTGGCCTGACTTTGTACTTTACTGTACCCATCCGGATATACTTTACGTGTAGTAGATGAAGCACGCTTCTCAGTAGCTAAAGCAAATGGTTGTGGAACAGTGTTCCTTTTCTTGTTACTCCCACGACCAGCTTTCAACGCATGTTTTGCTGACTTATTTACAGATTTAGCGTCCTTTCCCAACGCAGCTCTCTCCATATTGACATCTTCTAATGGCTTAGCAGCTGGAACTTCATTAGTACACTCTTTAACATCATATTCTTTTACTTCAATGTTCTCTTCTGTAAATAGAAGCTCTGTATTTCCATTGGCTTCGTCGCGCGATACTGAATCAAGGGAAGGCAGTACAGAAACAGTTTCTTGGTTTGGATCACTATTGGCATAGACCACCACACCATCTGGCTCTTTATCCATGCAGGTATCTGTGACAACACCAAACAGTTAAGTAAAAAAGGATATTAAAACATAGTAGTGACATGAATTTTCAAAGTTGGTATATCATTTTACATAGAATCTATGGGAAACGGTAAGATAAAGCTTACTTGCAAGCGTATTTATGATACGATTCAGTAATGATATACTCAACGGAAGAAACTATCGTACTATACTATGGCTCCTTAAATGACAGACAATATACAACTCAATTTTCATTATTAGTCTAAGAACTAAAGTGTGCTTAGATACAAATGAAAGCGACCAAGAACTCAACTAACCATCTAAATTATTCTCTTAAAAGCATTAAGCTAGCCAAACGTGGGACCTTTAATACGAATACAGCTTTTGTTCTAAAGGAAAAAAATATATCCTGAAGCATAATCAAGCACACAAATATAATAATAATCAATCAACTTTCAATTTTTATAAGAGATAAATTAAACTGTACTCGACCAAACTTTTTTTTTGCATAGCCAAGGAATAATCAACGAAGTAAAGATGATTTGTTCATCATCATGGCTGATGCATCTTGCATTTTAGAAAAATGAACATGCAGATACAAAAATCTCATATTTCTTTCATTTTAAAGCGTTGATAGCGATTTTTTCCTTAAGTTTCTTGGAATCTAAGAAAAACAAATTTAAAGGAAAATATATTGGTAATGTGAAGAGCAAAAGTATCAAAGATGAGGAAGTGGACCTCTGTGTAACTATGATCATGAAACGCAATCAACAAACGCCGAAATCTCAAAACAAAGTTCTAAGCAAACAATTAATCAGACATAGATGAAATCGAAGTAGAAGATATACTCACCCATTGTTCTCGTGACAGGTGAGAGAAACTTGTAACTGCTCCTTCTCTCTCTTGTGTGTGTGTGTGTTTGTTTGCGACTTCTGAGAATGATGGTGATGAATACTATGCAATTTATGTTGTTGGTGTGTATTTTATACCATCTCCTTCCTCGTCGGTGCTAACGCCGTTACTTGACACCGTCTCTTAGTGCTCCACTATTAACATTTTCTAAATTTTTGGAGTATCAGTTTTATAGACACCCAGACGAATTATTTGAACGAAAAGAGCACTATTTTTTTTCTTAATTATATGTTGGGTTGGTAAATAAAACATGAATACATGTTTAGTGTTTTGCATCTTTTGAATAATTGTTGTTGAGCTATTTTCACTAGCATTTTAGCAAAAAAAACTATTTCCACTAGCGAACTCTAAACCACAAATATAACGAATTTGATATATATATATATATATATATATATATATATATAGATATATTATATTGTATCAATTAATTTTACCTTCTATTGATTACATTAACTATTAATGTTATCATTTCGTAATTAAATATTAATGTAACCATACATAAAAGCACCTACAATTATGAGTTCTCAAACAGTTTTTTTGTTAAAAATGAAAAAAAATATGAGAGAAAACAGACATAGTATGTTGTATGAGAAACTGAACAATCATTTTTAAAAACATTCAATAATAAATAAAAACAAACATATTAATATTAATATTTTAAACTTGTTTACGAAACTTACCGGAATCAACCGTTGTGATACTCTTAATACTCCAATTAACGATTTGGTTGGTTTCCTAGCTCGTAATATTTTAATTTAATTTAATTTAGAATAACTTTCAGGTCAGTGTGGGGCAAGCTTTTGCCAATTATGCAAAATTTCTCTTATATATATGAACCATAACGAATATATAATCAGACAATCATTAAGATAGCACAAAGGGACAATAAATCAAATTATCATTTCCAAACACCAGTTTTAAGTGTGGCTACAACTACTATAGTATTTTGTTTAAGTAGTCAAAGTACATCTGTTACATTTTTGTTTATTTACAAAATTGTGTTTTTTCTTGTCATCAAATGAAAACATATTCAAATTGTAAATTTGTGAATCAAACTGATAACTCCGTATTCATATGAACGATAAAAATAATTGTTTTCTGACATTGCGTGCTAGACTATCAGCCTTTAAATTCTACGTGTTTGGTACATGAATGATTTCTGAGTTGAAAAAACTTTTTTTCATGACCGTTATGTCCTCCAAATAATTTACAAAATTGTGTTTGGTTCAAAATAAATTGTCATATATTCATAGGTCTTACAAATATAAGAATTAAAAATTATAAAAACACACAGAACGAAAACATAATTCAACAAACATCATTTAATTAATTAAGAAACTAACAACATATCCACACAAATTACTTTTTATCAGTTTAGAAAAGTGGTTTTGGATTGGCAAGGAAACAATCCATAAACAAATATAAAAATAAAGTGATTACAGAAAAGATACAACATCCTTATTGGCATTGCATCAAAACTTATTTATTTCTCTTTGATTTTGATTATTCCACACCCAAACCATTGTTGAGAAACCCGTCCCACCACCCTTGTTTATTAATTTAATTTTAAGATAAGCATCTCAGTATTGTGTGTATTCCTGATCAGCCCCTTGTTCATATAAATGTCCAAACTAGTCTTCATGGGTATATAGGAAAAACAACAAGAAGACGTGGGATGATTGGGGGTGTTGTGTGATAGAGGTATGCGCTGAGTGGAGTAAAAGAAAGACTATCCAGCAAATTAGTGGGTCGGCCTCATTTTCTATCGCCAAACCATAATAATAATTCCTAAAGAAGATTACAGAAAAAAGTCCTAGTTAGACTGATAATTAGTAATTAGTTGCACGGGTTTGGCCGTTTCTAATGTTTGTTATTTTAGATAGTGCTTTTGTATCGAATTTTTTGTCAGAATTTCCAAAACACCAATCAACCATAATATTCTACGAACCGCATAAATATGTTTAAACTTTAAGTCTTTGGGGACTAGACAAAGACACATTTGAAGCACTAGGAACGAGTATGACAAAGGTAAAGGTTGTATTATATGTAGTAAATCAGTTATTATGTTGATATGGTTCAATAAGTTCTAAAAACAAAAAAAAAAGTTCTAGAACGAAAAAAAACAACATGCAAATATCCTACTATTAATGCACATTATACAAACCGTTAACAGTTTCAAAAGCTTTAAAATCCTGGTTTTTATTGAGAGTATACATATTCTAAGATCAATGCATTGTCTAGGCGACATAAACATTTGAGTTTCCGTAATATAGCGATTATTCAATTTCACTAATGTTTCTTATTTTAAACATAGTTTCAAGATTTCTTCCAGCTGTTTATAAAACCTTGTTATATACTATAATTTTATTGTATTAATATAAATCTAAATATTATATCATCCAGATTTGTAAACATTAAATAACATATCCTAAAATATGTAATTGATTATATAATGATTTTAATAGTGAAAGTAAAACGAGGCTATTAGAACACAAATAAAAAAAAATTAGCAAAAATGATTCAGAGATTTCTCAATTATGTTAAGTTTGTCAAATTTCAGTTTAAAGTATTGAACGAAAACAGTTAGTTATTATTGTTATTATCATTATTATGAAATGTAAAAAACTGTTCAAGCAATAAATTGGCTTTTTAAAGACAGAGGATGAATCAGCATCCACGTAAGCTATGATGCTGACTCAGCATCCACATAAGCAAAAAAAGAAGGTTTTTGACTTAAATCAGCGTCGTCGGTTCGTTTGACCCAGCCAAGGAAAAAAAAATCAGAGGGAAGAGGCGATGGTTGAATCGGGGGGAACGAAGCACACGTGTCTCAGACTCGTACTCTCCGGCACCACCGATCCGATATTCGTCAAAGGCACTTGGCATCCCTCTCGTTTCGATCTCTCCATCACCGATGGCTCCTCCTCTTGGCTTTGCAACGGTACAAAAAAAAATCCACACGATTCGAATCCGTTTTTTTTTGTTTTCTTCCTATGAACTGATTCCTTTTTGATCGCAATTGAAGCGACGGAGGAGGAGGTGGCGGAGCGGGCGGCGCAGTGGGACCAGCCTATATCGGAGTATCTCCAGCTCGCCGAGCAGTACTTAGGGTTTCAGCAGCCTAATTCGGTCTACAGCTTCTCCGACGCTCTTGAAGGATCTAAAAGAGTCAGTTTCATATGCTTTAGTGATGCATAATGATTTGCTGAAGGAAATGGTTTTTGATTGTGTTGTTTTGAGTGACAGCTCTCTTGGACGTTTGAGAAGGAAGGGACTAAACTCGAGTGGCGGTGGAAGTGTAAATTGTCACACGACAGCAAGGAGATCACTGTCGGGATCTTGGATTTTCTCATGGAGGCTAACATTAGTCTAAGTGTAATGTTCTTGACTTTCTTGTTATGTTTTCAAGAATGAATGAGATGAATACTCCTTTGTTATATGTTTCTTTATGATTGGCGTTTTCATACTGCACAGGAAGAAGTTGTAAACCAGACAAGATCTTTTGAGAAGATGAAAAGCGAAGCCGAGAAATGCCTAACGCAAGGTGAAAGACTCTGCAGTGAGAAGATGGAGTTTGAGGATGCGACTTACGCAAAGGCATGTCTACTACTATACTTCTTGTGGAAAGGGTCTTGTTGTCTTTAGGCACTGAACTTAGTCTTTGTTTTTTGTCGATGTAGT
This sequence comes from Hirschfeldia incana, assembly GCA_026261945.1. Classification (NCBI taxonomy): domain Eukaryota; kingdom Viridiplantae; phylum Streptophyta; class Magnoliopsida; order Brassicales; family Brassicaceae; genus Hirschfeldia; species Hirschfeldia incana. Next base: position 5,935,194 of record JABCMI010000013.1, on the reverse strand, counting down.
TCGTTTCTGTGTTAAATGCAAAGAAGGCAAAACTCAGAGCACTAAGGGACAAAGAAGATTCAGGGAAAGAAGTTGCAGGGGAAGAGGAAGAGGAGACCGACAAAGGTGAAAGCTCGGAGAGTGGAAGAAGCGACAATGAGCAGAGCGAGGAAGAAGCCTCAAAGAAGGCAGCAACAACAAGCAGCAGAGGCCGTGGCAGGAAGAGAGCTGCACGCAGTTGAGAGATTCCCCCTGCCTTTAGATTTTAGGGCATGGATACCATTAGCTAGGACAAGACGTGTCTTCACTTCACACTATGTCGAAACAAGCCTATAATATAAACATCATAGGTTCACGTTGATCCTATCTCTCATGTTTTCGTCAAATTTTGTACTCCGCTATCGTGTTCTCCTCACGTGTTGTTTCATATAAATAGTAATGGTCTGACCATTTTGTTATATGGTTTATGTTGACTGTCTATGGTTCTTAGTTTTCAGTCTTCAACCTAATCTAGAAAATCAACGTTTTACATTATTAAATCCCATTTATATAGCCCACCAGTCAATGTAATGTTTCTCTGATTGAGTATATTTATATATATGACCACTCGGAAGATTTGAATATTACATGCGACATGTGTTTTTTTATTTTTCTAATTTCTTTTATATGTAGTGTTTATTTGTGCAAATATGTTAATTCTCTTTTGATTCAAGTTTTGAAAATTGGAAATCGATATATATATATATATATATATATATATATATATATATATATATATATATATATATATATATAAATGGAAAAAATAGGTACTTCTCGTTTGTAGTTTGCTTTCTCTCTTTTCTTATATATTAGGCAACTTTGATATGTAGAGGTCAATCACAAGTCGCTATGCATTGGGGAAGCCTTCCGGGGGGTTTGGTAGAGGATATACTCTCTAGGGTTTCGGCTATATCTTTGGTACGACTCCGAGAAACATCGAAACAGTGGAAAGCTGTATTGAAAAGTGGAAGCTTTGCTAAGATGCACACTGCTAATGCACCAAAGGACGAGTCTCTGATGATCACGTTGATTGATCATAAGGTTTGCTTAGTAAAGATCAACCTCCATGCTCCATCTGTTGAGGTTGCACCACATGCATTATACCTGAAAGATCCTCTTTCTGATTCTTCCAAAGAAGTCATAATACGTAACGTTTTTCACTGTGATGGCTTATTGTTATGCAACACAAAAGACAAGAGACTCGTAGTATGGAATCCATGCTCAGGAGAAACCAAGTGGGTTAAACCTAGAGACAGCTTCAAGAAAACCGACTACTATGCCCTCGGTTACGACAACAAAGCCTCATGCAAGCAATACAAAATCTTGAGAATGGATCGTCAAGATATCCCCCTCAATAATGTGTACGAGATATATGACTTCACCACTAATTTGTGGCGTGTTCTTGGTGTGGCTACTGATTGGTTTTTAGCACAATATCGACGTGGCGTATCTGTGAAGGGGAATACTTATTGGGTTGCTACTCAAGCAGCAGAGAAGCCATACCGTGATTTCATACTACGCTTTGATTTTTCAATAGAGATGTTTCAAAGTCTATCTCTTCCTTATCCTTTTCTGTATGGTATATCGGCTTTATCGGTGGTGAGAGAAGATCAACTTTGTCTCTTAGGTGCTGACCTTGACACATTTTTTTGGGATGGGGGCATACCATTATCAGAATTACAAGTATGGGTGATAACTAGTACTGGATCATGGAACAAGTCGAGAGCGGTGTATAACACAAGGAGATATCCGTCTTCTAAAGGGATGAGTTTTTTGGCAGACGAGCAGAGCAAAGTTGTAGTGTTTTTAAACACCAACAACGTGTTACACGTTATGCGACAAAATAAACACATACTAGATGAACATCTTGGTGGAAATTCCTCACTTCTTCTGAATTATGTACCAAGTTTGGCTCAAATTCAACAATCTACACTTCCTGGAGGACGAAAAAGGAAAGCAACAAGCATGTGAAGTGTAATTGTCAGACTAATCTATCCAGTTGTGTCTCTATTCCTTGTGTATTTTTTTTTTCAAAATGATTTGAAGGTTTAAGATAATAGCGCAACTTACATAATGATTATTATGTTGAAATATAAACATCTTTGACTACGATGACAAGATGACTCTTTATAAATTATAATAAGATGACACTAATGTTATCCAGTTTAGATATTTTTTTCTCTCTTTCTGGGTCTTTTTATGCATGAAAAGATGACTCTTCATACTAGGTCTTGCTTGTCTAGTTTCTCAATATACAAGAAAATGTTTTCAAACACGTGTTATGTAAGCATATATAATTTTAATTTGGCAGAAAGTAAAGTGTGATACATTTCTTCCAGGAATGAATAAAGATGTCAATCAACATATCTCAAAGATATAAGTTCTGATTTATAATCATATCCATTGCCAAAACATAGCACTTTTCTTTTTCTTTTTCCCAAACCTTCTGTTGGACTCAGGGTTTACAAAACAGAGACTCTGTTTGTCCTCTGTTTCGTACAAGAAAACAAACAATGCATCTATAATACTAAATCACGTCCATAACCATAAATACATACTCATTTAGGGATACATAAACTGCTGGCTAAATGGGATTTAGTGTAAAACATGATTTTATTGAAGACTGATAACTAAGAAACATAGACAGTCAACATTTAGACCATATAACAAAATGCATTTTGTTTTTTTTTTTGTAATGGTATCTTAGTCGTAAGTCGTAACTAGAAGAGCCACAATAATGAACTGGATAGTGATTGGACGTTTCTTCACAGTTCATTTCATACAAACAAACGTAGTTCATGGTGAAATTATGCCGAAACAAGCCTAAAAACATCATAGGTGCACGTTTTGTCATATTTTGTACTCCGGTAACTTTTTCACGTCAAGTATTAGGCTTTTTAGTTTCATATTTTGTGGGTTTTTTCTAAGAAACATTGTTGGTTATATGTTTCTTAGTTATTAGTCTTCGAAAAAATTCTTGAAAATCAAGTTTACATTTAATCCCTTATATAGGCATCTACTTTCCTGACCTAAATGAGTAATAATATATAAAAGTGTAGTATTATAGATGGAGCATTTGTTTTTCAGAAGAAACGCAGGAGATAAACAATGGAGAAATAGAGAACAAAACAGATACAAAGTCTCTGTTTGAAAGATACTTAGACAGAACGTTTGAGGAAAAAGTCATTGAGAGTGAAAAAACTAAGGGTTTCCTGTTGTGTGTTGGCAATGGATATGATGAATCAGGAATTACAAGACCTGGTGTAGAGCGAAACTGTTTATTTTCAGGATTTACTAGGATTTCTATATTTCATACTTTAGAGGAAAAATATTATTGGTCTATCATATACATTGCTTTCGAGTCAAAATTGATCTTATATCATATGTGTTACTGTGCTTATATTAAAAACGACCTATATATTCTTGCCTCATGTGCGTATATGATTTTGTAATTCTTTTACAGTTACGTGGGACTAGAAGGAACAAAATAATGCAGACAGCGTCGTCTCTGTTTTCGAAAAAGAAGCAGAGATCAAAACAGATGAACCTCTGCTTTGAACGATATTGACTTCGGGGAAAAAAGCACACTACCATTAACATGCCATATATAAAAAAATTATTTGTCGAAATACAAATATTTGTGTACAGCGAATGACTTTGTAAAGCTCATCTTGGCCCTGTTTGTTTCTCCATTTAGATGAATCCATTCGGCTGATCCATTTGTGTGCTCCATCTAAATGATTCATTCAAATTTTTGACCATGTTTGTTTCCGCATTTGGATGAATCATTTGAATGAACTATTTGAATGAGTTTTATGTTTGTTTCTACATTTAGATGAATCATCCAAAAGAGTTTAATAACCAAATTACATATATACCCATGTTTTGGTTTAATCATATATTTGATATCAATTTTAACTATACAAAATTTTATTATTCATTCTAAATATATTTACAATGAAATTATTTTACAATGACGGGAAAATAATTTTTTTTCGATTTTGGCGGCAAAATTCAGTTTTTGGTTTTGGTGAAAAACGCGTATTTGCGGTTTTAGCGGGAAAACTCATTTTTACATATTTGACGGGAAAACGAGTTTTTCAGTTTTTGGCAGGAAAACGCGTTTTCGGTTTTGCGGTTTTGGCAGGAAAACAATATTTTTCGATTTTTGCGGGAAAACAAGATTTTTTTCGGTTTTGGCGGGGAAACGAGATTTTTGGCTTTGGCGGGAAAACACGTATTTGCGGTTTTGGCGGGAAAACGCGTTTCTCGATTTTTGCGGAAAAATAAGATTTTTGCGGAAAAATGCGATTTTTGGTTTTAGCGGGAAACGAGATTTTTCAGTTTTGGCGGGAAAACAAGATTTTTCGATTTTTTGCAAAAAAACAAGATATTTTGGTTTTGGCGGAAAAACGAGATCTTTCGGTTTTAGCGAGAAAACGCGTTTTTCGGTTTTAGCGGAAAAACACGTTTTTTGGTTTTGGTGGAAAAACGGGATTTTTTAGTTTTGGCGGGAAAACAAGATTTTTTTGGTTTGGCGGGAAAAAAGTTTTATGATTTTGGCAGGGAAACGAGTTTTTTCGTTTTTAGCGGGAAAACACGTTTTGCGATTTTGGCGAAAAAACGTGTTTTCTATTTTGACACGAAAATTCATTTTAGAGTTTTGGCGTGAAAACACATTTTTGTGATTTTGGCATGTAAACACGTTTTCGGTTTTTGGCGGGAAACCACATTTTTGTAATTTTGGCGGGAAAATGTGTTTTTAGCGTGAAAAATTCATTTTTAGTTTTTCGCCGGAAATCACGTATTTGTGGTTTTGTCATTTTTCGTTTGTTAACAAATGATATTATGTTTAGGTTTGTAATTTGTGAATTACATATGAGGGGTATAATAACATTATGTCATTTTGAATGAACCATTTCCATTCAAATGCTCCAAATTGGCTCAGCTGAATGGACTTTGAATTTAAGCCTAAAATTTTGAAAATCATTCAAATGAACCATCTGAATGAATTATACTTTTTGTGTCTAAACGAACAAAAAGTTCATCTCCAGTCGAATGGATCATTTGAATGGAGAAACGAACAGGCCCCTTCCGTTGAAAAATCTTTTCTAACAAAAAAGTCCACACTTACTGTTGCAGCGTGCTGTACAAGTTACCATATTATTATGCTTAACAAATTATGCAAAGAAGCACCTAGGTTTACTGTCATAAATGCAAAGTGTCAATAACACTTTATGAGCATTTGACGCTTGATACAGAAGATATTTCTCCATAAAACGAGGCGACCTAATGCTGGGGGAATCATTGTTGCCATATCTCGCTATGACCGCTTCTATAACCGGCCGGTTTCATAACATAGTCACAACTCACAATTCTTCAAAGAAAACAACTAATGAAAAAAGTTTTTATTTTTATTTTGAAAGAATGTTAAATTGATTTGATTCAACCAAAAAAAAACACTGATTTACACTTTGTGTTGCAGAGTTGCTTAATTTTTTAAATTACAAGAAACTAAAACGGTAAAGCTCTTATCATCTTGGGGCAAACCGATGGCCACGATAGAGGAAAGTCTGTTTCTTATGTTTTTATTCACCACTCTCCGATCAGCTGAGACGGTGTCACACCGGTGGTTCTCCATGTTTCCTTTTATTGCGCTCCCGTCAATGAAAAGTTTTCATATCTCAACACAATAACAACAACGTCGTTCACTGTCATATGTATACTATTACTCGTATATTATAAAATATGTTATAAAAATATTAAAAAATAATTGATATAACACGGACTCCACTAGCACAACCTAATATATATGCTAAGTGTTGTGATCAAATTGTGAATCTAGCTAAGAAATAGGTGTAGTTATATAAAACCAGAAGGGTATGAAAGTTCCTAAATAAACACAAGGAAAGGAGACAACTGGATAGATGAGTGTCACAGTACGTTCTTTCCTTTTGCGTCCTACAGGAGAAAACCTTGTTGGATTTGAGCTAACCCTGAACAAAATTCAGAAGAGAACTAATCTTGCCAGTCGTGTGCTTGGTGCTCCTAGATGAGTCTCCATAGAACTTTGACTATTTCTTCTCAGAATGTGAAAGATGTTATTAGTATTTAAATACAACTTTGTTCGTCTTGTATGCGAAGAGAGACTCTTCTCTATATAGAAGTACTTATATATATACATACAGTAAAACCTCTACAAATTAATAATATAGAAGTACTTTATTTATACATACAGTAAAACCTCTACAAATTAATAATATTAAGACTTTTGAATTTTATTAAATTATAAAGATATTAATTTATGAAAGTTTTTTATAGAGTTTCTTCAATTTTTATTTATAAAATAAAAAAATATTGATTTTACCATATATACATTATTTAAATTTTAAAAATTTAACTTTCATATTGTTCTATCATTTTATTTGGTGTATATTTTTATGTTTCATAGAACTGTTATCTGGTTTTTGATATAATGTTACTCAATATTATCAAAATATATTTAAATGTTAAACAAATATAGGTATTTTCATAGTGAATATAAAACCAACAATATAATGTTTAATTTATACTTATATATATTATTAATTATAATTTTAACAGGATTACTTACATGAGAGTTTAAAAAATATTATTATCTTATTATTTTATTAATTTGTGTTATATTTTACGCCGGTCCAAATTATATGATCAGTACAATTTATTAATTTATAAAAATTATTAATTTATTGATATTAGTTTATCGAGGTTCTACTGTATCTCTTGTTGTTGTCTCTCACTGGGAACGTGTCCCATGATCCATTACTAGTTGGCACTTGTCATTCACATTGATTAACGATCTTCCAATCCTCTACATCTATATTCTATTAAAAAAGAAGTACAAATATAAATTCACCTTAAAATTTAGAAATTATTTACAAGTTAATGCCACTGAAGTATATTCTACATCTATATTTTATTAAAATAGAAGTACAAATATAAATACACCTTAAGACTTACAAATTATTTACAAGTTAATGCCACTGAAGTATATTCTAATTTTAAGTAATCATTGTCTTTTCATATTTTATAATGTCATTTCCTAAATCAAGTTTAGCTAAACTTTTGTGTTCAAGATATTTCCTAAATGATTCAGCTAAATTTTAGGAAAATTAAGATTTAAAAACGATTTTTCATAATATTATGTAATATTTCCCAAGTATCATATAACCCCCACACATTTTAGATTATAAGACCAAAATATATTTATTTCAAATATTTCAAAATATATGTTTAACCATTACTGTTAAGATTAACATATTTTTGCATCGATCGATAGTAATTGGTTCCGCTACACTTTTCTGGTCCCCATCGAGAATGATCACTTCCTCTTCAGTTTCTTTAGACTTAGTATTCTTTCCTTTGTTCTGAAGTGATCCGTTTCTCGAATAAGAGAGTAGCACGGGATTTGGGAGGGGTTTGGGATTTTCTGTTTCTTGGATTTCAGAATTCTCGTTGGGTTCAACATTTGGAATTAGTTGTTTTCCGCTTCTCAACACTACAGCACTCACCTGGCGTCTCAGATTTGTATCAGTCATCCCTGGAAGACATCCAGCTTCCCTTTTTATGGCTATAGCGTTATTGGCCGTATTGCTTTCTAGACACCTAACTTGATCAGTCAAGGTCTCGATTTTCTTGACATTATGCCGATAATACGATTAAGCCTGGTGTCTAGATTGTTATTCAATTTCTGAGTTCCTGTAGAAGCGTGGTTCAACCTAGCTCTATCCCTTTTTTGGTATGATCTAATTAGGGCGCCATAGTCATGGGCAAAATTGTCTATGTTTTGGATGCTTTCTTGATGGGGTTCTTGTCCAAAGAACGTCTGTTCAGTGGATTGGATATCCTCAATGTTGTGGATTGTATCAGGTTTTTCTTTTATTAAGGAATGAAGCAGATCCAAAGATTGCTTAATTTCTTTCATTTGAAGGTCGTCCCTGGATCTAGCATCTCTTTCTTTATCTTTATTTTCATAAGATTTTCCCATGGCTATGTTCTCAATCAGATGTTTTGCATCTTCAGAGTTTCTGGAGCTAAAGTTTCCGTTACTCGCATTATCAAGCGTGCTTTGGTAATCGAGGTCTCCGTAAAAAAAATTAAGGAGTTCTGGTTTTGAATATCCATGGTGGGTACAATCTCACTGATAACTTTTAAATCTTAACCAAGCGTTCCTAAATGATTCTCGTGGGTCTTGAAAGAAAGTTGAGAGTTTCCGTCTTGCGTCCCAATATCGAGCTTCATCGAAGAAGTGGTTTATGAATGCATTCCGGATCTCTTTCCAGCAGGTTAGAGAGCCTGCCGGTAACTGATTTAACCAACTCTTAGCCTCTCTCCCTAAAAAGAAAGGAAAAAGTCTACAGCGATCGTTATTACCGAGCTCTAGATCTTCTAGATAATCGATGTGATCATGGGGGTGCTCTGAGGCAGATCCACGGAATGGGTTTGCTTGTACCAGATGAATGTATTCCAGATGAAGCGCTGATCTGTTTTTATCATCCTCTGGTAGCTTGATGGCTGGCCTATTGGAATAGGTCTTATGGGGTCTAAGTAGTCTTGCAACTTATCATCGTCTTTGATTGAAGACGGAGGGAGAACAGGGATTGCAGTCCCCTGTTCTTTTGTCGAATCGTTTTATTTGTTGCATGATTGACCTAAAGGTTCGATTTGGACTACTTCCTCATTATCAAGGTCGGTAAGTAGGGATTTACCTGCTTCCGGCTGGTTGGTATTGATCAATGTTGATTGGTCTGTGTCGCTTGATTCTTCGCTCGACATATCGCTCGATGTGCGCGTTTCGTTATCGATTGATGCTGTGCCGAAATCTTTCTTTTCCATCTTGAGTTCCCTGTAATAACAGAGAAAAAGGGGAAAAGTAATTAAGTAACACGAAAGTAAGGCCTAGACTATATTCTAACCTAAATCTGATGGTAATGGGAAAAGAGTCCCCGGCAACGGCGCCAAATTTGATATCACTCAAATTACCCTAAGGAGTGAATTACTCTCATCAAAAGAGGTTCAATTGTAGTACTTAGGGATCGAAACCACATAGACTATATGACTACACAACAGATTGTTTAGTTTTCGAAATAAAGCTAGACTGAAAGGGTTTAAAACAATAAATTAAATGATAAGCAAGTTATTGCTTGGTTGATTACTTGGGTTTGTTTTAAAGGTTTAAAGGGTAGTTAGATTTAGGTGTTTCTCAGGTTTGTCATGTATCTAGGGTGTTAGGGTTTTTAGTGTTCATAATTCTGAACTCAAACTAAAGGGTTATCTCCAACTAGATCTCGGGTCAAGTACTATCGTACGATAACCGCAAGAAAGTATCGATCTATACTTGAGTAAAGATATCGGTCGGTTTACTTTTCGCTATATCGGTCGATAAGATGGATACTTTATCGATCGATATAGTTTCTAGTGAATCTTAAGGACGAGTTTGAATTGGTTCTCTAGTCCTTACTAAGCAGAGACTTTCGTTTAAGCTTAGTAGAAATATATCTAACTAGTTTGGGTTCAGGTATTGCCAAGTTCTCACTTGGACAAATTAATCCTAAGATCAAGGTTAAGGGTGATCAATCCTTAGCATAGCAATAAGAACAACTAGAAGAAGAATTATATTTTAAACACCCTAACAATAAACTGGTTTAATACATTAGTTAACCTTGGTGAGAAACCTAAATCTAACAATAGAGACTACTCAAACATATTCATGAGAGACAAAATCATGATGGTTTGAATAATATTTTTAAATAAAAATAATATGAGAAACAATAAATAAGTAAAACAAAGAGAGTTCAAGATCTTCTCTGTGATTGCAGTTCAGATCTCTCTCTCTCTCTCTACTCCTAAGCTCTCTCAATGGTGTAACAAAGTGCTTCTCTCAAATCTTAGGTCTTCCAAAAGGTCTCTAGGCAAGTCTGCCTCTAAACTAGTACAAAACTCTATTTTTATAGCCTAGCCTATTTTTATATCCTAACAGGCGGCCAGAGACTTAAGGTGTAATTAACAGAACCTTTAGAAGCAATTAGGGCTTCTAATTTGTAATTAATGACTCGGGAGACTTCATTATCGATCGATGTGGAAATGCTTCAATCGATCGATCTTGGTTAACTTCTATCGGTCGATATCCTCAACGTATATCGGTCGATGTCATAAAGTGTCGCTTGGCTAATATCTTCATAAAGTCTATATTTTAGCTCTATTTTAGCTATTTTACACCAATGAGTACCTGAACCTGAAAAAGCTCTAAAAAACACTAAAAGTATTTTTTTTGTTTCCAAAAACATATATAAATCATGGTTAAAAGTGGGTAAAATCCATGACATATCATTTCTCGAGACAACAACTCTCTGTGTTCTCCACCACCGCCTGTTCTTGGAATCTGCCGCAACCTTAACCGTAATCTTTGTTTTCTCCATCTCATATCAGACCCGTTTTCGTGACCCATCAGACTGGTTCACCGACAATCTTCAACATAAAAGGTTCGATTATTTTTATTTCCAAAGCTACATTTTTCTTTATTTGCTTAATTTATCTTCCACATCTCAATCTTCGATTCTTTATACTGAAATTTTCACTACACATTCTTAATCAGTGATCACAACTAGATTGCGGATCCTCAGACCCCTTATCCAATGTAGAAAATGTCTTGCCCCCCGTTTTACCCATCCATGCTTCCAGTGACCACAACCACAAGTGACTCATTTGTCCACGCTTCCACTGACCGCAACCACAAAGTTTAGGACTTCATCCATAGAACACGAGACCACACAAATTATGTCAACATTATTCCTTCTTGTGACTCATCCGTCCACAAATCACTCATCCACATCATGCATGTCCATACATCACTTTCCCAGCCATTATGTATGCTTTTGTAACATCTGTGGTTTCTAGATCTTTCACATTAAGGAACATTATGTATGTTTATCAAGTTAAGTTAGTTATTATTTTACGTACTCACCTCGTCGCATCAACACTATATATATGTTAGAACTTAGTACTTTGGATACCCCAACCACAACAATCATGTCCACATGATCACGTCCACAACGATCACAATATGTTCCTAACATACATACCTAACCACCTTTTCCTATCCACAGACTTGTGACCACCACATACTTTTCGATTAAACACACCGTTAATTTATTAAGACGGTAGTTATTTTAATTGCAACCAGAAACAAATCTAGTTGCCTTATAGTTGCATATGTAAAGGAAACTTTCTTCGACTTACACAAGTGGAGGGTTATTTACGACTACAATATTACAGTTGTCACGACAAAGTGCTTCTCCTACACAAAGTGTTTTTTAAACGTAAACAAAAGATGAATTGTGTCATTTAATGTAAGCTTCTCGTGAGTATGCCATATATAAAAATTTTATTCGTCGATGGTAAAAACAATATAGGGGCCAATTTGGTTAAGAATTAATTAGTTTAAATGGTAAAACATGCAAGGATAGAATATTCAAGGTGCAGGGTTCGAACTCCAACTTAGTATATCACAATCTTTGATTTTATTTGTAAGAAAAAAATATGTATATAGGGCCAAAACAATTTTATTTGAGAGAGTAATTCACTCCTTAGGATAATTTGAGTGTTAATAGTTCTATATATCTAAAAATATTTCTTAGATTCACTATTTGATCACAACATTTAGCAAGTATACTAGGTTGTGCTAGTGGAGTCCGTGTGATATCAATTTCCTTTTTAATATTTTAAAAACATGCTTTATAATATACGAGCAATAGTATACATATGACAGTGAACGACGTTGTTGTTATTGTGTTGAGATATGAAAACTTTTCATTGACGGGAGCGCAACAAAAGTAAATATGGAGAACCACCGGTGACACCGTCTCAGCTGATTGGAGTGGTGGATAAAACCATAAGAAACAGACTTTCCTCTGTTGTGGCCATCACGCATACGAAGGAGGGCTTGTCCGTTGGCTTGCCACAAGATGATAAGAGCTTTACAATTTTTAGTTTCTTGTAATTTAAAAAATTAAGCAACTCTGCAACACCAAGTGTAAAACAGTTTTAAGGTGGTCAATATAGGGGCCAATTTGGTTAAGAATTAATTAGTTTAGATGGTAAAACATGCAAGGATATAATATTCAAGGTGCAGAGTTCGAACTCCAACTTAGTACATCACAATCTTTGGTTTTATTTGTAAGAAAAAAATATGTATATAGGGCCAAAAAATTTTTTGCTTGCTTCTAATCTTACAAATGTCAGGCACGGCTCTGGCTAGGGAACACAAAAGATGTGATCTTTAGTGATTATGTGTTAGGTTGAATAGTTTTAAATGTAATTGCAGGTTTTGAGCAAGGTAGTTGCTCGGTTGAATTGATTAGGAGTTTTAAGCAATAAAAAGAAATAGTTAGATTCAAGATTTCTATTCAGATAATCAAAGATTATATTGTTATAGATGTCAAACAAGCTGCTTACATGATATTAAAGAGCTCAAATCTTTAAATAAATCTATCAGCTTTCGCAGTGTTTGGATCCGTCTATTGATCAAGAGCCGACATTCAATGAGTCGATAAGAATATCGGTCGATATGTCTTTAGTTATGTCGATCGATTACTCTATAGGAGTATCGAGATTACTCTATAGGAGTATCGACCAATATGGATCTGATCGAGTTGATATAATCACTAAGATCTTAGACCGTCTCTCGCGTGTCTCCAGAGGATCTAAGCTTATACATGATGATATCAAGATAATGATTAATGAATTAATGCAACCCTAGTTCATATTCTAGTTAGCTACTCTAGAAATAAGCATTAAGTTCATCATGGCCAATGAATATCACAACTCAACAATCTATAGTTGGCGCTAATCCTTGATAACTATTTGAACCCTAAATCTAACAATGGAATCTACTCAGACATAGCCAAGCAGTTCATGACAACAAGGTAATAATAGAAATTCATAGGTGTAGGTTAGAAGACCGAACACTTAAGTTCCTCTGGATAACAAATCTCTTTGTATCTTTCTTCGAGATCTAGAATTATATAACCTTTTGCAAAGTAGTAGAAAAAAAATTTATTAAGAACAATCAAAAGTAATCAAAGGAATTAAAAGCACTTTTGAAGTATCAAAAGCATAAAAAGCACATCTTGCCAAAACACTTAGGCATAACTATAAATATGAGTTCATTAGGTTAAAAATCGTCAGGGACAATCTTGTAATTTAGGGATGTCTTGGGCTTCAAGTCGATTGAGGCCAAACTAGTTTTCTTACGCGGCTCGATATCGATCGATTAGTATCTCGATACGTTGTCTTCTATGAATGTGTGTCGATCGATAGCACAGAATATGCATTGATCGATATTGATATATGAATATCGATCTTCGGTCTGATCTTAATGGTCAGCTCGGGTAAACTCTTATTTAAGCTCCAAAAAGGCACCTAAAACATCACTTTAATCCAAAATGCCTCTGAACCTGAAAACATACATAATAGACTCCTAAACATGTATATTTATAATAAAAATATCTTTATACCATGGGTAAAAACAGGAAAAATCCATGGTATATCAAAACCCATAAGGGTATGAAAGTTCATAAATAAACACAAGGAAAAGAGACAATTGGATAGATGAGTGTCACAGTACGTTCTTTACTTTTGCGTCCTACAGGAAGAAAACCTTGTTGGATTTGAGCTAACCCTGAACAAAATTCAGAAGAGAACTAATCTTACCAGTCGCGTGCTTGGTGCTTTTCATTTTCCCTAGATGAGTCTCAGTAGAACTTAGACTATTTCTTCTCAGAATGTGAAAGATGTTGTTAGTGTTTAAACACAACAACTTTGTTCCTCTTGTATGCGAAGAGAGACTCATCTCTATACAGAAGTACTTATATCTATACATACAGTAAATCCTCTATAAATTAATAATGTTGAAAATTTTGAATTTTATTAATTTATAGAGATATTATTATAAAAAAAATATTTTTTTAGATTTTTTTCAATTTTTATTTATAAAATAAGAAAATATTTGATTTTACCATATATATTATTTAAATTTTATAAATTTAACTTTCATATTGTTTTATTATCTTATTTGGTGCATATTTTTATGTTTCATAGAACTGTTATGTGCTTTTTGATATAATGTTACTCAATATTATCAAAGTATGTTGAAATGTTAAAAAATAGAGGTATTTTAATAGTAAATATAAAATCAACAATATAATTTTTAGTTTATACTTTTATAAAATATATTATTAATTATAATTTTAACAGGATTATATACTTAGATGAGAGTTTTAAAAATATTATCTTTTTATTTTATTGATTTGTTTTATATTTTACACTGGCCTAAGTTGGAACGGTAAAATTTATTAATTTATGAATATTATTAATTTATCGAGGTTCTACTATATTTCTTGTTGTTGTCTTTCTTTGGGGACTTGTTCATTGGTCCATTACTAGTTGTCACTTGTCATTCACACTTGTAAATCTGATTAATGATCTTATAATCCTCTACATCTATCAATACTATTAAAAGGGGGTCATTCCCAAATTATACTCTTAATGAAATGTTCAAATTTTCCAAAAATACACTTAATGATATGACTAACTAAAAAAATTATTAATGGTATTGTTGTCTTTTGGTTTTATTGATCTATTTCTTATTCTAGCTCATGTTTCTAAATAAATTAGATATGACTCAAATCTGTTAACTTATTAAATAATTTATGTTTTTATATAATAAATTTTATATTCCATAATTTGTTTTATATTAATAACATAAATTAAAGTCTGCAATAATTTTAAAGGGTTGATATTAAAATTGGAATTCTGTAACTACACGAGGATAAAACTTAAACAAAAATATTGTTGGCCACTTTATGTGTTTAGCAATATTTTATAGAATTTATAATTTTTTAAAAATTATATAATAGTCCAAGTACGAATTTTAGGCACAACCATTGATTAACTTATTTACAAACATAAAATGGTTGTGTGATGCATTTTAAATTTTGTCATACTTTACACACTATAACAAACTCGCATAATTGAAACTTGATCATGTCACAGTTTATCTAATTAAAACAAAGAATTATCAATATTTATATTAAAAAACAATAAAAAAATATTTGTCCTTTCAAGGACGGGTCAGAATCTAATATTCTATTAAAAGAGAAGTACACATATAAATTCTTCTTAAAGTTTTGAAATTATTTACAAGTTAATGCCATTGAAGTATTAATTAATTCTAATTTTAAGTAATCATTGTCTTTTCATATTTTATTAAGTCATTTCCTAAATCAAGTTTAGCTAAACTTTTGAGTTCAAGATATTTCCTAAATGATTCAGCTAAATTATAGGAAATTTCAGATTTAAAAACGATTTTTAATAATATTATGTAATATTTCCCAAGTGTCATATAAACCCCACACATTTTAGATTGTAAGATCAAAATATATGTATTTCAAATATTTTTCAAAATATATGTTTAACCATTACTGTCAAGATTAAAATATTATGAATTACTTGGAGATAATATGGATTGTCTATAACAGAATATTCATTTTAATCTATCTAAATCTAACATAAAATAAACATTTAAAATATTTCTAAAATTTATTATTAACCATTTCAGTTACTATTAATTATTTTCAACAATAAAATATATGTATATTGAGATTTAAATATCATTTAGTTACTTGTAAAATAATATTTAATGTTTGTATATGAATATTCCTTTTATGATGTGTCTAAATCTCGCAATATGGTCCATATATAATCAAAATATTTAAAATATTGTTACATTTGGGAAACTATTTTGTGTTAAAATAAAAATTTGAATATATATTAATGGATCAATATTTGTTGAAGGTTTACTATGGCATACGGGTCAATATTTGTTTACACTGTGTATACTATTTAATTATTGTGTGTAGAATTATTTTTCAAATATGATTACATTTAAAATATTACCTGATGAACATGTAAATAATATTCATATATTTTTTTTTGTCATCAAATGAAAAACAGACTCATATGGATTCTGTGAACCAAACTGGGAACTCCACATCCATGTGAACAACGAAAGATGATTGTTGTCTAGCACTACGTGCTAAATGATCCGCCTTTGAATTCTCTGTCTTTGGTACATGAATGAGCTGTGAGTTCAGGAAGCTTCCTTGTAAATTCTTAATATCCTCCAGATAACTTGTAAACGCTGGCCACTCATATTGTTCTGAATCCATCTTCACCAAATGAGAACAATATGTTGCAAAAGTAATCTGAAACTGTCTTAAATTTTTCATGCATTCCATTGCCCAAATTAATGCCTCCACCTCCGAGTGAAGGGGAGATATACTAGCTTGAACGTTTCGTGCCCCATCAGACCAGCAAAATCCTCAAAAGTACTATACCAACCTTGTCCCAAAAAAAATCATTATCCTTCCACGAGCCATCTGTAAAACACCACCTCTCTGGGATGGTTAAAGGTTGTTGTACTTGTGCGTGTGCAGGCTGTCTTATATCTAATTCTTGTGCCGCAGCCCACAAAGTGGATTCTGTTTCAGCCAATTTTAGTGTATCCCTCACATCCATATCCAAGTTACTAAAGATTTTGTAATTCCTTGCTTTCCATAAATACCATTAGATCCATACAAATTGATGATCCATCATTTTTGGTAAAACGCTCCAGAATAAATGATCTATATTAGTGAACAGTGATTCTGTAGGAAAAACCTTTGGGTTCGTTGGAATCGTTAATAAAGCCCATACTTGCCGCGCTGAAGGACATTTAAACTATGTTTCCTCTATATGCCCACATCTATCACAATAACTCTCGCCTTGCATTCCTTTTACTTTCAGATTCTTTTTGACCGCAATGCACATTGAGACCAACTGCTATAAAAAATGTTTTATTTTTGGTGGACAACTCAGTTGCCAACAAAAAGCTTTCAGTGCATCTACTGTCGGTCCATAGCAATCTGGAATTTTTTCTTTGTCTGGGTAGACCCTTTCAACCTCATATCCTAATTTAACCGTATATTTTCCTTTGTTAGTAAAATACCATCCATCCGTATCTTCCATCCGACTTCTACTAAGCGGTATACTTTCTATCAGTTTTGCATCCACTGGGTCCACCAAGGCCGAATGGCTTGTGAGTTCCAAGTTCGAGAACGTGGAATAATAAGAGCATCCACGGTAAGTTTGGGAAACAAATTATGTTGGTTTTTATTTGCTGGTCTAGGACGAGTGGTTGGGAGCCAGGGATCATTCCATACTGAGATAGACGACCATGTTCCCATCTTCTTAATTAGTCATTTGCAAACCAGAGATCTAGCAGAGACAAAAACTCCTCCTGCCGTAAGATGGGGAATATGATCGGATCGGTTCAGGGGTGAACTTTGTTGCATGGAAGCGTACATGGTTGTGCGTTTCTTGCTCCGGAAGCGGAGTCGGGAGCGGAAGCGCTCGGAATCGCACGGAATCGTCTTGGAATCGTGATTCCATAATAGAAGAGTTTGGAAACGTGATGGAAGCATATGATTCCAAAGTGGAAGCATCGGTGGTGCAAATTGGAAGCGTTGTAGAAGATGATGTTTGGAGAAGAAGATGCTATTGTTAACATCAGTTGCTTACTGTGTTCGTATCATAAACACAATTTACAAAGTAAAAAAATCGTTTTGTCTCCCAACTTAGTTCATTCTATAAACATAAAATCCCAATTCATTTTTTTTCTTAAACAAAGAGATGTCATAACCGAGAATTAAAAATCTCATTACAGTAAACTTCTAAGACAAGGCAACTTAATATAGCTCTGTTTTCTTTGCAATAATGTGTACCGATACTTTTCTTTTTGATCACTTGTTTATTTTGCTTTTATTATTCAACAATTTAATTGATGTAGGTCAATTGATTAATTGATGTGCTCTGTTTTCTTTTTCAGTCTAAAGGCCATATATATGTCATATAACTTAGATAGATATTGTTATATGTTTCTTTGTAATTAAACATTAAACATACTTATTTTTATTATCGAGTTATCATATATGCATGAACCGTAAATAAATTTTCACTATGAAAAGTATTGTATTTAGTATAATTTTAGTATATTATTTAATAATATATATATACATATATGTGTGTATACGCTTCCAACGTACTCGCTTCCTAAATATTTTGAAAAACTCGCTTCTACGCTTCCTAGCGCTTCCGCTTCCACGTATCCGCTTCCGATTCCATGCATCATATGGGGGAAGCATTCCTATAGTATCGTCTTTGAAAAACTCGAGAAAACAAAGTGTTTGGCTTGTTTATTAAACGTCATAGTTGTTTTGCAAGCATCGCCGTGTTGAAATTCATAATATATTTGAAACCCAGCCCCCCCCCCCCTCTTCCTTAGGAAAACATACTTTGTCCCATGATTTCCAGTGCATGCCTTTGTGCTTCCTCCAGAGCTCCACCAAAACTGTGGTACTGCCCTCGTTAGTTTCTTTGTAGTAGTCTTTGGTAGTCTATAACAAGACATTACATGATTTGGTAAAGCTGTAGTTACCGATTTAATAACCACTTCTTTTCCGCCTTTAGTAAAGAACTAGAAAGTCCTACCATTGATCTTGGTATTTAAACGATCTTGTACAAACCCAAATACTTGAACATTTGAGCCTCCTAAATTTTCTGTCAGATCCAAATAAGATCCCATACCTCCTACATTTTGTATCCCTAACATATCTCTCATCTCATGTCTCCTGGATTCCTCAATCTTATGCCCGAATTGAATTGAAAATTTTTGAAAATTTATTAGTTTACCCGACACCACCTCATACTCCTTCAGAATCCTAAGAATTGTTTCACACTCATCCTTATGTGTCTTGCAAAAGAAAAGACTATCATCTGCAAAAAGCAAATGAGATATTGATGGGCAAACTCTCGCGACTTTCATTCATGTCAATTGATTACTTTGTTCCGCTTTCTTAATATTTGCAATCAGAGTCTCGGTACACAAAATGAATAGATAAGGGGATAGTGGATCCCCTTGTCTGAAACCCTAGGTGGGATTATTAGCCCTCTTGGTTGACCATTTAGTAATGCCCGACACTGAACTGAGGATATACACTTCATCATCAATTTCGTCCAGTGTGGATCGAACCCCAGTTTATGAAGGAGTTCTTGGATAAAATCCCACTCCACTCTATCATATGCTTTAATCATATCTGTTTTAATTGTCATGTACTTATTTTGACAAGATTTATTTGTCCTCAACTCATGAAACATCTCCTGCGCAATTAAAATTTTGTCTGATATTAATCTTCCCGGTACAAAAGCCGATTGAGTTTCCGATATAAGTCCTGGAAGACACACCTTTAGTCTCTCACATATCACTTTTGATATAATCTTATACCTTACATTACATAGACTGGTTGGTCTCAACTATGTCATCTTTGTGGATCTCTCTGTTTTCTAAATCATACAGATATTAGTAAGATTTAACCGTGAGTCCATTTCTCCGGTGGATAAAAAATGGTTCACCAAACCAACTAGATCGTACTTAATAATATTCCAAGATACTTGGAAAAAAAAGACCAGTCATTCCATCCGGTCCAGGGTGCCTTTTCAGGACAACACTTGTTTCACCTCCTCTTCTGTTGCTTCCCTTAGTAGCCGGTGATTCATCTGAGGAGTAATAGAAGGTTTTACCTCTTCCAGAAACTGATCAAAATCTGATGGAGAAGTGGTGCTAAAAAGATCACCAAAATAGTCCACTGCCACCCTCTCCACCCCAATGTCATGTGTTATCCAATTACCTGACTCATCATATAGCTCCACAATTCTGTTGCGAATACGTTGCTGCTTTGTTAAAGCATGATAGAATTTAGTACTAAGATCACCCGATGAGTACCACATGTTCCGGCTTTTTTGATACCAATACTCTTCTTCATCCTTATATTCATCATGTAGTTTCCGAGAAACCTCCATAATTTCCTCTTGTGACCTAGTATCATCAGTTTGTATCTCTTCCAACGCTTTTTTCGAAAGTCTGCAATTTTTTATTTCTCGTATGGTGGATTGTTTTTCCTCCAAGCCACTATCTCATGTCTACAATTACTTATTTTTGAGACAATATCATCGGACCTCCCGTCGCCTGATTCCATCCATACGGGACATCAACCTCTAGTATATATAATAGACAAAGTTTATATTCTCTAACCAATAATGAAACCGCCCGACATGTTATTACAAAACGGAAAAATATGAGGAAGGGTCATACTTTGAAAACATCTCTGTTGAAAGAATATGTGCAACTTAATATTATCCAAAAGTGAATACCTAAACCAATCTAAATTATTATATATGAAACTACATATCTAATAAAACAACAATATAAATCGTAAATTGATTTAAAACTCATAAATAATAACAAAATATTTATATAATTATTTTTTAAATATTTATGTAAGAGCATGGAAATTCACCTAGTCCTAAAATTAAAAACAAAATTGGTAACCTTAAAATTCTAATTTTTCAAAGTGAAACCAGTGGCGGATCGAGACCGATAATTTGATGGGGGCACATAACTAATAAATCTAATTAAAAATATTAAATTAATTCATATAAAGATAATAAAAATATATTTAAATTTTATTATAACTATTAATCATTATAAATTAGCTAAAAACTGCATGAAAATAATAAAATTTTATTTTGTTCAACTCTGAACAGATTTTATAAAATAATTTTATAATATTAATTTTTTTGCAAATGTAACTAATCTCAATAGCATACTTTTACAATTAAAATTCATTTGAATATATATATATATATTAATTAGTCTTCAAATTTACACATACATAACAGCATATAAATGTCATAAAGAACTAAACTCTAAAATATTAAAAACTAAATGGATTAATTAGTTTTATTTCTTTATTAGCAATTGCTAATGTCAGCTACTAAAATATGGACTTGCAAATGTCCTTAAAAGTTGAAATCTAAAATGAAATATAAATTGCAATATAAGGAACTATGAAAACAAATAAAAAGGCAAATATGGTAACAGAAAAAAATTTATATTAACAATGACTTTGAAGAAAGGTTTTGCAGGAGGTGCAGGAGCCGTAGCTTCTAGGTTTGAGGACGCCTATCTCTCGGTAGCTCGTGGCAACCGACTCATTTTTCTTCGGCCTTTCTGGCTCGCTTGGTCTCATCCCGCCTCGTTGCTTAGCTGGTTAATAGACTTGCTTCTCTGCTTTAGTTTCAATTGTTTGCTGTTTTCCATTCTTATGTTTAGTTTAAATATTTTCATTCTGCTACTAGTCTTCTTTGTAATCTCTGTCACAAATTTGAAAACTTGGTATAATATTTAACATTTTACCAAAAGAAAAAAGAAAGGTATGTATTGCACGGGTGCACAAAAAAAAGGTATTGCACACAAACAAGACTACATTAATTGTACAGCAAGAGGATAAAAGAAAAAGCAGCAAAGTCGATTCGAACCCTGTAATACTTGATATAGCCGGGACGTGTTCGCCAATTGTTCCACGGAGATAACAATAACTCGCCTACCTACATAAAATTTATAAAGTAGTTTCATATTGTAGATCTGCCCCTGAGTGAAACCCTTCTAGTTCAATGAGTGACTGGAAATTACTCTGTCAGTTAAAAGTATCCATCAATTTTCTCCTCTAAGAAAAGGTAAGATACTTGGATGAAATATACTTTCATCCGTGTCTGGTTCACGAGTCATGTAATTAATACTTAAATTAATTATACATATATTTTCATCATATAAGTTTGATGAAGTATTGTTTGGTAATTTAGGAGCACATACAGAGTCTATGTTTATGGAGAGAAATAGAGGGAGATAACTAGAGAAGAAACAGAAAACAAACACAGTTGCAGAGTCTCTGTTTGAAGATCTGAGTGAAACATAAGGTTTAGGAAGTTTTGTAGAACAATTTGTCATAAGTGACTTTTGTAAAGCCAAAACTCTAGAACCTCAATCTCAAGAACACACAAGATAATAACTCAAAATAAGAAACTCATCTTATTAATCTCTTGAGGAAACTATCTCAAAACTTCAAGTTCTCAATCTCTCACAATTCATAAGTTATGCAACATCATATGCATCTCCTTATATATAAAACACAATTTCCTAAACTCATTAGGAATCACAAATAGACATTTTCATATTCTATAACTCAATAGAATTAGGTAACTTGCATCTCAAGTTATTTCTCAAGTTTTCCTTTTTTTCTTCAAGCTTAATCCAACATTCTCCCCCTTAAGCTTGAACTCATCTTCACTCACATCTTGAACTCCAATAAATCCTCTCATCTCCTTGAAATTTAATTTCCTCAATACTTTTATCATTATATGGCTTCTTTGTTCACTCCCGGGTGTATGCCAATATAAATCTTCAATCCATATAGCTTCAGTCCCTGCCATCTTGCCAGCTTCACAAGAAGAAAACACCACTGCTTCTTTCTTTTGTAAATACCACGTTCTTCTCTTTCTCTTTAGCTTACTATGTTCATCATCCGAATGCACACTACTTACCACATCTCCAAACTTTCCATGAATCCTTAAAATCTTCGAAACCTGTTCAATATATAACTTTCCCACAGCCTTAGAGACATTCAGTAAAAACTTCAGATCACCCACAACACTGATTGCATCTTTAATACCAAACCCAGCTCTGGAATATAATGATCTATACGAAGTTGTGTCACCGCTTGCAACTTCACAGCTCAAAACAGAAACAGAGACCACAAAAACTGAAACAGAGTGGGAACCTATGAACTCTGTGGCAATACTGTCCCTTCCTACACTAAACCAATCATAGTGCACCCAGTCATTGACTTCATAAACTGATAGAACTTCTACATCTCCAGGTGAGACATTGAACAATGTCTTTCTATTAGTCACATGTGTACTCAGAGTCTCATCCTTATTTATTCTCATGATTTCTCCAATAGTTGCTGGAGTCTCGTTCGACCATCCAAACCGTGGTTGGGTGGTAGATGGTTTCATATGAATATGAAAAAGAGGATGCAAAGAGATAAGTCACCTTCTAAATCGTTTTAAACAAAGATGGAAAGAAAAAGAGGATGCAAAGAAATCTCAGGTGAAGAAGACGTTTGAATCAGATGAATCAAAACAGGTCGAGAGTGATGATGGAGGATATTATCTAATTCTCAGTAGACATCATCTGCGAGGTGCATGTTTCCACTTTTCAACAGACAGAGGGTTTAAATTTGAGCTCGCGTCACAGCAACTTGTAATAAATACGGTGGCGAAGAGCTGTAAGTTAAATTCATCAGATCCCGACACGGACGAAGAGATGACAACGATGAGTAAAGATGATAAGAGTAAGGTTGACGCAAGCACTCGTAATATTCAAGCTATAGATGAGATTGATAATGATGATGAAACTTGCACGCAAGAGAAGGAAACGAGTCCAGAGATTGATAAACTTCATGATGAAGCATATGAGTATTCCTCTTGTTGTTGTTATTATTCTTCCTCCACTTCAGGTACGGGTCATACTGATTTTAGGAGCGTAGTTAGAAAGATCAATAGTGTAAGCAAGAAAGCTGCGAGTAAAGTCTGTGAGTTGCTTGAAGAGGGTAATGATTTATCAGTCGAAGAAATCAAAGTTATTCATCACCAACCATTAGGATCCCAAGTCAAAGAACTTGCTTCAAAAGTACTCGGTAGTTCCAAGAATTTGACTCCTTGTATGTTGCTATTAAGGTGTGGCTTACCCCACGGTAACATCGATGTGTCTCTGTTCTTAATGACTATAAAGAAGCTTTGCTTGGATGAAAAGAAACTTCATCCAGAAGTTACAACCGAAGAAAGGCTAAGGATTGTGTACGAGAAAGGGTGCAATTATTTAAAGAATCTTGATAAAAACGGAGCAGAATCAAGCGAGATTTACGAGGAAAAAGATGAGGTTAAGCTTCAGCTATCCAAGGCAATCACGAGAAGTAAGTCTTGTGTTCACATGGTTGAGAAAGGATCAAGGAAGGTGACACAGAAGGTTGGAGAACAGATCAGAAGATTCAGAGAATCTTTGAGAGGCTATATTGACACACACAAAAGTTTTAATATGGTGTTAAACGAGTGGCTAAACAGGAACATCATGGAGGAAGATCATAAAAACGAGACTGAGGCCTCTGAGACACTTAGGGTACGTAGAGAGTGGGTAAGAGAGCCTGAGAATGTGGATGGAGTTGAAGTGTTGAGTACTCATATGGAATTGAGAGCCAAGAGCCTAGGGTTTAAACAAGTAGAGGAAAAGAGACAGAGGTTGAGAACAGAGTTGTGTAAAGAACAAAATATGAAGCAGGCAAACGTGGAGTTAGCTTCACAGGCCAGAAAGACTCAGGATTTAAAGCGTAAACTTAGGGAAAGAGAGAAGAAGCCTGGTTCTGTGAAATTGTCTTTTCATCATGGAGACCGAGAGCTAGATCGAATGAATATTACTATCTCAGTCAAAAGCGATAAGGTGTCTGTGGCGGTTTCTGGATTGGGAATCACGTCACAAGTCTTGAACCCAGCCAATGATATTGTCAAGAGACAAGAAGATGAACATTCACTTCAGAGAGCACTCAAGGAGAACGAAGAAGAGCTAGATATGTCTATAGCTGTGAAGAGACTTAAGCGTATACAGTATCTTGTTCAAAAAGACAAACTAAAGAGTCAAAGGCATATAAGTCCATCTGAAAGAGAAACTGACGTCCAACTTTCCAAGATAGAGAATAGCTGGGAAAAGGTTTCTGTCTTAAAAGTGGAAGTTATTACCCGAGGTGATGAATTGGAGTTACAAAGTGGAGATAACATTCTGAGTAATAGCAAAGATCGCAAACGACAAATCCGGCGAGTTCATCAATCACCTACAATCAAAGAGATAGGGGATTGGGTGAAGATCAAGAGAGGCATAACAACACCTGCACATGGATGGCTAGGTGCTAAGCCTAAGAGTGTTAGATTTGTGCAAATCATTTTCAACCAGGAGGACATGATTGTCACATTTTGTTCTGTGAAAGCTCGTGTGTTGGCAAGTGAGGTTGTTAAGTTGTACATGGATCAGCATGTAAGACTCAGGAGAGATGTTAGAGAGCCAATGTTTGGTTGGTGCGGCCAATCACGTGATTGTGTTTGTACTGCCTTATATGTTGACAACGATGGGATCTTACGAGTCGGGTTTCCTGGAGCATCTCGAGGATTTGAAACTGATCCTGCTAAATTGGAACGTGTGAAGGAGCTTAAAGTTGGAGACTGGGTCAGAGTGAAGACGTCAGTTTATTCCATGTTCTATGGATGGGAAGACATTACTCTCAGTAGTAATGGCGTGATATTGAACTTAGACGAAGATGGTAATGTGGGCATAGTTTTATGTTTCAGGAGCAAGACTTTAACTTCTTCGGTGACAGATATTGAAAAGCTTGTACTGTTTCATGAGGGGCAAGAGATTCATATTCATATGAAACCATCTACCACCCAACCACGGTTTGGATGGTCGAACGAGACTCCAGCAACTATTGGAGAAATCATGAGAATAAATAAGGATGAGACTCTGAGTACACATGTGACTAATAGAAAGACATTGTTCAATGTCTCACCTGGAGATGTAGAAGTTCTATCAGTTTATGAAGTCAATGACTGGGTGCACTATGATTGGTTTAGTGTAGGAAGGGAAAGTATTGCCACAGAGTTCATAGGTTCCCACTCTGTTGAAAAGTGGAAACATGCACCTCGCAGATGATGTCTACTGAGAATTAGATAATCTCCTCCATCATCACTCTCGACCTGTTTTGATTCATCTGATTCAAACGTCTTCTTCACCTGAGATTTCTTTGCATCCTCTTTTTCTTTCCATCTTTGTTTAAAACGATTTAGAAGGTGACTTATCTCTTTGCATCCTCTTTTTCTTTCCTTCTTTTGCCTTACGGATATACTGGCCAAATTAAGTAATATGACTTTCAGATCATCCCAGCTATTAAACCAATATCGTGAAATCTCTTCTCCATGCCATGACTGAGCATCACCTTCAAAGAACCCATACGCAAACTGTCTTATCCAGAAAACGGTGAAGTTGTGAGCTGCAACGAACACGTCGATCCACTCAGCCCACCTCTCCGGATCTTCACCGTAGGACTTCTGAATTTCAATCGATCCCATGGCTCGTCACAAGCTCTGATACCAAATCTAGAACCTCAATCTCAAGAACACACAAGATAATAACTCAAAATAAGAAACTCATCTTATTAATCTCTTGAGGAAACTATCTCAAAACTTCAAGTTTTCAATCTCTCACAATTCATAAGTTATGCAACATCATATGCATCTCCTTATATATAAAACACAATTTCCTAAACTCATTAGGAATCACAAATAGACATTTTCGTATTCTATAACTCAATAGAATTAGGTAATTTGCATCTCAAGTTATTTCTCAAGTTTTCCTTTTTTTCTTCAAGCTTAATCCAACAAAAACTGTGCAAGAAAAAGTAAAGAGGCTCGTATTTTTGAGAAGACTTACAGTTGCTGCGTGCTGCACAAGTTACCATAAGGAGCCTGCTTGACAAATGGTGTAAAAGTAAAGAGGCTCGTATTTTAGAGAAGCCAACAACAAGACTCTCTGCAGAACGTATGACTTAATGATTTTCATTAACCATAGATCCACACGAATGATTATCTTTAGCACTAGATCATTATCTGTGATTATATATGTATGTCCAACATCCCCCCCCCCCTTCCCCCCAAATGAACGTTTTTCAGTCAGTCCAATCTTTAGCAGAAGAGGCTTAGTTAGAGCGTCATCAAGTTGATCAACTGAGCTGATGTGAGACACTCGTAGTTGCTTTGCTTGATCATTCTCGAACAAAATGTTAATCAAGTGCTCATACGAGAGTGAAACACTGGGTTAGCACTTAAAATAGGTTGCTCCGACATTGCCCGTCGGGTTGTTGAGATCGGTATATGAAGTTCAGAGAGTAAGAAGGCAATCCTTTTGACTTCTCAAGTAGCATCCTTCAGGCTTATGGACTAAGTGTACGGTTGAACAAGGCTAGAGTACAACTCCTGCCGTGGTTATGATATGCTCGAACATATCGGCACTGAGACGGGCATTGCATTTGCCTTACTTTTATTGTTTTTTTTATTCTGAACAGTTTTGTTATGTACTTGGTTTGTGTGAGCAAAAGTCCCGATCAGTTGCGAGTAGCTTCCATCCAAGAATATACAAAAGTGCACCAAAATCCTTGAGAGAAAATATGTTGGCAAGAATCTTGATGAACCGGATAATTTGTATCATATTTTTTTTTGTGAAGAAGATATTATCTACGGAGATGATATATACATAAAGAAGGAACTTGCACAGAGGACAAACAACAATACATCCGCAAGAGGGTTAACGAAACCAGCATGAATGAAGAAGTTGCGCAAGTCATACATTTTTCAACAAAAGAAAAATAACTTTATTCAGAAATACTCCTGAATTCAATGATTTACAAAGAATTGTTTTTTAGTGTTCGGTAAAGTTTAATCGTGTCACTCATTTCTACTTCTTTTTCCCATCCCACCCTCCATTATTTCATTTATTGTATGGGGGTGTCTTTAATTATTCCAGTTTCTTTAGTTGCTAGACGAATGCTAATAATTTCTTGGAAATATTGAACGTCTAGATTATCAAGAAGTTTCCAAAAAGCAAACATGAAAATATAAGGACAAAACTTGAGAATCAGTAATTCACCTCAAAATTCTACACTAATTAAAATGTCATGTAGAATTAATAAAAAAGAAATACATTTTTTTAAAAGAAAACAGATGAAAAAAAAACGTCGTCTTCTTCTTTTTCATCTTTTACAAAAAAAAATATGAAGTTTTGTTTGTCAAGCTTTTTAAATCTCAATTTTATGTTTTCAAATACAATTATATACCTTAAATTTAAATCATATACCCTAAACTCAAACTGTAAACCCTAAACTCAAACCCAAACTATAAACTATAAACTATAAACTCAATTCAAACTGTAAACCTTAAACTCAAACCTAATACATCTAAATAGGATTTGTGTTTAGAGTTTACCGTTTGGATTTAGGATCTACGATTTGGATTTAGGATTTAGAGTTTAAAAATTGATGCAGATTATTGTATATCTATCTCATAAGAGAACATGATTTGATTTGATTCGGAAAAGATAAAATCGAAATTAGATTTGAAATCATTGAATTTGAGACTTAAACTTGACAAACAAAGCTTCATATCTTTTATGTGGAGATGTAGAAGAAAGAGTCAATGGGGATCAAATTATTTTAATTTTTTCACATATTTTCTTTATATTTTTTTAACTAGTGACATTTTAATTAGTGTAGAAGGTTGAAGTGAATTAAAAAATTCACTACAGGAGGTGAACCAAAGTTTTGTTCAAAATATAATGTCAAAAACAGAGATTCAGCTCTCTTCATTTATATATAGCTGGTTATATTTAGTAACTTGTTTAAGATTTTTTTTTTTGGGCAACACTTGTTTAAGATTATAGTATATATATATCTGAATTGTTTTTTTGTCTGTTTTGGTTATGGAACCAGCTTGTTCTTCGATATTCGTGTAAGCTCTATTCGGTTCCATTTCGACCATAATTTGCTGGTACGACCTTTCTAATTTCTATAGTTCTATTTGAAGTCAATAGGTTTCAACCGAACTTAAAAAGAAAGACAAAGAGTATGAACAATAAAATTAAAAAATAACCTTGACGTAAACCGTGACAGCCAATCACAATCATAACCATGAAAGCCAAACAACATGTGGAAAAAGATAAAATCGAGACCTTGACAAATAATGAAAGACACTTTCACTCTGAAAGAAAATAAACAATAAAAGGGTTTTTTCGTAAAGCATTTCGAAAATTAGTGATGATGTAGAGAAACGTAGGGAGGGGGCTAATGCAATAAAAAAAAGGGAGGGAACTACTGCGAGTAAACTCTGCAACTTCGATCAAGTAAGCTATTAGTAAGTCGAGGCCCTTTATTCACATATAGTAAAAAACTACAAAAGTTTTATATAAAAGAAAAGAGAAATAGGCCACTAGACTTGTTAGACTTTCTCTTTCAGCCGTTGGATGTGTCATTTCGATGATGAGAGATATCTTCTTCTAATTTTGGCAGAATCTTTTGTCTAATTCCACTCTCTCTGTCCGAACATTTCCCCTCTTTTTCACTTCATTCACCAGGTAACAGATCATTTCAGATTTATATAAATTTAAAATAATTATATAATTATGAAATCAACGGGAACCTTCTTTTGCCAAACTTTTTAACATTGTGGAGTGACTTTTCTCAAAATTTGAAACTGGCAAAAAGTCATGAAAAATTAAAACTAGACATGCATTTTTATTTTTTTTGGTTCAGAAATCCCTTTTTCCCTTTCAAGAAGACTGGTAACGAATCCTTTTTAGATTACTAAATTTTAAAACTTCTATTGCGATTTAATTTATCCCCTCTGTTTATTATTGGCTAGCTTCAGTTATTTTATG
Organism: Hirschfeldia incana; assembly: GCA_026261945.1. NCBI lineage: Eukaryota > Viridiplantae > Streptophyta > Magnoliopsida > Brassicales > Brassicaceae > Hirschfeldia > Hirschfeldia incana. The sequence continues at coordinate 5,905,616 of JABCMI010000013.1, read as the reverse complement.
TAATATATCTTTAATTGACATAATATACTAATCTCACACAGACATTCTCTTTCAAAAAGATTACACATGTGAATTACTGATATAGCACATTTGAGTTGTGGGACATTGTGAGAAGCAGACGAACAATAATATATCTGTGTGGTTGTAAATTAATAAATTTAAGGATGTTTGTTGTTTTGTGCAAATAAGTATGTTGACAAAAGAAACTGTATAAAGAACTTAAAAAATAACCACAAATTTATTTAGTTTAAGGCTGAGGACCTTAAGAAATCCATTGGTTAGTTCCATGTAACTTTTGTGTCTCATCATTCTATATGAATATATTAGTTTTATTCATTCGATACTCTTCCTGAATAACTAATCAAGGCACTTTTCCAAGGAGGTCAGATTTATGAATTTGGTTTCAATTTATCTGGTCATATATTTATTTTGTCTTAAGTAGCATGAAAATATCGACGATAAAAAATTTACGTGTGGGAAAGATAGTTTCTGAGTAGGATCATTTATCTTTTTGTATTAAAGGAATATTTTTTTTTGAACAAAATATTTTAATTTTTCAAATCGGTGAAATGTGACTACATGTAACAGATGTTGGCTTTCAACGAGATGAGTGAAAGAACGAAGCAAGATGGTTAGATAGTTTTTTCAGTTTCGACAAATTTGAAATATGTTCATAATGGGTGGATTTATATGAAGCAGTTGGATGTGTATTAAATGAGACTTTCCTCGTTGGTGAATGTTTGAGCTTTGTGATTGTACGATTCCTCTTAAAGTATTTTCATCGTGGCTTGTGGCTTGAAACCATTCCCACTTGTAGATCCATTTTATCTAAAGGGTTCAGAGTTCCAACATATAGACATCGTTCAATTTTACAAGATTGAACATATAGTTTTTCTTACCCTCAAATTTACGAGCTTAATCTATATCAAACCAATGGTAGTAAAAAACTTAATTTAAGATTAAAAAAACTTCATAAAAACACTCCAACTAAATTTTGTTAAGCTTTTTAATACCCAAATTATTTTACTAGTTTAATACCCAAACTAATTATTTTGTTCATTTAATACATTGACTTTTGAAAATATACTCATTTTAAAATCCAAATTGTGCCAATTTTAGTCAAAATATTAATGGCTGAAACGGAACTTAATTCAAAAACAAATCTTAAAATTTCAGATTTTATTTTAAGTTATCAGAATAAAAATTAGTTTTAAACTTCATGAAACAAACTAAATTTAAAATTAAAACTAAAAATAATATTATAGAATTTTTATAATCATTCGAAATGAAGTTGTTATAAATTTAAAATATTATACAAATTTAATTAGTAAGTTTTATTCTTAAAATTAAAAACAAAATTTGAAAACTTTAAGATTTGTTTTTGAATTTTAAAGATTTTATAAGTTTTGTTTGAAACTTATTATTAAAAGAGCATACTTTGGGTATTAAAACGAGCACCATTTTAAAAGTAAGTGTATTAAATCAGTAAAAAATGGTTTGGGTACTAAAGTTTGGATATTAAAAATCTTAATGAAATTTAGGTTGTTTTTTAATTGAATTTTCCCTCTAAGATTAAAGGGACATGAATGCAAATTCACTGTGTATGGTAGAAGAAATCAATGTACATATCAAAAACAGTCCTAAGTTTTAATTTTATGAAAGACTTCAAATTTATGTTGACTTGATGATAATGGAATTATATGCAGATGAAGATTTAAAATACTCAGACCGTAAGTCCAATCTTTACGTAGGTCCAAATCCAAATTCTTATATGCTTAAAATTTCACCATAACGTCACTGAGTAGTGTCTACTCAATGTAAAATATATATATATATATATATATATATATATATATATATATATATATATGTGGATGCATTCGAAAGAATACACATGCTCACGAGTTACAAATAGAATTTAAGGATTTTTGTAGGTTATAGACTGCAACTAAACATAAAAAAACTCGGTGATAATATTTTCATATGAGTTCGCGAAAGTAATATGGTGCTATAAAAATTAAGAGATTAATAAGGACATAAGATTGGGTTGACCCGGGTTGGATACTTTTTTTTTGTCAATCACCCGGGTTGGATACTTGGATATTAGATAACAAATTGAATCAGTGGGAATCATTGACCGAATTCAACCTCCCATGTTCGTCTCAGATTTCGTTATGTTCTTAAATTTTTACTTCACATATTCTTTTTTTTTTACTTCACATATTCTCTTATTCTATTATTTAAGGAACCAAAAACTGAAAAAGAATATACAGTTTAAACATTTAATTTCCCACCAATATAGATGAATGTTCCGCTTATACTAACTAAACTGCTGAAAAAAGTGAACATCGATATTTACAATAACTAACGATGGAATCAATTCAGGTGAGGGGTTACAACTTGAGCAAACACAACATATGTTGAAAGGAATTGATCCAGGACTCATGGCGATAGATTTACTATATATAACAAAAGAAAGAGACAATGTATGCATATACCATTAAATAAAAAGTTGGAGGAAAGGCATAAAGACCTAAGTCTAATAATAACGTGCGTCGTTTTCTTAGCTTTGCTAACAAACAAAATGTCAATACATGGCTCACGAGAAAAGCTCTATGGAGGATTATTGTAGATATGATAATTTATACAAAAAATAATAAAGTAAACTTGGGAGAAAGGAACATCCACTTTTCCATTTTTGGTATAAAGCTTTTGATATAATGTGTCCTTTGCTCGCCGAGGTTTTCCTTATTTATACACTTCCCATCTCTCACATATTCACCCATCACTCTTTCCTCTATCTTTTAATCAAATACTACTTTATAGAGAAAACTATGGTTTATAAACAGTGTTTTCTCATGACTACTGCTGTGCATGTTTCAAATAATTTGAACTCTATTCAAATAGTTTTCTTTGTTATTTTCCTATGAAATTTCAGATATTTTTCTTCCCGTTTAATTTGTTGCAAACTAGTGGTGTTATAACGATTGATAATGTGTGATTTCATCATGTTTTCGTCCATACCAAAATTCCTATACTTGATGTATACATTTAGTTTAGTCATTACGCAGGGTTTCGTTTTAAAGCAAATGAATTAAATTTTTATAGTGTTTCGTAAAGTTAAATCGCTCACTCATTTCTACCTCTTTTCCCCATCCCCCCCCTATTATTTCTTTTGTTGTTTTTTTCGAAAAATATGCATGTGTTGAGGTTTTTTATAATGGGTTTTCTTTTTCCTTGAGGCAAAATTAGTTAAAGTTCTACACTACATGATTCTATAGGGAGTCTTTCTATGTATTGTTACGAACTTTTGCTGTTAGCTCGTTATTTAACTTTGTTTTCCTCCATGCAAATTTACTTTGCTACTCTGTGTTGTAGATTTAGATCCTGTCAAACTTTAGCAATATTTTGTTGTGAATTCGTTTTGTATATAATGATTATAATAATAACAATAAATATTATTTACATAGCATAAAAAATCAATTTGAAAAGTGTTAAAGCAACACTTATTTTGAAACGGAATGAGTATAATTTATATGTAATCAATGAACTTGTGTCACCTCCATAAATCAAATCATGGAGAAGCTCGCTTAATCGATCTCTCCCTTCCCCACACACACTTAATTTTTGTTTTCTTTATTAGTTCTATGATGGGGCTTTGATAATGCGTCCAATAATCAGTCTCTTTCACAGTCTTAACACCAAAGAGCCCCACCTCTATCATCATACACATTTATCTCCCTCTCTCTATCTGTCTGCCTCTCTCTCAAGAGTCAGACATCCATAGATATTAGGTTTTTCCTAGAGGAAAAAGTGAGTTCATCTTTTCAGATCTTACAAACACTTTGCTTTTATAAACTGATGTGCCACAGATCACTGCTAGTACTCCCTTAATTAGCTTCGCTGTGATCTAAGCAATTAGCCAACAAGGAAGAACTGAGATATGGAAAGATCAAACAACATAGAGTGGAGGAACAACTTCTATGGCCGTTCAAGAACTTCAACCTGGAGCTATGGAGATTATGATAATTACCAACAGGATCATGAGTATCTTCTAGGGTTTTCATGGCCACCAAGATCCTACACTTGCAGCTTCTGCAAAAGGGAATTCAGATCGGCTCAAGCACTTGGTGGCCACATGAATGTTCACAGAAGAGACAGAGCCAGACTCAGATTACAACAGTCTTCATCATCATCTTCAACACCTTCTCCTCCTTACCCTAACCCTAATTACTCTTACTCTTCCATGGCTACCTCTCCTCCTCCTCCTCCTCCTCCTCCTTCTCCTCCTCCTCCTCCTCTAACCCTATTCCCAACCCTTTCGCCTCCTTCCTCACCTGGTTATGGGCCATGTATGGCCCGTTCCTTGAGCCCCAAGTTTAAACATGTACCAGAAAACACTTGTGAGACGATGACGCCATCTCTTGTATTGGAGGCTGAGGAAACCAAAAGGTTGTGCGAGAAAGATGCTTGCAGATTCTTGAAAAAAGGAGAAATAATCAGCTTGGACCTCGAGATTGGTGTGATCAATGAGTCAGAGCAAGATCTAGATCTAGAGCTCCGTTTGGGTTTTGCTTAGATGGTAATATCGTATAATTTATCCATAAATGATTATAAGTTCCCATTAGATCATTCTGGAAGAGATGCTGCTTTTCTTAAGTTAATTAGTTCCGTCTACATAAACTTTCTTAGCGTTCGAATTAGTAGAACTTTTATTTTACTGTTATATGTATATGTAAGCTTGCGTTGGATGTCTTATATATGCTTACTACTGTTTTACATATGACAATATGACAATGGATACAATTGTCTCATAATTGATCATTTCCTCTTATTAGATCGTCTTTATATTATACACTTTCCGATTCTTGTAAATTGATTTAGTTTTGTGTCTTAATAATGATGTCTTACGCAAATTTACATCATAATTTATTATTTGTAATGCATCCCTGTATGACTTTTAATCAGTTCAACCTATATATCGATGTTATACTTATAAATTTCACACTTCCAATAATAAAACGAAAGTTATATTAGATATTTTTAATAAATTGTTAGTAAGTGTGAAGAAACTCCAAAACATCAAATATTTAATGACAAGAAGAGTATTGTTTTAGCCAAACCTTGTATTTTTGTTGGTGTGGAGAGGGGGGGGGGGGGTGGATGTCATTGTAGGAAGATTTTTCTTAGTCTTTTTTTTTAACTGAATTTTTTCTTAATATTTCGTAGCTATAACTTATAAGGTAGATGCATTTGAAGGTCAAACCCTAGACAAGAGGATGTTGAAAAATGCAAACATGTCACTTCTACTTTGGTATGATTGATTAGTTTGCAAACCGTAAGCTTGAACGTCATGATGTTCTCCTGATCAAATCCTCATGCAAATTGGGCATCGTCCTTCGAACAAACACTTCCAATCTACATTTTAGGTAACAATTACCCGGCATGGGCTACTGTGGTTATTTTCGTGGAACACATTAAATATTATTGTTCATTTACAGTGCTTCTTGCAATTAGGTTTCCATTCTTCTTTGTTCTTATTAGGTTATGAAATTTCACGTGTGACATTAACTAATTGTGAGCTTTAGCTACTATGGGTATAAATACTTTTTTTATTAAACTGTACTATACATGTTAACATGTAAACACAATAAATAAATACCTACCTTTTTTTTTGTTTAACCTGGGGGTATCCCAGACCCAGAGGCCCAGACTAATCCCCAAGGGGAAGGAATGCCCACGGATAGACGCCCCTCCCAGTTTTTCAAATGGGCCCTAAAGCAAGCCCATATCCGTGTGGTGTCCAGAGCAAGTTGAAGTAGTTCCCTCCGGCGTGGATCGAACCCCCTACCTGGGTGCAGGCGGGGACCCGTCCTAACCATTGGGCCAATAAATACCTACCTTTTCAATCTGAATATATATTTAACATGAAACCACAATATATATAGTGTTACATGTTAATATTTCTATTCAGATTGAAATGGTATTTAAGCAACTAGTAAAATTATACTAATTTTCAATTCAAAGTTGAAAAGCTAGAATTTAAATGAATTTTGGGGTTTCATGTTTATTTAAAATTGAATATAACCAAGTTTCAATAAACGCACAAAAAGTAGTTTTGTAATATAAAATAACCCTCATATTATTTGGGTTAATTTTACCTTTTTCATTGATGTTTTTCTTTGTTGTTCTCAATCTACCTTTTATTGATCATATGTTATTAACTCTTTCAAACTTGAATGGTTTAAATCGAATATCTGACAATTTGTTTCAAATATATATATATATATATATATATATATATATATATATATATATATATATATATGTTTGACAAAAGAAAAGAATATAAAATGTGTTTGCGTGTCATCTTGACTAATTGTACGATAATGTTTTTTTGACTGATGAATCATTGCACTGAGGGTAACAAATCATTACTGGATAACAAGTCCCAAAGCATATTTCAGTTCCATGAGTGCACAACTGTAAACATGTCATGATTACTCGATCTCCATTAATATTTCCTTAATACTTTTTTCTTTGGTTTGAAAGAGTCAACACGAACAGGTACGAAAAAGTCATACAGAACTATAGAAATGTTCAAATCTCTTGAATGATATAACATATATTATCATATATTCGTAGGTTATACGCAAGGCATGTGTATGTATCTCACTATACTTGGATTTGGACAAGAGGGTATATATGCTGGAAGTTTGGAGTTCCCAAAACCTGAGGGCTTGCATGTTCCCGACAATGTCTGGGTGTGGAATGCATGATGACCTTTCCTTTTTTAGTAAGTTATATTTTGGTCAGTTCTAAGCGTTACACATAACTCCTAAATAGTACAAATTCCACCAAATTACTTTTCTTGAAAAGCATTTAACACTTGCATCTACACGTTTTTACATACTCAAGCACTGCCGAATTCATATGTATACGCACTGATCCTTTTTATTCATTATATGTATTTCCCATTAAAATTCTTCAGTTCGTCTAAAAGGCCTCATCTCTTGGTTTCTTATATAGCTAGTTGTTGTTTTTTTCTATATAGCTTGTTGTTTTCACGCTTCTTATATTGGTTATGATACTTACATTTTGAAGAAAATAATGTCAATGTTTATGGTAGGTACGTATAACAAGATTCAATTGTTTGCGCACAAAATACTTTGTAAACAGAATCAGGCTTAACTTAACTAGACGGTGAAAAGTGTATCATCCTTTACAGTCGTCTTCTTGCATAGGGTTCCGAAGCGCTTACGGTGTACTTGAAATATATGTCCTAACTAGTGATGAACATCTTAGCAATATAAATTATATAGTTTTTCTTGAGCTCATCCCTTAGAATAAACCTCTAAATTAAATTCACTAACTAATAGGATTCACTTATTTTATATTCAGAAAATTTACCAAGAGATATTATGTTTTTAAACTAAATAAAAATAATCACAATTGCAAAAAAAAAAATTAAAAAAATACTTTTGACACCATCACCAAACACACTAAACCCTAAATCCTAAACCCTAAATTTTTAGATAATTTTGAAAAATTTTAATTTCTAAATCCTAAATCGTATACACTAAACCCTAAATACTAAACCCTAAATCTTATCTTAAACCCTTCAATAAACCCTGAATCCTTGGGCAAACACTAAACTCTTGGGCAAACCCTAAATCCTAAATCATAAACCTTAAATTATATATCCAAGGGTTCAGAGTTTACCTAAAACTTTAGGGTTTACCCAAAAATTTAGGGTTAGTGTTTAGGATTTAGGATTTAGGATTTAGGACTTAGGATTTAGTATTTTGGGTTTACCCGATTCATGGTTTACCTTAGAGTTTAGTGTTTAGAATTTATGATTTAGTGTTTAGGATTTAGAGTCTAGGATTATCCAAAGGATTTTGGATGTACCTAAAGATTTAGGGATTAAGATTTAGGGTTTAGTGTTTTGGGGATGACATTAACAATATTTTTAATACTGTTTTGAAATTATTATTATTTTTTTTAATTTAAAAACATAATATATCATGGTAATTTCTCATTCTTATTTTTCTTTTTTTCTAAATGTCAAATATGAAATAAATGAATTTTATTGGTTGGTGAACCTAGAAATTCACTCTAGAGATTCATCCTAGAGGATGAACTCAAGAAAGATTCTAAATTATAAGGAAATGGAATATAAATTCAATAAACCAAGAATATAACTTCAATAATTAGGATTTGTTTACAAAAAAAGGAAACAAAAACATTTGAAGGCAACAATATATCCCAAGGAATTATTACTATTTGAATATATATTTTTGATATATATATATATATATATATATATATATATATATATATTTTTGATAATTTGGGGTATCTAAACTTGAAAGCCGATTAATCTTTTGGGATCGTCCACTAGCGACATGCAAGTGCGGTTGCTTTACAAAAGAATAGTCTCGCTGTCTGGACACAGATAATTCTAAGTGGTAGATTTAAAACCTGAGACGCTTACCACTTTTCTGAGCTCGCCATACCACCCCACCACACCCGCGTCGTTAAGTAGTTTTTCTTAGTTAATTTTAACTAGAATAGTCTAGTTAAAGCTTCTCTTATTACCTGATACTCCACATAAACCACTACATACTAATATATTATATATATGCTTCATTTCTACGGAACTCGACGCCCCTTATAAAGTTTTATATAATCCATACACAATGTGGCCAGTGATGTCAGGATCTCTTCATATATGTATGCATGTGTGCATGTTAGTATTAAATTCATGAGTTACAATAAAAGATGTACACCATAGTGTGACCTTTGTTCAAGTATATAATATATAAATGAGCAGGTACAAAAAAAGAGCCAAAAAGGAGGATAAATTAGGGTTGCAAGTGAGGTTCAGGCACCACATTGAATGACTTTGATGACGTAAAGAAAATGAAAACACAGAGAAAATTGTAAAGATATACGCAAAGGAAAAGCTCATCTTTGTAGTTATTTTGTGAAAGAGACATGGGCACGTATATATAATGATATATTAAACAATACCAATAATATTAGTAACAAAATATGAGAATTTTATAGGAAGTTTCAAGTTACGCTACTAACATTCTAGTTCATCAATCACTCTTGCTTATGTAAATAGCACATATATGTCAATTGCTTTCCGGTGTAACAACGACTCTTATATATTTTACTCATACTTTAGTTACGTGTATATTTTGCTGGTAGATATATCATACAGTTTGCATTTCAGTAACTTTACCAACAGGATATTGAAAGATATACCATCTCTCTAAGAAACAGAAAGTTGACAAGGAAGTCTACGAGTCGTGTCAAACTATAATTGGTTCTTTCTTCCATTTTTAGGCGATCATGTGCAGGGTCGGATCCAAGATGCTTTTTAGTATAGGGCACAATATCATTTCTACATAACTAAAAGTTTTATGTAATTGTACTTAGATAAGCTTAACATTAGATGTCAATGAACCAAAAAAAATTAGGGTGGGGCACATGCCACACCCTTTAACACACTGGATCCGCCCCTGATCATGTGCATAGGCAGTTTTGGTCTTCCATTTCATTCAAAAAAATTCATTGTGTTAGCATTTTCCGGCTGAATATTCAATAAAATTATTATATGATCCGCTCTGTCTGGATAGTTATTTATTTATATAATATTATAGACAGTTCTTTCTTTCCTCAGCAGGACACGTATGATTCCACCTAGATAATTCATGCTCTGTCGCACTGAAACATGTCATGGACGAAAACTTTGTGTTTTGTATTTGACTAGCTTAGGGTTTCACTGTTATTTCTTCGACTCCTCAATATTGCCGTTTTCACGATTTCTCTATTTTTTCCTGTGATCTCTTAACCTTCCATTAATTCAACATATTCCTCTTAGTTTCACCAATCAATGTTTTGTCATTAAAATCAATAACAATTTCGACCTCTCCCTTTTCCCACATCAAACCTATAAATTGGAGAGGCTTATGAGTCTGATGAACCTTCACCGTCACTCTCAATTAAACTTCTTAATCAATCGTAGAAAGATTATTCGATAACGTCTTTTTCCGATGTTGTTGTTGTTCAATCATCGATCGGTGCTCTCCACCTCGGTAGATGGTTGCAGTTCATTGTTGCTCCACTTTTCCGTTTTTGTTACTCAAAAACCTTCAAGAGGCATGGTGAGGATCACTCTACTTCTCCTTGATGAGAAGGTATTGTCTCTACAAGCATCTTATATTTGATCTTATTTTTTCATAAAGGCTGTTGCTCTAAATCTTTAAATTTTGAATCATCCTTTTATGTGAACACTCTATGACTGAAAATTCTCCAACAAATGTTCACTCAGTTCTCTCCGTTTTTTTTGGTCTAAAAGTTAAGATCAGTTCTCCCCGTTAAGACCTGATTATGATATCATGTTAAGGCTTGGATCGTCGATTTTCTCCAGGAAAATGGCTGGTCTTAGGTTGCAGCAGGGAATTTGACAAATCCGAGACCTCTCTCTGGTGCATCAGGTAGGAATGTTTCAGCAAAAGTCATTGAGGCCATCAGGTACGAAATACTCTTACTCACTCAAGACTAGAACAATACAAAAGTTTCAGTAAACATCACAACTTGATGCACTTTTTGCCAGGTTCTCTGTACCGATAACAGTGCTACGTTTGTGGTGTTCTATACAGAGATAACCAAACAGACCAACAAAGAAGCAACTGGTCTGACTCTTGAAGACGACGATCTAGAAACCCTAAAGAATTTCCCCTCTGATATAGAACGCGTCAGTGATCCGTCTGATATCTTGCATATTTGCATGGTTTTAGCTATTCATTCATAAACATTTTCATCATATAAATTAGGATTTAGACATGGTTATGTTTCATTTCGCATACATGAGTCCCTATTAGGTATTGGAGTGCCAAATAAAGTTATTTGAGACATTTGGATGCATTTGGAAGCAATGTGATCATAAAGAAGGTGAAAGATGAGTATGGATGGAGGCCTTAGAGAAATCTTCTGTAGCTAAGATTTTGTGGAGACATAAGAAATTGAGTTAGCTTTCTAATGGAAGTGATTTCAAGTCATTTGGAGATGTAATGAAGAAGTTATGACCAATTTACTGGAGGCATACGAGCCAGAGCGACCTCCACAGCGACCCTACCTGGTCGCTGTGACATTTTCAGCCTGGAGCGACCCCGGTGCAGCGAGTCTCACCGGCCGCTCGTCTCTCCGCAGCGACTCCTGGAGCGAGTCCTCCTAGTCACTCCGCACCTGTTTTGCTACACGATTTTAATATTTTTCAAGGATTTTTTTGCAATTTCTTATGCACGTTTTTAGACTTCTAAACCTATTTTTAAGTACTTTGTAAGTCTATGGAGGCAGATGATCCTTTTTCTCTATTGAAGAACACAAATAATCTCTTAAGAAACAATCTCTTTTGGTTTTGATTGTGATTGTTCTTGTGATTTCTCTTCTATTTCTCTACATGATTAATCTGAAATCCATCATGGGTTTAAGAGGAATCATGGAGATTAGTGAGTAATCATCCTTTGAATTCATGGGTTAGGGAGACTAGGGTGATTAGGTTAGATCAATGATGTTTTTAGTGTAGATCATTCTTGTTCCTTGCTAGTAGGGTAATCTTACTGCTTCTTTTGTACTGATCATTCAAAAGTTGATCTCTAGACATTTTCCATCCAAAAGGTGTGTGATGAAATGTCTGAGACAACTCTACTAGGCTTTTAATGCATCTTACCAAAGACATTTGTTGTTAAGAGTGTTAGGATAGCTATTAAACTTGTTCTTCATGATTGATTTCATATTATTCAACCAAATACATTTGATGTTTGAGATGTGTTAGCAAATGAGCTTTCATCTAGACATAGAGCTTGCTTAGAATTGTGTTTAGGCTTAAGATTGATAGTTTGATTGATCATTTGCCATCCTTAGTTTCGAAACCTGATCACCCAAGGTCACATTCCCTATACCCATGAGTTATCCCTTCCAATAGTCAAGAAAGTTATCATTTTGCATTCTAGTATTAGTTTAAAATCATTCAAATCTCTGGTTGCACTTAGATTAAATAGGCACTTGCATTCTCATTGCTTTGAATCCCTTAGAATTGGTTCGACAACTTACTTTCACTTTACTATCATTTGACTTAGGAGCCTTGAAAACTCCTAACATCAAATTGGCGCCGTTGCCAAATTCTGAGTAGATTTAAACATTGAGATTTAGTAGCTTGTTTGAGACTAAGTCATTTTTATTTTCGCTGGTTACTGATTCTCTTTCTTCACTTACCTTTGATTTACAGGTGTATGCACTTGAGGAGCAGGGGTCCAACAAACTTAGTTCCAAGAGCAGAAGACATCAGAGCTTTAGAGAGAGATTGTGCTAGAAAGAGAAGACAAGAAGAGCAGCTAGCTCACACACAGGGGTTGAACATTGACATGGCCGACCCACAACCACCAGCTCGCCCTATCGGTGCTTATGACCGCCCGACCAACCATGGTCAACTGCTAGGAATCAGAGCACCAGCTGTTGCAGCCAACAACTTTGAAATCAAGTCAGGATTGCTCAACACCATTGAGAACAACAAGTTTCATGTCCTAGCTACAGAGAACCCATTTGACCACTTGGACAGCTTTGATAGGTACTGTGGCCTATCTAAAACCAATGGTGTATCAGAGGATGCTTTTAAGCTCAAGCTTTTCCCTTTCTCTTTAGGGGACAAGGCACGTCAGTGGGAGAAGTCTCTGTTAAGCAGCTCCATCACCACTTGGGATGACTGCAAGAATGCTTTCCTAGAAAAATTCTTCTCTACTTCTAAGACAGCTGACTACAGGAATGAGATATCTGGATTCAAACAGAAGAACTTGGAAGGATTCAGTGAAGCATGGGAGAGGTTCAATGGCTACCTAGCTCAGTGTCCACACCATGGTTTCAACAAGGAAAGTTTGCTCAGCACATTCTACAGAGGTGTCCTACCCGAGTACAGAGCCAGATTAGATACTGCAAGCAATGGGAACTTCTTGGACAGAACCGAGACAGAGGCTGAGAAACTGGTTGACAACATGGTTAAGAGTGATGCAGTCTACAGTGGGGATTATGACAGAGCCAATAGATCAGAAGACAAGCAGACAAGAAGGGAGATAAAGGCTCTGCAGGAGAAGATTGACACACTCATTGCTGATAAGGCCACACAAGCGCATGTGAACTTTGTTGGGAACCCAAATCAGGAGATACCTCCTACTGTCAATGAGGTTGAGGGTCTGGAAGGGCAAGAGGAGTTGTGTTTCATCAACAGCAATGGTAGCTGGTACAAAAAGGATCCCAACTTTCAGTACAACAACTACCAACAAAAGCCCTACTCCAACAATCAGAAGAGTGGTTATCAGCCTAGAAACAACCAGCAGAGCAACTATCAGCCTCAGCAAAACCCTTCTTCTAGCTCCTCTGCCCCTCAAAAGAGCAGCACTGATGTCTTACTAAAGAAAATCTTGGAGTCTCAGACTAGAAGTGAGAAGCATGTAGGTTATGAGTTGAAGAACCTTCACTCCAAGACTGATCTGAACAACAAATTCTCACACCTTGCTTCTACAGTCAAGACTTTGGAGAATCAGTTTGCTTCTATGGCTTCCACCTCCAAGCAGCCAATGGGAACTCTACCAGGGAAACCAGACCAGAATCCCACAAAGTACTGCAATGTTACCCTTTCTACTACTTCTTCAAGAATTGAGCTGAGTGACCACAAGAAAGAGGTAGATGAGATTGAACAACTGGTGTTTGGAACTGAGATTGGACAGGTTGAGCAACAGATTGTGACAACAAGTGGGGAAAATATTTTGGAGAAAGTAGACAAGATGGTTGCAGCAAAGGTTGTGAAGAGAGATGGACACAAAGCTGAGATGGTCACGCAGGAGGACACCACTGAGGCTAAGCAGTCACCTTATGATAAACTCCCATTTCCACAGAGGGTCCTCACCAAAGCTCAGAAGAAGGTCATCTCCAAGTTCAGGAAAGATCTTAGTGATGTGGGGGTAAAGCTTCCAGAGATCTCGGGTATGCGAGAGGCTCGTGTACAAATGATGCTCATCCAGGACATTCTAACTCACAAAGATAAGGTAGCAGAGCTCTTGGACTTCTCTACTCTGCAACTTGATCCACAAGTCCCACCAAAGTCTCACCCTAAACAAGAACACCAGGGGATGTTTACTTTGTCTTGCTCCCTTGGTAAGCTCACTTTTGATGATGCTCTTGTTGATTCTGGTGCAAGTGTGAATGTGATCTCCCTGGAGATGGTGAAAACTCTAGGAATTGAGAGCATGGAGCCAAACAGATCTTTACTGCAGTTTGGAGATTCTTCTTCTACAACCCCAATTGGTCTCATCAAGGATTTTTCATTGAAGATTGGAGCATGCACCATCCCTGTTGACCTCACTGTTCTTAAGATGGCAGCTGCAAAGAGGTTCCCACTCATCCTTGGCACTCAATTTCTCACAACTGTAGGAGCTTGCATAGACTTTGACAACAAGAAAGTCACACTCCTCAAAGTGAACAAAACTGTCTCATATCCACTTCAACCCCTAGAGATGAAGTCTGTGTATTGTGGAACAATCACTTGTGAAGAATCATCCATTAAGAAAGATACTCTTGCTGGAGAGTTCTCTAATGAAATGTGTGATGAGAACTTGGAAAGTGCTAAAAAGAGAGAGGTGAGTAGAGCCACAAAGGCTACTCATGACAATAAGAAGATGATGAAAGAACCTCACCCTCCACCTCTTGATACACTGCCACACACTCTCACTCTTCACCCAATGAAACTTAAGGATGGAGTTATTGAGTACAAGATCAAATGTAAGGGAAAGACTACATCATTCTCAAGTGCAAGAGCCATCATCACTCCTGAACTCCAAGAGGATCCAATCAAGCTTCAAGAGCTCCTCTCTCAAGTCCTCACCATCACTCTGAATAGTGGAAAGGACCCCCCTTCTCCACTCTCCATTTGAGGTACCACTCCACCACCTTTCCTTTGTATATACCATTTTTTCTCTGCATTTTTGTTTTCTTTAGGTATCTCTCTCTCACTCACACAGAGACTGTGTGATTCAAGTGTGGGGGAGGTACCAAGTATTTGATCATGTTTGCTTTGATGATTCTGAGTCTCATGCATTACATTTTACATTCTTATTTGCATAGAAAAACCAAAAAAAAAAATTAAAAAAATTTGAAAAACACAAAAAGATTCATTTAGTGTATCATTTGCATCTTTAGGATTGAGTCTAGAAGCATATAGGTTGCATTCATGCATTAGGGGGATATCAATCTTGTATAGAGCTCATGCTAAGTACTGAATTTGATGACCTTTGTAATCATGGCAAGTAGCTTGAGCACCCTTTAGAAAGCTTGTAGACTTCGAGCCTTGAAACCTCCTCTTGAAACTCATTTGATTGTTTGAAACTCTCTCTTTGAAGCAAGCTCCTGTTTTAACTAAACCTAATGTCTCTTGCTTATGGTCTTTTGTGTACTAAGTCATGGATATACACACTTGAGTTTTCCCATCTGCTTTACCAATCTTTTTGACAAACTCAAGTACTCCACTCCCTAAACCCATACCTCCTTTTTAAACCATCATTATTTGTTGAGTGAGGCCTTTTTGAAAAGCTTTACATGTGCATAATGTTGAGAGTATTGGGAACGACAATGCTTAGTCTCCATTCTTGCTAGATTAGTCACTCTATTGTCTAGCTATAGGAAGGGGGTGAGTGTTGTGATTGTTATTTGGGAATATGAAAGGTTTAACTCTTTGTGCTTAAATGACTGGTCTTTATGGGATAAGTAGAGAATTATCTAGCTCTTACTGTGAAAAGTCTTGGCCCCCAAATAAAAAAAAGAAAAAAAAATCGAAAAAAACGAGAAAAGAAAGAAAAAGGGGGCTAGCAAAGTTGTTAGGAGCTAAGATTTGTTTAGAAGTTGTGAAAAATCCTTTATTGATTTCAAAGAGAAAGAGTTTGATGTGAAAAATGTTCTTGGGATCTTTTGGTGAGAGATGTGAGTTGGGTTTGACATTGAGGAATAATTGAATATCTTGTATGTTTGGGAAAAGGGTAGAACAATGGAGATTGAGCATTGTATGCATGAGTTGATCCCTTTCTTAGATATATTATGTGTAATGTCAAAGCTACTTTGTTTTGAGAGTAAACCACCTTAAAAGATCATTTTGAACCTCTTATTTCACTTGCATTAAAGCCTTTGTCTTACCAAACCAAATGACTTGGACCATTTGACCATTTGTGAGATTTCTATTGAGTTAGCTTCATGAATGTTAGATAGATGTGGATTTGTGGGTTGTGGATGCATGACTAATGAGTGTAGAGATCAAATGAGCTGGGATAGGCCTAGAGAAGTTAGAGATGAATAAATCTTTGCTCTTGCTATTTGGTATGATTATGCAAGGTTGTTAGGTTGAGAACTAAGAAGAGTTCCTTTTGATTATGAGTCCCCATCTTCAAACCTCTTCCCCTTGGTTCTTGAAAGTTTACTTGTGGACAAGTAAAGGACTCGTGTGGGGGAGTTGATATCTTGCATATTTGCATGGTTTTAGCGATTCATTCATATGCATTTTCATCATATAGATTAGGATTTAGACATGGTTATGTTGCATTTCGCATACATGAGTCCCTATTAGGTATTGGAGTGCCAAATGAAGTTACTGGAGACATTTGGATGCATTTGGAAGCAATGTGATCATAAAAAAGGTGAAAGATGAGTATGGATGGAGGCCTTAGAGAAATCTTCTGTAGCTAATATTTTGTGGAGACATAGGAAATTGAGTTAGCTTTCTAATGGAAGTGATTTCAAGTCATTTGGAGATATAATGAAGAAGTTATGACCAATTTACTGGAGGCATACGAGCCAGAGCGACCTCCACAGCGACCCTAACTGGTCGCTGTGACATTTTCACCCTGGAGCGATCCCGGCGCAGCGAGTCTCACCGGCCGCTCGTCTCTCCGCAGCGACTCCTGGAGCGAGTCCTCCTAGTCACTCCGCACCTGTTTTGCTACACGATTTTAATATTTTTCAAGGACCTTTTTGCAATTTTTTATGCACGTTTTTAGACTTCTAAACCTATTTTTTAAGTACTTTGTAAGCCTATGGAGGCAGATGATCCTTTTTCTCTATTGAAGAACACAAATAATCTCTTAAGAAACAATCTCTTTTGGTTTTGATTGTGATTGTTCTTGTGATTTCTCTTCTATTTCTCTACATGATTAATCTGAAATCCATCATGGGTTTAAGAGGAATCATGGAGATTAGTGAGTAATCACCCTTTGAATTCATGGGTTAGGGAGACTAGGGTGATTAGGTTAGATCAATGATGTTTTTAGTGTAGATTATTCTTGTTCCTTGCTAGTAGAGTAATCTTACTGCTTCTTTTGTACTGATCATTCAAAAGTTGATCTCTAACATTTTCCACCCAAAAGGTGTTTGATGAAATGTCTGAGACTACTCTACTAGGCTTTTAATACATCTTACCAAGTACATTTTTTGTTAAGAGTGTTAGGATAGCTATTAAACTTGTTCTTCATGATTGATTTCATATTATTCAACCAAATACATTTGATGTTTGAGATGTGTTAGCAAATGAGCATTCATTTAGACATAGAGCTTGCTTAGAATTGTGTTTAGGCTTAAGATTGATAGTTTGATTGATCATTTGCCATCCTTAGTTTCGAAACCTGATCACCCAAAGTCACATTCCCTATACCCATGAGTCATCCCTTCCAATAGTCAAGAAAGTTATCATTTTGCATTCTAGTATTAGTTTAAAATTATTCAAATCTCTGGTTGCACTTAGATTAAATAGGCACTTGCATTCTCATTGCTTTGAATCCCTTAGAATTTGTTCGACAACTTACTTTCACTTTACTATCATTTGACTTAGGAGCCTTGAAAACTCATAACATCACCGTCTCCCTCCTCCACCCGAAGAGACCTTCGCATCTCTTATTACAAAGCTCTCTGCCTTTTGGAGACACCCAATCTCCCCCGAGAAGCATAACATCAACGCCATCTCTTTCCAATGGTATGATGCCTTACAAACAAAACCAAAAAGCCACTCAGCAGAACATTTATTTTGAGTAAGCAGGTTTATTTTTTATGTATTTTAGTTTTACTGGAACAAATAGATTGAGAGATGAAAAACATTTGAGTTTTGTTTAGATACTGAGATATTCGATAAGACTTTTGTAAAACCAACACTTGGTTCAGCGTTTTCCTGATTGGTTAAATGTAGGCAACAAAGGAGGGGTTTTTATCAGACGAAGAGATAAAGGCTAGAAGTAATTAAATTCTTGAGAACGATGATATGCAGCAGCGGCTGAGACTCTTTAGCATGAGTGGTGGTGGTGGCCTGCAAACTCCAATGAACATGGGGGAAGATGGGTTTGGATTACACTCTTTTGATCAGTATTCTTCAAGTTACGAGAATGCTATGTACATCTTACGATACTTATCTTCAAAGCTATTGTATATGTTTGATTGCAATAGAATTTCATGTGCATGACCAGTTTGCAAGATTACTACGGAACATGGATGCACTAGGCAATGTTCTTAGCCAAGCTCATGAACCGGCAGGTTGGTATGTAGATTTTCTTTATGAAACTGGAATTGTTTTCTGGCTTCACTTAGTTCTTCATAGTTTACTAAACATATACATCGGTTCTCTCCTGATAGGGTGGTCTTAGGCTTACATGTATGTGTGCTTACTATGGTCTCAATTTGTATGATGTTATATTTGTGAGTGACAGAGCTTTTGAAGATGCTTTGTGCGTGTCTTCTTATATGTCGGATGCTGTAGTCCTTCTCCCATCTTTAATAGGAAAGAATTGGGCATAACAAAGCAGAAGTCAATTGTACAATCAGCTGATGCTTAGTGTCTGTTCGTGGTATGTTGTTTGGAAACAAGCACTCACGGTCGACATCCAAGTGTCATATACAAACATATACCTATTTATTGTATATTTTGTAAATTTTGTTTGTGAGAATAAGATTTACGAACATATATTTGTGACGTGTGTGTAACATGTGTCTGCCTCATTCACATTTTTTATAGATTTGTTATAGTGCTTACATTTAAATATAACATTGATAGTCACTTATTTGTGTGAAATATATTATTAATAAAATATCTAATATTACATAAATAATACTATAATCAATTATAAGTTTTACCTCAAATAAATTTTTAACAATAATCTATCGTAATATTTAATAAATTTATAATCAAAAAATGAAATTTATTTAAGAAATCAAAATTTAAAATTATATTATGAAAATTAATCAGTAACATTTTTTCAACTAATCAGTAACATTTATTTCAAAAACTATCATAATTTATATTAAAAATTGTTTAATTGACTTTCAAATATCTTTATCAGACATGTATATTTTTATTATTTTGGTAAAATATATATTAATTAAATATATAATATTACATAAATAATTCTATAATTAATTATACATTTTAGCTCAAACAAAAATTCAACAATAATCTACTGTAAAAACTAAATTTAATAAAAACATCAGATAATCCACTCAACTATATAAAATTTAACAAAAATATATGTCTATTTATTTACAAATTTGCTTCTTTTCTACTAACAAAATGAAAAAAAAGAATCTCAGGATTATTTATGGTCATCCAATTTAAGAAAATCACAAAAATGATGTAATGTCGCATCCAACTAATATATAATTAAAACATAGATTATTCAACAAAAATAAATCATCTTAAACCTTTTAAAAGGAAAAAAAATCATTTTTTTAAAGAATAAGTAAGATTTATTTTAAGAAATCAGAAATAACTTTTTAAATAACATATTTTTTATATGATTTAGTCTTAAGGTACAATAACCTGTACAAAATTTAACTAATATGTATATTTTCAAATAATAAATTCATATTAAATATTTATTCTAATTTTTTAAATTATTTGTTAAATTTCATTCCGCCCGTAAGGCTGGCCGGTCCTAGTAGGAAATATATAAAATTTAGATATTGTATTTTACATAGTTTCTTTTAGAATTTATGACACAATTTTCCAGAAAACATTTCAGATTCCAAAACTTGAGCGTTTTTTTGTTTCAAAAACACCAAAACATTTTAGGTTTTGTAAAGGTTATTCACTTAATTGAGTAACGACATTTTCCTTCAGACTTGATGTTTGTAAAAGATTTGAAAGTTCTAAAGCTTGTTGGTAGTTTTCTGGATGATCTTTATATATAAAGAAGTGTTTCAATCCCTCCCATGATGCCACATAGGATTCCAACATGGAAATTCATTTTGTGTCGTGCTGACAGGTGTCGAGTACAGACGAAACTCAGCGTTTCATTTAAACATCTATCGTCTTGGGCTTTCTTTGTTTGGTGCATGTTGGGCTCTGATATTGTCATCCGGCCCGAGAAGATTGGAGTCGCATTCTAATGAGACTTCTCTTTGGTGGAACTCGGCGGAGTTTAGGGTTCGTCTCTTCGCTTTGTTTGCAGCGACTTCTGATCTTCCTCTGTACAACTGAAACGCTTTCAGTTATGTCTCTTCGTGTTTAATCCCTTCTTAATTCGAAGCCTTGAATGT
Source organism: Hirschfeldia incana (assembly GCA_026261945.1). Taxonomy (NCBI): domain Eukaryota; kingdom Viridiplantae; phylum Streptophyta; class Magnoliopsida; order Brassicales; family Brassicaceae; genus Hirschfeldia; species Hirschfeldia incana. The sequence goes on along the minus strand of JABCMI010000013.1, from coordinate 5,884,991 downwards.
GATTTTTTTCTTCGGCGAGTCGGTATATCAAAGAGTATAAAGGGGTCAGCATTCCTCCTCTCGAAACCATCTTCTATTTCTTTTTTACTACGTTTAGTGAGCTTTCCGTTTAACTCAATCACGAGAGACGCTTATCGTCGTCGTCTTCACACCAATTTTAGGGTTTTCCAACTTCTTCAAATCGTTGGCTTTGCGGCTGCGCCTACACACAAGGCGTGATCGACATCAAATTTCACGAGTTTGACATTGCAAAAGGTGAGTCTTTCCATCCGAACTGTATCTCCATGAAAGCATCATACTCTTCAAAGGCGGCATCGTCGAGCTATTCGTCTCCGTTTAGTATGGTGTCTACCTCTAGCGGTAAGAGGGCTTTGCGGCGTACCGGTTGAACTTTTCAAATTCGCTGAGGAGGGATATGACAGAAGAGAAAGGTGAAAGTGATTGAAGTAGCAGGTGATGCCGATTGGTTGTCTCCACCGCCGAAGATTGTTTTCGATAAAATAAAAAAATCCATATGGAATATTCTACTATTAAAGCTTTGAGGTAGTTTTCTATATTTTGAGTATTTGTCATATATGTGCTTTCCATGTTGCTATTAGAAGCTACGGTGTGAACACTGATAGTTTTAATTTTATAATGCGCTTTGATAATCTCATTTAGAAAGTTTATTTGTTAACTTTAATTCTTAAGTTTTGAATTGATATATGCAATATATTAGAAGCTATGGTTTTGTATGTCTATACTTTCTATGTTACTATTAAAATCTACTACTTTTTCCAACGTTATATATCCCATGATCGATTTCACTTTCACATGAATCTATAAGTTTGGATGTTGCTAACTGTCATTTGTTAATTCGCCTTGCTGATATCACCCAAAGAGCACCTATTTATTACGATTTGATTCTTATGTTCTTAACTGAAACATGCATTGCAGATCAGAAACTGTGGCAGATGTGATTTAGAAAGCCAATGAGTCTGATAAGAAGCTGAAGTATCTGTAAAAACATTCTTAATGGCTACTTCTGCTCACGCACCACCAAGGCTATTAATGACAGACCCAAGATTTTCAAATACAGGACAAAGAGGACATAAGAAATTATGGGTGAATGTCATGATATGTACAGAAGATGTAGCTAATGTGTGTCGACATGCTATTCCTCGACAAGGTAATCCCAGCAGGCAACAGCAGTGTTTTAATTTTTACTTTTGTGAGAGACAGATCTTAATTATTTTTCTGTAAAATCTTAAGATTAGTGTGTTAATCTCTAGAAGAATCTGGAATTTCTCTTCTAAATGTGTGGACAGGTTTCGTTTCCATTCATTTAAAGAATTTGAAACTAACTCTAGTCTAAGAGGTGAGCTTAACTCTGATAAGTTCTGACGTTTTTATAATATGATGGTTTTATCTGTATTGAGGCTGAAAGCTTATCTTTTGTTTATGTTCATTTTTTTCCAAAATTTCATTCAAAAGATGAGGAAATAACCATGGATGGGTCTCAAAATGGTAGGTTTACTTTACTGTATTAAAGTTTGTTTTGTGGCATTATGACGCTCTTAGATTGACACTATTATTTAGAATTGGAAAAATCTAACACCACTGGGCTGAATGATCAAAAGCCCAACCTTGAAGCTGGTGAATCTGAGTTAGATTACGAAGTTAAATCTGACTCTTGACTCTGATGAGGTAGATATTAACTACCTTTAAGTAGTGCAACGTTTAGTTTTTTTTTTTTTGATGAGTTGTGAGTAGCATTGACTCACTTAATTTGTTGAGAGTCATGATCTTGATACTGATTTCGGAAATGTGAGGCATGTTTTCTTTATTTAGTTTTAGATGGGTTCAAATGATGATGAGGATAACTCAGAAGAAGAGGAGGAAACAACAATGAAGGTATTTTCCTACAGAATTGGCCCTTTGCACTAAGAGCTTACATATTTTTTTTTTTTGCTTTGGATCAATAATGTAAGGAATAAAGAAAAGGTGGAACCACGAAGCAAGAGACCAAATGGTGGAGCAATGGACAACAACAACATAGTTGTGTCAAAGAATCAGAAGCTGCAAGTCAGCAGAAGGCGTCAGGTAACTACGCTAACTCAAGATAGAGCTGTAAAAGCTAAAAACTTTAAATATGAACAATATGATTAATGATTAGGTATAAACTAATGCAGGAGAGCATAAGTGGCACAAGTGGATATTTATCCTCCATAATGAGACTAGAGAACGAGCAAGTCACATTTTTCATATAAAGTTTTGATAGTTTTTCCTTATGGTGAATGGTTGAGTGGATAAGGATGTTGTCGTTTGAGATATTCAGTGGTTTTTACTGATTTGTTTGTTTTCAAATGAGTAGTAATAATAAGCATTCTGCCTTTGGTTTGATAAACTGATCATCAAATATTCAAACTGTTTACCGTTATAGTGTGGACAAACAATAGTTCATCTTGAAATTAGGTAAAATACTATATAAATATTTTTATAATATGCATCTTCTAGATTGATTGTTTTACTTTAATATAACGCTTACCTTTTTTTTAAAAAAAAATATCTTAATAGATTTAAGAAATTGAGATGATTTTTTTCTCCTTAAAATATATTGTTATTTGATTCATCATCTAAAAAAATATAAGAAATACAATTTTATTTAAAAAAACTCTTCCAAAGTTTAATTTACTATAAACTAGAATCTTTTTTTTTATAAAATTTGTTCAATAAGCTTTTACATAATTTGAAAGATAATTAATATTTAAAACTAATAGATATACGTATGACTTCATGGTATTTGATAAATCTTTAAGGAAACGTTTTGAAAGTACAAGCCATGCTATGCTCTGATGACAAGAATTAATCCAAAAATATATGAAGCTGTTTTGAAAAAAAAAAAATCAATCCAAATTACCACTTATAATGAAACAACCTAAGATGGTCTCTCTGTTCCCAACATCTTCCAAAACATATAAGAAAGCACACATTGCATAGTTGGAGGAGGATGCAGATTCTTAGTCGCAGACTCATAGAAGCAGCTATTAGAATAGTGCTTAAGCATAGTTTTTTTTTTTGTTTTTGTTTTTGTAAAACCTCATCTGCTGTTGACAGTTACCCTCAAACTATAAGACTATTCTATTTGGATTTCCTCATATTTTCCCATGTATCAATTAACTGATCCACCTTTGGAATTTAACGGTGCTACAAGCAAATCTCATTGACAAATGTTGCAACTTTTATGTTATCCGTAATATTTGTCGACGTCGTATCTACTAGAATAATGATCAAGCCTGTTTGTTATTTCTTACAACACCTTCTCATTACTGTTTTTTTTACAACTAAGGACAATCAAATTTTGATTTCCTAATCGTATTTGGCCAATTATCAATGAATCACTCAGTCTTCGCTTTATACATGAGTATTAACGGTATAACAAACAAAAACTGTTACTAATTACGCACCGGATATGTTACCCGTAATATGGCAGAACCTATTATACATATATATGTTTTTCTCTGGTCTAGGTTGATAAGATATCATACACTAACTGACATTACATACCTTACATGGCAAAGAACTGCTGCAATTCGTATGAAAAACTACTACTTTACACGGCATAATAAAATCTACACAAACTGTAAATCTTATTTAGATTTTCCAACCTTTTCATTCATAGTTTTTCCAAACTAAACAATATGAAATTTTGTACATTAGAACTTCAAATATGAAGTTTCACAGTAAAAATTTGAAATTTTGAAATTATTTTCAAAGCATGTAAAGTTACATATTTGAAATTTCTTTGGGAAATACTCTTAGCACGAAACAATTTAGTTTTGGTTTGTACTCCATTATATGTTTGCTTCAGTTTGAAATGTTTCTTAACAAATTATACAATCAATGAAGTCCTTGCTTTAGTCGATAATGTTTGGTAATAAAATTATTTAACCAATAACTTGAAGATCCATTATATCGACACAAAATAATGAATATATATATATATATATATATATATAAGAAAGTCTATAAATTAATACTCAAAAATGAATAGACACAGTAATTAATAAATTTTACTGATCTTGAATTAGACATATGTAAAATATAACTTAATTCGGTAAAATAATAATAACATAACTATATATATATATATATATAGAGCTTTATACAAACATAAACAAATCATTTAAAAAAAAAAAGAATTCATCTTTCATCTTTACTCTAAAAAAATCACTATTTTGATGTTCTAACTGAATTGCAGATAAAAGACATTTTATATATGAGCATCAAATTCAACACACATTATAGATCTGATAATTTAATTTAAGTAGAAAAAAATTAGATAATATTTAGTATCATAAAGTTAATTTGTTTGGACAACGAAAAGAACTATTGTAAAAAACAAAATATCTCATCACATATAAGATCTCCTCACCTAAAACTTTCTAAAAGTCAAACATCTATCATACACATCTATTGAAAATGCAAATCTAAAATACAAACCAACAAATTATACAAAAATAATAACTTAAATCACAAGTAAATTATTTCCCTGCGGGCCGACCCTAGTAACCCATAAAGTATCGTATCATATTCTCATCTAGTTTTCTCTGGCCAACATTTAAATTTAGTTTGGGTTTTAATTTGGGCCTTAAAATCTGAGAGGTATATGTTTACTCTGTTCTAAAGACACATAACAACATTACAAAATATCTTTCCGCCAAATTATGTCCGTTTACCTTCAAAGGGATCAACTCCATACTACAACTTTGACTTTGAAAAAATGAAAAAAAAATTAAGCAATCTATAAGACTTTAAATTTTTATAAATTCCAGTCCCCATATCCAACCAAAGTCCATATGAGTTTTCTAGTTCTTGCTCGATCTCCACCGCACCTGGTGCTAAGGTCTTCTTACATTCCATGAATCATATTGGCTTATCATCAGCTCGAGATTTAGAGCCATTGTAATCAATTATATATCATTCATGCCGCCACAAAAAATTCTAAGATTTTGATGATAAACTCAGATATCAAAGATGGTGCAACTTCTACAAATACGATACTCATTATGAAACTTTTTGCTACTACAAAGAAAGATATTCTCAGATCTACAATATGTGTTTTACTCCAGTGAAACTTGCTTATGGAGACAAAACTATGGGACTGGGACAGGCAGCTTCACTGTGGAAACAAGCATGGGTGAGAGAACCATAAGTGATGTATTTCTAGTTCCAAATATCACAGAAAATCTACTTAGTGTTGGACATCTAGTAAAGACTGTATATAAAGTTTTATTCAGGAATCAACACTACAACAAGATCACTGAAGCTTTTGTGAGTAGAATTTGTTTTTCACTAATCTTTGAGAAAGAATATTTAACGAGATCAGAAGGAAGTTCTTTCAGAAATCATACACCAAACAAGTAAACATAGCCTACGGCGGCATAAGCAAGTGTACTAAAATCAAAGGGGAGTTTTTGCTCTAACCTACGACGAACGCCTCTCGTTTATCAAACAACCTCTGGTTTATCAAACAATAGATTATCACGCTCTATGCTAAAACATCGAACGATAAATCTGGCTGAGTTCGTCATCCTTTTTTTTTTGAACTTAAAGAGTTTGTCATCCTATAGCAACAGGTTACCGAGCTGGAGTGGTAAACCGTTTCAAACCAAAAGCTGGCTCTGCTTAGTTTATCTGGACGAAAAACCATATTTTAAACCAAAGCTCAGTAGATAAAATTTTATCAAAGGAAACTTTTTTTGATTGGATTTGGACAGTAACTAAAAGCTGAAGACATTAAATTCTCATAAAAGCCCAAAAACATTAAAGACGGTAATTAGTGAGCTTGTATAAAAAACCAGAAAAAAAACAATATAAGAACTTGCAACCAAATAACTATGATCACTGTGTTAGAGCACTTAAGAGTTAAGAAAGTTCTTTTTACAATTTACATACATTTTTTTGTAGCTTAGGCTTTCAAATTAAAATGCAGAAAAAGTTAAAATGTTACAAGCTTAATGTTTTAGTTCAGGGCATAGCCCACTTCCAGAAACTCATAGTTAAAGAACCTGATTGAAAGAAAACCCAGAGCCCGTATGAAGTCCAGTCAGGGCCGGCTAAGTAGGGGGGACAGACGGTGCGACCGCCCCGGGTTCAAGTCTGCGTCCTCCCATATACTAACAATTAAGGGGTTCAATTTTTTTTATAAATACATGTTTTATATAGATTTTTTTTTTAAATTATAAATAAATTAAAAAGGGGCCCAAAATATTTTATATGTATATATTTTTTTTCATCAAAAGTTAAACAAAATTTTACAGCCAAAATTTTAAAAATAAAAAAAATATTTACAATTTTAAATAAACATAAATTTTAGGAGGTAACATTTTTTTGTCCTAGGACCTCTAACCATGTTAAGCCGGTACTGAGTCCGGTACTGAGTCCAGTAGTGGTGAGTTTGGTATGAAAAGGCAGAAAACGATGGCGAGCGGAATGATCGAGGGAGGAAGCGTTTTTTGATCAGAGAAGGTGCTTGTCAGAACCGTTGTTACATCATGGCTGAGGAAAGAACAGTGTTTGAATCTCTAAAGCTCTGGATTTTATTCCGAAGCTGTCGATCAACGAGAGAGAAGATAGTTAACCATTTTGAAAGTATTTTGCTGGAGTCTGGTGTTTCTCTCTGACCAAGTCCAGTAGATCGTTGATTGCCAGGCAAGTAGTGTGAGAAGTCGAAGCAGACAGTGAGCTCTTTGTCGAGGTAATTGCTGCATCTGATTGACTGTGTGATCCCACTGTCTAAAAGATTCTCTAGTTTCTACTTGATAAGCAAATACACCTCATCCTTTAATTTCAGCAACTTGTTCGCAAGCCAGGAGAAAGAAGCATTTGGTTTCGTTGTCCAATAGTTATGAATTAATCTTTTTAAGATGACTTCTATGAACCAAGCAACCCAGATTGAACCCCTCGGAAAAAGAGTAGCCATATCAACTGTAAGCAGCAAGCTTTATTCTCAAAATAGAGATCTTTTACTCCAAGTCCACCTTGAGATTTTGTAAGTTCCACTTTGTCTCAGGCCACTCTTGCAGAGTTATGACTTTCAATATTGCGTTTTCATAGAAAAATACTACAAAAAGAGTTAATTCTTGATATGCAGGTTTTGGGGAGAATAAATGCAGAGTACCATTAAATTGTGATACCAGCAATTACAGTCTCGATGAGAAGTAGTCTTACCTGAAAAAGAAAGGGATTTGAATCTGATGGAGCAAAGGTTCGCAATAAGCGTGATTTAGCTTCTTCGAGCTGAGAGAGATCCCAAGATAACGCATTAGTAGTGTTCCACAGACCAGTACTGTTGAAACTTGTATAGACAATTTACATACATGCTTCATAAAAAGATGTCGCAATACCATCCTCTAATGGATATGAAATATTTTTCTCGAAAGCTGGTTTGCCGCCATAATTAATGTTTTGTTACATCAATTAACACAAAAGTTATTGACAAGAATTTTGTTTAAAAAAAATTACCTTTGGCAATCACGTGCTCCAATTTACGGTTTTATAATGGTGTAGGAAATTATCACGGAAACTAATGTTTGAGTATGCTCTGATTGTAGCATGTCTACATATTTATCTACTTGCTTTTTTGTTTATTTTTATTTTTTTTTTTACTTTAAATTTCTATTCATATATATAACAATGAGCCCGCAGGTTTACATCACGTTTCCTCTGGTGCCAAGCAACCAGCATTACAAAAGCAAAAAAATAGACAAAAGAAGGAAGCTAATGGAACACTTCAAACCACGTTGACAAAAAGGATACGGTGGATGGCAAGTTCCTCTGCGACCTTGAAAAGGGATCAAGTTTGCTACGGATGGCCAAGCTGATCTCTGCAATGAAAGAGTGCGGTGATCTTGAGATCGAGGAGTGAAGTCTTGCGTTGCACTCCTTCCATATAGCATAGCAGGAAGTTTGGAACAGAAGCTTCAAAATGAGGTTGATGTTGCTGTTTCTGGTTGGGTCTCTCAACCATCTCAGACCATCTTCAAAGAGAAGAGGAGGTGTGAGATGGATCTTGGAGGAGTAGAAAGACCAAACCTGATGTGAGTAGTCGCAGTCAAAGAATAAATATTGACGTGATTTATTTTCCAAGGAGCATAACAGACATGACGCAAGAACCGCACGGCCCCAGCTCCTTAATCTGTCGCGAGTAAGCAATCTGTTGAGAGTAATAAGCCAAGTCATGAAAGAGTGCTTGGGTATTGATCCGGAGAACCACACAGCTCTATGCCAATCAACATCAGGGGAAGTAGCATAGGCATGCGCCCAAGTCGCAGAGGTGTCAAAACTTGTGGAAGGGACTCTGTCACCAATCTTCCAAAAGTATTGATCATCATCCAAAGAGCTAGAGATACTATCAGGCGGAGATAGGTTCTCCTGTAGAAACGCAATAGTTCGGTTACGACTACACATCCGATCAACCCACCATCGGTCTCCTCTCAGTCCCTCTCTTACTACTACGCGTTTTTACCAAATGGGTTTCTGAATCATATAAACAAAAAATCTAATGAACGATACGAAAATTAAGGAGAGCGGTTCGGGGGACCCTATTCAAACCTTAAAAAATTATGTGTTAATTGTTAACAAATATTTTATGTAAAAGTTTCAAAAAAAATATTTTATGTAATTTAATATCTATTATTGAAAATTATACCAATAACTGTAGAATATAAAAAAAATATGTAAAAATAGAAAATATGCTAAAATATAATACAGTATTTTAGTTTTATTTTTGTTAAAAAAATCTACGTATATTAAAGTAATAATAATATATTCTCTCCGTTTTACTTTATTTGTCGTTCTTAACTTCGGTACACATATTAATAAAACCTTTAATTTTGTATATTTACTAAATAAAAACATCATTACCAATACACCTAACCAGATTTCGATCGATAGAAAAATAGATTAGAATAAAAAGTTAATAAATTTTGCATTGAAATTATAAAACGACATTTATTTTGAAACAGAAAATTTTATTCCAAAACGGCATATAATTCGAAACTTAGGGAGTAAAACACATTAAATATTTTATTTTCATCTTTATAAACTTTTTTTAAAACCAGTTTTTGTTTTTCCATATTTAATATTTTTATAAGGGTTAATTAATATCCACGAACTTCATAAGCTTAATATCATGTTTATCATGATAATTTTTAGAATATTAATAATTTATTTCATATTTTAATTCAACAAAGTGAAAAATAGATCAATTAACAAAAATAAAATTATTATTTTATAAATAGAGTAAATATTGAGTGAAGTTGGAGATGTCTTATTAGAGTTTCAGATCAGATCGATAAATATTATTAGACCTCAAATACTTGTCAACCAGTCTTTTATTTACGGACCAGAAATACCCAATTTTCATTTAACTTTCAACTTTGAATTACTTTTTCGTCGTTGGGTTTCTGTCGGTCGTTCAGAGAACTAATTGCAAAATGAGGTTTGTCACTCGGTTGGTTCTTTACTTTTAGTTATTTATATCTTTGTTTTTCCTTGACAAAATATTTACTTTATATCTTTTACTATATATTTTACTTTAGTTATTTATATCTTTGTTCATTAGATCAGGTTTGAATTTGTTGTTGTTCTTCAACAGTATAATAAAGATTTTCTCGTCTCGTCTTTCATCGTTCAACTAAACAACGATTGTTTTGTTGTTAGAGATATTTGCTAGTCTTGATGCTATCGTTTTAGTGTAGATAATTTTGATAATCGAATTCCCGGCTGAAGTTGTGTTATTTATTTTTCTTTTCTTGGCCATTCGTGCATTCTCAGGTCTTGCAATATATATTTCACTATATATGTTACCTTGTTCCATTTAATGAATGAAATTTAGTGGAAAATCATTTTTCATTGCAAAATTGGTTTAAGCTACTCAAAGTTTTTACAGTTAGTTGAACCTACTCAACAAACGTAGTATTAATACACGAATATATTCGTAAAACTTTTAGAATAAATCTAAGTATTATCTATACTTTCTGATTTATTTTCGCTTTTTTGATAATCGCTAGGTTCATCTCGACCGTTGATTAACACTTACAACAATTCTGAACATGACTTATAAGTATAAAAAAAATAGTTTCGGAAAAAACAACTCGACAACCTTTTGTATAATTAAGAACATCATTTTGGGAGTTTGATCTATCACAATGTATTCTTCTTTTTTTTGGTCAAACACAATGTATTCTTCTCTATCCAAAATAATTAATTTATATTTTATACCCAACAAAAAGCTTACACAGTCGCTCTTTGACACAACCTTTGAAATGGTCTAAAAATCTCAGATTACTTAAAAAAAAGTCTCAGATAATTTTTGTAAGAGAGCGACTATTATACAGTAATTCAATGTCAAGTAATTGCCAGAGAAAGAGGTCAATTACATCATTACATGAACATTTAAAAAAGACAAACGAGCACTTGGTTCAATGGTTGGTCAGTTTAATCAATAGACAATAGCATATATCAAAATGAAACGACTTTAACATTCGATTAAACCCACAAATTTGGTAACGTGTTGTCTCAAAACTTCTAGGTTCAGTTTATTTAGATCAAATCCAGTACTATCAAAAAAAGAAGAAGAGGTTGGTCTTTCATTCCCACCTCAATAAACAATGATGTTTCCGAAGACAGTAGCACAAGTCTATGGTCTAATTTGATATGTACTGTTAAACAATAAAATTTACAAGCAATAAATAATAATAGTAATAATAATAATAATAATATTATATTATAATTATAATTACAATTATAATGATCATAATAATAATAATAATAATAATAATAATAAATAGTCCAATGTGGTTTCAAATGTATACTCATCACTCTTCAGATTCATGTACGGTGGAAGAAACATTAAAGAGATCTGCGTTCTGTGGGTCCAACATTAATCAACTTCTTAAGCGTTATTTTCATTTCATTTATTTCCTGTTTGTGTAATATTTGACTAATTATGATATTGATTAGACTAGTTTCTTCGCTATCCTAATACTTATGAGTTATGTCCCATGGCTTATGTCAGTTAAATTTTGTTAGATTTTGTGATCTTGTGTTTATTATTATTCTTTTCATATAATCAGTATTTTGAAATCCGATCCGGATCCGCGGTCGGTAAACCAGGTGACCCAAAATAAATTTGGTTTGAGTTTTATAAAAAGTCCAAAATTTAAAAACGCGTAAAAACCTAGAAAAACCTGCTAATATCCAAAATCTGGTATCGGTTGAACCACTGATTGAATTCATAAATTACTTTTTACTTTTTTCAGTTTTCAATTATAGTTTTGAATTCTGTTTTATTTTCTAAATTTTCAATTAAAAGTTAGGTTTTCATTTTTTTCCGGTTGTTGTCGTCGTCTTCTTAGATGTCATTCACATATTTATGTATTTTATGCCTTGCTATTTTTAGATGTCATTATTATTAATTTGTTACAAAATATTAAATAGTCTAAACTATTTTTTAATATTTTTTATATTTACACATTTTATGTTTCTAATAACAGTTAGAAAATATTTAATGTTAATTTCTATATTCTTTTTATAGCTAATATAACATTATATAATAAAATTAATTCATTTATTAATTTATGGTTCACTCGTGGTTTATTCGCAGTTGATCCATTGATCCGGTGACCGATAAGTCATCCAGTTCAGTGTCTGAGTCGGGTTTAAAACATTGCATATAAACAATAGGAATGAACCAAAATATATTTAAGAAAAATTTCCTTGGGTCTTTATTTATTTTTAGGGTATTTGTTTGACTACCACTAACCCATTTATTAAAGTATATTAGGTTCCTAGATTCACGTCATGTGGCTTGTTGGTTTCCAACGCTGTATTTTACTCATTTAAATGGAAATTTTTTTTTTTTTAAATGTATTCTCATTCTCAGGATATACGGGCTTTGATATATTCAAAGTATCCCATTTATTTTTCCAAATTTACAGCTTATAAGTTACATAAAAACATTTATTTATTTTCTCTTAACAAAACTGACAAGTGGAGAGAAATAGCAGAAGTTAATATTTTAATATATTTTACTTGTCAACAAGTTAATATTTAATTACATACTACATTATTGATCCAAAGAAAATAAATTAGTAAAAAGAAATTCTCAAGAGAAAAAAATACAAAAGTGCGTCCAAGTTCGGTTCATGTAAGAACAAGTGGGACCAATAGGTTTCCAAATCTAAAATAAAATAAAATAAAATCTCCAAAACCTTCTTCTAAAACCAACGGCTCCAACCTTTACTTACACACATGTATTATAAATTACACTTTCCTTTTTATTCTCCAATGGCGGCTTAAGGCATAAACTCCGTCACTAATCTCAGACCGGAGTGTCTACAAATCACAGAACACGGAAACAACATACAGAGGTCTGAAACTCGCTAAGCATCTGAGCTGAAGACTTGGGGGCATCTTTCAAGTACTTTCCTTCTTTTCATGTTCTGTCTCCGGCTAATATATATATTTATGTAATATGTGTATAACATATATATGTACATGTTCGTGCACCACGTTTTTATATAGTTTTCAGATTTGTCGCTATCTCTCTTTCTTTTCTTTTTAAGATTCTTTTTCTAGATTTGTTCTCTCTCTCTCTCTCTCTCTCTCTCTCTCTCTCTCTCTCTCTCTCCCCTTCCTTTTTCCGGTCTCGTCGTTTTCGTTCATCGGAATGCCACCAAGAAATCGAAGATTGTCACACGTTGCTACGCTTGAGTTTCACAAGTTCTATCAGATCTGAGAACTGAAGACACTTTGGCCGGTCATAATAAAATCATGTCTTCCAGGTACTTTCCTTCTTTGCATGTCTGTCAACTGTTGTTGTTCTTTATCATTTTTTTTTAGTTCTTAACATTTTTTTTCTTCTTTATCATTTCTAATAGTTATAGAGATTAATGGGTGAAGCAAGAAGATGATGGTGAGAGAAGTCGCTTCTGTGTTGTTGATACTATTCTCGATACTGATCTGTGTTTCTCCGGCGGCGGCTGGAAACGGCGGCGGGTGTAACTGCGAAGACGAAGGAGGCAGCTTCTGGAGCACAGAGAACATCCTCGAGACGCAAAGAGTAAGCGACTTCTTGATCGCGGTAGCTTACTTCTCAATCCCCATCGAGCTACTCTACTTCGTGAGCTGCTCCAACGTCCCATTCAAATGGGTCCTCTTCGAGTTCATCGCCTTCATCGTCCTTTGCGGTATGACTCATCTCCTCCACGGCTGGACTTACGGTCCCCACCCTTTCAAGCTCATGGTGGCCTTGACCGTTTTCAAGATGTTGACCGCTCTCGTCTCCTGCGCCACTGCGATCACGCTCATCACTCTTATCCCTCTGCTTCTCAAAGTTAAGGTTAGAGAGTTTATGCTCAAGAAGAAGGCTCATGAGCTTGGACGTGAGGTTGGGCTCATTATGATTCAGAAAGAGACTGGCGTCCACGTCCGTATGCTTACTCAGGAGATACGCAAGTCCTTGGACCGTCACACGATTCTTTACACCACTTTGGTTGAGCTTTCAAAGACTCTGGCGCTGCAAAACTGCGCGGTGTGGATGGAGAATGTAGGTAAGACTGAGATGAATCTGACTCATGAGCTTAGAGGGAGGAGTGGGTACGGCTACTCTGTTTCTATGGATGATGTGGACGTTGTTAGGGTTAGAGAAAGTAATGATGTGAATATACTGAGCGTTGACTCGTTGATAGCTCGAGCTAGCGGTGGAGATGTTAGTGAGGTTGGACCAGTGGCTGCCATTAGAATGCCGATACTTCGTGTGTCGGATTTTAAAGGAGGCACGCCTGAGTTGATTCAGACATGTTACGCCATACTTGTCTGCGTGTTACCTAGCGGGCAGCCTCGGGACTGGAGTTATCAGGAGATTGAGATTGTTAAGGTGGTGGCTGATCAAGTGGCCGTTGCGTTGTCTCACGCAGCGGTTCTTGAGGAGTCTCAGATGATGAGAGAGAAGCTCTCCGACCAGAACAGGGCCTTGCAGATCGCGAAGAGGGACGCGATGAGGGCGAGCCAAGCGAGGAATGTGTTGCAAAAAGCGATGAGCGAAGGGATGAGACGTCCTATGCATTCTATACTCGGTCTTTTGTCGATGATTCAGGACGAGAAGTTGAGTAACGAGCAGAGGATGATTGTTGATACGATGGTGAAGACCGGGAATGTTATGTCGAACTTGGTCGGGGACGCTATGGATGTTTCGGACGGTAGATTTGTCACGGAGATGAAGCCGTTTAGTCTGCACCGCACGGTCCGTGAAGCGGCTTGTTTGGCGAGGTGTTTGTGTCTTTACAACGGGTTTCGGTTTACGGTCGATGCGGAGAAGTCTCTGCCTGATAATGTAGTTGGAGATGAGAGAAGAGTGTTTCAGGTGATACTTCATATGGTTGGTAGTTTAGTAAAGCCTAGAAAGTGTCGAGAAGGATCCTTGTCGTCGGTGATGTTTAAGGTTTTTAAAGAACGAGGAAGCTTGGATAGGAGTGATCAAAGATGGGCTGCATGGAGATCACCTGCTTCTTCAGCAGATGGAGATGTGTACATAAGATTCGAAATAAACGTTGAGAATGATGGTTCAAGCTCTCAATCATTTGCTTCTGTTTCGTCAAGAGATCAAGAAGTTGGCGAAGTGAGATTATCTGGCTATGGGTTAGGACAAGATCTAAGTTTTGGTGTTTGTAAGAAAGTGGTGCAGGTGAGTTACTTCGTAACATATCTTGTTATTAGTGTGGGTTTCGGTCAAGGGTTATCTTTTAGCATGTCGTATTCTTTATAAAATGTGCAGTTGATTCAAGGGAACATCTCGGTGGTGCCTGGCTCAGACGGTTCACCAGAAACAATGTCATTGCTACTCAGGTTTCGACGCCGACCCTCCATAGCAGTCCATGGATCAGGCGAAGCATCAGCTCCTGACCACCAACCTCACCCTCATTCTAGTTCCCTATTACGTGGCTTGCAAGTTTTATTAGTAGACACCAATGATTCAAACCGGGCGGTTACGCGTAAACTTTTAGAAAAACTTGGATGCAGCGTCACCGCGGTATCGTCTGGATTCGATTGCCTCACTGCCATTGCACCTAGCTCTTCATCATCTTCATCGTCGTTTCAAGTGGTGGTGCTTGATCTACAAATGGCAGAGATGGATGGCTATGAAGTGGCCATGAGGATCAGGAGCCGTTCTTGGCCGTTGATTGTGGCAATGACCGTGAGCTTGGACGAAGAAATGTGGGACAAGTGTATGCAGATTGGGATCAATGGAGTTGTGAGAAAGCCAGTGATGTTAAGAGCTATGGAGAGTGAGCTCCGGAGAGTGTTGCTGCAAGCTGACCAACTTCTCTAGTTGATCTAAACTTGTCATCTACATTCAAATTTTTACAACATTGTTTTTACACCATATATTAATGAAATATCAAAAGAAAATTTCCAAATTGTTATTATGTGTATATACCGCCCATATTACTATGATTTGTATATCTTGTCTTTTTGTTCTTTTCCTCTTTTGGACCCTACGAAATTGCATGTGAATCTTAGTATTTTGTAGGGTAAGACCGCAATTTAATATTTGAAAACAAAAATTGTTCAACTTTACGAATACCTAGTTGAATAGATCTTTTATAGTAGGTCACCACCATCACATTATCATGTTTTTTTTTTTTTTTTTTTGAAAAAGGCTTTCATTAATATTAAAATGCAGAGAAAACAAAAACTACATAGCCTAGCAGGCTTAGTTATGGGGCAAGGGCCAATTAAATAGAGTACTATTACCCAGTTTTAAGAATCCAAAATGAAACCCAATGTAGAACCCAAAGTAGAACCCAAAGGAGATAGTAAAGGAGTACGATGAGATTCAATCAGCTCTGTCGCTCGTAAGCAAGGAACCAGGCTTGCAGAAGAGATGACGAGAGTGATGGATTCCCTTCCCGATAACTATTGATTCTGTCTTTAATCTGCCTCTCAATGAAAGTAAGAAGAAGAGCAGTAGTTCGGGAGCAGTTACGGTGTAGTCGAGCGTTACGTTCGGTCCAAGTCCAATAGATGACTGCTTGCCAGGAAAGGAGCAGCAGACGTTTCCTTACTCTGTCTCCTCCGAGCGATTGCATCTGATGTATACTTCCATCCCAGTCCCGCCGAGGCAAAAGATCAAACCGATTGGCCAGTGAAGACCATAACTCCCAAGTGTAGTTGCATTGAAAGTAGATATGATTCCTGCTCTCATCCTCATCCCCACATAACAAGCAGTCAGGATTTGTGTGAAGTCCCCATGATCGCAACCTGTCACGTGTTGGGCAGCGATTCAAAGTTATAAGCCAAGTTAGAAAACAATGCTTGGGCACTCCACCAGTGATCCATACCGCCCTCGTCTAAGGTATAGTGTCTGATTCACCCTTCAATTTCCTGTACACGGTTCCAGTAGAATAACGGACCGATGATTTGCCATCTATCACCCATTCATAAGTGTCTTCTTCCCCTGTAAAGTTTAAGTTGAGCAGGAACGCTAGTATGGCCACTTGATTCTCTGAACGAGGTTGAGGGATCCTCCATTGACCGTCCCTGTATAAACTGGATAAAGTGTCGTTCTTCCTGATGCCGAGACGAGAAGTGCTTCCCTGAAGCAAGTAATCCGTGACACGTCCCGGTGGAAACCAGTTATCAGTCCAGAATCTACAGCTCCTTCCATCGCCTATCTTTAGCCGGATCCAGGTGAACATTATATCCCTCATTTTAATGATCTTGTTAGTTAGCCAGGAGAATCTAGGACTAGGCTTTATAGTCCAGAAGTTGCTCAGGTTATCGGATAGGACAGTAGATTTGAACCAAGCCACCCATACAGAACCTGCTTGAAAAAACAAAAGCCAAATAAGTCTTAGGATACAGGCTCTGTTCCAAACAAAAAGGTCTTTGATCCCTAGTCCTCCATTCTTCTTTTCCTTCACCACAACTTCCCACGCTACACGAGCAGAGTGGTGGTTCTCTATGTCACCTTTCCACAAAAATACTCCACAGAGAGAATTTATTCTTTTAATAACAGCTTTGGGAAGGATAAAAGTGGAGCACCAAAATGTGTTGATCCCTGCAATCACAGTTTTTATTAGAAGCAGCCTGCCAGAGAAAGATAGCGCCTTAGCACTCCAAGAAGATAAGCGCGCTTTGATCTGTTGAATCATGCCCTCACAGTTGGACAGCGTCGGCTTTGAAGAGTTCAGAGGCACTCCAAGATATCTCACAGGAAGTGTGGCCATGGGCATACCCGTAGAAGCTTGAATAGTATCTATTTCAGCTTGAGTCAGTCCTGATGCAAAGAAAGAAGATTTCTGCATGCTTACTGCAAGCCCTGATCTGAGTTGAAACTCCTTTAGAATCTGTAAGACCGCTTGGAGGGAGGAAAGAGAGCCGTCAATGAAGATCAATAAGTCATCTGCAAAACTAAGATGAGTGAGTTTGGCTTGGTTGCATTGGTGATGATAGTTGATCTTAAAGTCAGAAGCTGCCTTGTTTAGTAGATGAGAGAGAGTGTTCATGGCGATGACGAATAGATATGGCGATAGGGGGTCACCCTGCCTAAGACCTCTCTTACCCTTGAAATATCCGTGTACCGTTCCATTGTAGCCCAGAGTGAAGTTTGTGGTACGAACACACGCTTTCAACCAGGAAGATAAACGATAGGGCAGGTTTATCCCTTGCAAGCAGTTAAAAAGGTAGTCCCAGGAGAGTGTATCAAAAGCCTTCGCAATATCTACCTTTATAGTGATTCTCTTCGGCCCCTGAGCCTTGTGATATCCATTAACAAGCTCACCCGCAAGAACGGTGTTTTCCAAGAGAAGTCTGTTCTGAACAAAAGCTGTCTGAGATGGGAGGATGAGTTTCGGTAGAATGGGCTTGAGCTTTTTCACCAACAGCCTCGAGATCACCTTGTAAATAGTGTTGAGACAGGCAATGGGGCGAAAGTCTGTGATGAGGGAAGCTCCAGTTTTCTTCGGAACCAGGGACAGAATAGTAGCATTAACAGAGGAAGGCAGGAATGACGTGAGGAAGAAACCTTTTATAGCCGTAACAACTTTTCTTCCCACTATGCTCCAAGCCGCTTTATAGAAACCTGATGTTAACCCGTCGGGTCCAGGGGCCTTGTTTGGATTTAATCTAAACAAAACCCGAGTAATCACATTATCATGTTTCCATGTTCAAAATAAAACTTTTCTATGCTATTATTTTCATATTTTGTCAACTTCCTTTGTTCTCACTACATCTTTTTGGAAATAAAATCAACACAGAACACATCAATATAAGCATGTGACATGCTGCTTGCTTAGATGTCTTCTTTAACAAAAACTTTCACGAATATTTCCGACTTACTTATTTGTATTTCTGTCTGCCACTTTGTGAACTTTTCAAAAAAGAAAGATTTTAAGACTTTATTAGTTACCAGTTGAAATCATTATATATTAGAAAATGTTAGATACATGCCCCTTGGACTAGTGAAGATTAAACTAAACTGCACATTCCTCGAGCTTATTAAACTATAGAAACTGCATAAATAAAGTGGAGATGGATTGGATTTGCAGAAAGTGAATCTAGGGAGAGATGGGTTTACACATCTGGCTAGTATATTATATATGTAAACCCACTTGTGGTAATACATTTGTTTCTTCGAACCTGACAACCTCTATAGAATAGTATTTAATCATTAGTACAAACTTAAATACTTATTATTTGACAACCACAGTAAAACCCATTATGGCAGATAGATGGCCACTCTTCACTTTACATTCAATCAAGAATCTATAACTTTTGCGGACGCATCCTAAGTACGGAAATACCTAACCATCTCGACTAAAATAGTTTTGAAGAAAAAAAGAAAAGAATTAGACTAACAGTATAACTGAATAATTATACAGGTGGAGATCTCTATATAAAAAATGCCTCTTCACAAACAAAAAGGAAACATATAGTAAAATTCCATATATTTACTTATACTTACTCAATTTATTTTATTCTTGTATTGCTTTGTTTGAATATAGGCGGCTACATGTAGCATAGATGATAATAGCTTGAGCCACAAGATCAAGACCAAGTAGTCGTTCCTAGTCAAAATAGCCGACCAAGTGATGCAAATGATTCGCAAGAGTTGAAAAGTCTTCGAAACTCCGAAATGTGAATGTCATATCAGTTACATTTACATACTAGCAAACAGTAAGTATGTTCGGTTTATAATTCATTCCTTGGCACTCGAACGAATACCGAAACGGCCCGAGGCATGTGTTATTATGTGATTTTTAATATAAAACCATATTTCCTCTGAAAATTTTCTAAATATCCGTATTATATTATATGATTGATATCCTGTGTTTTGTTTCATAGGATGTAATATACTAATACGTATATCTTATTATAAATATGATCCATAGAAATGTAAACATATACACAGAAATATGCTTCCTCTCTTGATCACTGGTTAAAAAGATAGGAATTCAGATCTTTTTCAGAGTGGAAAAATATAGAAGTTCACAGTTTCGGTTAACATGGTCCTTGTATACAAAGACTGCCCTTGGACCAAGTCAACAAAGCTTGACTTCTAGCCAAGACATTTATCAATAAATTTCCCATATAAATTACCTTAGTCTGGTGGTATAATCTTGTGAACAAGCTATTTAAAAGGGCGAATCCGGGTTAGAATCTCCTCAAGACTATATTTTGTTTTAGAAAAGCAGTATTTTTTGTTTTTGTTCGGCTCTGCTTGTATATCCAAAATATTGCACAAGTGTTGTCTACTTCTGATTCCGTTATTGACATACGACAGAGATGGTTTTCCTAACAATTACATGTATTTATATTTGTCTTCTTGATCATTACTAGAGCCCTTTGTCCCTTTCTAATCAAGATTGATCTTCAAAACATAAAAACAATACTAATACGTACCAAAGCGATGGTGATTGTAGTACTAGGACCTGAATTGTTTTTTTTGTGCTTCTGACTATTCCTTAAATAGAAATTTTTAAATACTGGATTTAAATTTCAGAGAGATTATAGATATAAGACCAGTGTCAGCCCTAGGTCCAAGCAGAGAAAGAACATAATCAAAAGAAATATTGTCAGCAATCATGTATATCAATCAGGATTTAAGAGCTAAGAACAAACTATATAAAGAAAGCAAATGAATACATAATCAAAGAACAGAATCACCGTATAACTTCACTACCAATTTTACATTTTTCCATTTGATTTGTTCTCAAACACCTGACATCTTTGAATATGTTATCAGATATACATTATAACAAACTAATATTCAAGATATAGAATAAGAAGGCCCAAGTGAACAAAAAACATAAGAAGACCCAAAACCCATGAGACTGCCCATTAAATATTTCATCAATGTTAAAACAAGCAAAACAAAATGTGCATTGCACACAAACAATCAACTGCAGTAATAAATGAAGTCCTCAAATATTGACAAAGAAAACATCAATGCACAATAAGAAACAAAGAAGAAAGAAAAAGTGCTGACATGATTCTCTCTCTATTTTGGAGATTTCCGGTGATTTCTTGTGGAGGCATATTGCCTTTTTTTCAAATTGATTCTTTCTTCCCACGGTGTGGAAGTTTATTATTCCGGTTTAATTCTTTTGGAAAGTTTTTATTTTCCACTAATCTTTAGTTTTCTCCTAATATTTTCTTTCCTTCTCCTTTGTTCCTTGACCAGAAAGTTTCCTTTTCTTGTTTCCTCACATCTTTTTTTTCCTTTTCTGATGATTTCTCAAAAAATCATGATTGAGTTTTGTATTATTAAAGGTAACTTCACGACAATTACGTGTGACCTTCTCCCTAAAATCGTGCGCTCTCAAACTCTCTCCGACGTTGGAAGCTCTGCGTTTAGAGAAACGATGGCCGATTTACTGCAGAAAGCAATTCAATCAATATCACTGGATGAAGAGGAACCATTGACTCTGCTTGATAGCCCAAGATTCAGGGCGATCGAGGAAACTCAGTTGTGTCTGATGGGAAGGTTGTTGAACCCGGACTGCCAAATCATTTCAAAGATGATTGAGTTTATGCCAACGACGTGGAGATTGTATGACAGAGTGCGTGGTATCGTCTTGTCTAGAGTTCGTTTCCAGTTTGTGTTTCAAAGGGAGGAAGATCTGTTAACGGTGCTGAAGGACAGACCGTGGTCTTATAACTATTGGACTATGATTTTGGAACGTTCGACTCCTAATCCTCCGCCTGATTTCCTGAAGTCTCTTGACATCTGGATCCGAATTCGAAACATCCCAACAATCTTTTTTAAGGAGGAGACAATGCATAAACTGGCTTCAGAAGTTGGTGTGGTGGAAAAGATTGAGTATGATCCTAAAGTATCCCATACTAAGGATTATATCCGTGCTCTGGTGCACTTTGATGTTGACAAACCTGCAAAGGCTGCTCGCAAGCTCAATGTCCCGGAAGGTGGAACTGTCACGATCGAGTTTGAATATGAAAGAATCCATAAGCGATGCTTTCATTGTTTGAGACTCACTCATGAAAAAACAAAGTGCACTACTGTGAAAAAAGAAGCTCTGGAACCCATAAGCCTCTTGTTGTGCCAAGAACGAGTTCAGCAAACCATGTTCCCATGAAGTCAAATGATGCCCCCCTTGGCTTCCCTGCGATATTCCCGGAGCTCTCGAAGGAGGATCACAAGATGGCTATGCTCTATATCTCTCACTCTGACGAGACAGAGCGTTGTGCTCGCATTGAGCGTGTTAGGCAAGGTATTGAGGAGAGCAAGGGGACCTCTGCTCCGTTGCTGCAGTTGAAGGGTACGAGCGGCACCAATGCGATTAATGGCCCTCCTGGTTTTTCGTTGATGTTTCCTGAGCTATCTAAGGAGGAGTGTAAGATGGCTATGATATATATATATATATATATATATATATATATATATATATATATATATATATATATATATATATATATATCTCATTCAGATGAAACAGAGAGATTGGCTCGTATAGAACGTGTTAAACAAGGAATTGAGGAGAGTAGAGAGGCTGCTGCAAATCGTGTCCTACACGGAGCTGCTTCAAGCTCAGTATGTGGGGCCTTCTCTCACAGCGGGTCCTGAGCTTTGTATGAACCAAGGCGATGGAAGCGATGAGGACACAGAGTCCTTTGCTACAAGGTCTTCAGACTACTCTGCTCCCTTGTTGCTGGTGAACTCGGGTTTTCCGCTTGGCCCTTCTTCGGAGGGGCGAGTCCTTGGGAGTGCTGGAGCGAGCAAGTTGAAGAAGAGGCAACCTTCATCCTGGAAAAGGAGAAACACAAGGAAAGGGACGCCTGCTTCTATTGTATAACCGTCTTTAGAGTTATCAGATCCTACTCCCAACTCAAAGAGGAAAGCAGGTTCCTCCATTCACGTTTCAGAATCCAAAAACAAGAAATTCTCCGAACCTTTGGTGGCTTCCGTATTGAAGCCACTGCCTCCCCAATGAGCATACTATCTTGGAACTGTCAAGGCGCAGGAAGCGACGAGGCAGTTCGTTTCCTCCGAGCTCTTCGTAGGAAACACTTTCCTGATTTTATTTTTCTGATGGAGACTAAACAAAAGTATGACTACATTTTCGGTTTGAAGAAACAACTTGGTTACGATCATTTGATTACGGTGGAGCCTGAAGGCTTAAGTGGTGGGCTCGCTTTGTTGTGGAAGGATACTTATCAAGTCACGGTCTTGTCTAGTGACAAAAGAATAATTGATCTTAAAGTTTCTTTTGGATCAATCTCATTCTTTATGTCATGTGTTTATGGGGACCCAGTGACTGCTCGAAGGCAAGTGGTTTGGGACCGCTTGGTGAATCTAGGCTTGCGTCGTGATGAAGCTTGGATATTAGTGGGTGATTTCAACGAACTCCTGTCCAATGATGATAAAAGTGGAGGTACGATTCGTGAGGAGTCCTCCTTTTGGAACTTTCGAAACATGGTCCATAATTGTAAAGTGAGGGAGCTGAGGCACACATGGAACTGCCTCTCATGGGCGGGTAAGCGTGAGAATGGATGGGTTCAATGTCGCTTAGATCGTTCCTTTGCGAACAGTGAATGGCTTTCTCTCTTTCCTCGTGCAAATTTGGAATATCTGTAATTATGGGCCTCTGATCATCGTCCCATCAGAGTCGATTTCTCACTGGAGAGAGATCACCCGATGAAGGGGAGATTTTTCTTTGATAAACGGATGCTTTTCAGAGAAGGGTTTGAAGACTTGGTGCGCAGAAGTTGGGAGGGTGGAACATGGGACCGAAGTAATATTATGTCTCGTATCCCTCGTTGTCGAGGTTCAATAATGAAATGGAAGAGGAGGTCCGATTTGAACTCCAGAGATCGAATTACTCGTCTACGTGCGTTGCTTGAGGCTGAAGTTTCGAAAGTATCTCCATCTTATGATACTTATCAAGTCTTAAACAAGAGCTTTCAGCTGCTCTTCGTGAAGAGGAACTTTTCTGGAGACAGAAGTGCAGGGAGGAGTGGCTTAAAGCCGGAGACCGAAACACAAAATATTTTCACAACTGTGTTAAGGGCAGAAGGATTCAAAACCGGATTCTTATGTTGCTTGATGAGCATGGACAAGAGCAATTTTCAGAAGGAGCCAAAGGAAATATTGCGGTTGAATTTTTCAGAGACTTGTTCTCAAGTTCCAATCCCCACGATTTGGAGACTCTGTTTTCAGGCTTCCAAAACAGAGTGACTCATGAGATGAATCAAAGTCTTATCAGACCGGTCTCGAGTGATGAGATCAAGAAAGCTGCTTTCGATGTGAAGGGTAGTAGCGCTCCTGGTGAAGTTGGTTTGACAGAAATCTTTTATCAGAGATTTTGGCATATAGTAGGTCCGGGTCTTACTTCGGAGATTCAAGATTTCTTTAAGTCTTTGATCATTCCAGAAGGTTGGAACCACACACAGATTAGCTTATTGCCGAAAACTGTGAATCCCTCACGTATGCAAGATATGAGGCCGATAAGTCTGTGCTCTGTTCAGTATAAGATCATATCGAAGATATTGTGCAACCGTCTGAAGTTGATCTTACCTGATATCATCTCAGAAATACAGGGGGCATTCGTATCTGGTCGCATTATATCTGATAATATCATCATAGCTCATGAGATGATTCACGGGTTACGGACGAATACTAAGGTTGCTGAGGGTTGGATGGCCATAAAGAGTGTCATGTCGAAAGCATACGACCGCGTTGAATGGAATTTTCTAGAGGTTCTATTGGAGCGTATGGGTTTCGACAGGATTTGGGTGAGATGGATTATGGCGTGTGTTAGCTCTGTCTCCTTCTCGGTTCTGCTAAATGGCAATTCCCACGGACACATCAAACCAGAATGAGGAATTAGACAGGGTGACCCTCTTTCTCCATTTCTATTTATATTATGTGCTGAGGCTTTGGTCAGTTGCCTCAATTCTGCAGAAGCTGCTGGTCGATTGCATGGTATCAAACTCACAACGACTTGCCCCTCAATCCACCATTTGTTATTTGCTGATGACAGTCTCCTATTATGCAAAGCTAACTCAGATGAAGCTAAAGAAATCTTAGAATGTATAAGGTTGTATGGGGAGGCTTCTGGCCAACAAGTGAACCATCTCAAGTCTTCGGTAATTTTTGGTTCGCTGGTGCCAAACTCTACAAAAACAGAGATCAAGACCATTCTGGGAATTGAAACTGAAGGTGGTGAAGGCTCTGACCTTGGCCTTCCGGAGTGTTTCAGTGGATCCAAAAGAAAACTTCTAAGCTTTATAAGAGAAAAACTCCAAGGTCGTTTGCAAGGGTGGTTTTCTAAATCGTTATCTCAAGGTGGAAAAGAGATATTGTTGAAGTCTGTGGCCATGGCGCTTCCTGTTTTTGCTATGTCTTGTTTCAAACTTCCTAAAGATGTGTGTGATAAGCTTACAAGTGCAATGATTGAATTTTGGTGGAGTAGTGGTAATAACAAAAAGAAAATCTCTTGGGTAGCTTGGAAGAAGTTTTGTACAGAGAAAGAGTTAGGTGGATTTGGTTTTAAAGATTTGGAAAAATTTAACCAATCTCTGCTGGCTAAACAGGCTTGGCGAATTTGGTCATCTCCTAACTCTCTCTTAGCTCGTCTGCTGAAACATCGCTACTTCCCGCGTACTGAGTTTTTGGATTGCAGTATAGGTTCTCGACCTTCTTACGCTTGGCGCAGTATTATGCATGGAAGGGAGTACTCCAGGAGGGTTTGCTCAGGAAGATTGGAGATGGAAGAAACACAAAAGTGTGGCTGGATAAATGGTTGCTTGACGAAGTGTCCAGACCGCCTCGTTATCACCAGGAAGCAGTGGTAGATCTTACGCTTATAGTGAAGGATCTTTTGGACCAGCATTTCAACACTTGGAACGTCACCCTCATTCATCAATTAATTGCAGAAGAGGATGTTGAACTGGTTCTGAATACTAAGGTTCCAGGGAACAGAGAGGATACAACAGTGTGGGGTCTCTCTAAGTCTGGTTATTATGACTCTAAATCTGGATATAAGCTTAGTGAAACGCTCAGCACTCTCAGGTCTGGAGCTCAGTCTGTAATACCTCCTATTGAAAAACAGCTGTGGTCTAAGTTATAGAAGACAAAAACTTCCCCAAAACTTCGACATTTTCTTTGGAGAGTAATGTCGGGGGCTTTAGCTGTCAGATCTCAGTTGTGTACTAGAGGGATCCCGGTTGATAGTATATGCCCTGTGTGTCATCAAGGTCTGGAGACAATTTGTCACTTGTTGTTCAATTGTGATTTGGCTAAAGAAGTGTGGGCTTTGTCACAGTTTCCAGTTCCCTCATCTGGCTGGTCACCTAACTCTGTTTTTCTGAATGTCCATCATCTTATCTCGTGTAGTCAGAGACAGAACGTGGGTGCTTTGATACGTCAGTCTTTTCCTTGGATCTTGTGGTAAATTTGGAAAGACAGGAACCAACTTTGCTTTGATCAAATTCAACCAAGAGCTTTGGAGAATGTTGTGAAAGCGAGAGAAGATGCCTCTATTTGGTTAAACTTACATGGCAGTTTGTCTGTTACTCAAAACTCTCAAATTCTGGCCCCTCCAACATCATCTTCTACGTCGGTATGGTCTAAACCCCCTTCGGAGTTTTTGAAATGTAACATCGGTTCAGATTGGTCTTCTTCATCTGGTGTTAGTGGAGCTGGATGGATCATTCGCACTTCAAAGGGCAGAGTACTTTACCATAGTCGTAGATCCTTCAGTGGTGTTGGCTCAAAGGTCCAAGCTTTCCTTTTGGCCATCTCATGGACAGCGGCTGCGATGGTGGACCTTAAGCTTAAGAATATTCTTTTTGGGCTTCAAGGCTTGCTCTCTGTGTTTTCTTTTGGTTTTTTTTCTCCCAACAGTTTGGGATTTTTCTTTTGTCGGGGCCTACTGGTCTCCAATTTGTTTATTTCAGTCTTTTGTTTCTGTTTGGCACATTTTGGCCACAACCTTAGGGAAGTTCCCTACTTGAATTATTCAATGACAAAAAAAAAGAAAACATCAATGCACTCTCTACCCAATCTCTCTCTGATTGAATGTCGCTGTCTTCAAATCCTAACATCTCTCTTGTTTGATGGGCTTTATTAACCGTCTGCAAAACATCTCTGAGTAGTAACTAGTATACTAGTCTAGTATACTGAACCATGATAACTGAATTTAACCATATCCAAATGGTAACAACGGAAACTATAATTCCACAATTTTTTTTTCTGTATGCAAACAATACGAGGGATTTGAAATTATTCATATTGTGTTACGTTTAATATCGTGAACAATTTAATACATGAAACAGGAAACGTAACAGAATGCAAAACTTTCGATCTGGATATCAAAGAGCTGTTTGATTAACCAAAAAAGAACGTAAGAGACATAGTGCGAACTGCTGGAATAAAGCAACGGAGTTTGTGAAGTTCAGTTTGCTTTGGCTTTGGAAGTATAGGGCTTCTCATCTTCCTTCTCCTTCTCCTCCTTGCTCTTCTCTGCCTCGTCGAGGTTGTCAATAGCATGCTTCAATCCAATAGAGAAACACCCCGATTAAAGTCAAGTTCTGTGAGTCAATGTATAAACAATCTTTGTACATAAGACCAATATGTGTGGTTTTCTGCGGTAGCAAAGCTAATTATTAACCTGAGCGAAGTCGTTCAAGTTGGTAGGGAAAGGAATAATAGTTGAGATGATTTGCGTTGCGAGCTGAATCAAGAAAACATGTAGTGAGATTAAACTGTTGAGCAGAAAGATTCAAGATAGAAATATATGGTTATACCAAGAAGTAAGTTGGGATGGATTGTCCAAAGATGAACCACAAAGCTGCAGTTCCCTTTGCGGTTATGAGCGAAAACTCTAAAAGTTTAACATCGAATGCGACCACTTGCATCCCGGTGTAGAAAGTGAAACCTTAGAGCCATATTTGGTCATCATGTTTACTACTGGTCCAACCGTTTTTCTCGAGCGAGCCCACCACCGCCACCAAAATGATCAGCATAACTAACATAGATCATGTATTAAGTGTTCTGATACAGAAGCAAACTAAATGACTCGAGAATGTACTCTAATATTCTTACTCTAGGACAGCAGAGGTGATAAAGACGGGCAAATGCCATTTTACCAAAAAAAAAATGCAATTCCTGGCATTGACCTTATTAAGGTTGTGCTTGTGCACATCATGTTCTTGACGTTTGACATCCTCGTATTTTGTGTTCGTGATGTCAATTTTAGCTATGAAATCTGATTAAGATAGTGGCAAAAATACGAAAAACGTCAAATCACCATGCAGAGAATAAGGACGTATCTTGACGAGAATCATTTGTTAAGCCAAGAACTCTAGAAACACACTGGGTTTATTTTTCTTAGAAAGCATGACAGTAAATTATTGTTATCATTTATTTTTACTTTAACATAAGAAACAAGAATTGGGATGTTGATTAAGTGGCAAATATACTTACTTGTTCCAAAAGTAAAGTTTTGATAGAAGATTCGTACATTGAGACAAAAATAGAAGCAGCAACTGACAAGGAAGAAGTTGGGTTAGTCAATAAGTCTTAATATAACAAATACTATTATGGATGCAGACCAGCTTGTCGAACAATATCCTTAACTAGACCATGACCCGCCCGACCGGGCGGATGGGTGCTTATCTTATATTTTTATTTATACTATATGATCTATTTTGTTATAATTACACGTAATACTTTAATTTTTTTTGGGTTTGTAATAACAATCGAATGTGTGAAAAATGTTTGGTAGTATATAATGAAATAAATATAATTTTGTAACATCAATTTATTTGTCCATCTTGTATGGAAATATAACATATTAAAATGTTCATGTAAGATTTATAAGAGAATTAATAAAATTCATATGTATAAAAAATAGTTTATTGAAAAAAGTAGAAAATAAAAAAATTAGTTGTTTAAAATATGACCCGTATATCTGTAAAAATGTAATTTTATTTATATGGATCAAAATTTTATAAAAATGTATAACTAAATTATTGTATATACTATGTAAAATGTATGGTTCTATACATTTTCTACTTTTTAACATTTATTATACTGAATTTTATATTGGACTAATATTTTTATGGAAATATATGTAACATAACATATTTATATATCAATATATATATACACATATATATATATATATATATATATTATATAAATGTTTCTTTTTGTGATTTTTATTTTAGTTATTACTTATAAATAATAAAAATATAATAACTATTTAAAGATAGGTATATAATTAATCATAAAAATCCTAAAAGGTAGGTTAATTAGTATGAAATTAATTATTATGTATAATTAGTAAAATAATTACCATATAATTTATGTTTAATTACGAAATATATATATATATACATATATATATATATATATATATATGGAATTAATTATTTTCAGACACACATATATATAATAAAATAGGAAAATATAAAGAATATTAAAAGGTATAATTATTAATTATTGTTTCCATAATTTTTAGTTATAATTTAATTTTGGAAATGCATTAATTAAAGAGAAAAGACAAAAAATCATATATGGTAAATTAATTAATACTCTCAGTGGCATGCCATTGTAAATAACACTGAAAAGTAATGGTCATTTAATAAGTGTACTTCTATTTTAATAATATATATATATATATATATATATGGAATTAATTATTTTCAGACACACATATATATAATAAAATAGGAAAATATAAAGAATATTAAAAGGTATAATTATTAATTATTTTTTCCATAATTTATATATATATATATATATATATATATATATATATATATATATATATATATATATATATATATATATATATGGAATTAATTATTTTCAGACACACATATATATAATAAAATAGGAGAATATAAAGAATATTAAAAGGTATAATTATTAATTATTGTTTCCATAATTTTTAGTTATAATTTAATTTTGGAAATGCATTAATTAAAGAGAAAAGACAAAAAATCATATATGGTAAATTGATTAATACTCTCAGTGGCATGCCATTGTAAATAACACTGAAAAGTAATGGTCATTTAATAAGTGTACTTCTATTTTAATAATAGAGATGTGATACTTATTCTTTAATTAGATGTGTTTTCAACTTTGAGAAGGTGAGAATCATGATTTGGGTGTTTTTGAAGTCAACCTTTGCAGAAAATCAATACTACTAAAGCAAAAGACCATTTTTAAGATGTCCTAATGTTTTGAATATATTTACAGATTTATTCCACTGCTTTATTTAAAATCTATATATTTTGTTTAAATCGTAACAAAATCTATTTAATTTTTTAAAAAAAATTATTTAATCCAAAAATATTTAGTTTTAAGCTTTTTAAATAACTGAAAAACAAGAAAATCCCATATTTTAACTAAACCTTAATTTTAGGATTGATTTGTTTGTTGTATAATTATTTTGATCTATTTTGCAAACTTAAAAATATTTTTAACATCTGAAATTAATTTTTAATTAAGGAACGTGAAGAAGATTTTAAATATTTTTTAATATATATATATATATATATATGTTGCAATTTTTATTTAAGTGACCACTAAAATGTTAATTTTAATTTTAAACAAAAAAGTACAAAGAATACATTTAATTAAAATAAATTTGTTAACTTAAAACAAACTATTTTTAAAAATGTACATCTACTCTTAATATTGACACATATTATAAAATATTTGAATAATTATTTTCTGAATCAGTATGACATAAATTTACTAAATTTACGCGCTGAAAATTATAATTTAACATAAAAAATATTTAATACTATATACTCCCTCTGTTTCTGAATAAGTGTCATTCTGACATTATTCACGCAGATTAAGAAATCATTTAATTTTGCATGTTTTCCATATAAAAACACTATTACCCATACACTTACTCCTATTTCAACCAATAGAAAAATAATCTGCAAAATAAAATCAATAAATTCTGCATTGAAAACCTAAAACGACACTTATTTTGCAACAAAAAATTTCTTCTACAATGACACTTATTAAGAAACGGAGGGAGTATCAATTATACTATACATTAAAAGTATCTAATATAAAAAGCATCTAATGAATAAGCCTAATTCATTCAAAAGCTACATTTACCATTTAAATTGTAAGTTTTCAGCATTTAATTCATAACCATAAATAATATTTTTACCATAATTCTAAATCTTCTACATTTTTTAGATATCCTAATTTATTCTACGTACAAACAGTTTTCCTTATAATATAAATTCATCGATTACCAATCTTTTATAATCATGGAGATGCACTTTATGATGGAGTTGCTTTCATTTACTTTATAAACTAATTGAGTTGTGTTCATGTAACAAGATTTTTGATAAGATTATTCATTTCCGACACTACACTGATAAGAAAGTCAATGAACTGGCAAAAACTATTTTGGGATTTAAAACATTTATCATTCTATTGCTGCTAAGCATCAAAACCCCAACTCAGTAATTGTTTTGTTTGTTATAAAATACATTTTTTAGAATAGTCGACTCTCAATATGCTTTCATTCAGGTAATCATTTTGTACTTACGTTTCTCTATGAATGTTGAATTTATGTAACATCAATGTTTGAGTTTGAAATTCAATATTTTCACACTTTTTTACATGAGGTTTTTATACATGTTATCAGTAAAGTCTATATTATGTAGTTCCAAAAGTTTTTAGAAAACGTTAAGGTATTGATTCATATGTAATATTTTTTTTACGGCTGGTAACAAAGATTCGTTGTTTCATTTAAGTACCAGTTAGATAGTCATAGGTGCTAATTTAAATCTAGCATATCATTTTTTATATAATTGGTTTCACTTTATTTTTAAAATATATCAAAATGTAGTTAAAAACTAAATTTAATCAACAAGATTGAAAAATATGGCTATACCTAAATGAAATAAGACCAAAAAATTATATATAAATTTTATATTAATCCAACATAAATTTTATTTGAAAGATATCCCAATATAGAATTTATCACACTTAACACACTGTTGTAAATTTCATATACATACAAATTATAAATAAAATTATATATTTATTACGTAAAATAATTTTCAATAGAAAATAATCTCGCGCTTTAAAAGTGCGGATCAAAATCTAATAGTTAATTAAAATAAATAAAATGGAAGAGATGTGGGTTACATAACCAAATGTTGAGAATAACTAAAAGCACCATTTAATAAAATATCACATTGTTGTTTTTTTGGGCAATCACATTATTGGTTAAGTTGGATTTAGTGACACCATTGCTAATTTGCTACGAAACGCAAATCAATTTGAAGAAAATTAAACAAGAAAAAGAATAAAAATGTAATGAGACAAATTTTAGTTTAGATATTATATATTATTATGTGAATATATAAATTTATAATTTTTAGACTTATTAAAACTTAATTTATTTTTCCTTTTATAAAAACATATTTATATTTAAAAGGTAAATTTTCTAATTCTAAAAGACATATTGTATTGCAGAGGCACAAATACTATCATTTTATCGGTGCATAGAAACCACTTCCAGAATTAACAACTACTAGTTGTCTGCATATATCTAGAGTTTTAGTCCTTACGTGATCTGATTTTTTTTTACGACAATCAAGAAAACTAAACTACGATGTATGCTCATCTGACTCAGAGAACCAAGCTGGGAACATAGAGTCGACATATAACATAGCAGAAGGGGAATATTTGACACTACATGCCAACTTGTCTGCCACTAGATTGCACGCTCTTGGTATCTGTCGAATCTTGAAGGTAGGAAAGAACAATTTACTGCGCTAGAACTCCTCCAAGTGTGTAGCAAAAGCTGGCCATTCTTCTGGTGATGACACCATCTTCACCAATTGAGAACAGTCTGTGGCAAAAACTACGTCTGAGAAATTTAGGGTATTATTCATACACTCTATAGTCCATATCAAGGTTTCACATTCGGCATGCAAAGCATATAAGCTTCTTCGGAGATTCATCGCCCCCATCATCTTTTCTGTGAAACCATTTTTCTTGTAAAACCAACTTTGTCCTGTAAATTTATCCTGTAGTTTTTATGCTCCATCCACATGACAAATTCTTGTATTCTCCTTTTCCATCCAATCAAGAGAGGATGTCACAATTTTTCCTCTAACTGGTATCAGTTTTTGGACATCTTCTCACACCTCTGCTTCTACTTCTGCTATTCGAAGGATTTTTTGAGGATCTCCTGTTCTATTTGTATAAAGCTTATTATTCCTATTTTTTCAGATATATCAAATGATCCAAGAAAAAGAATCATAATTATAATTTTTGGGTAATCTCCAAAACAAATAATCCATATTAGAGAAAAAATATGAACTTGTGAGAAAACCCGAAGCTGAACAAATTATTGAACTGATTACAGCTAATCATCATAAGATAGTGTACACTTAACCATTTTATATGGTAACATTTAAAACTTAATGACAACAATTTGTTTTGTTAATTGATCAAAACCAATTATGAAGGGGCACAAGTAACAGCCCATCTTCAATGAAATTATATATAGCAGACGTGGTATTTATATAATTATGCGTGTATGTATGAACAAATTCTAATTAATAAAGTATGATTAGTTAAGTATCTTGTCTGTCATGATCTAATTTTTATGATAAGTTTTCATGTGTTTAACGTGGAATCTATCTTCTTACCAAACTATATAAACCAAGAGTAAGCACTGTAATTAAAAAAAAAGAATCATTAAAACTGCATATTACAAACCAGTTGGATCAATTTTTGTTATTTTCGGATCTTTTGTAATATACAAATCAAAACAAACAGAACTCACAGGGACAGCTGTCAGTGCAGTCTGATGTGCACATCACACGTCTTCTATCTTATTCAAATAAGTTTCTTAAATTTCAAAGTTAAAATCTCAAAAATATCTTATTCATAGCAATAGTGTCTTTGATATGTTGGAGACTCTAAACAATTTATTAAGGGTTTTAGAAAAAAAAATACAAATGTGGAGTCCTTTATCCATAAGTATTTTTGTAAAAAAATAAGAATTTAAGTCAATGTTTCACTTCGCTATGCTGAGGACCATTCCCTGCACTTATTTTTTTTGTTACTGATAACTAGTATAATTATTCTTGAGTTTAAGCAGGAAAGCAAAACGCTTCGAACGTGCAAAGTGCACCCAACTGTTCTTCGCAAGAATAAGACCAAGTCGCATTTTTTCTTGTAAATAAATAATCTTCTCATCACCAATCAAATTCTTACCATTGACTCCTCTTCAGTTTCTTCTCCAGACGCCAGTGTAAGACTTTCTTTCTATACGATCATCTAAAGTTCCCAACCTACCGTCCTCATTATCATCTTCCTCTGGCTTTATTTGATTATAGGATACATAGTAAGAACCGGAGATGGACTTTGTGCAGAGAAAAGTGAACAATTTAGGAAGTAAAGTTGCTACTTTCCCTTATGTTGAAACTATTGGAAGAGCGCTTTTTTCCTCCTCCTTCTTCTTCTCTGCTTGGCATGAGTAAGACCAACCAACCACCTCTTCTGTTTTCCTCTTAACTTTAATTTTCTATTTAATATCCACATCATGACTATCTTTACATATAATATAAATATAGACTGATTAGGTTGATTTCTAGATTCATAGAAACATTTCAAGATGGTGTGAAATTTAATAGTTGTAAGGTATATGTTAAGTTTTGTGGTAGATGGTTATGTGTCCATATATTACTTTAGACTGCACTCGTGTCCGAGGTGAGATTCCTGACGGTATCAGACACTCCTCTCAGTTAATGGGTTAACTCGACAAGTACAATTTATTTTCTTTGTTTTATTTAGTTACATGGAGCTCAGCTCCAATTGGGAAGGAGCAGAGGATTACTGGAGACCAAAGTTCGGATACTCAGGAGACCAGATTAAGCATCTTATGGCAATTAGTATCATAATGAAGACGCTTGGCGGACTTATCTTCATCTATGGCAGCTTCTTTGGAGCTTTCCTATTGGTACTAACTCTCAGCTTCTTAAGATAGTTAACTGCAAGTTTTATTTGTTTAGTCTCTAAAAAACCTCTTATCATTAATCGGGTAAAAATAATTTATAAAAAATTCTGAAAATCCTAGAACCAACTCTAATTAGAACAAGATATAAAATAATCAAACTTGGAATGTTGTGGAGTACCTTTGATTTTGAGATTTATTTTATAGCTATAGATCTATTGGTTTCATGTCAAATCAATATATGTTTCCTTGCGGTTATTTAGCTTCTACACCAAGGCATTGTTACAATGATCCATCACGATTTCTATAGCCATCGTGTCGACATTGAACAATTTGGACTCCTTTATCTCAAATTCAAAAGGGTAATTATTAACATCTATCTCTTTCTCTTCAGCCACTATGGTTTCTTTTGAATCTCACTTTTTTTCTTATTCTGTCCCCGGATTTGTTTGTTTAGATCCTGAACGAAACGGTGTCTTACGAGACCGTTAACAATTTCTACAAGTCAAACTTTGATGAGCAGCATGTTGAGAATGTCATATCAAAATTCCGTGAGGTGTTTTCTTGATGCTTATGTGTAATAAGTTTTACATTACCAAATGTTTCTCCTGACCGAGTATATTGTGTCTTGTGTAGCTTACGGATCAGGCAGCTACCAACTCTTCATTGTTCGGACATAACGAGTTTGTTCAGCATCTCTTAAGCTTCATCAAAGGATTGGCCGTAGTAGGAGCATTGCTCTTTTTCTTGACAATGAAACACAAACTCAACAAAGCTAAAAAGGAATCCAAAGTTAAAACTGACTAAAACTAATCCCACTTTCTATATTTTTTTTATTAAAGATTTCATGTGATTCCCTGTGTCTTTTATGTGTTAAATCTAAATATTGAATCATTTTTGGCTAATGAACAAACACTATCTATCTCTCTTTCATTATTTATTCCATTTTTTACTTCAATCGTACTAACGATGCTTTACTAATCCGTAGAAGAGCATAGCAGTGAATAATCTAGTATAATCTAGTATGTTAAACTAAATCGAATTTTAATACACTGTAATTGAAGATATTCATGAGGTTAACCAATCTAAATATTTAAATTACATGAAAAGGAAAAATTTCTAATTTTTCTTTAAATGGACTCTGTTCTTTTTTTTTTTTTTTTTTTTTTTGATCAAAATGGACTCTGTTCTAAAACAGTTATATATACATATATATATATATATATATATATATATATATATATATATATATATATATATATATATATATATGAAATCTGTCTGGTGAAAAAAACCCAATGATCAGACCTTACTTGTCGCAACAAGGACATAAAGAGATTTAATAAAAACTAGATTTCGATCCGCGCAACCGCGCGGATTTTATTTTCAGTTTTATATGTATATATATATTTGTTTTACATCATTGTTTAATTTAAATCATATATTTAAATCTTTATATAAATATTTCAAAATATATTAATTTATAGTTACATGTCGTAAATAATCAATTATTTAAATCATCTATTTGTTTCTTTGTATTATATATTTATCTTATTGTATTTGCATTTAGTTATTAAACAAATTAATGTGTATGAAATTTTTTTTTGAAAACTATTTTGTATTTAGTTTATGTTAAAATTTCATCTGCCTTTAAAACTGGATTTTATTTTTGTAATATTTTATATTTATCCATTTTACATAATATATTATTGTATATTTCGAAATCTAATATAAGTTAATTTTTATACATGTATTTTAGTCTGTCATCAAATATTATTTTTAACTTAAATATTTTATATGTATGAAAATAAAATTTATAATTTATCAAATTAATATAATTTAATCATATGTAGTTCAATATAATATAATTTTATCTAAACATGATTGATTATGGATATAAATTATATAAAAGTATGATAGAATTTTTATTTTGAATGTTATAAATAATAACTGCATATATTAATGCATAATAATATTTCATTTCTAATTAAGAAATTGTTTACATAATTGTTTTTTAAAAATAATATTTTTTAAAAATATTTAGAGAAACATAATATTGTTCTTTTAATATGAGTAATTTTGATTATATAATTGATAAATAAGATAGAATATTTATTTTCATTTTATAAACAATAACTAATTATATTAGTGTATAATTGTAATTTCAAAACTAATCACGAAATTAGTCAAAATATTTACATATAATTTTTTAAAATTAAGTTCTTGTTAAAATATTTTAAACAGATTTTTCGAAATTTTTAATATATATATATATATATATATATATATATATATGAAATAAAAATATATTCAATATATTGTTACCATAGGAAATCTCTAAAATATTGGAAGTCAGATTTTAATTAATTTATTTTTATTGTTTGTTTAAAATAAAATGCATAGTTTAATAAAACATACATTTATATAAATTTAAGATTTTCTATGAAATAGTCCATTTTTTTTTAAATATCACACATGAATGAGAAGTCATGACTTCTCTTTTAATATAATAGATACTTGTATATATATATATATATATATATATATATATATATATATATATATATATATATATATGCACATAACAACGATTAAATTGGCCATCTTTGCAGAGCTGTTCTCGTTCTACGGTTCTAGCTTAAATAAGAACCAAAAAAACGTTTTGTTATATATCTATACTAGGTGGATACATGCGCCTTGCGCAGGATTAAAAAGACCGTAAATCTATCTTATTAAAACAGAAACATTGCAACATTCTCTAGGTGAATTTTTAAGTTGGACCTTCACATATTAATTACAGAAACATTGCACAATTATTTATTTTACATCTTTTTAAACATGCATATAATTATCCGATATTTATGCACAGATTTAAAAAAAAGATACTAATTGTTTGATTTATTGTTGAGACAATATAGGCGCACATTAACTAAATTAATATTGCAACTCCCATGGTATAAAGATATAAAACTACGTATCTTTCTTTCATTTGACCACATTAACTAAATTAATATTGCAACTTTAGTTTCTATACCTTTATTTTCATTTTCATTAACTAAATTTATCTTTGAGCTATTTGGGCTTGTTTGTTTCTCCATTTTTTGTCTCCACTCAAATGATCCATTTGTATGAGTCATCTAGATGATTCATCCAGATTTTTGTGATTGTTTGTTTGTTCATCCAAATAGCTCATCTAGATGAATCATCTAAATGAATTTTATGTTTGTTTCTTTATTTTCATTTCCATCCAAATAAGTTTAGGAAACAAATTACCAAAATATCCTTATGTTGATTTATTCATATATTTAATATTAGCATATGTCAAAATGCTAATTATAAATGTACGTAAATAATAATTTTTTATTTTGATTGATAAATATGTATTTGAAAAGAAAAATTAAAGTTTCAGAGTAAAAAGAATATTAATAATAAACCGACTGTAAATTTTGGTTTTGGTTAAAAACGAGATTTTTGGTTTTGGTTAAAAACAAGATTTTTGGTTTTGACGGGAAAACAAAATTTTTCGATTTTTGCGGGGAATATTCAATTTTTGGTTTTGACGAGAAATCGCGTATTTGCGGTTTTGGCGGGAAAACTCATTTTTTACGATTTTGGCACGAAAACGAGTTTTTCGGTTTTGGCGAGAAAACACGTTTTTCGGTTTTGGCGGAAAAACAATATTTTTAGAATTTGGCGGGAAAACGAGAATTTTTCGGTTTTAAGCGGGAAAACGCATTTTTCGTTTTTGGTGGAAAAACGAGATTTTTCGGTTTTGGCGGAAAAACGAGATTTTCAAGTTTGGCGGGAAAACGAGTTTTTTTTTGTATTAGCGGGAAAACTTGTTTTTCGATTTTGGCGGAAAAACGAGATTTTTTGGCTTTGGCAGAAAACGAAATTTTTCGATTTTGGCGGGAAAACAATATTTTTCGGTTTTGGCGGGAAAACGAGATTTTCGGCTTTGGCAGGAAAACATGTTTTTTTTATTTTTGGCGGAAAAACAAGATTTTTCGGTTTTGGCGGAAAACAAGATTTTGCGATTTTGGCGGGGAAACAAAATTTTCGGTTATGGCGGAAAAACACGTTTTTAGTTTTGGCGGGAAAACGAAATTTTGCAATTTTGGCAGAAAACTGAAATTTTCGGTTTTGGCGGGAAAATACATAAATTTTGTTTGGACGGGAAAACATGTTTTTACAATTTTAACGAAAAACATGTTTTTGTGTTTTTATCAGTTTTCTTGTGTGACAAAATGAATCCATTTGTTTAGGTTTGTAGTTTGTGAATTGCAGTAGGGGCATAATAGACATTATACCATTTTAAATGAACCATCTCCATTCAAATGATCCAAATTGGTTCAGCTGAATGGATTTCAAAATTAAGCCTAGATTTCCAAAAGTCATTCGAATGATCCATTTGAATGAATTGTACTTTTAGTGCTTAAACAAACAAAACTCTCATCTTTATTCAAATGATTCATTCAGATGGAGAAACAAACAGGCCCAAAATATTTTTAAAAAGTAGTTTAGACTATTTTCATATCTTTTTGTAAGGAATGAAGAGTTATGACATATAAAATATATTAAGGCTTAAAATTTATAAATTTTGAATGTTTAATGTGTATAATAAATTAATCTTTATATCTAAAATGAACCAAAAGTAAAACAGATTCTAAAACATAATTAGTTAAAAAATTAGAATCTATATAACACATATTCTAAAACATAACTAAAACTTAAAAAAAAACTAAAAGTTATATATTAGTTCAACCAGTGGTTCAACCGGAACCAGGTTACCGGTTTTAGTGATTTTTCACGGGTTTTATCAGGTTTTAAATATTGGTTTTTTAATAAAACACGAACCAGATTTATCTTAGATCACCGGGTTTACCGGTTTAACCATGGGTTCGGGTCAGGTTTCAAAACACTGACCTATATAGTTCGAACATATCCATTTAGTCCATCTCAAAAATATTAAGATCTATTTTCAACATGGTTTATAGTTTTTTTTTATTAAAACATAAATCTAAGTTATCGTTTTGGAAATTCCTATATATATACATACATATATATATATATATATATATATCATGGTAAACATTATGGCCCAACAATTTTGAAATCGTAATCGTTTTGGAAGTTTTTATATATCATGGTAAAATATATTAGACGTTAGAATAAAATAAATTCACTCAGCAGTTATGTAATAATTGTTTTTTTTTTAAATAACTTCATAATGTACAAAAAGAAAAATCAAAACACAAATTTTATACAAAAAATCGCGTTACAATAAAAAACATAATCTTCACTTGCAAAAGAATGAAAACCCGCCCGACCGGGCGGGTCATAATCTAGTATATCTTAAATTATATACCTAATTAATTATAGTGAACTGTTTTGGTATATAATTTATTGGTTTACAGTTCACTATAATTAATCAATAAACCTAAGAATATAATGCTTACCATGTTATTAGGTTGGTAGTCGTGTAATACAAATGAGTATAAAAACTAATATATAGTGTTAGTGACGAAGAGTTTAGATATCATCTTAATTAGGCTATGAATATTATATAAATCAATTTTCATATGAATTTTTGTCCTAAATTCACGCAAGCCTTTGAAACATGGTAAGCATTATATTCTTATTACCAAATATAAGTAAAATTATATGAAAAGTCAAATTTTGACTAATAATTAAGGTATTGCATAATTATATATATCTAAATTAAATAAATGTATCATTTTAATTTAAGAAACATGTAATAAATGTACATTACAAACACCCCAAATATACTTATAACTGTAATTTATTAGAAATTTCAATAACTAAAAATGATGTTACTTTGTCCTTGCAAATCATGTTTGTAATATACATTTGTAATATACATTCTCAGTAATGGATATTGATTACGGTCAACTAAATGTTCTTACCACAAAGTTATCTTTTGACGAAATAAGTTAATAAGCTGAACCGAAGACATTTTTAAATTGTTTTTCCTTGTAAATTATTCAAAGTGATCATGTAAATATGTCTATTTACATGATATGTTCATACAATCATGTAGGTCTCCTTATATGCTCTTCATTGTCATAAAATATTCACATTTCACTGCTAAACTTAATATATATAATCATGATCATATACTACACAGATTTTTTCTAAATGAAGTTTATCAATAGATATATATATATATATATATATATATATATATATATATATATATATATATATATATATATAAACATTAAAGTAACACTAAATATATTGTATTGTTAAAAATGTTAATTTAAATTATAGTAATGTATACGATACAAATGATCAATGAAACATTATTTATTATTCATATACAGTTATTGTTAATAATCAGTATGACTAATGACATTTCTTGTAATTAGTCTAGTAATAGATGGTTTGGTAGTTATGTATTGTGAGAAAATTTATGGTGATGATACTTAAACAAAATAGCATGTTTGTAAATAATTTACAAATTAAAAGTTAGTTTTTAAAAATGATTTTTGATTAATAAGTAAGGGATAGTTTCTCTGAACTCATCCGTTTTATAGTATACATCACATCACGTAAAAACGAATTACGATATGTAGCATTAAAAACATCAAACTTAAATCAGTCAAACTAATCGTATTTTGGTAATTATTCAGAATTACAGTTGGCATACTAATATCAACTTGTAACAAGTCAAGTCAAACTAATCACTTGTTGTAGTATCTTAAACAATTTGGCACTTATAGTAGTGTTTACTCTCGTCCTTTTATATATAAAAAAATATAGTTTGTATATTTAGTTTTCCATCGTTATATAGTCGTCTCTTTATGATCATCATCTTCCTTCCTAACAACCTCTCTTTTTCTGTCTGGTACATTTAAACACAAATAAATATACGATTTTTATCTTTCCTATTCTGGACAAAATGGAGAAAATGTTGCGTCTTATCCATGCCGCTCGACTTATTTTCGCGTTTGCGGTTATCGCGTCTGCTTGGAGAGAGTAAGCACTAATCAAAATCTTTGATCTAAATTATATATATATATATATATATATAGATTTTTCTTTAAGCTAATTATTAATTTTCAATTTTTTCCTTAAGGTATGATGATGAACGTACTTGGTTGGTATTTAACCTTAATGGTGAAGAAGCTGCTCAGGAGTACATAATTCTTGGTATAGTAATGAAGGTATTTGGAGTGATATTATACCAAATTGTAAAGTATAACGCATATGAGAAATTAAATTAAAAAAATCTAGTTTATCCAATTGTTTCATTATATTGATCATAATATTTTTAGGCCAAGTACATAATTGGTCTTGGTATAGTGATGAAGTTATACGGAGGGGTATCTTTCCTCTCCAGCACTTACCCAGGAGCACTTATCTTGGTATATTAATTCGCGTCATTATCTTATTGTTATGTTTAACCTTGAAATAATAAACTATAAGTACTAAACTCTTGCATGTTGTTTGATCTTAGCTTATATACCAAGCAATATTGAGCCCGGTTTTATATGATCTCTACAATCGGGGTTATATTCAATTTCGACAATCGTATCAACATTTTCTACAAATCTCTCATCGCAGTAAGAACCATATCCGCGGCTAGACCTGGTGTAGTTAATATATTGATAATATATAATTATAACACACCTGAAATACATGATTAGCTTGTGAAGAACTCGGTTTAAGCAATGCAAGGCACCGCAAATTCTGCGATCAAATAAGCGAGGTGATGAATCTAAATATAACAATTGTTATCTCACTACCTTTTACATAACTTTTTTAGTAAGTAACCCGATCCGAGACTTAAGACTTAATTGATCAATATATTTGTTGCTAGTTACTATTAAGTATTAACTAGGTAGATATGATTTTATATAAGTATATAACACAATTAAAATGTATGTTCAGTATGTGAACGAGACGCTGTCAGCAGATAATGGAGTGTCCGTGGCCATGTGCCACCACGAGTCCATAGACCAAGAAGAACAGAGCCAGAAATTCTGCGATCTAATTAACGAGGTAATCAAATCTCATTACTTACTTTTATCATCACACTATGGTTTGCATAATCTTCTGGATCACTTTTTTTTGCAGATTGAGAGTCAAGCCAACTCGAATCCTCTGTTCACACAAAGCAAGTTTAACACATTTTTCATGCCCTTCATTAAGGTATATGATAACTTACAATAATTGTCGGTTAGCATTAAGATAACAATAATCCAGACAATAAAGTATCAGAAACTAAAACTGGTTGGCTATTCTTGTAGGGTTTTGGAATAATAGCTGCGTTGGTGTTTTTCATTACGATGAAACATAAGTATGGGATGCTCAAGAAGCACAAAACTAATTGAGCCGATATATGGCTTTTCAATTGTGTTTTAAATAACAAGGGATCTTTTCTTTTTAAAGAATTTTTTCTTGTCAGATCCTGAATGAAATGTTGTCCTACAACACTGCATACAAATCAAATTAGACTTTTATGAGTTGGACTTTAATACAAATCAGACTTTTTTTTGGTAAATGCAAATCATACTTTGACCAGCAGGGAATTGAGAAAATTAATTAAGGCTTTGACCTGTATTTAACGATTGTAGCTTGCAAATAAAGCAATTACAATCGTTGTCGAGTTTGTTTGACGGCCTTTAGCTTCATCAATGAATTGGTCGTATACTCGTAGTGGTAGCATTTCTCTCTTAGTGGATATGAATCAATCATAGACACAACACAATAAAGCCAAAAAGAATCCACAACCAAAACTGATTGGAACTGCACCATTCCAACAATATACCAATGTTTTTCAGCATGGTTTTCTAATCATTTATAGTATTTTGATTTCTAAACAAAGGTGGACAGGTTCTGAGTAAAAAAGAAATAAAATATTTAAAAATAGTTCGACATTAAAAAAATAAACTGAACTACTAAAATTTGGTCCGATCTTCTTGTTGTGGAATCAGGACTAGAAAGTCCCAAAAACATAAAATTATACTATATAAAAAAGTCTATAATATATAAACCATTGAAGGTACATAATATACAAACCATTATTTTAGTTTACTATATTGGAAATGTAAAAATTTCCAAAATAAAATAGAAATCCATACAAAATAAAGTAAACTTAAAAAAATCATTAAAAAGAAACAACTTGATATAGATACAATGTTTTGGAAATCTAACATACAATTAACAATTTTTTTTCTTAAAAATAATATGAAATATTTAAAATCAAAGCAATAAAAACAAGGGAGAATTGCCAAAATAGAACAAAAAAACTAGGTTGTTGTCTCTTTGGTATAAAACCAATTTTGTCCATTTTTTCTCTTTTTATCCCTTTATATTTCTGAAAACAAATGAAATAAATTATTTGATGAATCAAAAAAATTATTAAGATAATAAACAATTAATAAAACAACCATATACACAAGCTGGTAATTTTCTTTTGTTCAAAAGTTTGGTAAATAAGATTTTAAAAATACGTTCTACTAAAAGTAGAATGCGTCTTCTACGAAAAAATAGTATAGTAGAAAACGATTTCTAAAATAAACACGGTCATCTACTTCTTTTAGAACACCCTTTCTACTATTTAC
Source organism: Hirschfeldia incana (assembly GCA_026261945.1). Lineage (NCBI taxonomy): Eukaryota > Viridiplantae > Streptophyta > Magnoliopsida > Brassicales > Brassicaceae > Hirschfeldia > Hirschfeldia incana. The sequence continues at coordinate 5,840,872 of JABCMI010000013.1, read as the reverse complement.
TAAATTTCTAAATAAGAGGAATGCGCATTCTACTAATCGTAAAGATATCCAATTTCTTTCTGAATGCATCTTCTATTTTTATAAAGTATTCTAAATTATGGAAAATGTGTTTCTACAATCTACTCTTATGTCTACTCAAAGTAGAAAGTGTATTCAGGATTTTTATCATTTTCTAAAATTTTAGAATGCGCATTCTACGGATAAGAATACATGATTTTTGCAAAAATTAATGAAATTTCAGTTAAGGAAATATACTAAAAATCTCCTAAAAATATTATAACTCTCTAAAACGTGTTATGGTTGATTTTACTTGTGGAAAAATTAAAAAATCTGATTCTCCTTTGTCTTCTTCAATCTTCATCAATATATGGTTTTTTCATAGTTTTTCTTTTGATTATTTTCACAAACTTTTGTTTTTATTATGCATATCTATACTCTTTTTGTTATATATTTTAGATTGCATTTCAAATGTTTTTTTCTTTTTATCCATTAACTTTAAAAAAAATCAAATTAACTTTTAAATTGTGTTTAATTAGATTAAATATAGGGTTAGTTTTGGGATTATGAGAAAAATTATACTACTGGGACAACTTCATATTGATTTTATACCAAGGGGATAACAACATTGTTTTTTTGTTCTTTTTGGCAATTTTCCCTAAAAACAATACGAAACATTTCAAAATTCAAGACTTTTTATCTATATATAGAGACTACTCTTATTTTATTTAGATACAAAATATTTTTATTTTTATTATAATCAACTATTTTAGTGTTTTAAACATTTTTTGTTAAATTAGAAAAAAATAGTCAGTATTCATTTATTAACATGATAATATACTATCTTAAGATAATAATCAACAACAAAAAATAATAAAATTTTACAAACTTCTTAGGAAAAGAAAATTCTCAAGACTATAGGAAAATATGTTATCTAAAAGTTGTACTATCTTATTGTTAGCAATTAAAAACTACGAAAGTAACTAATATATTATTTAATATTCTAAAAATATTTTATAAACTGCAAAACACAAAAAATATTCATCATACCATAAATAATATTTCTTATACAAAAAGTAAATACTAATCATACACAAAAAGTAAATACTAAGCTTTACACAAATAGATCATGCGATTCACATAAAATTCTTAGTATGATGGAAGTGGAAGCAGATGTATGGGCAGATGCCCAAAAATTAGAACCAGAACGGAATCGGGGGCTGCCCCCATTGGCTGATCGGCTGGCTTTAGATATTTCACGAATCTGTTTCATTAATGGAGCATGGAGAGACGAAGACACGTTTTCAGAACATGGATGGTTTTGCAAAAAAAAATGGTTCAACAGAAAAAATGATGGGACCTATGAATCTCCGGAGAAACTTATCTACTTTGCATGCTGAATGTGAAGCTTTGATATGGGCTATCGAGTGCATGAAGACCTTCAATTTCTCAGACGTAGTCTTTACAACAAACTGTTTTCAACTGGTGAAGATGGTGGTGTCATTACCTGGAGAATGACCAGCTTTTACTACACACTTGGAGGAGTTTCAGTGTAGTAAGGCTTGCTTCTCTACCTTCAAGATTCGACATATTCCAAGGGCACATAATCTAGTGGCGGATAAGCTGGGACGAAGTGCTAGGTGTTTCCATTCTGCTATGTTCTATGTCGATTTTATGCTTCTGGTTTGGGTTTTTTAGTCGGGAGAGCATAGAGCTTAGATTAGTTTCTACTATTGTTGTCAAAAAAAATCATACAAGATTCATACTACAAATAATGATTTGATCAAAGTAGAAGAGAAATTTAATACTCTAGATTATTTTACTATTAAAATAACCAAAATATTACTTACATTATTTAAAATCATTATATTATTTAAAAATTTAATATTGTGTAACAAAGAAACTATTTATTACTAATTAAACTTTGTCAAAATATTTATTATGACTAAATTTATATCTAAATATTCTAATATCAAAATATATATATAACAATCACACATTCATTGTAAAAGATTTATGAGTATAAGTTGAAGTTAAATGTTAAAAAATAACTTAATAGTTTGTGTCATTAAAATGAAATATATGATAAATATGTTCACAACAGTTTAAATGCATCGAACAATCTATAATATTTGAAACTTAAAATCTATTTTTTTTGTAAACAAGAAAATATATTTCTAGAAATAAGATATATATAAATAAAAAAAATATGTAAGAAGTAATTGTTTTAAAGTGTACAATTTTATAAATAAATTTAAATTTTAAAATTAAAATCTTTATTTTTCAAAACTATGTATAAAAATTATTAGAAAATAATAAAAACTAAAAAAACTTATAAGTACAAACTTGTGCGTCGTGATTATAAAATCAAGTATCCATTATAAAGACACTGCTAGAATGCAAGGAAATAGCTCTTTCTTAAAAAAGCAAAGAGATGCGGTTTAAGAAGTTAAATTAATTTTATATTTTTGTGATTATAATTTGTATATTTTTGTGAAATATTGATCATGTTTTGAAATTTTATATTTTTGTGATTGTAATTTTAAACGCAATATTGTAAAAAAACAAGTTTATAAGTAATATTATCATATTAAAATTCATTTTTAAACTATAATTATTGTGAAAACTATAAATGGCTCATTTTTAATTTATTTTTCTTATTTAAATTGTAAAAGTTCATTAGAATTTTAGAACTAGCAACTTTCTGTTAATATACTATCCAGCTCTTATCAATTTATCTTTTGAATCTTATATGAATTGTCTGTTTTTTACGTTAAAGATGGATATATTATGCTATTATAAATTCGGAGAAATGTTACAACCGACAATTCTACTCATCCTATGAAGATTTTCGTCTAACTGCATCACATGAACTATTTTATCGAACTCATCCTTAACGGTACTCTTTATGCCATGTTGCAAATCTCAAGTAAGACGTTTTTCATTAATTCGCATAATTACGTTTTTTTTTTAATTAAAATTTAAACTTTTGATCAAACCACCGGACCAACCAAGGGGCTTCGACGAATTGTCTCTTTATAAAATAGAAATGTACGACTTTATAACTTTGATATGAAGTGGAAATATTCTGAAATTAATCAATCAAATGAATTTGCGGATGGAGAAAAAAGCAAACTTCCAACAATGCAAAAGTTCAGAAGATGTACTAAAAGTATACAGAAATTTGTCAATCACTTTCACCATCAGCCTCTATTAAACTAATTACTAAAAAAAAATCCACTTTCCAATAAACAAAACATTAAACACGAAAATGCGCATTTGTTCTTCTTCTTCGCCATCCCTCTCTGTGGAGAAAAGTAAACTCAGCAAAAGTCTTAATTCCACTCCTCTGATCCTTCAATTTCGTATCCTTAAACCCAGAAAAAAAAACTCTTCTGTTTCCTCTCCGGTAAAACCGTCTGATCTTTCCAGAATCTTGTTTTTTTGGCGGCAAGGTTCTGATTTTTTTTTTCTTTTGTCGGAGAAATAAACAAAGACTATATTTTGACGAGTTGGGTTTGTCCTGATTTGGGTTGTTTGTGTCTTGGAAGAGAGAAATGATAGATATCCCTGGGGCACCAGGTACTTTGACTGGTCTTGCCTTGAGAATTTCTCAGTGTGTTTTTGCTGCTGCCTCTATTTCTTACATGGTTACCTCCGGTGGATTCTTCAGCTACACTTCTTTCTGGTAATCAACACTCTCTATCTTTTACCTGATCAGCCTCTGTATTGTGTTATTGAAATCTAGGGAGGGCTTTTACAGATCCAATCGTCTTAGAGAATTGCTTTTAGAATCTTTAGACCTCTAGACTCAGCTCAATTAAGTGAGTTAGTGTGATGCTAGGTATCTGGAAGATGATCTTGTTCTAGACAAGTGTGGTTTAGTTTTGTGTATTGCTTTATGATTGAGGAAGATAGGTGTTGATATTGGTTTCTCTTAAGTTTTAAAACATCAAGAAGCTGTATGTGTTTTTTTCTGTATTCTCTGTTATTACACAAATGTGGCTTGTTTGTTGTCTCTTTTGGGAAACTTTGATACTTTAGTCAATCTTCAAAATTGTAAGCTTTCAGATGTAATCTGATTTTTGATTCTGTCACTATCTAGCGTTCTCATAGCCTTATGTAGAGGAAAAAGATAAAACTTTTTTTCTCGCTTATTTTTCTTACCCTTCTCAGTATATTATTTGCAGCTACCTAATTGCAGCAATGGGTTTGCAAGTCATATGGAGTTTCGGTCTTGCAATACTAGACACCTTCGCTTTAGTGAGAAAGAAAACACTTGTTAGCCCGGTTTTGATCAGCCTCTTTGTAGTTGGAGACTGGGTAAGTCTACCAAAATGACACAAACAAATCATCAAAAACCTTAAACCATCTTTGTCTGTTTTCAGGTGACAGCAACATTGTCTCTAGCAGGAGCCTCGTCCTCTGCAGGGATCACGGTTTTATATTTTGGGGATTTAGGAAGCTGCACTTTTGAAGCAGAGTGTTGGAGGTATCAACTCTCTGTTGCTTTAGCTTTCCTTTCTTGGATCACAATCGCCATTTCTTCACTTACCACTCTTTGGTTACTTGCTTCTGGATAATAGCTCAACCGCATTCATTTGTACAAGTTCCATATATACACTTTTTTTTGGGTCACAAGTTCCTCTTATTAGACAAAAAGCCATTTTTAGATTTTTGATTCTTTACTTTGTTAATAGAAACGATTATAATTTTTTTCTCTTAACTCTTCAGTGTATACTCACTTTTATGTAACTTTTTGATGTTTTAATTGTATACTGTTTGTTGTTCAAAAAAAATGTATACTGTTTATGTAAATAAACAGTTTTCTGTAATTGAGAGCTTACAAGCCATTTTCTGTAAATTTCAATTATGGATAGTGCTTGGATCAAAACTAAGATTGTTATAAATAAAAAAAAAAATTGGTTGGTGTGTTGGTTTGCCTTACTTAGAAGCTAAAAGATGAGAGAAAGAAAGAACCAACGGCTGTGGATTAAATGAGTGTCAAAGATGCTTCTACTATGACCCAACCACTATTTTGAGGTGCTTTTGTGTGTTTATTTCCACCTTTGTATAATTTAATCAACGAGAGCATAAAAGTAGAACCTAATGAAAAAGCTCTTAACACTTGAAATGATAACCATTATCTATCCCCCAATAAAACTAATAACAAAGAATCATCTGAAGGAAACAAAACTCCAAAAAAGTGATTGTTGATATCATGATTCAGTGCTCTACCAACAGAAGGAAGATTAAGCAGCTTTGGACCAGTTTTGCTGATCTTGAGAAGTATCACGCTGCGAAGGCGGTAGCAAGTATGGCATCATTGGCATGTTTGGATAGTAACCATAACTTCCGTAAACCGCCATTTTATTCTGATGGAAAGCTGCTGGATGAGAGGGCATGAAACCTGATGATGGAACCGCCGCCATTGATCTCATCTGTTGCTCCATCTTCTCTTTATCTGACTTCAACACCATCTTCTCTTCCCTTAGCTCATTCTTCTCCGCCTGTTTTACACCATTTGAAAAAAACTGAATAATAGTTTCATGAGCCTTAAGGGGATTTAGGAAAAGAGTGAGAAACCAACCTTGAGACTCTTGATCTCTTCTTGAAGCAGCTGGTTAGTCTCTTTAAGCTCATGAGCTTCACCTCTGAGCTGATTAACTACCCTGATTGCATCATCAAGGATTGCTGGTTTGTCAGTCTTTGGAGTCCTTGTAGGCTCCAAAACAGAACTCAAATCCATGAACCTGCAAAAATTCTAAGTGAATACAACATCTTAAACACACACGCAATAATAAGGCAAAAGCTCTGAACATACTTGTCGTTTAGCATCTCCCTTTTCTTTTTCTCACGACCGGCTTTGGTTCCTGGCTTGCTACATGGTCCAGTTCGTCCCCTGCTCATACACAATCAGATTCAGACAACAGATAACCAAACAACGAGATCTACACAATCAATGGGAATCAAAGCTTAAAAAGAAAGGTTTACTACCTCTTTCTTGAGCATTCTTCCTCAAACTCTTCCTTGACAACTTCAACAGAGGATGAAGAATTGATCTCCACAACAGGGCAACACGCTCGTTCCTGTTCCTGTTCCTGCTGAACATGAGTCGCCCTTGTCCAGACTTGGTGTGTCCCTAAATCAAGTTGTGCTGATGATGATCCAATGCTGCTGGTAGTATAGACAAGGCCACCAAAAGGTCCACTAAAGGCATCGAACTGATGATCTTGCTCTGGCTGCAAATTCAAACCAAACTCCGGAAAGAGGTTTTCCTGATCTGTTTGTATAAACGCGTAAGGATCTTCTCCTCCATTGCTACAATAATTCAAGAAACAACAAAATAATTGTTTTAAAAAGGTAGAACACATTGAACAAAACATGAAAGAGAGGTTATAAACTGAACGTCACCTTTGATCGAAGCAAAGGGAAGCGAAAAGATCGTCGTCGTCTTCGTTTGATTGATACATCACTAGAGAGTGAATGCAGAGTCTGAGAAAGGGAGAGAGAGAGAGACGCACAACAAATGATACAACAGTGTGTAGAGGAGAAATATAAATGAGAAACAAATCTGAGTGACGTCAATATTCGGAGTTTGTTATCAGACGAATCATAAAATTAAATAAGTTGAGGGAATTTCGGACTTTTCTATAGCCCAAATCGCATCCTTGCGAAAAGTAAAAAATAAAACATATCGAATTCTGATAAGCTAGCGGTGCCTTGAGCATTTGTTCAGAAGAGGATGAGATCGATGAGAGGAAGGAAGAGTGGCTAAATGAGTAAGGAGTGAAGAGAAGGGTGGAAGACTCCAGTTGGTGTGGAGGTTTAGAGTTATCTTAATAATAAATAAAGATTGTAAACGATGTCGTATTCCGTTTATGTTGCTATTTATATCGTTGCATTGTAAACTTTGGGAGTTATCATAATTGATCATTAAATCAACAATCTTATCTCTTATCCTTTCTTCTAATCTCTCTCCCCTTTCTTGTTACGGATAAGCTTGCTTATCATTGGTATCAGAGCCGAAAATGCCTCCGAAGCAAGAGACTCATACTGAGAGGATCTCTGCTCTCGAAGGTCAGATCGGTGTTTTCGCAACCACGATCGAAGAGCTGCGAGTCGCTACGGCGAGGAGTGAGCGTTCGATTTTGGAGGCGACGACGAAGAGCGAACAGAAGTTCCTGGAGGTCGATCGTAAGGCAGAAGAGCGTCATGCTCAGCTGATGGCGATGTTCCAGAAACAACCGGTGGTGGTGACGGCTCAGGAGACGGTCGAGCCGAAGGAGACGGGTCCCGTAGAGATCCCTCGCGGAGCTGAAGGATCTGCATCCAAACCCTTAGGATTGCAGATCCGTTCAGAGAAGGGCATCCTACAGACTCCGGAGATGGCGATTCCTATACGATCGGCGGAACTCAACACTCCGTCGCATCACGCCGGTTCCTCGGGGTATTCAGCTCAACAAAAGCTCGAATCACCTCCGAAGAAACTGGATCTACCGAACTTTGAAGGGAAGAATCCAGATGACTGGATCTTTCGTATGGAGAAATGTTTCTCGGTGAATCAAACAGAAGAAGAAGAGAAGTTAACGTTGGCGATGTCATGTTTGATTGGTTGTGCCGTTACGTGGTTGAGGATGATACAGGACAGAGAGGAGCCGTTAGATTGGAGGGATTTCAAGGTGAAGTTAAGGAAACGTTTCAAACCTACCCGAGGAGGAACGATCGTTAGCCAGATGCTGAGATTGAAGCAGACAGGTACGATATCGGAGTATCGTGAGCAGTTTGAGGAGCTCTCGGCTGAAGTGCCTCATGTGACTAACGACGTGTTGGAGGAGATCTTTTTACATGGGATGAAACGAAGTTTGAGGGAGCAAGTGGTAAGATTGAGGCCTGTCGGTATGGATGAGATAGTCGATATGGCAAAGATCATTGAGGAGCAGGAGAATGAACGCAGTGCTTATCACAACCGATCCTTCCAGAGGTCAGGTTCATCACCTGCTCTCAACTCAGGACAGCGAAGTTACCACTCCAACTCCAATACAGCAAGGCAAGGAGAGAGTACTCCAGCGAGGAAGTCTGTAGACTCGCAGAAAGATGTTAAAGGAAACGATCAACGGAGGACGGTCCATAATCCTTGTAGGCACTGTGGCGAGAGATACTTTACGGGCCATAGGTGCAAGGCCTTTCAGAAGTTTAGGAAATTGGACTTGGAGGATGATGAAGGCAAAGATGAGGAGGAGCTGAGTGATGACGAAGGGTCGGAGAACCAGGAAGGACAACAAGAACAAGAGTTACATGTCCTCTCCTTGAACTCCATGGTGGGCATCACTTCGAAGAAAACTATGAAGATGAAAGGACGGATCGGAGATCGAGAAGTGGTGATACTCATTGATTCAGGAGCTTCTTGTAACTTCATATCCAAGAAGTTGGTGGAGGAGTTGAGGTTACCAGTGGTGGAGACTGTTGGGTTTGGAGTTGCAGTGGGAAATGGTGAAGTTATCTCTGGCTCTGGGAAGTGTGCAGGAGTGGAGGTGACGATCCAAGGAATCAAAATCAAGGAGGAGTTCCTGCAGTTCGAGTTAGGCACGATTGATGTGGTGCTGGGGTATTCGTGGTTAGCAGAGCTGGGTGAAACTCGCATCAATTGGGGCTTGCATATCTTACGGTTCCAACAAGATGAGAAATGGGTTTCGATATGCAGTGATCCAGAGTTGCTTAAGGCTCAAGTCTCGCTGAACTCGATGGAGAAATTATGTGACAAGGAGGACGTGGTTTACTTGCTGGAGTTGCAAACCTTATTTGAGAGTGCAAGTAAACAAGGAGACAGGAGACCTAGTCACGCAGTGTCAGCGTTATTGAAGGAGTTTGCGGGGGTATTCCAGATGCCTAAAGGGTTACCACCGAAGCGTTCAAGGGAACACGCAATCACTCTTCAAGAAGGCACATCACCCATCAATGTGAGACCTTACCGTTACTCTCATCATCAGAAGAATGAAATTGAGAAGCTGGTGAAAGAGATGCTCCAAGCTGGGATTATACGTCCTAGCATCAGCCCGTTCTCGAGCCCAGTTTTGTTAGTGAAGAAGAAAGACGGGGGAATGAGATTCTGTGTCGACTACAGGGCTGTGAACAAGAGTACTATACCTGATAGGTACCCGATACCAGTGATTGAAGAGTTGTTGGATGAGCTAGCAGGAGCAACTATTTTTTCTAAGCTGGATCTGAAATCGGGATACCATCAAATTCGGGTGAAGGCATCAGATGTGGGAAAGACTGCCTTCAAGACACACGAGGGTCACTACGAGTTTTTGGTGATGCCTTTCGGCCTCACCAACGCTCCGGCGACTTTCCAGTCGGTGATGAACGACATCTTCAAACCGTACCTGAGGAGATTCGTCTTGGTGTTTTTTGATGACATCCTTATCTACAGTAAGGATGAAGCGGAGCATAAGAAGCACTTGAGGTTAGTGTTACAGCTGTTGAAGGAGCACAAATTTTATGCTAACGAGAAGAAGTGTGAATTTGGGAAATCTGAGATAGCGTATTTGGGGCATATTATTTCTGGGAAAGGAGTAGCAGCGGACCCAGAAAAGATAGAAGCTGTGGAGCGTTGGCCTATACCCAAGAATGTGACTGCTCTACGTGGGTTCTTAGGGTTAACGGGTTACTATAGGAGGTTTGTTGAGGCCTATGGAAGGATCGCGAGACCTCTCACTGATCTGTTGAAGAAGGAAGGATTTCAGTGGAACGTAACAGCTCACAAGGCTTTTCTGAACTTGAAAGCTGCGATGACTAAACTGCCAGTGCTCACTCTACCTGATTTCAACAAGCCGTTTGTAGTGGAGACTGATGCATCAGGGGTAGGCATTGGGGCGGTTCTTTCTCAAGGGTCCAGGCCTATCGCGTTCATCAGTAAGGCTTTTTCTAGTAAAGGGCGGATCAAATCAGTATATGAACGAGAGCTCTTGGCTATTGTGTTTGCGGTGACGAAGTGGAGGCATTATTTAACAGGGCACAAGTTCACTATTAGAACCGATCAGAAGAGTCTTAAGCACTTATTGGAGCAGAGGGCGGTGTCTGTTGAGCAACAGAAGTGGGCATCGAAGTTGTTGGGGCTCAATTATACGATTGAATACAGGCCAGGGAAGGACAATGGAGTAGCAGATGCGTTATCTCGCCTACCTGGTCAAGAGGAGATGCTTGAGCTGCAGTTAACAGCCCCACTCAACATTGATAAGGAGGAGTTGGTGAAGCAGGTCGCTAAGGATGAAGTGTTACAACAGATCATTAAGGCTGTTCAGGAAGGGTCACCTGAGACGGAAGGGTATCGAGTATGTGATGGGTTACTCTACAAGGATACGAGGGTGGTTATCCCTGCAAAGTCACCTTTCATTCCTTCCCTCTTGAAGCAGTTTCATGACAGTAGCATTGGTGGGCATGAGGGAGTTCTTAAGACCTTCAAACGGATGGTACGCGAGGTGTTGTGGAAGGGCATGCGTACTGATATTGCAGAGTTTATAAAGGCGTGCGCAGTGTGTCAACAGAACAAGTATTCCACGCTATCTCCAGCGGGGCTGTTGTCTCCATTACCGATTCCCCAACAGGTGTGGACGGACATCAGCCTAGACTTCGTGGAAGGGTTACCGTTCTCAAAAGGGTTTGATGTGATCCTTGTGGTTGTTGACAGACTCACGAAATATGCTCACTTTATCCCTCTCAAGCATCCTTTCAACGCCAAGACAGTCGCTGAGGCCTTTGTGAAGGAGGTGGTTAAACTACATGGATTTCCAGAAACAATGGTCTCGGATCGAGACAAGGTGTTCTTGAGCCAATTCTGGTCTGCTTTGTTCAAGTCACAAGGCACAGCTCTCCATAAGAGCACAGCATACCATCCTCAGACAGACGGACAGACGGAGGTAGTGAATCGTTGTCTAGAAGCATATCTGAGGTGCTTTGCGGGGCGGAAACCATCTTCTTGGTCGCAGTGGTTACCGTGGGCGGAGTATTGGTACAACACGTCTCACCACTCCTCGACAAACACTACACCTTTCAAGGCTTTGTATGGGCGAGACCCTCCTAAGTTGTTGAGGTTTGGTGATGTTCCGACTGCAAATGTAGAGGTAGAGCAGATGGTGAGAAGTAGGGATGAGTTGTTGCAGGAGTTGAGGGAGAATCTTGCGACTGCACAAGCTAGGATGCAAGCTTCTGCAAATAAGAAAAGAAGAGATGTGGAATTCGAAGTGGGAACGTGGGTCTATCTGAAGTTGCGTCCCTACAGACAGACTTCGGTGGCTTACCGTAGAGCAGAGAAGCTAGCACCGAGATTCTTTGGTCCTTATCAGGTGGTGCAGAGAATTGGTAAGGTTGCTTACAAGTTGCTGTTACCTTCTCACAGCTTGATCCACCCTGTGTTTCATGTGTCGCAATTGAAGCTAGCTGTAGAACCCGACACAAAGGTTCAGGAGCTCCCTTTAGTCCTATCGTCCTCGTTTGAATGGTTGGCTGAGCCTGAAGAGTTGTTGGACATTAGGAGAACAGTCAACGGACAGCATGCTGAAGTGTTGGTGAAGTGGTCCGGGTTACCTGAGTTTGAGAATTCGTGGGAATCGTTGCAGCGTCTGAAAGAGCAGTTTCCTCATTGTCAGCTTGAGGACAAGCTGGGTCTCTTACGGGGGGGTATTGATAAGCTAGCGGTGCCTTGAGCATTTGTTCAGAAGAGGATGAGATCGATGAGAGGAAGGAAGAGTGGCTAAATGAGTAAGGAGTGAAGAGAAGGGTGGAAGACTCCAGTTGGTGTGGAGGTTTAGAGTTATCTTAATAATAAATAAAGATTGTAAACGATGTCGTATTCCGTTTATGTTGCTATTTATATCGTTGCATTGTAAACTTTGGGAGTTATCATAATTGATCATTAAATCAACAATCTTATCTCTTATCCTTTCTTCTAATCTCTCTCCCCTTTCTTGTTACGGATAAGCTTGCTTATCAAATTCTTTAAAAATACTTTGGTTTATATGAGAAGACAAAAATATCAAAAATAAGAATCTTGAGTTTTATTCAATTAAGAAAAAAGTAAAAAATATAAATATACAGGGCTTTTGTAAAGCAACGCATTAACCAAAGGCTGGGTCGGGACGTAAAGAGAACAGTTCCGTGTTGGGGACTACTTTTTCAAAGAAAGGTGTCGCACTACACTGAGAGCCGGATCTGGACATAGGCTAGAAAAACATTTGTCACGGCCTCCAAAAATATTCGAGTTATTTTACATGAAAATCGGTTTTCAAATTACGAATTTTTTTTTTATAATTTCTTTAAAAAATGTTTCAAGCCCCCGCAATCTCAGATCCGACTACGTTGATTCGATCAGGGATAGGCGTACAACTATTTATTCAGTTTGGTTTGAATCTATTTAGGACTCTTCGGTATGGTAAAACCGAACAGTATCGCACCGAATCGAAATAGACAATATGGTTTGGATTTGATATATACTATACAAACTACACTAGATTCTGACCCGCTTTTTAAAAGGACGGATATATTTTTTGTTTCAAATTGAAGGAAAGATATATTATTTATTTAAAGTTATATAATTTGTTAATTTTTTTATTTGAGATTTTGTATGCATATTCTTATCTCACAGCATCATTTTTATATTTTTATGTGTTTTAAAGGAGTTAAATTTGTTGATGGCGAGACAATATTTATTTGGCATATTTTAGGCTAATTTAATACTATTTGTTTTCTGGAGTTTTAATAGTTTTTCACAATGTTTTGTATACGATCTAGATCCACGGTCCGGTAACATGTATATAGTATGGTTCAGATTAGCTAAAACCTGATATTTAAAAATCAGATAAATTTGTAAACATCTTAAATTCTGTCACTACCTTACGATCCGGCACTAGTTAACCCGATAAAAATCATATAAATTCGATTGTATTTGTTTTTAAAATGATTAAACTTTTGATATATTTTAATAATACATGATTTGAATAAAATATATGATTTGTGATTCTTTAAATTTTGATAATGCTTTTACTATATAGTTTATAGAAAATTAAATATATTCTTTAAATATTAGTTAATTAAAATAAAGAAGTTCTAAAAATAAGGAAAGGTAAACACCCTATATATTAAATGAGAAGTCACTTTAGTCATTTCTGGTGACATGTCGTTCATAGGTGAAGTTTCAAGAAAATTGTTATAATTTGATTGGTCAATGATTTTTAATTTTTATTTATTCAATTTATATCTAAATATTTAAGGTAAGTCTAAAATCATTTAATATCACTTGCCATATAATCTAAAGAATAACAATTTATGGAAACTGATTCTCGAAATTATAGAAATTTTTTATATAAGATAATTATAATAGTTTTATACTCTACTTGATGAATTATATTCGAATATAATTATATAATAATTATTTTAAATATTAAAAAATCCAAAAATGTTTATTAATATTATTTTTAAATTATTTATCGTTGTTTAAAGAATAAATTTATCAGAATTTTAAAATAATTTACAGAATGTTATAAATTATTTATAAAAAATAAATTTACAATATATTGATTGAGAAGTCACATACGTGTCGATCATAAATGAATTCTTAATTATTATAATTTTATTGGCCGATGATTTTTAATTTTATTTATTATAATACCTCTATATATTAGAAGAGAAGTACATTTGCCAGCTGACATTCACACAGCCTTTCTCAGAAGAATTCTAGTGATTCTATTGGTTGATTTTTTAGAATTTCTTTTTTTTTTTATTTATTTTTTCCATTGACACAACTAAAAAGGGAAGTCCTCTAAATAATTAGTTTATTTTGTAATTTCGATATATTATTTAATTCATCGATCTCACTATAATATGAAAGTACCATTGAATACTAATGAAAGAGAAAACATAATTTAATAACCAATTAACATCACTTTCAAATTACTTACACAATATTATTAATAACTATTTATGGTAACTAATTGTCGAAAATATGGTATATAAAGCCATTTTATTAATTCAAATAAATATTTTTGGATTCCAAATGACTTACATAATATTATTAATAACTATTTGAGAGAGAGAGAGAGGAAGAGAGAGGAGAGAGAGAGAGAGAGAGAGAGAGAGAGAGAGAGAGAGAGAGAGAGAGAGAGAGAGAGAGAGAGAGAGAGAGAGAGAGAGAGAGAAAAGAGAGGGACATTAGTGTTTACGGTTTTTCCAAAAGTTTTGAGTTTATTGTTTAGGATTTATCCGGTAAAACCAAGAGGTTAGAGTATACTCAAAGGTTTAAGGTTTACTAAGAGTTTAGAGTTTAAAATTAATGAATGTGGTTTGTATATGTTTACAATAAAAAATAAAAACTAACAGCAAAGTAGCTTGCATTATATCTTGAATTAAAGAATGGTTAGAAGGTTTATAGTTTTCAACCACAAATAATGAATCATAACTATGTGATTATTATACATGTAATATATATATACATATCATTGTATGTAAAATTAAACTAATCATAATATTAATGTCCGCATATGCGATACAATATCCGCAGTTACTCCATAGAGAGTTGGATATTTAATCGCCGAGTTAATAGTTTTGATAAGCGGACAAAGTCTGATTCGAAAATCACCGACTGCAATTCGTATCTTCTCTCTGCTCAACCCGTTTCTAGCATTATTTATTCCATATTTATTCTATATTTTGAACTTTTTATTTCATATTTTGAATTTTTTATGTCCACAGTTACATTCTGAAATGGTAAAAGAGGGTTCCAGTGGGAATGTAGTGATAATATAAAATATGTTACCTCTGAAACTATACACTATTTATTCCATATTTTTAAAATAAAATATCTTCTTAAACATACAAATTATTTTGGAACGTTGCAATTATAGACACAATAAATACCTCTTGATACTGAAGTTTTTTTTTGTCAAAAAAAAAGATACTGAAGTTACTTTGTTCCATCTGGTCCATGTAAAATATTGAGTATCAATATTTTTCTGTACTTGATGCTTTCTCCCAAGGACGGTGGTATTATGATATAAAATTTGTTACTTCTAAAACTATGTACTACTTAATCCATAATTTGAATCTGTTTATGTCCGCAGAGGGTGCGGACCGGCCACCTAGTATCTTGTAAATATGATGAAAATCGAAAGGCATAATTCATTTTTTTTCAAAATAGGAACTTACTTTAATAGTATAGATGGATGTGATTTTATAAACACTGTAGGATTTGGATATGGTTCGGTATATAACCGAATAAACCTAATAAAACTGATTAAAAAATAGAAACATGTAAATATGTATACATTTTATAACGACGAATGAAAATCATAAGTTAATTTTTTTTGCTAATAACTATTACCATATTTTTTACAGTAATAAAGAAGTATTGATTTGTAAAACACTTGAACTATAATTAAATAACAACTCATTGCAACCGATGCTTCTTATTTTCTTGGTCTTCTTTTTGCTTTACTAAATTGAAATAAAGATTATAGATTCGATGGACAACAATTAGTGGAAATTCTTCACAACTGCTATTTATCTATAAACGAAAAAAGTTTTGTGTTCAATCGAAGAAACGTGACTTTGATGTACGCTAAATATGAAAAAAATAGAAAAACTTTTCTTTCGTGCTTCATGTTTCCGTTTTGTTTTTTGTTTTCAAAATTTTGAGCTTCGATTTTAGTTATAGATTTGATTATTTTATTATATGATAGAAGCATTTTTTATTATTTTATTATTTTATTTAAACATTTAATATCTTTTAATAAATGAATGTGTTGACAACATGACTCTAAAATTCATATTATATGATTCCAAACTAAATAATTTTGTTTTTTGGTATAAACCAAATAAACCAAAAAAACGGTATATAAACCGAACCAAACTGATATAAATATTGAATTAGAATGACAGTTGTATTTTACTAACTGAAATACCAAAAAAAAACTCAAACCGAGCCGATATCCGGATTGAACACCCCTAAATCTATTCAATCTTTTTGAGTATTAGTAAATTTAGGTTCAGATTAGATTTGTATTTTTGTGGGTTTGGTTTGAATTTGGATATCCGTTTAGTTACTTTTAAAATTGAAATTTATATATACTTCAAAATTTTCAACATCTAAAAATACAAAATAATATATACCATATAAGTTTGAATAATGTTTTCCAAAATATATAAATGATAAATCTAACATAAAAATAGGGTTGGCTTAAATATTTGGATAAGAAATCAACCGATATTTCAAGTATTTTGATGTTTTGAGTATTGTATAGTTGTTTAAGCATTTAATTTTGATTATTTTTATTTATTTTCTAATATTTTTGATAATTTTTTAAATATCTTATATATTTAGATATTTTCTGGACAATAAATCTAAAAATAATTAATATATTTGAGATATAAATCTAATTCGAATATATTTGGATAAACATGATATTTCAGCTTGAGACAAGTTGGGTATTCCAATTTTCTAGATAATTGAAGTTTTGAATCTGTTCAGATATCTAGCAGATTTCGGTTTGGATTTGATATTATTTTTTTCAGATAGAATTAGGTTCAGTTTTTTAGGTTCAGTTTTTTGGATCCTATTTGTTTTCCCAGGCCTAGGTTTGATATTTTTTTGGGTCAATGTTGGTTTGATCTTATTTTCATAGAGTACTTGAATTTTATATTTTTATTTTGTTAGTTGAGTTTATGAATTTAATTCTCTTCTAACAATATGAATACACATTGCTTAGTTATTAATGATTTGGTATATTTTTGTTGAAGTAGTGCTGCATATTGGGACTGGACATTTTATCCATTAAATTTGATTTGGTTCATTATTCGTTTTGATTCGATCCGCAAAATCCGTAAGTCTCCAAAGAAAGGTAGATACTAAAAATAAAAATCCATAAAAACAGAGCAAAACGCAAATACTAACAAATTTAACGTTGGATATCCGATCCACTCCGTATTTTTACAAATAGAAGTACATCTCCGGTTGAATAGTGACTTGCAAATTGTATAATTTTATATAGTTATTATTTTAACGTACAAATTTTATAATATAATTTATAAAATCACTTATAAAAGTATTAAATTAAGAAAGAAATATAAAATATTTATAAAACTACAATTTTCTACTTTTAAAAAAATATTTAGTTAATTTTAAAATTTTATGGAACATATGGTTTCACTAATTTTAACCTTTTGTTTTATATCTAAACACTTATTTTTTTTTAAACAACTTCTATTAGGTTTCTTTAGAGTTACTTGTACTGAACAATTTGACGAGACATTCGTAGATATCCGTAAATATTCAAAAATATCTGTAACTTTTCTAGATATCCGGAAAACCGGATATCTGTATTTTTCAGAAGCGTTTGCCAACACCAAATCATGTTGTTGAGAAACGTGAAGTTCATCCACCTCCGTCTCTGAAAGATGTTGAGCAAATGGGAAAATGTGTGTGTATGGTCTACAAATACTCAAGATGTTAACCGCTCAGGAAATTCTGTGATTTTTGTTATAAAAAAAATCAATAACAGTTATTAGTGAATTACAATTAAATCCACATGTATTATTAAGTTCCATTGAAATACACTCAAACTTTAAGTATGATCATTTATTCTAATTCCATAGAGTTTGAAATTCAATAACACCCCCTAAATGTCTTGATTGGTCTAAAGTCGAACGTTTGAAAGTGCCAAGTGGCCACTTAGCAAGGAACATAAATCTAACTTTGGTAAAAGCAAGAATAAATACACAAAGTGGAAAAACGACCAATTAAAAAAGGGACAGACAAGTGAAACAGTGTGATCATCGTTGATCAAAAAGTGGGAGAGTAAACGAATCATTCATGTTTTGTACTCTGATGTTTCATAACGAATCATTCATGTTTCTTATAAGTTTATTGACACTTGGGAGTTTGGAACAACAAAACCTTCGTTGGCGTTTTTCAAAAGCCGCATCTTCAAATTTCCTATCCCTCTCCAATCCTACATATAAAAGCAAAATGAGCATTTTCATATACAGTATTTGCTCAACAAATTTACTCATTCCACCAATTTTTCCTATACGATGTAATTAAGCTGAGATTCAGACTGATTTGTATATAGAAAAAAAATGTCTTAATAACTTAATAAATGTTTGTATGCCTTAACTAATACAAGATTTGCTAGTAGTAACTACCCACCATTTTCGTTTATTAGATCCAAACATGTGAGGATGTGTTATAAGTTATCAACTTATCACGGAAAAAAAAAACCTTATCACTAAGATTTTTGAATCAAAATGTTCTTGTATATATATCATGGGTTGCTATAGTATAATTAAAAAATATATTTTATTTTAAATTAATAAAAAAGTTTTTTTACATGTATCGAGTTGATGATTCATCTAAAATATTTATATCGTTTATTTTTATATTTTATTTCTTATCTTATATTCTCGCATCTATTATATGAAAAATAAATGATCGTAAATGATAAATCCTAATCAACATCACCGTATATCCTGATTTCATTTTTTTCAAAACAATTGTGAACTATGGTTTTCCATTATTAGCGAGAAAATGTAAAAGAAAAGAAAGTAAAATTGTAACATTTTTGTGGCCCTGTTATGTTGATACCACATATCCGGTAACAAACTCAATTTTTGAATAAAGAGGCTTGTTTAAGCTCTTAATTTGATTTGCATTTGTTTTTCAATATTATAGCTTTTCATTTGAATCGATCAGGGATGTCAAAATGAGCTAGCTTTCTCAGCTCATCTCATAGTAAACTCGGGCTTTTCATGAGCTAACTACAGTTTTTTATGATAAATTTATTAACCCCGTTTGTTTATTCACTAATATGTTTAAGTTTGTGTTCGGTTTTAATTTTTTTTGGTTCAGTTATGCTGTGGATTTCTGTTTATTTTCCAGGTCATGCGATATAGAAAATCGTCTGGTTATTTATGAATTGAGTTTGATTTTGATTTTGGTCTAATTATTTTGGTTTCTTGTTTGGTTCGAGTAACAATGTTAAGAACCCAATAAAATTTCGAGCACAGTTATGTTCTACTTCTGTTCCCGTTTTTGGATACCCTCAAATAATTTTGGTAAAATCACATTTTTGGATAAAATATCGGATAACCCAGATAAGTTTTAATATATGACAAAATATTCGGGTAATACGGTTTTGTGACATCTATCCGAAAATTACGATACAATTTAAATATTTTAAATAAAGTAATAGGATATTCCGTTTTGGATAATTCTATAATTAGGATTTTTAGAATATTTGATGAATTTAAAACTAAATATAGTTAATTTTAAAGGTAGATAAACGGTATTTTGGATCTTGGAATATCCATTTGGTTTCGAGTTATGTTCGAGAGATATATGAACTATTCAAATAATTTTGAATAATGATTCTTTTTTTTTCATTGTTCTTTGTTTCTCTACAGTTCAGGTTCAAATCTGTTTGTACAATGTGTCTTGTATTTGATAAGTAAGTTTATAACTATGCATATTAGATTTTCTTGATAATATAAAATTAATAAATTTCTATGTGAAATATAACTTTATAGTGGAAATATTTAGTAAATAATTAAAATTGAAGGGTTATATTTAAAGTTTTTACGTATTTGTTAAGTTTCCATAATCTTTGTTAAACAATATTAGATTTTTAAAATTAAAGATTTCAATTTGATTCCATTTCTCTAAAGAGGAACTATAATAATTAATATTTTTAAATGATCATTATAAATCGCCTTGTTTTACAATTTTAATGTTTAAAGTTTGAAATAAGCTGATATAGTTTTTAAACTGTCTTGTATTACTTAAAATTAGTAAATACATTTAATAGAAATTGGATAATTTATTTGTTCAACATGTCTCGTATTTCAAAAATACTTTTCATGTTTAGTTTAATAACCCACAAAATAAAAGCAAATAGTTAAAACATCAATCATAACTCTTTCCACTATAAAAAGAAAAAAAAATAGAAATATTAGTTTGGTTTTAGTATTTTATATTTATAAGGTAAAATATATCGATATATTTTATGAATTTAATTTTTTTTTATTTTTCAGAAAACAGCAATGTAAAATTTATTTGAGATAATTATGGTAAATTCTTCTTGGTTTAATTAAAAATTAATGTAGTTATTTTCCGTTTAGTTTAGAACTTTAGATTAGTTTATGGTGCATTTACAAAAACCAATACCAAAATCCCTAAAATTTCATATATCATTTGCTTACATGTTATCAATTTAAATTAATATTTTTGTTGCAGTGGTATAGTTGTATTAGATATATGGTGGTTGTGATTGGTTTATCAAAAAAGAAAGGGAAGTAAGAGAAAACAAATAAATGAATGAGAGATATAATGAAGTTGCAAATACGGTAGAAGAAGAAAAGAAAGATGAGGACCATACAAAGTTAAAAAATTATATTGTGTTTTGATAATCGCCATGACTCTTTGAACTATTTCTCTAGATTTGTTTTTTTTCATTTAGGAATATATGTCTATGATTACACCAAAAATAAATGTCTACGAATTAGAGAAGAGAAGTATGTACTCATTTGATTTTTAGTTGGAGCCTTTTATCGTCTGTTGCAATATATTGGAACAGAAACATGTAACTGTTTCATTTAACAACTGAAGCATTTATGTAGCCATTTAATTTCCTCATAATTAGGAACAAAATCTCTAAAATAACTATGTCACCATTTTAACTAGGTGACCTTATCGTAACTGATTCACACCATTTATTTTTATATTGTTTAATTTTTAACAAAAAAATAGTTTGATAAAAATCTTAGCTTTAAAATAATACAATGGTACGGAATTGTAAATACTGCTTAAACAAAAGTTAAATAAACTAAACTAGATTTGGATCCGTGCAGCCGCACGGATGTTTACTTTCGATTATAGTTATATAAACATTTTGTTTTCACTTCTGAATCAGTATATATTATAGTAATCACATACATGAGATGTGTACATTTAATGTTTTCAAACATAATAATTATATTAGAGTATACTTGTTTTCATCAAATAGATTGTTTCATACTTTCACATGTTTGTTTCTTTTTCTATATTTTTTTATGCTGGATAGTATTTCATTAAAAGATTCTTCAAAGATAATGTAATATTTCACAAAATAAAAAAGTTTAACAAAAACTAAACTAATAGCTTTATATATAAATATTATAAAGAATTTAATTAAACATTTAATTTTATATGTCTATAGATGTGTACTTTAGATCATTATTTAATTGAATCATATATTTAAATGTTTTTTTAATATTTAAAATATAATAATTTATAGTTTACAGGTTGTAAAATGTTTAAAACCATCACATGTATTTGTTTCTTCTTATTATATATTTATATTATAGTATTTGCATTTAGTTATTTAACAAATTAATATGTACATATAAAACATATTTTTGATAATTATTTTGTATTTAATTTATGTTAAATTTTTACCCGCCCCTTTAAACTGGATTATATTTTAGTAATATTTTTATGTTTCTTCATTTTACATCATATATGTATTGTAGTCCGTCATCATATTATATATTTTAACATAAAACTTTTATATGTATGAATGCAAAATTTATAATCTATAAATTTAATATAACTTTATTATTATCATAAATAATAACTGCATTTATATTAAGGCATAATAATATTTCATTGCTAATTACAAAATTAGTGAAATATTTACATACATGTTTAAGAAAATTAATATATTGTTAAAATATTTAAATCAACATAATAATTTTCTTTTAATATGATTGATTTTGATTATATAATTGATAAAAATGATAGAGAATATTTATTTTTCATTTTCTAAATTATAATATTAAAAGATATACATATTTTAGAATATTTGCGTATAATTTTTACATATCAAAACTAATAAAAAATTAGTTAAAATATTTGCATATAATTTTTAAAACTAAATTCTGTTAATATGTTTTTAGAGAGATTTTTTCGAAATATTTATATATAATTTTCGAAATTTTAATATATATGTATATGTCTATATGTGATTTAAATATAAGTTGGATTCAATATATTGTTACTCGTATTTATGAAATTCATATAATATTGGAAAGTTAGTGATTTTAATTAATTAAGTTTTTTATTGTTACCTTAAAAAATGTATAGTTGAATAAATGATACACCTATGTAAAGTTATACCTTTCTAAAAGAAGGTCCAAATTAAAAAAAAAAAATCACACATGAAAAAGGTCATGACTTTTATTTTAATAGATAAGATAAGCTAAAATGTAAATTCAAACTTAGATCATCTAGATCATGAGTTAAATAAACTAGAAATAAAAATAATTATAAAATAAAAATTAGGAAACTTTCTATGCTATGAGAAAAATTTAAATATAAAAAATCAAAAACATTATTATGAAATTCTAAATAAAGCCAACACCTAAAAATCATTAAAGATAAAATGATAATCCAAAAATTTATTCCGCTTAAGAGTATTACGATGATTCATTTTCAATGTCTTCATCTGCTCAAATCACAAATGAAAAATAAAAAATTTATCAATATTTCATGTTAAGATAATAACAGACTATAGATAAATAATTTGAGATATAAAATGCATTACCATTGTATGATATAAATATTTTTATATTATATATATATATATATATCTAAATCTTTTGGTTTTACGATTTAACTATAGAGAATAAACTATCTTTGCATAAGAAATATGGAAGTTATATATATATATATATATATATATATATATATATATATATAAATTAAATATAAAAACAACTAAGCTCATTAGTTAACTCGATTATTAAATTCATCTTTTATATTATAAAACAGAAGTCAGTTGGCAATCCTGTGTTTGACACGTGTCATTGCAATGTTTAAATTTATTTTATTTGTTTTTCTCAAACTTTTTCCTATTTTTCTCAAGTAAATTTATTTTTCCAAAAAACTTTACACGAAAACAAATCAACAACCTCCAGTCTCCAATTTAACTCCCACTTTCTATTACTCACCATTTTCATCTATCGTTGATTATCTTTCTATAAAATCTTCAAAGAAAAAAAGTCCATCAAATTTTTATTAGAAGAGGTAAACCTTTTTTCTGTTTATCTTTGTAGATCTTTTTCAATTTTTCTTTGAATTATATTATTAAAACTCAATTTCGTTTTTACCAAGCTTGGTGATTTTGTGGATTTCTCCTTAGGTTGCAGCAGGGGAAAAATCCAAAAAAAATGATGTTGTTTAGAAAGAGGATCGAATCTGAAGATATTTATTTTCATCTCCTTATCAGCTCCATTTATCTCTAATAATGAAGGTTAGTTTTATACTTTTATTATGAAAGTTATGTATCTAATTTGCCTCTTTGTACATATTCAATGATTGAAGAACATTTTATGCAAAAAAAAAAAAAATATCATCATGATTGGCAAATCAAGTCTGTAGTATTCAATCCATTTCAGAAAACATGTATTTCAATATTGTTCACGGAATTGTGATGATAATACTTATCTTCAGTTTGTGTTCATCACAAAATATCTATTATATATTAAACCAATATACATTTTAAATCAAATGGCCGTTGTTTATTATTTTCTGAAATTGTCATTTTGTTGTTCATTATTTATTAACAAAATATTACTTTTAAGTTGTATATTTTTTAATTGGATCCATTAATATAAAATAAAAAGAACAAAATTGTCTTAATAAAATTTTCATAGTTTGGTTTGCCTAAAGTAAATAACATATTTATATTGACTCTATTTCCCGGTGCATAGCACGGGGCATAATAGTAGTTTATTAAATAAATCTGAAGAAGAAAGCTTCATCGCATGGTAGTACGTAGTTTATATTCAAATAATTCATCGATCGTTCATCGTACATCAAAGTATATCCAAATGTCTGAAATTTGTAGGAACCATATTAAAGAGCAAATGATGCATTACTTTTTTGCAGAGAATGTAAGTTTTGTTTATCTTCTTAATACAGAAAGAAAATCAGACTCGTTAATTTATCACAATGCTGTCAAGATTATATATGGTTTACTACATTATTTCGAACTTTGGTCGAAGAAAACAAATAATAGTAAGTGTGCACAAATATTTTATATTCTATTAAATAATAGGTAGAAAATAGATCAAACTCCGTATTTCTTTTTCAGAAAGATAATAGATTCATAGTTTCAAAAAAAAGATAATAGATTCATATAATTATGTATATAATCTGTTTTCTATTAAAAAAAATTCACACCCCTTTCTATGCATTTGGTAATGGTCAAGTTGAAAATTCTAAGACTAGAATCTATCACACGTGCGGTCAGAATTCGCCCGTGATGATACTATTTGTTGTTTTCAAAAAGGATTTCTTGACCGAAAAAAGTGAGAGGCTGAAATCAAATGTTGCCTTGTTGTCACAAAATACTTTCTTTCAGCTTAGCCGTCACCTTGACCATCCAGATTCATTGGACTTCATTGACAAGTTCAATAATTTTGTCATAGCCCCTCAAATAATAAGATATTGCACTAAACGAGGAGCGGCCACAATTCTTTCTATTTGTTTGCCAATCCCAATCATTTCTTTACTATGACAATGCACCTATACATTTTTAGGATACAATCTACCCCACGATCAATTTTTTTTTCTTTAAAATAAGGAGGCTTTTGACTACTAGCACGTGCTTTAAAATAGATCCACTACATTCTCAATAGTCAACATTGCCTATAAATAAACTATCACTACTATTCTAACTATCAACACATGTGCATGCAAAAAATATAGCTTAAAAGCTAATGGAACATAGAGTGTTTAAGACGAATGAGGTGAACTACAGAGGTGTAAGAAAGCGTCCATGGGAAATATGCGGCGGAGATACGGGACTCCGCCAGACATGGTGCCCGTGTCTGGCTTGGAACGTTTAACACTGCGGAGGACGCTGCTCGGGCCTACGATAGAGCTGCTTTTTCTATGAGAGGTCACAAGGCCATTCTAAATTTCCCTCACGAATATCCAATGATGACATACGGTCCAAGTGGCGGCAGCGAGAATGTGGTGGCTTCTTCGTCGTCCCAGTTTAGTGGAACAGACGGTAGTAGCGTGAAAGAAGTCATTGAGTTTGAGTATTTAGACGATAGTTTGCTGGAAGAGCTTCTAGAAGGTGGAGAGGGTTATAACCAGGACGATCAGAATGACGCAAACCATTAATTATACATTTTTCCTAGTTCGATAGATTATCTTTCTTTTTCTTTTTTTTTTTCTTTTTCTTTTTAAATGTTGCAGGAACGAGAACTAATTATGATTTTGTCCTTAATCCAGGAAGGTTTTCTGTTTACTTGGTATAAAATTATACAATTTTGTTTTATTGTTGGGCCTAAATAGTCGGCCGAATTTCGCCGACACTATTACAAACTAACTACGATCATGCTAGATGATTGCACGACCGGCTCAATATATTTATGGGTTTCTGGATAAAAAAAAAATTTAGATCCTCAAAACTTAAATTTTATTAATTTTATCACTAAAATTATATTAAAAATATATATACAATTATTTAGGCCTCTATAATTCATGTTTTTCTAAAATAATATTTTATTTTAAATAAAACGGGACGGTCGCACCCATTTCCCCTCCCCCCCCCCCCCTTAGAACTGGCCCTGAATGTTGTCAGATCATCTCTAATAAGCATCCCCACCCCCATATATCCCCATTTTGAAGGGAACCATTTTGAAAATAAGTGAATGAGGATATCTTACTTGAATGGTCATCTTCAAATTTATATTTAAGAAATTTGTAAAATATAATTTATTCTCAATCATATTAATATTTAACTATCATTAACCTTTCATAAAATAACATATACAATTTGAAATAGGCTCATCCTCGCTATTCTGAAAAACTCAAAAACTTTATTGATTGGTTATGTATATCAAAAAAAATTATGCGTATGTTGGTTAGTCGTACTTATGTTGAATCAATTCAAGCACATTTAAACATATAAATTATTTCTTATAATACGTTTTAGAAAAGATAACTACTATATACATACACGCTAATGTTTTTTTTTGCTAAAAACATATACACTAATGTTATGGTTAGTTTTAATCAATAATCTTGGGATCTCCGTTCTTCCCTCCGATCTCTCCCCATATTCTTGTATAGCCCTTTCCGGTGAAGTGTTTCTCTATCCAAATGGTAGCAGCTTTGTAGAAGATTGGTTTTTGCTCTACTCTCGTTCATGGTCTTTTTCACCAGTGTGGTGGTGGAAGATTGGTTTTAGGTATACTCGTTCAAAGTCCTTTTCGCCAGTGTGGTGGTGGAAGGGAGCTCGGCGTCGAGTTTCTAGAAAATATATATTGTTTTAGGATTTTGATTTGTTTATAGGCCCTATAAATATCAGGCTCACTAGAGATCTTTCAGAGTTTTTATGAAAAAAAAAGAGGATTATTGATGAAGTTTTTCTTAAAAATATGTTTTAATAAATCTCACGCACTGTATTTAAAAAAAAATAGAGTTCAATTGCTTTTCACAAAACATTTCTTTACAAATTTGAAAATTTTAATTGCACATTTTCACACATTTTACTTTTAACTGTGTAAGTTCGGAGATTCAATTATGATATTAAAAAAAAAAGTTCGGCTTTCCTTTAATTTGTCTGTAATATCTTTTAGATCTTCTTTTCTCTCTCCTTCTTCAGCTTGACAGATCATGTTGTAATGGTATCTTGTTTGAAAAGAAGAAAAAAAGATTAAGATAAAAGTTGGTAATCCAATATTCATTCCTAGAGAGAAGCGAGAGAAGAGAGAGAAAGTAGATCGGGGTTTCTTTTCTGGCCGACGACGGTGGTTCCTTCAGTCATGTCATCGGTCGGGATCTATTGTCTTTTGTTTCATTCTTGTCATTTCGATTCGTTTTCCTTTTGACTCCGGCGGTGCATCGTCTTCTCGGTGACTGGTCGGCTCAAGTTTCCGCCGTGGCTCCTGTTACGATAAAGGAGGACGGTCGGCTAAAGTTTCCACGTCGCCATATTTCTCGGTTGACGGCGGCTCTGTGTTTTTTATGTTCGGTTTTTATGTGCGGTTTCTCGATCTGCACTTTAGGCTCGTACGTACGGTTTGTTTCCAATGGGGTTAGAGGTGCAGATGGAAAGGGTTCAAGGTGCGAGTGATGAAGTTGTAGCCGGTAGAGTAATGAAGCTCTCCGACGGTGTGTGAAGATGGTTTCACGCGAATTGTTCTTTTCGGTGTTGACGATGATTAGTGGTGGAGGAGATCTTGCAGGGGCGATTGAATCTCTCCGGTTAAGGAAATACCTGAGTCGAAACATTTGCGGTTAAGAAGAGGTGGAGCGGGTGGCCTCCGGAGAGTTCTGGCGGTGCGGTCAGGGGTTCAGAGGAGAGTTGCATGCGGCGGCAGCTTCTTCGGTTTCTAGGGTTTTCAAAGTTTGAGCTTTTGGACCGTGTTTTGTGTTTGTCTAGATTGTTGGGCCATTTGTATGTGGACTTCACTCCTTTTTGTAACTTTGCTAGACTCGGCCCGTTTCATTAATAAAATTTAGACGGAAAAAAAGATAAAAGTTGGTAACATATGAATTTATTGTTTCCCATTCTAGATTGTTCATCATATACACAAGCTGAATATGAAAAAGAAGGATGATATGTTTCTCTGATAGGTAGTAACGAATGGTTTGTATGGGAATGTACTTTGTCTAAAAATCATATAAAGTAATACAATTGACATCATATAATAGCTTCATGATACTCTCGTCAAAGAAATATCCGAAGATCTAATGGAAACTGGTACGTACGTAAATATTAATCTGACAATCATAGGCAAAGTACACCGTGTCTTACAATTATGGCCGTGGTATGCTAACAAAATTCCAAAATAAGTACTAAATAAACAAACTACATGCACATAATGCACGTAGCTAGCTAGCTAGCCACCAAAACGCCACATATAGTATAGAAAACAAGACTACCGTTTGTTTCTTTCTTCTGAATCGAGAAGTTCTTCAAGAACCTTATCGTCCAGGTACTCAAACTCAAAAACCTCTCGTTGATTTTGTCGGCTCACACCCGTAGAAGTTGAACCCGAAGACGAAGAAGAAGAATAAGGAGGGCGAAGCGAATAGTCGTCCATACGCGAATAATACTCATTAGGGAAGTTAAGTATAGCGAGATGGCCTCTCAGGTTATAGGCGGCTCGGTCATACGCCCTCGCCGCATCCTCAGCGGTCTCAAATGTCCCGAGCCAAAGACGGGCACCGTTCCTTGACGGGTCTCGAATCTCTGCTGCGAATTTTCCCCATGGCCTCCTCCGCACGCCTCGGAAACGAGCTTGCTTGTCATCTTGTATTTGGTTGTTGCTCCTTCTGTTTGTTCCCTCCATAGAACTTGTTCTAGTTAGTCTCTGGTGGCTCAAGATCGGCTTGCTCTGAAGTGTTAATGTTATTTAGTAAGAGATTTGTGGATGGTGCATAATGTGGTGCGTATACTTATATATAAGGCTTGATTTTCACCGAGTCAGAATCGACGTTCGTTTTCATGTGACTTGACGATTCTGGGGGTTGACTGTTCTTTCCTTTATATCCTTTATATTTATTTAGTTTTCATATATTATATGGATTAATTATAAAGTGTTGCTTTCCAGGAAGGTTCCATCTGCTGTAAGAATTCATATTTGGTTGTTCCGACACTTTTGCACTATTTTAATTAGTATTTGACTCTAGAGTCTAGAGTGGCCTTAACTGTTTCAAATATACTCATGTAGAAACCCTCGTCGTTACGTAGTGTATATTCCCACAGGATTATAAAAATCTTCGCAATAGTTAATAGGTTCGCAAATATCGAGATTCTCTGAGTCCATAATACACAAAGCATAATCTAAGCACATTATGTTACCATGTAACCCAATCCCGTAAGTCCTACGCATCCAGTGACGACAGGTAATATTTCTTTAATATTAGTATTACTAGGTGATAACCCGCACCCTGTGCGGAGTGAGTTGGCTGAAAAATGTTCGTAATATTATGAACGTGTATTTACAGTTGTAAAATAGGTGGGTCAGAGTGTAGTTTGATAATTGGTAACTACACATATAGCAGTTTTGTTAATTTTAAATTAATCCTTTTTTTTGTTGAACCGGACTTCGTATATTATTAGTAAACTATTGTAAGATGTAAAATATATTGAATAGCTGAGATTTTATCAATGCAGCATTAATCTTCTTGAGTATTAATTATTAAAACCTTGAATATGATAAAAAAACAATCAAACAATATAATAAATATGAAATGAAATATTGAAAAGCTACCGAGTACTGAAAAAAAATAACAGCTCTAGTGAAAAGTAGCGTTATAACAACGGCCAGTAGCTCAAATAATGATATCTCCATTTGCAATCCTAAAAAAATGAATAAAAAGTATATAAATTAATACGCGTATAAGAATATATAAATCTGTAAAAAAACACCCAGGTAACAAAATGTTGCAATTAGAATTAAAAAAAAACATACATTTTTCTGAGAGTTGCAATTTCAGGAACATTATTTGGCTCAAATATAACTTTAGAAAATCCACCAATGTTTGTCAATTTCTTGAATCGGCCTTGCAATGATAAATAAATAGAATAATGAAATTATTTTAAAGCAATATCAACATTAACTTGGAGGGATGTTTATTACACTACATTACCTTCAGTCCAATTGATTTTCCAAAACTGTAAAACACAAAGAGGAGCATCCGAATCTCTGGCATTCCACAAAGCTTGGAAATTGTGGGCAACTGTTCTGTGTGCAACACACTTAATAACGACGTTACTGAGAAAATTGAGAACAGTAGGTGAGTTGAGGACATACGATGCATAACAATGTTAATAGTAATATAAACTTACTTCAAACCTAGTACAAAGAAACGAATTCTATGATCAATAAAACCGTTATTTCCCTCCATAGGCTCTGTAACATAGTCCTCAAGCAATCCAACTCCTACCAAAGCACCATAAATATCTGTACAAATTTATCAGATGTGATTCAATATATTAGTCTGAAATATGAAACTGATTGTATTATATAAAGTTAATAATATCTGCAGTCTTAAAACGTAATATAAGATGTTCGAAAATATACCAATAGAAAACTTGGGATGACATAAACCTTGATAGACGTCATCAAAGCTTGGGAACCAAAAAAAAATGGTCTTGCTGATAGGATCAATTTCCGAAACGACCGAGGAGGTGGTGAGGATAATATGGAAAGTATACTTTGTTAATCGAACAGGTTCAGTAATAGGATATAAACTGAATTCCTTAAGTTCATAACAGTGGTCTTCTTCTATGTCGATGAAGTTTGGACCAGCTAAATCTCGGATAAATGTTGCTTGCATAGTATGTCCCTGTTTGACGAAAGAAGAAGAAATGGGCTGTTGATAAGTAACAAAAGTATTATATATTGACACACATGTCAGGTTATACAAAAAATAAAACTCACTTCGTCATCTCCAACTATAAGTATGGTCTTTTGGGAGTTCGTGTCAACGTGGTCGATTTCAACCTTGCAGAGAACCTTTACTCGTACCGGACGCAACGGTTTAAAAAGACCCAGTTGTCGAAGAGATGCATGATTACCCATACGAAGACAAACGATAAGAAAAAGATAAGAAATATGTTAGTTTGTCCGACTTGTTCTGCCACCCCTGTTCTCTTATATCTACGTTAAACATTAATTCTCACCGGATTTTTTGTATCATCATGTAATAAAGTTTGAGTTATTTTGGGTAAATATTTAAACTGACTTCCTTATATGAGTATTGTCGATGAGGTAGTCAATAGTGACAGAATTACGTCACTTTATACGGCTAATATTTCAATAGTTTGATGTGATTGCAAATTTATACTTATTATCATTTCTGTCCCAATGATGACAATCATCGATTATATCAGTATACCAAATTAGAAACAATAAATTATGATAATCGATGTTTTTGGCAATCAAGATTTTATATTGAATTCATGTCCGGTTTGTCAGCTAGATAGAATCAATGGTATTATGTGTATCATTAGTTAAGGAAACGTTCAAATGAAAAATAAATGAATTAGGAAACAGAATCAAAATTTATGTGCATTAGTTATTCAATTTTTCCAAATTCACGAAAATGTATTTATCGTCCGAAATAATAGTGAGAATCATATGTTTATAAGATATTTTATTATGTGTTCGATCCAATTAATAAATTACTCCAAATTGTTAACTTTCCGTCGAGTAAACATCTATAAACGCTCTAATAAGTTATAATATTAGAGTACACGGATATAAATTAACTATACGCACAACAGGTTGACTTGTTCTTGTGATGTTGTTAAAAATTTAAAAACAGTATTACTAAAGCAGCTGAACCTAGAATATAAACTATTTCTAATAACGAAGTGTGTTTGATCAAAGATGGCAAGTTGATGATTATATTAATTAGTAGGATTGAATTTATATTAGAAATAGTTAGTATACACGAATTAAGTTATTGTTCCATATATTACATGGAATAAGGTTTGATGATAAACTATTAAGAAATGTATCATTTCTAGTGACGTAATTCGTGTAATTGAGTGTGAGTATTTCCTAAAATTTTCCATTTAGACGTCATCACGTAAAATATAAACTATTTCTAAAAATGATCTTATTTGATCAAAGAGGACATGTTGATGATTATATTAATTAGTACGATTGAATTTATATTAGAAATAGTTAGTATACACATAATAAGTTATTGTTCCATATATTACCTGGAATAAGGTTGCAGGTTTCAACTATCAAGAAATGTATCATTTCCAGTTTCGTTTGATTTCTTGTATCATGCAGGGCAGCTATTGTGAAGACGATAATATATAAAAAAAGGAGGCTTTCTATATTAATAAAAGTGCAGTGCATGAAATGAGTAACAAAAACGGATAAAAAGGAAAAAAATTAAAAAAAACATGACTAAGACGATGCATAAATAGCTAAAAGCTTATAAGTTGCCAAATTTTGCTAAAGTGAAAGCCTCCAATAACACGAACTTCATGCCCTACCAACTTAGCCACGTTTGTGGAACTCCGAAATTATCTCATCGTTAGTGCAAATCTTGTTGACCTTGAATGTGTCGTGATCGTAGACAAAGTTTTCTCTAAGTATTTCGGCCTTGAACAAATATGTCTTTCCGATTAGGTCTTGGATGAGCATTGGTAGATCAGCTTGGACGCGAGCATGGGTATATAGAGTTTTGTTCGAGAACATGTTATTAGATTAATCAAATATATTGGTATAGAAAATAATGACATATGTGGCACATATTAATAATACCTCATCAGTAACGGGTCCGGTTAACTCAATGCAAGGACGACGAACTAACTGTAGAACAAGATGGTCGAATATGAGCAACTTGGAGAAACCCGTGTTGTCTTCTACAACCAGGTGCAACTTGTACCTTTTATATTCGAGATGTGTATTTTCCTAATCAGCCTTTCTTCATGGTGTTTCAAAAAAATTGCAAACGTATATAATATAATAAATTGTAATGGTATTACCTTGGGTAAATTTTAGGACCATAACACTTGCACTTGCCACAGTAGATTTTGAATCTCGTAACATCATCATCAACATTAACACCGGTCGCAAGAGGAGGTTCGTACTGAACTTTCCTTGAACACACTTGGCAAACTACGTAGTACCATCCCATCTCAGTTTCAATAGTCGCAATTTTGCACATATCAATACACATCTCAACCTACATCAATAACATTCACACTTTATATAATTCAAATACGTATAGCAAAATAAGAAGGAGCATAAACATATGCTCTAAATTGCACACCTGACGACACTCGACCAGTTCAGCAAGTTTTTTCCCGGGAGTACGGACCAGAAAGTCATGCTTCTCCGAATAAACGGACGCCTCAGCTGTTGGTGTGGAGTCCACAAATATGATGCTCAAATTGTCGTTAGGCAACCTTAAATTCATATTTCTTAAAAGCATCAGTCAATGTGACATACTATTGTCAATGGCTATAAACTTGATAAGGTAAGTTAAATTAATTATTCAAAAATGATTCACTCTTAATAAGCTGCCGTTTTTACTTACATCAACCTAAATGCCTCAACATCACTCATTATGGGATTCGTCATCACGTCAGTGGTGTTGAATGCGTTTCCCAAGGTGAGATAATCTACATAATGTTAATGAAAAATGTATTAAATTACACAGGACTTATAAATTTGAACTAATATAGTAACATGTCTTGATAAAAACCACCACGAAGTGTTGCACCCTAGTTAAAGAAAACAAACAGTATCCAAGTATATCTTTTCAAACCTTAATTTTGGCAAACCTCAAAACCAATATCAGCTGCTGCTGACCACACTGCTGTATTTGCGCAGTGTATGTCAGAAGCTACCTTTCCCCACAGCTCAACTGGCAACCGAACATCACTGAATAGGCAGGAGTAGAGATACATCCGCATCAGTTATTCGTATGCACTTAAACATTTAACATTTAACAGTTTAATTTTTTTTAAAAATTAATAACATACTCCGTATCACATATCTGAAGAGAAATCTTTTGAATTTCAACTCCATTGACTCCAAGCATTTGGACTTGACCAGCCTCGACGACATGTCCTATAACATCTGTTTAAAAACATGAACAGTCATATTTGTATGGCTCCTTGCCTTTTTTTCAGACGTAAATTTTGAAAACAAAAGCTTACCAATAAGATAATCAGGATTAAGCGATCCGTCGAGAATATCAGTGAATTTTACAGGTGTGAAACCCTGGTTCGTAATAGGCAAATCGTCAGTGTAGCTCACCAGAGATGATGACAGGAAATTGATTTTGAAACGATGGCTAGTTGTCCGGTATGAGCCACACACAGGAGACAGGGTGAAGTTAGTCAGGATCATAGATCTCCCGCGAGCAAGATATTTTCCAAACTTGAACACCAAGTCACTCTTAACACTTGCATGGATCTTCTCTCCCTATACGAAAATAAAATCATATTAAAAACAACCAAGTATGAGGAACATAAGAAACGATGCACGCAGAGGATGCAAGTTTAGAATTTTACATATGAGTCGATGAAAACCATCTCAATGGTTGGGCCACCTGAAAGTGATGTCTGCTTCCATAAATGAACGATGCAGACCCTGACTCTCAACACGGTTGTACTGGTATTCAAGTCTGCGACAGAATTCAAACCAGCCATTCTAAACGAATAATTATGAGCTTCCTTCTAATATACAAATATGGAATGGAGAATGTGTGAATTGTAAGAATCACCTTGTTATGAATTTATATGCAGCCATCATCTTACCATATTTTAGGTATTTAATGCGATAATCAATTAGGAAAATCACCTCAACCCATTCAACGATGATATGTTCTAAATATTGGAAAGGGCATCAAAATAGGAACATATTAGGAAAATGATTACATAATCACTACAATCTCGGTTTGAAAAACCATCTCATTAAGGAATGTTAATATATTTTTAAATAAGTTACATAGAAATAACTTTGATGTTAATTGATCTATTATATTGACTGAAGATCAATTAGAATAACCACGCTATTTAATTAAAACAACTGTTTAGGCAAATATTTTGGTAAATCTAAAATCAATCTTCATAACGCGTTACATCACTCAGAATACACCATTTTAGTCATGATGATTTACAAACCTAAATCGAGAAGAAAAAAAGTTACTAACCGAAAGTTGAAGAAAATTTCAATTTGAAGAAGAGAGGTTACAAATTGTATTGAGAATGGTGGAATGAAGCAACGATCCGTGGTCTTATTTATAATGGATGGAGAAGACTATCCAAGGGTTGTGTCTTTTCGCAATGCCTCCTCATAACCTCTATTTATGAATGTTATGGAAACTAAATCGGTTTATATCGTCTTTGAAATATATCGCTATGGAAATGAAATCTGCATTGATTCTATATGTAAATTTTTTACCATTTTTAAATGCAAGGCAATCATTTTTAATTGAAGCAAGGCAATCC
The DNA here is from genome assembly GCA_026261945.1 of Hirschfeldia incana. Classification (NCBI taxonomy): domain Eukaryota; kingdom Viridiplantae; phylum Streptophyta; class Magnoliopsida; order Brassicales; family Brassicaceae; genus Hirschfeldia; species Hirschfeldia incana. The sequence continues at coordinate 5,805,836 of JABCMI010000013.1, read as the reverse complement.
ATTTTATGATCAAATTGAAAATCATTTTAATCTCGATATTCCTGACGGTAAGCACAATAGGAATGTGCCTATTTCACAGATATGAATATAAAATACAATTAATTGCTAATTGATCAATGAGTTTTAATCATAACAAATCAGAAAGCTAAAATTTTGGTAATCTTGAATCAATATAGATTACTTGTGACATAAATTTGACTTGTTTGAATATATATTCACAATAATCATAAAAGCGTGTTATACAATTTTTGTTTCGTGTGTATGTATATGATTTGATATATACAGATAAATCACAAAATGCGCCTTGTGTTTGAAATAATATCTCCAAGAAATAAAATTAACATAATTTTAATATTAATATACAGATAAATCACACAATGCGCCTTGTGTTTGAAATAATATCTCCAAGAAATAAAATTAACATTATTTTAATATTAATCCACAAGTATTTACATGTTTTTGTAGTTTTTTGTAATATATTCATACGATAACAACAAAATCAAGTTTAACAAACCAATATATATTGGTAAGACTCGAACAAACTAATATATAATTATAAGACTCGAACAAACTAATATATATATATATATATATATATTAGTTTTGTCTTAACCACGATATAATACAAAATATAATACAAAATGGTGGTAATATGTGATTTGGCAAAGTAAGCCGGTGATTTAGTGCTTTCCTTTTCAGTTTTCGTTGACTGAATGCTTTGTAGGGTGATTTTTCATCTGATACAAAGGAACATTATAATTCAAATAAGAGAACCACACGATTATGCAATGGCATAGAAAGTAATTACTCTAGTAATAGAAGGTGAAGTTTAAAAAAGGGCTGAGGTGAAACATGGTTATGCCACGTAAGCAATGACACTCATGTAAATCATACATGAACGAAAGGTTGTTTTCATAATGGTCTCCTCAAATAATATTAAGGGGATTATAAAACATACCAAAACCGAGGTCTCCAGTTCGAGTGACCACTCCAACAAAATTAATATAACATGATGTGATTTCGGGCCTAGGGGTTTTACGGTCTTCGACTCCGAATCTCCTGTTATTCAGAAAAAAACTATCAAAACCCAACATTGGTTGAATGGTTACATCAATAGACCAGAATAAAATTGAAACCAGACTAAACCAGTCTCAGCAAAACTCTAGACTGAAATAGTTTTCCACTGTTCTCAAGCTTCTGCTGCTGTTCTCTCTGCTCACCTCTTTCAACATCGAGCATCTCAAGATCTCCTTGGTTAGTTGTATCACTCCGGTGGCAATCACAAGACGATGTTGGGGAGTGCAACCGATAGTAGCCACCTGTGAACATCGACAGAGCTGTGACATCTGTCAGGCAAACCAGTCTTTTTTTTCTTCTTTTCAAAATGCTTGAGCAGTCCCATGTACGTCCAACATCTCCTTCCTACAGATCTGTAGGGAAAGTCTTGGCTGAGGAAGAGATAGATGATTTGTTAACATTTATGATGATCAGGCATGAAACTGATTGGTAACTGTGTAGGATTTCCAGAAGGGCATAGCAGATTTGTAAATTAAACTTAGTGAAGATCATAGTGTCATCAGGGAAGAGCATGTGATTAATCTTTAGGTTATTTTTTTTTGAAACTTTACTTTAACAACACCTTTCCAGATAAGATGAAAGTGTAAGGATATACATAGAATCATCATAATATTTCAACTTCGGAGTTGGACACCAATAATGACTTCATTAATAATGAGGAATTGGTAAGTTGCCGTGGAGATGCATTGCATCATCCAATAAATCCAGTTCTAGTGAAAGCCATCCTTTCTAGAGCGCTGTACAAATGAAGGTTCATTTAAAATGTCATATGCTTTGTTGATGTCTTTTTTACAGCCATCGAACATTGTTTGGTAGCTCTCAGAGTCTAGAAGAAGGGAAGCGGTTCGTGCATGATGAAAACATTACCAGAGATAAATTTATAACGTAAACTATTCAAAACTACGGATTATATATACATATATATATATATATATATATATGTATGTATATTATCCCTTACATCTGGTATACCTTTGTATTTGTAACGTTTTTTTACATTGAATCACCATTTTCTTATTCAAACAAGAAGTAGTCCGAATAGTCATACCAGAATAAAATACAAGCAATAAAGAGTTTCCTGTAAATTTGTTTTTGGCAAAGTTTCCTATAAATTGTTCTTGCAGTTCTAGCTAGAGAATCATCAATTCTATTATGAACTCGAAGTTTATAAAGATCTTGACGTATTGAAATTGTTTTTGTAGCTCCCGCTAGCTATCTCTTTCAGCTCTGTATCAAAAATTAGCCATGCTTGAGATTTTTAATCATTGCGAATATATCTTTGCTGTATATTCCAAAAGTCTTACAGGTATAATGACATAACATTCTTTTTATTGCCCAATCGACTGCTTATATCTCTTGTAATGGTTAAATCAATGTTTATATGTCAGATTATGTTTGTATATATGTTTCTATTTAGCCTAATATATGACATTTGTTATTCTCTTTAAACCTTTTAATTAACGATGGGATTCTGATTTGCCAAAATTGGAATATTATATTTTGTTCGAACTTTATAGTTGATGTTACATGAGTTCTGATTCCGAACCCATCGTCGTTTTTCCCTATCATAGTACAACATATACAACAAAGTCACATTTAATCAGCGTCAACTATGACCGCGATTCTTGATTTCGTGTAATTCACAACATAACCTGGATATCTACTTTGTTGTTCTTGTTTTAACAATCAGAAAGTCCTCGTTTTATTTATTATTCTAGATATATGTAGGTCGAGGCCAACATTGTGACTCACAATTTGTGAGTCTATATATGAAAATCATTACTTCAAAAATTGAACACCTATGATTCTTATAAGTTAGGGACTTAGGGACTTTGATCTTATAGTTAACACTTAACAACAACAAATTGCTGCGTATCTTTGAAGTTTCAGATAAATTACTGAGATGATTCTATATCAGTGGTTTGATGTTTGTTAATAGGAAATTAGTAATTGTTCATTTGAAACTAAAGGAAAGGGTAATAGATTTGAGTGTTTGGTGTTGAGTAAATAGTCAAATATCATTTTGGTACTTTTTTTAACAATCGCTGTTAGTCAAATTACTTGCAACTGTTCTAAAGTCTTAACATGACTCGGATATTGCAATTTGGTCGATGTGGATGTCATGAAAGAGTCGTTAAGAAATTAACCCTATATTGTAGTATGCACTTAATATTGGTCAAATGATGCAAGTTTTTCAGTATCGTTTTTTTTTGTCAACCAGTTTTCAATAACTTATATTCCATCACAATTCTTTTGACATGTGAAAATTTATTGTTATTGACCAATAGTATTAAGAAAAAACTCCACCTTAATTCGTAGAAATGTCTTCGGCCATCCAAATCCAAGATATTGCATTTAATCGCACAAAAAAGAATCAGGCAAAATAAAGCTATCGCAATTAATGGATTAGAGTTTAAGAAAAAATATATATGCACGACTTTCTTTGTTAAAGGAAAAATATTTATGCACAACTTCTAGGTAAACATCCAACTTTTATAAATATATATACAGTATGCTTATGCTGTACTACGTTGTTGATTATATTAGAATCATATAGTGTAATGTCCTTTAATTGTAACTTTTTATTGTAGAAAAGAAATATGTAGTTGGTTAGTACACTACGACATGTAAGTAATATAACTGCTTGTTAGTTTTCAGAAAAAAATATAGCTGCTTGTGTCAATGTCGTCATTGCATCATCCGGAGCCAGATGTGTAATTAAGGCTGGGAAAAAAAAAAACCGAACCCGAAAAAATGAACCGAATCCTATTCAAAAAAATAGTACCCGAAAAAATGAACCGAATCGAAAACGTATATTGTAATATGCAGGCCCGGCCCACTCTTAAGTGGAGTCTAAAGCAAATATTAAAAGTAGTACAGTACCTTTTGCGGGTAAAAGGATTCGTCTTCTCTCGTCTAAGAGAAAAGACTTGAACTCAACTACGACAATACAAGGCAATTATAAAATTAGATGTTTAAAATTTGTATTAGCTTTTTGGATGTTTAAACCTTTTGAGTTTTAGTCCATGTTGAGCTGGATTACATCTCTCAACAATATCCATCAAGTAATTGAGTTCAGTCCACTAATTCACAAGGCAGTCTAAAGTATTCCGAGAAAAAAATGATCGACGACTATATAAAGAGAGTCTGAAGACAATGGCGAATCTAGAAATGTTTTTCATTCAGCCGCTAGCCACCTAAGTTCTTTAGATATAAGTGTTTTTTTTGAAGCCTGGATTGGCTGTTAGGCTATTTTTTGAATGTTCGAAAAATGGTAATCAATTTATGGTTTTTTAATCAATTTCTCTTGAAAATATATAAAATATGCCTATATAAGATACACATAATATGACCACGTACCATGAACGTGTAGCTATCGCCTTACGCCTAACACCTTAGTCAAAATTGAATGTTTACTGGACTCCGTTTTCTTTCGTTTTTGATTTGACTAATTGACTCTTTTTATATTTGCTATTTCTCAGCTTTATATAAGGTTATATAATTCCTTTTGCCTTTCCCTAGGACGTTCTTAGTTACTTTATTTTACGAAGACTGGAATTTATATTCTAAATAGTCTAATACATAAGAACATATTTAGTTGTGAGTTATCGGCACACAACAGCTACTTTCAATTAAATTTATGACATACCTAATACATTTGTACAGAATAAGTGTTTCAATCATTATGAATGTGTCAGTTACAAAAAGAAAATCATTATGAATGTAAAAGTGTAGAGCTTCCAAAGTAAAAAAAAAAGTAAAAAGTTTAGCGAAGAGAAAAACAAATTTAGCGAAAACACTCTTCTGACAATTTTCCTTTGAAGTAATGATAAATCTTTTCGAGTTTAAATATTAACATTTAGACCAAAAAAAAAAAAATCTTTTCGAGTTTAAAAGTGTTCAGCTTAAAAAAAAAAAGTGTTCAGCTTATGGGAATTGTTCAGCAACGGATATGAATCACAAATTTTTTTGGCTTCGCTTTCTGTAAGTCAATATCAAAATTAATTGTTTTCAACGTTTATGTACATATACGAAGTATGCAAAAAAGAAGAAGAAATAAGTATATTTAAGAAGTTTAATAATAAAGCCAAAGGGTCACATTTGAACACGTGCGGGGTTATCAAATAAATCAGTTCGTGGCTTGTTTTTTCTTCTACAAAGGTTATTCAAATTAAAATGCATGAAAGTACTTTTTCAAAAAAAATGCATGAAAGTTTTACAAAATATGACTTTTGTTACGGTCATATGTAAATGTCACGACCGCTCTGCTAGTAGACCTTTACGTATGCTCGATCGGCACGTGGATCTCACAATTTGGCTGATGATCCGCGCGTTATCTTTTTTTTTTTAATCATGCTAGAAAGATTTGTCTACTTGCTATGGAATACGGCATGATATTTTTCCGTTAAGAAAACAAACTTTAATATATATAAGTATTCGAAGCAAAACAAATATTTTTATCGACATCTGTTAAGAAAACAAAATCACAAATATTAAAAACTTTAAGATATCCGATCCGTTTCAGTTTTTATACAAATATATGTACAATTAAATATAAAAATTTAAATCTATAATTTTATATACTATTATTTTAACATATAAATTTATTAGTTTTATTTATAAAATTGCTTATAGAAGTATCATATTTAAAAAATAATACAAAATCATTATAGAAACTATAATTCTTTTTAATTTTTTTTCTGTTTTATGAATATTTAATTAATTTTAAAAAATTTATGAAACAGATAGTGTCACTAATCTTATTTTTAATATTTAATATTATGTTAAAGATATTTTTAAAGACAAACGTGTATGATTTTCTCTAAATTTATTTATATTGAACTAAGTGGATGATATATCTGTACATATTCGTAAATATTCATAAATATTTATATACTTTCCAATTAAAAAAATAAAAAAACTGAATATTCGTAAAATACGAAGAAAATCCCAAAAAAAAAAAAATTATGGTAGTATTTAATCTGCGCTCATCCCTACTATGGATTATGGAATCACTATATTTTTTTAGTGCTTTTTTCACTCTCACAATACAGTAGTACGAATCGCTTTTTAGTTGGCTGTCAATATATCTTTTCATTACAATAGTTCAAATAAACTTTTTTTAACAATTACTATATTTAGTCGAAAAATAAATAATTTGGATAATATAAATAACTAAATCAATTATATAAACTTTTTACACTATAATATATCATAAATTGAGATGTTACAATCACACATAACATAACGCAATGTACTCAGGATTGATAATCATTTTAGTGTGAGTAAACACTTGACTCATTTTATCGTGCTCCACTCATTGAACATATCGAATCACTTACGATAAGTAAGATAAATAAAATATTTTTCCCTTATTCCAATTAAAACACGATTAACTCGAAAAAATGTAGTTCAATAATATATATTAATAAAAAAATGAAATTTTCAACTCTTTTAACATACACTAACAATACTACAAATTAATACTTGGGTACTGAATTACACTAAAAATAATGATGATTAGAGACAAAACTAGGAAAAAAAAGAAAAAAAAATGATACATGCAAGTATCTTTTTTTTTTACTTTTTAGAAAGACGTTGAAAGCAAATAAAACCAAATAAAAATAAATAAATAAATAAAGCCAAATAATCTCTTAAACATGAGATGGCTCGAAGTTATTGTTGTTTGGGGTTCAAGGGGGCATGTATCTTGACTCCTTCCAAGCAACCATTTTCTTTTACCTTGCTTTTGGCCATAAGTGCGAAAGCGAAAAGAATGAATAAAATATAGCCTCCTAAGATAATTATTGGATAATTATTTGATTTATGAAATCATATTTGCAACGCTAAACCAATAAACTTGTCTAGGTTAGTATTGATCCAGCAGTTTTCTTGGATTTTGGCTTAACCATTTTCACATCGATCATGTTATTTTATATGAGGGGATGTGAAATTCCACATTAGTAATTTAGATAAGATATATGGACTCTAATTCATCGAGTTACTCATTACGTTTGATAAATATGGATGGCAAAGTGCAATTAATTCCATGAATCATGTGATGATGTATTTGACGCAATGATACACCTTTCCTAAAATGCTCTTTCGTTAACATATGAAGACCAAAGACTTTTTTCCCTAAAATGAATAGTATATCTAACTTACATCCCTCGTATGTTATTTGAGGAACATTGCAACCTTTGAAATATGGCAAATGTCATTTAAATAACTATAAATCAATTAATGATATTCAAAAGATTCTTTCTAATTACCCTAACTACAAACGACAAAAGTACCTAATATAAACTAACATATATATATATATAAGAAAATGAATACTTTTGAATAATAAAAATATAATAACAATTTGTGTATCATTAATCATTTTAAGCTTACATTATTAAAATAAATTAAAAAATCACATTAATCATAGACTAAATTTTGTTTTGTAAATAAATAGCTTTTATTTTCTTAAATGACTATAAATTACTGAAACAAATCTCACACTGGAAATTAATCAATGGTTGTTTTAAAAAATACAGATGATAACAAATTTATATGAGGAGGACATTTCATTTTATATATATATATATATATATATATATATATATATATATATATATATATATATATATATATATATTGTTTAAAAGTATATGACGTTTAATATTGTTTAATATATAGATGATATGCTATATAAGAAAAAATATTTTTTAGTTTCAAAAATTAGAAACATGTATCGTATTTGAAGTAATAAAATTAAATACTTTACAGTTTTAATCTAAGAAATCATTAAAGTATGTTTTACATATGTTTTGTTATTATCTAAAAAGTTCTAAAAACATTTATATTCAACAATTTATTATAAAATACTTCACTTTTGGGAGGACGTGAACTATTGAAAACGTAAATATCTTAAGAATCGTCTAACTCTGTGCAAGACAAAGATCTATTTACCTAGTATAAGTTATAAATCAAACAATCTAATATACATAAGAATCTCAAATAAATAAGATAATAAGAACCAAATATATTAACCGATCATGTAGTCACAGCTCATCTCAAGTTCAGACACTAACTGTTTTAAAACTTCATTCAGTCTTTTTGTTTTTAATATTCGTTCCATGGAGATTGATATATGGATATATGGTGTTTTTCACACCACTATACATACGTTATCAATTGGTTTTTAATCCGTGTATGTCCAATCCTTTCTGAGTCATTACATGTCTAAAGTATATAGAAGAGTCAAAAGAGGATGCATGAAGAAAGATGCCATTTTTGAGTGTTTTCACGCAGAACATCCAGGCAAAGCGGTCCGAAGATTGTTCCCGTGCAGAACATCCAGGCGTAGCGGTCCGAAGATTTTTCCGACAAATAAAGAAACCTCAAAGATATTTTGGGATTTTGCCCTAGCTATCCTATTTTCTCTCTAACCGAATGTCACCTCCTTATAAAGAGTGTATAACGCCCCGACCGCCCCTACCGGTGAGTCACCCATCCCTCTATCGGGCTCGTGGGCCCCACCCCTGTCCGACGGTCGGTCCGTTAATTTTCCAAGGCTCGAAATCATTGTTTACTGACCCTGCAATCACCACCCGACCTTTCCCCGTGCTTTGGCCTCACTCGCACGCTATCGCAAATCACTTCCCGATAGGTCACCCATCCTTCCACTACTCCAGCTCAAGCACGCTTAACTCTGGAGTTCTTTCAGAATGTGCTCCGGAAAAGGTAAGTCAACTTTGGTGATATAGGTAGCCAAATCAATTCATTTAAACCTTTCCATGTACCACAAACCCGGGATGTTACAATTCACCCCCTCTTAAAGAACGCAACGTCCTCGTTGCGCCCCACGACAGGTCTCAAGACGCCCCTCAGGTCAGAACTGAGGTGGCTAACCAGCTCTGATACCACTTATAACGCCCCGACCGCTCCTACCGGTGAGTCACCCATCCCTCTATCGGGCTCGTGGGCCCCACCCCTGTCCGACGGTCGGTCCGTTAATTTTCCAAGGCTCGAAATCATTGTTTACTGACCCTGCAATCACCACCCGACCTTTCCCCGTGCTTTGGCCTCACTCGCACGCTATCGCAAATCACTTCCCGATAGGTCACCCATCCTTCCACTACTCCAGCTCAAGCACGCTTAACTCTGGAGTTCTTTCAGGATGTGCTCCGGAAAAGGTAAGTCAACTTTGGTGATATATGTAGCCAAATCAATTCATTTAAACCTTTCCATGTTCCACAAACCCGGGATGTTACAGAGTGTCTCATATCTTCTTTTATTTTCTACACTAGTTTTTGCAATGAAATCTTGATTTGTATATGGCGATTGCAACTTGTAAGGGAGACGGCTCCATCTATCATCTAGAGAAGATCATCATGAACCCTTTTATTTTCTATTCTATTTCATATGCTGTATTATTCAGAAATCATGTTTATGGTATCATACATAATGATTGAGTAGTCGGCTAGCTTTCTTAGGGTTTTAGGGTGTTGATTGCATGAGCTAAATATAGATAAGCAATTCATTAGGTTATCTTCATTCATATAAACTCTTATTGCTTGCATTAACCTGATCACTTAATGTTCGAAACTAAGTTAATCAACTCACTAACCGTGTAAAAGATAACTTGACATCGTAGAAATCAGTTTATCAACCCTAATCAGCGAGAGTAGATATTAAGATGTTAAGTGAACTTATTGGACTTGATCGCTAAGACTTTCTACCGCATCTTGTTCCAAGCAAAAGCTTAGGCAACAAGATCGATTGGAATAGGTAACAGCACCCGACAGTGGAGTTTTCTACATGAGTGATCCGAGTTCTAGATTATACCCAATTGTGCTTGAATAATTTCTTGGCTCAGTATCAGCACCCAATGAAATACTTTAGGCTAGCTTCTTGTTTAATTTGAATACATTATCTTGTTTACTTGTTTCCTACATCAGAATTGAAATTAAAACACCATCATTTTTCTTAGCTAATTAGAGAACTCATAAGAGTAAAGCATAGACTAATCATCTGGATTTGAATCTTAAATATTACAACTACTCATGTTAACTTGACGGTAACAAAGATTCATTTTTTAGTGTATCAGAGAATCTATATGCAGTTCCCGTCAGCTACATATTTGGTGATGATCACTCATTTTCTTCTCTTTTGGCCAATGAATGATTTTATATTGATATATTTAATCTTCTTTTTAAAGTAGTACATTTTAATTTTGTTTTATTTACAACTTTGACAATACAAAAAATTCTCATAGTCTATTTATCTATTTTTTTCCTTATATAAATTTTACATTTATTTAATTTTGTATATGAAACATGTGTTATCAATTATAATATGTATTATGTAAATATATAATATTTTGATTTAAATATGTATATTAATAAAAGATAGATATATTTCATTAATAACTAATGTTTTCCACATTTTATGTTAAAATTATAGTAACATGGTTTTAGTGCAATATTTGCAAGTGATATGCAAATATTTAATTTTAAAATATATTTGTTTGTTATTACAAATATATTTTTTATTTTATTTTACTAAAACCTTCAACAATATAAAAACTATGATTAATTATATATTTCTCTTTCTATTTTTTCATATAATTGTACATTTATTTAAATTATTAAATTTATATAATGTGTGTTTGAATATAATATATATTTTTCAAAGTATAGTAATATAATTTAAATATGTATAGTAATAGAAGATATAAATATATATATATATTCTCTTTTCGTATTTTGATTTCAAAATTGTAGTAAACATGGTTTTAGTGCAAGATATATGGTTGTTCATGTATTATATTTCTATATCATGTGTTTCGATATATTTTATTGCAATTTTTATTATTTAAACATATAGTTTATGTTTTGAACTGTTTTTATTATTGAAAACTATAGTAATTGTTTGATCTGCTTGATCTGGCTGCATGATCTGCTTGATATGTATATCTCATGTATCATCTGTTTGATCTGGACTTGTTCTGTTTGATCTGCATAATCTGCTTGAATTACACCTCTTGAACTGTTTTTACTATTCAAAACTTAATTTTACAGTAGTGTATCCTTTTAAGTTCTGGTATGCGTTCGAATATATACAGGTAATTGATTCTAAAATTGTAGATACTCTAAAATGAAAAGGATAACCGCATATATATATTGACATCTAACAAATGATCTATTACTCAAGTTTGAGGTGGTCTGGGGAACCAGACCGAAATAGAACAACCAATGTAATACATGTCCCTATGAAAGGATCGTGCTATCTTAGCTAAATAATCAGATGATACATTTTTAGATCAAAGAATAAAAACAATATAGAAGTCCGAAAATCTGATCTTCAGCTTTTACAGCTCATCTAATTATGTAGAGAAAATGAGCCAAGCTCCGGAGTCTTGAAATCATCGAAATTAAGTCCTTACAATCAGTGTCAAAAGCTTGACACAGCGATATTTGAAGCATGCATTCCATTGCCCGTAGAAGTGCCTTAAGCTCCGAATGAAGAAGTTAGATCTCCCGTTGCTGGTTTCTTGCTTCCAATAGCTTTATTGTTCCACGTGAGGTTTTCTATGTCCATTCATACCCATTGTAAGGTGCGTCATGTGTCCAAAAATCATCTATCAAACATCTTTCAACGTTTGTTATCATCTCAGAGGTTACACTATCAGTATGTACTTGTTTCTTGTTTGCTTTGGACCAAGCATGACATTTTGAAGAGTTTTTTCACCATTCACACATATATATATATATATATATATACATTAAATATTGTAAATAGCTAATTCTTGATTTCTATGTTTTCTTTGAGAATTTCTTGATTTATATGTTGCATCATTGCACAATGGTCAATACTTATCTTCCCATTTTCGTCTTAATTTTACCGTGTTTCTTTGAAATAAGACGCATTAACTTACCAAGGAGAATATACGTCCAAAATGTCTTTGTTCGAACCTTCGACGAAACAACATAGTTTTTCATTTGAATGTAATCAAAATATTCTTACCCTTTATTACATGACATCGCACTTTACTACGACAGTAACAAATCATGTCTATTTTGGACATTTAACACATTCGCACACTTTTCTCTCCCTATATATAGACATCGTCAAGCCACTAACGATCCTAACTGAAAACAGAGAAGTGTGAAGAAGGAAAAAAAAACAGAGTATCCATTTGAATATTCCACTCTCGTTTTCTATATGGATCCATATTTTGTTCAGTCACCGTTCTCCGCCTTCTCGCCGGAATATTCTCCGGAATCTTTCTCCTCCTCATCTTCCAACAACTGCTCTCTCCCCTTCAACGAGAACGACTCGGAAGAAATGCTTCTCTACGGACTTATCGAGCAGTCCACGCAACAAAACGTTCCGGTCAAAACAGAGGAAGAGACCGGAACATCAAGAAAGCCAGAGAAGTCTTACAGAGGCGTAAGACGACGGCCATGGGGGAAGTTCGCGGCGGAGATAAGAGACTCGACCCGGAACGGTATTAGGGTTTGGCTTGGAACGTTTGATAGCGCCGAAGAAGCGGCTCTTGCCTATGATCAAGCGGCTTTTTCGATGAGAGGCTCGTCGGCGATTCTTAATTTTCCGGCGGAGAGAGTTAAAGAGTCGCTTTCTGAGATTATGTATAGCTACGAGGATGGGTGTTCACCGGTGGTGGCGTTGAAGAGGAAACACTCGATGAGAAGGAGAATGACCAATAGGAAGACGAAAGACACTGACTTTGAGCACGGCTCCGTGAAGTTAGATAATGTGGTTGTGTTTGAGGATTTGGGAGAACAGTATCTTGAGGAGCTTTTGGATTCTTCTGAAAACAATGGGGCCTGGTGAAGATTGTTTTCTGTATAATTTGTGTTTATAGGGTCCTTAAGCTTTTCGATGTTTCTAAGTTTAGGCTCCAATATTTGTTTTCCATTTGTATTGTTTTTTTTTTGGCAATCCGCCAATATTTTAATTCGTGACAGTCTAATATTTGATATATTGAGAAAACATCGAAACCAACTCTTCCATATTTTTGTGATACTTGACCTCTCTAACATTTCTCGTTACTGAAAAGTATTTATCCTCACGTAGTGAAACAAACTCTTAACTTGTAGTATTATTGTTTGGGGATGGAGTTATCCTAACATACATTCTTTATTTAGAATATACATAAATTTTGATTTTAGATTTGGAAAAGGTTTACGAATTACGAGCCTGTTATACTGATATTATGAACATTTAGTAGCGAACTATATGTATACAATGGGTGTAATTAGTAAACAAGTGGCGTAACTAGATTAGGAAAAAAAAGAAAAAATCACGATAAAGCTCTTCCTACTGCTGCGGTTCAGTTTCCAAGTGGCTATACAATCAATATGGAGGGCAAGGAACAATCGTCGGCATGGCTCCCAACCTGTCCCAGCAGATCGTCTGATACAAATGATCGATAGACAAATTCGTAATCAGTGTCTACGACAGTACGACGATACGAAGGAGTTCTCCAACTCTGGCTGTCTGGCCGGTAGTTTTATTCCAAAAAGAAATATGCTCTGTTTGGGGTTTGCTCTGTTTAAAGTAGTTAAAAGCTGTAAAACTATTTTTTTGAATTAATTTTACATATTATTCCAAGAAAAAAATGAAAAATAGAAAAAATGTGTTACTCTCTTTCCTTCTCATTTTAGTTATGAGATATTTCATCAAAACTAAAACATCTTTCTTTTATTTTCATTTTCACTTGATTGGTGATGAAAAGTTATGAGATAGTTCATCAAAACTAAGACATTTTTTTTTTCATTTTCACTTTATTGGTGATGAAAAGTTGTAATGAGAGTAAATGTCAAATAAAGAGTAAAATTTTACTCTAATGAGTACATACAATCACACCCTAAACGTGTACTATGTTGTGTAATCAGGAGCGACCTAATCTACTAATGTATAGTATTTAAAGTGATTTGATTTAAATAGACGCCAACTGAAAAAAGATGGTCAGGTGTTCTAATGAAAATCGTGACTTGACTTCTCTGCGATTGGCTGGCAACTTCTAGAAACTTGTGGTATTGCGATTATTTAATTTCTGGTTGGCGGGGATAATTTCTAGGTAATATGTGGGTAAAATAATGTAAATATTTAAATTGAATAATTTTTGTTCTTTTAGTGAAAAATCTAGTGCTTTTTTTAATTAATAGTATATTTTCTATTTCGTTCAAGTATAATTTAATAGTCTACGTAGAGTTTGAGAACAATATTTTGCAAAGGTTTTAGAAAATATTTATGTCATTTTTTTAAAAAAAAAGGTTATAGAAAATAAGTAAGCCACACAATTTTGGTAGTTGAGGCCACCAGAACGGTCTGTCATAACTTTTGGGTTTGCTTGCGTATAGGCATTGACTGAGTAATAGAGGCGGCAGTGATATTTTCTTTCTAAAGTATTTATGGACTATTTTTTATTTATAATATTTATTTCACTAAAGGAAAACCTTAGTGCAAACCTTGCAGGAACTAATTTATTTAAAATTTTTACTAAAAGTAAAATCTTAATGCACACCTCTAAACGAACATAAGTTAATTTTGATTACTAGTGTTTAAAGCTAAATAATTTAAGAATTACCTATAGAGTAGAGTAGAATTTTTTAGCTGACTAATGCATTTAATAATTCATTTTATGAGGAATGAAAGTTACAATTAAAAAAAGTGTTACTACAAATTTACAAGCGGAGGAAAAAATTATCATTTTCTCAAAAAGCAATTAACATTGTATAAGCATTATATTAGTGATGGGCCTAACTCATACCCAAAAGCTAGCCAATGAGTGGAGGATTGCCACACACTTATATATTACTCCCATTCACTCATATTAATCGATGTGGGATTTAATACATCCCCCTCACGCTCAGGATTGGACATCTGTAGCGTGAAGTTTGTGGGACTGGACATCCATGGGTGGGCCACAATCGATTAATTGAAACCTTTGGGCTCTGATACCATATTAGTGATGGACCTAACTCATACCCAAAAGCTAGCCAATGAGTGGAGGATTACCACACACTTATATATTACTCCCATTCACTCATATTAATCGATGTGGGACTTAATACATTATAAAGCGTATGCAAAATCTATTTCCGCACGTGTTTTTGACCTTCGGCGAACGCAGAACAAAACTGAAGAAGATTATTTTGTTTTAAAGATGGATTCGTGGCCTGGTGGGACAGACGGTCAATATAGATTGTTGGGCGACATAACAAAAGCATATATTAAATATAAATTAATGACAAATAATATAAGCAAAAAAGGCATAGCACATGTAAATACTCTGAACTATTACTGTACATCGACTAAAATGTTGACGTGCTTTGATAGCTTATCCATTATCTACACAATGGTTAACTGAATTTGGTCTAAAAGAAACAAACAATAGCAATAGATCATACTATACTTAAGTACTCTACAGAACACGAACTTGGTCCGATCCTTTCTATTTTAAATTAGCAGTGACAACTTTATTATATGATTTTATACATTGTTTTATACTAAAGTTTGCTTTGAATTTGTAGATCGACAAATCATTACATAGGTCCTACACTAATTAAATATGTTATCCAGTATTCTCGGCTTTGACCAACTGTCAGACGTCCAATAACTTGTCATGCATAATCGCATTTGACAACACAAACTTGAGATTGTTGTGTCCAAGTTGAAAGAGAAGCTTTTATTTTTTTTTTCGGTAAATTGAGACTTTGAGAGAATTGTTAACATACTTATTAGGAAGTTTGTGAACGTAACTGTGTACATTTATATTCCAATGAATGAGGTGGTAGTATACATAATTTGAAATCACCTCAGTGCCAAAACAAGAGCTTACAAAAACTGAGACTATCAAATTTGTTAGAAAGTAAAAAGAAAAGAAAGAAATTTGTTAGAAAGTAGCTAGAGTATGGATTCTTTCAAGGAACTTAATAACCAGATAGGTTATAACATTGATTTTATTAACTTTTAATACTGTTTTTTGAATTGAGGCTTTCTATTATAAATTCTAATATTATTATATTATCATTAATAGGCGTCTAATATATATTAATAGGTTTCCACAGTAATTTATTACTATTATGAGAATTTACGTCATATACCAGTATATCATCTTATCAACGGTTTTAATTAGCTACGCCAATTGACTCTTTAATATACTTATTTTTATTAATCTGTATAAATAACTAGATATGGATTCGTGCGTTGCACGGGTTTTATTTGACGTTTTAATTTCACGAACACAAAAAGAATTATATTCACATTAATTCTTCGATTTTTATTATATATTGGTGACTTATTTTAATAATAATAATAATATTTTTTCTTCTATAATTTTTATTAGTATTCTTGTTTCAATAATCATAGTGTTTTAAATTGTATATTAGTTTTTTTGTTTTTTAACAAATACATCACTTTAATTATTTTTCAAAATAATATTAGTTATACTTAATTAAAACATATAGAACTGTGAACTCTCTATATTGTTTATTGTTTACGACAAATTAAAAAAAAAAGCAAAATCCAATATATTAATGTTACCAAAATCAATCAATATGTATTATTGATAGTCAGTTAAATATCAAATATATTTCTAGATAAAACATCAACTTTGATTACTTTAGCATCCATAGATAAATTATTAAAAACTTATTGATACATAATATTTTGTAGAAAACCATTGTCGTTATGTTTTAAAAATATAAAGCTATGTAGTTATAGTGATTTTTGATAGTGCAGTGTATAATTGCAAAATTAGACTTGGCAATATTTACAAACTTTTTTAAGTTTTGACATTGACTCTTGTTGACAATCATTAGATAGCAAACTCATATAGAAATTAGATATTTTCAGTTTGAAATGCCATCTTGCATATGTTGGTCTATGAATAAAAATTATTTTCCACATAACTTATGATTAAGATTTCCACATAATTTTCAGTTAGAATTTATGCTTCAGTAATTAGTAATCTTATTCCATTGCAATTTTTTTCTCTTTGATTTAAATTTCTTAGTAGCATGACCTAATAGCAAAATCAATTTCATATGTTGATAAGAACAAACACACATAAAATCATCATATAGAAGCATAATAGTCACATTAACTTTCCTCATTAACTTACATGCACCAACATAACATATATATGTACAAACGCCTAAGTATAAATGTGGCAATAACTAAAGTATGGCAGCATGACAATTATATATTTTTAAAAACAAAAAAATCAATATCAGTTTAATGTGAAGATCACGATATATATAGTTTTTTCTTCAACATGTAACACCCTAAAATAAATATACCAAAATGTGAAAGAACATGCAGAAATACTCACTTAATATTTTCTAGTATCTCTTATTATGTCTGATATCAAAATATGAAAAGTGATAAAATATGAGGGAGCTTAATCATATATATATATATATATATATATATATATATATATATAGATAGATGTGAATAGTTGTAGTTTCTTTTGGTTTATGATTTTAAAAAGAAAATTGACTATTTAAATAAGAAAGTTGATTATTTATAAAAACTATATGAAATAATTATTCTACAAATATTTTTTTTGATTAGGATTTGAAGAAAGGAAAATTACTATTAAACACTCTTTTACAATTTTCTTCTGTACAATATTATAGAGAATGACAATTACTATCAAATATGTTTTTTACAATTATATTTTCTTTAGAAATTAAGAAAAGTAAAATTAGTAAAATAAATTATTTGACAATTTTTTTTGTTCAAAATTTTAAAAACAAAAAATGGAAAATACTAATAAATAATTTTAAAATTACTTAAAAAAATTCCTCTCTAATCAAATAAGAAATTTTCCTTATTAAAAGAATCTGGTGATAAAAATAATACTATAAATTATTTAATTAAAAGAATATGAAATTTTCCTTATTTTTCAGCTATTTTGCTTGTTTGTTATTTTGTTGATAATGAAAATGTTATTATAACTTAATTAATTAAAAAGGTGTCAACATAAATAATATTAACAAAAAAAAATTTATTATAATTATAAAAAATAAAAGATTCAATAGTAATTTTTATAATAAAACCAAAAAATATTTGTAAAAATTAAAATTAAGGATTCCATAGTTATATATTATAACCAAAACAATTATATAAAAAGTATATGGTAATTTTTCGTTTTTCAGAATTTTTTTTATTATCTAAGTATATATATTTTTAATCATTATATATTTAAACACATGTAAATTTTTTTGAAGAAAACTTACTATCAAATAATCTTTTGTTTAGGAATTCAAGCATGGAAAATTTACTTTTAATACTATTTATAGTTACCTTTTAGGAAAATAAATTTTTATTATCTAATATATATATTTTTAATCATTATATATTTATACACGTGTAAAATTATTTGAAGATAATTAATATCAAATAATCTTTTGTTTAGGAACTTAAAAAAGGAAAAATTAATTTTAATAATATTTATTGTAACTTTTTAACAAAATTCATTTTTGTTATTATCTTAATATATATGTTTTTAATTATGAGATAGATTAACACGTGTCAAATTGTCATGTGTCGCAATCATGTTAATTAATAACTTTGAAGAGCCAAGCTTTATAGAATCAGATAATTAATTGTAGTGTCTTAATAGAAAATAGAAACCTAAACTTCAAAGTTAGAAACATTAACAAATCTTTCGTGGACGGGGAAGATGAACCAACGGCGACAGAAAGGTTACAGAGTCTATGGATCTAGGTCTTTCAGGGTAGGAGAACGGAGACCAAAAGTCGAATAATTTTTTCAGTCTCTCACAGTAAAAAAATTACTTAGAAGACCGTTTACCGCCCATTGTAGGTAACACGACAAAGTTAATGATTTCTGTTTATCGGGAACCGAGAAACTCGACGAACACTCTCACGTGCGACATGAGAGTGGCACTTCCGTTATTCGCCAGCTGGAGAAGAGATGATTTCGTATTTTGCGACAGAGTTGCATAGGATCGTAAAAATCAGCGACCCATTTGTCGAATTAAAACCTTGGACGACCCGAAGACCCAATAGCAAACCTGAATGTGACATATTTTGCCAATTAATTCGGTTTAAGACTGAGTTATTGGTTGTTGTAGTGGCGTTTCTTTGATTGTTTGTGTTGTAGGTTTGTTTATATTTTTTCTGCTTTCTTTGTACTGTCTCTGTCTCTGTATTTCTGTGACATTTAAAAATTGGTTTAAAATTTAACATTTGACAAAAAAAAGATATCGTAAACTCGTAGTTGATTTTCTACTTTGGAGTTTGACATTTTAATAAGCTTCGAATAATTTAACTCTTTCATAAATTTAACAACTTTATTGATTTCTTATCAGCCCATAATGTATCCAAATGTAAGTCCAGTCATTAATGATAGGCCCACCCGATTTGTAATTGATATTTAATTGGCTTTGTTTGCTTTGAGTTTTGGTTATGCATATTCATAGAAGAATTTTCTTCTTCCAAATGAAATCAAAGTATTAACATTTAATAATTTATGCAAGTTTTTATAAAGTCTAAACATCAATGCCAAACATACACGGACTAGGAACCCCCACTGAATTGGGCGTACGGTGTTCCTGGTTAGCTAGCTCCATATATACTTGAATTTATTTATCTAACTGTTTTTGTATTATTACTATATGAAAAACTTGAACAAAAAATAGCATTTACAAAAGTATACATAAATCAAGAGACCTATTAGGATATCCTCGATTAGGTTCGAGACGGATTGTTCATACTTGGTAGATATGATTACAAACCCGATGGATTGACTAATCTTTGCGAGAGAGATTGAGGTGCTCCAAAAACTACAGGAGGAGTTTGAGGAGGATTTTAAAAATGTGAAATTATCTCATATCCCTCAAAGTAGGAATGATCGTACGGACGCGCTAGTTACAGAAGCAAAAAGTAAAAGACATTTTTTTCCCATATAGATCAGATCCGGACAGATGAACATGTTCCTCGAAGAATTTGTTCATCTGCCACCACTTGATCTGCTTGACACGAGAGCCGACAAAAAAAATATGTGTTTGTTATGTGAAATGAACTCATTTAGAGTCGTTTATAACACTATACTGTTTTTAGTTAAATGTCGGATATTACAAGTGTACTATGTACGTAGTTGATGCTCTAATTATTTATGTAGTCACAGACTCACAATACTTTGTGTTTATTTGCCAAATAACCATATAAAAAAGAAAAACTAGATTTTGGAAGAGAAAGTAGAGAGAGTTAGAGATGTTCCTCGAATGGTGATTTTTTGTGTGTTATAAGGTTTTTTTTTTGAACAACTTGTGTTATAAGGTCTAGTTTCCCTTCTTAGACTTTCACGTTTCACGACCAGTTCCAGCCACAAGAGTTTTTTTTTTTTCCTGGACGGCCGAGAACCAGTCTAACAAATTTGCAAAATTAATCTGACTGATCAAACAATACATTTGAACAGCAAAAAGCTATTTGTGTATTTTTTTTATCTCACATGACACAAGTACCAATCTCTAATACTTCCAGTATATCTTTTTTTTTTTTTTTTTTTGAATGAATGTTAAATTTTATTCATCAAAAAAGCCTTCCTACAACTTGTGTAAACCTTTTACAAAAAAACCCCAAAACCAGAAAAACTCCTACTCTTCACTACCTATACATCCTTTCAATCTCTTGTTTGGAACCAGTATTGGAGAGCACAATCCATGCCTCTCACTCTCCTTGTGCTCGATAAACTCAATTTGTTTCTTATCCCCTTTTCAGTTACCTTCTTTAAAATAGAGATGGGCATTAGCTTCTCCCCATGACGTAAACGATTCCTTACCCTCCATATAGCATAGATAGCAATTTGAAAAGCGTACCTTATGCAAAACAAAGTCTTCTTATCATACCCCACACCTGTGATAATCCTCACTATAGCATCCCAGTCAACAGTGAACGAACTACACAAGATTCCCCTCACTAGATGCTTCCATAACTGAGTAGAATAAGAGCATTTAAAAAATAAATGATCCCGAGTCTCAACCTCAGACTTGCACAGAACACAGGAAGTATCAACCCCTTGATTCCACCTTGCAATTCTATCCATTGTGGATAATTTACCAAGCATAGCTAACCAAGTCATAAACGCATACTTTGGGGTGGCCATGGAGAACCAAGTCCCCCGAGTCCAAGAGTGATGCACACTAGACCCTCTGATCATCCTCCAAGTTTCATTTGTAGAAAAGTCAGCTCTGTAACCCGAACGCCTTCTCCATAGTCTTACATCCATATTATTACTCTGAATTTTATTTTTCACAGAGTCGAGCTCTTCTTCTATCTCATTCAATACCTCAACTCTGTGATTTCTTCTCCTACGCATATTCAGAGCAACTTCCTCCAAAGTGGCTTCCTTTCTGATTCCCAAACCAATGAAACCTCTTTCACCCAGCCTCTCAAAAATAACCCCTTTATCCGACCAGCAATCATACCAAAATGAGATATGTCTCCCATTTCCTATCTCCATTTTGTAGAAAGATTTCGCCACTTCTCTGAGTTTCAAAAGCTTTCTCCACATCCACGAACCACTTTGGGTATTAACTTTCACTTCCCAAAAGCTTTTCTTTTTCAAAAGATATTTTTTAATCCATTTTCCCCACATTGAGTTGCCAGCCAACATCCTCCAGATGATCTTCAACCCATGGACAATATTTACTTCCTTCAACGCTCTTACCCCAAGTCCTCCTTCATTTTTTGGTTTACAAATCTCACTCCAAGCTACTTTAGCACCTGATGATTTCAATACAGGCCCCGTCCATAAGAAAGAAGCACACAACTGCTCTACTTCTTTCATACACTTACTAGGAAGTTTGAAAACCGATGCCCAGAAGTTTATAATACTTACCAATACAGATTTTATCAACTGTAGTCTCCCAGCATATCTCATACAACTTGTAATTATAGTGAAGTTTTTTTAATAATTTGTTTTCCATTTAAAACCCAAAAATGGACAAATACAAGGATAAATTACATACCAAATAAAAAACAGAGTCTATATGAGTCTGTTTATGTTCAAGACAAAAAAATGGTACAACCATGAGCAACTAGTTCCATATTTTAAAGAATACACAGCGCGAGAACAACTTCGGATCTAACATTCTCTTCATCCTGCAGTTGAGGTTAATCCAATTCCAGACCTTAAAGCATCTTGTTTCTTCTCAACTAAGTAAATAACCCTGCTAACTAAAACTCGTAGCAGATGCATCAAGGGACAAGGTGATCAAACCTAAGATCACCGATACTTTGACTAGAAATAGGGTTGAAATGGAGAATCTCATTTTGATGATGAATTGGTACCTGCAAAATAGAAAAAAATCAACCTGCTAAAGAGCTAAAAATGAAACCCACATCACTAGGATGTCTGACGCCAACACGCTGCTAGAACGGACGAACAAAGTGAAAATCTAGAGCCTCTACATACAATCTGACCCTAAGAACTTGAGCTGGAATATATAAAAGCAAAACGATGATCACCGGCGACACAATAACAAATCCCAAACTAAACAGCAGGAGGGCGCAAATCTTGAAGAAAGATCACCATCAAAGAACCGGGAGAGGAAGAGACTAAATGGTCGGGCGGCTGAATACCGAAAACCCACGCGCCAGTTATATAATCATCGATCTTCACTCACCGCCAGGTGAGCACCATCTAAAACCACCAGGAGGGCTGTAACCGTCACATGTCTAGGATGAGGAATCCACCATTCCACCAAAGTCCACCTTAAGCGCAGAAGCACACTCAACCAATGCTGATACACCAGGGCAGGAGGAGAAAAAACCGCAACCACCACACTACACCAACAACCTCTGACAAGCATAGACATGCTAGGAGAGGCCTTCTAACTTCCACGCACTCACACCTTTATATTTAACATCTCAGAGAGGAGGTGATATTGAATTTCATAGTTTTAATCACTCATTTTGTGTACATATTGATCATCCAAGCTTGCATTTAGGTTTGTTTAGGTTGCATTGCATTGCATTCGAGTGATTTCAGGTTTGGAGAAGTGCAAATCAGGTTTTGGAGCAAAAGAAGCCATAAAACGTTCATAATGTTGAAGAGTGAAGTCGTAGCAGGCTGTGACCGCGGGTAATCGACAGCGGCGACGTATGGTGCTACCGCGGGCAGCTTTCGCGGGCTACACATGGCCGCGGCGATCGAGTCGACAAATAATCCAAGATGTTTCGCGGGTGCCACCACGGGATTTAGGGGGTCGCGACGAGTGGATGCATTTCGCAGGCTCTGGTCGCGGGAAGTGAAGCTTGCGGCCGTGATTCGAAACAGACTTTATCCATCTTTTTGGGTCGACCCAGGGTTGTTGGGTTGACCTGTTACACGTTTTAGCTTACTATAAATACCTTTTATACCTAATTTTGGGATTTATCTTGTATTCTCTCTAAACACAAGCACATTTTGGTGAAAGATTCAATCTTTAGCATCTTTTCATCTTTATCTCTTGTGTTTATTGATTTATCTTGATCACTAAGCATGATTAGCCTTGAATCATCTTTGATTTTTGGGTTTATCATGTCTATTAGTGAGTAGTTACCTTTTGGATTCATGGGCTAGGATGTTTAGAGTGATTGAGTGAAGATCTAGAGTGTTTAGTGTTAGATATTTATATATTTCCTTGCTAGTTGAGTGCTCTTAATGCTAGATTAGTGTTGGCCACTCTAATCTAGAGCTATAGACATTTCCCACCCACAAGGTGTTTGATGAAATGTCTGAACCAGCTCTTCTTAGCTCCTTGCTTGCTTAGCCAAAGACATTTGTGTTAGGAAAGCTTAGATAGTTAGTAGACTCACTCTTATTGATTACTTGAATTAGTTGAGCCAAGACATTGTGTTTGATTAAGGATAGTAAATGAGCATTCATCTTGACAAATAGTTTGTTTAGCATTGTGTCTAGACTTAAGGAATGCATTTGTTGTCATCTTGCCACTTCTAGATTGGATCTTAATCACTTGAAGTCAAATTCCTAGTCTCATGAGTCCTATTGCATTTCATTGATATAAAGCTTCTTTCTTTATTGCTTTAAAGTCTTGTTAGTTACATCATATCACTTCACTAAACTGAATGCACTTAGATTAAGCATTCACTTGTATTCTCATTGCATCATGTTCACTTATGATTGGATTGACACTCATCTATACTACATTGATTTGCATATTAGGATTTAAGTAAAATTCTTTATCAAATTTGGCGCCGTTGTCAGTCCTTAGTAGATTGTGACATTGAGATTTGGTCATTGCTTGAGACTAAGTCTTATTTTCTTTTATTTGGTTACTAATACTACTTCTTTCTCTACTTGTGATTCTCAGGTGTATTAACTTGCGAAGTAGAGGGCCAACAAACCTTACTCCTTTGGTTGAAGAAATCAGAGCACTTGAGAGGGAGAACACAAGAAGGAGAAGAGAGGAAGAGCGACATGCTCATCTTGACAGATTGGGGTTTGAGATGGATCAGCATCAGAATCAGCCTCAAGATGAAGAGGGTAATGGTAAAGGAGTTGCCAACCTTAGACCACAACATCCACAGCGCCAAGCTACAGCTATTGGAACTCATGATCAGCCCAGTATCCATGGTCATAGGGCAGACATTAGAGCACCAGCTGTGGAGAACAACAACTTTGAGATCAAGTCCAGCTTGATTAACATGATCCAGAGCAACAAGTACCATGGTCTTGCTTTGGAGGATCCTCTAGACCACTTGGATAACTTTGACAAGCTATGTAGAACAACAAAGATCAATGGTGTCTCTGAAGATGCTTTCAAGCTCAGGTTGTTTTCATTCTCTTTGGGAGACAAAGCTCACACATGGGAAAAGAGTCTTTCAAGAGACTCAATCACTACTTGAGATGAGTGCAAGAAAGCTTTTCTCACCAAGTTCTTCTCTACCTCAAGAACCGCCAAGCTTAGGAATGAGATTTCTGGATTCACTCAAAAGAATCTTGAGGGCTTTGGAGAAGCATGTGAGAGGTTCAACAGCTACATATCACAGTGTCCACACCATGGCTTCAATATGGAGAGCTTGCTTAGTACTTTCTACAAGGGTGTTTTGCCTAAGTATAAAAGCCAACTTGATACATCTAGCAATGGTTTCTTCTTGGGGAGAACTGAAGCTGATGCTGTGGAGCTGGTGAAGAATATGGCTAAGAGTGATTCAGTCTACAATGATGAGCATGATAGAAGCAACAGAGGCAGTGGTGGTGAGGATCAGAACACAAAGAAAGAGCTGAAGGCTCTTCAAGACAAGATTGATATGCTTCTTTTGGATAAAGCTAAGCAAGAGAAGGTGCACTTTGTTGGTGAGCAGAAACAGGAAGGAAATGCTGTGATGAATGAAGTTGATGGGTTAGAAGGTCAAGAGGAGTTGTGCTTTGTCAATGCTAATGGGACATGGTACAAAAAGGAGCCAAACTTTCAGTACAACAACTACTAGCAAAGACCCTAATCAAACAACCAACAGGGTGGTTATCAAGCCAAGCAGAACTACCATTCAAAAGGGAATCAGTCTACACAGCCCCAAGGTGGATCTTCTACTTCAGCTCCACAAGAGAGTAGTACTGATGCTATGTTGAAACAAATCTTGGAATCTCAAAATAGAAGTGAGAAGCACATTGGGTATGAGCTGAAGAATCTACACAACAAGATTGATGGGAACTATAATGATCTCAACAACAAGTTCAAGGATTTTGAAAATCAGTTTGCCTCCATGAGTTCAAGTTCAAATCGCTTGCAAGGGACACTTCCTGGAAAGCCTGAGCAAAATCCCAAGGAGCAAATGAAAGCAATCACTCTTAGGAGTGGTAGAGAGTTGCCTCTTAGAGTTCTCATTAAGGATAATGAGAAACAAGGTGGGGAAGTGGTCATCAATGTAGATGATGATGTGGTGATTGTTGACGAGAAAACTAATGAAGAAATCTTGGAGAAGATAGTTGAAGCAAAGGGAAAAAGAAAGGTTGGAGAAGAAAAGAAAGTTGTGAGCAAGAATGAAGCTGCTACTTCATCAAAAGAGACTGCATTCACTCCTCCTCCCTATGAGCCAAAGCTTCCTCTTCCTAGTAGATTTAAGAGACAACTTTTGGAAAAGTACAAGACCTTGTTTGAGAAGCAGATGAGTGAGGTTCAGATTACTATGCCTATTATTGATGCCTTCATGTTGGTTCCTCAGTATAGCAAATTCTTGAAAGATGTTGGGGTCAAAACCGGTCAAGATGAAATCGATGTACGAAGATCTCGGAGAGACAATAACAATCATTAGAGAAACTTCGAAAGACAAAGTGCCGATCGAGAAACCTCGGAAAAAATGTCAAGTTCAAGATCGATCGTTTCGAGATCAACGACTAAAAATATTTGTCGCACGAAGGAAATCCTTCGAAACACGAAAAAATGCCCAAGCCAAGAGCACCAAGCAGCCGGCTCCGGTCCAGGTCGCCGGGCGCCTAGCACCCGTGCTGGCCGTGGTCGCCGGGCGACCAGCCCCGGTCCAGGTCGCCGGGCGCCTAGCGCCCGTGCTTGCCCTGGTCGTCGGGCGACCAGCCCCGGTCCAGGTCGTCGGGCGCCTAGCGCCCGTGCTGGCCGTGGTCGCCGGGCGACCAGCCCCGGTCCAGGTCGCCGGGCGCCTAGCGCCCGTGCTTGCCCTGGTCGTCGGGCGACCAGCCCCGGTCCAGGTCGTCGGGCGCCTAGCGCCCGTGCTGGACGTCGTCGCTGGGCGACCAGCCCCGGTCCAGGTTGACGGGCGCCTAGCGCCCGTGCTGGCCGTGGTCGCCGGGCGACCAGCCCCGGTCCAGGTCACCGGGCGCCTAGCGCCCGTGCTGGCCGTGGTCGCCGGGCGACCAGCCCTAGTCCAGGTCGCCGGGCGTCTAACGCCCGTGCTGGCTGTGGTCGCCGGGCGACCAGCCCCGGTCCAGGTCGCCGGGCGCCTAGCGCCCGTGCTAGCCGTGGTTGCCGGGCGACCAGCCCCGGTCCAGGTCACCGGGCGCCTAGCGCCCGTGCTGGCCGTGGTCGCCGAGCGACCAGCCCCGGTCCAGGTCGCGGACGGCTAGTCTTCGTGCGTAATTCCTGGGCCCCGGACTGCTGGAAATCTATGCTTTGGGACTTTCCGAGGTTCCGCAAACAAAATTCATTTTCCTGCTCCAAACCAAGATCGTCGGAATAATTTCGGAAAAACTCGTAAGATATCAACGGGCGGAGAGATCTCAAATTCGTCGTGTAAAACGATGGTAGTTATCCAACTACACCATTTATCTCAATTCTACGAAGAATGAAAGATCTTCCGTAGAACTCGATATCACAGCAAGAGTATCCTTTCGAGGAAATCGTGGAAACAGTGGAAATCCGAAGAACGGCCCGGTAGGGACCAAACACGATTAGACGGCCCATTTACGATTTCCCAAAGATGGATATGACGGTTTATGATTATCTTCACATAACAAGATAAATGTTAAGATTCCAAAAGGATAAATGTCAAAATTCCGAAAGGATAAATGTCAAGTTCCCCGATAAACACGAAGGCCGACGAAAATGGAAAAAGCCCAGCTCGCGACAAACTCAGCCCATCAGAAATAGACCGTCATATGGGGAGTATATAAAGCAATCTAGGAGCAGAGGGAAGGAGATACAGAATCAGAAAAACAACTACTATCCAGAGCAATTTAGAACTTAGGCATTTTATTTCCCTTTTTGGCGAGCTGCGATTCAACTAGGTTAGATCTAGGTTTTGAGACTAGCGACGATCAACAGCTCTTGCAGCCGAGATCCGAACCTCTTGTTCAAACGCTTCGCGCAAATTCGGGAATAAGATTCTTTTTTGCTCTCTTTATTTTACGCTATTTTAAAACTCGTCTTTCTTAACTCTGTCGTGCGTGGCCCAGCAGATAATCCGGGATCTTCAGGGAAAACTAGGTTAGCTTGGTTTTCCTCCGTTTTACTTAACCTAAATCGATAGTGCGAATTTCGGTTCCCACAGTTTGGCGCTAGAAGGAGGGGCACACACGGATTTATCTTTCTCGCAACTACGGACGCCCAGTTAAGCATGACTGCTACCGCGGAAAAAGACAAGCAAACGCACGACGGAACAACCAACGATGCCAACGCTGAGAAGACTCCTGCTGGGAACGCATCGACGGTCACTGCCGAGGCAAACACCGCGATGCTGGACCAGATGAAGGACCTGTTTGCCACCGCCCAGAAACTGTCAGAAGAACAAGAGAAATTGATGGCTTCACTCGCTAAACAGGTCGATACATTAACAGCGAAAAGCAAACTCCCGCGCAGATCCACCAAGGTGAGGCGCGTCAGAAGGCTCGATTTCGGAACTTCCAGAAATCAAGAAAAAGATGCCTCGAGAGGTTCCCCGGAACTCATCCCCGACGACACAGCTCCGACGGGACAGAAAAAGACGACATATAACCTTCCACCTCCCGCGAGGGAAAACAAAGGAAGCAACGTCGAGAGAATCAACCTGGACATCAGCGATCAGTCGGACCCGTCCGACGAAGATACCGATGTCCACCACAGAAGGACCCGAAGTCAGTCAGCTCGACTAGCAGCAGCCTTCGAAAAACCCATGACGGAAGAGGAGGAGGACCTCCACTGGTCGGAACAAGAGAGGCTGGCCGAGGACCAGACTCGGGCCTATCTCAGCCAGCGTAGACAGAGAAACGCAGGCGGCACCGATGAAATCCACAACTTGCGCGAATACATCGCGAAGACTGCGGCCGAGGTGAGAGCGGTGAAATCACAAATTCACCACGCGACCAGCACCGCTCCCGAGATCGACCTACTTCTCAAAGAATCGAGAAAAACTCCGTTCACTGCTCGGATCACAGAAGCATGAGTCTCGGATCCCAGGAAAATAAAGCTTCCCACCTACGACGGAACCACTGACCCGAAGGCGCATCTGCAATCCTTCCAGATTGCGATGGCGAGGTCAAAACTTCCAGAACGGGAGAAAGACGTTGGCTGCTGCCTTCTCTTCATCGAGAATCTCAGAGGTGCTGCGGTCGAGTGGTTCTCACACCTGAAGAGGAACTCTATCGGGAATTTTCGTTAGCTTGCTTTGGCTTTTCTGAAGCAATTTTCCATGTTCATGGACAGGGAAACTTCTGACGTAGACCTTTAAAGTCTAATTCAAAAGGAAGACGAACCGCTCCGCGACTACATAAGGAGGTTCAAACTCGTGATGTCCAGGGTAACGGGCCTCAGCGACAATGTCGCCATTGACGCCCTAAGAAAGAACCTCTGGTACAAATCGAAATTCCGAAAGTGGATTTCTTTGGAAAGACCACGCACCATCCAAGACACTCTCTACAAGGCAACAGATTTCATCATCATGGAAGAAGAGATGAAAATTCTAGCACAAAAGCACGGACCGCAGAAGACATCCGGCAAAAAGAAGCCCTCTCGTAACGACAAGTATGTCCACCACAAGGGGGAAGACGTCCAAGGCGAACATAACTACGCCGTCAATTCCGAACAAGGAAGGACTGCCGGAAACACCTGGATGCGAAATTCGTACAAGAAAAATTCCAGCTGCGAGTTCCACCAAATGAGAGGTCACTCCACCGCTAACTGCAAAGTCCTGGGCGCTAGACTCGTTGCAAAGCTTCTCGCTGGTGAACTAGCAACGGTCAAGAGTATAAAAGACCTGCTCCTAGATTCCGACCGTCAACCAAAGACCGACGGAGCCGTCCCCAAGAATAATGCTCTTGGAACTCAGTCAGGCGAAAAACATGGACGAAGACAAGATGACGAAGGAAACAACAGCAATCGCCAAAGGGTGAACATGATCATCGGAAGATCACACTTCTATAGGGACTCAGTTTCGTCAATCAAAGCCTATGGACGGAAGGCCGAAACAAATCCCGGATGGTGTCCGGAAGACGACGTTCCTAATCATACGATCGTCTTCGAAGAGCAAGACACGGTCGGTCTCGATAAACCCCATTACGACCCTCTGGTCATCGACTTGGTGATCCATGATCTCGAAGTTGGCCGCATCCTTATCGACACAGGAAGCACGGTCAACATCATGTTCTGTGACACCCTGCAGAGGATGAATATCCCCCTCGGAGAAGTCATCCCAGAACCAAGACCGTTGACCGGATTCTCGGGCGTAACTTCCATGACCCTCGGAAAGATCAGACTCCCAGTCACGGCCAAGGAGGTCACAAAAATCGTCGAGTTCACGGTAGTGGATAACCGGTCATCTATAATGCCATAATGGGAACTCCTTGGATAAACGCCATGAAGGCAGTCCTGTCCACTTACCATCTCGGCGTCAAATTCTCAACACCGACCGGTACGGCGGTGATCTGGGGAAGCCAAAAGCAGTCGCGACTCTACTTCCTGGCCGAGCATAAATTGCACAACAATCAGAATGCTCTAGCGGCTAACCCGAAACGGACTAAGAGACCTCTGAGTATCTCCGAGAACTCAGTGAGAGACGATTCAGATTCGTCCAAACATGCCACGACTCAGGACGACGAAAAAACCCTCGAGTCAATCGCCGAAAAGACAGACGATCCAACTCCTAACAAGACCATCGACTTAGCTGAAACAGTCGAGGCGTCGGCACTCGGGGAGTAGTAACGTCCGCAGTAAAAAAATAGAACTACGAGATGGCTTGATCCTCGAAAGATGTACGTAGGCAGCTCGTCGGAGAGACTCGACGAGTTCAGCTATCCCCCTCACCAAAAAGGGGGGGGGACAAACGTCCTTAAACTCCCGCAAAAAACAATTTTTACATGTACTCTACATTCTTAAAACTTTTTTTATAAAATCTTTCATTCAAATTCTTACTCAACGCATAAATATTACGGAAAACGAAAATCATATCTCTAAGGAACGCGAGACGTCGCTGATTCCCGAAAAATCTTAATTCTCTATTCTCCTCCAAAATGGTCCATCCGCTACTCTAACAACTTTACTCATCAAACAGTCCATCTGCGACTTTAAAATTCATATCCGTCGATTGGCCCCAACGGAAAAGCATAGAAACGTTTCACCTAATCAAATTTATAGTCCGGCTTTTAAAAAAAAGTCCTTTTACATCCGACAAGGATATAATAGCGCGCTATACAAGAAATTCAAACTTTGGTTAGCACTTCGTAAAGGAAGTAGCTCAATTCGTATCTAGACAAATCATATAAGCCGATAAGCACTTCGCAGATTTCAAAACGGTACGAGTCAGGTTGAAATCGCAAACAGGCAAAGCGGAAACCGATTTGTCGTCGCACAGCCTCAGTCCGAAAGTAGACCTAGGTCTTGCCCTAAACCCAGCATTGCTGGTATCTAAAACATCTCATAGGCATAGTATCCAGAATACGAGATCCCAAAACATGCCTCTTATCGCTTACAACCTAACGTTCACTACAAAGTAACCTACGGACCAAGCGACAAATAAAGAGCTTGGATACGAAGTGACAACCCGTATTCGAACCCTCTACACTTAACGAAAGTATAAATCAATGTGCAAAGCAAAATTCGTAAATGTTCATAAATCACCGCCATACGACAAGAATTCGAAGCCACCAACAGCCAGTTTCGAAAAAATACAGAGTTACGCAACACATAATCATAACATAGCCACACTCGGCCAATCACAAACCATAGTCAAAGTTATAACAACCAGATAAAGATATTCCAAACGAAGAGTTGGGTTGGTCGACCTCTTCGCCACCATCGCCGACGTTCACGCCTACGCTCGCATCCGCCGTATCTTCCGAAACCTGAATGGGATCCCATAGCCCGCGGATCCTTCCTTCGATCGGAGGAACCAAGGATTCAGCGTTAGCGCACACTCTCATTGAGCCATCCATCTCGGCGAGTTCGCTGGAAAGAGAAAAATCCTCACGCTGCATTTTGTGGAGAGTACCAACCGAACCTCGACACTCGCGGAAGTCGCCCACAAAATCTTGAGCATCCTTATACTTCTTGAACTCAGTAGAGAAGATTTCGGCCCTTCGGTTCAACTCAGCGGCGGCTCTTCTCCTCCCTCTCCTTTCCGTACTATCGAGGGCTCGAGCCTGGGTCTCGGCTTGCCGGCGTTTTTGCTCCTCCACCTCCATCCGGTACTTGGCGAATTCTCTCTCGGTTTCCTCCGCCTTAAAACGAGCTAACCGCACCATGGGGAAACTTCCGTCGATCGACGCGCTCCACACTCTCACAGCCTGAAAAAATTAGAAGTCAAAGAAAAGAAGAATATACGCAATATGATCGAAGCTTTGGAAACAAACCTCGTTAACCCAACGGGCACCCTCAGCGGTTACTTGATCCCTCGCCTCGTTATCCAAAGACTCGTCACGAGTAAACGACGGAGGGAGTTCGTCAAAGAAATCGGCCGGAGGAGGATTCGCGCTAGGAACACCTCGGTTTCCCGCAGTAGAGTCGGGATCGTATCCCGGCGGCGAGTCATTCCCTGGCAATGTTTCAGAAGCAACCCCTTTACCTTTCCGGGACCTCTGCCTCTGAGGAAAGAAGACGAAGGATCCTTCGTTGACGCGTGGTAGCGTCTCGCTCTGCGACCGGTGAAGCGCAATCGCCTTTCAAATCCGCTCAATAGTGAAAGAGTTCCAGGAAGAGGGCCTACTCGCAAAAATTTCTCTCTTAACCCAAAGATCAGAAGGTGTTGGGGAAAAATATCCAAGGCCTAAGTTTTCTCCAGCCTCCGAAGGGACCCTCGATTTCCAGATTTATCTCCGAAGAAGGACCCAGGGTCCGACCCCTGCCTGGGTCCAATCCCTGCCTCCGAGTCAAAAGAAAACTTCAAGACATGGTAAATATTCATATTTACCATGTTATGGTCGAATTTCCTTTAATCCAAGAGAAGAAAGAGGAAGTTTCCCAAGATATCAAGCCGCCTTTAATAAAATTGGAAATATTCTATTATCCAAAGATATATTGAATATTCCAAATCTTGGAGAGGAGGCACGACCTATACTATAAATATAGGGTTACTAAACCCTAGAAAAGGGGGAGAACACGTCCAGACACAGAGAGAAAAACCCGACAGCCGCTTATACAATATTGGAAACCGAAAAGACCATCCTCTTCAAGACACCGACGACAGACTGATCCTGACGAGATCTACCGACTAGATGATGCTCTATAATCATGGCTGCACGTCTACAATAAGAGGAAGACATCCATCTATAGAAGACATAAACCCCCATAGTCAATTCGACGGCGACCGAGGCAAGAATTGACCTAAAAGACTATCTCCACCGACATGCATATGGAGGACGAATCCCTGGAGTTGCAACCAACAAGATGGTATCCTACGCTCATGACAGCATGCTTATGACTCTATATGTTCATCCAGGCTACGATCTCCAGCTCATCGGCAAGGACACCCCATGCTCCATGAAGCATACCGAAGCTCCATGCTCACTGCAGCGTCCCGAAGATCCCATCATCTATTCCAGCCATGTGCCTTCTACAATAGATGACTCATATCAACTACAGAGCCATGTGCTCCCATCAGGCTTTGCATCTCTATCAGGCTACGTGCCTCCACAAGGCCATGTGCCCACCAAGGCCACGTGCCCATTAGGCCACGTGCCCATCTAGGCTACGCGCCCACTATATATGAACTACGAATGGCTTGATCCCCTTCCGAGGGGTACGTAGGCAATCCCCACTGTGGGATGCAGCTATAAATCCCCACTTCTTCCATGGTTCCACGACTTGGAATCCAGGAGACATCTTCAGAACCAGGAACCATCTACTATACATCATGAAGACCTTGCGGCCTTCATTACAGACCTTGCGGCCCTCATCATAGACTCTGTGGCCCCTGCCACAGATAGGCATCCCTTGCCTAATGGCCAATATCTCTTGCTGGAACGAAGACCTTGACGACGTATACTGGCCCATACCCTTATGGCAGTATCCTAGAAGCAGGATCTCTTGGTTCATCAACCACTGAAGCAGGAGAAAGCACTACGACTACTTGTCTCATTCCTCCTATCATTCCGTAGGCTGAGCACGAATCGCTTGTACCAGAAAATACCCTAACAGTTTGGCGCTAGAAGGAGGGGCAGTACTAAACTACGTGACGATGGTGATAGGCGGAAGGGATATTTCACTCATCCCTGCAAAAGGTCTCCATCCCAGCCACCTGGGGGCAAGAAACGACCACTTCTCATCATAATTGTGGCCCATACGACTGGAAACACCTCTCCTACAAAGGACATCACTATGATAAGACCAGCAGCAAGGTTATATGAAGGAACCACCTATGAGGTCCTGCTATTCCTTGCAAATCCAGGTCCCAACCAAAGATCCGACCTCTACAGTCTTTGGTCCTTGCTGGTTCCAGGTCATAACCAAAGAACCGACCTCTATAGTCTTTGGTCCCTGCTGGTTCCAGGTCCCTGCAACCTTTGGACACAACAATCCCGACTAGGAGCAGTCCCCACCAACACAAAACATCGACGGGCAACCTACTGCTAACAATCTAGCAGGATCTAGACACCAGGAACGTGTCTACTCCACCCCATGTGATGAGGGGAAAGGTCCTCAAGAAAGGTACAACGCCTTCCATCCGAGTTGACACATTGACGAATCCCAAAGAAGGAGCCAGAAGAAGAGTTCCCAGGAATACTTCATGCATACCGTGCGGCCACTAAAAGGTAACATGGAACCACCTTTCTTCCTAGGTTCTAGCATCTAGGTGGTAGAATAGCTAGAGAACGCCTTTTAAGTATTCGGTGAATTCCACGGAGTTCCTGCAGAAAAGCTACGAACCAACCAAAAGTACGAGGAACCTTGCCCAGAGGCTGGGCAAACCGCCGCTTTGCCTCATGTCAAGGACCACATGTCTTCCTGGAACCTCTAACGGAAGGCACGACCACAGGGAAAGCTGGGGCAGAGCGTTAACCCAAGGGGCAATACGCATCAACAAATCTCGTTGGCTTGCCCACAACAAGGAGGATCTAAGACAAAGCGACGAGCCGTTAAGTGGCTCATCCAAGTGGGAGCAGAGAGCAGCTAGGAGAAGTCACAACACAACACGACACTTACAAAACGAGGAGATCCAACGAATAGGAGCAAAGCAATACGCACGAAAGGTCAACAGACGGAATGGATTAACCACGTCCTAGTCTGCAGCAAAAGACGCTAATCCATGCAAGGAAGCATTCCCAGCTGAGTAAACCTCCGCTATCCAAACGAGGGTCCTGCACTGGAGCGGTCCATTCCTACCTCGGGTCAATTTTCGCCCAGGTCCCCGATATCCAAAGCTCAAGGACGACTCAGTATTACTACTTCACCTCTAACCTCCAGACTTAAAGAGAATATGTCCTACCGCCCCTGGTTTCAGAAAGACATATGCCAGAGCTTCCGGGCGCCAAGAAAGTCAACCTACAAGCTCCAAGAGGATATCTCCATAGTCATCGGGTTACGAGAAGTACCAGGTTTCGAACGGTTTCATAAAAGGCGACAAGTGCAGTCTCAACTATATCATGCATCCATCCGACATCAAGAGAGGTCCAACTCAAGTGGATAGAGCGTGATGTCGCATTAAGTCAATACCGCCTCCGGGGG
Source organism: Hirschfeldia incana (assembly GCA_026261945.1). Classification (NCBI taxonomy): domain Eukaryota; kingdom Viridiplantae; phylum Streptophyta; class Magnoliopsida; order Brassicales; family Brassicaceae; genus Hirschfeldia; species Hirschfeldia incana. The sequence continues at coordinate 5,770,159 of JABCMI010000013.1, read as the reverse complement.
TGAGATAGCAGAACAAGAGTCTACCTCCGGGTCATAAAAGAATCCCTTACAGCTCTGGATCCTCAAAGGCAAAACCCGAAAACCCTCCGAAGCCAATGCAGTTACAAATAAGAATCAGCATGAACCATGAGTTCCCATTCAATGTATCTAGATGCCTCAACAACTCCTCCTACCCAGGATTAGGGTACGTCCCCAAAAGACTAAGCGAAGAGAGAGGAAAACATGAGCAGGAGAATATTGCCTCTCCAGGATGTATGCCCTTCAGAAGATCACGCTCCAGCCAACATCCAATCATTGAGGGCATAACCAAGGACATACTTACTGAGGTAAATCACGTAATCCCTGCTTGAACTGGTTATACACCATTCGAATCTGGCAAACACGTGGCTATATACCACCAAGGCCCTGCTCTAAAAAGACGGATCCTTCTTGCCTGGGATCAAGTATTCCCACTTCCGAAAGGGCAGCAGGTCACCTGCATCAGATACCAGTGGTCTTTGCCAGCCGAACAACAAGACTACCTGAAGGCCACGTTCCACCAAGGCCTTACACCAATAAAGGAGCTCGTCACCCCAAAAATGAGAGAATAAGATCTTTGTTCCTCCAAAGGTCCTGCTACAAGTCCAAGGATCCTGCATCCAACGGACGAATGTCAACGCTCACTGAAGCGCCAACAAGTCCGTCTCCATCAAACCCTACATCACCAGGAAAGACTTGCATAGGACCTGAAAGCAAATCTAATCGTCCACCGAGAAAAAGATCAGGGTCTTGTAGTCTGCAATATCATCTCCAGACAGGTCCAGCGCCTATGGAATCCTACCATAGACCCCGGTCTACTCCAAGGAAGACGACTCTCCTCCAGGTTCAAACACGGCCCATGCCTAAGAAGAACCCTGGAAAAGTGGCATTGGAGAAGCGACGTCCTGCTCACAACAAGCCTCAAGAGATAGACCAACTCCGGCTTACCAAAGCATACATGTTATCTCCCGACTTCACCAATGAAATCGAAAGATATGGGGCAATCAGTTGGGAGTAAACAAAATCCAGGTCTTCAGATTCGTTCGAGCAAGACCTCGATATTCAAATGCCCACGTGAAGAAGCTCCGGCTCCAACTCTGAAGTTCCGAAGTTCCGACTCCAACTTCAAAGCTCCAACTCCAAATCTGAAGTTCCAAAGTTCCGACTCCGACTCCAAAGATCCGGCCCTGGCCAGCTTCCATCTCTAACACCAGGAGACGTAAGTACAATCGCAAAGTACTGTATCCAAACTCAGAGTTTGTACAAGGAGCGAACCTATGCAACTGCAAAGAAGTGGGACATCCACAAAAATAAATATAGGGGCATACTAGCTGGATCAGGCCCCAAGGGACCTCCGATCCTGGCGAACCCTATATTACGCGCACAGCAAAAAGATCAGGTTCAGAACCTTCCAGAAAGGAGTCAGGGTCCTAAGGCGAGTCTGCGACCACAAAAAGGACAAATCAGCCGGAAAACTCCCCCTGGACGAGAGGGCCCTCATAAGGTAACTGAGGTGCAAAGGGCAAGAGCCTGTAAGCTGCAAGACATCAACGACAAGGTCCTACCCAACTTGCACCTCAAATTCTATCATTTTTATATTACTATCACTACTATTATATATTTAAGCTGGTGAGGCTACTCACCATAGGTGCAGACAGATATGGAAGGGGTCTGATCAGCCCTGAGCCGATATCTGCACGATAGGGCCCCGCGTAAAGGCCTATACCCAAGAATTATGCGGGGACCACGTACTAGTGCCACTCAAACCCTCGTGAAAAACGCTATAAGCTAAACGCACGCTGGGGGCATGACGTACACGGCCAAGTACTGTAATCAGATTCTGGCGGCTGATATGCAGGGAGCAAAGTGCAAATAACCGGTTAAGCACAAACAATTTAATACCTATCCAGACGTGGAAGGTAGTGTGTCTGGGTTGACAGAACCTTGCGGGGGGACCCACCCCAGACCACAGTAAGTCTGAGAGTGACCTTTCTGCAGAAAGGTAGAGTGCAGCATTGAGATTTTCGAGAATGGCCTATGCCCACGGGTAGCACAGTGCAATTTCTCAATTTAGATCGAGAGTGGCTTGCCTCCTGGCAGCAGAGAGCGATCAAAAAGACTCCCCAAAAGCATAAAAGTCCAGAGACCTTCGGGTCCAAAGACCTTCGGGTCCAATGACCTCCGGGTCCAAAGACCTCCGGGTCCAAAGACCTCCGGGTCCAAAGACCTCCGGGTCCAAAGACCTCCGGGTCCAAAGACCTCCGGGTCCAAAGACCTCCGGGTCCAAAGACCTCCGGGTCCAAAGACCTCCGGGTCCAAAGACCTCCGGGTCCAAAGACCTCCGGGTCCAAAGACCTCCGGGTCCAAAGACCTCCGGGTCCAAAGACCTCCGGGTCCAAAGACCTCCGGGTCCAAAGACCTCCGGGTCCAAAGACCTCCGGGTCCAAAGACCTCCGGGTCCAAAGACCTCCGGGTCCAAAGACCTCCGGGTCCAAAGACCTCCGGGTCCAAAGACCTCCGGGTCCAAAGACCTCCGGGTCCAAAGACCTCCGGATCCAAAGACCTCCGGGTCCAAAGACCTCCGGGTCCAAAGACCTCCGGGTCCAAAGACCTCCGGGTCCAAAGACTTCCGGGTCCAAAGATCTTCGGGTCCAAAGACCTCCGGGTCCAAAGACCTTCGGGTCCAAAGACCTCCGGGTCCAAAGACCTCCGGGTCCAAAGACCTCCGGGTCCAAAGACCTCCGGGTCCAAAGACCTCCGGGTCCAAAGACCTCCGGGTCCAAAGACCTCCGGATCCAAAGACCTCCGGGTCCAAAGACCTCCGGGTCCAAAGACCTCCGGGTCCAAAGACCTCCGGGTCCAAAGACCTCCGGGTCCAAAGACCTCCGGGTCCAAAGACCTCCGGGTCCAAAGACTTCCGGGTCCAAAGATCTTCGGGTCCAAAGACCTTCGGGTCCAAAGACCTTCGGGTCCAAAGACCTCCGGGTCCAAAGACCTCCGGGTCCAAAGACCTCCGGGTCCAAAGACCTCTGGGTCCAAAGACCTCTGGGTCCAAAGACCTCCGGGTCCAAAGACCTCCGGGTCCAAAGACCTCCGGGTCCAAAGACCTCCGGGTCCAAAGACCTCCGGGTCCAAAGACCTCCGGGTCCAAAGACCTCCGGGTCCAAAGACCTCCGGGTCCAAAGACCTCCGGGTCCAAAGACCTCCGGGTCCAAAGACCTCCGGGTCCAAAGACCTCCGGGTCCAAAGACCTCCGGGTCCAAAGACCTCCGGGTCCAAAGACCTCCGGGTCCAAAGACCTCCGGGTCCAAAGACCTCCGGGTCCAAAGACCTCCGGGTCCAAAGACTTCCGGGTCCAAAGACCTCCGGGTCCATAGACCTCCGGGTCCAAAGACCTCCGGGTCCAAAGACCTCCGGGTCCAAAGACCTCCGGGTCCAAAGACCTCCGGGTCCAAAGACCTCCGGGTCCAAAGACCTCCGGGTCCAAAGACCTCCGGGTCCAAAGACCTCCGGGTCCAAAGACCTCCGGGTCCAAAGACCTCCGGGTCCAAAGACCTCCGGGTCCAAAGACCTCCGGGTCCAAAGACCTCCGGGTCCAAAGACCTCCGGGTCCAAAGACCTCCGGATCCAAAGACCTCCGGGTCCAAAGACCTCCGGGTCCAAAGACCTCCGGGTCCAAATACCTTCGGGTCCAAAGACCTTCGGGTCCAAAGACCTTCGGGTCCAAAGACCTTCGGGTCCAAAGACCTTCGGGTCCAAAGAACCTCAAGTTTCCCAAGACCTTCGGGTCCAAAGACCTTCGGGTTCAAAGACCTTCGGGTCCAAAAACCTTCGGGTTCCATAGACCTAAGAGTCCAAAGAACCTCAGCGTTCCTAAGACCTAAGGGTCCAAAGAACTTCAGTGTTCCTAAAACCTAAGGGTCCAGAGAACCTCAAGGTTCCTTAAGACCTTAGGGTCCAAAGAACATCAGGGTTCCTTAGACCTAAGGGTCCAGAGAACCTCAGGGTCCAAACCCTCCGGGTCAAGAACCTCAGGGTTCAATACGACCTCCGGGTCTAGAATCTTTGCATTCTATTAAGGCCTCCGGGTCAAGAACCTCAGGGTTCAATACGACCTCCGGGTCTAGAATCTCCGGATTCAATAAGGCCTCCGGGTTAAGAACCTCAGGGTTCAATACGACCTCCGGGTCTAGAATCTCCGGATTCAATAAGGCCTCCGGGTTAAGAACCTCAGGGTTCAATACGACCTCCGGGTCTAGAATCTCAGGATTCAATTAAGGCCTCAGGGTCCTTGCACCTCCGGGTTCATTGAAACCTCAGGGTCCTCGAACCTCCGGGTTCACTGAGACCTCAGGGTCCTTAAAACTCCGGGTTCACTGAGACCTCATGGTCCTCGAAAATCTGGGTTCATTGAGACCTCAGGGTCCTCAAACCTCCGGGTTCATTGAGACCTCATGGTCTATAAGCCTCCGGGTTTAATAGGACCTTAGGGTCCATAGAGCCTTCGGACCTATAAAAAACCCTCGAGTTCGGTACAGCCTCCGGGCCTATAACGAATCTCCAGATTCAAAAAGATCACTTAAGAGTGGATCAAAGACTTTTGAGTCTAAAGGACCTTCGGGTTCAAAGACTTCCAAGTCCTGATACTAACCTTCGGGTTTACCAAAGATCTTAGGATTCAAAGGTATCGACCTCCGGGTCCGAGGTATCAACCAGGTTTAATCATGGTCCTAGGACTAAGAGATTAAACCCAAAACACTCAGAAACCTCAGGGTTCGATGAGCAGACCTCCGGGTTCAATAAAACGGCCTTAGAGCCTAGGTTTCAGTCAATTCTTTAACAGGGCCAAGGTCCTAGACTCTGGCATCCTTCTAAGGGTCCGACCCCTCCTAGAAACATGCTTGATCGTCGAAGCCTCCTTCCACTTCAAAAACACCAAGAAATCCTTGCGACCCGCTCTGAACCCCTTGGTCAACGTCGTGTCAACAGGAACATGTTCTAGACTCTGATATCCTCCCAAGGGTCCAGTCCTTCCTAGAAATCTACTTGACCATCCGGACATCCATCCTTTCCCAAGATGACACGAAGTCTTTGCGGTCTGATAAGGTCCAAGTCCTATGATCAGCGACATGGTAACAGGATCCGGGTCCTAAATGACTCCCGAGTTATAAGACCTTCAGGTCCTTGGACGAAAGGTCCATTCAGCCTCATGGTCTTTGGACGAAAGGTCCATTCAGCCTCCAGGTCGTTGGACGAAAAATCCACCCAGCATCCTCCATGTTCCAGGAGCATCACAAACACCTCAGGTACGCCTCGACGCCCGAAGACGGTGGATCTGCCTAACGGACGAGCCATCCTCATCACTCAGATCAAGCAAACATCCATTGAAGCACGTCTGAAAGTCTATCTACAATCAGTCCAAGCAACTCCACATTTCACGACAAGGTTCCAACCCTTCTCCAGCTCAAGAAAAGACTATCAAGGTCAAAGATCACATGTTATCCCTTGATTCCCACGAGACAATCAAGGAATAAGGGGCAAACTGTTGGGGAAAAATATCCAAGGCTTAAGTTTTCTCCATCCTCCGAAGGGACCCTCGATTTCCAGATTTATCTCCGAAGAAGGACCCAGGGTCCGACCCCTGCCTGGGTCCAATCCCTGCCTTCGAGTCAAAAGAAAACTTCAAGACATGGTAAATATTCATATTTACCATGTTATGGTCGAATTTCCTTTAATCCAAGAGAAGAAAGAGGAAGTTTCCCAAGATATCAAGCCGCCTTTAATAAAATTGGAAATATTATATTATCCAAAGATATATTGAATATTTCCAAATCTTGGAGAGGAGGCACGATCTATACTATAAATATGGGGTTACTAAACCCTAGAAAAGGGGGAGAACACGTCCAGACACAGAGAGAAAAACCCGACAGCCGCTTATACAATATTGGAGACCGAAAGACCATCCTCTTCAAGACACCGACGACAGACTGATCCTGACGAGATCTACCGACTAGATGATGCTCTATAATCATGGCTGCACGTCTACAATAAGAGGAAGACATCCATCTATAGAAGACATAAACCCCCATAGTCAATTCGACGGCGACCGAGGCAAGAATTGACCTAAAAGACTATCTCCACCGACATGCATATGGAGGACGAATCCCTGGAGTTGCAACCAACAAGATGGTATCCTACGCTCATGACAGCATGCTTATGACTCTATATGTTCATCCAGGCTACGATCTCCAGCTCATCGGCAAGGACACCCCATGCTCCATGAAGCATACCGAAGCTCCATGCTCACTGCAGCGTCCCGAAGATCCCATCATCTATTCCAGCCATGTGCCTTCTACAATAGATGACTTATATCAACTACAGAGCCATGTGCTCCCATCAGGCTTTGCATCTCTATCAGGCTACGTGCCTCCACAAGGCCATGTGCCCACCAAGGCCACGTGCCCATTAGGCCACGTGCCCATCTAGGCTACGCGCCCACTATATATGAACTACGAATGGCTTGATCCCCTTCCGAGGGGTACGTAGGCAATCTGTAACGACCCTATCCCGGAGTCTGAACTGGATCTGTCTAAGGTCGAGTGTTGGTTGGACTGATCAGACAAGTCAAGCATGTCTAACATGTTATACTGACAGTACTGGTCGGATTAAAACAGTATAGTGGGTCCAGACTTAGCAGTTGAGCTGGTCGGACTAAGCTGGTCGGATTCAGACAAGGCAGTTGGACTTGTCTTTCGGGATCAGATAGTCAGTTTGTTGACTGACTGATATATGTTCTGATGGGAAAGGATACTGAGCTGAACATGAACTGATTAAGCCAAGGAAAATGGCGGGAACGGTTATCTGGCGGTTACCACAATGGTTACTGACGGTTACCAAGCAGTTGCTGGAGCGTACGGACGGTTCTGGACGGTTACTGAGCTGCTTGACTGACTGAGATGGTTTTATGGGTCTGGGAACTTCCGAGCGGTTAAGGGACGGTTACATAACTGTCTGATCGCGAGAGGAACTGATTCGGAGCAGTTACTGGCCGAAGGGACGCGTGTGAGCGGTTATGAGCCTGAAAAACCGCCCATCCGTCTTTTTAATTAATTTCTCGCGGACAGAAAAGGGATCACGGGTTCTGGGGGACGAAAAAGACAGAGAAAAATACAGAGAGACGAATAGAGAGAGAAAGGGGAAGAATCGGATGGCTGTGGCCGGAGAACTTCATATCGGACCGATCGGATGCATTATCCGACTGTCCGGCACCGAGCGACGGACGTGGTGGCATCGTCCGGATTGTGTAAGGCGGGCCGTATACTGAGCGATGGATCGCGAGGGGCGCACTGGAACGTACGGCGTTAGCGTTACGCGATCGGATCCGTTCCGAGACGGGATCGACGGACTGGGGGCTTCATTGGGATTGTGTAAGATCAGTCGCAGACTGAGCGATGGGTCATGATGAGTGTACTGGAGTCTACGACGGAGGCAGTTACAGTGTATGGTGTGTGTTCCGACGAAAGGGTAACTCTGACCGGACCGTTTCCGATGGAGGGACCGTCGGAGTCATGTTCTATGGGTTTCGGCGGTTACGAGCGGTTCAGCGTATTGGTTGTATAGGATCGACGACGCGGGCTGATGGTTTGCGCATGGGAACATGATCGATGGGCCGTATCTACTGGATCGAGGGCGTGCTGGTGGTTACGATCGGATGATCTGCGGATGTGGACTGGTTGCGGGTGATCCGAGGGATCGATCGGATACGTACAATCGACTGTACTGATGCGTTCCGAGTGGATGAAATCCGACTGTCCGAAGGGAGGTAAGCTACATGGACTGGATGCGTACTGAAGATTAGCGGTTGGAAGAGGACTGGTGGGTTGGGATCGCGCACTGTAGCGTGTGGATCAAGGGTACTGGTTTTGTGACTGGATTGAGGGCAGAATGGCCGTGGAGTGTCTTGATTAGATGGAAGGCTGTTGAGCCGTGGGTATACTGACTGATCAAGAGACGATCAGTGACTAGTTCTGGACGCTTAGCAGGGCTAGCGTACTGTCTGTATTTGATGGCTGGTCGGAGACCAAGCCGTCTCTCATGTTTACTTGTCACGTGGGGATGGTTGGTTGAGTGACTAAGGAACCAGGGGATTCGGTTCAGTATCCGACTGAGCGGGCTGGAAGGAAGCAATCAAGAAGGCAAGGAGTCAGTAAGGCAGGTTGGGATGGATTGGCTTAGCGGACAACCAAGCACCAAGGCAGTAAGGTACGTGTTTATTTTACTGTCCGTCTTAGTAGATTGCTAGGTTGCTGGATAGACTTATTGAACACTGAGAATTGAAGTGAACCTCTTAGAGGAAAACTGGATAAATATCCTGAGTTAGGGAAAAACCGGGCATGGACTAGGTTTAGTCGAGAGAAGCATACTGAGGACGTACCGGCGGTAAGGTAAGCCGGGTCGGGGCCTCACACAATCCCCACTGTGGGATGCAGCTATAAATCCCCACTTCTTCCATGGTTCCACGACTTGGAATCCAGGAGACATCTTCAGAACCAGGAACCATCTACTATACATCATGAAGACCTTGTGGCCTTCATTACAGACCTTGCGGCCCTCATCATAGACTCTGTGGCCCCTGCCACAGATAGGCATCCCTTGCCTAATGGACAATATCTCTTGCTGGAACGAAGACCTTGACGACGTATACTGGCCCATACCCTTATGGCAGTATCCTAGAAGCAGGATCTCTTGGTTCATCAACCACTGAAGCAGGAGAAAGCACTACGACTACTTGTCTCCTTCCTCCTATCATTCCGTAGGCTGAGCACGAATCGCTTGTACCAGAAAATACCCTAACAGAAGGGACATGCGCAAGACACCTGTTCGCTGCACAATTAAAAAAATATATATACTCAGTACCCGCTTTTTTCAAAAAAAAAAAACGCTTGTCAACGCGACTCTTACCGCGACGATATAACCAAACCGTCGGAAATAGATGAAGAAATCTTTCCTCGACATATTCTCCATCTATCCTCACGAAAAAGAAGCGGTTGACGTAGTCCTTGGCGTGCGAGGTGAGTCCTTGAATTATCGAAAAACCAGTCCTCACCTTCAACGAGTATACTCCATTGGTACTCGTCTCCCTGGAGTTCCACATTCCTTCGAAGTCGGCATGACTTAGAGTCATCCCCAACTCGTAACTCAGGATCACAACACCGAGCCAGCTTTCCAAGGCAGGCACATTCAGTTGGCTGATCGAGATCCCGAAACGATCCAGGGCCTGAACAATGATCCCGGAATAGGGAACCACAATCGGCACTGCGTCAAGAATGCCTCGTAACAGGTAAAGTAACATTGCGGAGGATTCTCTGCGCTCTCGTCCCCGTAGGGAATGCGGAACACGACTCCCTCCGGAACCTGGTAGTATTCTCGAAGAGTTGCAAGGTATCCGGACGATACCTCGCTTGGTGAGCCAGCTTTCCTATGCGCCCTCGGAGGTCGCCTCGGGACCGAAATTATAGGAAGGGGAGCATCGGAGCCGAAAACGGCGTCACAATACGCGCTCTTGTTGACCTCATCGACCTCAGATTTTGGGACCTCCTTTTCGGCGGGGAAGTTATCCGAAGACGAGGGAGTACGAGATTGCTTCTTAGAAGATTTTGATCTTGAAGACATCTTTTCTTAAGAAAGAGAGAGAATTTTCAAAAGAGAGATTTTTAGAAAGATTCTTGGATGAAGTGAGAATGATAAAAAATTCACATCTCATCTTTATAGGCAAGATTTTTACTACTCATCCCGACCTTCGACACGATTGCGTCTCCATATTTTCGTCACGAACCAAACCGCGAGCTAGGACCTACGAACTCTCGGCTCCTAGCTAGCTGGGGGGCTAACTGTTGGGGTCAAAATCGATCAAGACGAAATCGATGTACGGAGATCTCAGAGAGACAATAACAATCATTAGAGAAACCTCGAACGACAAAGTGTCGATCGAGAAACCTCGGAAAAAATGTCAAGTTCAAGATCGATCGTTTCGAGATCAAGTGCTGGCCGTGGTCGCCGGGCGACTAGCCCCAGTCCAGGTCGCCGGGCGCCTAGCGCCCGTTCTGGCCGTGGTCGCCGGGCGACCAGCCCTGGTCCAGGTCGCCAGACGGCTAGTCTTCGTGCGTAATTCCTATGCCCCGGTCTGCTGGAAATCTATGCTTTGCGACTTTTCGAGGTTCCGCAAACAAAATTCCTTTTCCTGCTCCAAACCAAGATCGTCAGAATAATTTTGAAAAAACTCGTAAGATATCAACGGGCAAAGAGATCTCAAATTCGTCGTGTAAAACGATGGTAGTTATCCAACTACACCATTTATCTCAATTCTACGAAGAATGGAAGATCTTCCGTAGAACTCGATATCGCAGCAGGAGTATCCTTTCGAGGAAATCGTAGAAACAGCCGAAATCCGAAGAACGGCCCGGAAGGGACCAAACACGATTGGACGGCCCATTTACGATTTCCCAAAGATGGATATGACGGTTTATGATTATCTTCACATAACAAGATAAATGTTAAGATTCCAAAAGGATAAATGTCAAAATTCCGAAAGGATAAATGTTAAGTTTCCCGATAAACACGAAGGCCGACGAAAATGAAAAAAGCCCAGCTCGCGACAAACTCAGCCCATCAGAAATAGACCGTCATATGGGAAGTATATAAAGCAAGGTAGGAGCAGAGGGAAGGAGATCCAGAATCAGAAAAACAACTACTCTCCAGAGCAATTTAAAACTTAGGCATTTTATTTCTTTTTTTAGCGAGTTGCGACTCAACTAGGTTAGATCTAGGTTTTTGAGACTAGCGACGATCAACAGCTCTTGCAGCCAAGATCTGAACCTCTTGTTCAAACGCTTCGCGCAAATTCGGGAACAAGATTCTTTTTTGCTCTCTTTATTTTTACGCTATTTTAAAACTCGTCTTTCTTAACTCTGTCGTGCGTGGCCCAGCAGATAATCCGGGATCTTCAGGGAAAACTAGGTTAGCTTGGTTTTCCTCTGTTTTACTTAACCTAAATCGAAAGTGCGAATTTCGGTTCCCACAAAAGATGTTGTGGCACAAAAGAAGAAAGAGATGGAAGGGATGGGGGTTCTTACTCATGACTGCAGTGCTATTATTCAGAGATTGACTGTCCCAAGGAAGCTATAAGACCCTGGTAGTTTCACTTTGCCATGTACTATTGGACCTTTGACATTTGAGAGGTGTCTATGTGATTTGGGAGCAAGTGTCAGCCTCATGCCATTGTCTATTGCCAAGAAGCTTGGGTTTACTCAGTACAAGAAGTGTAGAATCTCTTTGATACTAGTTGATCGCTCTGTAAAGCTCCCCATTGGCATGTTAAAGGATCTTTCTGTCATGATTGGAAACTTTGAGGTGCCTACTGATTTTGTGGTCCTTGAGATGGATGAAGAGCCTAAAGATCTTTTGATCTTTGGAAGACCTTTCCTTGCAATTGCTGGAGCTATGGTGAATGTGAGAGATGGTAAAATTGATTTCCACCTTGGGAAAGAGAACATTCTCCATTTTGATGTCAAGGAGGTAATGAAGAAGCCCACCATCCAAAGCCAAGTGTTCTACATTGATGAGATGGAAGCTCTAGCTGATGAGTTCCTTGAGGAGTTGGCAATTGAGGACTCTCTACAACATGCTCTAACTGTTGATAGAGAGGTCCAGTTGATTGAAAACAAGGAGAGTGATGAGTTTGTAAGAAGGCTAGATGTTCACCTAGAGAAGAGTGGGGAATATCAGTTTATAGAGCTGCCACAAGTGGTTCAACATGCTGTTTCAGCTGATCTACAAGAGAACCTTCAAGAAGATGATTGGAGTGAGTTCAAGGCACCAAAAGTGTAGCTTAAACCTCTTCCCCTTGGTGTAAGGTATGTATTTCTTGGCCCAAATAATACATATCATGTCATTGTGAGTAGTGAATTGAGTGAAACTGAATTATCCATGCTTTTGAATGAACTTAAAAAGTATAGAAAAGCAATAGGATATTCACTTGATGATATCAAAAGGATATCACCTTTTTTGTGCATGCATATGATACATATTGAGGATGAATCTATGACTTCTATAGAACATCAAAGAAGGTTGAATCCTAACTTGAAGGATGTTGTAAAGAAAGAGATTCTTAAGCTCTTAGATGCTGGTGTGATTTACCCCATTTCAGATAGTAAATGGGTATCTCTTGTGCATGTAGTACCAAAGAAAGGTGGTATCACTGTGGTTAAGAGTGACAAGAATGAATTAATACCCACTAGAACCATAACAAGGCATAGGATGTGTGAGAGACAAGGTTTCACCCTAGGATTCTAGGTAAGGTCAAAAGGAGGTACAAGAAGATTCGTGGGCTGAATCCCGTAAGGAGCTTTAAGAATGAATGGATACTTTTATTGATGATTTGAATGTGGATGTTACAAGAAGATGAATAAGAGATTACAAAGTAAAATGAGAAATATTGTAAAGCTTGTGTGTGATAAGTCGTAATGACGTGATCCATTTTTGTCTTCAAAGTCTTCTTTAAATAGCTTCGGGCTTTCCCTTGATTATCTTTAACTGATCTCCGAGATCTCCTCCTTTAACTGAGGAACTCATAACAGCTCCCTATTGACCGGGTCCTGCGCTCTTTCTGTTTTAGGTGTGAGCCTCCTCTTCGACGTGATCTCTTTGGAGATTGCCTCCAGCTCCCTGCTTCCAGCTCTGTGCTGAGCCCCAGCTAAGGTCGTTAATACGTATTGGGCCTTATCTTGGCCCGATACCTGTTTAGGTTCCTTTGTTAGCTAATGGGCCATATTTGGGCCCAACAGTTGCCCCCAAGCTTTCGAGATAAGATCTCCTTTACTCGGAAGCTTATCCTAAGCCGCCGAACCTAGATTTTACTGTTGAGATAATGATTACGGGATATCTGTTTTCAGAGATATTATTCGCTCAATCCGATGGTTGAGATTCCCTTTGGTGAAATCGACGGTTCTGAGGAGAGAGGTTTTTGAAATATTAGTTGCGATACCCGAGACTGGATGTGATATAAAGTGGTGAGCATTAACTGCCACGCTCCATATTCTCCACGCCTCCACTCGGTTTCCAAGATAACTTCTCCTCCACTACTTTATTTTACTGCGTGTTGTATTTTTTTTTTACTTTCATCTCTCTGTTTCGCCATTGATCCTCTGTGATTTTCTTAGAACTCTTAGCTCTTAAGATTAGTTCGCTCCTCCCTTTTTCCCTTTTCAATCCTTTCGGTCTTACCCTCCTAGTTCATGGGTCCTCCGAAAGAAGGCTCCGGTGAGTCCGGAATTCCTCCCTCCGGCAAACGCTTGATGAAGGTCAAACAGGAGATTGGTGAGAAGGCGAAAAAAGACAAGAAGAAGGCTGTGGATTCGATTGCGACGAGAGTCTCTAAGCGGATGAAAAAGAAAGATGGCTCCGGCTGGAGCGCCGCTTCAGGATCTCATTCACCTTCTCTATTAAAGATCCAGGATGTCGTTAACCTCATGGTTCAAGGCCATGGTCGTAAGGAGCTAGCCAGAGTTTGCTTTGCCGATGATACTCCGGAAACCGCTCCCAAGGGTTGGTTCTGCATTCATGCGAAGTACATCTCTAAAAGCCACCTCAGGTTTCCGCTCCCGGAGCTTTTGCTAGATCTCCTTGATCACTATCAGCTAGATCTCTCTCAACTTTGTCCCTCGGTTATCCGGATGATTAACGGTTTCATCACCAGGGCCAGGGAGGAGGGAGTTACAGTCGGTTTGACTGAGTTGATGAGCCTTTACGCGATCAAGGAAAGCTCTACTAAGGATGGTGGTAGCCTTACCTATTACCTTCCCAGTCGTCCTAGGCTGGGTCTTTTTAAATCCTCCGGTGGAGATGATGATTGGAGGAAAAAATATTTCTTTGTCAAGATCGACCCTTCGACAGTTCCAGTGGGTCGTGCTCTATCAGTTACTTGGTCTGATATATCTGGTTAGGATTTTTAGGATCCTGCTTTGCTTATTTTGATTACCGTCGTTTGCTGATATCCTGATTTCTTATGCAGATATTGACGATCCTCCTAAGCTCACTGACAAGTTAGCTAGGGCTCTTTTTCGGAAGCTGCATCAGAGTTCCAACTCTTGGGTGTCTTTTACTACTTCTCGCATTGGATCAGCTAGGTTCCCGGAGCGATACAACATCCAGCTTCCTGACCCGATCCCAGTTGAAGACATAGAAGGTAGTCTCTTGACTTGTTATATTCAGCCTTGTTTTGAGAGGTGGCTAAAGATTTTTTCTATTATTTTTATTCAGTTTCTGAAGGTCCCAACGTGGTTGAAATTTCAACCGGAGCTAGCACTTCTGAGAACGAAAAGACTCTAGTTCCTAAAATGAGACCTTCTTTCCGTAATCAAAACAAATCTGCAACGGCTGCCGGCGCTTCGCGGGGCAGCGACAAGTCCCAGGGAGGTGTTTTCATTAACACGCTGAAGGAGGTCCTTGATGATGGAACCTCTGCTCCTGTCATGGATGTGGCTCCAGTTGAAACTGGAGCTCGAAATGTTGTTCCTCATCCTGAGGTCCCGCCGGTTGATGATGACCCTCAAGGTACCAGAGGTCCCCTTGAAGTTGAGGCTCCGAGAAGCAAGAGGTCTCGGACCGACCTGGGGGATAGGCCTACCAGGTCTACTTCCTCATCTTCTCGAGGTGGGACCATTGGTTGGAACTTTGCTCACTCCAAGCCGGGATCGATCTTAGATGACCCTTGGGGGCTAGCTACCATCCTGAGGCACCTGAAGATGGTGGGGTGTTCAATGCCTTCGCTCAATAGCTTAACTAACAAGGAGGAATATGTCGAAATAGCTCACCACCTGGGTCAGGTACGTAATTTTGAGCTCGTCCCAGTTTCCTCTTGCTAGGCTTATGTTTTCCAAGGCCAAAAATTATTATTATTTTTTTATTTCGTCTTTGTAGCTAGCTGGAGCCATCAATAGGGCTCAGCTAAAGTTCGAGGAGACCGTGCGCGGGGCTCCTACTGCTGCTGAGCTCACTCAGGCTACTGACATGTTTAAAGCTGCCAAGATGGAACTTGAACAGGCTCGTACCCAGGTTTCAGAGCTTCAAGCCGAGGTTGGAAGGCTTGAGCTGAAGGCCGATACCCAGCAGGGGAAGATTGAGAGTCAAGCTATCGATATTCAAGTGAAGAACAGGAAGATCAATGACTTGGAAGCTGCTCGCAAGATAGCTGACACTACAAGAAAACATGCCATTTACTAGGGCGGGTTCTCCTCGTTATTTCCTAGTAAAAGGGCATTTACTAGGAAATTACGAGGAAACCCGTTTCGTCGAAAGGCGTTCATCGTAAAGCCTATTTTCCTCGTAACGTTCTAGCTAACTTACGAGGAAATATTTCCTCGTAAACGCGTGGATAAGTTTTCCTCGTAAAGTCCACGTAAGCTTTCCTCGTAAGCTCATAGTAAAGCCTTTCCTCGAACGCTCGTAGTACGTTTATTACGAGGAACTTTCTAGGAAAATTTACGAAGAGTTTACGAGGACAGCTTACGAGAAACTTGCTAGGAATATTTACTAGGAGTTGACTTCGAAAGATTTACGAGGAAATTGCTTGGAAATGTTTATTTCTTTTAAAAAAAATATTTATAAATTAAAAATTATATATATATTAAAAAAATTAGAAAAACTAAATTAAAAATAACAATTTAAATAATTGAATAATTATAAATAACTAAATTATTAAGTTTAAATAACTAAATAATTGAATAATTATACAATAAATAAGTTTAAAAATTCATCGTCTTCTCCAGTGTTGCAACGCCCAATAGGCGATGAGGCCATTCCACACTGTGGTTGTGAGGAAATCGGGTTTCCCGCGCTCGTAACCGTCCACCTGATTTAAAAATAATTACAATTAAAGTAGTCAATTATAATATATGTATATTTTTAAAAGTATACATATATTATAATTTATAAATTTATACCTCAAAGTCGTTCTTCCAGTTGTAGACCGTGTCGCACAATCGGACTTTTGCCTTGGCCTCGAACTCTGACTTCACCAGCTGGTGAATCCCAATAGACCAACGATATTTTTGCTGTAACCAAAAAAAATAAAAGACGGATTACTTCAATATATTTCAAAATTTAAATGATTAAAAATATATAAATTAAGTGGATTTACTAAACTTACAGCGAACAATTTGAACCACGTCGTTTTGGTGTGGCTCGGCGTCATCTTCCAGTTTGGAGCTGGATCGGGAAAGTATCCCTTGATACAGTCTGTGACGCTAGCTGCGACACAACTGTCAAGACCAAACCTGGAAAGACAGAAAAATAAATCATTAATTAGAGCATACCATAATAAAAAAAGTTTTAAATTTAAAACGTACCATAAGATGTTTTGGCCGTTCCGTCGGATCGGATCTAACTCTGGCAGTCCTTCTCTGCCTGGAAGGGCCAAAATGTCCTCCACCGTGTACACCGCTAATGGTGCGGTCGACGGCACCTGCAAATCAGGATGAATCCCGACCGGTGGAGGAGGAGGTGGAGGAGGAGGTGGCTGCATCTATGTTTTAAAAAAAAACAGAAAACATTAATTCTCGTATAATGTTTTAAAACAGTTAAACTAAGCTAATCTAAATTTCCTAAACAAACGACATAATTTAAATTCCCTAATCTAACCACCTAATCTAACCACCTAATCTAACCACCTAATCTAAATTCCCTAATCTAATCACCTAACTAGAGACTAGAGACTACCTTAAGAGAAAATAGAGAGGAAGTTACTATGAGTGACAATGCGGATCTGTCGCGTTTATATAAGGAAAAGGTTTCCTCGTAAGTTCGTAGAAAATTACTAGGAACTTACGAGGAAATTGCTATGCCCGTGTTTCTATTTACGAGGAAATTACGAGGAAAGTGTCCGTTTTTCCTCGTAAGGTCCTCGTAAAATCTGTACTAGGGCTTTACGAGGAAAACTCTTTACGAGGAAATTGCTATGCCCGTGTTTTCGATTACTAGGGCTTTACGAGGAAAGTGTTTGTAAATCCCTAAACCCCAAACCCCAAACCCCAAACCCCAAACCCCAAACCCCAAACCACAACTTCCATAACTTATAACCTCTTCTACAACTAAAATCCTAACCTCTTCTACACCTAAATCTCAAATTCATTTTTTGTGATTAAACAAACTTATAAAACATACATAATTAAAATTGGTTTTTGTGATTAAACAAACTTATAAAACATACAACATAATTCATTCGGATACATTCTCATAATCCGTAGAAACATCATCATTTTCGACAAACTCGTCCTCAACACCGTCGTCCGTTGAGTGATCAGGGACATCTTCGTATTCACGATTATGCGGATCAATGAGTAGGATGTCATCAATTTCTGCTTCAGGTTCCTCGATTTCATTGGTGTTTTATTCTTGCAATGGTGGTTCTTCTCCCTCGATTATCCGTCCTCGAGGTGTCACTTTGATGACAGCTAACCAGTTTATTCCCGTTGTAGTAAGTCGAGGGTATGGAATGAAGCAAACTTGATCTGCTTGGGAAGCTAATATGAAAGGCTCGAATTTGTTGTACCTTCGTCCACCATTGACGTCAACTACACCGTTCTTGTTAATCCGAACACCTCTGTTGACGACGGGGTCGTACCACTCACACTTGAAGATAATGCATTTCAAACTCATACCTGGAAATTGAACTTCATAAATCTCCTGCAAGATCCCGTAGAAATCTGTTTCGCCTTTCACACATATTCCATAATTACTTGTCGCCCGGTGTCTACCATAGTCATAGGTATGAAAAGTATAGCCTCAGGTGAAATACATCGATGATGTAGTGACCTTTGCAACTGGACCTTGAAGTAATTCGCGAAACCATGCGGGATATTGAGGATCGTCATAATCAACCTGCAACAAAAAGTAATATAACTAATATTAGACTTACTTTGTGGTAATGTACATGCATGCATACAATTTAAGTAATAATAAATACCTGTTTCCTCAACCACTTGATAAAGTGTTGATCTTTCCTTTTGTCTAACTCAGGCGTCGATATACAAGGTATTGCTTCCTCGACTTGAGTCATAAATCTCCTGTAAAATCATAAATGTCATGTTATATATTTAATATTGAAATATATATATATATATAAGTGTGTATGTTAAAATATTTACCTTTCAAAATAAGCAATCAATGGATGCTCGCAATTAAGAAGAATATAAATGTGTGCACTATGGACGTCTTCATCACTCGACCACCAAACCTCTTTTAATTTCCCCCCCAGTCGCCCAATTTGACAAAAGATGTCTGGAACATCGTCTTCCATATATGTCGGCACGACACCACCATCATCGTATCTTCTTGGAGCTCGTTTCCTTGTACGTACTTTCGGTGCAAAGTAGTACGATGTGAAATGTGATGTTTCTTCCGTCAAACTTCCCGCAACAATAGAACCTTCCACTCTTGCAAGGTTTTTGGCTTTTCCTTTCAAAGTTTTCATGGCCCTTTCATACTGATACATCCATCCATAATGCACAGGTCCACGAAGTAATGCCTCATACGGGAGGTGGACAACTAGGTGTTCCATGACGTCGAAAAAAGAAGGCGGAAATATTTTCTCCAAATTGCAGATTAAGACAGGGATGTTTTCATGAAGTTGTTGGACAACTTCCACTTTAAGAGTGCGGGTGCTCAGATCCCTAAAAAATGCTCCAATTCCTATATATGTTTACAAAAACAAACATAATCCACATAATTAGTAAATATATATATATATGTATATAAAGAAATAATTAATCATATCATCGTATTATATTAATTAATTACCTGAAAGTGCTTCATGTACTTTTGCCGGTAGTAGCTCCCCAAACGCAAAGGGAAGTAGTCGTTGCATGAAGACATGACAATCATGGCTCTTCATCCCGGAGAACTTTTGCCCTTTCTCAACACATCTTGAGAGATTTGAAACATACCCATCAGGGAACTTCACTTCTGAAGCCACCCAGTTGAACAATGCAGACTTTTTATCTGATGATAGTTTGAATATTGGAACTGGAACTTGCCCATTGCTTTTTATATGTAACTCACTCCTTGAGCAGATATCGGGTAAGTCTAACCTCGATTTTACGTTGTCTTTCGTCTTCCCTGGGACGTTCAATATAGTGTTCATGATGTTCTCAAAAAAGTTCTTCTCTATATGCATCACATCGAGGTTGTGGCGCAAAAGAAGATCTTTCCAATATGGCAATTCCCAAAATATACTCTTTTTGTGCCAATTGTGCTGAACACCATAAGAATCAGGCATATTAATGGGAACATGCCAATTCCCACCATGAGGAGCTGTTTCTAGAGCACCGTAGTAATCGATTTGCGCTTCGATTTGTTCTCCAGTTAAATATGGAGGAGGAGTGTCTCTGACAACCCTTTTGTGCCTGAACAATTTCTTGTTTCTTCGGTATGGGTGGTGGATGGGAAGAAATCGACGGTGACAATCAAACCAGCTAGTCTTCCTACCATGCTTCAACTGAAACGCATCTGTCATTCCATTACAATATGGACAAGCTAATATCCCATGTGTAGTCCACCCAGACAACATACCATATGCAGGAAAGTCACTTATGGTCCACAAAAGCATCGCTCGCATCGTAAAGTTTGTTTTCGTTGAACAATCATATGTCCTCACCCCTGTTGACCACAAATCTTTCAACTCTTTTATCAGTGGTTGTAGAAAAACGTCAAGAGATCTTTTTGGATGTTTTGGACCAGGTATTAATATGCTCATGAATAGAAACTCTCGTCGCATGCACATCTCCGGTGGCAGGTTATACGGTGTAAGAAAGACAGGCCACAATGAATATTGTCTCCCAGACATTCCAAATGGACTAAATCCATCAGTGCATAATCCAAGATACACATTCCTGCTATTGCGAGCGAAATCTGGATGTACATTGTTAAAATGTTTCCAGGCTCTTGCATCTGATGGATGAGTCATCTCTCCATCCGTCTGAGTATGCTCGGCGTGCCATCTCATCCCTCCAGCAGTCTCCTCAGATTGGTACAATCTTTTCAATCTGTCTGTGATTGGTAAGTACCACATCCTTTGGTACGGTACCCTATTGCGCCCTCGACCTTGCGGTTTGAATCGTGGCTTCTTACAAAATCGACATTCTTCTAACTTCTCATCATCTCCCCAGTAAATCATGCAGTTGTCGATGCAAACATCTATCGTCTCCGAGGGCAACCCAAGACTATATACCAATTTCTGAATCTGATAATAAGATTCAGCAGACACATTGTCTTCTGGCAAATACTCTTTAAACAAGTCTGTCCATGCATCCATACACTTTTCAGGTAGATTGTGATCGGTTTTAATACTCATCATTCTAGCAGCCAACGACAATTTAGACAGACCTTCTCTACAACCACTGTAAATTGGCTCATTCGCAGCTTCTAACATTTCATAAAACTTTTTTGCATCTAAGTTAGGTTCTTCAACTTCATCATCATCATGGGTTACAAATGCATCACCTACCATATCATGAACCCTATCACAATCTACCATTTGTTCCTCTTCGTGATGATAGCTATTACTACTGCTACCTTCATTACGCAAATTCTCAACTGGTTCAATTTGCAAATTGCTATTACTACTGCTACCTTGATTCCCAAAACTACCATCTTCTCCATGTTGATACCAAATATAATAATATGGCATGAAACCTCTATTTATTAAATGCTTCCAAACATTTTCACGAGGGCCTAATTTGGTATTGCAACATTTTCTACAAGGACAGAACATCTTACCACTTTCTTGCGTGAGTGGTGTAGAATTTGCTTGATGCATAAACGTCTCCAATCCCTCCAGAAATTCTTTCGTCACCCTCCCGTTATTATCTCTGTGTGAATACATCCACTTCCGGAACTCGAAAATATTTCCTGGACCGGACATTTTGTTTTGTGTTTTATCAAGCTTATAGCTGATTGTTTTTTGGTGTGTTTCAAATGAATCACATATGGTGGTATTTATAGAAAATTTTAGAATCTGAGAATTTACTAGGAAATTGCTAGGAAAAGTAGGTACAAAACACGTTTTTGATTTTAATTCGATATTTTCTATCCACTTCCTCCTAATTTCGTAGTAACATAACCTTTCCTCCTAATTTCCTAGTAAGGTTACTAGGCCTTTACGAGGAACTGGCTATGCCTAGTAACAATACTAGGACTTTACGAGGAAATAGCTATGCCCGTGTTTCTATTTCTTCGTAAAGTCCTAGTAGTAACTTTACTAGGACCTTACGAGGAAACTGCTAGGAATAATTTTCATAACTAAATTTTCCCTAAACTAACCATCTATAATCTAAATTCCCTAAACTCTAACCTTAAACCTAAACCCTAAACCCTGAACCTAAACCAACAACCATAACTTATACCTATACATCTTCCTAAATCCCAAATCACAAATTTTTTAAAAAAAACTAATAGAAGTATACAGTCATCAGAACGGTTTTTATCAACCCCACATAGCTTTCCTCGAACTATCTACTTGAAGAAAAGTTGAGGAAAAGCTACGCCGAGCTGATAACAAAATATTCTGTTGACGGTGAACTCCTTTCAGTTACGAATTGAGTTTTTTCTATTTGTTTGGTGTGTTTCAAATGAATCACATGTGGTGGTATTTATAGAGATTTCAGAATTTACTAGGAAATTGCTAGGAAAAATAGGTACAAAATTTAAATTGGATATTTACTATCTAGTTCCTCTTAATTTGGTAGTAAGAAAACCAGTTCCTCCTAATTTTCTAGTAAGACTTTACTAAGATTTTACGAGGAAATGTTTTACTACGGCTTTACGAGGAAAGTGACTTTTTCCTCGTAATGGCCACGTTAACTTACTACGACCTTACGAGGAAACGTATTTCTCGTAATTTTACGAGGAACCTGCGAGGAAATCTGGTTTCCTCGTAAACTGGAAGTGAGCTCGTAGTAATTTTACGAGGAATAATTTTCCTATTAAAGTTTCCTAGTAAATGCTTAGTTTTCTTGTAGTGTGAGCACCAGGTCCAGGAAATGATTGCTTCGTCTCAGGTCAGCCAAAGAAACAAGGAGGCTGAGGTTAAGCTTGCTGTTAGGAGAGGTAAGAGGGAGGTTGCCGATGCATACAACAAGATCCTGACTTCTGTGAAGGAGAAGTTTGTTAAGAAGAAAGACGAAACCGAGGCATTGATCTATGCCCAGGAGCTTCAGGCGAATACCGAACTCTTGAAGGAGTCACTGTCTGAAGAGATTGCGAATGCTGAGGAGGAGTACAACCGTTTGAGAGCTTTGATCCCAGGCGCAGCTGCCGCTTGCGAGAGGGCTCAAGTTTCTGATTTCTTGGTTAGCAAATTGCCCATCCCTCAACTCTCGGAGAGCTCAGGTAATTTTGAGATCAATATCTTTAACCCGACGTTTTCTGGGGAATATGATTCTAACTTGGATTCGATATCTCCTAACCTAGCTCCAGTCGAAGCGAGTCCTGAAGGAGTCAACCAGGAGGCTGAAGTGGAGGTTCCAACTGGAGGTAATGATCCTGCTGAAGGAGATAAGGATGCCGAAGCCGGACCTGGAAATGGTGAAGACTGAGAGCGGTGGCTCTTTTGTTTCTAATACTTTTTCGCCCAAGGGGCTTTTTATCTATTTTAAGTTAAGACTTTATTAGCCTGAGGAGGCCTTTAAACACTTTTTCGTTCTTAGGATTTATTGTCCGAGGGGGCTTCCAAACCTTTATGCGTTTCAAGACTTATAGCCTGGAGAGGCTTTTAAACCTTTGTCAAACTTGGTTGTTTCGGATTTTATCCTCCGTCTTAACTATCGAATGCAACATCGATTCGTAGTTAGGCTTCATTTAGCTTTAGGTTTTACGGAACCTATTTCGTTTTGAAGAATCATGAGATCTTTTCGAGGCTTTTTAGGGATTAAGTTCCCTTAGATTACTTCTTCTTTTCTCCCCTTGGGGGCCTTTAGACTTTTGCAAAGGATTTCAAGACCTCTGAATGTTGCTTAGGATTTTAAGACCTTTGGTCGCAGTTTAAAGATTTTAGGACCTTTGGATTTTGTTAAGGATTTTAAGAACTTTGAATATTGCTAAGGATTTTAAGACCTTAGGAATTTGTTAAGGATTTTAAGACCTTTGGTTCAGGATTTTAGTGACCTGAATTACCTGAAGTATTTGACGAGCTCAGGTCCCTTCTTAGGATGACCTGTGCTTTCTTTGAAGGATTTCAAGACCTTGGTTTTCGTTAAGGTTTTTAGGACCTTAGGCTCAGATTTCTGGAGACTTGGATATATTTGTAATTGTTTGTTGAGTTTAGGCCCCGACTGAAGGGGTATCTCGTTTTTTGGAGGATTTTGAGACCTTGATGCTTGTTAAGGGTTTCAAGACCTTAGGTTCAGGATTTTAGGGACCTGGATGTGTTAGTGGTCGTTTAACGAGGTTAGGTCTCGATTTTGAGAGACCTGGACTCCTTTTAGAAGGTTTTATAGTCTTTAGAGTAAAAGTATAGAACTAATCGTTTTATTGATAACAGATAATAACTGATACATAATCTTAATTAATCGTTCACCAACTGCTCTGGGGCTATGTGTTTTTGGTAACACATGCCCCCCTTGCTTTTGGATGGGGAGATTGATTGAGGAGAGGTTGGGGCTGCACTCGTAACGGAGTTGCCTACGTACCCAGTCAAGGGATCAAGCCAAACGTAGTTCAGGGGGATTTGGGTACCTAATGATAGTATCTCTTGAGGTTCGTGGCGTTCCACGATCGGATTTCAGGTACCCCGGTTCGTACCTTCTGGAGTTTGTAGACTCCGGGTCGTACTATGTGGATAATTCGGTAGGGACCTTCCCAATTGGTTCCTAATTTTCCAGCTCCGGGTTCTTTAGTTCCTTCGAACACTTTCCTAAGTACTAGGTCTCCCACAGCGAACTGTTGGGGCCTTACTTTGGAATTGTAGTGTCGAGCCATCGCCTGCTGATAGTTTTGAATGCGGAGCAAGGCTTGATCTCGTCTTTCCTCGATCAGATCGAGGCTGTCCATCAGGAGCTGGTTGTTAGCTGCGGGGTTGGAGGTGCAGAGTTCCCGGCGAAGGCTATCTGCGGTAGTTTCTGCTGGAACGACTGCTTCCATCCCGTAAGCTAAAGAGAAGGGAGTTTCATCTGTAGCTTTTCGTGGGGTGGTTCGGCAGGCCCATAGTACTTCGGGTATTTTTCTGACCAGAGCTCCTTCTGGGCTCCTAGGCGCTTCTTGAGGTTTGCTAAAATCGATTTATTAGCAGCCTCCGCCTGGCCGTTACCTTGAGGTCGCCGAGGTGATGAAAAGGTGAGGCGGATGTTCCATTTTTCACAGAAACTTTTGAAGTTGTGGGATATGAATTGTCCTCCATTGTCTGTTACGATTTCGTACGGGACACCATGCCTGCCTACGATATTTTTCCATACAAATCCTTCGACGTTAAATATGTTTATTTGTTGGAAGGCTTCAGCTTCGATCCATTTCGTGAAGTAATCGGTTAGGACCAGGAGGTTTAGTAATTTCTTTCCTCTGCCTGATGGTACTAGTGGACCTACAATATCCATGGACCACCTCATGAACGGATAGGGAGCTGATATGTTAGACAGCTTTTCCGCTGGTTGGTGTATGATCGGTGCGTGCCTTTGGCATTTGTCGCATGATGAGGAGTAGACCTCACAATCTGCGATAATGGCAGGCCAGAAGTAGCCTTGTCTTTTAATTCGGATGGCTAGGGCTCTGCCTCCAGAATGGTTTCCACAGGAGCCGTCGTGCATTTCTTTCATGAGCTTCATAGCTACCAGGCCGTGAACGCATTTTAAGTAAGGTCCGGAGACGCTTCGTTTGTGGAGGGCTGACTCAATTATGCAATATTTTGCGGCTAAAGCTTTGAAATTTCGAGCCTCCCATTTATTGGGCGGAATTTTTCCCTCTAGGATATAATCCATGATCGGTACTCTCCAGTCTTCTCTTCCTACCACTTTATTGTGAAGAGAGGAGGGAGGTTCCTATCCGGGACCTGGTGTCGTGGTGCCCCCGGAGATATTCGTTGGAGCAGGCTCCTGGGGGTCTAGGTTCGGAGGAATATCTCCAATTTCCTCGTTATCTCATGTGGTTTGCGTATCATTTCTAGATGAGTTTTTAAGAGCTGCGCGGCTTCTTGTTCGTACTTTGAGGACAAGCGGTTCCGAGGTTTGGATGGTGCCCCCGGAGGTATTCGTTGAGTTAAGCTCCTGGGAGCCTGAACTTTGGTGAGTACCTTCTCCTTGGTCCTTGTTTTCTGGGTTCTGGATTGTGTTCCCGGAGGTGCACTTTCTAAAGCTGCGTGCTCTGGTTTTGGGGAACCAGAATGTCGTGAGAACTTGGGTAGCTACCAGCGGAAGGATGTTATTCTCATTTTTTTCCTTTGGTTGGCTATCCAGCTCAGCTTTGGTAGGTATGTCAATACTTGGTTTCTCGATTCCTTCCACGGGTATAATTCGCTTCACGAGGGGATCAGATGTTGATACTAACGCGGCGAGAGCGTCTGCTGATGAGTTCTCCCCTCGTGGAATCCTCGTTAGCTCGAACTTATCGAATTGCTTCGTGAGGTTCAGGACGACTTCGAGGTATGCCCCCATTCTTTCGTCTCTTGTTTCGTATTCTCTGTGAAACTGGCTAGCTACCAGTTGTGAGTCGCTATAAGCGTTTAGCTCCTGGATCCCGAGGCTTAGGGCGAGCTTTAAGCCGGCGATTAGCGCTTCATATTCGGCCTCATTGTTAGAAGCGTTAAATCCGAGTCTATAGAATTGTTCGATGGTCTCTCCGGCCGAGGAGGTTAGTCTTAGACCGATGCCGGAACCTTGTCTGGACGAGGCCCCGTCTACGTACAGGCTCCACTTCGGAACCTCTGTTTCTTGGTCTAGATGTTCGGATGCTAGTTCGATAATGAAATCAGCGAGGACCTGAGCTTTCGCTGCTGCTCGAGGTCTATACTCGATTTCATACTCACTGAGTTCTATGGCCCATTTAGCTAATCGTCCGGATTGGCTAGGGCTGTGCAGAATTGTTCGTAATGGTTGTGAGGTCATTACGACAATCGAGTGCGATTGGAAATAAGGTCGCAGTTTCCTAGCAGCTGTTACGACTTCTAGAGCTAGTTTTTCCATGGTTGGGTACCTCGTCTCGGCGTCTAGTAGACTCTTACTAGTGTAATAGACGGGTCTTTGTTCGTTTTGCTCTTCTCGTACCAGCACTCCGCTGATTGCAGCTGTCGATACGGCAAGGTACAGGTATAATGGTTCTCCGACTATAGGTTTAGATAGTATCGGAGGTTCCGAGAGATAGGCTTTTAGCTGTTTGAAGGCTTCTTCGCACTTTTCGTCCCATAGGAACTTCTTATTATTTTTCAGAAGTTTGTAAAATGGGAGGCACTTATCGGTGGACCTGGATATGAATCGATTTAATGCTGCGATCCGTCCGGTCAATCTTTGTACCTCTCTAGTTGTTTTAGGCGACGACATTTCTAGGAATGTCGCTATCTGCTTCGGGTTGGCTTCGATGCCTCTTTCAGTTACGAGGTAACCTAGGAATTCGCCGGAGGGTACTCCGAAGGTACATTTAGCTGGATTTAGCTTCATGTCGTATTTGTTGAGTATATCGAAGCATTCTCTGAGGTGGGAGATGTGGTCCTCACCGATCGAGGACTTGACTAACATGTCGTCAATATAGACTTCCATAGTTTTTCCGAGCTGTCCAGCAAACATTTTGTTCACTAGCCTCTGATAGGTAGCTCCTGCGTTTTTCAAGCCAAATGGCATAACCTTGTAACAATGGGTTCCGCGCTCGGTTATGAATGCGGTTTTTTCTTGATCTTCGGGATCCATCATAATCTGATTGTATCCTGAGAAGGCATTCATAAAGGACAGGAGCTGGTGTCCAGCCGTTGCTTCGACCAAACGATCGATGTAGGGTAGCGGGAAGCTGTCCTTAGGACAGGCTTTGTTTAAATCGGTGAAGTCTACACAGATTCTCCATTTCCCATTCTTCTTTTTTACTACAACTGGGTTCGCTAACCAATCAGGATATTGGACTTCTCGGATTGACCCAGCTTTCGTTAGTCGGTCTACCTCGTTGTTGACAGCTTGGGCTTTTTCGAGACCTAGCTTACGACGCTTTTGTTTGATCGGTTTGAAAGTGGGGTCTACATTGAGCTTATGGGCGGTGACGTTTGGGTCTATGCCTTTCATGTCGCTGGTGGTCCATGCAAAGGTTTCGACATTCTGTTTTAGGAATTCGATGAGCTCCTTTTTGGTTTCGAGAGGTAGCTCAGATCCGATGCTCACCTGTTTTTCAGGATTTGAGTCGTCGATGCTAACTTTTTCGGTGAGGTTCTTAGGAGGACCTCAGATATTTTGTTGCATCTCGCGGCTCGCCTGGATCTGTAATTGCTATTGGGGGGATTCTTTTATGATCTCGAATCCTCCCAGGTAACAGATCCTGGAGATCTTTTGGCTACCGTGTATGGTAGCTATTCCGTCGGTTGTTGGAAATTTCACGCATTGGTGATAAGTTGAAGCTACTGCTTTCATCTTATGAATCCAAGGCCTTCCGAGGATTGCGTGGAAAGGGGATGGTTTGTCGACAACTATGAAGTTGGTCATTTTCATGACTCCGCCAACTATAATTGAGAGTTTAATTGTTCCCAATGAGGTAGCTGTTTCTCCGGAGAAACCTACGAGGTTGGATTTCTGGTCGACGATTTCGTAGTCGTCTATTTCCATTCCTTTTAACGCGTTATAGAAAATGAGATCGACGGAGCTTCCAGTGTCGATCATGAGCTTGGGTACCTCGTGTTGGGCCCAAATATGGCCCACTAGCTAACGGCGGAACCTGAATGAGTTCTGGGCCAAGATTAAGCCCAGTACATATCATCGACCTCAGCTGGAGCTCAATGCGGAGCCAAAGGAAGGAAGCTAATCACAATCTCTGGAGGCCACTTCGAAAAGGAGGCTGACATTACAAACAGAAAGAGCGCATGACCCGGTCAACAGGGAGCTGTTGTGAGTCCCTCAACAGAAGGAGAAGATCTCGGGGATTAGTTAAAAGCAATCGGAGGAAGGTTCGAAGCTATAAAAAGAGGACCTAGAAGACCAAAGAGGGATCATGCCATATTTTCCATTACACATCAATTATATTATCTCTTGTAAACATTCTGAGACGATCTCTTTCATTTTCTCTGTAATTCTTACTATTCAAATCATCAATAAAAAGTACTTATTCATCTTTAAAGCTCTTTACGGGATTCAGCCCACGAATTTCCTTGTACCTCCTTTTGACCTAACCTAGAATCTGAGGGTGAAACCTTGTCTCTCACAATTGGCGCCGTCTGAGGGGACAATTAATCGAATCCCTTTCTCCAAAGCTTAAGGATGAATCCAATCGATGGAACAAACCCATCTAACCCCGATCAATCGAACCAGAGCAATAGCTCACCGAATCGCACTGCTCAGGGGGCAAACAACCCTAGAGCCTCGGGTGGGACCAACACTGGGTCCTCAGCCCTCAATAACCTAACGCATCAATCCGCTCCAAACCAAACGGAAGCTCAGCTTTCTGAGATCCGTCAGATGATGCTCCAACTAGTGGATAAAGCTCAGGAAACTGAGCGAACGATGCAACAGCTAGCCGAACGGCAGCAACAGTTTGAAGAGATAACCAGATCTCAATCCATAACGACCCAACCATCCGTCCATCAGGGAAGAGGAGTCACATTTCACGAGCGGTTAACTGACCCCTCATTCCCTCGTGAGCGCCTGAACTTCTCCCCCGATAGCCCTGGTGCTGAAGAGCGCGAACCTGCTTTCCACACGCCACGCGCTAGGACAGCTCCTGCGTTTGTCCCACCAATCATCAGCACCATGGGGAGCAACGTTGCGACAACTAGCTCCATGCCCGATCGAAACGTCGCTGGGAGCACACGTTTGCCTCCGCCGCCACCGCCTTCAGGATCTGGAGCAGGAACCAACATTCCGTCCGGGGGCAGAACATCAGCCTCGGTGTTTCAAACTAGGGTTTCAACCCCAAGTACCGACGGACTTCAAAGAACGGATGCTGATCCTGCAACTATCCGCACTAATCTCGCTCGGAACCTAAGGGCGAATGAACGACCTGTTTCACCAGCTAATTGGGAAAATGATCGAGCTAGATTCCGCCAGGAACCTGTGCGCCGAGTACGCGATAATGATCCGAATGTCCTTCCCTTCGAGGGACCTGACGCGATTCGCAGATACATGGAGCGAACCCACGCAGCTCTCCAAAAATTGGGAGCTCAAGTTCACAAAGCAACGATCTCAGCTCCCGAAATAGAGAACCTAATCAAGGAAACTCGTGGAACTCCCTTCACTGATAGAATTGCTAACTCTTACATAAGAGACACTCGAAAAATTAAGATTCCCGAGTACGATGGGAACGCAGACCCAAAGGCTTATTTAAGAGCCTTCCAGCTAGCCATCGTTAAAGCTCACTTCACGATGGAAGAATGCGACGCAGGGTATTGCAGAACATTTGCTGAAAACTTGACCGGAACAGCTCTGGAATGGTTTTCCGGCCTCGAACCAAACTCTATAGATAGCTTCGATCAGCTAGCTAACGCCTTTATGAAGCAATATTCAACCCACATCCTGAAACAAGCCTCTGAGGCCGATCTCTGGAAGATCAGACAAGGATTGGGAGACTCACTGCGAGTCTACATCGAGAAGTTTAGGACAGTAAGAACTAAACTTTCGAACCCTAACGATCAAGTAGCTATTGAAGCCCTTAGGAGAGGCCTCTGGTATCAATCGGGCTTCTTCGATGAGTTGACCCTAAATCCTCCTCCAACTATCGACAACGCCCTCCACAAGGCCTCTAGATACATTACTCTAGAAGAAGAAAGAGCAGCGTTAGATAAGCTCCACAGAAAAACCCAGAATCATCCGAAAGGCGAAGCCTCTGATGGGAAGGGACCTCATAAAAGAGGAAGCTCCCGAAATAATCAGACTCAGGGGGAGCATTCTTATGTAATCGAGGACGATAAGGATGAAAAACCTGTCGCCGCAACAGCCAAAGCCCCCTGGTCCAAAGGCTACGATGAAAGCAAACATTGCTCTTACCACGATCGAAAGGGACACTCGACCGAAGAATGTTGGGACCTCCAACGACAGCTGGCTGCCAAATTCGCAGCCGGAGAAATCAAAGACGTGGACCTTAAAAAACCACCACCGTATCAAAAGAAAAATCCCCGGGAAAACTCTCCGAAACGTGAGAGGTCACCTGAAAAAGAAACAGATTCACCACCTCCAGCTCCCAAAAAGAGAGTCGATATGATCCTTGGAAAATTCCCCCAGGGGAAAAGCCTTCAAATCGAAGCCCTCTTGAGTAAAACACCTCCCCAATCAAGCCCTGGCTCAAGGGTCGATTACATCCTCGGAGGGTCCGATGTGTGTCGAGACTCCGTTAACTCCATTAAAAGTCACGTACGGAAGGCTGTGTCAAACACACAGCCCAAACCGACCAAACCCGAGTCCAACACCAAAATCTCCTTTTGGGAAAGCGAGACGTCAAATCTTGACAGACCTCACGACGATGCCCTCGTCGTAACGTTAAACATAGCAGGGTACGAGGTACCTAAGCTCATGATCGACACCGGAAGCTCCGTTGATCTCATTTTCTATAACGCATTAAAAGGAATGGAAATAGACGATTGCGAAATCGTCGACCAGAAATCCAACCTCGTAGGTTTCTCCGGAGAAACAGCTACCTCATTGGGAACAATTAAACTCCCAATCATAGCTGGCGGAGTCATGAAAATGACCAATTTAATAGTTGTCGACAAACCATCCCCTTTCCATGCAATCCTCGGAAGACCTTGGATTCATAAGATGAAAGCAGTAGCTTCAACTTACCACCAATGCGTAAAATTCCCAACAACCGACAGAATAGCTACCATTCACGGTAGCCAGAAGATCTCCAGGATCTGTTACCTGGGAGGATTCGAGATCATAAAAGAATCCCCCCAATAGCAATTACAGATCCAGGAGAGTCGCGAAATGCAACAAAATATCCGAGGTCCCCCTAAGAACCTCACCGAAAAAGTTAGCATCGACGACTCAAACCCTGAAAAACAGGTGAGCATCGGATCAGAGCTACCTCCCGAAACCAAAAAGGAGCTCATCGAATTATTAAAACAGAATGTCAAAACCTTTGCATGGTCTACCAGCGACATGAAGGGCATAGACCCAAACGTTACCGCCCACAAGCTCAATGTAGACACCACATTCAAGCCGATCAAACAAAAGCCCCGTAAGCTAGGTCTCGAAAAAGCCCAAGCTGTCAACGATGAGGTCGACCGACTAACGAAAGCTGGGTCGATCCGAGAGGTCCAATACCCTGATTGGTTAGCAAACCCAGTCGTAGTGAAAAAAAAGAATGGGAAATGGAGAATCTGTGTAGATTTCACTGATTTAAACAAGGCCTGTCCTAAGGACAGCTTCCCATTACCTCATATCGACTGTTTGGTCGAAGCAACGGCTGGACACCAGCTCCTGTCATTTATGGACGCCTTCTCAGGATACAACCAGATTATGATGGATCCTGAAGATCAAGAAAAAACTGCATTCATAACCGAGCGCGGAACCTATTGTTACAAGGTTATGCCATTTGGCTTGAAAAACGCAGG
Organism: Hirschfeldia incana; assembly: GCA_026261945.1. Taxonomy (NCBI): domain Eukaryota; kingdom Viridiplantae; phylum Streptophyta; class Magnoliopsida; order Brassicales; family Brassicaceae; genus Hirschfeldia; species Hirschfeldia incana. The sequence goes on along the minus strand of JABCMI010000013.1, from coordinate 5,738,373 downwards.
AGCTACCTATCAAAGGCTAGTGAACAAGATGTTTGCTGGACAACTCGGAAAAACTATGGAAGTCTATATCGACGACATGCTGGTCAAGTCTTCGATCGGCGAGGACCACATCTCCCACCTTAGGGAATGCTTCGACATCCTCAACAAATACGACATGAAGCTAAATCCAGCTAAATGCACTTTTGGAGTACCCTCCGGCGAATTCCTAGGTTACCTAGTAACCGAAAGAGACATCGAAGCCAACCCGAAGCAAATAGCGACATTCCTAGAAATGCCATCGCCTAAAACAACTAGAGAGGTACAAAGATTGACCGGACGAATCGCAGCATTGAATCGATTCATATCCAGGTCCACTGACAAGTGCCTCCCATTCTACAAACTCCTGAAGAATAATAAGAAGTTCCTATGGGACGAGAGGTGTGAAGAAGCCTTCAAGCAGCTAAAAATCTATCCCTCGGAACCTCCGATATTGTCTAAGCCTGTAGTCGGAGAACCGCTATACCTGTACCTGGCCGTATCAACAGCTGCAGTCAGCGGAGTGCTGGTACGAGAAGAGCAAAACGAACAAAGACCTGTCTATTACACTAGTAAAAGCCTACTAGACGCCGAGACGAGGTACCCGACCATGGAAAAGTTAGCCTTAGCAGTTGTCACAGCTGCCAGGAAACTGCGACCTTACTTCCAATCGCACTCAATTGTCGTAATGACATCACAACCATTACGAACAATCCTGCACAGCCCTAGCCAATCCGGACGATTAGCTAAATGGGTTATAGAACTTAGCGAGTATGACATCGAGTACAGACCTCGAGCAGCAGCGAAAGCTCAAGTCCTCGCCGATTTTGTTATCGAATTGGCATTCGAACGTCTAGACCAAGAAATAGAGGTTCCAAAGTGGAGCCTGTACGTAGACGGAGCCTCGTCCAGGCAAGGCTCCGGCGTCGGTCTGAGACTAACCTCCTCAGCTGGAGAAACCATCGAACAATCCTATAGACTCGGGTTCAACGCTTCCAATAACGAGGCCGAATACGAAGCACTAATTGCTGGCCTAAAACTCGCCCTGAGCCTCGGAATCCGAGAACTGAATGCCTATACCGATTCACAACTGGTAGCCAGCCAGTTTCACGGGGAATACGAAACAAGAGACGAGAGAATGGGGGCATACCTCGAAGTCGTCCTAAACCTCACAAAGCAATTCGATAAGTTCGAGTTAACGAGGATCCCGCGAGGGGAAAATTCATCAGCAGACGCCCTCGCCGCGTTGGCTTCTACATCAGATCCCCTCGTGAAACGAATAATACCCGTGGAAGGAATCGAGAAACCAAGTATCGACATAGCCACCAAAGCCGAGCTGGATAGCAAACCAAAGGAAGTCGAGGATAACATCATTCCGCCGATAGCTACCCAAGTCCTCACGACATTCTGGTTCCCTAAAACCAGAGCACGCAACTTTGGAAAACCAACCCCTAGGAACATAATCCAGAGCCCAGGAAATGAGGATCAAGCAGAAGGTATCCACCAGGGTTCAGGCTCCGAGGAGCCCAACTCAGCTAATACCTCCGGGGCACCATCCAAATCTCGGAATCGCTCGTCCTCAAAGTACGAACAAGAAGCCGTGCAGCTCTTAAAAACTCATCTAGAAATGACATGCAAACCACAGGAGATAACGAAGAACTTGGAGATATTCCTCTGAATCCAGGCCAGGAGCCTACTCCGACAAATATCTCCGGGGGCACAAAGACACCAGGTCCCGTACCGGAACCTCCCACCTCCCTTCACAGCAAAGTGGTAGGAAGAGAAGACTGGAGAACACCGATCATGGATTACATCCTCGAAGGAAAAACCCCACCCAATAAATGGGAGGCTCGAAAACTCAAAGCCTTAGCAGCAAGATACTGCATAATCGAGTCAGCCCTCCATAAACGAAGTGTCTCCGGACCCTACCTAAAATGCGTTCACGGCCTAGTAGCTATGAAACTTATGAAGGAAATGCATGACGGTTCCTGTGGAAACCATTCTAGAGGTAGAACCCTAGCCATCCGAATTAAAAGACAAGGCTACTTCTGGCCTACCATCATCGCAGATTGCGAGGCCTATTCCTCATCATGTGACACATGCCAAAGGCATGCACCGATCATACATCAACCAGCGGAAAAGCTATCTAACATATCAGCCCCATATCCATTCATGAGGTGGTCCATGGATATTGTAGGTCCACTAGTACCATCAGGCAAAGGAAAGAAATTACTAAACCTCCTGGTCCTAACCGATTACTTCACAAAATGGATCGAAGCCGAAGCCTTTCAACAAATTAACAGATTTAACGTTGAAGGATTTGTATGGAAAAATATCGTATGCAGACATGGCGTCCCATACGAAATAGTAACCGACAATGGAGGACAGTTCATATCCCACGACTTCAAAATATCGTATCCGCCTCACCTTTTCATCACCTCGACGACCCCAAGGTAACGGCCAGGCGGAGGCTGCTAATAAGTCGATTTTAGCAAACCTCAAGAAACGCCTAGGAGCCCAGAAGGAGCTCTGGTCAGAAAAATTACCCGAAGTACTATGGGCCTGTCGAACCACCCCACGAAAAGCTACAGCAGAAACTCCTTTCTCTCTAGCTTACGGGATGGAAGCTGTTGTCCCAGCAGAAACCACCGCAGGCAGCCTCCGACGGGAGCTCTGCCCCTCGAATCCCGCAGCTAATAACCAGCTCCTAATGGATAGCCTCGACTTGATCGAGGAAAGACGAGACCAGGCCCTGCTTCGCATTCAGAATTATCAGCAAGCAATGGCGCGGCACTATAATTCCAAAGTAAGGCCCCGACAGTTCGCTGTGGGAGACCTAGTACTCAGGAAAGTGTTCGAAGGAACCAAAGAACCCGGAGCTGGGAAGCTAGGAACCAACTGGGAGGGTCCCTACCGGATTATCCACATAGTACGACCCGGAGTCTATAAACTCCAGAAGGTACGAACCGGGGTACCTGAAATCCGATCGTGGAACGCCACGAACCTCAAAAGATATTACCATTAGGTACCCAAATCCCCTTGAACTACGTTTGGCTTGATCCCTTGACTGGGTACGTAGGCAACTCCGTTACGAGTGCAGCCCCAACCTTTCTCCTCAATCGAACTCCTCATCCAAGCAAAGGGGGCACGTGTTACCAAAAACACATAGTCCAAAAGCAGTCGATGATGGAATAATTCAAATCATGTATCAGTCGTCATATGATTATCAATAAAACGATTTATTCCGTACCTATACTCCAAAGATTACAGAACTTTCTAAGAAAACTCAGGTCTCTCCAAGTCGAGACCTAACTACGAACATATCCAGGTCTCTAAAATCCTGAACCTGAGGTCTTAAAACCCTTAACAATCATCGAGGTCCTAAAATCCTCCGAAGAAACACAGGTTCCCTACAATCGGGACCAAATCTCGTAAAACAACTCCGAACACGTCCAGGTCTCCGAAAACCTGGAACTAAGGTCCTAAAACCCTTAACTAACTTCAAAGGTCTTGAAATCCTTGCCAAATCCTAAGGTCTTGAAATCCTTAACAGATCCATAAGGTCTTAAAACCCTTAACAAATTCATAAGGTCTTAAAATCCTTAACAGACTCCTAAAGGTCTTAAAATCCTTATCAAACTACTAAGGTCTGAAAACCCTTAACGAAATTCTAAGGTTTTAAAAAAAGAAAGCCACGAGATCTCGAATCCTTTCAATGGAACTTGATTCCCCAAAACGAAACAGGTTCTGCGAAACCTAAAGCTAAACCGAGCTTGATTACGAGTCGATATCGTAATCAGTGGCTAAAACAAAGGATGAAATCCGAAACAGCCAAGATTAAAATTAAAACAAAGGTTTAAAAGCCTCTCCAGGCTATAAGTCTTAAAACACATAAAGGTTTAGAAGCCCCCTCGGGCAATAAATCCTAAGAACGAGTAAAGGTTTAAAGGCCTCCTCAGGCTAATAAGTCTGGGAAAACAAGCAAAAGCCCCTTGGGCAAAACAGTCTTGAAAATAAAAGAGCATCAGCTCTTAAACTTCTTCGGTTCCGGGACCAGCGTCGACTCCGGGACCAGCATCAACCTCCTCGGCAGGAACCTCCGCATCAGCTTCCTGATTAACATCTCCTGGGTTCGCCTCGACTGGAGCTAATTCAGGAAACACCGAATCCAAATTAGAACCATACTCGCCGGAAAATGTCGGGTTAAACATATTAATCTCAAGAGTACCTGAGCTCTCAGAGAGTTGAGGAATGGGAAGCTTGCTAACTGAGAAGTCGGAGACCTGAGCCCTATCGCAAGCAGCAGCTGCGTCCGGAATCAAGGCCATAAGACGATTGTATTCCTCCTCGGCATCCTCCACTTCCTTAGTCAACAAAGCCTTCAAAAGATCGGTGTTTGCCTGAAGCTCCTGGGCGTAGATCAGGGCGTCGGTTTCATCATTCTTTTTGGCAAATTTCTCTTTCACCGAAGTCAAGATCTTGTTGTAAGCATCAGCTACTTCCCTCTTGCCTCTCCTAACAGCAAACTTGATCTCAGCTTCCTTGTTCCTTTGGCTATTTTGAGATGAGGCAATCATCTCTTGAACCTGATGCTCGGCTATCTTACGAGCAGCCTCCAAGTCGTTGATCTTCCTGCTCTTCACCTGGATGTAAATGGCTTGACTCTCGATTTTCCCCTGTTGAGTGTCAGCCTTCAGTCTGAGCCTCTTAACCTCAGCTTGAAGCTCAGACACCTGGGCACGAGCCTGATCAAGCTCCATCTTGGTAGCCTTGAACATATCAGTAGCCTGGGTCAACTCCGCAGCAGTAGGAGCACCACGCACGGTCTCCTCGAACTTTAGTTGAGCTCTGTTGATGGCTCCGGCTAGCTACAAAAACAAAATGCAAAAAGTCTTTTAGGTCATGGAAAACCTAAACCTAAAAAAAAGAAAACCGAGAAAAACTTAAAGTTATATACCTGACCCAGGTGATGAGCTACCTCGACGTATTCGTCCTTGTTGGTCAGGCTGTTGAGAGAGGGCAGAGAGCACCCCACCATCTTCAGATGCCTCAGAATGGTTGCTAAACCCCAAGAGTCATCCAAGATTGACCCTGGCCTAGAGTGGGTGAAGCTCCAACCAACGGTTCCACCTCGCGAGGATGAGGAAGTGGACCGGGCGGGCCTATCTCCCGTCTTAGTCCGAGATCTCTTAGGTCTTGGAGGCTCAAGTTCGAGGGGACCTCCGGCAGCATGAGGATTATCTATGGCTGGCGGGACCTCAGGGTGAGGAACAACATCTCGAGCTCCAGTTTCAACGGGACCAACGTCCGTGACAGGAGCTGAGGTTCCATCATCAAGGACCTCCTTCAGCGTGTTAATAAAAACACCTCCTTGAGATTTGTCGCTGCCCCGTGAAGCGCCGGCAGCTGCAGTTGACCTGTTTCGATTACGGAAAGAAGGCCTCATCTTAGGAGCTGGAGCCTTTTCGTTCTCAGAAGTGCTAGCTCCGGTTGAAATCTCGACTACGTTGGGACCTTCGGAAACTAAACAAAATAACAAGAATCCTTTAGCTACCTCTTAAAACGAGGACGAACATAACAAGATAAGAGACTACCTTCTAAGTCTTCAACCGGGATCGGGTCAGGAAGCTGGATGTTGTATCGTTCCGGGAACCTAGCTGATCCAATACGAGAAGATGTAAACAATGACCAAGCGTTGGAACTTTGATGTAACCTCCTAAAGAGAGCCCTGGACTGCTTATCAGAGAGCTTGGGAGGATCGTCGATACCTACGTTTAGAATCAAGATATCAGCAAGTAGCAATAATCTGAAATGAGCAAAACAGGATCCTAAAAATCCTAACCAGATATCTCGGACCAAATGACCGAGAGAGCACGACCCATTGGGACGGTTGAAGGATCGACCTTAACAAAGAAATATTTTTTCCTCCAATCATCGTTGCTACCCGAGGATTTAAAAAGACTAAATCCAGGGCGACAGGGAAGATAGTAGGTACTGCTACCACCATCTTTAGTAGAGCTCTCTTTGATCATATATAGACTCATTAACTCAGTTAGACCAACAACGATTCCCTCTTCTTTGGCCCTGGTAATGAACCCGTTTACTACCCGGATGACCGAGGGACAAAGCTGAGAGAGAGCTAACTGGTAATGATCAAGAAGATCCAGCAAGAGGTCCGGGAGCGGAAACCTGAGGTGGCACTTCGAGATATACTTCTCGTGGATGCAAAACCAGCCCTCGGGGGCAGATTCCGGAGTCTCATCGGAGGAGCAGGTCCTGGCTAACTCCTTTCGGCCATGCGCCTGAACCATGAAATTAACGACCTCTTGACTCGTCAACAAGGACGGCGAGTGAGACCCTAAAGAGGAACTCCCGCCGGAGCCGTCCTTCTTCTTCATACGCTTAGAGGCTCTTGTCGCGACTAAGTCTTTCGCCTTCTTCGTCTCTCTTTTGGCCTTCTCGCCTATCTCTTGCTTGACCTTCATTAAGCGTTTGCTGGCAGGGGGAATTCCGGTTTCGCCGGAGCCTTCTCTCGGAGGGTCCATTAAACAGAGGGGTAAGGTTGAGAGGATTGAAAGGAGAAAAAAAAGGAGGATCGAAATGTTCCTAAAAGTTTCGAAGAATTCTAAGGAATTCGAAGAGGATCAATGGCGAAATAGAGAGATGAAAGTAAAAAAAAAACTAACTAACACAGTAAAATAAAGGAGTGGAGGAGAAGTTACCTTGAGAATCGAGTGGAGGCGTGGAGAATATGGAACGAGGCAGTTAATGCCCGTCACTTTATATCACGTCCCGTCTCGAGTCTCGGAGTAAATCATTCAAAACTTCTTTCATCCGAGCCGTCGATTTCAAACAAAAGAGATCTAGACCGTCGAATTAAACGAATAATATCTTTAAATCAGATATCACGTAATCATGATCTCAACAGTAAAATCTAGGTCGGCGATTTAGGTTAAGCTTCCGAGTAAGAGAAATCTTATCTCAAAAGCTTGGGGCAACTGTTGGGCCCAAATATGGCCCACTAGCTAACGGCGGAACCTGAATGAGTTCTGGGCCAAGATTAAGTCCAGTACATATCAGCGACCTCAGCTGGAGCTCAATGCGGAGCCAAAGGAAGGAAGCTAATCACAATCTCTGGAGGCCACTTCGAAAAGGAGGCTGACATTACAAACAGAAAGAGCGCATGACCCGGTCAACAGGGAGCTGTTGTGAGTCCCTCAACAGAAGGAGAAGATCTCGGGGATTAGTTAAAAGCAATCGGAGGAAGGTTCTAAGCTATAAAAAGAGGACCTAGAAGACCAAAGAGGGATCATGCCATATTTTCCATTACACATCAATTATATTATCTCTTGTAAACATTCTGAGACGATCTCTTTCATTTTCTCTGTAATTCTTACTATTCAAATCATCAATAAAAAGTACTTATTCATCTTTAAAGCTCTTTACGGGATTCAGCCCACGAATTTCCTTGTACCTCCTTTTGACCTAACCTAGAATCTGAGGGTGAAACCTTGTCTCTCACACCTCGTACCCTGCTATGTTTAACGTTACGACAAGGCCATCGTCGTGAGGTCTGTCGAGATTTGACGTTTCACTTTCCCAAAAGGAGATTTTAGTGTTAGACTCGGGTTTAGTCGGTTTGGGCTGAGTGTTTGACACAGTTTTCCGTACATGACTTTTAATAGAGTTAACGGAGTCTTGACACACGTCGGACCCTCCGAGGATGTAATCGACCCTTGAGCCAGGGCTCGATTGGGGAGGTGTTTTACTCAAGAGGGCTTCGATTTGAAGGCTTTTCCCTTGAAGGAATTTTCCAAGGATCATATCGACTCTCTTCTTGGGAGCTGGAGGTGGTGAATCTGTTTCCTTTTCAGGTGACCTCTCGCGTTTCGGAGAGATATCTCGGGGGCCTCTCTTTTGATAAGGCGGTGGCTTTTTAAGGTCCACGTTTTTTATTTCTCCGGCTGCGAATTTAGCAGCCAGTTGTCGTTGGAGGTCCCAACATTCTTCAGGTGAGTGTCCGTTTCGATCATGGTAAGAACAATGCTTGCTCTCATCGTAGCCTTTGGACCAGGGGGCTTTGGATGTCGCGGCGACGGGTTTTTCATCCTTGTCGTCCTCGATTACATAAGAATGCTCTCCCTGAGTCTGATTATTTCGGGAGCTTCCTCTTTTGTGAGGTCCCTTCCCGTCGGAGGCTTCACCTTTCGGGTGATTCTGGGATTTTCTGTGGAGTTTATCCAATGCTGCTGTTTCCTCTTCCAACGTAATGTATCTAGAGGCCTTATGGAGGGCGTCGTCGATAGTTGGAGGAGGATTTAGCGTCAACTCCGAGAAGAGGCCTGATTTGTACCAGAGGCCTCTCCTAAGGGCTTCGATAGCTACGAGATCGTTAGGGTTCGAGAGTTTAGTTCTTACTGTCCTAAATTTCTTGATGTAGACTCGCAGTGAATCTCCCAATCCTTGTCTGATCTTCCAGAGGTCAGCCTCAAACGCTTGCTTCAGGATGTGGGTTGAATATTGTTTCATAAAGGCGTTAGCTAACTGATCGAAGCTGTCTATAGAGTTCGGCTCGAGGCCGGAGAATCATTCGAGAGCTGTTCCGGTCAGGTTTTCAGCAAATGTTCTGCAATATCCTGCATCACACTCTTCCTTTGTGAAGTGAGCTTTAACGATGGGTAATTGGAAGGCTCTTAAATAAGCCTTTGGGTCTGCGTTCCCATCGTATTCAGGGATCTTAATTTTCCGAGTGTCTCTTACGTGAGAGTTGGCAATTCTATCGGTGAACGGAGTTCCACGAGTCTCCTCAATTAAGCTCTCGATTTCGGGAGCTGAGCTCGTTGCTTTGTGAACCTGAGCTCCCAATTTCTGGAGGGCTGCGTGGGTTCGTTCCATGTATCTGCGAATTGCGTCAGGTCCCTCGAAGGAAAGAACATTCGGGTCATTATCGGACACTCGGCGAGCAGGTTCCTGGCGGAATCTAGCTCGATCGTTTTCCCAGTTAGCTGGCGAAACATGTCGCTCATTGGTCCTTAGGTTCCGAGCGAGATTAGTGCGGAGAGCTGCAGGATCAGCATCCGTTCTTTGAAATCCGTCGGTATTTGGGGTTGAAACCCTATTTTGAAACACCGAAGCTGATGTTCTGCCTCCGGACGGTATGTTGGTTCCTGCTCCAGACTCGAAAGGAGGTGGCGGCGGAGGCATACGGGTGCTTCCACCGGTGATTCGATCAGACATGGAGCTAGTCGTTGCTACATTGCTTCCCATGGTGCTGGTGATAAGTGGGATAAACACGGGATCTGCTCTAGACCGAGGCGTTTGGAAAGCGGGTTCCTGATCTTCTGCACCAGCGTTATCAGGAGAAAAATCCAGGCGTTCTCGAGGGAAAGAGGGGTCTGCTAACCGTTCTCGGAAGGTGACGCCTCGTCCCTGATGTTCGGAAGGTTGCGTAGTTGTGGATTGAGATCTGGTTATCTCTTCGAATCGTTGATGTCATTCAGCTAAATGTTGCATCGTTCGCTCGGTTTCCTGTCCACTAATTGGAGCATCATCTGACGGATCTCAGAAAGCTGAGCCTCCGTTTGGTTCGGAGCGGATTGATGCGTTGGGTTATGAAGGGCTGAGGATCCATAATTGGTCCCACCCGAGGTTCTAGGGTTGTTTGCCCCCAGAGTAGTGCGGTTCGGTGAGCTATTGCTCTGGTTCGACTGATCGGGGTTAGATGGGTTTGTTCCATCGATTGGATTCATCCTTAAGCTTTGGAGAAAGGGATTCGATTATTTGTCCCCACAGACGGCGCCAATTGTGAGAGACAAGGTTTCACCCTAGGATTCTAGGTAAGGTCAAAAGGAGGTACAAGAAGATTCGTGGGCTGAATCCCGTAAGGAGCTTTAAGAATGAATGGATACTTTTATTGATGATTTGAATGTGGATGTTACAAGAAGATGAATAAGAGATTACAAAGTAAAATGAGAAATATTGTAAAGCTTGTGTGTGATAAGTCGTAATGACGTGATCCATTTTTGTCTTCAAAGTCTTCTTTAAATAGCTTCGGGCTTTCCCTTGATTATCTCTAACTGATCTCCGAGATCTCCTCCTTTAACTGAGGAACTCATAACAGCTCCCTATTGACCGGGTCATGCGCTCCTTCTGTTTTAGGTGTGAGCCTCCTCTTCGACGTGATCTCTTTGGAGATTGCCTCCAGCTCCCTGCTTCCAGCTCTGTGCTGAGCCTCAGCTAAGGTCGTTAATACGTATTGGGCCTTATCTTCGCCCGATACCTGTTTAGGTTCCTTTGTTAGCTAATGGGCTATATTTGGGCCCAACAGGATGTGCATTGATTACCGCAAACTTAACTCAGCCTCTAGAAAATATCATTTTCCATTGCCATTCATTGATCAAATGCTTGAGAAGCTTGCAAACCATCCTTATTATTGCTTTCTTGATGGGTATTCGGGATTCTTCCAAATCCCCATACATCCCAATGATCAAGAGAAGTCAACATTCACATGCCCCTATGGTACCTTTGGTTATCGAAGAATGACATTTAGGTTCTAATGTTCCAGCTACCTTTCAAAGGTGCATGATGTCCATCTTCTCTGATCTTATTGAGGATGTTGTGGAGGTGTTCATGGATGATTTTTCTGTCTATGGATCCTTGTTTTCTGCTTGTTTGTCCAACTTGTGCAGGGTCTTACAGAGATGTGAAGACACCAACGTTGTGCTAAATTGGGAGAAGTGTCACTTCATGGTTAAAGAAGAGATTGTGCTTGGACACAAGATTTCAGAGAGGGGTATTGAAGTAGACAAAGCCAAGATTGATGTGATGGTTAAGCTGGCTCCACCAAAGACAGTGAGAGACATAAAAAGCTTTCTTGGCTATGCTGGGTTCTATAGAAGATTCATCCAAGACTTCTCCAAAATCAATAGACCCATGACTAAGTTGCTATGCAAGGAAGCTGCTTTTAGCTTTGATCAAGAGTGTCATCAAGCCTTTGAGAAAGTGAAGAATGATCTAGTTAGTGCTCCCATTGTTCAACCACCAGATTGGAGTCTTCTCTTTGAAATTATGTTTGATACTAGTGATTATGTTGTGGGAGCAGTCTTGGGGCAGAGGAAAGACAAGAAGACACATGTGATCTATTATGCTAGTAGAACTCTTGATGTAGCTCAAGTGAAGTACTCTACAACTGAGAAGGAAGATGCCAAACCAGCTTAGATAGTTAGAAGACACATGTTGGCTATTGTCTATGTATTTGAGAAGTTTAGGAGCTACTTGGTTGGGTCTAAGGTGATTGTCTACACTGATCATGCTGCATTGAGACACCTCTTAGTCAAGAAAGATGCCAAACCAAGACTGTTGAGATGGATTTTGCTGCTGCAAAAGTTTGATCTTGAGATTAGAGACAGACATGGGGTTGAGAATAGAGTACCTGATCACTTGTCTAGAATGAGAGTGGATTGTGGGATTCCTATTGATGAAGGAATTCCAGAGGAGCAGCTTATGGCTATCAGAGCAGTGGTTGAGGTTTGCAAGACTGGTAAGAAGCTTGAAGAGGTCAAAGCAACTGAAGAGAAAGGTCTTTGGTATGCAGATTTGGTGAACTACTTGGCAACTGGGAAAGAACCATTGAATCTTGTAGGTTATGCCAAGAAGAAGTTTTACAAGGATGTAAAGAGATACTATTGGGATGAGCCTTATCTCTACATACTTTGTAGAGATCAACTCTATAGAAGAGTGGTAGCTGAGGAGGAGATCAATGGAATCCTTACACATTGTCATGGATCATCTTATGGAGGCCACTTTGCTACATTCAAGACAGTCTCTAAAGTGCTACAAGCTGGATTTTGGTGGCCACACATGTTCAAGGATACACAAGACTTTGTCTCTAAATGTGATTCATACCAAAGGAGAGGAAACATCACCAAGAGAAATGAAATGCCTCAAAACCCTATTCTAGAAGTTGAAGTATTTGATGTGTGGGGTATTGACTTCATGGGGCCATTTCCTTCATCTTTTGGCAACAAATACATTTTTGTGGCTGTAGACTATGTCTCCAAGTGGGTAGAAGCTGTTGCAAGTCCCACCAATGATGCTAGAGTTGTTCTCAAAATGTTCAAGAGTATCATCTTTCCAAGATTTAGAGTTCCAAGGGTTGTGATCAGTGATGGAGACTCTCACTTCATCAACAAACTGTTTGAAAGTCTTCTCAAGAAGAATGGTGTGAAGCACAAGGTTGCAACTCCTTACCATCCCCAAACAAGGGGTCAAGTTGAAATTTCTAACTGAGAAATCAAGTCTATTTTGGAAAAGGTTGTGAGAACTACAAGGAAAGATTGGTCTAGTAAGCTTGATGATGCACTTTAGGCCTATAGAACAGCTTACAAAACACCTTTGGGAACCACTCCTTTCAATCTAGTGTATGGAAAAGCTTGCCACTTACCAGTAGAGCTTGAGTACAAGGCATTGTGGGCTGTGAAGTTATTGAATTTTGACATCAAGAATGCCAAAGAGAAGAGACTTTTCCAGCTGAATGAACTTGATGAGATTAGACTTGATGCTTTTGAGAACTCAAGAATCTACAAGGAGAAGACTAAAGCTTTTCATGATAAGAAAATCTTGAAGAGAGAGTTCAGTGTTGGTGATCAAGTGCTTCTCTACAACTCTAGACTGAAGTTGTTTCCTGGAAAACTCAAGTCTAGATGGTCTGGTCTTTTCAAGGTCAAAGAAGTTATGCCATATGGAGCAATTGTGTTTTGGAGAACTGATGGAAGAGACTTTACAGTTAATGGACAAAAGGTTAAGCTCAACATGGGAATCACAACAGAGGAGGAAGGAACCTTGGTTCCACTCTCTGACCCTACCTCCGCCTAGCCAAAATGAATGGTAGTCAAGGTAGAGACTTAAAACAAGCTCACTTGGGAAAAAATCCCATGTCTATCCTTGTATATATTTTCTTTAAGCTATTATGTTCCTGTCTATTTTTCTATGTTTTTTTGGATGACAAGTTTATGTTTCAGGTCTCTTCAAAGTCTTAGGTGTGAATCAAGTTTTGTAACTTGATAACGCCATTTCGCATCCACCTCCAGCGCCCAACTCGAGACCGCGGCCAGTTCAAAGAAATTGACCAGAGAGGGTTCGCGACCACACGCCGCGCCCTAGTAGCGACCGCGGTGCGAACGTCCCCACCGCAGGTTGGTGTCTCTCCCTTTACGAGCCCGCGATGAAAGTGTCGACAAATTAATCCGAGAGCTTTCGCGGCCATTGCCGCGGCATGTGGGAACCTGCGGCCTGGACGACTTTGTCGCGACCTCCCTCTGCGGTGGTACGAAGCCCGCGGCACAGTTAAGTAAACCGTGCCCTTCACTTAAATCAAACCGAAATCAATTTTAAACCAGTTCTTAATCGGATTTCGCCCACTCCCTTGCATAATATCGTGATATTGAGCTTCATTTGCCCTAGTTCTTGCTTGAATCTTCAAAATTCATCACCATCTTCTCCATATCTCTCAAGAACTCAACTTTCTTAATTCTTCATCAAATTTCGTGATTCTTGTTGCTATTTGACGGGTTTCTTGTGCTGATTAAGTTTCTACAACTCGTTTCTTCTATCACTCACCATTGAATCAAGGGTATGCTTCTCAATTTCTAGAGTTTGAGTTAAATTTCAGATTTTCTTAAACTCAAAATTTTTCATGTTTGTTAGTTCCTAATGATAGTAGAAGTCTTATGAGTTGTTTATTAGTAGAAGCCCTGTTAAATTTTAACTTAACTTTGTGTGCATTGCAAAATTTTGAAGTTTTAGTTCTCGAAAACTGAGGATTCAAAATTGTTGAGAGAATTTCAAATTGATGCTTAAAGATGGTGATTTAGAGTGTTTCTAAGTATTTAATCAAGAGGCTTTCATGATTGAACAGCTTTCATTTCATTAAAATTTTGAAATCATGTTAAGTTCTTAAGTTGTTTCAAGATAAGTTATGATGATTATTTGCTTGATTAGTAGTAGAAGCTTGCTGTGTATTGAAGTAGCTAATGAGGATAATGGCATAAAGCATGTTTATTTTGAGCTTGATCATCTCTTGAATAGCTTTTAGGCTTTAATTATGTCTCTTGTAAGCTTTATACTTGAATGTTGTCTTTTGCACCTAAGCTTACTCTCTCTACAAGTGTCTATTTTGCAGGAGTATAACATGACAAAGACAAAGAGTAATGCACCTAAGACATCTCATGTGCCAAGGAAGGATTTAGAAGGAGGAAGCGCAAGTTCTTCTCGAGCCAAGGGTAACAAGGATAAAGAGATAATGAGGGAAAATCCTGTTGAGGAAGAACAGTCTCATGAGTCTGAAAGTGAGGATGAGCATGTCCAAAGAAAAGAGCAAGAGCACCAAAACCACCAAAGAAGAAGAGACCTCCACCATCAGAGATTGCTAAGCTCCTCAAGGCGATGACTTTCATGCCAACAACCTATCCTGATCCTATTATACTGCAGCAGTTGGGCTTATATGTGGATATGAGGTTTCTCCTTAAGAAAATAGGGTTGGAGAGCTTGTTTACCTTGCGGAAACCAGGATACCGTGCAGCCACGTGCCAGTTCCTCTCAACCCTTGAAGCTACATTCTACTCAGAAGAAGATGCAGATGATGGGTATGGGTTCATCAGTTTCAAGAATGAGAGACAAACTCACCGGATGTCTTTCCATGAGATTAGTGAGATTATGAGATTTCCAGATAGGCGAAATCCAATGATAGAGAGTGGGGATGAGGATCCTTACTGCTTGTGGCATAAGATTTGGGTTGATAGATATGATACAAAGTTGATTAAGGGAGCCGACATCCGAAACCCTTCCATCCGCTATGTCCAAAAGATTTTAGCCAGCATCTTATATGCTCGGAAAGATCCGGGTAGAGTGGTTGAGGATGAACTGAAGTTTCTCACCTATGGCCTCAAAGATGTGATAGGAGAGCAGTGGAACGACACCCAAAAGGTTCACCATGGAGTGACAGTTAATCCGGGAATTGTGGGTATTTTTGTGAAGCGCCTGCTTCACTATCAAGTTTGGGCATGGACAAAGAGGAATAAGCAGCCACAGCTGACCATAGGTGGCCTTATTACACCACTCTTAGAATCAATGGAGATTCATCTACTTGAGTCTGATGTTGGTTATGTGGTGATGGACGAATTATACCTCAGTAACACTGGATTCCTTCGTAGAAGAGTTGGAAATTCATGGGTTTATTGCTTCAAGGTGGTGAAAGAGAAAGATAAGTGTGCGAACTTTTCTTCCCAACCAAGTTCTCACATCTTTAGCTGAGATGAACAACATCAAATTTAACCTCCCTCAAGAAGCTTTTTCCAATCCCGAAGTTCATGAGATACCTAAGAAGGTCAGTAAGAGCAAGAAGAAGCAAGCTATTGATGACTCTCAGCATGAAGAACATGATGAGCAAGGGTCTTCAAGCTCTATCTATGGGAGTTCTCAGTACTACTTCCCACCTTATAGTGGAGCTCTACCTGATGGTCCTCTCCGTGAAGCTCACCAACAGATTAGGACGCTGCAGCGAGGCAACAAGTTTTAGGATAGGACTATAGCAAAGCTGGTGAAATCTGTGAACTACTTGGCAAAGAAGTTGATGAGCATGGCCTTGAGACCGAGAAGATCCTGAGCTTCTATTCCTCTCACTACAGATGATCCTATGGAGGATGATGGAACCGCGTTGAAGAAGGACCGGTTCATGCTCATAGGCACTCCTACCATGGAGATGCTAGTGCTACTGAAGTCTACTACGAGGAACCATGTGCTTCTCTCCGTGAGCCTCGTCCGTGCAGACCCCGACGACAGAGACATCCAGTCCCATCACTACCTTTCAACGACTCCGGCAACGAAACGCCTTATGTCCCGACTTCTGTCACTGATGATCCGC
This sequence comes from Hirschfeldia incana, assembly GCA_026261945.1. Lineage (NCBI taxonomy): Eukaryota > Viridiplantae > Streptophyta > Magnoliopsida > Brassicales > Brassicaceae > Hirschfeldia > Hirschfeldia incana. The sequence goes on along the minus strand of JABCMI010000013.1, from coordinate 5,722,439 downwards.
TCGGTTTCATCGAACCTTGAGGTACTTCTCAAACCGATTTCTGTACATACTTCTTTTATTTCTCGCTTTAATTTATTTTGGGTATCTTTCTCACTCTTGGACACACATAGACTGTGTGATTCAAGTTTGGGGGAGGTACCAAGCTTCTAACGATTGTTAGTCTTATGTTTGAGCATTTGAGTCTTGCATTGTAGATACATATTTGCATAGGAAAACCAAAAAAAAATTTGAAAATCTTTTAAAAATACAAAAATAAGCATGTAGTTGCATCTTGCATCTTTAAGATTGAGTCTAGAGCATACACTTATTTACATAAAAAATAATAATATTAAGTCTAGAAGCATGCATATAGGGTGCATTTCATTTGCATAGGGAGCAATGATCTAAAATGCCTTGTAAAGAAACTCTTGTCTAGAACTCAAAGTGACACTCTAGTTAATCATATCAAGTAGCTTAAACATCTTTTGAAAGTCTTGCACGCTTCAAGCCTTGAAAACTCTTCTTGAAACTTGTTTGCTAGCTTGATTGTGGCATTGTTTCTTAAAACCAACTCCAATCTGAATTTTGGCTGAAATGAACTTAATCTCTCTTGCATACGGGCACTTGCATACTTGGTCATAGATCTCATACACATTTGGGTTATCTTTTTTCCATTTTACCACTCTTTGTTAACCCAAATGGTACTCCCACACCCTTAAACACTTGCCATTCTTTCAAACCAACATTGATTTGCTTGAGTGAGGCATTTTTCTGATGGTTTTTCATGTGCAAAATCTTGAGAGTATTGGAGGCGACATAGATTTGTTCTCATCTCTTGCTAGCATAGGAACCTCATTTGAGCTAGCATCTAGGATGGTGAGTGGGTTAATGTGCTCTAAATGTTAATATCTTGGGTTTGGGAAGTGAGAAAGATGAGAAAGATGAACAAAAGAGTGTCATGAGAAAACAAAAGCCCTAGGGACCTAGAATAGAAAGAAAGAAAAGCTCTTGATTGTATTGTTTGAGACCTTTCCCCTAAAAAAAAGAGAAAAAAAAGAAAAGAAAAAGAAAAAAAAATATATCAATAAGATAGTGGGGAAAGAAAATTAAAAAGAGTTAGAGCTAAGAAGTGTCAAAAGTGAATAATGAGTTCCTAGTTGGTTAAGTCAAAAGAAAAAGAGAGTTGTTCATTGGGTGAGTGTGTAAATGAGTTTTATTTTCGGTTATGTGATGATGTAATATGAGGGTAGAACTTAGGATTACTTGGGAAAAGGGTAAAATGATGAGAATGAATCTATGTATGCATGAGTTGCTTCTAATCTTAGATAAATTTTGCATAATGATCAAGCTCCTTATTCTTGAGTGATTGTCACCTAAAAAGATTGTATATGAACCCTCCTCTTCATTCACATTAGACCATTTTGCTCACCAAGCCAAATGATTGAGATCATGTGCCCATTTGTGATAATTCACTTGTGTGTGTGTGTGTGAATTAATGTGAGAGTTGGTTGAAAGAACTTGTTGATTGATGAGCTATGCTACTTGTCTAAAGGCATAAGAGTATTGATAGACTTAGAGAAGCTAGAGTATAATAAGAAGCTTTGTTTATGTTATTTGCTATGATTCTTTAGGATGTTAAGTTGAGGACTAAGAAGTGTTTCTTTTGGCTATGAGCTCCCCCACCTTCAAACCTCTCTTCCTATAAGTTTTTGAAAGTTCACTTGTGGACAAGTAAAGGACAAGTTTGGGGGAGTTGATATCTTGTGAATTTCATAGTTTTAATCACTCATTTTGTCTACATATTGATCATCCAAGCTTGCATTTAGGTTTGTTTAGGTTGCATTGCATTGCATTTGTGTGCTTTCAGGTTTGGAGAAGTGCAAATCAGGTTTTGGAGCCAAAGAAGCCATAAAACGTTCAGAATGTTGAAGAGTGAAGTCGTAGCAGGCTGTGACCGCGGGCAATCGACGGCGGCGACGTATGGTGCTACCGCGGGCTACACATGGCCGCGGTGATTGAGTCGACAAATAATCCGAGACGTTTCGCGGGTGCCACCGCGGGATTTAGGGGGTTGCGACGAGTGGATGCATTTCGCAGGCTCTGGTCGCGGGAAGTGAAGCCTGCGGCTGTGATTCGAAACAGACTTTATCCATCTTTAAGTTGGGTCGACCCAGGGTTGTTAGGTTGACCCGGTACGCATTTTAGCTTACTATAAATACTTTTTATACCTAATTTTGGGATTTATCTTGTATTCTCTCTAAACACAAGCACATTTTGGTGAAAGATTCAATCTTTAGCATCTTTTCATCTTTATCTCTTGTGTTTATTGATTTATCTTGATCACTAAGCATGATTAGTCTTGAATCATCTTTGATTTTTTGGTTTATCATGTCTATTAGTGAGTAGTTACCTTTTGGATTCATGGGCTAGGATGTTTAGACTGATTGAGTGAAGATCTAGAGTGTTTAGTGTTAGATTTATCTATTTCCTTGCTAGTTGAGTGCTCTTAATGCTAGATTAGTGTTGGCCACTCTAATCTAGAGCTATAGACATTTTCCACCCACAAGGTGTTTGATGAAATGTCTGAGCCAGCTCTTCTTAGCTCCTTGCTTGCTTAGCCAAAGACATTTGTGTTAGGAAAGCTTAGATAGTTAGTAGATTCACTCTTATTGATTACTTGAATTAGTTGAGCCAAGACATTGTGTTTGATTAAGGATAGTAAATGAGCATTCATATTGATAAAGAGTTTGTTTAGCATTGTGTCTAGACTTAAGGAATGCATTTGTTGTCATTTTGCCACTTCTAGATTTGATCTTAATCACTTGAAGTCAAATTCCTAGTTTCATGAGTCCTATTGCATCTCATTGATATAAAGCTTCTTCTTTTATTACTTTAGAGTCTTGTTAGTTACATCATATCACTTCACTAAACTGATTGTACTTAGATTAAGCATTCACGTATATTCTCATTGCATCATAGTCACTTAGGATTGGATTGACACTCATCTATACTACATTGATGTGCATATTAGGATTTAAGTAAAATTCTTTATCAGGAGGCAAAGAAAAGACAGAGTAATAAAATAATAACTGAGATAAAAAAAATTACCGCTTGTGGCACAATGAAAACCGTTGCAAGATAAAAATGAAACGAACGAAGAAAATCTAGAGAAAAAAATAAAAGAAAAAGAGGTACTTAATCTATTTTTTATAGTGAATTAGGTTGGTTTAACCATATATGTTTTCTTACAAACTTTTAAACAAATATTCACTAAAAGCCAAAAAAATTGTATAGTTTTCTTCATACCCTACTTTCTTACAACATGGGCTACACTATGTACTAGGCAAAGGAATTAAAATTCACTTTTATCACAAATATTCGCATTCAATTCTTGTTTCAAATTGTAGAATATAACTTCTCTATAGACCAATGACCAGAACTCGTAGTAAGCTTAAGTTTATTCAAAGTTAGGCAAACGTTATGTTTGTCAAATCGTAGATAACAATCACAATCACTCATCGATTTATTTGTCATCTAACGTAGAACAATACTATCCGTTAAGATGTATATTTACCACCTTCTCCTTGCATTATGCTAAAAGCTTAAAGATCCATTTATTTTCTTTTTGTTGTTCTTCGTTCTCTACAAGTTCAGTACCAAAGCTGATATTTTAGTTTGTGGTGCTATCACATTTTTTTATGATGTTGCCTTTGTATATAGGTATTGAGTCACCAAATCCATTATGTACTACATTTCTTGGTTAATAAAACAAAATTTAAATAAAACATATAAAAAATAATTGTTAGATAATAATGATATAAATATAACCCATGCTCATTGTCTATAGAAGAATTTCATATTAAAATTAGAACCTTTTTTCCGCAAATGGATATCTGGCGGATCGAAACCCAACCAACTAATTTTCGTGTGGCTGACTATTGGTGTGAGTCAGACATGGTTTCTCGAATGAAAAATTAGATATTTCTGTCACATGGCCACACACTAGAGTAATTTAAGGACAACAGATTTGAACCCACTATCCTTAAGATCATTATGAGACGTCCTATGTCATTCGACCACTAACATGTGGTTTAAGAATTAGAATCTTAAACATCAAATTTTATAGATGAACTTTATATCCTAAAAATACATAAAAACCACCTAATTAAATAAGATAGGATAACTACTTCAACATGATTACTATAAAATAACTAAAATACGAAGAATAAAAACTATAGTCAAGACTTTGTAGCTAAGAATTGGGTGGTAACAACTTGGGTTCAATTATAAAAAAAAAAACTTAGATTCATCGAACAGGAAAAAAAAGACTCATGACAACTATTTATATTTTAATTTTTAGAAATTAGACATTGATATTACTCATTAAAATTTACTATTTATCATTAAAAGATTTATATTATTATCTGCAAAATATTTTGTTTGCAACAGAGCTTTCAAGTTAAAAGGTAGAGCGGTTAATATCAAAATATACCTTTAATGAATTATATATATTAACCAAAAATTAAACACAAAATTAATTTTCTTATTAGAAAAGTGATTAAAATTAATAACAGTAAGGATTATCGAATTTAAAAATAGGTTTCCTGAAAAGGGATAATTCCTATATATATTATGTTGTTAGCTGAGAAAAATCTTTTGATAAAAAGTTTAAAATTAAAAAAAATTGAAAACACATAACTAAATATTAATCAAGTAAAATTCTTAATTTATATCATTAAACAGAGAATATTAAGTGAATTCTAAGATTTAATTATTAATAATGAATATAATGGGGTTATCTTTTTTTTTTACAAATATAATATATTAAAATTTTCAAATGAAAACATAAAATAGTAATTTAACATTATGTTATTTTAATTAATAATGCATGTATTAATATTTAATTATAAATTTTTTTTGTTCGATGCAGTAATGCATGCACTTAAGAAACATTTGGGGGGGGGGGGGGAGGTTAGTGGGAGATAAATTTAGGTAGAGTTGATTGATTTTAAAAATCAAAATATTTTTTAAATTAATAAAAAAAATTCTAGGGCTTTTTGCAAATCGGGGTCAAAGCTTGAAGTCAATCACAAAACTAACCCTTCTTTTTTTGGAAATTAATTTTGACTCATTCAAGTTTCAGACGACTCAGACGGCTTACTGAGGTTATATTCGTAAAAATGATTTATGTTTTTTTGTTTGATCTCAAGGGGCTGTCCGTAATTTCACAAGACTTCTTTTTCTATTTGATTTAAGTTGGGGTATAGGTTTGAGGTTAAAATCAAGTTTTAGGTCATATTTGATAAATTTTCCAAAATTCGAATGTGTTTTTCATATTTAAAAAGTCTATTGTATTCTACTACAATGATTTTGAGAATATTTAGTTTATACGCAATATTTTGAAAGAGTTGTTTTATAAGTTAAAATGTTAAAAATTTAAGTCTCAATTACACAAGATTTTGATGGAATTAAAAGTCTCTAAAATTCAGATTTTTTGAATAATAATGGATTTTATATGTCATTGAAGAATCATAAACCCAATAACACTTGATTGTACAAGAATTTTAGAATCTATTAGCCAATAACTATATACTTTTAAAATCCTAACAATCATTACAAATATTGCTCCCACTAACACCCCCTTAGTATTTAATACTATTGTATACAGTTTTTAGTTAAATTATTGAACGATGTTTAAAACAAACAAAACTGCTTTGTTCAAAGAAGAAACTGTAATTATTATTTTTATGTCAATTTACGAGTAATCTGACACTAAGAGTTGGGTTAGCCGCCACCGTACGTGTTAACCACTAAAATAACATCAGGATGAAATGCATATTATTATATTATAAGACTGTTATTCAAAGCCTAGTAGAAAATTCGTACCGAATTCTGATAGCTGTTTGAGCAAAAGGATTGGTTTGAAAAGTAAACCTCTTTGGGGACTACTACCAACCGAATTCTGATAATCATGTCAATATTTGTGGACTTTAATACTGTAAAACACTTATCTAATCAACTGGGCGTCTCAAACTTTATAAAAACTCTGTTCAGATTTTTTTTTCATTTTTTAATAATCAGAAATAGTTTATTTGTTTCTTGACAAAATATCATTATAGCATAATTTTTATCTAAATAACAATATTCTTTGACTTTTTGATGCAAAGTTATCAATCAAATTAAATTTGATGATTTGACATTAATCAGAACAAGTTAAATAGTAGAAGATACATTATATTTTGGCTGGAGGTAGTTTAAATCATTCCAACAGTCAGATGTCATTGTCAATTTTGTGAGGACATGCGAGTCTGCTAGAAAAAGTGTGTGCATGTAGAAAGTATCTGTGAGCAAGCTCTCCATCGAGCCATATTTCAGATTATAGTTTCTGGTAATTTCAAGTTTATTAAGAAAATATTTTCGGTTTGAGAAAATGTTTTTAGGTATTTAGGTTCCTTAGGTCAGATTTATAGTAATCGTTTGGTTTTTTGGGAATTTAAATATTTGTAGGAATTTATTTGTGTTCTCGGATTTTTTTGGGTTTTAGTATTTTTGGGTTTTCGTGTACTTCGAGTTTTTTTCAAGTCCTAAAAAGCTCGAACCAATTTGGATCCATTACGTACCCCAAAATTTATAGGTTTTTATGGATATTTGAATTATGGACGTAGGCCCCAAAAAAATCGACCCAAATCCGAATAAGAAGATTTAAAATATATAGTTATGTCCTGATGATCTTATTTTAATAGTATAGATTAAAAAAAACATAAATACATGTTAGTTTTTATAGGCTTGAGCATTTTACTCTCACAAAACCCGAAACAGAACATACCAAAAATTACAGGTTTTGTTTGGTCAAGTCTAAGCTAAAATACTTATTAGGTAAAAATTCACCTATGGGTCATGTTTCAGGTTTGTGTCTTACCTGAGATCCCATTAGATATCTGAAATACTCAAAATTTATTGTATATATTATACTTGAGTATTGTATTGTATTTTTTATTACTAATACTTTTTTTTATGTTCTGGGTTAGAGTTTGCAATTACTGTTTCGAATCTAAAGTAAAATTTTATATTTCAAAAAATAGAATTCTGGTAAATATTTTGGTAGTTTCGAGATCTTATATCAGATTCTGGATAAAGTTTTGGTATTTGAATATTTATAGATATTGTTTTGAGTTTTTCGAAGAGTCAATTGGTTGAATATCCTAAATATTCGAGAATAACAAATATTTACTCTAATACCCAAATTAAAGCTCGCATGTTATTATTATATACTTTGGAGCTTTTTGATTTTAAGAACCACAACTAGATATTGATCCGCACAATCGTACATGTGTTATTTTTAATTATATATATATATATATATATATATATATATATATTAAATTCATAATGGTATACATTTTTAATTTTAGTGTTTTATAACTATTTCAAATATAATAACTTGTAGTATACATGTTGTAAATAATCAATAGTTTAAAACTGTTACATGTATTTTTTGTCTCTTATTATATATTTATCTTATTATATTTATTTTTATTTATTAAGAAAAATAATATGCGACGGATTGTAAACAATAAAAATATAATTATTAATGCATAATAATATAATGTTCAATTCTAATTACGAAATTTGGGAAATATTTAAATCAGATAATAAATTTTAATATGATTTATTGTGATTATATAATAGATAAAAATATAATAGAATATTTATATTTCATTTTATAAATGATAACTGAATATATTAATGTTAAATTATATTTCAAAACTAACTACGAAATTAGTGTAAATATTTACATATAAGTTTTGAAAATTAAGATCTTTTTAAATTTTTTTTAAACAGATTTTTTGAATTTGTTTTGAAATTAAAAAAATATCAAAAGATATTGTGGTTATGTTTCCGGTTTATTAGGAAAAAAAAAATATTATTCATGTTATATATATATATAAGTTATATGATTATTAATAATAAATGATATTAACTGATTTCTAGGGATGGTTCATTGGGTCCATTTAAAAAAAAACACACATAATAATATTAGAGTATACTTTTTCATCAAATAGATTGTTTCAAACTTTCACATGTATTCGTTTATTTATTTATTTTTATTTGTTATATTCGTATTTCATTACTGAATAAATAAATAATAAATAGAAATAGAATTTGGTAGAATATTAAAATATTATCATCTGCAATGATAATGTATTTTTTCACTAAATAAGATAGTTTAAAAATTTAAATTTATAACTTCATATATTAATATTATAAAGAATTTAATTAAAGTTTTAGTTATATATATATATATATACATATATATATTTATTTTACATTTAATTTTAGTCATATATTTTAATGTTTCTTTAAATATTTCAAATAAAATAATTTATAGTTTACATGTTGTAAAATGTCTAAAACCATCACATGTATTTGATTCTTATTATTACATATTTATATTTTTGTATTTGTCTTTAGTTTTTAAATAAATTAATATATGCATGAAAAAACATATTTGATAATTATTTTATATATAATTTATGTTCAATTTTTAATGCCCTTTAAATATTGCATAATAATATTTCATTGCTAATTAAAAAATTAGTGAAATATTTACATATATATTTTTTTCAAAAATTAATATATTGTTAAAATATTTAGATAGACATAATAATTTTACTTTAATATAATTTATTTGGATTGTATAATTGATAAAAAGATATAACATTTTTTTCATTCTGTATACAACAATTGAATATAGTAGTGTATAATAATATTTCAAAACTAATAACAAAATTAGTTAAAATATTTACATATACTTTTTGAAAATTAAGTTGTGTTAAAATATTTATAAACAGTTTTTCGAAATTTTGATATATATATATATATATATATATATATATATATATATTTAGATATAAGTTGAATGTTATTTTTATTTATGAAATCCCTAAAATATTGAGAAGTTATTTTTTATATAATTTAAGATTATTAGTGATGGATTAATGTAGTATATTCTGTTTAATATAAAGATTAGTGATGATTGAAAATGTCATGTGACTAATTTTAGTTATAGTTCATTTTATTAAAAATCATACATAAATTAGAAATCATGACTTCTGTTTTAATATAATAGATTCGATAAAAAGAACCATAAATAACAATTCTGGTATATTAGGATACATCATGAGACATATAAAGAAATGATGATATTTTAGTAATTGGATTTATACATATGAGTGTTCAAAAAGGATTTATACATATGAATAAATCTCTGGTCCACTTAGTATACGTCCAAAAGATGATTTATAAACTTTGTCCACCGAAGATAGTCTAGTAATAATTAAAGCTAAGTTAGTCGTACTAATTAAAAACTGTTAGGATTAACTAAATGCATTGAATGTTAGATAGTTAGAGAAATTTAAGGTTGGATCAAAAAAAATTATTTAATAAAAGAGTGTAAGAACCTATTATTAGTTAATAATAGGTTTAGTTAATAATAGGTAAATTTTTTAAAACAATTTCTCTTTTAATAGTATAGATAGATTAGAGTTGAGACTAACCATGTATAAAATGCACCAACTTACTCATTACGTGTTTGTTCTTTTTATTTCACAAGTGGTATAACATGGTTGCCGTAGAGAAAACATTGGATAACTTAAAGGGTATACCCGCTTTTTCTTTCTTATATCTTATTTTAGAGATGAAAGATTAAATTATCAATATAACTGTGGTCGACAAGTGGTAAAAGCTGAATACATATGGGAAATACATGTTTGGATATCGAAAGTGCACTATTTTGTGTCATTTGTCTTACTGGGTCCCTGCAAAAATAAACATTAGGAAGAAAATTCGAACACCAGTAATATAACAGATTGATACATATTTGTGACCATGCATACGAATGTACGAGTATCCCTCCGTATATGAGTTTGTAGACGACTATTTATTATCATGTTTGAGTGACAAATCATGCACAAAATAAAATTAAATGTCGATTTTATATTATATAAAAATCGTATCACAACCTCAAAAGAAAACCTGCTTTTATATTAGAAATTAAATATTGATATCCAAAATCTTTTTGCACCGTATACAAATAAGAAGATCTAATTACGTTCGAGTACATAGCAAATACATATAACTCAGTTTCCTGGGTACCTAATATGTATCCATAATCCATTTATACTACATATAACTCAATTTCCTGGATACCTAATATGTATCCATAATCCATTTATACTATGGATACAGTCAAATTGTCATAAAATTTCTCCGCAGTTAAAACGCTGGCGCTGCGCTGCACGTTGAAACTAAATTGTCAATTCAATGCGGAGAACCTTACGTATGTATTGCAAAAAACATAACGTGTGTGAAGTCAAAGTATTGACAAATGCTATGGTAAACAAGAACGTGGAATTTAAATCACAATTCATTGTGATTACGATGAAAAGAATCTTGGGCATTTTGTACACACATACGATCAACTAGATATAGTTTTAGTCTTGGTCTAGTACTCTCTCATGGGTGAGGTATTAATTGTCTAATTTTGGTAGTGCAACGTCTTCAAAAATAGTCACATAGTTTGGAGATAAATTCTTAGAGCATATAAGTTGAGCAATCGTCTGTTGATTACAAAATGCTGGACGTCGACAATGGAATATAAATAGCAATATCACAAAGATTCATATTCGTATAGTTAAAAACAAAATCATTCAAGCACCAACAAAAGAAAAACTCATTATGAGACGAAATTTTTTTGTTGAAAAATAAGTGTCGTTTTCACATTTCAACGTAGAATTTATTATTTTTATTCTCTATTTTAATTTTCTATTGGTTCAAATTTATGGATAATGATGTTTTTATATAGGAAATATACAAAATTAAATGATTTCTTAATTTGTGTGCATGAATTTAGAATGACACTTATAATGAGACAGAAGAAATATCTTATATATCCGATCGAATGGGAACACAAATAATTAATGTATATGCTAAACTTAACAAGTTTCTGTATTACGCACTAACTCTATAATTGACCCGTGAGATAAAGAAGACCCGTAAACAAATATATTATTGAAAGAATTAGTATTAAAAGATGGAAATTAGTGGAATAATGGTCCTGTTATTTATAATATCCGTGACTATTTCGTGACAGTACAATAACACCAAACCCCATCTTGTTCTACGAATCTATGATCTATCACTCCCTACGTACTATTGCGACTTTAGTGTTCGATACGGTTGTGTTCTACAACGCGTTTGAGAACCCAATAAACATATTTATGTTGACATTTCATATTTTTATTTGATCAAACATAAAATTCATACTCTTACGGCTCTTAGCTCATACAGTATTTAAATATATATATATATATATATATATATATATATATATATATTGGTCAAAACTCTATGCTCATATTATAGTATCATTTTACTTCTTAGAATTTAGCACCAGGCAATAATGATTCTTTCTGAAAATCTATGAAGTAGACTTCTTATCATTTTTTTCAAAGTCAGCTCTTACTTTTATAAAACAAAATTCTAGGATTATGTACTACTTTTACTTAAGAAAAGAATACGATATATTTATATATAAAAATACGATATATTTATTTTTTTTTACTGAAAAATAAGATCTATTTATATAAAAAAGAAAACGATCTATTTATAAGTACATGTAACTAATTATGTGGTTGGCACATGCAAAATTAGTGTGTACTATACTCTTTTTGTTTAAATTAAATTTTATTTAAAATATATATACTTAGTGTTTCTTTATAAATTTACCTTTTATCTTATAAAAACAATGAAACAGTTGTCCATTTGGTTCTATTTCTAATTTGTGTGAAATATTAGATAGTATATAAACTGAAACAAATGGAATACACCAAATTAAACATGGATAAAACCTTTTTCCAATTTGTGAATTAAAGATTACCAGTGTTTTTAAATTCAGATCAATCCAGCGATCTAATTTGGTTAACCGTCAACATATCTGAATAGAATAAATACAAAATTCAAAAATAGTTTAACAAATAAATTCTTCATAGAAAAATGCCAAAAAACTAGAAACCAATAAACATTATAAAACCAGATTTATCCACAATACACTGTTTTAAATTAATTTTGTTAGTTATTGCTTGCATTTTTGAAAACTAATAAAGTTTATAGAAAATAACGCTGCTATAAATAAAACTTAACATTCCTGCTACGTATTCTTATACAATCTTTACAACTAGGGATATAGCTCCGCGCTTATGCGGAGTCGTGAATGTTTAAAAGAGTTTTCGATTTGTTTTCATGAATTCGACATTTAACAACATTTTTTTCAAGAATATGTCAGATATAAACCATATATCTACTGAGATTTAACATCTGATACGATGACTAATTGACGTTCTCATTACATATCCAGTAAATCCGCAAGCTGTGTAAATATAAAAAAAAATAATTTATCCCAATTTAGAAACCCCACACAATAATAAAACCATTTATTAAACATAGCGCAATAATATATACATATCCAGAAAACTAGTTAAGGCGAGATTTTTTAACAGAAATAAAAAATGAATCTCCATGAGCTCCTCTCAGGTCTATGCGAACTCTCTCGGTCCATCCAAAAAGATGTGTTTCTTTTTCATTGATTTTTCATGTAGTTATCAGCTGTGTAAACGATTTTGTTTGTCTCTCTCTTGAAACTATCAGTGTGTTCTAATTCAAATTTTAAGTATGAGAAATTAGTGAATCTCTCCATGGTGTACAAGTCTTAGCGGACAACTTCAAAAAATAGAACAAAGAATATAGAAAAGTTATACTAATCAAATTTTCAGTAGGACTATGAAATTTTATCAATTTAAAGAGTTTTAATGATATGTGACACTGAATAGAGCGGTTTAGAGAGTGTAATGGTTTATCATCGGATATGAGAGTTAAGCGACAAAGTGGGAGAACCCTAGGGCATATTCAGAGACGGTGCAAAAGAATAGACGATTAGGAAACTTTTTTGGGTATGTCTGACGCATCAACATCACCTTTAAAAGGTTATGTAGAAACTGAGTGCCATAGGCTGCATGTTAATTTAAAATGATCCAACAATCATTAATTCATTACATAATCACGTTTGAAAACTCACTAGCGAGGGCCGTAAAATCACCGGAAAAACGTAGTTCGGACACCAACAATGACGATTTATACTGATTCAGTCCAAAAATTGAAATTTTTAAAAACTTAAATTTTCCCTCATTTCATCTTAAAATCGAGTATTATATGAAAATGACAAAAAACAAAAAAAACTGATATATAACTCTTGAAAAATTATGAACTGTCGGAGTTAATATTGCAGAAAGTCTAAAAGTCTAAAGAGGAAGACGACTTGTAAAAATCATAATTGCTCTTCATTAAATTTAATCATATAAAATATAAAACACACATATTTTCTACTCGAACCCAGGTTGTAGGTTGTAAGCCTCTTTAATAATACATAAACCACTGCATTAAGTGATATTTTGTGAAATTCATATGAATACATATTATATTAAAACAAAAATATAAAGATGGATCTCACAAACATTTAATAAAATTTGATGTAGACACGTTAAGAAGATAGGAAAATGCTCTATTATATATATGATTTATGATTTATGGTTATATATCTTTAAAGTCAATATATATGGGCATTTAAGTTTGCTTTCCATTTAATTATATCTAAATCTGATTTCATTATTATTTCTATTAAATTCAACCGAACAAGATTGATATTGATCCATGACCTAAAAAAGTTCAGGTTCGGTTTTCAGTCTTGTTTTAAAGCCATTAAAGATAATCTGCTCAAATGTTTAATATATAAATCTTCAAAACTGCATGAAATGATCTATATTTACGTGATTCATTATTTCCCAGATTAAACAGTCAAGAATGACATGCTTTCACATTATCACTATTCCTCTATTTTACACTAGCTTATACTTTACACTATTAATTTATTGATTAGGCAACATAGCTTGGCAACCACTTTCTTTCTTCAGCTCTGGTTGGTTTTTAATTACATAAATTTAAATATTCTATATACATATATAGTAGTATTTATCAGGGGCGTTGTACGAGACCATGACTAAAATTTGTTTTTTAAAGTAATCATCGTAACTTCGTAAGATTAGCTCCAACTATATGTAAAAGGCCTCTCGACTAATTCAAATTTGATGTTAATGCCGTCAGCTAAAAGTTCTCCTAGATCCGCCTTTGATATTTATTCCCCGAAGTGAAAATTTTTTGATAGCTCTTCATGTATTAGAGTCCCTTGCGTTCATATTTGAATTTGGAAAAATCTACACAAATTTAAAGAATCGTGTTAAATAGCCCCCAAGTATATGACTTTCATTTTTACAAAAAAAAAAGTATATGACTTTCTTTTTAATGTACCAATAAATAGCCTCTAGCTAATACCATGCACTATTTTTTTAACTGTTTGCGTCCATATTAAAGAAAGCGGTATATCTTTTATGCTAGTCTTGAAAAACATGATTTTTAAGAAGAAAAAAAGGAAACGTCCGCTACGTATTTTACCTATATGCAACGTACCAACATGGCAACATATTTGTATGCCAATGTAACTTTTATTGATTAGCTCGTAAAGTGGAAAAAAAATCGTCGCCAACTACACCAAGTTGTCTTGTCTGTATCAGTTTATCTAGTACATTGTTTTTTAAGTAAACAAAAGAATAGTTAATTGTCTGCATCTACACTTGAGAACAGAACACCTCGATTTATTTGTCACTTAAGTTCTTATCATTTAGCATCTTTATAAACAATAGTTGAAGAGGATATGATTTGTGACAAACAGGCAAAACAAACACTCTTTCATATAAAAATTAATTACGTTAGGAAAGAATTACTCCTTGGTATGTATTTATGAGATAGTTCACAATATATCAGGTATTAGGCTTAATTAAGATCAAATGATGTTATACAGCTAAGCTAGTACCCAAAAGAACTAAATGTGTACTCCATCATAATTTCTCTTTAACTTTATTTTGTATTGTAACAAAAGGGAGAGTTCAATTCCTTAGTGTCAATTAATAGATATACCGGTCGTAGGCCAATTTCGTTGACCCATATGCTTTGAACAAAAACTTTCATTCAACTTAAGTGGGTGTGAACGCGTTAGTCAACTTGCATTACCTGATCTATTTGGCCCGGTCAGATATTGTTATTTTGGTATTTTTTTGTAAAAAAAAATTCACTTAACACAATTTGGTAAATTGATCTGCTAATGATATAATGTATTCTAAATTTCACTTAGCACAATTTGGTATTACACTCAAGGAGTTATTAACTAGAGAAAAAAAGCTTGCGCTTTTACAGATGACTGTTTTTCAAAGCCCATCATATATTCGTAAATTAGAAACTAGATTTGAAAATAAAAAATGCTAAGTGAAATTTAGAATACATTCCTAAGCCAATTCTCAAAAAAAAATGTAGAATACATTATATCATTAGCAGATCAATATACAAAATTATTTTTAAACCAAACATATTCTAATATGAAAATTTATAGAGATTTCAATACACATTCAACTTTAAAAAATTACGAAAAGAAGCAAACGCGTACCAAAATTTACTTCAATTTTTTTGTGTGCACGCGACAACTTACTTTCTATTTTCAAAATTTGGATGTTATATTCTTTTGTCAACATTTGGATGTTATATATATATATATGTATATACAAAACTGGATTTTTATTAGGTTCTATTCATATATCAAAAGAAACGAATAAAACTAATCAAACTTGAAACCTCAAAGATAAACTATTTAAAATCATTTTGCTATAGCTTACGTCCGACTAAAACATTTAGGTATGATGCAGATGTATTATGGTAAAATATTGAAAACATGCCTAGAACTAGTTTCAGTTAATTAAAAGAATCGAGGAATAAGTAAATAAGGACATGGCCTGTTCTTTTTTCTGAAACTTAGGACATTGCATGTTTAGCCCTAAACAAGGTTACTACTCAGATCAATGAAGTTTAAGTTTAGTAAAAACTAAAAAAAAAATTACGAAAGAGAAATAAAAAAACTACGAAAGACATGGCGTGTTTTTGGGTCAACATATATTCCACCCAACGTTAAATTTTGTTTTGTCGTATATAATCGTAAGTGTTTATTTCCTACAAAAAAATGTACGTGTGGGTTCTAGCGCCACTTGCGTGTCTACCCTGACGACTTTTTCTAACTCGGAACTAACACTTACACACATATCTCGCCATCACAATTTTACATACATTTTTTATTTACTTTTGTAGTCTTTACAAAAACATATCAGTCGTTCCCACATGCAATATAATATATGCATGTACAAGATACTTTTGACTATGGTGCCAATAACCAAAACACATCTCCCTCTCGCTCTCTTTCATCTCCTTTTTTTTTTTTTTTTTTTTTTTTTTTTTGTTTAACCTGGGGGTATCCCGGGCCTTAGGCCCAGACTAATCCCCAAGGGGAGGTGCAGCCCACGGATGGAAGCTGACGAAATGCTTTTGAATTCTCCCACATGGCTTTCAACAAATTCAGTATAAATACTCAAATCCAGCCAGGTCTTCTCATTCTCATCAACAACATTTGATCATATAGCTCATTAGCATTTGATCAGCACAATCTATCTCGATCGTACCCACAATACACACTTTTCATCAGTAATCAAAACACATCATCGGAAGATGGGAAGAGCTCCATGCTGCGAGAAGATGGGACTGAACAGAGGCCCATGGACGCCTGAAGAAGATCAAATTCTGGTCTCTTTTATCCACCAACATGGCCATAGTAACTGGCGAGCCCTCCCTAAGCAAGCTGGTAGGAACAAATTAAAATTTACTTATATATATATATATATATATATATATATATACATATATAGTCCAGTTTCCTAAGCAAGCTTGTATAAAAAATGATAAATAAACTATCTTAACCGTGATGGTAACTATTAACAGGTCTTTTGAGATGTGGAAAAAGCTGTAGACTTAGGTGGATGAACTATTTAAAACCTGATATTAAACGAGGCAATTTTACGCAAGAAGAGGATGATGCTATCATTAGTTTGCACCAAATCCTTGGCAATAGGTATTACTCTACACTCCCCTACTTTTACATATATAATTAAATTTATCTGTACATACATTATACGTTCATACAATAATCATCACAAGAAACATGTCTTGGTCCACTATAATATAAAGGTTAAATATTCAATGATCGAATCTTTGAAAATTTTATATTAACGTTTTGTTTTGGTATCGTCTCTAGATGGTCAGCAATTGCAGCAAAATTGCCAGGAAGAACGGATAATGAGATCAAGAACGTATGGCACACTCACTTAAAGAAAAGACTCGAAGATTATCAACCAGCTAAACCTAAGGCCAGCAACAAGAAAAAGGGTACTAAAACCAAACCTCAATCTGTACCAGCGAAATCAAACAGCACCAGAAGCGAATCGGGGCTCGCAAATTCATCAACACCTTCTTTTGAAAGTTTGTTCTCAGCATCACCTTCGTCGAGTGATGAGGTTTCTTCGGTGACATTCATGAGCCACGAAAGCCATATCAACGAGGCTAAGATTGATAATAAATCGGGAGAAAGAATTAGTACTATAGATCAAGATTCCTTATCTTTCATAAGATTCGGAGAAGACATCGACGAGAGCTTTTGGAACGAGGCGCTTTATAGCCAAGATGAAGAAAACAACACGTCAAATCTTGAAGTGGCTGGTTTTGATAAGATGCAGCAAGATTTTCAGCACTTAGGCTCCGTTGGTAATGAGATGGTTTTCAATAGTGATATGGACTTCTGGCTCGATGTTTTGGTGAGAACTGGTGGGGAACAAGATTAATTAGCGGGGCTTTAATGGTGCAAATTTGGTCTAGTTAGTTTGTTAATTAGCGGTTGCGTTTTGCAAAAAATATGTTCATTTGTTTCTCCAGGATGATTAGTTAGTTCAGTAATAATCATTGACAAGTGATAAATTACAACGTATATCGCCATGGTAATGAAATAACTAACCGAGAAACATTGGATGGAATGCCAACAATAACGGCTAGTGTGTATTATTAAATTATTAGTAATGTATAATAATAGGCTTTCTAATTTGGTTTTCTAGTGTGTATTATTAAATTATTAATAACGTATAATAATACTCGGCTTTCTAATTTGGTTTTCAAGTTCAACCATGGCGGAAAAAGGAAAAGTTGATAACTAGTAATTAAAAATTATGGGAAAATTCCAAAAAGAGAACAAAAAAACATTATAGTTGTCCCTATAACATAAATCCAACTTGAAGTTGTCCCAATGGTTTCTATAATCCCAAACTAACCTTGATTAATCATATTATCCCAATAATTAAATATAATAATCCTATAATTTTTTAAATGTTTAGTTAAAAAAAGGAAAACGTGAAAGAAGAAAAAAAATATAAAAAACAGAAAAATGAATTAATTTCCAAAAGACCTAATCGAACATAAGACATATAAAGAAGTTAGAATATTTTTCAAATATTTTCTTTACTGAAGTTTCAATAATTTTTTTTAAAAAAAAACAGTTTTTTTTCATTAGTAGAAAGTGTAGAACCATGAAAGATATACCGAATGCAATTTATATTTTTTTAGACGTTCATTTAAAATTTAGATTTCAGTTTCTCGAAACTTTAGAATACTCAATAAACTAAGAACCTAAATTCTAGAAAAAGTAGATTTTGTACAATTTCTAGAATTCGCCTTCCTTATTTTAAGAAATTTAGTAAAATGTAGATTATAACTTCTAAAAATAGTAGATGACTTTGTTTATTCTAGATTTTGTTTTCTACTAATCAATTTTCTGTAGAACACGATTTCTACTTTTAGTAGAATGGAATTTAAAAAAAATTAGTTATCAACTTTTTCAACAAAAAAAATATGGATGTGTAAATAAAATAAAGTACTTAATTTGATATCCATGTTTCTAAATGATTCTCATTTATACTACCATATATGTTTCCAAGCAGTACCTGATATCTTGCATATTTATATGTTTTTAGCCATGCATTCTTGCACATTTTGATCTTATAGATTAGGATATAAGTATCTTTAGGTTCCATTTCGCATACATAAGTCTGGATCAGGTGTTGGAGAGTACTATTGATGAGTTTGAAGGTAACTGGGTGTTTTAAGGCAAAAACAGCCAAGTGCAGCGAAATGCAGTCAAATGCAGTCAAATGCAGCAAAACGCAGCCAAGTGCAGCAAAGCGCAGCCAAATGCAGTCAAGTGCAGCAAAGTGCAGTGAAATGCAAGCTGGCTCTGAGTCTTTATTTGGTCGAAAATTCACTGTTCCAAAGACCATTTTAGTCATTTGTCTTGATGTTTCTTCCTTCCTAAACCTAAGTATAAATACTCTTGTAATCCCACTTTGAGACTTATCTATTTTTCTCTCTAAGAACACATAAACCTCTTTAAAGAAAGTTTGGATCTTGGATCCTTTCCCATCTTTTATTCTTGTGTTTGTGTGATTATCTTTCTCTCAACTCAAGTTTAACCTTAAATCATTCATGGTTTTTGGGTTATTCATGTCTATTAGTGAGTAGATCATCTTAGGAATCATGTACTAAGGTGATTAAGGGTGATTAGTGAAGATCTAGGGTGATTAGTGAAGATCTAGGGTGCTTAGAATTATACTTACTTATTTTCTTGCTCGATTGAGGGTTCTCAACGCGATTTGGTCTTGATCATACCAAAATAGATCCATAGGCATTTCATGCCCGAAAGGTGTATGATGAAATGCCTGAACAAACTCTTCATTGCTTTTAGCTTGCTTTGCCTAAGAAATTAGATGTCAAAGGAGTTAAGATTGTTAGTAGACTTGCTCTCCATGTTTGCTTTAATAACATTCAACCTAAGAGATTAGATGCTTGAGTTGCTTTAGCAAAAGAACATTCATTTAGAGATAGAGCTTGTTCATTTAAGTGTTCTATGCATAAGGAAAGTGTATGATTGTTATCTTGCCACCTTTAGATTGGATCCAATCACCCAAGATCAAGTCCCTAAACCCATGAATCCTTTTGTTTATTAATTGGTTAAAGTCATTTCCTTTATTGCATTGCTAGTAATTGATAGTCTATAAAACCATTTTAAAGCTGTGATTGCACTTAGATTAAGCATGGACTTTCATTCTTTTTTATTTGAAATCATTTAAGAATGGATTGATACCTTAAATAATATAAGGATTTGAGCATTAGGACCTTGAAAAGTCCTTTTGTCAGTACCAAAATGTAATTTCGTATTAATAATATAAATAGCACTAGATCTCTCTTTTTCTTCTTTTTCTGTAATCCATAAAAATCATTAACTCAAACTGTTCCTGTAGAGTTAGCAACCATTGCCAGCCAGTTGAGAACCTGATCGTCTACCAATACAAAGTTTTGTTCTCTTCTTTTAAATTGGATCGGAATTTTTTTTTCCAACTATTATTCACTCGCGGCTGGAATATTTCTCCATCTCTTACCATTTTGAGAGACATTTTTAGCGAAATCTCTTATTTCCATTTATTAGATGGTTAGAAAAGGAATTTATAGAGATTTATCTTTAAGGGTTGAGTTCAAGTGTTTACAGAGCACATTAGTGTATATGGGTCTTGATTACTGGTCAAGGCCCAATAATTGACTCCGCCTAGTAATAATCAGGAAAAGAGAAATGTCCCAACAAAAATTTCAGCCTAACTGACGGAATACATGTTCATCAGGACGAGCTGACACATGCAACCGAGTGTAGCGAGAGAAGGGCGCTTGCACCCAATTATGGCGCCGAACGTAGCTGTCAACAACCCCGTCAAACACTGTTCAGAATCAGAGAAGTAATGATGATGAAGATGGAATCAAAGGAAAGGAGGCCTATAAAAAGAGAAAGAGAGGAGTAAGAAAGGACGAAAGAAAAATCCAGAGAAAGTGAGAGAGAAAAGAACCGAGAGAAGTTACTACCGACGACAAGTTAGTCATTTCGACGACATATTCATTTCTTTTGTATCTATTTTCTTTTGGCATTTTTAACTTATAAATTTCAATAAACAAAACCTTTGACCCCTAAACACTATTTATTGTTCGACCTAAGACTTTTACACTTGATTACCGGATCTTGGATTCAACAAGTACCACATATAATCACAGATAAATGCGTGAGCGTACCTGTAAGGATAAGTAGTAGATTGTGATATTGTTCATGTACCAACTTCATTTCAAGGGATGTAAATTCATTACCAACAATTATCTACAAAACACTAACTCCGTTTTATAATAAAAATTACGAAAAGTTTGTTTCAGAAAGTATTTTTTTGTATCTTTTTATAAACTTAATATTATTTAATAATAATAAATCGCATTTCTACATATAACAACTACACGAGTTGTATTGTTATTATTTTAACTTTGTTTAAAATTAATAACTAGACACTATTACTCGGACTAATTGCCAAAGAATAACAAAACATTTATCTTTTAAACCCAATAAAAAGGCTTTTGGTTTATTACAACCCATTTGATTTTACTCAATCGAAAGAGCATACTATATTTAAAGTAATTATTCTTGTTGATGAATTTCTCAAAGTTTTGATGTGGGATGTTTACATTTAGTAGGTATAAAAATCCCAAAAATATTTAATATTTTAAATCTAGTTGGGCTCATAAAATCTTGCTAATCACAATTTATGTTACGACTATTTTTAATTTAAAAATTATTAATAAGGAAATGAATAGCAAGAAAATAATAAAATATGGTAATTAATTAAATGTTCTCAAATATCCAAATTACCTTTAATGAAAGACGCATTCGTTTTGAAAATTAGGAGCAATAAATGGAAAAAATCCGAAGTATATCATATTTTAATAGTACAGTATGAATGATTTTTTCAGAAAGAGAAAAAGATGAAGAGAAAGATAAACATAGATAATAAATAATATATTGTTATCAAAACTATCAATTTTAAATGAGAATTTTTTCATATATTCATTTTTAAATTTATGTTACTCAAAAGAGCCTTTAAAGAAAAAAAAACAGTTAAGAGCTTTACTAAAGAGAAAAAAATATTCTTATACCTATTATTTTATAGATATAAAAATACTTTTTATAATTGTGATTTAGATCTTTTCGAATTAAAAAATTCAATAAACATTTTTCTAATTTTTATATTTTCAATATGAAATTTAAAAATGTTTTTAAAACTACTTTTATATTTTGTATTTTCAATTCTTTTTTTTTTTGCTTTTTGAAATTTTGAAACTCAATCCTCAAAACTCCAGTTTTTAACTATAAACCTTAAATCTAAATTAATTAAAGGACCTATTAATTAATCTTAGAAATATAAATATACATATATGTATATTTATCCTCTGATAAATTTATTTTGGTTATTCTTTTCGTTGAAGCTATTCTAGTGAAAATAAAATAAAATGAATATATAAGTAATCAAATGAAAATATAAAACCCTTCAACACAAAGCTATTCCGTTGAAGGTTCATTTCAAATCTTACTCATCAATTTTAAATTATATAAGTAATCAAATGAATTATCTAATCCAGTGGGACGTTACGAACGAACTAACGGAACTGTTAGTACCGTCTGTATTTCATTACATTCCAGTATTCCACCACTTTCCAGAATCGTCCACGCTGCTTTAAGCCTTAGAAGAAAAATCCGAACAAACGGAACTGTTAACGCTGTCTGTATCCACCGTTACCTTTTTTTCTTCTTTCAGGGACTACAAGAAGTATCTGGAAACATGTAAACTTTTTCATTCTCAGCCAAATAAAAACCAAACAAAACATTCGACTCATCATTATCATCATTCACCATTTTGAAGTTCAAGCAACTGAGATCATTTTGGTGTGTTTTCTCGGGAACTAGTAGATTTATACTATTATAAAATCCACATGGCTACTGCATCAGGTTTGTACCAGTTCCTCTGCTCTTTAGGAACTTTAAAAAGCTGGGGTTAATGTGTTCAACCCTAGGTTTAGACAGAAGAGGTTGAGCAAGAAACTGTTCTTTTTTTTTCTTGTTGGTTTTGTTTTTTTATGTGATGTCTCTGCTTGAGCAAGAATAGGCTGCAGTCTACAATATGATGTGTCTCTTCTTGGTTTTGTTTCATGGAACTTGACTGTATTTTATATAGACTGAAATGCCTTTTGGTACATATTTAAATCAGTATATATGTTAGTAAGGAAATTGTTTGTGATTGCAGTTGGGTTTAAGTCTAGAGAAGAGCACCGTAAGCAGCAAGAATTGGAGGAAGCGCGTAAAGCAGGGCTAGCTCCAGCAGAGATCGATGAGGAAGGAAAAGAGATTAACCCTCACATTCCTCAGTACATGTCTTCTGCTCCTTGGTACCTCAATGCAGACAAACCTGTAAAGTCTTATGTTCCTAATAATTCTTGATTGGCTGTTGACTTGAATGCTAACATTTTTTTTCTTTGGTTTCCCTTAGAGTTTGAAACATCAAAGGAAATGGAAAGTTGATCCAAACTATACAAAGTCTTGGTACGATAGAGGAGCTAAAACGTTTCAGGCAGAGAAGTATAGGAAAGGAGCTTGTGAGAAGTAAGTAAGCCAACAAGAAAACTCTTTCTTTTTGTGTGTTTTGAGTTGTTTTCGCTGATGGTTTGAGTTACAGCTGTGGGGCTATGACGCATAAGACAAAGTTGTGCACAGAGAGGCCGAGAAAGATAGGAGCAAAGTGGACTAATAAGAACATAGCTCCTGATGAAAAGATTGAGACATTCGACCTTGATTATGATGGGAAAAGGGATAGATGGAACGGTTACGATACAGCTAAGTATGCGGAAGTGATCAAGAGGTATGAGGCTAGAGATGAAGCGAGAAGAAACTTTTTAAAAGAGCAGCAGTTGAAGAAGTTGGATAAGAAACGTAACACCAAGATTGATGAAGAAGCGTCTAGTGATGAAGAAGATGCTCTGAAACATGATGAAGCCAAAGCTGATGAGAGCAAGCAAATGGATTTTGCTAAGGTAGAGAAACGTGTTCGTACTACTGGTGGTGGCAGCACAGGAACTGTTAGGTTGGTGTTAATATGTTCAGTGTATTGATTCTTGGTTGTTCTTGGCAATGTTTGATTGATATGTTCTTTCCTCAGGAACTTGCGTATACGCGAAGACACTGCAAAGTATCTATTGAATCTTGATGTCAACTCTGCTTATTATGATCCCAAGACGAGGTCTATGCGTGAAGATCCTCTTCCAAATGCTGATCCAAACGAGAAATTCTATGCGGTAAGTGCTCGTTTAATATATAGTTTTATTACTGATATTTATCATTATTAATAAAATTATGATATTGCGTCAGGGAGACAATCAATACAGAATGAGTGGAGAAGCTCTAGAGTTCAAAAAGCTTAGTATTCACGCGTTGCACTTATCCGAGAAAGGCCAGGAAGAGGTCAACATGCAAGCTGCTCCTTCTCAAGCGGAGCTGCTTTTCAAGAAATACAAAGAAGCGAAGGAGAAACTGAAGAAACAGATTCAAGAAACAATCACGGAGAAGTATGGAAATGCTGCTGCATCTGTGGAAGACATCCCAAAGGAGCTTTTGTTTGGACAAAGCGAGAGAGAAGTCGAATATGACCGATGTGGAAGAGTTATTAAAGGAATGGTAAAGTATTATCAACCAGCAGTCTTGATCTTTAATTGTTCATATATATGTTTATGTATCATGCTCCTTTTTGGTTTTTGATTGTCTTTTTACAGGAATTGTCGGTACCTAAGAGCAAATATGAAGAAGATGTTTACATAAACAACCACACAAGTGTATGGGGGTCGTGGTGGAAGGATCAACAGTGGGGTTACAGATGCTGTCAGCAAACAGTTAAGAACAGCTATTGCACTGGTGTGGCGGGGATTGAGGCGGCAGAGGAAGCGGCAGATCTGATGAGAACCAATATCGAAAGACATGCTGCAGTTTCTAATGGTTTAGAACAGAGTCTTCTATTATTAGTTTCTAAAGTTTTTTTTTCTCTATGTACATATATTGTACTTATTTATGAATGTTACTTGCAGATAGTTCCGGTCCAGTAGAGGAGAAAAGATTTGTGACTTGGGGAAGTGATACACCAAAAGATCTTGTTATTGACCGTGAAAAACTTGCGGAAGCTTTAAAGAAGGTATCAAAACTTGGTCCCTTTCGAAGTCTAGATAGGAATATGCTCTCATTCCTGTTGCTAATGTCGTTGGTTTGCACACAGGAGGATGAGAGGAAGAGAGAGGAGAAAGATGAAAGGAAACGTAAATACAATGTCCAATGGAATGATCAGGTACAAATTTATGTCGCAGTCAGATGATTATAAAGATGTATTATATCTGTTGATTGAGTTTTTTTTTTTTTTCTTTTTTTGATGAAACGTGTGTTTATAATTTCCAGGTTACACCTGAGGAGATGGAAGCTTACAGAATGAAAAGAATGCATGAGGATGACCCCGTGAAGAATCTTTTGCACTAGAGTGGCTCTGTTAACACAATCTTGTTTCTTGTGTTTGCAATATTAATTAGATACTTATTGGTGCATTATGTTATCGATTGTATTGCACTTATTAACTTGGAACAAAAGACAATGAGTGCGAGAAAACCTCTCTGACTGTTGTAATGTTTCCCAGATCAACTTGTCTGAAGGAACCATTTCCTCAAATTGAATCAGAGTTGTGTTGCGACTCTTCCCTGGGACGTTATCATCATAAGTCAAAGGCAAACACGGTTCTCTTGTCCTTTTTCACTGAAGATGAAACTTCCACCAGCATAGAACCGAAACCCAGTGAGTGATTCCCATATCCACCGCTAAAGAATATATTATGACAGAAGAAAACAAAAACAAATCAGTTAATATAGACACGCTGCCGATTGTAGTTTGGGCTGGCTTGCTCTAACTAAGATTGTAATTATTATATCTATCCGTCGACTTTGATTTACAACGTTATCTAATTACAAAGATGCAATGGATTGGAGAGACTTTCCGGTGGGTTTGCAGAGGAGATCTGGGTGCTTTACTAATAAAAATTCTTCTAATGCACCAAAGGAATTTCTGATTATCATGTTGATTGATTTTAAGGTTTACTTAGCAAGGATCAATGTCCATCTCTCACTAGACAATCCAAATTAGAATTGCCTATTAAGTATATGTTGCATCGTACAAATTACAAAACTGCTACACTTATGTGATGTTATTTATTTTCTGAGCACAATTTTTCACTTAAATCAAATTGTGAGTACGATTTTCTATTTCTATTTCAATATTTTAAAGGGTAGGTTACAAACTTACAATTGGCAATGGTATTATGTTACTTTGATGTTGCAAAAAAACTTATAAATTGAATTGGTCTAATCTCTTATAGTCAAAGTAAAACTTCTTTCTCACAACATATCACGTAACATTAACAACCCTTGATTAAAATGGCTATTTTAAGGTTGTTAAATCATTTAAATTAAAAAGAACAGAGAAACGTGGTAAGAGAGAAGGGAAGAGCGCCAAAGTCTGAGGCTAATTGTATGGTAGCTTCAAACATTCCTAGAATGGCGACAATCCCTCAAAATCCATATCACGTTTCTCATATCATTATTTGAGACTCAAATTGCTCAAATATATTTTGATGCGTGGATACATTTTGATAGGTCTAAAGGGAATTGGATGAGAGTTGAAACGGATCAAACTGAGAAAGGAAGCAACGACAGATGCATCTATGAAGACAGGTGAATTACACCACTTGATACTTCTTGAGTTTATCCGACGTTCTTCTCTCGGGTTTCTCAGATGGAATGGCAGATCCTGCTAGTTATGTCTATCAGGAACGTGACATCGACCAAGTTTGTTTTTCTTCTTTTTAATTTGTTTGTCTTTTAACCCTCAAAACATACTGTTATATCGAAGACATTGTTGAACTATTTTTTTGGAGATTAAAATATCACGCAATTATCATTTTCTTCAGTTTCTTGATTGTGTGTATTTTTGTGAGTGTAGACCTAACACTAAGTATTCATGTTCTTGTAGGCACTTATCATTTTGAAAAAGGGAACACAGTTAGTCAAGTACAGTCGAAAAGGGAAACCTAAATTTCGTGCATTCAGGCTTTCTCCGGTATTCTACTTCAAATAAATAAAATACATGCAATGTTTTTCTACTGGACTATGCTAACTGTAACAATGTTGATGATAGGATGAAAAAACGTTGATTTGGTTTTCGCATGGAGAAGAAAAAGGTTTAAAGCTAACAGAAGTTTCTCGAATCGTCCCAGGGCAAAGAACTGTGCGTTTTAACCTTAATTATCGTAAAAAGCAATGTCATTTGTGGATTCTAACAATTTCTTGTGAACAGGCTGTTTTCAAGAGATTTTTACGTCCAGAGAAAGATCACTTATCGTTTTCACTTTTATATAATAACAAAGAAAGGTCGCTTGATTTGGTTAGTAAAAGATATCTCTTTAGCTCTCTTCAACTTAGGTAACACTGAAACTAAAATAAATTTTATTTTCGGCAGATTTGTAAAGACAAAGCTGAGACAGAGGTTTGGTTTGCTGCCCTTAAGTATATAATTGAAAGAAGTCGTAATAGACGTGCAAGAAGTGAGATCCCTGAGGTAGCTAGACTAATGGTTTCTTTTAATTAATTATCTCCTTTTCCATATAGTCGTAGACTAATGTTTTCCCTCAAATTCTGACCGAACCTATTTGAAGTCCTAGGCCATTACTTCCTTTGTCTATGTTCTGGACATGTTTTATACTAACAATTCAAGTTTAATATGAATAAGTACTTTTGTTCTTCAGATACATGACAGTGACTACTTCTCTACTGGTCGTCAATCAATAGACATTGTCTCAAACAATATTCCCCGAGGTAGAACATCAATCGATCTAGGATATGAACGTGGAAACATGTTAAGACCAAGTACGGATGGTTTTCGGATTAGTGTCTCAAGCACACCAAGTTGTTCAAGTGGAGGTTCTGGTCCGGATGATATAGAATCATTAGGTGACGTTTACGTTTGGGGTGAAGTTTGGAGCGAAGGGATACTACCAGATGGGACTGTTAGCACAGAAACGGTGAAAACAGATGTGTTAACTCCAAGACCCTTAGAATCAAACGTTGTTCTTGATGTTCACCAGATTGTTTGCGGTGTAAGGCACGTCGCCCTTGTGACAAGACAAGGAGAAGTGTTTACTTGGGGAGAAGAAGCTGGAGGTAGGCTTGGACATGGTATTCAAGTCGACATTAGTCGTCCCAAACTAGTTGAGTTTCTTGCTTTAACCAACATAGACTTTGTTGCTTGTGGAGAGTATCACACTTGTGTTGTATCCACCTCTGGGGACTTGTATTCATGGGGAGATGGAATACACAATGTGGGTCTTTTAGGGCATGGTAGTGATATTAGCCATTGGATACCAAAAAGAGTCTCTGGTCCACTAGAAGGTCTTCAGGTACTATCTGTTGCTTGTGGCACATGGCATTCTGCTTTAGCAACTGCAAATGGGAAGCTATTCACTTTTGGTGATGGTGCGTTTGGTGTTTTGGGGCATGGAAACAGAGAGAGCGTTTCCAACCCTAAGGAAGTACAATCCTTAAACGGTTTGAAAACCGTGAAAGTTGCCTGTAGCGTTTGGCATACCGCGGCGATTGTTGAGGTTATGGGTCAAACCGGTACGAGTATGTCATCTAGGAAGTTGTTTACTTGGGGTGATGGTGATAAAAACAGATTAGGGCATGGGAACAAAGAGACTTACTTGCTACCCACGTGTGTCTCTTCACTTATTGATTACAACTTTCATCAAATTGCTTGTGGGCATACATTCACCGTCGCACTCACAACCTCAGGACATGTTTTCACTATGGGTGGGAGTTCACATGGTCAACTCGGCAACTCAATGTCTGATGGTAAAGTACCTTGCTTGGTGCAAGACCGATTAGTGGGAGAATTTGTGGAAGAAATCTCTTGTGGAGATCACCATGTTGCGGTTTTGACATCTAGAAGTGAAGTTTTTACATGGGGGAAAGGTGCTAATGGAAGATTAGGACATGGTGATACAGAAGATAGAAGAACACCAACATTAGTTGAAGCCCTGAAAGACAGGCATGTGAAGAGCTTATCTTGCGGCTCAAACTTCACATCTAGTATATGTATACATAAGTGGGTCTCCGGAGCAGATCAGTCAATCTGCTCCGGATGTCGCCAAGCATTTGGATTCACACGTAAGAGACACAACTGCTACAACTGTGGCTTAGTCCATTGCCATGCTTGTAGTTCAAAGAAAGCTTTGAAAGCAGCACTGGCTCCAACTCCAGGGAAACCTCATCGCGTATGCGATGCTTGTTACAACAAACTTAAAGCAGCCGAAACTGGTTATACCACTAATGCAAACAGGAACAATGTTGCAACGCCTGGACGGTCGTCAATGGATGGTTCGGTAAGAATAGATAGAGAAACAACAAGGTCATCTAAAGTTCTCTTGTCCGGAAATACAAAATCAGTCAAGACATCAAGGCCTGGATTTAGACCTAACTCTTCTAATGCCCGTGACTCGCAAGTTCCATCTCTTCAACAACTAAAGGACATTGCATTCCCCAGTCTACTAAAACCTATTGCTACTGCTGCTGTTCCGCCACGTCTACTAGTCGGACCAATGTCATCGCCTACACCTACAAGATCCTCATCACCTTTACCTGGAAGATCTTCATCGCCATACGCAAGAAGATCTAGCCCTCCCCGCACTTCTGGATTTTCAAGAAGCGTTATTGATAGTTTGAAGAAGACTAATGAAGTTATGAACCAAGAAATGACGAAGTTGCAGAGTCAGGTATATTTATTCTTGTCCTTTGGTTTTAAGTGACCAATAGTATAATAATGAATTTAACTCATTATTTCCTCAACTTTTAGGTTAAGAATTTGAAAGAGAAGTGCAATAATCAAAGATCAGAGGTCCATAAGTTTCAAGAAGCAGCTAAAGAAGCTTTTGAATTAGCTGCAAAACAATCTTCTAAGCATAAAGCAGCTACAGAAGCCCTAAAATCTGTTGCAGAACAGGTTTGCTCCAATTTTTCAATGCTCAAGATTTTTTTTATATTTTTGGGGAACATACCATATAATATTTTTCTATTAATTAGTTAAAAGGATTAAAGGATAAGCTACCCCCTGAAGTATCAGAGAGTGAGGCTTTCGAGTCCATTAACTCTCAAGCTGAAGCTTATCTAAATACAAACGAAGTATCTGAAACATCTACACTTACAACTTCGATACTTGGTCAACAAGAAACATCTCCTTCCGGAAACACACAAGATCAAAAGGTTGATGAACAAGTATCATCGAACTCAAGTGTATCCGAAACGTCAAATTCATCAAAGCCAGTACCAACAGAATCTTCATCATCATCATCAAGAGGTGGAAAGGAAAGTAAAGAACAGTTTGAACCTGGCGTTTATGTGACTTTTGTGGTAGACATTAATGGTAACAAGATTTTCCGACGAGTTAGATTCAGGTAACATACATGAATACGATTGTTTTATGTATGGAGTTATAACTTATAAACCATGTCTGATAAGTATTTGTTTTGTAGTAAAAAGAGATTTGATGAGCATCAAGCAGAAGAGTGGTGGACTAAAAACAAAGATAGGTTGCTTAAGTGGTATAGTCCAAATTCATCATCATCATCACCAAAACTAACGGCTTCCGATTCACCTACTGCTCCTCCACCGCCATCGGAACCACCGATGGATCCGTCAGTCCCAGAGAAGAGCAAGGACGAAGAACCAGAAGTCCCTGAGAAGAGCAATGAGGAAGAACCAGATTCTGAAATCTAACCATGTATAAGTTACGATTGTTATTTTTAAGAATCTGACGTGTTTTCTTAAAAGGTCTGAAAAGTTGATACATATTGTATTGTGTTATTCAAATATATCAATAGTTTTGGAATATATTATATATGATGTAATACAGTAGAACCTCTATAAATTAATAATCTATAGATTAATATCTCTATAAATTAATAAAATTTGTCGATCACAATTTGGGCCGGTTCAAAATTTGACACAAATAGATAAAATAATTAGATAATATATTTTTAAAGAAAATTCTATGTAAATATATGGTTTCATTAAAATTATAAATTTAATAATTTATATGTATATATATATATTATATAAGTAAGAATCTATTGTTATATTGTTTGTTTTCTATTCACAGTGGAATTCTCTTTATATTTTCTAAAAACTTAATATATTTTGATGAGATTTAGTAAAATTATATCTGAAATCACATTTAAGTTCTATGCAATATATTTTTATACACCAAACAATATAATAAAATTAATATAAATGTCAAATTTGAAAAAGTAAAAATTCATGTATATACACTTAAATCAAATATATTTTTATATTAGAATAGATATTTTTTTTTTTTAAAAATAAGAAATCTAAATAAGAAAATTTTTGTAAATTAATATTTCTGTAAATTAATAAAATTTTAAAGTCGCAACATTATTAATTTATAGAGGTTTTACTGTATTTAAGATCATGTTACATGATCTTATATAAGATTCATGTAGTTTGTAAAACTTCTTTATCTCTTTTGATGTTAGTTTTTTGGATTAATGAGTATATGCCAATATCACAATGAGTAGGACATGACATGAAGTGATTATAATATCCTGTGTAATGCAAACCAATATTTAAAGAGAGACTGTTCAGATTTATGATATTCTTTCATTCAAGATCCTCAAACACAAAGATAAAAATATAAATATTTTAGAGAACCCTATAATAAGATTCAAAATCAACACAAAGAAAGTAGATTTTGTGTCACCAAAATCCACGCAAAGACCTTATGATCCCGAGTTATATAGCCTTATGCTCACTGTGGAGTTCTGTTGTCTTGGCCTTAGGTTTTCATTTTATTCTCTCATGCAAATCATAGAATCACTCTAGCAATAATACATACGCATACGCTGACGGGAAGAGGTAGTCCGCTTGGTAAAGATTCTGAAGGCCAATTGTCATGCTCACGGATTCGACTTCAGATGGTGGCAAACTGTCCATCCATGTCATCAAAAACGCGGTACTGAACTTCGGCCCAGAGAATTACCTTTTCAGGATGAAATAGACCGCTGTCTAACCAAATCTAGAATAATAACCCACGAAAAGGGGAATGATACATGAAATGGGGAATTCCTAGATTATCAAAAAATAAAAATAAATAAATAACACATACGCAAGGAAGATACTTTCTAGCAAACTTGTTTTATCTATTGACCATATTTAACTAATTGAAACAAGAAAAGACACCATTACGAATCACATGCTTTACTCTTCCCTTTTGCGTCTCCCAAGAAGTGTACCTTTTCTTATTTGAGCCAAACTTCGAACAAACTCCAGAAGATGCGGGTAAGAAGATGGTCTGATTGTAGAATTAGATCAAGAGGATCAACTTCCATGTCTTTATTTCCTCTGACAATGATAATTTTTTTTGTTCGTGGTTCGTGTAACGATGGCAATACACTACAGCTTTGTTCTCCTAGTCAGCAAGAAACTAAACCCATTCTTATTTATCCCACTTTTGGCTTTCACTGTTAGGACCTTGCTCCATGACATGACCAATCTAGGATTAATATGTAAAACATGATTTTACATGAATCCTAAGATATTTAACATCTACACTAATCACATAATAGATCTATAAAAAGATTACAAAATACCTTTATTCATTGTTGCGAAAATCTTTTTGAATGGTTTTGATATGGAAGATGAGTTCTTGATTTTCACAAGAATTTTATGGTTTCTCTTACAAGAATTTATGGTTTCTCTCCCCTTACTTAAAACATTCTTTGTGTGTTGTTTTTAGATTTTTCTTGATGTGTACTTTGTGATGGTTCACAGAGGTGGGGAAAGAGACCTAAAACTTTCTCATCAGGTCACTTTCTTGACAAGTTTCTTCTTTGATCTCAACCATCCATTAAGATTGAGTAATGACAAACAAGTGTGCAGGCTTCTAAAACCATTCATTCATACAATGAACTTATTCTCATTTGATGGGGTAAACGACCAATATCCATACCATAACTTTCATATAGTAACAAATGTACACAATCTCTTAATTCCATTCTAATTACACACAATTCAAATATAAATTTATTACTCCCTAATCAGAAAGATCGAAACCCTGTTTCCACACAACCAAAAATTTAGGTTGGTTTTAATGGCGTACAAAGTCAACCCACATTAAACCAGTTGGTATCAATTGGATTCGTAACTGAATTGGATATACGATCCAAATCAAGATCCAACTATGTAACCCAACCCAACCTCCAGTTAAACATTTTAGATCCCAAAAAAACACATGCAGAACTCTAAAATTCAAATTTGAAAAGTTGATTGTTCAAATCTCCATAGATTGGAATTGGTGATGTATGGACTGTCAAATACTTCATCGAGAGCTTCAAACGGATCATCTACTCACTCTAAATCGTGAAAAGGCGGAATTTACACTACAAAAAAAGGTTAGTTAACATCATTTATTTTATATATTTACATTACTTATAAATGATGTAAAATAGATTTGCATCACTTAAATAAATGACTCTGAAAGTGGTGATGCAAATAATTTGTATCATTTTATTATTAAATGATACAAAAATATTAAATATTTACATCAATTATTTAAGTGATGTCTAAACATATCAATTGTAACAAAATGATATAAACATTTACATCAGTTTTTAAATGATGTTAGTTTTGAATCACTTAAAATAAATGATTTTAGATATTTATATCAATTATCAATAACTGAAGTAAAATTAATTTTTAAATTTTATTTTTTAAATTTTCGATTTTAAATATATAATTATTGTTAGTTCATTTGACGTTAATTTTTTCTCAATATATAAATTAATTAAAAAAAAATCTGAAACTATTTCTTTTATTGATAGTACAATACAAAGAATAAGAATACAATATATGTAAACTTCACAAAAAGAAACAGGAAAAAGAAAAAAAATCTGAATTCAAAGAAAATGATTGTACAACATTAAAACGAATTATTTTTCTTTATCTTCATCTTCAATCTTCCTTGGTGCCAAGAAAATCAATCGATTCAGTCGTACATTTTATGAGATGTATCCAAGAATTCTGCATCAACCACTTTTTCGGAGACTTGTAGTCTTGATTTGCAATAGATTCTCCATTTGCGATTGAAGAGAATGAACTCTAACCAAAAAGAAGAACCATTAGTCATAAACAGAAAGAGATATATTGTAGTTTTCCAAAAAAAAAAATTAGAAGGAGAGGAACAAAACAAAAATAATACCTTCTCTGAAATAACCCATCAGACTTCATCCAAGCCGATCCAAGATTCTTTTTAAAGCATGCATCATGAAAAGAAATACAAGCATCATCTAACTCATAAGAAAAAAATATTTGATTCTTGTTTAAAAAAGTTAGAAATCAAACTGCACTGTATATAAATTATAAACAAAAAAGTTTAAGAACTAGGGAGGAAGAGAAAGAAGAACGGATGAGTTGAAATTTTGAAAGAGAATAATGCGCATTTGTTAAGATGGAGCAGTTATATGAGCGCGTACAATTAAATTAAACCTACAAAAAAGGAATTAAAACCATAAAAATCGTAACCACTTCAGTGATTTTACGCAGATTTTATAAATAAGTTTTATATCAAAAATGTTTTAATTAATGCTATAGGAAAATACTGTTACTTAAATATTTTGTTATTGTCAAATTTAGTTGTTATATAAGTTTGTATCATTTTTATAAGTGATATGTTAACTAAAACAATTATGTTATAATAGATATAAATATTTTTTATCATTTAAATAAGCGATGTTAAGTAAAAAGTAAAGACATCAATTTATTAATAATTTACATCATTTCTTATTGATGTTAACTAAAAGACAAAGGTATCGATTATTTAACTGATTTATTTTTAAGTAAATCATATCACTTCTGTGAAAATGAAGCAATCTGATAGAAAATTGTATCACTTTATTCAATTGATGTTAAATTAATTAATAACAGCATCACATATTGTAATTGATACTAAATAATGTATTTTTGTCTCATTTATAAATAAGTGATCTAAACTAGTATCATTTAATTTTATGATACAATTTAAGTGATACAATACAACCTTTTTTTGTAGTGTTAGGATCTGCAAAATAGAGAGAATGTTGAAGACAAGGGCAAAATCGTAATTTTGATTCATTAAATTTTTAAAATTAACCGCATTAACATTCGTTCAAACTTGTGACCTGCATCCATTAATTAAAAGTCACTAACCACTAGTCAATGCATCTTCATTGTTAAGAATCTACAAAGTTAATATATATAACTATTAGCCTACGTATCTTTTAACAAAACTTATCTTCTCCAGCTTCTATGCAAATATACATTTATCTCTCTGGAGATAAATATATTGTATATCTGCCTTTAGTTATTTCCTTGAGTTTAATATTCTCTCTAAACTTCACTTCCTCTTTCGATTTGTGAAATTGGAACATACTATTTGCGGATTTAACCTAGATTTATATATTCGGGGTTAATTAGCGGGTATGGGTTTCAGGTTGACAGAATTTTTGGGTCTGGGTTATAAATTTTTGTTAGAGAAACATAATCAGATACTAATCGAGTATTCCATTGGTTTAAAGTCAGTTAAATAATATTTTCGGTTAAATAAATCGAACCTCAGGTCTAGACTGGCTAAGCTTTAAAATAATAAATACCAAACCCACTTTAAACCGTCATTTGTTGATTTTAGTTCATCTTTTAAACTCTGTGTGGTAATTGGTTTCGATCTTTCTGAATGGGGAGTAATAGGTTTATATACTTGAATTATTTGCAATTAGGGCAAGGTTGCAAGATGATGTACGTACATTTGTTACTATATGAAAATTCGGTTGTGGAAATAGGTTGTTGAACTTACTTCAAATGTTTTTCTACAGTGACAAATGTTTCATGAATCATAATGTGAGAAACATTCTAGATTAAATTACTTGTCCATTAGTTAAACGTCATCATTAGAAATTAAACTCCTTTAATTACCATTTTATTGGTTACCAGGTGTCTTTAAGATTTAACAATCTCAATATAATTAAGTTTACCAAAAGGCCGCATAATTGTATAGAAATATTTTCTTCCTAATGAAAATATTTCTAACATTCTCCCACTTGGTTGTTGGTATAACTTGTCATTTTAAGTATTGATCTTCAATTATGTTTATCAAAACATAACTAATATATAAATTTATAATGGTCAAGACTATTTAATTATTTTTTAATTGATAATACAATTTTTTTACTCAGAAATATATGTTCAAAATTTATATACTGAAAAAATAATATTAGTTTGGCTAATAATACAATAGACATGAATTGTTTTTTTAAAAAACGTTTTATTTTGATTTTTTGAATTTTTTTATTATATAATTCATGCTTAATGTTTAACTATATAAAAAAAAATTAAAAATCATTAAGGGTGTCATTGTATTAATAATGTATTATTAATTTAAGGGTTTTCTGCAAAAAAAAACCTCAATGTGATTTTTTTTTGCAAATTAATCCGCGAACTCAAAAACCCACGGGTCAACTTTCAAAGTGCCAGTCAAACCGCAATATAACCCTCGTCCGTATATATGTGTATTTGGCTGGGTATAGTTTTAACATTTTTCAATACTATGTCATTTTGACCTAATATTTTAATGAAAAAATTTAGTAGAACTCGGGATTCAAACCTTAAACCTCCAACACAGTGTGCATGCAACATAACCGTCTCTGCCAACTTATATATTTGTTCACTTAACAAACGCAATTATATATAATTCTAAATTTATTCTGAAATGACCTAATTTATAATATTATATATTACCAATTTTTTTTATCTTTATTCTATAAATAAACTCATAATTGTTAACTTAATATGTTTACTAATTATTTTAAATAAAATAATTAATAAAAATTGGTTATTTAAAAAAAATATTTGTATGTTATATAAAAGTCGATATCTAATTATATAAAGTAAAATTCAGAAAAGTTTATGGTTTTTTGGTATAAAACCAAAAATCGATGGTATATAAACCGAACCAAACCAAAATAAATATGGTTTTAATATGGTACCTATTTTTATAAACCAAAATACCAAAATGCATTTAGAAATATATATAATTGAGTTTGATAAGTGAACAATTATATATATTGGCCAAAATGGTTATGTAGCATTCAAACTTTGTTTGAGGATCAAGGTTTGAACCTTGGTCTCTACAATTTTTTTAAATTAAAAAATTAGCGCCAAAACGACGTAATACTGAAAAATGTTAAAATTATACACAGTCAAATACACATATATATATTGCTGAGGGTTATATTGTGGTTTGACTGGCACTTGGATGGTTGACCCGTGATTTTTTGAATTCGCGGATTAATTTGCACAAAAGAACCACATTGAAGGTTTTTTTTGCAGAAAACCCTTAATTTAAAGACCAGCAAAATAATTTCTTGTCATACAATTACAAAATCAGTAACAAATTAACATAAAACTATTTATATTTGATGCAGGATTTCACTAAAACACACACACATATATATATATATATATATATATGTATATATGTTATAAAAATTAGAAATAATCATGTTGTGTAAATATTGTAGAAATTTCTTCACATACAATTTTGTTTGGGCTATTTGCACATGTGACCTACAACTTGAAGTCAAACACAAAACTAACCATTTTTTTGACATTATTTTTGACTCAAACACCTCACAAGTTGACAATATTCACGCTAATTTTTTTTCGAAAATTACATTTTACTCTCACAACCTCATCATCTTCATGTATTTACAAGATTCTCATTGCCATCAATACACCAACCACCATGAACAACCAATTTGAAGTTATTAATGCTCCAAAATCGTTAAATCACTCATTCTTTCTACATTCCTATCAACTAAAAACAAGTTCTCTTTCAATTTCTCTCCATATTCATCCATAAAAATCAAAGATTTTGATTCTAAAATTTGTATGGTTCATTGAGCCATTGAAGCTTACGATTCTTGGTGGATCACTTTTGTTTGAGATTCTGGATGCTTGGAGAAGATTTCTTGGAGCTAAGGAAGTAATCTCATTGGTTGAAACTATGAAATCAAGTTTTTTTCCCAGATCTGTTCGTCCAAACGACTTTCATGGAAGTCGTCCGACTTTCTTTGCTAAAAAAAATTCTAGATGACCTTCGACGACTTCGGTGAAATTCGTCTAAGATAAACATGTTAGTTTTGCGTTTGACCAAAATATTTTTGAAATTTGACTTCCACGAAAGTTGTCTACGAGAAAACTTAAAAATCAATATTTTATTCCACGGAAGTCGTCTCAGGTTAGTTTTGTAGGTGGAATATCAAAACAACATTTTTTCTAGACGAATTCTGTGGAAGTCGCCCAAGATTTATTTTCGAGATTCTGGTCAAACCTTGGTTATCAAAGACGATTTCCCTGGAAGTCGTCTGCCGGACGACTTTCCCGGAAGTCGTTCCACAGAAGTCATCCAAAACAGAAAAAAATTATCATTCTATACATAAATTTATATTATTAAGACTATATAATGATTTATTTTTAATTGAGAATACAATTTTTTACTCGAGAAATATATGTTCAAAATTTTATATTCTGAAAAAAATTATTAGTTTGGATAATAATAAAATGGGCATGAGTTTGTTTTGTCAAAAAACCTTTTTCTATTTGTTGAATGTTTTATTATAATTAATTAATGTTCAATGGTTAATTGTGTAAAAGGTATATAAAAATAAATAAATTATTGAACATCGTATTTAGCTAGTCTGACTTTTAATGTGGGAGCTTGAATGCGAAAATAACATTTCACAAATAATAGTATAAATAAATATGATATATGTTATAAATACAATCTGTTGTAAGGATATAACTACACTGTCTCTTTCTTGACATAAAAAAAAAAGAACATGGTTTGCAGTTAAATTATCCATCAAGAATCTCCTCCAAGATGAGACAATGCAGGGCGATTGAATACTTGACACTTTTTCAGATGAGCCACTGTTTCTCAAGAAAGAATCCATCACCATGACCTTCATCACATATAATTGACTTTTTTACACACTTTGGAGTTGCAAAACTGATGTAAAGTTTCTTATATGAACTGGAAAAGTCTTAAACCTTTTGGTGTGACATAGTTTGCAGATGAACTGTGATCTTTGGGGGAGTCGCCAAGATTTCTCTCGGATAAGACAAGTTTGCAAGCAGCTTTCTTGCTAATAACGGATACCGTTTTAAAGCACATATCAGTTCTTGCAAAACCCTTTTTGGCCATTGTTACTGACGCAGAATTGAATCAGTAATATCATTGTAGCATAGTGCAAGATTCTGCACCATTAGAGTCCACTTGGAGTTCCTTATCGTAAATAATAATGTTCGTTACTTAAGCTAAAGCAAAATTGTAAATCATGTTTGTGGTTCTCCCATCTTCTTCTTTCACGTATACAAAAGTACACACACATCAAAAAAAAAATGGTTAATAAGTTCTCAAAATGATTAGTGGGTACAAAGTTGAAATATTCTATGATATAGGGATTATTTAACAACAATTAGCAAACTATATATGTAGAAACGTGTAATGCAAAAGATATAAATGAAAACCATCACAGAAATACGAGGAATGAATATAAAAGGAATGAATATGAATAAAATTGTAAGAATGATAATTCCTTATCAAAATTAGTGAGGAGTATATTTTTTCAAAAATTATCTACAATAAAAAGAATGGAAAAGAATAAAAGAAAAACTATTTCTCATAAATGGTAAAATATTTTTGAGAAATGAATTTTTATTTTCATTCCTTTGATCACCATTTAAAGTCAAAGTCTTAACTAGGAATTGACCTGACTTTCTCTCAAGATAAGAATGACATCTCTCATCAAGACCATCAAATGCATAGTTCAGCCAATATCAACGAGCAACTTGGCTTAAATAACTCGACTCAGCCCGTCAGCCGAGTTAGATCAACAGCGAGTTAAAGGTTTCAGGACTAGAAATATAAAAAGGGAAGAAAGAGCAAGGGAGAAGAGATCTGAAAAGTAGACAAGACCAAAAACGGCTAAAATTAAGGTTATCATCAATAAAAAAAAGTATTTTTGACACCCACAAATTTTTCTTTAAATTCCAACGGTCATACCAAACACTGATTAAACGTGTCTGATTAAATATTCTTCTTCTCTCTATCGTTTCATGGTTTTGATAATCAGTGAAGGGACAATGTGGCTAAAGAAATCGAAAGAAAAATTGGTGTATCAGCAAGTGAGCGACGGTGGCTCTGGAGTCATTCGATCTCTTCATCGCGAAGGAGCAAGCCTCGAGGTTCAGTATCGTTATTTGATTGATTGATTGTGTTAATTTCTCGTAAATTATGGTTTTTGTAATTTTGTGCGATTTGGGGATGTAGTGGATGGATAGAAAAGGCAGAACGCCTTTGATCATGGCATGCAGAAAGAGAGAGCTTTATGATGTCGCCAAGACTTTGATCGAGTTAGGCGCTAATATCAATGCTTATCTTCCAGGTACTTAAGAGTTACTTAGCATCAGAAAGAACGTTGAGTTATAGCTAATGTGTTCACTCTTGTTTGTTATCAGCTCGCAATGCAGGGACTCCTCTGCACCATGCTGCTAAAAAAGGTCTTGTGAGAACTGTTGAGTTGCTTCTTTCACATGGTGGTAAGTGTTTTCTCTCATCTCTTACATACAGCTTGTTGACTTTGAGTTTGATATCCTATTTTTATCTGATGTTTTTGGCAGCAAATCCACTTGCTCGCAATGATGATGGTCAGAAACCACTTGACATCGCTAGAGACAAAGGTTTTAGTAATGTCGTGGGTGTTATTGAGGTATGTTCATTTTTGTTGTTGCTGATTTGTACGTGATGGATATGATTGTTAACTATTTTGGGTTTGTAGAGACACATCTGCTTGTTCTCTGGTTGGATGCGTCAGTTTTACGGCCCTGCCTTTTCTCCTCGTTCAGACAGAGTGTGAGTATCCATTATACGTCACTTTTAGCATCTGTCTTCGCTTATACATGTAGTTAACTCTGTTATTATACACAGAAGATTCATTTCTTTTACCCATGGCTATGAATCATCTCTAAAGCTTATGATTTGCAGATGGGTAGTCGTCCTACCAATTGGTTCAAGAAACCCTGCAGAACCTCTCAAGTTGGAGGTGGCTGTATATACTAGGTTTGAGGTACAATGATCATTAATATTAACAATTGAGAGAACAAGTTCAGTACGTTTTACTCATTATGTCTTTTGAGTGGTAAACAGGATGCAGAGCCACGGAAAATAATCCCGTTGTGGCTATCAAACATGGAGGAACCAATAACAAACCAGTCTGGTATTGAAGTGAGTATCATAAGAACATACCACATATGCGACAGTGGAGCAGTTACGCGTAAGTATATCCTGTTTAGTTGCTAGCAACCATCCTTAGTTCATATCGACCTAAATATATCTCTGTTTTATCTGCTCTTGCGTTAAATATTTTGTCAGTACCAGTGAAGTAGAAACATGTAAGCTTTTCTTCTCTTTTATCACAGAAGAACGTTTCAGACTTGGTCCCTCCATTGAAGGGGGCGAACAACAGCTTAAGTGGTTTTGTGATGCATGTAAAGGAATTCCTCAGGTAATGTCAAAAACAGTATTAGCCAATTTAATATTTCATTTCATCCTTTGTATTATATAGTGAAACTCTCATGGAGTTAAAATATACAGACAACACATACTCCAAAGTTTCTCCAATCAGCACTGTCTGCACCACAACTTATGAGTGAGACACCAACTCTCAATCACCAATCCATTGGTGAAGCAAGTTCCTCAACTGCACCACCTCCACCTCCTTCCTCATGGAAAGCAAACACCTTGGGTCTCAATAGCCATGAACGAGTTATTGTACATAAACCTTCACCATCAGCTCCTCCA
The DNA here is from genome assembly GCA_026261945.1 of Hirschfeldia incana. NCBI lineage: Eukaryota > Viridiplantae > Streptophyta > Magnoliopsida > Brassicales > Brassicaceae > Hirschfeldia > Hirschfeldia incana. The sequence continues at coordinate 5,680,420 of JABCMI010000013.1, read as the reverse complement.
TTAACAGATGATGATGATGTACAAACCTTAAAGGAAAGTCCAATTCATTACCCAATAATCGATTCAACACCTGTTGATGTCCCATATTCTTCTCCTCCACCAGCTTCAGCAGAGGGTGAAAAGAACGAAGACAGGAGCTCTGGACAGTGTTCTATATGTCTCGACGCTCCATCTGACGCGGTTTGTGTACCGTGTGGACATCTTGCAGGATGCATGTCTTGCTTGACTGAGATCAAATCCAAGAACTGGGGATGTCCGGTCTGTCGCGCCAAAATCGACCAGATCGTTAAACTGTACCGTGTCTGAAATTGACAGGTACTACATGAACTCACTGTGTTGTGAGGACATTGAAACTATCTTTCTCTATTACTCAACCAAGATCAAGAACCATGTTTATCTGTTGTTGTTAAACAATACTTTTATACATCGAGTTGTAAAACAGAACCTATTTTTCGTATATATATATGGTTTTGGATGAAAGAATGTAAAGTATTCATGTCATATTCTAATTTAGTTTACAGTTGATTGTATCAATATTGGAGTATAGTTAATATTTTAGAAAATATCTTTATACATTTTTTCACTTGATTAATACTTATTATAACTTTTTATGTCTTAATTTATAAATTTTATTTTAGAAAATATTATTTATAGATAACAATATGATATATATAAGAACTATCTTATTTTTAAATATGTTTTATAATAAACTATCTCAGATAACATATAATCTAATATAATTAGAGAAAATTCGCTGGTATGCCACACTTTGGAGAGATATTGTGGAGTCGGTACCCCTTAAAAGGAAATTTTGGAGTCAGTACCCATTATTTCAAAATACCAGCGCTACCCTTGGTAAGCGCATGGCAAGTATACGAATTGGTAAGCTAATGGCAAGTATACGAATTGGTAAGATAATGGCAAATATACGAATTGGCAAGCTAAGGGCAAGTATACGAATTGGCAATTTAATGGCAAGTATATGATGAGATGATATGGCAAGCTAATGGCGGGGTGATACAAAACTTTCATTTGATGACGAGGAATTTGCTCTTAAGATTAATCAGCCTTCCCTAACAGCTAACAAATACACTTTTTGCCGTTTGTTGTTCTTTAAACCTTTTGTAAGTCGTGTCAAATTCTTTTATGTTCGTGATGCTGTCTCAATTTGTGTATCTTGGTGTTCTATTGTTGTGTGTATATTAGGTTAGGTCTGAATATGCACATATAAACATTCAAGGGTTATTAAAGACATCAAAAGAAGATTTAATGTGTTGTCATCGTGTGCTAGAGAGATTATGTCTTCAGTCCTTCGTTGATTATTTGAGTGGCAAAGGTAAACAACCAAACAAAATCCAAAAAATGTGGAATTCCTTGAATGGGCCGAAATACTGAAATGGGCCTAAAGTGTATTTCATCAAACGAAAGTTTTGTAAAAAAAAAAGCAAAAGAAAACAATAAATCATTTAAAACCTCAATGGAAACCTAATTTTAATGGGTCGAACTTGGTCGCTGCGACAGAAAACCTAAACCAGAGCCGTGAAGAAGAAGACCGAGACGTGAAATCGTTTGACAAAATGGAACAAAAAGGATTGAAGTATGAGGAGAATCCTGACCAAGGAGGCGGGGAGATAGGATCTGAGGAGAGGTCGAGTCACGAGACTCCGGGTGTTGATGATGTTCAGCCAAATGAAGAAGAGGGAGATAAGGATGAGAAAAGTTGCAGCCAAACTTTAAGCGACTGTGGAGATACAAGGGTTTGTAATTCTATGACACTCTCTTTGTTTGTGAAATAAATTGGTATAGTTAGGATGACTGATTGGTCCCGTGTTATGATTGATGTTTAGTGAGTAATATGACTTAAGCTAGTCTGATGTGTAGTGAGTAATTTGATATAGCTAGTCTGATGTGTAGTGAGTAATATGAAATAAATTTGTATACTTAGGATGACTGACTGATTGGTCCCATGTTATTGATCTTTAGTGAGTAATTTGACTTAAGCAAGTCTGATGTGTATCCTTCTTCTCATTTGCTGAATTGGAAGAACCAACCGGGAGACTGGACAAAGCAATTGGGTTTGTTAGACAGGAGATTCGCTGCATTAGAAGAGAAGCAGATGTGGGCGTTAAACAGGTTGAGGAGGAAAGTCGCTGCATTGGAGGAAGACGTGAAGGGGAGGAAGGAAGACCTGAACTATGTGGGGAGGAAAGTCGCTGCATTGGAGGAAGACGTGAACTATGTGGAGGAAGTAGGCGAAGACTCACCTGAGGATGAAAACCTGAGCAGGACAAGGTCTGGGTTTAAGAAGCAAAAATGAAGGAACTCAATCAATGAACACTGTAGTTGGTGCCTATTTTTCCCAAACTTTTTGTTGTACTGCATTTTAAGTAAGTGATTCATATGTTATTGAGTATTAGTTAATCACAATACTTATTTCACACATTCCATAGTCAGAAGTGTATTTTACATAAACTTAGTCAAAGTAGATAAACATTACATTGCATACACACACAACGAATCTCCAATGGGCCAGTGACGAGCGGTCAAATGAATGTTACTGCCGAAGTCCCAAGCTGCACGTTGCCAGAAACAACGATCGCATCTCCACCTTTGTCTTGATTCATCTATGGAGACTTCAGACACTGGTTCTATCATTGTGGAGCACAAGCAATCACGTGACACGTTAAGAGATATTCTTTCACATAGAGACCTAAACATCTCAGGTTCCACGTAACCAGGAAGTGCCCAACTAGTCATGATGTGATGCATCCGATCAACATATTCACGAGTAAAACTTGGGTACTTGTAGATGATGTGATTGTACTTATATGAAAAGGCTGTGGTAATTGTGTTGTCAATTAAGAAGAATTGTTTGTCGTTGCTTTTTTGGGCATGCACCAATAATTATCACCAAGAGAAGTCGGTATTCGTATAATAAAAATATGAGTAAAGTAAAACATCAACTGGCAAGCTAGGACCAAATAGCTAGATAGAGTTTCTAAAGTATACCTAAGGTAACTGGCAAGCTGAGGGCAATAATAATTTTCGTTAATGGGCTCAGTCCCCTTTATGGGCCCAGGTCAACTGATTTTGTCGATGGCAAATGTAAACAACATAACCCAGAAATTATTTCAATAGCAGTGAAAACCCTTAACATTGAGCGTTTTGAAGGCAAGTCGTTAAGAAACTACCAGCGATACACTCCATAATTGGCAAGCTAATGGCAATGATAGGAAACGGTACCGGCAAGGCACGGCTTCAGATGAAAGTAACTGGCAAGCTAAGGACGATGATAACCCTGTTTTTAATATTTCACGATGAAAATCGTAAAATAGAAGAAGCTTGGTTGTTAATAAATATTATAGATATGATTCATTACAAGAGTTCAATACAATGAGTACATTACAACATTACACATTACAACATTACACATAACACTAGAAACGGTTCATTTAAACATGCACACAAAAGCTATTACAACTAATACGATGCCCGTGAGACCAACAAAGTATTCAAAGCCATTGCTAAACCTAGGTTTTTCCCTTACAATCTTCTCTAGCCTAGCTATCTTCTGCTCAGTCTCATAGTCCGGTAAAAGGGTTAAGGAATCTACCTTTTCAGCCAGCTGAAGAACGTGTCTATCCCTAGCTCTCATCTCTTCCATTACGGCCACATCCCACCACTTCCAAACATGTCTCTCGCCATCATCAACATGCGCACAGGTGTAATATCTTCTCCCTGGATCATTCCTACTAGAGGAAGTTGCTAGAAGAGGCTGAGCTCCACAGTAGCAAATCTGCGGGAATCCAAACTCAACCTCGGGTTGCGGAGGGTACTCCACACGCGCACGAGCATTGTATCTTATCTCAGCTTGGTCCCGGCGAATAAGATCTTCCGTTTCCATGTAGACACTGTCGACTGAGTTCCCACCGTAGTAATCCTCTGACTCCGAAGGCTGGGTGTAGCTATAGTCAAGTCCCATCTTTAATTTAACTTGCACAAATTAACCAAGTAATTATTAGTTAATTTTTTAATGAACATACAGCAAGCTAACGATATAGCACATAAACAAGATAGCAACAATTAAACGGAAGCATTTTTTAACATAGCAATTAAAAGGAAACACGAACTTTATTGAAAAATGGTTACGAACTTTATTGAAAAATGGTTTGGGGTCTAGGGTTTAGGTTTAGGGTCTGGGATGGAAGGAAAGTATACGACGGTGTGGATAATAGAAGGAAGGGAAGTAGAGGACAGAAACCAAAAGATCCGGTCCGTTGCTTTTGACAAATATACGGCTGAGATCTTGATCCGCGCAATAGAGGTAACAGCCAATCAGAGAATTAGAATCCACTCACAATTTTTGTATAAAATAATAATAGGTTGACAAATGTACGGATGAGATGGTGATCCGCGTGATAAAGGTCACAACCAAAATCATGAGAGAGATAATAGATCGCCAAGAGTGTCATAATATATTGAAAGACGATAATCTTGTAGGAATTAACCCTTAATTTAATAAGATGAGGTGGCTTGGTTATTTAAAACCGATAAATTCCTAATTATATATTTTTAAGATTTATATGACAATTTATCATTTTAATTTAACTATATATAGAGACTTGGGTTGTTTAATGGGTTTGTTTAATTGATGCAGAAATAATTAAGTGCTAATCAGTAAGATAGGGCGTTGAATTTTATTCAACAAAACCATGGCAGTGGGTAGTGGGTATGAAGACGAATGTTAAAAAATGAAGAGGGTGTTGAATCTTAAAACCATCGTACATAGTTGGTAATTTAGACTGTTTGAATCTTTTCAACACAGTTTAATCACATCATCAAATTATTTTTTTCAACACTCCCATTGTAGTGATTCAACTGGTTGAATTCTATTCAACACCTCATTCAACCACCTCGTTGCATGTATGTAGTTAACCTTTAGTGTGTATATTAATCAAAGACATGGTATTGTATTTGAAAATAATATTCATTGTTTTTTGTTTTTTTGTTTTTTACAAATGTTCGTTCAATAGAACTTCAGTATTTTAAAACGAGATCAAACTTTTCGTTGAATGAGAATAATCAGAATAAAATACTCAGTGTTTGATGTTCTTTAAATAAATGTACATGAGTTATTGAAAAAAATTCTTCAAATAAATGTACATAAGTTATTGAAAAATGGTTTGGGGTCTAGGGTTTAGGTTTAGGGTCTGGGATGGAAGGAAAGAACACGACGATGTTGATCCGCGTGATAAAGGTCACAACCAAAATCATCAGAGAGATAATAGATCGCCAAGAGTGTCATAATATATTGAAAGGCGATAATCTTGTAGGAATTAGCCCTTAATTTATTAAGATGAGGTGGCTTGGTTATTTAAAACCGATAATATAATTAGGAATTAATTATATATTTTTAAGATTTATATGACAGTTTATCATTTTAATTTATCTATATATAGATACTAGGTTTGTTTAATTTTGATGCAGAAATAATTAAGTGCTAATTAGTAAGATAGGGCGTTGAATTTTAAAACCAGCGTACATAGTTGGTGATTTAGACTGTTTGAATCTTTTCAACACAGTTTAATCACATCATCAAATTACTTTTTTCAACACTCCCTTCAACACCTCATTCAACCACCTCGTTGTATGTATGTAGTTAACCTTTAGTGTGTATAGTAATTAAAGATCTGGTGTTGTATTTGAAAATAATATTCATTGTTTTTTGTTTTTTTTTGTTTTTTACATGTGTTCGTTCAATAGAACTTCAGTATTTAAACAACGAGATCAAACTTTTCGTTGAATGAGACTTATCAGAATAAAATACTCAGTGTTTGATGTTCTTTAAATGTACATGAGTTATTGAAAAAATTTCTCCAAATAAATGTACATAAGTTATTGAAAAATGGTTTGGGGTCTAGGGTTTAGGTTTAGGGTCTGGGATGGAAGGAAAGAATACGACGGTGTGGAGAATAGAAGGAAGGGAGGTAGAGGACAGAATCCAAAAGATCCGGTACGTTGCTTTAGACAAATATACGGCTGAGATCTTGATCCGCGCAATAGAGGTAACAGCCAATCAGAGAATTAGAATCCACTCACAATTTTTGTAAAAAATAATAATAGGTTGACAAATGTACGGCTGAGGTGGTGATCCGCGTGATAATCCTATAGGGATTAATTTTTTTTTTTTAAAGATTTATATGAATGTTACAGCTAATCAGAGAATTATTTTTCAAATACAATTTTGAATAACCGAAAATATATCTTCATTCAACATATATATAGGTTCTTTTTGGATAAGTTGATAAATTTATTCGGTTAAGGTAAATGGTGAAAATACGATTACACGAATGTCTAACCAAATCATGAATTCATTTTCTGATTTATTATGTTAAACTACGCTACACGAATGTCTAACCAAATCATGAATTATTTTTCTAATTTATCAAAAATAGAAACCCAACATGTAGATAATCTAATAGATAATCCGATAAAAAATAAAATATAACAAAAATAGCATAGTTTAACATCCGACCAACATCAAACGAAAACTGGTTTGAAAAACCAGAAAATATGATCCGAAAGATATCATAAATTTTTAGGATCCAGAAACTACACACAGCCCTCTCATTTAATCTTCTCTAGGATGTTAGCAACGACCTCTTCCATATCAAGTTCCGTCATATTTGTAAATGGTTTCTTCATATCCTACATAAGAAGCATAAGGATCTTTGTTAAAAAAAAAAGCATAAGGATCGGAAAAACTGAATTTCATCTATAAACAGATCATCATAGAAACGTGTTTACGAGCATAAGAACAGACAAGACGAGAAAAATGAATTGATTTGTCACGGAACAACGACTAACTGACACAATGAGAAGATTTAAAAGGCTTTACCAAAAGACTAATGAATGTTTCGCCGCCATCCTCTCGAATCACAAAGCATCCACGCCTTGGCTGTTGAATCATACATAACAATGTGAAAAAAATCTCAACCTCAAGCATTTACGACGGGAAATATACATGTGGAGAGTTAAAAAAGATTAGAGTTACCTTATCAGGATTGAGAGTGACAATGATGCCAGGAGCAGCTTTCTCCAGACCTTCCTTCACCTCGTTGGCTCTCTCCTTGAATGACTTGTCTTGTTTGCTTCATCAAAACAACAAACAATCTAACTTTCAATGAAGCAGATCACAAGAAGAACCACAGTTTCTCTTCAAGAACAACACATTATGAGAGAACGAATCAGAAACCCTAACAGCAGCAAGAATGTGTGAAGATTCAAAAACTAAACCCTAACAACGATTAGAGATTTACCAGTGCTCGATTACAATCGTTTTTTTCACGGAGGCTTCTGCTTCTTCATCGGCTTCGTCGTCTGCTTCTACCGCAGCTTCCTTCTTGTCTTTCTTGATCTTCTTCATCGCTGATCCACCTTCCTTGGCTTTCGTCTTCCTTTTCCTCTTCTCGGCAGATTCGAAGTTCATGAGCTTGGAAACCGGCGAGTTACCATCCGTGCGTGCCTGAGTCTGGCTTCGAGTCTGCCTTGTCGACGTAGCCACCGCAATAGATTTCCCTTTATCTCCTCCTCCGGCACTCTTCGGCGGCGCCATTGAATCAAAGAAGAGCTTCCTCCGTCGCCGAAAAAAAATGGCTACTGTGAATGTGATGCTCTCTCTCTTCTTTTCTGTTCTTGATATTTTGTAGCTGAATATATATTTATCTACCAGCTATTGCACTTTTACAGTATATTATTGAATGTAAAGTATTTTAGATTTTGTGGATCTTAATGATTACATTTTGACTATGTACATTGGTTGCATGTTATTTTTACTCCAGATCATCTTCTCTTTCTTCCACAACACCGCATGCAAATCTTTGGCAAGAATAGAAGGCTTTCTCTGTTAAACAAGGTAAGCTTTTTTGACAAGAAACTAGGTAAACTTATGAAACTCTAGGCAGCTAATTCGGTCCCACTAAAATGGACCCAAGCCAAATAACTTTACCGTTCGGTTGGAGTTACCCTAAAGAGGGCGGGTATATGTTTTGTTTTGTATGTTTTTAAGAAATTGCATTTCTAAGCGTAAATTGCATTTCTAAGCGTATGCTTTTTTGTTATTATATATATGTATATATATTTTTTTGTATCAGATATGTGTGTTTTGGGCAAATTTTTATTTATATTTCTAATTTTACTTGTGTGTTTTTTTTCCCTCAGAATGATTAGGCTTCTTATTTTGAACATTGAAATGAAATTATTATTGGAGGAAAGAAAAATAAAGGGGATGACGATGATTCCTCAATAAACTCACTTCACTAACTTTAACTACAAACTAATTTTGACCCCCCCTTTAAAGGGTAGGTTTATTTTTTGTTTTATATTTTTAACAAATTTAATTTTTAAACTTGTGCTCAGCTATATTTGTGTTTTTTTTGTATAACTATTTTTTAAATGATTAATAAGAGATTACTATAATTGTATTAAAAAACTTGGACCACACATATAACTATATGTCAAGTTGATGTTCTAATAAAATATATATATGATTTTGCATTTAGATTAATGAAATTTAAGTTAGATATGAATTTTAAAGATTTTTGAAAATGATTTAAATGGGTTATTCGAACTCGAACCAAAATTTAAAAATAGTCGAGCGTAACTGAAATATTTAACTTATGCTAATCCAAATAGATCCTAACGTTTCTCAAATAGGTACTGAAACTCCCACCCATAATTTCTGTATAGGATATTTTATACGATTGGACATATTTATATGGAACCAAAACCTAATGTAAACCTAATTCGTAAATAATTTTTCTTCGTAATGAATGATTAAGTATTTGTAAAAGTCGAATTCCAAGCGGTTACCATTATATATAGTACAAAGTCTATACCGACATTTATAATTATGTGAAAATTAAAATATGTATTTCTCTCTTTTTATGGCAAATGTATTTATGGGAGTCGAACCAGGGTGGGGAAGGAGAAGAAAGAAATAAAGTATCAATGGAGTAAAAAACGAGCCAAAACACAGATTTGCACGTTATGGAGCTCGAACTAGGGTGTGGAAGGAGAAAGTCAGGCCAATTTTCCAACTACACCAATTTTGTTTCGTCGTAAACCCTTTCAACAAGATTATATCGTATTTCGAATTTAGTATATTATATTTGGAGGAACACTACTGGGAAAACTTAAACCATAACTTTATGAACATTTCTTCACTGCAAAAAAGAAAGAGCGAGGCGTTTGTTAACATTAACCGTTGTGATGAATTAACATTTCAAGCCTTAAAAAACGTGAACTAAATCATGATTGAAGAGCCTGCACATATTTGACCCTAGCTGTCTAATCAAAAATTTCGAGGAATTAATAATTATAAAATTATTATTATTTTTTTTTTTTTTGAAACATAATAATTATAAAAATATCCGTGCTTTTCTTTATTAATAAGAACCATAGGGGATAAAAATGACGAAGTTTGATATATGACTTTACATATAGGGTTTTTTGTGTTTTAAACCTCGAACTATGCTATTTCTGCTATTTTCATTTTGAAAATCAAGCAACATCAGTTAGTACATCTAACATATTAAGACTAAAGTAAATAAAGTTTAACATAATTCAACTTACATGACCAAACAACAACGATGTACAATTTCACCAATATCTAAAATGATCACCAGTTTCACTAATTATGTTTTGCGAACATAATTCACCAATTTTTAAAATTTAAAAATTAGATTTATGACTCTCAAGCACTAAAATGATCTCACCAATATCTTTCTTCAGCTCACCAATTTCTTTTTTTATCTCAGCCAAATCTTTAGCCATCATTGCTTGTTGACGCCCCAATTTTCCAAGTTCTTCATGGTGTGCTTCATCAAGCCACTTAAACACATGGTTTGGACCATATATCTCTCCACATCTGTAAAATCTTCTTCCGGGATTTTGAGCTGTCTTAGACTCCAATATGATTGTGGGAGCTCCACATTCACAATTCCAAGGAATTCCAGCTCCCTCGATGTGATTATCCATCTCTTCACACTCGAAATTGTACTTCTTTCCACTGCAAAGCCAATTCGAACTTTCAAAATTATACCTTTTTGATAAATAAACTAATGGGATATAAACCTCACCTTGCTCTTGAGAAAGATGGACAACCTATATATTTTACCTCAGATCTGGGAATAGTTAAAGGTTTCAACACTCATTTCATCTTCAACACCCTACTTTTTCTATTTTAACATTCCACATCATCTTCTATCTCATCCACCTAATTTTTCCAACACATTTTTATTTTTAACCTCTACAATGGGTTGTGTAAAAAACTTCAACACCATGACCGACAATTTGCTATTCATATTCTTTTATCTTAATAATATAATAATTAGATATTAATAATTTTGAATTTAATTAGCTTAAAAACTAAAATAACATACATATTAAGAAGCAGAATTTTGAGTTTCAAAAAAATTATTACTGGAATTCAATTATAAAAAAGATTTAAAACACTAAAATAATTGATTATAGGAATAAAATGACGTTTTTTGTTCTGTGTCCAAATGAAACGAAAGTAGTCTCTATTTATAGATCATAAAAAGTTATGAATTTTGATATAATTTTAATTATTTAAAAATAAAATATTGTATAAAAAATAAGTTTGAATTTATGGATGATTATATAATTAAAACAGATCCATGCGCCTTCTTATTTACAGTGAGAAGTCGTGTCTTCTCGACTTCTAAAGAAGTCTATCAAATCACTCTTAAGTGGTGGGAAAGTAAATACAATGAATACATCAGTAAGAAGTCTATCAAATCACTCTCATGTTATGGCATGTAGTTTTATCTACTTTTACTAAGTTTCGGAAAATGTAATGTCTACTTTTGCTAAGTTTCTGATAATGTAATGTCTCAACTCAACCTTCTATTTTTAAATGTCATAATGCAAATATATCTCATATTACTCATAACTAGTTGAATCTCTCTGATCATATTTTGATAATCTAATGTATCAACCTTATCGTTTGCACCTTATTCTAAGAGGAAGGGCTCCAAACAAACTCAAAAAGAGTATGGCAAGGATATAAAATATATCGCAAGGAAAACGTAGACTAATAGCAAGGGAACCGCAACCGGTATACACATTATTGACTTTTGTTGACTTGGTCGGATGGGTTTACACATTATTTTACAATGTGGGTGTTGAATAAAAGATTCAACTGTTGAATCACTACAATGAGGGTGTTGAAAAATAAAATTTGCTGATGTGGATTAATTGGTGTTGAAAAGATTCAACTAGTTGAATAAGTAGAAAGTGGAGCCCATCGATGACACATGTCACTTTATAAGAATTTTTGATATTTTGAAATCATTTCTCTTATATTATCTTTTAACATAGTGACTAAAAGATATGGTTAAGGGATCCAAACAAACTCAAAAAGAGTATGGCAACGATACGAGTTACAACAGTTACACGTCTCCAAAACCAGGCTAAAAAAAAGCCTTTAAAATAACGAGAACGAGATGCGTCGACACGTGAGTATATGTGATTGGAAAAAGCATCAATGTTTATGTAATTTGTTTTAATTCGTGCTAAGTTTGTTTAATGTTTTTTACCAAATTAATAAAATACTGTTGAACAACCAGTCTCGTATATAAAGTTAACCATTTATGCAAACCCTAAATATCTATCCTCTCCTGCATCTCCGGCATCCAAAATAGAGTAAAAGCTTTTGTAAGTTTAGTGTTTTTTTCTCGATCTAATTTCTATCGACGTTAATCATTGACCCGTAAATACTATAATCATCGACCCGTAAATTGTTTAGATCTTATTCCCTTGGTAGTTGATTTTATATTCTTATAGTTTATAGAACATTGGTTTGTACTAATTCATTTGTTTATAATTTTACATGCGAGATGATCTAAACTTTAACTTATTTTGGTTTTCGATATCTTAATCTTAAAAACTTGATCTTTTTGTTGTTTCTGTTTAATTATCCGGCAAACTTATGTTATGATCTAAACTTTAACTTATTTTGCTTTTCCATTAATCGTTTGTTTTTATTTTTTAATTGCATATCTCACATACCCTTATTTTAGGGGGGGAGGGGGTTATTGGTTTAAGAATTCTCAAGGAATTATAAAATTTTATTATGATCTCTCTGTCGGTTAGTTTCATATTTGGTGTGCTGAAACATAACCTTTCGTTTGTAAGAGTGTGCCACAAAAAAAATGGCACTGAAAATAAAACCGTTAGACATCTTTCATGTAGTATGAAGCTAAAAAAAAGGACTATAACACAATACCATAAAATGCATTAATAGTGTCTCATCGAGATGAGGATGTTAGAAATTCCTACAATATTTTTGAAATGTTGCTTAAAAGATTCAACTATTGAATCACTACAATGAGGGTGTTGAAAAATAAAATTGGATTAATTGATGTTGAAAAGATTCAACTAGTTGAATAAAGAAAGTGGAGCCCATCGATGACACATGTCACTTTTTAAGAATTTTTGATATTTTGTTATCTTCTTGGTTATTCAAAACTAATAATCTCATTATATATGAAATCAATTATTTTTATTTTCTATACGGAAATTTACTATTTTAAATTCTCTATAAATAGAAACTAGGTTTAAGTAATTTGGATATAGAAAAAAAAATTATTAATTAGTAAAATAGAGTGTTGAATTTTATTCAACAAAACCATTGTAAAATGTGTAAAAATTGAATGAGTGTTGAATGATGAGTTGGAAGAAAGAGAATATGACATAGAGTGTTAAAAGATGAAGTGGAGGGTGTTGAATCTTGAAACCATTGTCGAATCCAAACCACATTGTGCAAATTCTTAATAATCAGTAACAATCTATAGAAATCTAGTAATGAACTTTTAAAACTCCGTCAACTTCTAAAATCACTAAACTTTTTCCAAATTCTAGATAGCATAATCCCCCCCCCCCTTTTTATTGTTTGTTTTGAAAATTATGATTGGACCGTTTAGGGTGTAGATACAATTATAACTTTGTTGTCAGTAGTTGGTAAAGCTGATAAGCAATAGAAGATTCGTTGTTGGGAAAACGCAACAATTGATTGAAAAGAATTTATTTTTAGACACAACTTTGAATATAAAACTGGTCTACATCCCGAAATCCACAACAGCATTTTTATTTGCTATTCATATTCTTTTATCTTTACTACCTCCGTTCCTGACAGTAGGATTTTCTAGAAAAAAATCTTGTTTCACAAAGATAGATTTTCTGTATTATTAAGGTACTTTTGTATGCTTTTGAGAAACATTAATTGAGAATATTTGAGTTATTCAAATTCTATTGGTAGATAGATATTGAAAAGCGTATAAAAATTAAAAAAAAAGTAAATTGTAAACATTAATTATATTCTTAATAAGCGTGAATACTCTAGATAATCTTATTTTCTGGAACGGAGGTATAGTATAATATAATAATTACATATTAATAATTTTGAATTTAATTGGCTTAAAAAATAAAATAACATAAATATTAAGAAGAAGAATTTTGAGTTTCAAAAAAAATATTACTGGAATTCAATTATAAAAAAGATTTAAAACAATTAAATAATTGATTATAGGAATAAAATGACGTTTTTTGTTCTTTGTCCGAATGAAACTAAAGTAGTCTCTATTTATAGATCACAAAAAGTTATGAATTTTGATATAATTTTAATTATTTAAAAATAAAAATAATGTATTAAGTTTGAATTTATGGATGAGAATATAATTAAAACAGATCCATGCGTCTTCATAAAAATAAAAACAGATCCACGCTGAGGGGGAGTGTTGAAATAAAAAAAAAGAATATGTTGAGTATGAAGATGAAAGAAGAAGTATTTATCCACCAAGGTCTGCCAAAGATTAGCAAAGCCTGCGAAGATAAACAAGCAAGGCCTGCCAGCATGAACAGTTTACGGGTTGCTACAGTAAAAACAGACAGATATTTTATTGTAGCTTACATAATAAGCCAAGTGTGTTTGGTTTCTACAATGGTAGTTTTATCAACTGTTGATAAATTTTAACAGCTGCCAATAAGCTTGCAGTGGTTAGTTGAAAAACATAAAAATCTGATGTGGCAAAAATCTGTGCTGAATTATCAACACCGTTGTAAAACAAAAATGTGTACTGAATTATCAACTTCCGTGATGTGGCAAATACTGATTGGACGAAAAAGTTAGGTTTGTCTACATATGTAAGATTATATATTCTCTACAACGGTTTTGTTTTAAAAAAATTACAACACCCTACCCCATTAATTTTATTTATTGTTTTATTCTATTTTATGTTTTCATTTGTGATAACTATTATTAACTCTTAACTCTTAAGTGGTGGGAAAGTAAATACAATGTTTACATCGGTATAAGAGGATAATGGATTATAAATAGGTTTATCACCTTCCCAAATAAATAAAACGTTAAACTTTGCATTTTCAGAATCTTAAACTCGAATATCTCTCACTACTACTCATCTCTCAATGTCGAACTTGTCTTCTCTCCCTCATTCCATCCTCCATAAGATTCTGTCAAAGGTAGTAACAAGTCACATACGGGACTTCGGTTCTACTAGGATTGCTGTCCGCGAGTTCAATCGAGTTGGCAGAGAAGAGTACTTCTACCAATCTGCTGATCTCATTCACTTCAATGATTGGATTGAAGAGGTTAATGCTGTCAAACGTTTCCGCCTTTTGTGCTACCAAGCCGGTAATCCAGAGGCTATCTACATGCGCGGTATGTACGAGTTCTTCTTCCTCCATTTACTTGATCAAGGAAGAGAGAAAATCCGTCTTGCTGCTGAGGGAGGTTTGTTGTTGGCTAAGTATGTAGATGGAATGCTCAACTTAGTGTTTAGTGTAGATGATGCAGGGTTGGTTCGCAACTATCCTAACTTTTCTCGTGAATTTGTTCATCGGATGGAACACTTGGTCGGGGGTGCAATTATGGGAGGAGGCCATTGGTTTATTGATAAACCTGACGCGTTCGTGTCTGCAGTGTTATTAATTAGAAATCATTGGCCCCTCTCACATGATGGCTGCAGCCCTCAGTCGAGATGCGATCGTTGCTTCTGGCAAAATGCAGCTTGGGACTTCTGCAATGATATTCACTTGACCGTTTCCGACTGGCCCTTTTGAAGATTAGTTGTTGAGTTTATTTCTCATCTTATGGCATGTAGTTTTATCTACTTTTACTAAGTTTCGGATAATGTAATGTCTACTTTTGCTAAGTTTGTGAGAATGTAATGTCTCAACTCAACCTTCTATTTTTAAATGTCATAATGCAAATATATCTCATAACTAGTTGAATCTCTCTGAACATATTCTGATAATCTAATGTCTCAACCTTCTCTTTTGCACCTTAGTCTAAGAGGAAGGGCTCCAAACAAACTCAAAAAGAGTATGGCAAGGATATAAAATATATCGCAAGGAGAAGTCGAAGGAAAATAAATCCCTTTTCATAATACTAATTCTACTAATAACAAAGCCATAAAACACACAAAAGGCACACTGCCATCAAAGCTTTCAAATTCCTAATTTCTACCTTGCTCCTTTCCACATCTTCCTTCAAATCTCCAATCAAAGTCATGAGCTCGTCAACCTCGGTTTTGGTCTTACTAACCTCCCTGCCAATGATTTCGAGTTTCGGAATAGCTTCTTCAACCTCCTCACACACAGCATCCTCGATCCACTTAAACAAATGCCCCTAATTCAAGACCAAATTAGATATCTTTCTGTCTAAACAACATAAACAAGCAAGGTTGAAGATTACCTCCTTTTTGCTTATACAACGGTAGAAAGGTCTTCCCGGATTCTCTTGTGTCTTCGATACTAAAGGTACCACACGTAATCCACAGCCACACTTCGTTGGGAACCCACGATCTCCTCCACATTGTACTTCTGACGATGAACTCATCATGAAATAGAGACAGAGCTTTGAAGCGAGTTTCGGTTTTTCGAGTTTGTGAAATTTTGGGATTTAGGGTTTGAGAATTGGGGGTTTTATGTTTTGCAAACGAAGTCGTTTTGGTTCCAGCAATTATAAACCGAAACTATACTTGTCTATTGAACCGGATCGACGACATTCGAGGCGTTGGTTTAGTCTTCGACGTTTTGGTTTAGTCTTTGACTCGCTAGTCAATGGTTTAATACATGTGGAAGAAAACCAATTTGGTTAAAAAAATGAATATTAC
The DNA here is from genome assembly GCA_026261945.1 of Hirschfeldia incana. Lineage (NCBI taxonomy): Eukaryota > Viridiplantae > Streptophyta > Magnoliopsida > Brassicales > Brassicaceae > Hirschfeldia > Hirschfeldia incana. The sequence goes on along the minus strand of JABCMI010000013.1, from coordinate 5,664,203 downwards.
TATCTTTTTCAATAATTTTAATTGATAATGCCTTTCTCATTTTCTTTTCTTAAAAATACTCTACTCCCTCCTTTATCAAATAAGTGTCATTGTAGAGAAATTTTTTTGTTGCAAAATAAGTGTCGTTTCCAATTTTCAATGCAAAATTTATTAATTCTATGGTGCCATTTATTTTTCTATTGGTTAAAATATGATTAGATGTATAGGTAATTGTGTTTTTATATGGAAAATATGCAATATTAATTGTTTTCTTAATCTGTGTGCACAAAGATAAAAGGACTCAAGATAAAATGACACTTATTTGAAAACAGAGGGAGTACTTATCTCTCACAACTCTTCATTTCTATATATAATGCCCTTATTTCTTCTTTAAAGTATTTCGTCTCTTTTAAGAAAAAAACCGATTCACCATTTTCTGACTACGTCTCATTAATAATGCCTACATCCTCTTCATCTTCCGGCGACTATTATTTTGTCAGCCCATCCTCTTCCGAATCTTCGTCAGACACTTCACCGGATTCTCCTTCAGACACTCCATCGGATTCTGAACGATCCACCCCTACCTCAGTCTCAGTGCGTCGCTTTGCGAACGTCATCTCTTCGGGTCCTTATAGTTGTCCGGCGGCACCGCCTGTTGGATACACGGCGATTTACCGTGCGTACTCCGGCATCGGTTTCCGTCAGAACCTTTCCTGGATAATGGTTGAGTTGTGCGGCTTGTTCCGCATTGCCCCAAGCCAACTGACTCTCCGTTCCTGGGGACTTATACATGCCCTTCAGGTCCTTTCTGATCTGTCCGGTGTGGACATAACTGGTAACATGGTCGCTACTGCCTTCTGTACTCGAGAAATTGGAGAAGGGTCTCGTCGTTTCGAGTTGTCACCACGTCCTTTTTTTAGGTCCCCTGTGGTACTACCGGAGTGGCTCGATAACACACCAACGTCCGGCGAATATTTTTTCGCACTTCACCTTGGCCCTAGACCCATGGGGTTGCGTCTCTCCTGGTCGCCTTCAGGTAAAACTTTATTGTGCAACGACAGTCTATTCCATGATATTCGGGTGGTGATTGTTTGTTTTGGTTTCTAGATTATAGATTTTGGTAATTGGATTTTAGTTTTTGGGTTTTGGATTTTAGATTTTGATTTCTGTTTTTTTTTAAGTAGATATTAGTTTTTGGAAAATTATGAATGGTTATCTAAGATTGCAGTAGATGTTAGTGTTGATAACTTTGGTAGATGAAGTGTTGATTAAAACTTCAATAATGATATATTTTTGCTTTTGTGTACCAATGGTAGTTTTTTTTCTTTCCAAAAACTAGTTTTTGATATTTTTAGGGATCCATTTTTCAGAATCTTGATTGGTTAATAAAGTAGTTTTTTAAAAACAAATGACAAAAACTTGTTTGAAAACTAGAAACAATAAACCTCTTGATGATCAAGTGATTTTCTAGGTGAGTTGCCGGGGGATCCACCTGAGTGGAAGTGGTTCCCTGACGTTCTGTTTAATCTACCCAGTAACCTCCGTGATACTGCGTTTCTGCTGCATCCCGACATCATCCAGATGACCTCATTGGCGTCTACTGACGACCATCTTTTCATCCCAGATCGTAACTGATATTTGTTTTTGTTTCAGTTTTTATTTTAACATCTACTTCAAGAATTTTAATAACAACGACTTTATCAATGTAGATTCGATGGATGCCTTGATCGCCGCTCGTCTCTATTTTGATACCCTCCCTCAAGTTTCATCAAGATCGGTTGAGAGACCTCCATCCCAGATTTGCCCAGATGCATCATCTTCTCAGGCTCCTACTGATTCGGCTGATAATCCTCCCAGTTCCAAACGTCCTCGTCGCTAGAATTTTTAATAAGTTGTAAACTTTGCTTGTCATCATCAGTTGCAAACTTTGCTTTCTTTTTGAAACTTGTGATGTGCGTTTATGAATCACACATGCTTTCGTATGAAAAACCGTAATTTATGCCTGATTTTGTTATGCTTTGTACCAAATTATTATATATAATGTGTAATATTTTAATGCTAATGTTAGGATAACGCTATTGATATAAATACATTATCCCATCATCTTTTGCATAGAAAATCATCGACCTTTAAATTACAAGTTGCTTTCCGTCGCTAATATTCATAACATAAGGATACGTTATGGCAAGGAAATGATATTTCAGCAAGGCAACCGCCAGCCTAAAAGACAGTTTAACTGCAGGGTTTCTTCGAATTGTCTTATCAGTACTAGAAAGCTGGTTTGCAAACTAGTTTATTTTTATTCAACACCTCATTATGTACTCTCAGGCTGTCGTAATCATTCCGTATAAGGACAGTTACACACCCCCCACCCCCAATAAAGCAACCCTCTATTCATAATTAATGTTCTTAGATGAATATACTTTTAAGATAGCTGATTGTTTTAGCTTTGCCAGTTGTGTACTTCAACGAAAAGAGGATGGCAAGGCAATAAGGTCCATTTGCAATATTCATAACATAAGGAAACGTTATGGCAAGGAAATGATATTTCAGCAAGGCAACCGCCAGCCTAAAAGACAGTTTAACTGCAGGGTTTCTTCGAATTGTCTTATCAGTACTAGAAAGCTGGTTTGCAAACTAGTTTATTTTTATTCAACACCTCATTATGTACTCTCAGGCTGTCGTAATCATTCCGTATAAGGACAGTTACACACCCCCACCCCCAATAAAGCAACCCTCTATTCATAATTAATGTTCTTAGATGAATATACTTTTAAGATAGCTGATTGTTTTAGCTTTTCCAGTTGTGTACTTCAACGAAAAGAGGATGGCAAGGCAATAAGGTCCATTTGCAAGGGAATGGCAGCCCAATAACGTTAGCTTAATTATTTTAGCACAGTATTATTATTATTATTCTATATGAGGTTCATAGCTGTGAAAGGACCTGATTTCTTGACCGGGGTAGCCTTGGGAGTCGTGAAATATTGCGAAAGCAAAAAAGGAAATGGCAAGGCAACAATTTGCATCAGCAAGGGAACAGTCGGCCAATAAAGTTTAGCACCACTAGCAGAGTTTTCCATTATTAATAATATACGATGTTAATAGTTTTGTATTGTGTGCTCTTCACTTCTAAAACCGACATGACAACGTATACATCTTTGTCCATGCTGAACCCCAGCCAAGCAAACACTCAACTTATTCGAGTTAAGCTACTGCGAATATGGAAAATCAAATTATCATCTCCGCGATTGTACAAGTTGATGTTGATTTTGGTCGATTGTGAGGTTATTTGTTACTAAAGTTTTAGCCCTCTTCTATATATTGTTGAATATTTTGGGAGCATGTACTAAATTGTTGTATTGTTGTACAACGTCTATTTCAGGGGAAGAAAATTCAAGCGACGATTCCTCCTGGATGTCTTCTATACTTTGTCCAAGACTTCCGGGAAAACAATTGGTATTCTGTCAAAGATTTTAGGATAAAGACAAACGTTGGTAGGACCAGGACAACCAACAACATCTTTAAACTCAAATTTACTATATCAACCATAGTTAAGCCCGTTTCTTCTGTATCATCTTCGTTGTACTTCCATCCTACCTGTTTCGCTGATATTGTCCATAGGAGGATTGACTTCAAACTTGCTGTCGGTACGTAATAATCGTTCGTCCTTATATAATACTGTAGTAAATAAGGTTTCAGTTTATCCACTGAAAAAGTTATACTCTTGTGTATATATAATGACAATATTTATTTCAGATGTTATCGGCGTGATAATTAGTTGTGCACCAATACAATTTCTTTTGGATGAAGCAACAAAGTTCAAAGACATTCCATTTCTGAGTTTCACAATAGAAGATGATAGGTATATTCATTAGTGTTATTCCTACATTATTAGTGTATAATATATACTGTGTTGTCATAATATGTTTGTTATATACATAGGGAACGTAGAATCGAGTGCCAAGCGGTAGGTGACATTGCCGTTCAACTTGAGAAAAATTGCGTCCGTTGTCAACAACCTGGTGATCCCGAAATATGCTTATTACGATTTTGGCATGTTAATCAATTCCCTGATGGTATTATTTTGTTCATTATTTGGTTAAATTGCATATTGCATCAATATGTATTACGAGATATTAATATTCCCCAGTGTTTAGTTTTTCTTGTAGGCATGCACGAATACAGCTAGGTACTGTGGAACCCTAATGTACCTGAAGTTAATGAGTTACGAGCACGGTATGTTATATGAAATAATATTTAGAAATGTTTGTGTGTATTAGAAACCATATATTAATTCTTATTTTATTTAACCAACTTTAAACGCAGGTTCCACTGAGCACTTGAAACGGACGACTACTCATCAGGATAGAGTGATGGTTGTGTTCTGTGCTTGTTCATGTTATGTTCTGTCTTGTTTATTCAGAGTCTCTTCATGTTATGTAAATTACTGTAATATTGGAATGTTGAACCCTTGAATGTTTATGTTATGTTATTTACTACTATAATTTATGCAAGTTTTTTTTTAATGAATTTATTTTGAGTGAAATTGTTTAATGTATTTTTAGTGCGAGATATGTAATATTTATTTTCCTGTAGACGAGCTATTTATCCACGAGAACTATCATATAGCATCAGATCTCCACCAAACTATGACCTCAGGATTTATCCACGAATTGAAAATTGCAAATCTATTTCTCCCTGAATCTATAGTTCAAAACTTAACTACCCACAAGTCCACAAATGATGATTCTTATTGGTTTTAATTGGTTTACTCTGCATCAAACTGTTTAAAATCAGCTGATGTATTTTTAATTTATTCTTGATTAAGTGGAATATTCCGTGAAAAAAAATTTTTTTTAATGTTAAGTACTATTGTGTAATATTTATTAATGTCAAGGACTATTGTGTAAATAAGTAAATTCTTTAAATTTTTTTTTGAGGTTTCATGATTGGAGCAATTTGCTCAACCCTCAAATCCTCATTTAGGGCTTATTTGTAATAAACCTCTTTTCCCTTTTTATTAACCAAATATCAAAAGTAATATCATTCAGTACCTTTTAATATTCTGGTAATCGAAATAGAAGTTTTGAGATTTAGGGTTTTGGGATGGTCCGTAAAAAGACGACACCGCGACATTTTCCTGTCAGACAGCGGGATCCAAAGGTCGTTCAGACGGTTAAGCCTTTGAAACCCTTTGGTACATTTGTTACAGAAGTATTGCAAATGTCGCGGAGGGAGCCAAAGCAGCCTGCTACTGTAGAAGTGAAGAACAGGCGACACGACAGCAACCCGGCGAAAGCTCATGAAACGGTATGTAGCTGAGAGAGTAATCTAACATATATCTTTGGAGAGTATTAGCCGTCTCTTTCTTTCTGTACGTAGAACTAGGAAACACAACAGAGTTCTCTGTTGAACGATTGTATTACACGTGGCTTCACTACCATTGACATGAATTATTGTATTTCAGGTGGGCGGAAAGGAACCACTGCAACCAAAGCGGATGTGCTTCGATCCGACGGACTATAAGAAGCAAATCAAGCTCTCTACAAGGTGTTACATCCAAAAGGCAGTAAAAAAATTGAATGCTTTAAAAGTCCCGCTTACAGCAGACGAGAGGAGATGGTTTGAGACACACGATCAATTCAAACACTTCTTCCACATGCCCCAGGAGAAACACCACAAGGTTATGGGAATGTGGATGCTTTTACTTCGAACTGTGTGTACGGAGAAGAAAAAGGAAGCTTGGTTTGTAGTCAATGGGACCCCCATCCGATATTCACTCAGAGAACACGCGCTGATATCTGGTTTAAACTGTCGGCGTTATCCACATAACTATGAACAGTTGGGAGGCTTAGGTTTTGCAAGAAGACAGTTTCCCGAAGGAAGTAGAATGGCATATGAAGATGTTGAAGAGAAGCTGGGGAAAATGGAAGCATGTCCAGATAGGTTGAAGATGTGTGTACTCTACTTCTTATCTAGCATTCTAATAGGAAAGAGCAGGACCGGAGACAAAGCACCCTCCGTGGAGCCCTCTTTTTTAAGAGCTGTGAATGATCTTGAGATGTGTAAGACGTTTCCTTGGGGAAGATTATCATTTGATCAAAATATGAGGGATATCGTTCGTGCAGTGGATCACTTTGGTGGAGTTGTCAGCAAAGGTGGGTTCACATTTCCAAGTTTCTGTACTTCTCTGGAGCTTCTACCGTTTGAGGCAATTCCACAGCTGAAGAAGAAATTTCGTGAACTTCATAGAGGTTACACAGAGAGCAGTTGTCCTCGTATGTGCAAGTCTCAGTACGTACCAAGTGCCCTGACTGGTTTTCCACTTTCGGACATAAATAAAGCACTTGGCAATACAAAGGTTATCATTAATTTAAATCTAAACTGCTTTTTGGTTGCATAAAAAGTTGTGTTTATTGAATTGAAATGATATCTAAAATGGCAGGTAATTGAAAGTATCTTGCTCCCGTCAGTTCACGAAGTATCTAAGCTTGAGCGAATCTTCGAAGAAGAAGAAGTCCATGACGTCGGTGATGTTATTCTTGACGGTTGGACACAGTGTCTCGTCACGAATCATAAGTCAATATGGTTTGAAGATATGTACAATCAAGATGTGGCTGCTAGGAAAGAGCCAGCCCGAGATGGGCGCATGAATAAAGTCGAGGAGGAAGATAATATTTCTCTTCGTACTTTGATTGAAGAAGGGTTGAAGAATTCCGTCGACAGGGGGATTAAGGTTGTCATTGACAAGGTTGATAAGATGGATAAAAGACTTAGAGAAGTGGAAGCTTTTGTGAAGGAAGCGAAGGAAAGGAGTGCATCAACAAGGAATGGAGAACCACCGCTTGTTGAGCAGGTAACACTTTGTAATACTAGAGTATGTCCAGATATTCTCTTTATAATATCAAGTAGCCCCTGGTTATTATAACTGTAACTACAGGAATCAGAGGAGGGGGCTACCGCATCCACTGCGGTTGGTGAAGCTAATCGGAAGAGAAAAGCGTCGGATGATGTGAACCAACCCTGTGTGGTTGTAAGCTCTTCCACGAAAGGGAAATATATATGAAACTGCCTTTTGGATAAAGGATCTAGTTTTTATGTTATGTTATCTGGTCGCAGCACTATGGAAACTCTAGCTAAAAGAGTGCTTTATTAATTCGGATATTGTTACGAGTATACATGATTTTCTGCAATGGTTGAACCAGTTGTAGTTGCTCTTCCACTGGCTATAAACGGCTATACCCTTGCGAACAATTATAGCTGCTTTTCCCTTGCCAACAATTATAGTTGCTTTTCCCTTGCCATTAACCGGCTGCTCTCTTGCAAAAATTGAACTAAATTGACGTATAAGACCTCCTAGCTTCCCAATAATTAGCTTTTAACTTGCCAATATTCAGCTGTTAGCTTGCCAACATGTTAATGTTTCGATTTAATCCATTAAGGTAAAAAGGTAATTTTTTCTCGTTCGTCTTCAATTCACTCTCTCTTTCGTCTTCTGCCCTACGCGATCCTCTATTCATCAGTACCCGTCGGGCGATCTCAACGAAGTTTATAATAAGGTGAACCATTTCCAAATTACGTTTCCGATCTTTCTGGGTCTTTCTTTCTGTTTTACTTGTTTGATTAGAAACAATGATGAAGAAAATCCTTCACCTTCTTCCTCTGTTTCAGGGGTTGCCACTCTGTGTTTGGTTGATACTATGGAGTTCCCTCGAAGTTTGTTTTCCGACGAAACAAGGCCAGATCCAAAGAATTTTATAAATTACAGCTCGACTTTCAAGACCGTGAAAGCAGTCAAAGATGTAGTTAGTGCAGAAGTGTGGGAGCATGTTGAAAAGTCTCCACTCGGGGTAATTATCAAGTATGTGAATCTGGAGTTTGCATGGAGCTCAACATTGGTTCATTACATTCTTTCAAGACAACTCTATTGCAGGAAAAAACATGAGATTTAGTTTTTGATAGAGAACCAGCCTGCCCGTTTCTCGTTATTTGAGTTTGAAGAGATCACAGGTCTAAACTGTGGTCCAATACCTAATGCAATGGTAGTGGAAGATGTGGAGAAAAGTAATAGTTTTTGGGCGCTGTTCAACCTGAAACGCTCCCAATCAACACCAAGCGCTGCGGACATATGTGCACTCTGTCGTCTGTATCCTGATGTTTGCAAATCCTGGTGTAAGGAAGACCAGATTAGGCTGTGTTATTTGGCAATCTTGACAGGCGGTTTACTTGGCCTTGATAGAAGAGAACCTATCCCTCCTGCTCAAGCAAAGCTGCTTATGGATTTGGAGATTTTCGAGCAGTATCCCTGGGGAAGAGTGGCTTTCGTTGAACTTGTCAACCAGATTAAGAGCAAAACAGAGAGTGGTGACATCAAGCAGGGTTCTTATGTCTGCAAGGGGTTCGTGCAAGTGATCCAGGTTTGGGCGTACGCTTATATACCCTGTCTTGGAGAAGCAATTGGGCGTCCTATCAGTTCAAGTGGTCCATCGTTACTGAGGTTCAAAGGTTCGAATGGAAAGCTCTCCTTGGGTAATAGATTACAAAACGCGAAGCTATGTTAACATCGTATGGATTCATCAAAACTTTGTATTTTAATTTCTATTGACAACCACTGTGTGTAATTTGTTGTATAGGTAACTTGTATGTGTCCGAGAATCATGAATGAAGTTCATCCTGGTTGGGAACACCGAGATGAGGATCCTGAGGTTGACAATCTTTTGGAGTTCCTTAGCCAAGGCAATTCCCTGAGTACCATTACTTGGCAAGCCTTGCCGGAGTACCCACTGACACCGATGATATCTAATAACAACCGTAGCCGTGTTGCAAGCCAGCGGAAATCGAAGAAATCAAAGAAGTTGGCAAGCAGAGAGAAAGAGAACGCAGGAGATGGAGGTGAAAACTCTTGTGACATTGCAGAAAGAGAAAGCGATGATGATGGAAATTTCTTCGTACAACGGAGGAAGACCCCAACATATGAAGTGTTGATGATAGAGCCTACAGACGTAGGTTCCCTGCAAAATCTAATTGATAGAGTGGATGCATTGGAACGAGATTACCGTGTGGTGAAAAAATGTGCCGATCTGGTAAATAGAGTGTTATCATTGGAAGCTAAATCGCGAGTTCCAAACATCAGAGTCGATGGTTCGGTATGTAAAAATACCATTGAAGCATAAAGCCGTGATGTTGTTATAGGTTTCTGAAGTAATGAATTGATTTGTTGTTGTTTCGCTGCCATAAATGACAGAATAAAGAAGTAGGCAATGAACCCCAAAGAGCCCCATCCACCATTATTACGCCAAGTATTAGGAGTTCTGCAAGGGTTGCTGGAATGTCCCAAAAAAAGGTTGTGTATGGCCCAGTTGATAAGGCAAAGGTTATAGCATTGAAAACTTTCGTCAAAAAAAAAGTAATTATCTTCTGATTCCGAATTTCTCATTCTTTGTTTTAACCATTCTTTGTCTAACTTGAGGTAACTGTCGGTCTTAATGTAGAGGATTAACCAATTATCCGCCTGGTGATACTGGTAGGAAGGCCGAAGACTTTTTCGCTGCATTTTTGAAGCCGAGGGCTTGGTTGGATTACATTGTAAGTCAAAGAAATGGAAAATAATACCCTCGGTGTGTTAAGGAATTCTAAGCTTCTTATATCCTCTTGTGCAGCACCTTGACGTACCCTTAGCTCTGTACAGACTAAGGTTCTCCAGAAATTCGAGTTCTTTCATATCTCCAAGGATTGCAATAATGGATGGACTATTCCCAGCGTATTGGACAGTCAAGTACGTTCACTGGTTAAAAGATCAGTCGAACATACCTAAGGCAGTCTATGATTACTTCGACGGTAAGCAGCCATATCTTATCCCACCCGGCAAGCGATGGGGACGAGATGTCGATACAATATATTCAATTCTGATGGCAAATAACAATCACTGGGTGACGATGGTCATTTCTATCCCGGGCCGGACTATCAAGATCTATGATAATTCTACCGGTGCTATTAAGAAGGACAGAATAATAGAGGCGGCGCATCCTTTTGCTCACATGATTCCTTACGTCTTGTCTTCTTTATCTGATGACGAAGATACGCAGTTTAAAGACACTGACAATTTTTCCATCCAATTTGTAACGGATGGGGTTCCGCAAGCCAGACATCCTTATGGAAACTGTGGAATTTACGCAGTCAAATTCATTGAGTGTCTAGTAATGGGTGTGCCATTTGATCACAAACATCTTTGTGATTCTAATATGGAGATAATGAGGGAGAAACTTGCTGCAGAGATGTACGACGAAACAAAGCATCTGGAATGGAAGCTTTAGATACCAAATAGTGTGTTGGAAACAATAAACCAAAGATGGCAATCCTTGCGATTTTTCTTGAGTGCCCGTTTTTATTTTCATCAAATGTTTCAAGTACATTTTTTTTTTAAAATTTGTTGTTAAATTTGTTGTAGAACTTTTTTTTTAGAAAAATAAATGATGCGACTGTTGCAATGAGAAGTCGTGCGAGAAGTAGTTTTGTATAATGTTAAGGGAAGAATTAACAGGTTAAAGAAACCCACCTTTGGCAAGAATAGAAGGCTTGCTCTGTAAAACTAGGTGCCCTTAAGAAACTCTAGGTAATTGGCAAGATAACCTAACATTATTAGTATTGAGCTTGGCTTATTCCTATACTTATCTATTATGGCCCAAATCGTACGGTTTTTAGAAAATCACATTCATTCGGTTTGTATGGTATATGCCAAATCCAAACCACATTGTCTATTTCGGTTCGGTACGGTTAGGTTTTTCCATATTGAACAGCCCTAGTTATGGTCTTCGACCATCTACAATGGGGGTGTTGAAACTGAGTTTCAACTAGGTGCCCTTAAGAAACTCTAGGTAATTGGCAAGATAACCTAACATTATTAGTATTGAGCTTGGCTTATTCCTATACTTATCTATTATGGCCCAAATCGTACGGTTTTTAGAAAATCACATTCATTCGGTTTGTATGGTATATGCCAAATCCAAACCACATTGTCTATTTCGGTTCGGTACGGTTAGGTTTTTCCATATTGAACAGCCCTAGTTATGGTCTTCGACCATCTACAATGGGGGTGTTGAAACTGAGTTTCAACTGTTGAATACCTTGCAATAAGGGTGTTGAAATATTGTGTATATCTACGTGGATTCAACAAGTGTTGTAAAGTTTCAACATGTTGATAAAAATTGATGTGGGCCATCTTTACCACATGGCACAAATTGATTAGATAGAATTGTTGTTCAGATCTATTTTAGTTTTATTCTCACCCATAAATTCAAACTTATTTACTATACAATATTTTTATTTTAAAATAATAAAAACTATATCAAAATTTATAACTTTTTATGATCTATAAATAGAGACTACTTTCGTTTCATTTGGACACAGAACAAAAAAATGTCATTTTTTTCCTATAATCAATTATTAGAATTTTTTAATTTTTTTTGTTATTTGAATTCCAGTAATAATATTTTTTAAACTCAAAATTCTTCTTGTTAATATTTATGTTATTTTAGTTTTTAAACTAATTAAATTCAAAAATATTATTAATATGTAACTATTATATTATAAAGATAAAAGAATAAGAATAGCAAATTGTGGGACATGGTGTTGAAGTTTTTTACACAAACCATTGTAGAGGTTAAAAATGAAAAGGTGTTGAAAAAATTAGGTGGATGAGAGAGAAGATGATGTGGAATGTTAAAAAGAGAAAAAGTAGGGTGTTGAAGATGAAATGGGTGTTGAAACCATTGTAAAAGTCCTCTAGCTCAGTGGCAAAGACCCCTATCACTATGTTCCCGAGTTCGAGCTGTTGGTAACACACCTTTTCAATGCCTTTTATTTAATTGACATTATCAATTAGGGTATCCGTCGGATTTCAGATTCGGGCCGGGTCGGGTCCAAGACCCGCGGGTCCTCTGCAACAGCACCCGATCGGGTAATTTCATCGGGTCGGTTCTTATTCGGATCAGGTATTTTCGGTCGGTTTCGGGTAGGGTATTCGGGTCCGGGTAAAATGCCCAGCCCTATTTAAGTCTGTTTCATCATTCAAGGGGTGGGAGACTCAAGAGACGTCTACTTCCATCTCCCTTTCCCTCTCTATAACTTCAGATCGGCCAAGAGATATCACAATCGTTCACCTTCCCATCGAGGCATTCAGAGAATGTCTAATCGCTTCCGCCCCCAAATCCCGCTGGTGTCCTTTGAAGACCGTATCTACAGTAGTCGTCTGATATATTCCGAAACCCTAGCCACCATCGGAGAAAGCACTCGCCGCTTTCACAGCGACGACGCCGCTACCGGGTATAAGTATCTATGTCTTAGAGGATTCGTTGTCCAAGCTTCTCTAAATCCCGATGATCCCCTGTTAGCTGAGGTGTTTAGGGTTATAGATAGCGTTGGTTGGACTTATACGGTCTTGCATGTCCAGCCGTTTTGTCCTAGGGTAGTTAGGGAGTTTATTACAAACAAGCCCTTTGATGGTTACGGTTCTCTTATCCGCGGAACCATGTATCGTTTTATGCCCTCGGTGATAAACATTCTCATGAAAACACCTTTTGTGGAGGACTCATTTCATTGGGAGGCAGTTGTTCTGAACCAGGCTATCGCTTACCTCACTAGAGGCAATTGCTTGAGGTGGAATGGATTTAGGCTCGATGCTTTGATCAAACCATACCAGATCCTTTACCGCGTGTGTAGGCTGAATTGGTTACCGGGTCCAGACACTGATGTGATGATCCATGACCGTCTTCGCCTCCTATACGCGGTTGCTACTCGAAAGAAGGTTGACTTTGGAAGACTCGTGTACGATCAGGTGATCGAGATGGTACGCCGATCAGATTGGTGCACGGACCTCATCTTCCCAAACCTTATCTACCAGCTCCTAATGATGCAGAAGGAAGTTCCAATCCTCCCAGGAGATGAAGGGCTAATCGGAAGGGGAGTTCCCATCTTTGGAGAAGGAGAACCTTAGATGGTTTCAAGTGGAGGAAAATCCGTTTGGTTTTTTGTTTTTGGTGTGAAACTTTGATTCTACGGCTGATGCATTATCATTTTGTTGGTTTAACTTTGTCAAAACAATTCTACAGAATTAGAAACCTTTATGGCATCATTTTGTTGGTTTAACTTTGTCAAAACAATTCTACAGAATTAGAAACCTTTATGGCATCTATAAATTAATATCCTGTTAACGTTTGCCAGTTTGTTTATGTTTTTGTTTTGATTTATTAACCATATCATTCATGTTCGTCGCCAAACACACTCTTAAAGAGTAAGGCAAGGCAATAATATGATTCGCAAGGCAGACATAGGCAAGAGGCAAGGGAACCGCAACCGGTTTGCCCAAGATATATAAAACGCCGCGTTTCATTTATTTGTCCCGAGTTCGAGCTGTTGGAAACACAAATTTCTATATCGATATTGGTTTCACTCAATCTCACTTGTTTAAACTGTTGGTTTCACTTAATCCCTTGTTCCAACATCTGGCTTAACTTAATCCTCTGTTCGACTATTTTTGTATAAATAGGTCAGATATTGTGTTAGTTTCACTTTTTGTAAACACTACCTCGTGGGATTAGAGAAGATACGTATATCACGAAATCAAATTTTATCATGCATGAGCACATCTAAAACGTTGATAGAAAATAGAATATATCAGGTATAACCATAAAATCAATCATCTAAGTACAGTAAAACCAACAAAATCGGAAGAATAAGAAACTGAAGGTACCTATTTGGTCCCATTCCAATGTCTTCAGACTACCTTCCTAGAAAAACTATAGTATTTATAAGGTAGCTCTATTTATAGGTACCTATTCATACAAATGTATAGACGGTATTCAAGCCAAAAACTTTATTTATTTATAAGAAACTCTATAGTTTATGCTTTAATCAGAAAAAAGAGCTAGTTAGAAATTTGGGATATTAACACTTACTATGTTATTGCTGACTTTGGTATTTCTGAGTAAATAAAAGAATTGACCGGTTAAAGAAACCCACCTTTGGGAAGAAAAGAAGGATTTCTCGGTAAAACTAGGTACACTTAAGAAATTCTAGGTATTTTTTAATCATTTCTCACTGACAAAAGCACCATTGCAAGAACTTGATTCTATGATGGAAGACTTGTTTAGGGTTATGCACCTTAATCAAAGAGGATGGGCTCCAAACACACTCTTAAAGAGTAAGGCAAGGCAATAATATGATTCGCAAGGCAGACGTAGGCAAGAGGCAAGGGAACCGCAACCGGTTTGCCCAAGCCTGATAAATAATAAAACTACCCTTGAGACATTTTAAAAATTTTCTTACCAATAAAATGGTCCTTTCTCACCTTTTTCTAGCTTGCAGGCCGGAAAAAAACGGAAAATGACACCGGCAAGGGGATATCTTACTCGCAAGCTTACGGCATGCCGGTAGCAAGTCAAGCGCAATCCTCGGACAGTTTTAAGCTGACGACTGCCCTGCCTCTTCCCTGCCGCTGCCTTGCGCTCCGTATGACCTAGGTAAGCTTAAGAAACTGAAGGTACCTATTTGGTCCCATTACAATGTCTGAAACTGAAGGTACCTATTTGGTCCCATTACAATGTCTTCAGACTACCTTCCTAGAAAAACTATAGTATTTATAAGGTAGCTCTATTTATAGGTACCTATTCATACAAATGTATAGACGGTATTTAAGCCAAAAACTATATTTATTTATAAGAAACTCTATAGTTTATGCTTTAATCAGAAAAAAGAGCTAGTTAGAAATTTGGGATATTAACACTTACTATGTTATTGCTGACTTTGGTATTTCTGAGTAAATAAAAGAATTGACCGGTTAAAGAAACCCACCTTTGGGAAGAAAAGAAGGATTTCTCGGTAAAACTAGGTACACTTAAGAAATTCTAGGTATTTTTGCATCATTTCTCACTGACAAAAGCACCATTGCAAGAACTTGATTCTATGATGGAAGACTGGTTTAGGGTTATGCACCTTAATCAAAGAGGATGGGCTCCAAACACACTCTTAAAGAGTAAGGCAAGACAATAATATGATTCGCAAGGCAGACGTAGGCAAGAGGCAAGGGAACCGCAACCGGTTTGCCCAAGCCTGATAAATAATAAAACTACCCTTGAGACATTTTAAAAATTTTCTTACCAATAAAATGGTCCTTTCTCACCTTTTTCTAGCTTGCAGGCCGGAAAAAAAACGGAAAATGACACCGGCAAGGGGATATCTTACTCGCAAGCTTACGGCATGCCGGTAGCAAGTCAAGCGCAATCCTCGGACAGTTTTAAGCTGACGACTGCCCTGCCTCTTCCCTGCCGCTGCCTTGCGCTCCGTATGACCTAGGTAAGCTTAAGAAACTGAAGGTACCTATTTGGTCCCATTACAATGTCTGAAACTGAAGGTACCTATTTGGTCCCATTACAATGTCTTCAGACTACCTTCCTAGAAAAACTATAGTATTTATAAGGTAGCTCTATTTATAGGTACCTATTCATACAAATGTATAGACGGTATTCAAGCCAAAAACTATATTTATTTATTAGAAACTCTATAGTTTATGCTTTAATCAGAAAAAAGAGCTAGTTAGAAATTTGGGATATTAACACTTACTATGTTATTGCTGAATTTGGTATTTCTGAGTAAATAAAAGAATTGACCGGTTAAAGAAACCCACCTTTGGGAAGAAAATAAGGATTTCTCGGTAAAACTAGGTACACTTAAGAAATTCTAGGTATTTTTGCATCATTTCTCACTGACAAAAGCACCATTGCAAGAACTTGATTCTATGATGGAAGACTGGTTTAGGGTTATGCACCTTAATCAAAGAGGATGGGCTCCAAACACACTCTTAAAGAGTAAGGCAAGGCAATAATATGATTAGCAAGGCAGACGTAGGCAAGAGGCAAGGGAACCGCAACCGGTTTGCCCAAGCCTGATAAATAATAAAACTACCCTTGAGACATTTTAAAAATTTTCTTACCAATAAAATGGTCCTTTCTCACCTTTTTCTAGCTTGCAGGCCGGAAAAAAAAACGGAAAATGACACCGGCAAGGGGATATCTTACACGCAAGCTTACGGCATGCCGGTAGCATGTCAAGCGTAATCCTCGGACAGTTTTAAGCTGACGACTGCCCTGCCTCTTCCCTGCCGCTGCCTTGCGCTCCGTATGACCTAGGTAAGCTTAAGAAACTGAAGGTACCTATTTGGTCCCATTACAATGTCTGAAACTGAAGGTACCTATTTGGTCCCATTACAATGTCTTCAGACTACCTTCCTAGAAAAACTATAGTATTTATAAGGTAGCTCTATTTATAGGTACCTATTCATACAAATCTATAGATGGTATTCAAGCCAAAAACTATATTTATTTATAAGAAACTCTATAGTTTATGCTTTAATCAGAAAAAAGAGCTAGTTAGAAATTTGGGAACCGCAATGGGCAAGGCAATAATATGTTTCGCAAGCTTACAGCAGTGAGTTTTGTTTCAAAGCCTACCAATTGCGACTCTTGCCTTTTGTCTACGTTTTTCGTTTCGAAACATATTATTGCCTTGCCATACTCTTTATGAGTTTTGTTTCAAAGCATTCCACGATTTCGCAAGTAACGGTCGGTGAAATATGAAATCCATAAAATCGAAAAATCAAACTAGTAGCGATTACAGACCAACCCGAAAAAGCAAAATAAATAACGGATACTCCGACGAATTAACGCTAACTGACCAACGTTCTACCTGAATGAGTGACTAATTAACTGAACACCTCCTATCACCCAAACAACAATGTCGCTAATTTGCACGTTGAGCGATTATGTCCGCCTTTGTTGCATTTGGAACACACGTACTTCCTTTTCTCCTTCATTGTTGATTGTCTTCGCTTGTAGCTTTTTTGGCACCCTGATTTGTCTTCTTTAAAACTTTTTTGGCACCCTGCTTTGGAGTCTTTGGTGCGGGACTACTCTGGAAAAGTACTTTTCTCACCTTGGGGGTTGGAGTGGTCGGTGCTGTAATCTTTGCCGAGTATTTTGGTTTCTTTCTTGTTGACGGATTAGTTGATGGCGTCCGCCGCCGCGGTATATTTGCTAGCTTCTGGTTTATTGGAGTACCTGGCGATTGACTACGACAACGTCTCTTTGTTGATGTATTACGTGAAGTCAATTTACCTTCCGGTGTCGCTGGAGGTGGATTGCTCGTACTCATTGTTTGGTTCTTCTTTTTTAATTGTTTGCGCTTGAAACGCTTCGCTTTTTCAATAGCAGATAAGTATCTCTTCATCTTTGGTCTACCACGTTGTTTGCCCATTTTGGGTGGTAGACACACTTGACTAAGTACATCGGCTGGTGGCATCAAATCTTCATCAATTGGGTTAATAGGTTCTGTGTACGCTGCAACCAAGTAGCCCTTTGAGTAAAGAGGATCCACCAGGGTATGTTCGCCAATTTTCCGACATTTGGCCACTTTGATTACGTGCGCGCAGGGTATCTTCTCGATATCATATTGCTTACAAGTACAACTCCGCTGCAAAAATTTGCACCCTATGTATCAAAAACGAGTCAAATGATAGCATGGCAGAAGTGAAACTCTATTGTTTCATACCTTTTCTAGATCAACCAAACAGCTAAAGTGTCCACCTTCAACATGGCTACGGTTTGAATCAAGATGTTGAACAGTTAGCGTACCCACTTCGTTGTGATTCATATGCAGTTTGAGTTCAGCATATTCTGTGAAGTTTGTTTTCAACGCCGCAGCTTCCTCTCGCCTTTCTGCAAACCATCTTGAAAGCATCTTTCTAAGAGAATCCACAAAATATGCAATGGGAAACGCTCTTTCCTCTTTAAGCACGCCGTTAATGCATTCTGCAAAGTTGCTTGTCATGATATCATATATGTCTCCTGGAAAATGTGAGAGAGCCCACGTTCGAATATCTGCAGTTGTCAAATAGTGGTGTAGTGCGCTGTCGTGACGTCGAATGACTTCAAATCTTCTGTCAAATTCCACCTGTCGATATAATCTCGCAGCCCTTTTTGCCTCCGCGACCATTTGGGGATTTTTGAAACCTGAGGTCATGTTTTGACCAAGGTGATATAAGCATATGCCCCTATGAGCTTCAGGGAAAACATTCGTAAGTGCCTTGGCTATTGCTGGGCATCGGTCAGAGATGAAAGCCAAATTTCTACCATCACCTATCACACCACGCAGCTGGGTGAAAAACCATTTCCATGCAGCTGCATCCTCTGCATCTACAACCCCAAGAGCTATAGGATATATACCCTTATCTCCATCCTGACATGCAGCCACTAACATAATACCTCTGAACTTACCACTTAGATGTGCTCCATCTATAACAATAACCCTCCTCATGAACGCAAAGCCTTTGATACATGCGTCAAAAGCAATGAACAAATACTTAAATCTGTTCTCAGCATCAACTTCAAGCTTTGTTTTTGTACCTGGATTGGCCTGCTCTATTTTGTATAGATACGAAGGCAAGTCCTGATAGCCACTAGCATGAGTGCCTCTAACCATCTCTCGTGCATATGCCAATGCGCTATGAGCCTTCGTATAACCGATGTCAATTTGATAAACAGCCCTTATACAGTCCATTATATGTTTAGGCCGGATTCCTTTAAGATCACTGCCGCCACTAAATCCATCAACAAACATCTTCCCAATACATTGTGCATTAGCCTGACGGTGACGCGAATACCTATCAGCCCCAGAGCATGTATGAAGATCAGTATACTTACGCACGAAGAATTCTGGAGATGATCTCGACAGAGTTGTAGCACGTATCTTCCAGGAACATCCAGGAACGAAGCACTTTGCGTAAAATAATTGCTTCCAAGACTTTTTGATGCAGAAATCGAACCTTTCGAGCACTGAAATCCTGCGTAGCTTTGTTATTAGTTCTTTCTTGCAACTGAAACTGTCACCAGACTTAATGGTTTCACTCTTACGCAGCTGTGATGGCTTCATAGTCTCAAGTGATGGCTTCATAGTCTCATGTGATGGCTTCGTTGGCTCGTAATGAACATTTCCAAAACTACTAAAATCAGCAGAAGCATTCTCTCTGACAACACGCTTTTGATTTCTATTCACATCAGGACGACCTCTGTTTGCAGTCAATGAAACAAAAACACACATAGAATCTGTCTTCAACAAGGTTATAAAATCTGCAAGTTGTCTGTCGTTACTCAAGGACATCGGAGGAGTGTTGCTAGGCATATTCTCCAATATTCTTTTAGGCAAGATATAAGCAAGCTCAACCGCTTTCATCTCACTAATCATATTGTAATCTTCACAAACCATGCGGAGAAAATCCTCATATTTGATATCATCACCTACAAAGAACGCAATTCCCTTCTTGGTTGGAGAGAACTCCGAACCAACATTATCCATCTTCCATTCTCCAAAAACAGTAACTATGTGCATCATTATCTGCATAATACATAATTTGCATCAGTACACATCGCAAAAATAATTTTGGGTTTTGGCAACAAGGTACAAGTGAATCGTAATCGTAGCGGCGAGGGAACATCATTATTAAGGCAACCATAAAAGAAAGACTTTGCCTCTGTTCATAGAAACCTAGATCTTATAAATTTTTATCATACCTGGTATTTCTCAGATCCGGATAAGGCTGTAATCTGTTCGCCTTCCACGTCTTCAATTCACTTAATGTATCAGATTTACTCGAGATTAGAGAATTTGAAATGTGATAGATCGTTGAAGATAAAGTGAGAGCCTTTGACGATATGAGCAACAAATCTGATATCTGAGATAACCGTTGAAGGTAAGGAGTTGTCATTTATTATGCTTTTTAATTTTTTTTTTACCAAAAGAGGATTATTGTTGCAAAGGGTTAGATGGTAATTTTACAAAAAGGATGGACCCTATTTCCAATTTTCCCTTGGAAGGGTACCGTTCTCACATTGTCATTTGAAAGTATGGCATATCAACAATTACTCCATATAATTAACAAAAAAAATTGCTTTTAGTATTTATAAACGGTAACATCGACTTTAATTGCTCTATTTATTAATGTGAAAACTTGAATGAAAAAAAACACTCTGCAAATAATAGTAAAAATATATTATAAACACAACTTGTTGTAAGGAACAGCTACACTGTCTCCTTTTTGACATACAAAAAAAAAGTACATGGTTTGCAGTTAATTTATCCATGAAGAATCTCCTCTAAGATGAGACAATGCATGCAGCGCGCGCGATTGAATACTTGCCACTTTTTTTCAGATGAGCCATTGCTTCTCAAGAGAAAGAATCCATCACCATGACCTTTACATATAACTAGGTGTTTCCATGCACCGTGTGCAGAAAGTAATTTTTTTAATTTAACTTATATTTAAAAATATTTTATTAAATACTATAGATTTTATTGTTTTTACCAATATTCAATATAGATATGATTTAGTTAAATACTAAATTAAGATAAATAATTTTGTTTATTTAAAATTATATATGTATCTATTTAAATTATAATCTTTGATAGATTTTTCAATTTATTTTTATTGTTTAAATATATTAAATCAATATGTATAAACAAATAAAAATAATATAAAATTGTATGATTATCAAAAATTTAAACTAAAATACTTATATATATATATATATATATATATATATATATATATATATATATATATATATATATAAGAAACTAATGAAATTACGATTAGAAATTATTATTTTTTTAAATTGTAGCATTTTTTGGAAGGTTTAGTAATACAAATTGTATAATTATAAAAAGAAAAAGAAAATACAACAATATTTCAAAATTTAAAATGTTATATATGAATATATTTATTTATAGATGATGTATGAGTTATTACCATATTTTAAAAAAATTCCAAAAATTAGAATCAGCTCTCCTTTGTTTGCCAAATGATAAAGTTTCAGGTCCTGATGGTTACACCAAAGAATTTTATGTCGATGCTTGGCCTGTTATTGGGAAGGACTTCATCACAGCAGTGCAATCTTTTTTCTTATTTGGCTTCCTTCCATCGGATATCAACGCAACTATTCTCTCCCTGATACCAAAAACTGAAGATGCTCAGTCCATGAAAGACTTTCGCCCCATAGCTTGCTGCAATCTTCTGTATAAGGTGATATCAAAGATCCTTGCGCGTCGTCTCAAAGACATTCTCCCTGAGGCCATTGAACCGAATCAGAGTGCCTTTATAAAGGGTCGTCTCCTCATCGAGAATGTGCTGCTTGCTTCAGAATTAGTCAATGGCTACCACAAATCGTCCATTTCTCCCCGCTGCGCCATCAAGTTTGATATTGCAAAGGCTTTTGATATGGTTAAGTGGTCTTTTATTACTGCAGTTCTCAAAGCAATGAACCTGCCAGATCAGTTCATAACGTGGATTCAGACGTGTATCTCAACGGCTTCTTTCTCAGTGGCAGTGAATGGTAGTCTGGAGGGTTTTTTCACAAGTGCTCGAGGTATCCGTCAGGGGTGTTCTTTGTCTCCTTACTTGTATGTTATTCTCAACAATGTTTTATCTAAGATGCTGAATCAAGCAGCTGAGGCAGGGACTTTTGGCTATCATCCGAACTGCATAGGAGTAAAGCTCACTCATTTGAGTTTTGGCGACGACATCCTTGTTTTCTCAGATGGTCATCCGGGTTCGCTAGAAGGTATAATGGGGGTTATGGATCGTTTCGCAAGTGTCTCTGGTCTTAATATCAATGCTTCAAAATCTACTCTGTTTGTTGTTGGAGAAACTGCAGGAGATCTTGCGGATGTGGCTTTAGAGAAAGGTATTAGCGTTGGAACATTGCCTATCAGATATTTGGGATTCCCTTTGACTACCAAGACCCTCACAAAGCACGACTATGAGCCTTTAATTGACAAGGTCCGAAGCCGGATGCTCACCTGGTCTAACAAGTGTCTCTCCTTCGCTGGGAGACTTCAGTTGATTAAGTCGGTTATTACTAGCATTGTTAATTTTTGGAGCTCTGCTTTTATTCTCCCTGCAGCCTGTCTAAATGAGATAGAGAGTCTCTGCAGTGCATTCCTTTGGTCTGGCTCCCCTCATCAATCTCATAAAGCTAAAGTTTCTTGGGCAGAGCTTTGCTATCCTAAAGATGAAGGTGGTTTGGGGCTGAGGCTTCTTAGAGATTCCTCGAGAATTTTCTCCCTGCAGCTTATCTGGCGTTTGTTCACTTTAGCAGGGTCTTTGTGGGTATCTTGGGTTCAGCATTACTTGTTGCGAGGTAGCTCCTTTTTGGATGTCAAAGAAGACTGTAAAGGCTCTTGGATTTGGAGGAAATTACTGAAACTTCGAGATATTGCATATCCTTTCCCAAAGGCGGAAGTAATGAATGGAAATGATATTTTTTTTTTGGTTTGATAATTGGCTGGACCAGGCCAAGCTCATTGACATCACATGGGAAGCTGGGACGATCCGCTTTGGTGTTCCTCGCACTGCTCGTGTTAGTGGCGTTGTCCATGATGGAAGCTGGAGCATTCGTAATCGCCGCAGTAGGCTGTTTCCTTCTCTTCATAGTACGATAACTGCAGCGCCAGTCCCCTGTCCTGATAAGGGAAAGGACCAAATTCTTTGGAGGCACACAAATAGTCAGTTCAAAATTCATTTCTCTGCAGCGGAAACTTGGGAACAACTAAGAGAGAGACGTCAGAAGGTCCCTTGGAGCAAGGCAGTGTGGTTTGCGCAGGGGATACCTAGGTATAGCTTCATCACCTGGTTAGCTGTTAAGGACAGGCTGTCCACAGGTAGCAGCATGCGTAGTTGGGGAGTGCTGCAGCACTGCCTGCTCTGTGGGGAGCCTGACGAAACTCGGGATCACCTTTTTTTTGCTTGTCCATTCAGCTATACAGTGTGGGATAATGTTGCAGGCCGTCTTCTGGGACGGAGGATGAACCCTGACTGGACTGATACGTTGAGAAGTATACACAGCACTCGCTTTGCTCCTCTTGATGTGATCTTGGTAAGGATGGTTTTTCAGATGACAATATATAGTACATGGAGGGAGCGAAATGGGAGGAGACACCATAAACCTTGGTCAACAGCTGCCCAGATTACTCGACTCATTGATAAAACGATGAGAAATCATATTGCTTCTCTCAGGTACAGAGGAGATCAGAAGTTCGAAGGGCTCATGCGGAGATGGTTTGAAGTAACACCTTAGACAGTTTCTGAGATTACTTCATTCTTTTGATTCTTTTGTTGCTTTAGCTTTTAGCTCCTAGATACCTCACTTTTTGTAAATGTTTTGATCAATAAATATGAAATTTCATCAAAACAAAAAATTCCAAAAATAAAAATCGACACTAAATGTAATATATGTGTTATTTTCATATTTTAAAAAGTCTACCAAAATATAAATTAACATTAAATGTAATTGTCTATGTCATAATTTTCGGAAGACATTTCATCTTTTTTTAGTAGTCATGTCATCATTTTTAGCGAGAATGATTGTAATGACGACATGTGGCAAAATCACTTCCCAAATAATGTATAGGAGATGTATAATTATCAAAAATTTAAACTAAACACACACACACACACACACACACACACATATATATATATATATATATATATATATATATATATATATATATAAACTAATGATCTTACGATTATAATTTTTTTAAAAAAATTGTAGCAATTTTTGAAAGGTTTAGTAATAAAAATTGTATAATTATAAAAAGAAAAAAAAATAAAATAAAAAAAAATATAAATTTTAAATGATATATATGAATATATTTATTTCATAGATGATGTATGAATTATTACCATACTAAAAAACTAATGATCTTACAATTAGAAATTTATTTAAAAATATTGTAGCAATTTTTGGAAATTTTAGTAATACAAATTATATAATTATATAAATAAAAAGAAAATACAACAATATTTTGAAATTTAAAATGTTATATATGAATATATTTATTTCATAGATGATGTACGAGTTATTAATATAATCTAAAAAAATTTCCAAAAATATAAATCGACACTAAATGTTTATGTGTTATTACCATATTTTAAAAAGTTTACCAAAAACAAATTAACATTAAATGTAATTGTCCATGTCATATTTTTTGGAAGATATGTCATCGTTTTTTAGTAGCCATGTTATCATTTTTTAGCGAGAATGATTGTAATGACGACATGTGGCAAAATCACTTCGCATATATATATATATATATAACTAATGATCTTACGATTAGAATTGTTTTAAAAACAAATTGTAGCAATTTTTGAAAGGTTTAGTAATACAAATTGTATAATTATAAAAAAAAAATACAAAAAAAATTCGAAATTTAAAATGTTATATATAAATATATTTATTTTATAGATGATGCATGAGTTATTACCATACTAGGTATGGATCCGTGCGTTTCACGGGTTTTGATTGATGTTTTAATTTCATAAAATACATAAAAAAAATTAGTGCGATTGTAGAATTTGACATATATTGATTAAAACTTATTTAAGGAATATAAAATTGTTTGTTCCACGTAAGTTTAGTCGGTATTTATGTTTCGGTTATCATTATGCATAAGAGCAGTTCCAAAATGGAAGTATTTAGAAGAATTCTTATCGTTTAAGAAAAAAAACATAATTAAAATAAGAAAGAGAGTATAAAAATCCATCGGCACTCTTCTCTTAAGGATCTGTTATACTACTAACAATACTAATTGTTGAAGAGAATTAAATTTAACAAAAAAATACTATTATTTTTTTCCTTTTAGAATCTGTAACATTTTTCAACCGATAATCATGCTTTAAGTAGTTATTATCAGTTTAGGGCTAGAGCAAAAATCAGATCCGAAAATTCAAACCAAACTCAGTCAAAAAGAAATATGAGTAACAGTGAAATACAATGAATTGAAAATTGAATCAGGCTAATCTAATTGATGACAATGTCATACACTTTCTTATACTCTAAATTTAACATTTGTATTAACTTTCGAAGTTATTATCATTTATATACTATTCACATGACTCTATTCGCATTTAAAGTATCTCTAATCCAACTCTATAAATTTTCTATATTTTCTTCTACAATATTGAAACTCTGTTTGAGATCTGAGTTTCACATGACTCTATTATAGTGAAAGTTATTGCAGTTTTAATATTTATAGACAAAAGAAGCATATCTTTATATTTTCTTACAAAAATACAGAAATTATATTACAAATCGTAAATTGAATCAAATCCACCAATATAATGTTATTTCTCTATTTAATGGAAAATATAGAAATGAAAATTGAGGTGAATTGGAAATGATATTTGTTGTTTAACCAATAGAAAACATTGGATCAATATTTTTATCATGTAATTTAAAGGTAATAAAATTATTAATACCTTGTGCAGTTTGATACTTCTTTGATTAGCCACAAATATATATGTGCATGATGAAGACCATATTTCTGAATCTCGATTGTGTGAATAATATTTATGAAAAAAACTTGTTAATTAACATTTATAGTGATAAATCTTAAAATAAATAATAAATTGTATTATTTTATGATGTAATAGAGCTGAAGAAGGCAAAATCATTAAAACATTTTTGTAATTTCATTTCAAATATAAAATAATTGATATCAAATACATCATTTGGATTATCGATTTCTCTAGATAATCTTCATTAAATATAACAAAAATTGGAGAATCGTTTTCTTCATCTACTATTTCTTCTGTTTTGAAACTGAAAAATGATTTAGTTTTAAATTTTAATAATAGATCAATATGTATTAATATATTTATTTATGTGTAACCATTTATTGATAATATATTAATCAATACATTGATAGGATAAATCAATTCTTTTGTTAATGATTGTTAATTATTTTATTAGTAACTACGAGAAACGTTACATAGAGAATTCTATAGCCAACACTTTTACCTACTTTATTAGGATTTACGTCTGGTTAAACTATCATGTGTTGTTGTATAAAACCCACAACATTGTTTCCATAATGTTGAAAATCTCTTATAAGTTTTCTCTCCAATAAACTGATAATTCACTTATTCTAGAATTCGAAACTCAGACATTATAGTGTTAGAAAACCTTAACCCTTAGTCAAATGACTTGACAAAGAGGACTTACACAGAAAATTAGATATTTATAAGAAGATTATTTTAACAATTCTCTTTTGTTTAGGATTTATTGATAAGGAAAACTAATTGTTTTATAACTCGGTTTCTTTAAAGTTTTTTTTATATAATTTCTTTACTCTAAGATTATATAAATTTTAAGATAATTTTTAAACTACTGTTTTTATTTTATAATTAATTTTAAGGATATTAAAAAGGAAAATTAGATTTTCTTTTAAAAGATCACTATCATATATGTTTAACAATTTTATATGATTTAAAAGGGAAAAGAACTATCAAATGTTTTTATTATTTTTTATACATTTGTGTATTTATAATAAATGTCACAATTTTTGAATATCTATTGCTATGTGTCATGAACTCATGATTATATTCATTTGAAACTTCTAAAATCAAGGTTTATATAATAATAAAAAAATGTATAAAGCTTTTAATTTATGATTTTTCTAAAAGGATAATAAATATCCAATAATTGTATTTTATAATAAAAATCATTATTAAATATTGATAAGATTTTTTAGTTAAATAGTTTCTGGTGTTTTATGATTTTATAGTTATTTTTTAAAAATAACTGTTTTTCTTTTATAACTTTATTTTTCAGGATTAAAAAAGGAAAATAAAGATTTATTTTAAAAATATTTAAATTCATATATATATATATATATGTATGTATATATATATATTTTTAAAACAAATTGGAATTCTAAAAGGAAAACTACTATCAAACGTTTTATTATTTTTTTTCTCTAATTATTATTTTTAACATATGTCATAGTATTAAAATATTTATTTCTATGTGTCATGAGCTTATGATCATAATAATTAGAAACCTTAAAAACCAAGAAAAAAATTGTATAAATATTATAATTTAATGATTTTGTAAAAAAGGAATATGAATATCCAATAATTGTATATTTATAATAAAATCACTATTAAATATTTATAAAAATATAATCTTGTAACTATTTTATTTTATAAGGAAATTATTTATATTAAGCCAATTGAAAATAAGATTCCTTAAAAAGGAATACTACAATTAAAATAAAAGTATAGATTATTAAATTTTGTAAACCATTATTTTTGTTTAACCTTGGAAACGAACTTTTTTACTATTCACTTTGGTTTAGTAATTGCTTAACATAAAATACTATAAAACATTTTTATATAAATTTATAAAGATTTAGTTTGCAAGAAAATTAATCTGAAAAGAGTGTTTTGTATTTTGTAAACCCACGTGCAGAAAAGAAATGTTATCTATTAAATAGTTATTTATATGGAAATATTTTGAACTTTTACAGTTTTTTTTCGTTAAAGATCTTTTGAAAAAGGAAAACTAAGTTTTAGAATTCTGGTTTTTTTTTTTACAATTCTCTTTGGTTTAGTATTTTAATAACATGAAATACTATAAAATATTTTTATAAATATTGTTTCATATATAGTTTGAAAGGAAATTAATCTTAAAATAATATTTTGTATTTTGTAAACCTAAAAATACAAAATTAACTATCTATTAAATATTTATTTATATGAAAATATTGTGATCTTTTGAGTTTTTTGTAAAGATCTTTTGGAAAAGGAAAACTAATTTTAAATAACTATTTATTCTTAAATAGTTATTTTATGGAAATATTTTGATCTCTTACTTTTGTTTTGCAATAGTCCTTTTGAAAAAAAAAGAAAACTAACTTTTAAATTCTTTTGGTTTATTTTTTTTAAATAAAAATATTTATTCAACACATGTCACAATCTTATTATATATACTTGCCATGTGTCAGAATCAAATAAATAGTTATTTTTATGGAAATATTTTGATCTTTTACTTTTTTTTTGCAATAGACCTTTTGAAAAAAGAAAACTAACTTTTAAATTCTTTTGGTTTAATTTTTATTATATATACTTGTCATGTGTCATAATCAAATAAATAGTTATTTTTATGGAAATATTTTGATCTTTTTTTTTTTTGCAATAGACCTTTTGAAAAAAGAAAACTACCTTTTAAATTCTGCTGGTTTAATTTTTTTAAATAAAAATATTTATTCAACACATGTCACAATCGTATTATATATATTTGTCATGTGTCACAATCATGTTAATTAGTAACTTTGAAAACCAAGCTTTATATAATAAGATTCTATAAAAATTTCCAAAAATATATATCGACACTAAACTAAATGTAATATATGCGTTATTACCATATTTTAAAAAGTTTACCAAACAAATTAATTAACATTAAATGTAATTATCCATGTCATATTTTTCGGAAGACATGCCATCTTTTTTTAGTAGCAATGTCATCATTTTTTTAGCGATCATGATTGTAATGACGACATGTGGCAAAATCACTTCGTAAATAATGTATAGGGGATTGAATTTTTACACATTTTGGAGTTGCAAAACTGTTGTAAATTTTCTTATATGAACTGGAAAAGGGTTAAAATTTTTGTTGTGACATGGTTTTCAGATTAAATGTGACATTGACCATCGTTACTGGCAAACAAAGTTTAGTCAGCAATGTCATTGTGGCATAGAGCGATAGTTTGCACCATTAGAGTCCTTTTGGAGGTGTTCAAAAAAAAAGAGTCCTTTTGGAGTTCTCCCATCTTTTGTTATACGTACACAAAAATTCACACATAGAAAAAAAAGGATTCAGAAGTTCTCAAAAATAATTAGTAGGTACAAATTGAAATATTCTATGATATATAGATTACTTAACAAAATTTAGCAAACTATGTGGAAAGTGTAATAAAAAATCCCAACTCTGAACTGTTCTGACTTTCTCCAATCTGTTTTGTGGAAAAGTATTACATCCCCTCATCAAGGCTCATCAAATATATATCTCAGGCCAATATGGACAAATAATTTGGACCAAATAAGTCAACCTAGCTTAGTTAAGTCAAATAGCGAGTTGAGGGTTCTGGGACTACAAGTATAGAGAGGAAAGAAGAGCAAAGAGAGAGGATCCGAAAAGAGGACAAGACCAAAAACGGTTGGAATTAGAGTTATCATTCCGATCAACTACTCCCGCCGAAAAGATTTATCTCATTCTTGTTCTTTTTTTTTTGTAACAACTTGTTCATCTTCTAAACCCCATCTCGTAACTATTTTCTCTTGAATGATCAATGAAATCTTTTTGAGACCAACAAATCATTCTTAAAACTTCGTTAACATTCATACCGAGAACTGATCAAACTTTCAGGATCGATTCAACTACCAAAGACGAGATCATTTTCTTCTGGTTTTGATAATCAGCGAAGGAACAATGGGGCGACAGCAATCGAAAGGGGAATTGCTGTATCAGCAAGTGAGCTACTGTAACTCTGAAGGCATTCTAGCTCTTCATCCCAAAGGAGCACACCTTGATGTTCAATATCGTTATTTGATCGTCGTCGACTGATTGATTGTTTGAATTTCTCGTAAATTAGGGTTCTTAATAAATTTTTGTGTGATTTGGGATGTATTGGATGGATAGAAAAGGTAAAAAGCCACTGATCGGCATGCAGGAGTACAAGCTTTGTGATGTCGCCAAGATTTTCTTCGTGTTAGGCGCCAATTTTAATGCTTATCGATTACTTAAAAGAGTTACTTAGCATCAGAAAGAACATTGAGTTAGAAGGATCTGAATTTCCTTCTTTGTCTATTATAGACTATTGAGAGTCTAATAAACTTTTTTTGCTTCTAGGATCATCCTTGGTTTGTAGGTGTCGAATGTGGAAAGTTATATCAAATGAAGGCTGCTTTCATTTACCCCAAGTCAGTGACGAGTTGGACACGCAAAACTTTGAAAAGTTTGATGAGGTAAACTGTAAGTGAAATCCTAACCAGAAGGGATTTAAATATACATGACCACTGATGCTTATAGGCTGTTGATGTAGAAAGTTGGTAGACATTCATTTTTTTTTAATTCCTTGTATAACAGACTGACAAGCCAGTTCTAAAGGTGACAAAATGATCAGGTCCATGGAGGAAGGTACGAACTTTTCCTTTATCATGTCTCACTTGAAATAAGAGCTTATCAATGACAAGAATCAATAAAAATCAATTTGCTTGATAGTGACTTTGTTTTTTTGGTTTTCGTCTTCTCCAGATGCTCTCATCTAAAGACATGAACTTTGTGGGTTATACTTACAGGAACGTGGAAATCGTAAATGAAGATCAATTATCAGGGATAGGTAAAATCACATTTACATAAGGAACTTTGACTTGTAACTTTTGCGTGGTTTGCTCTCTGTTGTAACTTGTGTTACTGTTGCAGCTGCGCTAAGGAATAAGAAGAGCACAAATCCCAAGCGGCCATCAATTAGATCCCTCTTCGGGAAAAGCATTTAACATCTATAAGAAATCTTATCTGGAATAATTCACAATAAAGACTAAACTAGTTCAATCAATTGTCTAGGATTGCTTGATGTTCTAGCTTTAACTTGACTGTTAAACAAAAACATTTGGCAGAGGATGAATCAGCGAGTGGCACCACAAGTTACCAAGGAAGCTTCTTGAAAAACTTGCCACCGCAGATAGTCCGGAGAAAGAAGGCAAATCGAGCTCATCATCCAGATGACGAAGGCACAAGCCTAATCAGACTTGTTGATTTACACATTCATCTTATTCAATATGGTAACATGTTTGAGTGGCGAATTAGAAAGTACAGTTTCGATTCGTGGCTGGAAAACTACGATGGATAGTGTGATTTTGTGGGTAAAGAGAAAGTTTAAGGACAGTTTTGACATAGGATGATCATTTGATTTGGTTAGATCGATATCTTATTGTTCAAAAGGTTTAGTTGGATCAAAAGCAAGTATATTTTTTTTTTTTCATCTGTTGCTTTGCTTTGTGCTGGTCTCTTTGGGAACATGGTTATACCACTGAAAGTAAAGCTGTAAAGAAAAAAGATGTTTCTTGGAATACTGTAATATGCAAAGGTATGTAGAACATACAAAGATACATCATGAATGGTTAGAGATTGAAATGGGAAGCAATGATTTAAAGCATATGATACTTTTAACTTTTCTAGCAATATCTTCCTGAGTATGTGGATGTTAACAAGCAAAACAAAAATCATGGTAATGTGATTCTGAATGGGGTTCATAGTAATACTGATGTGTATATTGGGAGAGTATACAAAAAGTGAAACAATAGACGAATACATTCTTTCATAATACAAGCAAGCAAATACCAAAAGATCACCCACAATGCAAATATAAATACATACATTCATCAAACGGTAGCAGCAAGAGCCTTGACGATATAATAACCGATAGGAACTGTAAGCACATGATCAATCCACTCAACTTCTCCCCACATTCCACAAATCCTACGCCTCTCAAGCGCAATCTCAGCCCACCAAATCATCTTCTTGCCGCTAGAGAGCATGTTCTTGTCCCACAAGCAGGGCGGAGGCAGAGAGAGACTTGTGGGGTCAGGTGACCCCAGTAGAATTTGGGAAATTGTTTTTTTTTTGTGTATTTTTTTCTAAAATTCTATAAAATTTAGGTAAAATTTGGTCTTTGACCCCATTAATCTATGTAAAATTTTATCTGCCCCACTAATATTTTTTTTTAAAAATAAAAAAAAATTGTTGTAATAACTTATATATTAAATCTAAATATTAACTTTATATATTATGATCCCGGTCAAAAATATTTCTAGTTCCGCCACTGCCCACAAGACAACCATCTTACCACCATAATCACACAATCTAACGGAAACACCAGGGAAGAACTTATTAGGTAAGTCCGAACAAACCCTCCACGCTTCTCCAAATGTTCACCTCACCGTCGTACCATCTCAGCTCTCCATCGCAAACAGTGTACAAAACATTCTCTACCTCGCAATAAGAATCCGAAAACCAAAAAGAACCCATCTTTGATTCGGCACGATCCCACTTACCTTCCTGGGAGTTATAACGAACCACACCTCCATCAATCGCCACATGTTCAAAGCGCCTTGTCTCGTCAGGCTGCTAGGGATGGGCACCGCGTGATCCCACGTTCGCATTCTCGCGTCAAACACCTCGGAAGCATTCTTCAACGACTCGCCGTGGATCCCCGCCACGTGTATCTTCGAATCAACGACGCAAACGGAGAGCGTGATTGTAAGAACCTTATTTCACTACTATAGGACAACTGATATTTATAAAAGATAATAAGAACAAAAATTAAAAATTACAATACCGAAACAAACAAATAAAGAAGAATTGCAGAGTCGAGATGATTAATCTCTTTCCTTAAATCTTTAAACGCCCCGTAGTGTGACGGTTGCATGGCGCTCAGATTCCCAGGATACAACTGCAGCATTGTTTCTGTTATACCATCACCGAAAAAACAGAATCTATCGACCCTAGTTTTGTGTTGTACTCTCAGACTCAAAATAATAAAATACTAGCATAACTATTTAACATGGGAGAAAATCTTTCTTTTTGTTTTATCATTGTTGAAAGTCTATATCTTCTATAATGCTTACAAGCCATTTTATAGAAAAATAATGAGAATCACAAAATTCATTTTTCAACACAAAAATGAAACTTCCATGGTGCACTAATGGAGTCTTAAATTCTTGTCAATTAATATGTGAATTCATTCCACATTTTGACCAAGAGATTAAAGAGTAAAATTATTATTGTTTGACCCAATCAAACAAAATAATATACATTAAAATGAATTTCTTTTTTATATTTTATCAATATAAAAGATCAACATATATTCAGTTTATAAGATTAAGTTAATGAACATGAAGTCCAACTATTAACAAATCAAAACCCCAAATCCAAATTCAAATATCTAATGTGTGTATTTGCTACTTCATACAAGTTTCAAATCACACACATTAATCCTCAATTTCTCATTCACACTAACTCTATTTTTAGCATATGAATATATTTTTCATAATGTTCAAAAAATAGTTCCAACAGTCATCAGCTCCACAGGCACGCTCGCGCCACGTGTGAAGCCGACAGTCGAGAACCGAGACGTTATAGGAGGATCTGATGTTGTATATGTCGGAACCGACGAAGACAAGACCGGAAGACACGGCGGGAGGAGGAGAGCGGAGAGCTGGGAGTTTAGACAGAACATAACTAGTTGACTTCTTGCTGACGTCATCTTTGTTTTTTTTATCGGGTTTTCGGCAGAGGGTGTACCAGCGAGAGTCTGAGGACGACTCCAGGCAGAGATAGAGACAGGTCTCGGTGCGGGACGAGAGTGATCGAGCTTTGTATAGCTTCGGTGAGGCGAGAAGAGATCGGAAGCTCTTGGAGACGAGGGAGAGTGTCGGGTAGTATAATCTCGAGAGGCGTGCGATGCAGCTTGTGAGCAGTTCATCTGGAAGTGACGGAGTTAGGTTCGACGGGAGCTCCACCTGGTCCAGCTTCTTCTTCTTCTGCTGATTCTTTTCCAGAGATGGCATCGATGGATTTAAGGAGACGATATCACCGATTTGGATTATAGTCATTTATATTAATTCGGTTTAGGGTTTTTTTTTTGCATCGGTTTTGGTTTATTTTGGTTAATGCCGTTTAGTTTTATTTTGGTTCATTCGATTTAGTTTGATAAAAGATGGCAAAAAAAAAGTTAGGAAAAAGACATATTTCAGATAGAACTGGATAAAAAATTCGAAAGTAAACAATCGAACCGAATTCAATCTGACAAAATAATACATAATTAAAACATTTTAAAATATACTATAGATAAATGAATATAGATTATAAGTCACAATTTTCTATTAATTAGGGTTCGGTCACATCTGTTCAAGTAATGTTTATATTTTATATCAGATTTTGAAATATTGAATTTTTAGAATAATGTCAAATAATTGTTAGTTTCTTATATATAAAGCACTTTATAAGTTGATTATATGTCTAATGAAATATTTATTGCTATATACTTCATTGATTTAATTTTAGAATTTAGGGATAGAAGATTTGGTGAAGAGACTTCTTCAAAAGTTTTCTTTTTTTTTTATATAATGAAAATTTATACATTTTTTTTATTAATCATTCAAAAGATTACAAGAAAAGTATAATGTTTCTCTTTCTAATTTTTTGAATTGGAACATCAAGCTTTATATCAATTTCGACGTTTATTGATTTGTGAAAATAATATTTAAATGTACTTTCAAATCAACGAGAAGCAACTTATTATATGTTCTTTGGATATAATATATAATTATTATGTGGATATAAACTAAGGACAATGTTTGAAAAGCAAAGCTGATTTTTGCATGATTTTTATTTATTTGACAAACAATTAATGGAAATAAATGGAATGTTTGGACATAAATGCATGATATGTTGTGTAAACGGTAACAACAGACAGAAGCTGACCTTACATTCACATTATTTATCATTGCCCCCCATACTCTATAGCCCATAGGATCCTTTATTTGGCACTATAAACATTCATAAAGTCTACACTATTATAATATTGTTCATGAATATATAGTGTATTTCTAAAAACTAGAGAATGGTACGGTTAGTCTAGTGACATAATGCAGTAACAAATGTTTACGATACCGTAATAAAGGTCAAGATGGCGGTTTAGTTATAATTTTGTAGGCTGAACCATAAATAGTAATTTTAACTGAGTTAAAAAAAAAAATAACTAAGTTATAAAAGTGTTATTTTTTTAGAAAGAAAAGAGTATCACTGTACACACGGTTCAATGATTTCTATTGTCGTTTAAAAAAACGATTTTGATTGTCAAGTTTGATCGCTTGGCACCCTCACTAATTGTATCAATTTTATCACTTAGACAGGTATGATGTTTGTGTATTTTGTGTCTTTTGTATATTTGGACTATTTTTAACTCTTATGATTTCTCGATCAGCTGCAGATAGCTAGAAATTAACCTTTTTGTCTAAGTTTCATTTTGTGTATACAAATAGCTGTGCAAATCCAAATCTCTTTTAAAAACAAGTTGGCATTTCGAGGGCGGTAAAACCAACCTACTTTGCTTCTAGTTTTCTTGTCTTTTCCATTTAGGTTTTATTTATATTTATATTATCAAAAGAGAAGTACAAATATAAAATATCTCTTAGTTTTCACTTTTAATTACAATGGTATGCCATTGAAGTAACTAAATGAACCATTAAATAAACATATATTTTAGGAATTATTGTCTTTTTTTATTTATTAAACATTTTCCTAAATCAATTTAACTTAATTTCGTATTTAATATATTTCCTAAAATAAATTAGCTGATTTTTAGGAATATTCATATTTAAAATTGGATAATATTATGATTAATTATTTTGAACGAAATTGAAGTTTAAATTCGATATTAAACAATATTTAGAATATTCCTAAAATATATGTTTAACTACCATTAATTATTTTGAATAATAAAATCTATATATGCTAAGATTTTAAATATTTTAAACTACTTATAGAACAAGATGAATTTGTAACTCAATATTATTTTAATATAATTAAATCTCACCTAAGATTATATATTTTTCAAGAATTTTTAAAGTATATGTTTAACCATTTTGGTTGCTATTAATTATTTTCAACAAAAAAAATTAATACTAAAATTTAAATATATTTAAATTATTTGTAAATCAATGTTTACTATTTATAACCAAATATATTTTTTCTAACGTATCTAAATCTTACCAGATTATCCATATTTGATCAAAATATTTAATTTCTTTTTACATTTGGCAAACAATTTCATGTTACAAGAAATATTACTCAAACTATCAATAGGTCAATAATAATTTTTCAAAAGTTTAATAACAAGCACGAGATACTATTTTGACATCACATAAACTATTCGACTATTGTGTTTATAAAAAATAGAAATATGTAAACATTTAAAAATATAAACTGATAAATATTTAAATAATATTATTTATATAAAAAATAAAAATAAATACCTGTCCGGTCGGACGGATCAAACTCTAGTTTATATTATTACTTTACTTGGGTTTCCATGATCGTTAGAATCAGGCAAATTTCTAACTCTTTACTAACTTTGACAAACATATTGATTACTGAATTTGAAAGTTACTTCTATAAAAGTGTTGCACTAGTTCTTTGTAGAGTATAGTAAGATATCTAGCTTTTTGTTTTTGGAAAAGGGCTTACTAAAAATCTTGCTTTTTGTCCAAAAATATATATCTAGCTCTGAAATATTTGATATATCGTTAATTTGTATTTTGTTATAGCACCTATAAGGAACATCACCTAATAAGAGTAACTGGCTGCTAACCTATGAAATATTCAGATATTTTTAAAACAAATGCTTAAAAAGACTTAAAATAATTTAAAACGATGATTTCAATTTTGTAAGAACAATAACAGATACTTTCATGCACCAAACAGAAATGGTCCAACATTTTTGGAATACGATGTGGTTTTAATTCATAGATACAATGATGTTTAAGTTAGAATAAAGGACCATTGTACGAATTGATTTGTTTTTTAGTTGGACAAACAACCGAAACGAGATTCAAAATAAAATAGAAGAGCTCTTTCTCAAAGAGTAATGATCGTTTGTTAGAAAACTCCCCCATTTGTTCATTGTAAGAAACGAAGGATACTGCTTTCAAATAAAAAAAGGAGGATACCTATAGATTTTTACTTGTTTACTTCTATATTTAATTTAAAATTTAAATTATACATATCTACAAGTATAGGTAAATGAACTCAGCATTAAAAGTCCATCCCAAAATTTTGATCCAAGAAAATAATTTCTTTTTGAAAATAAATGTTAGTATGGTGGAGTTGCCTTCTATCCAGCTGGTGGTTTGTGAACCAAACGAAAATACGTGATAACGTCAGTTATGTATCTGTATTGTTTCCATTTCATCTAGTTTAGATATACCGTTACTATTAGAGACATTGGGAGTTCCATCTAATGTTGTGATGAAGATACATTATAACAATTTATAATCGACAAGAATACGGATCCAACTCAACGCAGCACGACCTATATACATCATATCATAAATCTAAATAGAATTGTTAGTTTAAGATATCAGTCTATTTTTGATGTATTATATTTTATGAAACTTTTGAATAGTAATATCACATGGGATGCATACGTGTAAATTTTTGTAAAAAAAATAAAATTAGGTATTCGTCATTAGTGTGCTAATAACTTAATTAATTAAAAGAAGGCTCGTTTATTTTGCCTTTCCCGTGACGAAAACATTTATTTATTAGTTAAAAAATAAAGGAAACAAGATAATATAAATATGTGAAAGCCGTCTTCTCTCATCTTTCTTGCTCCTCCTCGTCGGTCATCGTCTCCCACTTTTCTTTTTTTATCTTTTCTTCAAACAAAATTCTTTAGATTCCCACTCCACTATCTCCAGCTAGTCTTAATCGGAAAATCGAACGATGGAGCATGTCATCGGCGGCAAATTCAAGTTGAGTAGGAAGATCGGTAGTGGTTCCTTCGGTGAAATTTATATCGGTATGACTAATGATTCACTTCCCAAAAAGTCATCTCTTTGTTTTTGTTATACAGCAAACTACTGACTGTAATTGTTGATTTTTTTTTATTTGTCAAGGGAGTAATGTCCAAACAGGAGAAGAAGTTGCTGTTAAGCTGGTATGTAATGAAACCCCATTTGTCTCAATTCCTCATTTTTTTTTCTTGTTTTATTTTAAGACATGTAATAGTTTTGATGGTCATCTTTAGGTACCTAGAGATGTGCTGGGTAAAATAATTGTATAAAAGTTGTTCAATTTTCATACTGAATCTTTGAAATCTAGACTCTGCATTTGTAAAATCAATCTATATATAAAGGTGTTTAGTTTTGTAAGTCTTGTAAAATGAATATAATATCGGTGAAGAATAAAGTAAACAATTCAACAGTACTAGTAGGAGTTTTGATACTGAATCTTGGATTTTTTATAGACTTGTTTTTAGTGGATATCAAAATCTGCAACTCAAGAGTAATTGTTCATTGTTTCTACCTTTCAGAATCTTATTTGATTCTTTTGTTTGTTTTTTCTTCCTCTGCTATTGTAAATAAGCCACATTTCTTACTAAGTTTTTTAAATTTGTTGCTAGGAACCTGTGAAAACAAAGCATCCTCAACTACACTATGAATCAAAAGTATACATGCTTCTTCAAGGAGGGAGTGAGTTTCTATTTTCTCACACCCTCATCTCTCTGTTTAAGTGGTTTCTGAGTTGGTTTTGCTTTCTTTGATTCACAAGGTGGTATTCCTCATATCAAATGGTACGGTGTGGAGGGTGAATACAACTGCATGGCAATTGATCTTCTTGGTCCCAGCTTAGAGGACTTGTTCAACTACTGCACTCGCTCTTTCTCCTTGAAAACTGTTCTTATGCTTGCTGATCAGTTAGTAAGTTTCCCTCCTTTGATTTCATGAATAATGTTTTTTTAGATCATTTACTAAACTCTTCTGTGTAATTAACTTGCAGATAAACAGAGTTGAATACATGCACATTAGAGGATTTCTTCACCGTGATATTAAACCAGACAACTTTTTGATGGGTCTCGGTCGCAAAGCAAACCAGGTAGGCTTTTTCTAGTTTCACGTTTTGTTGATGAAAGTGATCTTAACAAATAAGATTCAATCTCAGGTGTATATTATCGATTATGGGCTTGCTAAAAAGTACAGAGATCTTCAGACACATAAGCATATACCATACAGGTTTGGGGATCTATCAATGTTTCTTTTTCTTCTTCTGTGCTTTTGCTTCATAAGAGTTGGTTTGGAATTTACACAGGGAGAATAAGAATCTCACAGGAACTGCTCGATATGCAAGTGTCAATACACACCTTGGGATCGGTGAGGGCTATTTGTATTGTATGTCACACTTCATTGCACTTCCATCATTATATGTGAGATAACTTCTCTTTTCGTTCAATGCAGAGCAAAGTAGAAGAGATGACCTTGAGTCGCTTGGTTATGTGCTCATGTATTTTCTACGAGGAAGGTAAGGAGGAAACTATCTTGTTTTGGTTTGTGTATTTATAGTTCTTAATGAAACATAGAAAATCTCCTTAAATTTATTTTATTTTTTTGTTTCAGTCTACCATGGCAAGGTCTGAAAGCTGGTACCAAAAAACAGAAGTATGAAAAGATTAGTGAAAGGAAGATGCTTACTCCAGTTGAGGTACCTCATTATCTATATAATACTGTGTTTAGCTTTTCACTGAACATCATTTTGTGTTATTCCAGCTTCTTTGCAAGTCATTTCCCTCGGAGTTCACATCCTATTTCCATTACTGCCGATCATTGAGGTTTGAGGACAAACCAGATTATTCTTATTTGAAAAGACTCTTCAGGGACCTTTTCATTCGTGAAGGTTAAAAACCTCTACTGCTTTGCTTCTCCTCTTCACTATAAAGTTACTTATTGTTTGCGCAGTTACATTGTTGGTAATATATATACTCATGTGGATTATGTCATGCAGGTTATCAGTTCGACTATGTGTTTGATTGGACAATCTTGAAATATCCTCAGATGGGGTCTAGTTCTAATAGACCAGGGGTTAGTGTTTTTCTGGATTAACGTGTGAGGTACTAACTCTCAGAAAAACTATAGACTCTCAATGTTTGTGTTATCTTGCGTCTTGTTTCAACCAGGCAAATACAAAACCAGCACTAGACACTCCAGGACCATCCGCAGAAAAAAGTGAAAAGCCTTCAGGTATAATAAAGTACAATTTGATTCCATGTCCTGCACATGTTTTATGCTCAGATAGTTAAAGAGTTAGCTTGATTTTCTACTTTGTTGCAGAGGGGAAGGATCTGCGAGAAAGATTCTCAGGTGCGGTTGAAGCGTTCGCCAGAAAAAATGTATCCAGTCCTGGGATTCGCTCTTCCAAAGAAGTGGTTAGCTTCTTTCCTTTGCCTCTTTTCTGTTCATGAATTGTGTTTATGATAAGTCGATGCCTTAAAAGATTTATTTTTTTGAGTATTTGGGATTAAAACAAGTGCGTTACTACGAAATTTAGTTTAATTGATCATTTTCAAAAGTGATAAGAGTATGTTTGTTGTAAATGCAGCTCGTGTCTGAGAAGACAAGAAATGAGAGTGTGAGGGCGGTGATGTCAAGCAGCCGACCTGGCTCATCAGGTGAGCTGAGCGAGAACCGCTCAAGTAAACTGTTCTCAAGCAGTACCCAAAAGATTCAACCGGGCCAAGAATCTAAGCCAGCCACAAGGCTTGGGCGTGATGACGCCCTGAGAAGCTTTGATTTGCTTACTATCGGTTCCGGAAAGCGGAAATGAGACAGAAAAGAATATGTGTACCCATCTCTGAGTATGGGAAGACGATGAGAGAAAAGAATCTCTCTGCAAATGTACGTGTTTATATATTATGTTGGTTAAAACAGCTATATAATGGTGTATATGTAACCTGTAAGTTGTAACAAGTACTTTGTTTAATTGGTATTAATGTAATAACGTCATTTGATCAGATACTCAGAACCTATTAATAGTTTGTTAACTTCTCATGAAGTGCATCAGCTGAAAAGCGGGAGAATGTTTGGTGTGAAGCTAACATTTAACTGATCTGCGGAGACGGAAGAAAGTAAATTTTTTTTTGATCAAACAGAAGAAAGTAATTCAACCTTGTTTTTTTTTAGAGTTTTGAAGGGAACACTTTGGTTTGGAGTTTTTTAATGACATACAATGTTGACTTGTCCTCACCGTTGTTACAGAAGCTGAGCTGTGAGTAAGACAAAAAACTGATGTAGTAATCGATATTAGATGGCTTGCGGAAGTAATCGATATAGATGGATTGCGGAAGTCTTGTTTAGTCTAAAATGTCTAAAAGATCATATGAATTTGTTTATATTTATTTACGATTATCATCTAGCCGATGAATAAGTTTGTTAAAAATGCAAATCTTCTTTATTAAAGTTCAACTAGATTTTGACCCGCGGTTTCAAACCGCGGGATAATTTTTCGAAACAATCTAAATTTAGTTGATATAAATTTGCATTTTTATTGTATTTATATTTGGATGTTATAAATGAAAAGTTATATTGAGTATTTTAAAATCCGTTCCGACCCGCTGCTAAATCAACAAAATATGTGGTGCCCTATATAATCCGGTTTAGTTTTTAATAAAATAATATTTAAAGTTCCTATAAAACTCATAATAACAGCTAATAGTCAGGATCTGACTATTAATTGAACTGATAGATGACCCAATATGCAATCCGATTTCACTTAAATTATTATAGTTAGAGTATTCTAATATTTATTCATGAATGTTTAGATAAATGATGAATATATAATAAAAGTGATGTTCCAATTTTAATACAATTTTAGTCAAACTAAATTTTCATCTTATTGTAAGCTTAATGGATTAATATTTGAGAGGATGCATAGTAAAAATGAAATATATTTGAGTATAAACAATTTATATAAGTCTATTACAATTTACTGATTTATGTTTGTAAATATAATTTTCATTTATTTAGTAAGTTTACTTTTGTTAGTCACATGTTATTAGTTTTTTTTTGATGTTTTGTTTATGAGTTATTTTAAATTTAAAAGTTAATTTCATTAATCGCATTAATTTTGATTTATATTTTTATTATATATTAACTTTTATTTATATTTTTCTTATATATATAATTATATTTTACAACTAATTAAACTATTGACACATACTCTTTTGCATCAAATTATGTTTTAATGTAGTGTTTTATGATATAATTGTGTTAATATATTTGTTGAATTAGTTAATATTTGATAAATATATTGCATGTGTTTGAATAACCCGTATAACTATGTTCGTAAAATTATCAATAATAATATGTTTTATCGTATACTAAATATTAATAGTATTGAACTATTACTATTTTTATCACACACACACACACACACACACATATATATATCTAATTTTAATACTCTAAATATAAGAATTATATTTTTGTATATTTAGTGAGGGTTTTGAAGAAATTGTATTTTTTTGCATTTAGATTAATATATAGCTATATATATACAAATTAATAGACATATATCATTATTTATCACATTAATAATTAAAATATAATTAATTTATTATTAAATTTTGTATTAATATAAATTAATTTCATT
Source organism: Hirschfeldia incana (assembly GCA_026261945.1). Classification (NCBI taxonomy): domain Eukaryota; kingdom Viridiplantae; phylum Streptophyta; class Magnoliopsida; order Brassicales; family Brassicaceae; genus Hirschfeldia; species Hirschfeldia incana. The sequence continues at coordinate 5,622,075 of JABCMI010000013.1, read as the reverse complement.
GGTTTAAAAAACATAAATTAGTTAGTTACCTCCTTAATTTTAGGCATGATATATATTTAATATTAATTAAGTTAAATATAACTAATTCAAAGTTACAAATAATTATTTTTCAAAAATAAAAAGATCATATGATCATGTGGATTATAAATATATTAACAAAATTAGTTAATGTGATTTAACATTATTTTATTTTGTTATAATTTATTACAATTTATATATTACTTTTGGTTTATTTTGAATAAATTTTAACTTTAGTATTCACATTATACATTTAAATACACACAGATTTTAAGTCTTGATATTTTTTATTTTATATCATAACTCTTAACTTGTTTAAATTTTTTAATTTTTTAAATATATTCTGTATGTGGAATGATAATAAAAACAAAAAAAAAACAAAGGTAAGTATTTTTCAAATGTTTTTAAAACATAAAACATTTCTTATATAAATATTTAATCAAACCAATTTTATTTTGCATGTATATAGGAATCGGTTGCATATAGAATAATATCTCATTATTAATAGATACTTGTTAAATTAAAAAAAATATTATATGATAATAATTATTTTAGTTTGACTTTTATAACTTTTTTGTAGTCCAAAACATAGTCGATAAACATTGTTCATGTTTTAATAGTATTGACAATAAAAAAAATCGCAGGTGGTTATATAACTTTAAAAAATCGCAGATTATATTGAGATCAGTTTGCAGTGTTTGTTTATTAAGATTTTTTTATTTCTAACAGAGTTTTATCTATTAATCTCTGTTTGGAATATACTCTAAATATTTTATTACGATCAGTTAGAACTGTTTGGATTCAAAGTACAACTATAAACAAAATCTTAGGTGGTTATAGATTGAGGGAGTGAATTTAGATATTCGATATAAAACTTTATTTACAACGGAATATACAAACAAAAAGGTGGAAAACAAACGCCATTGGAGTACAATATGGAAGAAACGAAGTTGAAAGCTCTCAATAAGGAAGAAACGAAAGCTTTGGTTTAATGGAATACTGGTTCATTGACTCCAATGTTATAATAAATACAAACGATAGATGACGATGATGATGGATTGGTATAGTGTGTCTTTGGTGATAAGTAATCTGGACTGTTGTAGATCAAACATGACGATGACAATGTCTCTTTGGTGATAAGATAAGTAGTTAATAAGTGCATATAGTTTTCTTTGAAATGTTCTATGTACATATACGTAGGCTAACTGATTAATATGTTGTGGACACGATTAGATTATTAGATTATTTAGTGTTATTGTTTATATTGTCGACATGGCTACATTATATAGTTATATCATTTCTAAGAAAGATATTTTAATATTGATTGGTCTGAAACAACCTTTTTTGGTAGTCCAAAAAGAAGTCGATAATTATCGCTCCTGTTTTAATAGTATTGATGAAAGTGACTTGCAAATACAGGAGCTCGCTATTTATACCAATAAAAAAAACTCCAAAGTCTTTAGAGATTATAATCTAATCTTTGATTCGTAAATCTCAACTATAATCTATCTAGCATAAAGAATACTAATGCATATTTAAAGGTTTTTTTTGTCATAATAGACACGTGCAACACGAAGACTTTCGGGGAAGGACCCATTTTAATTCTACTCTCTCTCAAACACATTTGACTGCAGGGTTCTGATGAGATCTGATACATTAGTGTTGGTATGATCGCAATCTAAAGTAAATAATAATAATAAAAAAAAAAGAAACTAACACCAAATCTAAGACTAAATAGGAATATGTTCTTACGCTGCATAGGTCGGCCGGGGTAGAGAAAATTGTGCCGTAATCTTCATCCTAGTCATTTGACTAAAAACGGAGTGAGATGCTTGATATTGAAGACGGAAAAGTGACTATCCAGAAGCACTTGACATGGTAAGTGTTATCATTAATCTTCTATGTGATGTCCAAAGGGACAATATGCAGTTCTTTGAAATTTGTAAAAACTTGTCGGATGCTTTTTATACGATGGTATTGACCGACACAGTGTCGATCGACACCAGGCTCAGTGATCGAATATAACTTCTTTTCGTTTATAAACTTCTATTAATACTTTATAAACTTCTATTAATACTTTTTAAATACTTATATGATTTATGAGAGTTACTTAATAACATACAAAAAAATTCTAGTTTAAATCTCACAAATATGGAAGCACCGTATCCTAATGGATAAGGTTTAAAGGCTTCTGCACCCAGGTTTAGGGTTTGAATCCCAGACTATGCAATTTCTTGCAGATTACTGGAAATTCATGTTTTAAGTCCCGGAGAGAGCGATTTATTAATGCACACTATGGAAGAAAGACGTACAAGTCTTGAAGTTGGTGCAAGTAAAATTTGGTTAGAGTAGATCTTCATAGGACGGTTCAAATGATACAGTTAGACGTAGATCTCATAAAGTAAGTAGATTGTCAGTTGTCAAATCGTCTATATAATATTTCTCATAGCTGCAATATTATAATAAATCGGCATTAAATAAAATCTCATAAATTGCACTAAAACATATTTGTCACAAGTAACATACAAAGATGTAATATCTCCAAAATAGTATTCATTAAATAAGAAAAAGTAAATTGTTATAATTCCTTTACCAGATCTTAACCTCACCCTTTAATACTAAATTCCAAAGTTTTATCAGTAAACTCAAATACAAATATATTTATATTTATTATATAATTTAGTTACTAATAATATATTTGTCATCTGACCTTTTTTTTAACACATGTCATCTGACCTTTAGATAAGTTATTTTGGGGGCTATTTGTGTGTTTTTTGGGATAAATATTGTTTAAATGCTATTTGAACGTGCTTTTTTATATGTTACCACCCAAAATATAATATTTGATTTTAATATAGTGTGTGATTTTATATTCGAGAAAAATAATATTTGATTTAATAAAACCTTTTTTATTTAGCCACGTACCTAAAAATATGTTACCGCCCAAAAGATAATTCAAATTTAATTTAATTTGTCTGCTCTTATTGCAGCTTTGATAGGGGAATTCAGGTTCAAAAGATGACAGATCAGATTCAAACACTTCTTCTAGAGAAAAACTAAGAGAAGCTCGTTTTAAAACTTCATCATCACCTCCGAAATCAACGGTTCGGAAACTCCATTTTCTGAACTTCACCTGGGCACAGCACGAGCCTTAAGTGGATGCTTCATAACGACAGTGAACTCCACCTTCTCTTCCAAGTCAACTTCACAACCTTCCACTTCTTTCCACTCAAACTCCCTCACCATATTCGCCACATAGTACTCCAAGTGCAGCATCGCTAGCCCGATCCCTGGACAGATCCTCCTCCCCGCTCCAAACGGCATCATCTTGATCCCTCGGCTCCCAGTTATATCCACCGATTCTTCCCCCATGAATCTCTCCGGCTTAAACGCCATCGGGTCATCCCAGACCGATGGATCTCTCCCTATCTCCGCAACCATGAAATTAACCATCCCTTTCTTGGGTATCTTGTACCCTCCCAACACAGTGTCTTCTGTGACACTGTGTGGGAGGACCATGTGCCCCGGAGGATGCCTCCGGAGACCCTCCAACACCACAGCCTTCAGATACGGCATCTTGTGTGCCTCTTCCTCCTCGATCTCCTTCGCTTCTTCACCGATAACGCCTTTGATCTCTTGATATAGCCTTTCTTGGATTTCAGGATTTTTCACCAAATTGGCCATGATCCATTGCAAAGTAGTCGCAGTTGTGTCTGTCCCACCGTTGAGGAACTCTGAGCATAAGCTGACGATTTCGTTCTCGTTTAGCTTCCTCTTCTCGTCTGGAAGCTCTAGCTCTAGTAGAGTGTCGACATACGATTGCACATAGTCTTTGTTTTCTTGTTCGTTCTTCTTCTTTTCTTCAACGATCTTTCTCCGAGCACGGATCAGTGGAAGCAGAACATCTTCCTGCTCTTTCCGGATCTTTAGAAACTCTTCCCATTTTCTTTTGAAGATTAATTTGGATAGCTTAGGGAAGAGATTCAGGATATTGAACCTCGAGAAGCTGAGAAGCATCCGTCTCTGAACGTATCCAACCTCTTCGATTTGTTTCTCATCAAGCTTATCTCCAAAACACATAAGAGCAAGAAGCGCGAACATCGCGTAGTGGAAATGATCAAGGACGAGGATCGGTTCTTCGCTTCCGTAGTGCTTACGGAATCGATCAGAGAGTATCTGGAGAACCCAGCGACGAGCGTGGGAGTATGACCTCACACGTGACGGGTTAAGAATCTCGGACGTGAGGTTTCTGCGGAGAGTACGCCACGTGGCTCCGTAAACCCCTGAGGTGATGACGTGTTGATTGCTGGAAATGATTTTGCTGGTCGGAGCCGCGGGTGGACGGTCCGCAAAAACGGCGCCGTTTAGAACGAGTGCTTTGTGAGCTAGGGAACCATCGGCTATGAAGATAGCGGGACGGGAACTGATGCGGAGGGTGATGATTGGTCCGAGACGGTGGTGGACGGAGCGGAGATAGGTGTTGAGACCAGTTAAGCCTTGTCGGAGCCACCTGATGGTTCCGAGGAAGGGGAGGAAGTTGGGGTCAGGAGGTAGCTGTGGAAGGGAAGAGGATTTACGTAGGAGGAGAGGGAGAAGCAGAGATACGGAGAGAGAGACTAAGATGAGTAGCCATATCTCCATTTTCTTTTTGTTTAGTTTACTCTTTTTCTCGGTAACCTTCTTTTGTTACTTGCTTTCTGTAACCTTTTGTTATTTGCTTTCTCCTCTGCTCGTTCGTATATAGTCTTAATGTAATATTTTTTTATTGGTTGGTGGTTAACAAAAACGTGGCACTCAAGGGTAAATTATTTTATAATTTGGTGGTACTATCTTCCTCCATTTAATATAAAAACTTTCGAATAAAATCTCCTTCGAAATCTGGAAAGTCTGTGGAAATTGTGTTATCTGTTTTTTCGTCGGTGTTCATGGCATCTCCACGAGGAACGAGATCTTTTTCTATTGTACAAACCTTAGAGCATCTACACCATTGGAGTCCTTAACATTTATAAACTATTTTTTCTTTGTGTTTGAATAGTTAAGGATCCATCTCAAAATTTGGAATCCAATGGTGTTCTCTCCTACAAAACAACACAAAACAAAATTCTTGCTGTAAACATCTCACTGTAAAACAACAAATTTGTAAGCATTTCTTTGGTTCCTTCCGACCTCTTTAGCAATGTTTCCAATATCCAACCAAACAAATAACAAAAGAAAAAATGTTACAACAGATGAGAGAGTTAGCAGATACTCCTAACTAAATCACAAACAAGTGAAAGGTTTAGAGGGACTTGAAGTATAGGTGATCATCAGAGAAGTATAACTAAATCACAACCAATGCACACAAACGTATCAAACTTGTCTCATCTACCAACGGCTTCCGTGTCGACACCTCATGGAAGATCAAGTTACCAAATTCAAGTCTCTGTAAATAGTTATCCAACCATCTTCATCCTCTGTAAATAGTTAAGCAAGCAACCAAATGGAGTATCTTAATTAGTTAGTTAAAACCAGAAAGAGAGTCAAAGTTCTTGATCATATAACAAACCAACAACCTCTGTTTCAAGACCATGATCAACCATCATCGATCATATAACAAAAGACCAGCGGCAGAGTGCAGAGAAGCTAAAACCAGGGCTTGTAATGATCCTCCTCTCTTTCTCAGCCTCTACGTCTTTAACCCTTTGTTCCCATATCAAATCCAACAAAATATAGCTGAAAGACACCAACTTTACACTTACCCAGATAAACTGAATCCTTCAAGCTCTCAAATCCAACACGTTATAGCTGAAAGACACAAACTTCACATGAACCCAGATAAATTTAATTAATCCATTAATCATATCCAACAAGAAATAGATGAAAGACACCAACTTTACACAAACCCAGATAAATTAAATCACTCAAGCTCTCAAATCCAACACGTTACAGTTGAAAAACACAAACTTCACATGAACCCATATAAATTTAATAAATCAAATTATCAAATCCAGTAAGATATAGATGAAACTGGAGCAATAAATCAATTAATTACCTTGATGATTTCAACGTTGTTTAGCTCATAAGGGATACCAAAAGCGTGGCGAGAATCGGCCCAGACGATCTTCATCTCCTCAGACATCGAAGCTTTGTTCCTCTCATCAGCAAGGTAATCAATGGACCAATGGCAACATGCCACGTCTATAAGGATTTGGTCATAAAAATCCTTATTTACGGACCAATCCTTAGCTAAATTAATTATTATATTATTATTATATTCATAATAACATAGGTTTATGTGCTAAGGATTCCTCATCATCCCCCGTTAGAGATGGTCTTAGAACGAGATCTTTTTCTATTGTACAACATCATCTTATATATTGAAAATTCAAAAAAATTGGATGTATACAGCCATGGGCCTAAGCCCAAAACAAAACTAAAATCCAATTTGATATCCTTATTTGAAGAGAATTGCACTTTAATTGCAAAAAAAGGGAATTGCACTTTGTTTTCTTAATCTGTGACGGATAATATCAGTTCAATATGAACTGAATGATAACCCGTGACATGCGTAGAGTGAGTTTTTTAAAATGTAGTATTTAAATATCACAATTTGAACGTATTTTGTTATTAAGAACTTGTTTTTACATTTGATTTTGGATGAACATTCGGATACCATTTAGTTCAGTTTGTGATATCACTCAAATTACACTAAGGAGTGATTTACTCTCTCAAATAAGATGTTCAGATGTAGTACTTAGGGGTCGAATCACGGGGAGCGAATAAACACAAAAGATAATAATCCTTAGTAACTAAGCTAGGTTGAAATGGTTTAAAACGTAAATTACAGTTGTGAGCAATGATTAGTTGCTCAAGAAAATGGTTTTAAGGTTGTAAGTATTAAGAGAAAGTAGTTAGATTCAAGGTTACTATTCAGTTAGGTCAGGATTATAATGCTATAGATATTTTAATGAGTTGATTGCATATACTAAAGAACTTCAACTCTTAGATCTATCTAATAACTATCGATCGTGTGACATGATCTTGATGGAATTGCACTCGTTGGAAGGTTCCTCGAAGTCTATCGATCGATACTCGTCGAAGTTTATTGATCGTTTCGCTTTTGGTGATCTCGATCGATGTCTTGCTGATGACGTCGATCGATATGAAGCGAATCCGACTTCGGGTGAGTCTTCATGTGTCGAATCTTGCAGCTTATCTTGTTTAACCACTTGCCAAAAATCATCATCCATGATAGCATTGACGTGGTGGTTAGCAGTAGACTATCCTTGTGCCTTTGCCAAAGCTTCTTGTTTCCTCAAAGCTTCTCCTGTCTGAACCACCTGAGTCTCCACTTTCTTCACATAGGTATTAAAAGCATCAAGCTTTGAGTTCAGGGTGGTGTAAACAGAGTCAATCTTCCCATTGAAGTCCACCTGTAGCTTTTGCTGAGTCTCCAGAACTCTTTCCAGCATCTCTTCTAGTTTGCTTTCCTGGGTGGGTGGGGGTGGATTGGTGTATAATGAGTTTCCATAACTCCTGTTGTTGTTGGGGTTGCTACTGTTGTAGGTGGTTTTCTGTGAACTTTGGTTGTAGTTGCTTCTTTGTCCTGAAAAGTTTCTATTTTTTCCTTGATTTCCAGATCTCTGAAATCCAGCTCCACTGATCCAGTTCACATCTTCCTCCATGTGTTCCTCTCCAGCTGCAGTTTTCGCATCCTCAACTGAGCAAATCTGCTTGTTTAGTAACTTCTGATGAACATTGTCCAATTGTGCTTGGAATTCATTAATTTGTTTCTTTCCAAGGAATGATACAGATTTCGCTTTGAAAGTGTTCTTCGTGCTGTTGCTTGAAGCTAAGTTATCAATTAACTTCACAGCGTCTTGTGGATTCCTTGTGCTGAAGTTTCCTTCACTAGTTGTATCAAGAGCCATCTGATACTTCAAAGCGATGCCCCTGTAGAAGGTGAAGAGTAGTTGCACATTGTTGAATCCATGGTGTGGGCAGTCGCGCTAGTAGAATTTGAATATGTTCCAGGTGTCCTTGAATGACTCTCCAGAATCCTGAGTGAATGTAGCAATCTTCCTCCTCCAGTCTTTAGCACGTGACTCATCAAAGAAGTTACACAGAAATGCGTTTTTGATGTCCTTCCAGGTAGTTGCCTCAACCACTGCAAAGCTTCTCCTGATAAAAAGTATTTGAAAAGCTTGCAGAAAAGGTAGTTTTCAGAAACTCCATTGGCTTTGATGGAAGATATATTATCCTCGAACCTCTCTTGATGGTCCATAGGATGATCATGGGATAACTCACAGAAGGGTATCTGTCCCACAAGTCCGTAGTACTGCGGCTTGAGCTCAAAATCTCCTCTCTGAATGGAAGGGGGGGGGGATGGCTGATCAGTTGGTATAGAACTGATATAGACGGTTGTAGCCAGCCAAGGTTCTAGCTCTGTTAGCTTCATCTACAGGTTGGATGAAGTCTGTAGTTGCAGTGTCTTGCTCAGGAATGATTTGCTTTTGAGCATTCAACTTCTGACCTGCTACATTATGCATGTGACCATCTTGATCACAAAGGTCTCCATTCTCATCGGTTGTGAGAATAATGGGGGCTACCATGACTCGGCGGGTAGTATCGATCGATGTAATGTGATTAATATCGATCGATGTCGGATGAAAGGTATCGGTCGACGAACTGTTGTTGATGTCGATCGATGGGGTGGGGTAAGTGTCGGTCGAAAAACGGTTGTTGTTGTCGATCGATGGATGGGTGCGAGTATCGGTCGACAAAGAAGGTGTCTCAGTCGACTGTGGTAGGCGAGTATCGGTCGACAAGGTGTAGTTGATGTCGATCGATGTGGAACGTAAGTTTTTGCGGATGGTACGTTCCAAGCTGTGGGGGTTTTCTGAGTACACAAGTTGAGGAGTCTTGTTGCTTCTGGTACTGCTGGGAATGTACCTGAAAAAGACAAGAATTTTTTTTTTTGCATCAGAAGATCATTTAAGCAGAAATAAATAACCTAGACCTAATCAGATTAAATCTAATGGCGATCTTAGCTCCCCGGCAACGGCGCCAAATTTGATATCACTCAAATTACCCTAAGGAGTGATTTACTCTCTCAAATACGAGGTTCAGATGTAGTACTTAGGGATCGAATCACGGGGAGCGAAGAAACACAAAAGATAATAATGCTTAGTAACTAAGCTAGGTTGAAATGGTTTAAAACGTAAATTGCAGTTGTGAGCAACGATTAGTTGCTCAAGAGAATGGTTTTAAGGTTATAAGTATTAAGAGAAAGTAGTTAGATTCAAGGTTACTATTCAGTTAGCTCAGGATTATAATGCTATAGATGTTTTAATGAGTTACTTGCATATACTAAAGAACTTCAACTCTTAGATCTATCTAATAACTATCGTTATTAGACTCGTCTATTGATTTGTCTGCCGACAATATCGATCGATATTTTGACAGCTTGTATCGATCGATATGTGTGTCGTCGATCGATTACTCTATTTGAGTATCGATCGATATAGCTCTAGATCGAATTGAATATATTTTCACCAAGATCATAGACCGGCTCTCGTTTATTCCTAGAGGATCTTAGCTTATACAAGATGATGTCAGGAGAATGATTTATGAATTAAATCACTTCCTAGATCATATTCTAGTTAGCTATTCTAGAATAAGCTTTAGGGTTCATGAGGATAATGAGTATACAACTCAACAGTCTATAGTTGGGGCTAATCCATAATAACTATTTGAATCCTAAATCTAACAAAGGAATCTACTCAGACATGTTCTAAAATACGGCGTATCAGTCCGTATATAGTAGTGCACTGTACTGTATTTTGGTATACGGTAAAATAATACAGTTATGGTTATATGACGTTTATACATCGTTTATATGCCGTATAAAACGGCGTTTATACAGCGTTTATACAACATTTAATTTGTTTTCTACTAAATTTTGACGTATTTTTTTTCTAATTATAGTTTCGATTCTTTTGACTTCATTTGTACCAGTTCATTTATTTTTTATTTTAAATATTCCATAAATAAAGATAATGTATAATCTATTTAATTACACTTGATATATATTTTATTGTTTACATATAACTTATGTAGTTACTTTATTATTATTATATCATTATTTTATTTATTATTATGATATTTATTTAAAATATGTCTACCGTATATACTTCGTATATACATTTGTATATACATCCAGGCGCTATACAGTAATCCACCGCCCGGCTAGCGTATAGCGTATTTTAGGACACTGATTCAGACATGACTGAGTGACTCATAACATCAAGGTAATAATATGAATTCATTAGAAGACCGAACATTCAAGTTCCTCTTGATAACAAATATCTTTGTATCTTTCTTCTAATATTAGAATCCTATAACCTTGATGAAAATAGAATTAAGATGAAAATAATACTTTTATTAATAAGTAAGAAGTACTTAGAACAATGAACTGTTGTAAAAGTTTACTTTGCCAAAACACATAAGCAAATGTATAAATACTTAGTACAATTAGGTTAAAAACTCGTCAGGGGCATTATAGTAATAATAGGAAATCTTGGGCTTCAAGTCGATTGAGAATATTTTTCCTTCTTCTGCACGCTCGATATCGATCGATGGTACTAGGCGTACATCGATCGATGGAGTATCTCGTCGTCATCTTCAGATGTATCATCGATCGATTATGCAGAATGTGTATCGATCGATATGTATCTCTGGATATCGATTTTGACGTCTTATATTATAGTCATCTCGGGAAAACTCTCCTTTAAGCTCCATAATGGCACCTAAAACGTCACTTTACTCCAAAATGCCCTTGAACCTGAAAACATACCTAAAAACTCCAAAACATAGATATATAAATAGTAAAACCGTAAAAATACCATGGGTAAAAGTGGGTCAAAATCATGGTATAACAGTTTGGTTTGGTTCGATTCAGTTATGTTTGATTTTTTGTGAGTTCGATCCGGTTCGGATCTGCAGGTTTGGTTTGAATTTGGACTCGGATAACTCATTTAATTTTAAAAGAATAAAATAAAATTCATATATATTTTAAATTTCCCCCAAAAATATTTATAGCATATAAATATGTATAATATAAGATAAAATACTTAAACTTAACATAAAATTTAGTTTAGCTTCAATATTTGGATAAGAAATCAAAATATATTTGAAGTATTGGTATTTTGAGTATCATTTAACTATTTTAAACATGTATGTTTAACTATTAGTATATATTTCCAAGTATTTTGGACAACTTAATAACATCTTATATATTTTGTATTTTCTTTTAGATATTAAATTCTAACAAATATTTAATATATTTATGTAAATAAATATGGTTTGGATATATTCGATACCCGAAATATTTCGTTTCGGATCGGATTTCGTTCTAAAAACTAACATCTTAATAACATCTTACCATTTTTGATAATTTATAGAAGTTTTAAAAAATTCAAAATATAACATATATGAACAATCTATTTTTTATATGCTTAATGTGTTTTTTAATTTTTTTAATAATATAAATTTAAAAAATGTGGAGGATAAAAATTTTATTATCAAATATGTATGATTTATAATTATTATTTGTCACATATGTTTTAATCATATTAGGTGATTTCGTAGCTTTTATTTAAGGGAAAAAACTTACGTAGCTTTTATTTTAAAAAAGAATTTAAGACTACTAATCAATGTGATAATTAATTTAATAAAAGTATATTATATATTTGTATGGACCAACTTCTTTTCCTAAAGATTTTTAAAAATCATCCTAGTACACGTGGTTACAAAACATGTTGTAATGTTCTATGATTAATATAGGGGATTATAAGTGATCGAATTGTAGTTGGATATTAAATCAATAGAAAAATGTTACAAAAATTATCTGTCATTTGATGGTTTTTAACTGTATAGACAGTTTTATAGTAGCTGTTATAAATATATATATATATATATAATATTTCATTTTACAAAAAAAATATTTTATAACAAACCAACATGTCATATTTTTGAAATCTATATATCTTTCAGTTTAGTTTATATGCCAGGTAAATTCAACAAATGTAACACTTACAGAAAACATACAAACAATAGTTGAAGTCTTATAATATAGGTGATATTGAACTTGCAAGAAAAAAGTTCACCAACTTTTGAAATTTGATTAGAAAATAATAATTTATAAAATTCATTATTTAGATGAAATGTTTATGGAAACTTTACCATAAATTAAACAAATTAATATATATATATATACATATTTAGCAAAATAAACTTATATACCCTTATTAAAATTGAAATATCTTTTGGTATTATTAAGAAACATGAATAATAAGATAAATGATAATTATTTGGAAACATAGGTAGCAGATTAAATTTACATATTTTCCATTGTATTCACAACAAATTAAGCATTTTTTTGTATTTCATTTTATTTACAGATTCTGCCACTGTATTTAAAATCAGTTTAAACTATATATTATAATGGTTGCTGTTTTCTGTGGTGAATATAAAAACATAAATTGAAATTTATAGTATATATTATATAAACTAACTTTTAAGTATAGTATTACCTTGTTTAGTTTAGTAAAAAATATAATTTTGAGAGTTTAGTTTTCAAGAAAAAAAATATCATAAAATTAATATAAATCAAGGAAAATTAAACTAATAGTAAATTAAAAAAGTAGTATATTGTTTCATTTTAAACTAAATTAACAGAAAAACAACAAGTTAATATACAGATGATAAAATTACATCAAATTTCATCAAGTAATAAATTTTAATATAATATTATGTATAAATAAAAAAAATATTATCAAATATCTATATTATAAAATAATATTTTTATCTCTTATATATTAAAGCGCAAGTCGCACGTCCAATGAAATTTCGACAAATGGAAAATATTTTATTTAGAAAAAAATAGAATAAACCAAAATGAGCATCCATAATTTTCAGCAACTTCATCTTAACTTTTCTCAGACATGACATTCAGGTTCATGATTTCAAACCATTTTCTTTTCCTATATAAAATTGGGGCCACTAATTTACTTTCTTTCCTGTTTTTTTTTCTATCATCTGCACTATCAGTTTTGACATCTATGTTTCTTCATATAAAATTTTGCAGCAATTCAAAACTTTTCTTTATTTATCATGGATTAATACTTTCAAATCCAGCATCAACAAAATTTTAGATAGATACAGTGTAATTACGGGAAGAGGCTGATATATTTTGCTTTTGAAGAAATTCAATTTTTGATCATTGCAATAAGCTAACTTAGAAGGTTCCTCTGTTTATTGATTTACAGATTAACGACTTGGAAAGATATGATGGAGCATAAGCAAAATTATTCTCATGTGAGCAGAGCTGGTCACTCGCTGGTAGGTGGCAAATTGCTACTAGTTCCTGTTTCAAATAACGTGGTGGCCTTTGAAATTGCGTACAGTGTGACAAGGGATCAACGTCTTCAGTCGTATGTGGCAAGGTCTGGTCCGCGGTGGCTTAATTCTCTCATTATAATGGAAGCAACTTGATCCACGTGATCTTCTCCTCTCATTCTGGCGCTTCTGGAATTCTTCCTGCACCAATTTAAGGAGCTTTTGTTTGGTTTTCCCAACTGTTTGGGTTTGTTTTTTTTGGGGCCTATTGGTTTCCAATTTGTTTCTTTATTCTCAAGTCTTGTACTTGCGATACATTATTTGATTCTCCCTCAATGACAAAAAAAGCCTATAACTAAAGGGACAAGCATCAGGTTTTGGCCAAATAAAAAGGGTTTGCATGTGTTCCATTCTTAAATATTTTTCTTAAATTTGTTGATTAATGTTTTCCTTTGCTAGATCAATTAATTTTTAGTATTAACCAATGCAGATGAGTTCGACAGCGAACCTATTGCTAGACGTATCAGGGAACTTGCAATTCTGAATCCAAAGGTGAATTTGTGTTAACCATTTATTTGTAACTGAAATTTAATTAATTATTTCTGGGCAATTCATTATAGCATAATAAAAATCATGCAAAAGTTGTAAATTTTAAGGATGTCAAAATAAGTTGTAAATTTTAATTTTATAAATTTAACAAACTTTCAAAACAAAATTTGTAGGTTACTTTTGTAAAATGAAGTTGTGGGTTAATTTTTTAAGAGAAGTTGTGGCTTAATTATTTTTAAAATATGTGTTTTCTTAAAAGATATTATGAATTAACATAAAATTTCAATATATACAAGAAAAATAAATTAAATTTATTATATTTATTGTAAATTTACGTTAATTAAATTAAGTATTTATTATCCAGTAAAAATCATCGAATAAATTAAGGTCTCAAATAAAGTATTTTATTTATTTTTGAAAATACTTTAAACATATATCCATTTTATAATAATATGTTTTTGGTCTACTACTTCAACCGTTTTGTTTCAATGTAGTTAGAAATAACATGTGGGTTAGGTTAGAAATAATAATTAAAGTTGTGTAATATTTATTAATATGGAATTTTCTCTATTCTGATTGAAAATTATAACCGTGTTCAAATAATTATATAAGCAGTAACTTATCCCATGGATAGCATGTGAGTTATACTAAATCTATATATAAATTACAAAACATAGAAATATACATCGACTTTTTTTTATAAGACCAACAGTTTATGAATTTACAATGAACACAAGTTAAATCAAACATTTATGTAGGACACTCATCAAATTCTAGTTAATATTTTAATATCGATATATAACATAATTTTTGAATCAACTGGTCTACTATTTAACAAAAAAAAATGTCGGAGAAAAAAAAAGTAAAAACAAACAAAAAAAATAAAGTGAATCGTTTTCGGTGTATGGATGACAGCAATTGCTCCGCCTGAATCTACGCCACATTTTGAAAAGCCCTAAATGTTCGCCTCTCCTTCCACATAAGAGAGTATCCGTAAGGATCTCGATTCGACGGCGAAGGATCTTCAGATAGAAGCGAGAGCGGAAGGAACCGAGCTCGAACCATCTTGACTACCTTCTTCCACAACCGCTACAGAGGTACTTATCATCATGATGGGTTTTGATGTTTATTGTTTTTAAGATGAGTTTGTGAAAGGTTGTATGATTTGAATATTTCTGTGATTTATCTGAAGCTGATGAAAGTTTGATGGTGATCCTCTCTATATTATTCTCTGTACTTTCCAATTTTACTGTTTCGGTTTTTCTCAATCGCTCCTGAATGATATATGAAGAATCCATATGCATTCATGTCTATTTAAACACGGAGCTTTGATAACACTAAGAGCATTTCTTTGTATTTCTCTTTCCAAAACAGTTCAATCGACCTTTGTAGGTGCCAATAGTCAAATCTCTGTCCTGAAATAGTTATGATTCTTCTTAGCTGGATCGTGTAATGATTTTAGGACACGAATCATGTTTTGCTTCTTCTCTATTCTCCTTTTTGAAACTGATTTGGTGCATTGCTTTTTGGTTAGGTTTCTCTTGCACTACAAAGTAAGAAATCACAAGTGAGAAGACAATGGATATATTCAAATTATTGATTGAGGATGATGATGACACGGATTTGATTTTAGCTGTGTATGCTGCGGAGGTCCAACAACTTTATGGAGTTAATCCTAATAGAGGGATGCAAAGGACAAATAGAGGTATATACCTCATCTTGATTTATCTGAAACTGTTCTGAAACTGGTTATATTTGATAGTGATCTGTCTATGTTATTGTCGCTACTTTTCAAGCTGTAGCGGAAGTGATTAGGGACAATAGCCAATCACGTTTTCATACTTTCCCACAGGAACCAGCTGATAGAGAACCACCCAGATTTTAGTTGTAGTCAGCTTAAGGCTATGAAGGTTTTACATTCACTGACTAGTATAAGAATGTGGTCTCTACTGTACAAGGCATCAATTAAACATCTCCAAGAAGATCCTGGCAATCGGCAAACGTTCTTAAGCTATGAAGATGATGGAAACAAAGTTCTTTATTTGGAGTTTGTAACTGGTGAAAGCAGAGATGCTTGAGGGAATCATAAGGAATGTTTTTGTGTTGTTTTTGAATCTTATCTTGAATTCTGAATCTTGTTTAAGTTGTCTTTGAATCTTTTATCTAGGAAACTTCGAATCAGTTGAAATATAGGTTACACATCTTATTATATAAAGTTTAGTTTTCAAAATTACTAATTAACACGATCGCGACACTATTATTTAAAAAAATATAATGTAAAAGTCTATTTGATAGTATTTTTTCATATTCTAATATCCTAAACAAAATAATGTAAAAGTCTATTTGATAGTATTTTTTCATATTTAAATTCTAAGTAAAAATATTTATAAGATATAATGTAAAAGTGGTAAAACAAGTTTTTAATTCTCAAATAATGATGGGTACACATATTAACCATAATTTATGTGGTAAAACAAGTTCTTAATTCGGTGTTAAAAAAAAACAAGTTCTTAATTCTCAAATAAATCTCATACAATATACACAAAAAGAATTCTAAAACTATAATAGATGATTAATTATTTTTATGTTTTATATAAAATTAAAACATCAAACCCGTGCAACGCACGGGTCCATATCTAGTACAAATATAAATATAATTTTTATCGATTTAAAAGAAAAAAAGGTAAAATTGTAAATAATTATTATTTATTTTTGTTTGATTTAACAATATTTTTTAATTGTTATTTTTTTAAGAGCGAGCAAACTAGTGATTTTTCCGTGCTCATGCACGAATATAAATATTTATAAAATACATATATACTATAATAATTGACTGCTATTTACTTTTAATTTATAATATTATGCATATTTATATTAATAATATTATATTATTGTAATTAGACATATGATTTTAGATATGTTACATGTACAGTCAATTTATTTATCATTTGGATATATTATATTGCATCTATTTCTACGAAATCAACTATAGTATCTTTTATTCTAAATATATTTTATTTTTTATTATTTGCATTTAAGTTGGTTATTGTCTTAGATATTTAAATATATTTTAGGAATTATGTATAACTTAAGATATATTGTGCTTAAAATTAAATTAACAAAAACTAAAGTGTTTGAATCAAAAATTATGTAAATAAATATAATGATAATATTTTGAAGGCTTGTGCATATATATAAATCTTGCAAAAGAACTAAATTGTTAAACTTGGTTAATATTTTATTTTCATTTTAATGTGTTTTGAGCCATCCTGTAATTTTTATTAATAAAATAAATTAGTATTATTATTATAAAATTATATTTTTATCATAGTTAAATATATTTATATTTATTATATAATTTAGTTACTAATACTAATATATTTGTCATCTGACCTTTAAATGAGTTATTTTGGGGGTTTTTTTTTGGGAGAATTGCCAAGTGTGACTCAAAACTTGGAGTCAAACCCAAAAGAATACCCCAACTTGGGTCAAAGGCAAAAGTAACCTAAAAGACTATTGAAATTACAACTATCCCTTTGTGACCAAACAAAAAAACGGAATTTTTTATTATCTAAGTATATATATTTTAGTAAATATGGTTCCATAGTACTTTTCTTTTTTTTATAATAAAAAGGAAAGCATATTTGTAAAAATTAAAATAAATGATTCTATTGTACTTTTTTTATAATGTAACCAAAACATATTTGTAAAAATTAAAATAAATTATTCCATAGTAATTTTCCTTTTTATATTATAACCAAAATAATTACATAAAAACTATATGGTAATTTTCGTTTTTCAAATTCTTTTTATTATCTAATTATATATATTTTAGTAATTATATATTTAAACACATGTAAAATGTTTTGAAGAAAACATTACTATCAAGTAATCTTTTGTTTAGGAATATAAAAATTGAAAAATTACTTTTAATTATATAAAAAGTATATGATAATTTTTCGTTTTTCCAATTACTTTTAAAACAAAAGTTACTATTTTTTAATCTTTACAAAAAAAATTAAGAAGATTATCTTTTCTTTATTATGAAATTAGGAAAATAGGAAAATCAATGTTAAATATCGCACAAATTTATTTTGGTATATAAGTTTTGTAAAAAAAGGATAATTACTATTTTTAAAAAAATCTTTTTAATTAATTTAGCTTCGTTACACATGTCGTAATCTAAAATATATAACTGACATGTGTCGCGATCGTGTTAATTAGTAACTTTCAAATATATTGTTAAGTAAAACATTAAATTGTTTACTTTAGCATCTATGTAGTGACTTTAACTTTTTTTTATATATTACTAGATATGAGCCCGTTGCGTTGCAACGGTTTTTTTTTGATATTTTAATTTAATAAGAACATAAAATAATAAACTATTTTATTATAATTTTATGATTGTTTTTTACATAAGTTGTGAAGATTTATTTTATAGTTAAAAACAATTGTTCTACATAAGTTTAAGTTAATACATATATTTTATATATCATGGTTCATAGACGAATTGCTATCAAATTTATACTTAGATTAGAGAAAAACTATACACTTTCTTATGAAAAAAAAATTGAAAGTTAAATAATATCAATTGAGTCAATTACATATGTAAAAAAGCTTCTTAAATGCATTGTACACAACAACAACAACAACGCAGCAGTCAGATACCCAAACTTCACTGATGCTGGTGTCAAACATACTGTCATTAGTAAAAAGCTAACGATTACATAGCATTATAATAAAACCAGTCTAATGAGTAAAGAATAAAAATCTATTTCACGATAGTTCTTGGATTTTTCATTATATTGATGACTTATTTTAAGAATAGGAATATGTTGTCTTCCATAAATTTTGATTCATATTTTTGTTTCAATAATCACAGTGTTTTAAACAGTTTATTAGTTTTTCTTTGTTTTTTTAACAAATACTCCACTTTTAATTATTTTCAAAAAATATTAGTTATAGTTAATTAAAACATATAAAATTGTGAACTCTCTCTGTATTGTTTAAGACTAATGTTACACAACATCAATCAATATGTATTATTGATAGTCAGTTAAATATCAAATATATTGCTAGATAAAATATCAAATTTGATTGATTTAGCATTGATAGTGTGATTTTAACTTATTTTTCTATATATCATATACATTACTCAAATCTTCTTAATATATAATATTTTGTAGAAAACCATTGTCGTTATGTTTTAAAAATCTAATGCTCTGTAGTTATAGTGATTTTTGATAGTGCGGCCTATAACTGTAAAACAGGACTTGACAAATATAGACAACCTTTTTTAAGTTTTAACATTTACTCTCGTTGACATTAGATAGCTAAATCATACATGGAATAGATATTTTCAGTTTGAAATACCATCTTGCATATGTTGGTCTAGGAATAAAAATTCATTTCGCACATAACTTTCAATTAGGATTTCTGTTTCAATTACATAGGTCTTCTCTTTGATTTAAATTCTTTAATAGTTGACCTACAATAATATAACCAATTTTCTTAGTAGCATGGAGAAATCTATTTTTCCATGTATCTTTCGGTTAAGATTTATGCTTCAATAATTAGTAATCTTATATATATATTATATTTGATGTGAATAATTGTAGTTTCTTTTGGGTTTATGATTTCTTAAAAAAAAATTAACTATTTAAATAAGAAAGTTGACTATTTATAAAAATTATTTGAAATTATTATTCTACAAATATTTTTTGATTAGGATTTGAAGAAATAAAAACTACTATTAAACTATATTTTACAATTTTCTTCTGTTCAAGATTAAAGAGAAGAACAACTACTATCAAATATTTTTTACAATTTTATTTTCTTATTGTAGATTATTTTGGTTTGTGAGTTTTCTTAAAAAAGAAATTAACTATTTAAATAAGAAATTTGATTATTTATAAATCTATTTGAAATAATTATTCTACAAATATTTCTTTTGATTAGGATTTGAAGAAAGTAAAACTACTATTAAACACTCTTTTACAATTTTCTTTTGTTCAAGATTATAGAGAATGACAACTACTATCAAATATTTTTTACACTTATATTTTCTTTAGAAATTAAGAAAATTAAAATTAGTATTAAATAAATTATATGACAAATTTTTTAGTTTCAAATTTCAAAATAAAAAGTGAAAAATAGTATTAAACAATTTTAAAATTACTTTAAAAATCTTCTCTTATCAAATACAAACTTTCCTTATTAAATTTATATGGCAATTTTCCTTTTAAAAAGAATCTGGTGATAAACATGATATTATAATTTATTTAATTAACAAATACGAAATTTTCCTTATATTTTTCAGATATTTTCCTTATTTATACTTTTTGTTGGTAATGAATATGATATTATAACTTATTTAATTAAAATTGTGTCAATACAAATAATATGATTTTTTTTAAAAATTATCTAAAATAAATGATTATAATTATAATAAAACCAAAACATATTTTAAAAAGTTCAAATAAATGATTATATAGTAATTTTATTTTTGTATTATAACCAAAAAAATGAAAAAGAAATTATATGCTAATTTCCGTTTTTCATAATTCCTTTTTATCATCTAAATATATATTTTTAATCATTATATATTTAAATACATGTAAAACTATTTGAAGAAAAATTACTATCAAATAATATTTTGTTTAGGAATTTAAAAACGGAAATATTACTATTAATGATATTTATAGTTACTTTTAAAAAAAAATTGTTTTTGTTATCATCTAAATATATATGTTTTTAATTATGATATGGATTAACACATGTCATAATCTTAGATATATAATCGCCATGTGTCACAATCATGTTAATTAGTAACTTCGAAAACTAAGCTTTATATAATAAGATATATTATTGAAACTTTTTAATATATAGTATTTTAAAATACACTTGTTGTCGTTTGTTTTAAAAATCTTAAGCTAATGCAGTTGTAGTGATATTTGATAGCGTGGTGTATAATTGTCATACTGGACTTGGCAAATATATACCAAACTTTTAAAGTTTGATTTTAACTCTTGTTGATAATCATTGAATAGCAAATTTGTATAGAAAATTAACGTCATTTCAATTTGAAAGGACATTTTACATCTGCTGGTATGAAACTTATTCTAGGAATAAAAATATGTTTTTCCACATAACTTCTGGTCAGTATTACCTAGGTCAAACTATTAATAACATTATCCATTGCAAAGTCTTAGGTCAAACTATTAATAACATTGTCCATTGCAAAGTCATTCTCTTATATTTAAATTCTTTAGTAGCATGACATACAATAGCATAACCGATTTGATATGTCGATAAGAATAAATACACATAAGCATAATCACATATAAGCAAAATTGTCACATTAACTTCTCCATTAACTTATGTACAACAATATGTACAAATGCTTAAATATAAATGTGACAATAACTAATTTACATCAGCACGACAATTATATATATATATATATATATATATATATATATATATATTAAAAAGATCAAGATCAGTTAACTGTAAAAATCAGGATATCTAGTTAGCTCCTCAACATGTCATGTATCACGATCGTGTTAATTAGTAACTTTGAAAACTAATCTTTATATAACAAAAAAAAAAAATATATATATATATATATATTGATCATGAGATATTCTAACACATGTAATAATATTAAAAAGAAAATTACTATCAAATAATCATTAATAATTTATTTTTAAGATTTAAAAAATGGAAAATTACTATTAAATAATATTTATAATTATTTCATTTAAAAATCGTTTTTACTATCTTAGAATTTTTGTTTTAAATTATGATATAGATTAACACATATCAAAATTATAAATATATAACTACCATGTATCATGATCATGTTAATTAACAACTTTGAAGAACCAAGCTTTATATAATAAGATTTTCTTATAGCGTTTACAATTTTCTTTGTTTTGGATATAGAAAGGAAAATACTATTAAATAAATCTTTAAGAATTTTTAAAAGGCTAATTACGTTTTTTAATAAGATTATATATTTTTTTTATTATGAGAGTAGGAAAATAGCAAAATTAGTGTTAAATATTGTATAAATTTAATTTAGTATATAGGATTTGTATAAAACAAAAGTTACTATTTTTAAAAAATATATACGAAATTTTTTAAGAAGATTATTTTTTCTTTATATAATAAGATATGAAAATAGGAAAATCAATATAAAAGGATAATTACGAAAATAATTATTTTAATAAGATTTATTAGGATAATAGGAAAATTATATTTAGCTTTATATAATAAGATAGGTAAATAGGAAAATCAATCTTATTATGTAAATGTTAAATATATTGTACACATGTCGCAATCTAAAATATATAACTGCCATGTGTCACGATCGTGTTAATTAGTAGCTTTAAAAACAAATGTTTTAATTATATTGTATGATTTTGTATATATTGTGTGAAAATTATTCTAGGTATAAGAATTATTTTTCTCACATAATTTTTAGTTAGTACTCCTATTTTAACAATCATGGTGCATAAGTGTAGTGAGTTATTACCAAATTTATACATAAAGCTAGAGAAAAAATCTATTCCCAAAAATTCAAATCGAACTCAACGTAAAGAAATTCAAAATACAAAGAATTTAAAAGTTGAATCATGCCAATTGAGTTGATGATACCGACATTCACTTTCTTAAGCTCTTAATTTAATTCATGTATGTATTAATTTTCTATGTTATTCTTGTTGTACAAATATATTCTAATGCTTCTATAACAATTTAGTAATGTTTTGTGTTGTCATTGTAGGATCTCAAAATATTTTTGTGCATTTGTTAGCATTTATATATTTTGGTTTGTATAGTGTATTCATCTTTAAATTATTTATAGCTCCCAACTCTATATATTTATCTATTTTTTTTCATAAAATAGAGTTATATTGTAAATGTGAATCTCTCCATTGTCTGATTCTGCTATAAAATTTCTATATTTTAAGAAAAAATGTAACGGAAAGATACTTTCATCTCTTTATTAATAACCAAAAATACCATATCTCTATATTTTCCACTAAAAATAAAGGAACTCTATTTTGCATAATCACACACTGGAACAAATCTATCTTTATAATATAATTTGTATATTTTAGAAGAGAATATAGATATGAATATATGGGTGAATTGGAAATAACCTTAGTTATTTAATCAATAGATAACATTATGAATTAACTCTTTTTAATGAAATTATAGGTAACGAAACTATTAATACTTTATACAGTTTGATACTACTTTGATTCTTGTGATAGTGTATTCTAAAGACCATGTTTCTAAATCTCAGTTGTGTGAATAACTATTTATAAAAATAATATTATTTTTTATTATTTAAAAAAGGAAACTCCCTATTAAATAATTATTAGTACATAAATTTTTTCTTAACATTTTTTTTAAATTAAAAAGGAAAAATTACTATTAAATAACTATTATAATTCAATTTTCGTGATTTTTTAAAAAGGGAAAATTATTTTTGTATATCTTTTACAATTTTCTTTTTGGATATAAAAAAGGAAAACCATATTAAATAATTATTTATATAAAAATAATTACTTAACACATGTCACAATCTTAAATATATAATTGCCACGTGTCACAATCATCTTAATTGGTAACTTTGAAAACCAATCTTTATATAATAAGTAAACATTGACAAAACTTGATTAAATTATATGATTGATTAATGTAATCACCAATTGATAATATATCTTGATTTCCTTTTATAATATCATGTTTATCACCATATTCTTTTAAAAAGAAAAATTACCAAATAAGTTTAATAAGGAAAAAAAATTGTATTTAATAAGAGAGATTTTTTAAATGTAATTTTAACACTATTTAATAGAGTTTTACCGCTTTTTATTTTTAAAATTTCAAACAAAAAATTGTCAAATAATTTATTTAAAATAATATTTTTTTCTTAATTTCTAAAGAAAATATAATTTAAAAAAAAACATTTGATAGTAATTATTCTTCTCTATAATCTTGAACAGTAGAAATTGTAAAATAGTGTTTAATAATAATTTTCCTTTCTTCAAATCCTAATTAAAAAAATAAATTCATATCAAAGTGGTGGTGTGGTTAGAAGCCCATCACAAGTCAAACGATGCCTTTTGGGCCAAAATATGATATGATAACTAAAAGATTCCTACATCGGTAATTATCAAAAATGTGATGAAATATATAAAGGTGTAAACCCATCCATATGTTTGTCAATTGGTGGTAGTAGTTCAGATGCTGTGCACTTCTTATTGGGAAGTCCATGACTGTCATCCGTTATTCTCCACTCATCAATTGACCTTTTGTTGATTAAATATATAAACTTGGTGTCTAGCCGGCGTACGCGGGAACAATGATTTTGAGAATATTCTACGTGCATTTTTGTTTTGAAGAACATAATGATAATTTATGATCATGTACTTGAAAAAGTATAGAATGCTAAGAAACCAAACAATGATTAATTGTACATAGTTGTTTATAAATGACAAAATATTTTGAAGTCATCTGCTGGAGTTAGTTGGTCTATAGAAGACGCTTCATTTTTCTTCAAAAGTATTGTTTTATTCTTATAAAAATAAATATTATTCTCTATGGAAAGATAAATGCAAAGCCATGAAAGTGCCAAAAACATCTAACACGAGATCCATTGATTTGAACAAAATAATGTTTGAGCATTAGCAAAAGCTTGGTGTTTTCTACCAATCATATCAACTGTAGTGTAATAGGCTTTCAAAGATAATAAATTTAATAATTAAATGATTAAAAGAGGTAAATGATCTACCAAAATTATAAGCAAATCAAAGAAATTGGTAGAAACTGCAGAAACCACATAATTTTTTTTCTATTTTGTCTCCAGTAGTTATTGGAATTGAAGTCTTCCTAAATTATGAGAAGCTGCACATTATAATACATTAGACAAAACTACAAGGAATGAACTAAGCTTAGTTTTCAAAGTTACTAATTAACACGATCGCGACACATGTCAGTTATATATTTTAGATTGTGACATGTGTAACGAAGCTAAATTAATTAAAAAGATTTTTTAAAAAATAGTAATTATCCTTTTTTACAAAACTTATATACCAAAATAAATTTGTGCCATATTTCACATTGATTTTCCTATTTTCTTACTTTCATAATAAATAAAAGATAATCTTCTTAAAAACATTTTGTTAAGATATCATCAAACACTTTCATATGTAATAATTTAATTTTTTATTGAATAAATTTTTAAATTTTATTATATTAGGATTTGGTTTAAAATGAACACATTCTATTTTATAAATCTTCTTTTTATTTACAATTTTAAAATAAAAAATACTATTAAATACTCTTTTACCTTTTTGTTAGAAAGAAAATTACTATTATATAAACTTTTAAAATTTATCTTCTCTTTAGAATTTAAAAAAATGCTATCAAATAATTATTTCTAGTTACTAATAATTAACTTTAAAATTACTTTTATACAATTTGTATCAATACTAATTTTCACTTCTTTCATTAACTATATAATTTTTAGTATCATGTCTATCATCAAATTCAGTAAATTTTATTGCAATGTTGCATATTAAAATTGCAGATTTTAATAATGTTTCATTCCCGTAATCCATCTCCAAACTTTTCAAAAAAAAAGGATGCACACAACCTTGAAAAATATTTTTCTATATAATTAAAATTATATATTTAATAATAAAACTATATAAGATTTTTTTTAAAAAATTTAAAAAATATTTACCTTCTCATCGAGTAAGAGAAAATTCATTCATATAAGCTCATTGTTCTTATTTAAATTTTCTGCTTCTCACTTTCTAATAAGACGAACTACGGTACGACGGTAATGACATTTTTTGTTTAACTGATCTAGTGTTAAATAACTTGCTGAAGTCGTCGTTTCTTGATAATTCCTGGTAACAAAATAAATTACCATTTTAGTTAGAAAATTATAATTAGAACAAACGCATATAAGCAATCATAATAGCAATATTATGAAACGAAAAGTAATGATCATTATTATCATTATGTATTAGACGGTAACGAAGGAGTACAAATAATTAACGTGTCAATAAAGTTTGGTCTACGTAATTAATGTAGGCAGCATGATAATATGGACAAAACAAACCAAAATCACTTCTAGATATGAGTCATTCGCCTACATTATTATATTGTTTTATTTTTTAGTGTTTACTTAATATATTATATAATAAGTAAACACTTTTTTAAATTGTAGGCATATTATCAATATGCCTACATTAATTACATTCTAACTAATTTTATATGGAAGTTCCAATAGTCCATGTTTCACTAAATGTTTTTACACATGACAACTGTATATTTAGGAATATGACATGTGTTAAATAATAATTTTATATAAAAAATAAATTAATAGTATTTTTCTTTTTTAAGTTTTAAACAAAATATTGCAAATAAAAAATATTTTCATACAAATAATTAATTAATATTATTTTTCATTTTATAACCAAAAAATGGTAAAAGCTATACGAAAATAATTTTCCTTTTTTAAAAAAAAACTTACACAAATAGAATGATAATTTCTATTTATTAGTATTTTTCTTTTTTTAAGTTTAAAACCAAATATTGTAAACGAAAAATAATTCTATACTAATAATTATTTAATAGTGAGTTTCATTTTTAAAATAATAAACAAATAAAATTGTATAAGCTATATGAATATAATTTTTCTTTTAAATAAATTCTAATATTTTTTTTTAAATCGTGAAAAACAAAATTATGAAAGAAAATAGTAGTTTAAAGTTTAAAAATGAATTATAAAACCTGAGATTATAACATATTATTCTATATAAATCTAAACATTTTTCCTTTTAAAATTTCTAAGCAAAAGAGACATGAGAGTTGTAAAAAAAATCTTATTATTTTCCTATAATTAGATATTTTTTTGCGGAAGTCCCAATAGTCCATATTTGGCCAAGGGTTAGTGTTTTTATTCTGCGTCATTTATTTTTCGAGTTTGAGAGAAAGCAAATTATTAGTTTATTGGAAAAAAAGTTATATGATATGTTCAACATTTATGTAAAGAATACCATCTGATGTAGAACTTATGAAACAACTCATGATAATATAGTCAGACGCAGATCCACATCAGACATGTAGAATTGTTAACTGTAGATATGTCTATGTAATGTTTTTTATAATTTATATTAACATAATTAATCAGCATTAACAAAAAAGAGTTTTTTTATATTATTGATATATATTGATCAATAAGTTAAAAACTAATAGTTAAAAAATATATTTAGTTTTGTTTTCTTTTATTAAAAATATTATACATGTATAATTATGTAATTAATCTGTTATATACAGAAAATTATAATTTAGAGATATATGCATATTTATCTTCTGGAAAATTTTGTTACTATAACTACAGGTCCAAAGTGAGAAAAATTTAATAATCATTTCTTTTTTAAAACATGACTCCAAAATATATATCTGATCTTTACTATCATATATTTGAAATGAAATTACAAAAAATTCTTCATGATTGTATCTTCTTCTTGTCTGCATGTATTACACATTATTTTTATAAATAGTTATTCACACAACTGAGATTTAGAAACATAGTCTTTAGAATACACTATCACAAGAATCAAAGTAGTATCAAACTGTATAAAGTGTTAATAGTTTCGTTACCTATAATTGCATTAAAAAGAGTTAATTCATAATGATATCTATTAATTAAACAACTAAGGTTTATATTGATCAATAAGGTAAAAACTAATAGTTAAAAAATATATGTAGTTTTGTTTTCTTTTATTAAAATTCTTATACATGTATAATTATGTAATTAATCTATTATATACAGAAAATTATAATTTAGAGATATACGCATATTTATCTTCTGGAAAATTTTGTTACTATAACTACAGGTCCAAAGTGAGAAAAATTTAATAATCATTTCTTTTTTAAAACATGACTCCAAAATATATATCTGATCTTTACTATCATATATTTGAAATGAAATTACAAAAGATTCTTAATGATTGTATCTTCTTCATGTCTGCATGTATTACACATTATTTTCTAAATAGTTATTCACACAACTGAGATTTAGAAACATGGTCTTTAGAATACACTATCACAAGAATCAAAGTAGTATCAAACTGTATAAAGTGTTAATAGTTTTGTTACCTATAATTGCATTAAAAAGAGTTAATTCAGAATGATATCTATTGATTAAACAACTAAGGTTATTTCTAATTCACCCATATATTCATATATATATTCTCTTCTAAAATATACAAATTATATTATAAAGATAGATTTGTTCCGGTGTGTGATTATGCAAAATAGAGTTCCTTTATTTTTAGTGGAAAATTTAGAGATATGGTATTTTTGGTTATTAATAAAGAGATGAAAGTATCTTTCCATTACATTTTTTCCTTAAAATGTAGAAATTTTATAGCAGAATCAGACAATGGAGAGATTCACATTTACAATATAACTCTATTTTATGAAAAAAATAGATAAATATATAGAGTTGGGAGCTATAAATAATTTAAAGATGAATACACTATACAAGCCAAAATATATAAATGCTAACAAATGCACAAAAATATTTTGAGATCCTACAATGACAACACAAAACATTACTAAATTGTTATAGAAGCATTAGAATATATTTGTACAACAAGAATAACATAGAAAATTAATACAAACATGAATTAAATTAAGAGCTTAGGAAAGTGAATGACGGTATCACCAACTCAATTGGCATGATTCAACTTTGAAATTCTTTGCATTTTGTATTTCATTACGTTGAGTTCGATTTGAATTTTCGGAATTATATTTTTTCTCTAACTTTATGTATAAAGTTGGTAATAACTCACTTCACTTATGTACCATGATTGTTAAAATAGGAGTACTAACCAAATTTTTTTTTTTTTTTTTTTTTTTTGTCGACAAGATTACAGACTCATGTGGACTCTGTAAACCAAATGGGGTGCTCTGTATCCATATGGACGGTAAACGACGTCTGTTGCCTCACACCACGTGCTAAGCTATCCGCCTTCTTGTTTTTCGTCCTTGGTATATGAATAATCTCCGAGCTGTGGAAACTTCTTTTAAGACCTCTGATGTCTTCTAAGTATGTTGCAAACGCCGGCCATTCTTCTGGTTCCGAAACCATCTTCACCAATTGAGAACAATCCGTTGCAAAAGTAACATTATATTGCCGTAAATTCCTCATACATTCCATTGCCCATATCAGAGCCTCTATCTCCGTATGTAATGGTGATTGACTTGCTCTTGTATTTCGAGCTCCTAATAAACCCTCAAATCCTTCAAGGGTACTATACCATCCATGACCGGAAAAGGTATCCCCCAGTTTCCAAGATCCATCCGTAAAACACCATCTTCCCGGTCTAACCGGTAGATCCATCTCAGATATCACTAAAGTTTGAGTCTTCTGAATTATAGATTGTTGTGCATCTATCCAGAGTGTAGATTCGGTCATAGCCAGGTCTAGAGTAACCGTCGGGTCTATGTCCAAATTACTAAAAACCTTATTATTTCTCCCTTTCCAAATGTACCAAAGTATCCACGCAAAATAATGCTCTTCCAATGCCGGTTTTATTCTCCAGAATAAATAATCCATGTTCGTGAACAAAGACTGTCCTGGAAAATAATCCGGGTGCGAAGGGATTCTCGATAGAGCCCACACCTGAACTGCTGGTGGACATTCGAAAAAAAACATGATTAATAGATTCCTCTGCTGCTCCACATCTATCACAACCAATATCTCCCTTAAGTCTCCGGGCCTTTAAATGTTTCTTAACAGCTATGCATCCTGATAACAACTGCCATAGAAAGTGTTTCATCTTTGGGGGACAACGCACTTTCCAGCAATGTGCTTTAAGATCCGTAACTGTTGGGCCAAATTCAATCATCCCTACCCCTCTGTCTGGATATGCTCGTTCTATTTGATATCCTGATTTGACCGTGTATTTTCCATTCCTTGTAAAGTGCCAACCATCACGATCTGCTATTTGTAGCCTACTTAAAGGAATACTTTCAACAATCTTTACATCCGCAGGATCCATTATTTCCTGTAACGCCAATAAATTCCAAGTACGCGTCGAGTTATCAATGAGTGCATCGACCGTAAGATCAGGTA
The DNA here is from genome assembly GCA_026261945.1 of Hirschfeldia incana. Classification (NCBI taxonomy): domain Eukaryota; kingdom Viridiplantae; phylum Streptophyta; class Magnoliopsida; order Brassicales; family Brassicaceae; genus Hirschfeldia; species Hirschfeldia incana. The sequence continues at coordinate 5,591,957 of JABCMI010000013.1, read as the reverse complement.
AGAGAACATGTTGTTTTTTATTTGCTGGTCTCGGGCGGTTGGTTGGGAGCCAGGGATCATTCCATACTGAGATAGAAGATCCTGATCCCACCCGTTTGATTAGTCCTTTGCTAACCAGAGATCTAGCAGAGATTATACTACGCCAGCCATAGGAGGACGAGTATGATCTGGCCGGTTCTAGGGGTGAAGTATTCCTAAAATATCGACCTTTAAAAACACGAGAAAATAGAGAGTTTGGTTTCTCTATAAATCTCCATAATTGCTTTCCAAGCATTGCTGTGTTGACATCCGTCAAGTCTCGAAAACCCAATCCTCCATCATCCTTATGTAAACAAACCTTATCCCAAGATTTCCAGTGTAACCCCCTTGTGCTCCCACCAGAGCTCCACCAAAATTGAGCGACTGCACTTGTAAGCTTCTTCATTACCGTTTTTGGAATTCGGTAACAAGACATAATATGGTTAGGTAAAGCCGTCACCACAGATTTAATAATGACTTCCTTTCCTCCTTTCGTAAAAAATTTAAAGGTCCATCCATTAATTCTTTTATTTAGTCGTTCCTGAACAAAGCCAAAAACTTGTACTTTTGATCCTCCTAAGCTCTCTGGAATTCCTAGATATGTTCCCATTCCTCCCCTATTTTGTATTCCCAAGATATCTCTGAGTTCCTGGCGAATATCTTCATTAATCTTATGTCCAAACTGAATTGATGATTTTTGAAAATTAATCTGCTGACCCGAAACCTTCTCGTACTCCTTAAGGATTGACAGTATGACCTGACATTCCTCCTTTTGCGCTTTACAAAAGAATAGACTGTCGTCTGCAAAAAGCAGGTGCGATATTGGCGGGCAAGCCCTTGCTACTTTAATTCCTGTCAACTGTTTACCAAATTCTGCCTTTTTAATGTTTGCTATTAAAGCCTCCGTACACATAATGAATAAATACGGGGATAAAGGATCTCCCTGTCGTAAACCCCTCTTCGGCTTTATATGTCCCCTTGGTTGACCATTTAAGAGAACTCTATATTGAACTGATGAGACGCACTCCATCATCATTTGAATCCAATGACCCTCAAACCCCATTTTTTGAAGTAAAGCCTCAATGAAACCCCATTCCACTCTATCATAAGCTTTACTCATATCCGTCTTGATGGCCATAAACTTATTTTGGCAAGCTTTATTAGTTCTTAGGCCATGAAACATTTCTTGTGCAATAAGAATATTGTCAGAAATTAATCTCCCAGCCACGAACGCCGACTGTGTTTCCGAAATCAAGGTTGGAAGACAAGCCTTTAGCCGTTGGCACAATACCTTGGAAATAATTTTATATCCTACATTACAAAGACTTATTGGTCTAAGTTCTGTCATCCTTGTCGGCCTCTCCGTTTTAGGAATCAAGCAAATATTTGTGATGTTTAGGCGCTCATCCATCCTCCCTGTGGTCAAGAAGTGATTAACCAAGTCCAAAATATCATCTTTAATGATGTGCCAAGAATGTTGAAAGAAGAGTGCTGTCATTCCATCCGGCCCCGGTGCCTTTTCCGGATGCATCAAAAACAAAGCTTTCCTCACCTCTTCTTCCGAAGCCAATTGTACCAGTCGCTGGTTCATTTGCTGAGAAATAGATGGTTTAACTTCCTCTAGAAACTCATCAAAATCTGAAGGCGATGTTGTGCAAAAGAGCTCATCAAAATAGTCCACTGCAACCTTTTCAATACCACAGTCATCCACTACCCAATTTCCTTTACCATCATATAACCCCACAATCCGATTACGCGTCCGCCGCTGTTTCGTTAATGCGTGAAAAAATTTTGTACTTAGGTCTCCTGCTGTATTCCATGTGTTCCGACTCTTTTGTTGCCAATACTCCTCTTCATCCTTATATGCGTCCTGTAATTTCCGAGACACCTCGAGAATATCCTGTTGTGATCTATTGTCATCTGTTTGGACTTCTTCCAAAGCCTTTTGAAGCTCCGCTATTTTTTTTTTTTCCATATGGTGGGTTGTTTTTATTCCAGGTAGAGATCTCGTGCCGACAGTTGATAATCCGTGACACGACATCTCCCCTAGTACCCCTTGTTTTCCTCGTTTCCTTTGTCCAACCTCTAGTAATTGAATCCATAAATCCATCTCGTCCGATCCATCGCTTGTCAAACCGGAACTGTCCCTTACGTTTAGTAACTTTATCCTCTAGATATGCCACTATCGGTCTGTGATCAGATCCTATCAATTTCAAATATTCCGTATGTGAGTTTGGAAACATGGTGTGCCATTCTTCGTTTGCCAAAGCGCGGTCTAGACGGCAACAAATCATTGTTGATTTGCCATTAACTTTCCTCCTCCCTTGCCAAGATAATTTATTTCCCTTTGCCGGGAATTCTAAAAGTCCACTATTTCGTATCATATTGTTAAAAGATGTAAATGACTCAGCACTACGTAAAGGGCCTCCTTCCTTCTCGTGATTTCCTGTAATCTCATTGAGATCACCAATGATGAACCAAGGGTCGTCTCTGGATATCCCATATCTAGTTAATCTTTCCCACACTTGATCCCTTAGATTCTGAACTGGATCTCCGTATACAAAGGTCATAAAAATTCTCTTACCCAGCGTCTCTGCCTCCAGATCAATCATCCTCGCACTAGTATAAAGTATATTGATATTAAACTACCTAGAATTATTTTCACACAATATATACAAAATCATACAATATAATTAAAACATCAAACAAATCCGTGCAACGCACAGGTCCATATCTAGATATGGACCCGTGTGTTGCACGGGTTTTGGTTGATATTTCAATTTCATAACAAACATAAAAATTAAAAAAACTTTCTATTGCAATGTATAAATAATATTTTTTATTTTGTAATTATCGTAAACCCACATTTTAAAATTAATTTATTAATAATTATTTATATAGAAACAAATATTTTTTTTCATTTTTTTGTTTACGACTTTAAAAAAAGTAAAACAAACTAATTAAATTATCTTAGTTTAATTTAAAAAAAATTGTTGTTTGACACATATGATAATCTTAAATATATAATTACCATGTGCATGATTATGCTTATTAGAAACTTTGAGTACCAAAATTTATATAACAAAAAACTCATTTTGTAATTATTTATTTTACTAAGAAATTATATTCTGAAACCAATGGTTACTGATTTTGAAATTAACTTAAATCCATATATTGATGTGATTAATGTAGGCATATTGATAACATGGACAAAACAAAAAAATATATAAAGCTTATGGCATGTTGTTTACTAAAAATATAATATATTTTTACTTTACAATTTAAAAAAGGAAAATTATTATTTAAAAAAACTATGCTTTACAGTTTTTTTTTAGGATTTCAAAAAAGGAAAAAAGTACTATTACATTATTTTTTACGAAGGGAATATCAACTTTTAAAAATAGCAACTTTACATTAAAAAAAACGAATTTTGAAAATAGCAAAATTCTAAAATAGTTATTATTAACTGAAAATAATCATCTGACAGTAATTGTTTTTTGAACCAAGAAAAAATATAACTGAAAAAAACTTATGTTATATTAATTTTTATTTTCTAAGATTCTATAAATCTTAAGTAATATTTGATAGTAGTTTTTATTTTTTTTTAAACATCATAAAAATAGATATTATACGATGAGAATGATATTAATAATTATTTAATTAACAAAACAAATGGTAAAAATAGTAGTGATACGATTTGTTAAAATAGTAATTTTAAAAATACTTAATACTAACTGAAAAATAATTCGAAACATGAGATGATTGTAATAGATTATATGATAGTGATTTTCCTATTCTAAAATCCTAAAAAAAATAATCTAAAATTGTATTTAATAGTATTTTTCATATTTAAATTCTAAGTAAACATATTTATAAGATTTAATGTTTTCCTTTTCTATATCCTAACAAAAGAAAATTTTTAAGAATATATTTTAATAGTAATTATATATAAAAAAAACAAATTCATTATCAGTAGTTACATGATAAAAATAAAAATAAAATCCATAATAATTTCTTTTGTTTGATCAAACGAAAACATATAATAAGTTAATACAAAATTAATTAACACAAAATTAATTAATACATAATAAAATGTATGGTGTTGTCATTGACTTGACTAACTTATTTAACTTTAAATTGTTTTAGTTCAGTCTAATTTTTACTTCGGGTTAAATTTGGTTTAAATATTTAAATATGACTATTTTCAGTAATTATGAGTACACATATTAACCAAAATTTATGTGGTAAAACAAGTTCTTAATTCTCAAATAAAACTCATACAACATAAAAAGAAAAATGAAAATATGATAATCTTTTTGACGTATATCTTATAGAATTTTAAAAGGAAAATTTGTATTAAATATTGTTTTTAAGATTTGAAAAAGGAAAATTTCTAGAAAAAAATAATATTAAATAACTTTACACATGTCAAAAATTTAAAAATAAAATTAATATTAAATAATATTTTACACGTATATCTATTTAGAATTATAGAAAAGGAAATTAGTATTAAAAACATAAATAAAAAGTATATCTTTTTAGAATATTAGAAGGAAATTTGCTATTAAATATTTTTTTAAGATTTGGGAAAAAGAAAATTTCAAAAAAATTTTACTATTAAATAAAATTTAAAATTACTTTAACCATTAAGTAATATTAAATAATATTTATAATTATTGTTTTAACAAAATTTGTTTTTGTCATTATCTTAGTATATATGTTTTTAATTATGAGATAATTTAACACATGTCACAATCTTAAACATTTATTTTCCATATGTCACAATCATGTTAATTAGTAACTTTGAAGAACAAATTTTTATATAATAAGATAAATTATTGTTAAATATTTTATAAATTTATTTAGTATATATGATTTTTATAAAACGAAAGTTACTATTTTTAAAAAATCTATACGAATTTGTTTTAAGAAGATTACCTTTTCTTTATTATGAAAGTAGGATATATATATATATTATTCTTTTTGTTTGATGGTTTTTTCTTTTTGTTTTCTATAAATCCTAATAAAAAGAGATATTATCATATTTTAGGCTGTAACCAAAATAAAAATGTAAAAAGTTATTGATAGTATTTTGTTTTTTAAAAAAAAAAGAGTTTGATGATGAACATGATACTAATAATTATTTAATTAAAATAAAATTTTTAAAATAGTAGTGATGCAAATTTAAAAATAGTAGTGATGATAATTATCCGAAATTCTAAAAAAGAGGTAATTGTAAAAGATTATATGATATTTATTTTCATATTCTAATATCCTAAACAAAACAATGTAAAAGTCTATTTGATAGTATTTTTCAAATTTAAATTCTAAGTAAAAATATTTATAAGATATAATGTAAAAGTGGTAAAACAAGTTCTTAATTCTCAAATAATGATGAGTAAACATATTAACCATAATTTATGTGGTAAAACAAGTTCTTAATTCAGTGTTAAAAAAAACAAGTTCTTAATTCTCAAATAAATCTCATACAACATACACAAAAAGAATTCTAAAACTATAATAGATGATTTATTATTTTTATGTTTTATATAAAATTAAAACATCAAACAAACCCGTGCAACGCACGGGTCCATATCTAGTACAAATATAAATATAAATTTTTATCGATTTAAAAGAAAAAAGGTAAAATTTTAAATAATTATTATTTATTTTTGTTTGATCTAACAATATTTTTTAATTGTTATTTTTTTAAGAGCGAGCAAACTAGTGACTTTTCCGTGCTCATTCATGAATATAAATATTTATAAAATACATATATACTATAATAATTGACTGCTATTTACTTTTAATTTATAATATTATGCATATTTATATTAATAATATTATATTACTGTAATTAGACATATGATTTTAGATATGTTTCATGTACAGTCAATTTATTTATCATTTGGATATATTATATTGCATCTATTTCTACGAAATCAACTATAGTATCTTTTATTCTAAATATATTTAAATTTTTATTATTTGCATTTAAGTTGGTTATTGTCTTAGATATTTAAATATATTTTAGGAATTATGTATAACTTAAGATATATTGTGCTTAAAATTAAATTAAAAAAAACTAAAGTGTTTGAATCAAAAATTATGTAAATAAATATAATGATAATGTTTTAAGGCTTGTGCATATATATAGATCTTACAAAAGAACTAAATTGTTAAACTTGGTTAATATTTTATTTTCATTTTTAATGTGTTTTGAGCCATCCTGTAATTTTTATTTATAAAATAAATTAGTATTATTATTATAAAGTTATATTTTTATCATAGTTAAATATATTTATATTTATTATATAATTTAGTTACTAATACTAATATACTTGTCATCTGACCTTTAAATGAGCTATTTTGGGGTTTTTTTTTTAGAGAATTGCCAAGTGTGACTCAAAACTTGGAGTCAAACCTAAAAGAATACCCCAACTTGGGTCAAAGGCAAAAGTAACCTAAAAGGCTATTGAAATTACAACTATCCCCTTGTGACCAAACAAAAAAACAGAATTTTTTTTTACGTTTCTACCCCTCGCAAGTTGTCTGTTTAGACGACTTGAAAATAAGTCGTCTGGACGACTTAACTAGAAAGTCGTCTGGACAGTTATTCTTAAACATAATTTAAAATTTTTGTAAAAAATATTTTGATAAGTGAAAAATGGGATATGTCTTAAGAGATATAAATTAAGATATAACAAAATTCAATTGTTTTCAGCATAGATGAGTGAAAGTAGTGAGTCATGATATTCTTTAGTTTAGGTTTCATCAACATAGACACAGAAACCAAGGTAGCCGCAACGTCAAAAATGAGCTCGTTTCACCGCTGGTTCTCCGGCACGGTTGATGCGTTCTCATCCTAGTTCAAGCTACGTACTTGTCTCTGGCTGAGGATTGTGCTCCTCTCACCGTCGTCGAGTTCGTTTGAGTTTTTTCCGATGGCTCTCCTCCCGCTGCCTCCATCCGCGCCGATGAACCAGTATCTCGTTTTCTCTCTCGCTCGCCGTCGGTGGATATTTTTTCCGGCGCTGTTAAGCCCTCTTCACCCACGACATCCGCCAGATCCACCTGACCCACCGGATCCAACCGTTACATCCCAATCAAAGCCACCGTCTTCATCCTCTCTCCGAGATCTTCACCAGATGCCGCTTCACGCCTCCCCGCCTATTTCACTTCCCTCCCTCACCACCTCCGGATTTAGGGCACCATGTTTCCACCACGAGATCTATTACCGTGGGTCAATAACAAAGACAACTCAGATCTGTCTCACCGGCGGAGTTTTCCTCTCGTCAAGCACCAGTATGGTTCCGGTATGCTCCGGTGGATGCAACGCCCCATCAGTCGAGCAGTTAAGGCCTCAACCCGACTATTCCAAAGCTCCATGTCTCTTATCTGATGCTTACTCACACACGCTCAACAGAAACGAGAACGGTGACAGTTTGCTCAAGTTTCTTCTGGTTACAACAAGTTGGCCTAGACACGGTAATGTCAAGGTCCGAGCTTCTAACCCGATTAAACGGTATGCTTCATCACCAAACTCCATTGTCCTAAGCGCTTCGAAATTGAAGCTAGAGTTAGAGATTCACCTAGTCTCTTGGGTAAGCATTGTGGATATTACAGCTGTTCATCTGTGTTTCAATGATAAATCCAAACAAGCAAGGCCTTTTGATACTATTACGGTTGAGAAGGACTCTCCCGTAGGCCTCTCCACGAGAGGTGAAGCTTTGCTGTTGTTCAAGACGGTATTGATCTCCTCCAAATCGCGTTTCAATGATAAATCCAGGCATTCAAGGCCTTTTGTTACTATTACGGTTGAGAAAGACTCTCCCGTAATCCTCTCCACGAGAGTGCCTCGACATCAAGCTCCCAGAAAAGCAGAAGACATCGTTTTGATCTTTGGTAAAACAGACACTGCTTGGAGTAAAGATAGGAAGGTAGTGGGATTAGGATGGGTCTTCCCCGGTTCAGTCTTGGCAGCACCATCTCAGGAATCGGCAACTCAAGTCTTCGTCACCCATCCCCTGATTGTAAAGGCCCTCGCGATGCGATCGCCTCTATGCAAGGCGTTAACCTCTGATACCAAAAATTTCAAGGTTTTCTCCGACAATTCAACGCTCATCAGAGCTATCTTCGGCGGATTTCAGTCAAAAGAAATCATCGAAATCTTCATAGATTTTCGAGTGATCTCCTCTGAGTTTGCGACCATCGGTTTCTTTCATCTCCCTCGATCGGGAATCTCTGTAATCAATGGATTAGTTAAAAGGGCTCTTCAAGCTCTTCTTTATGTGTAATAGACTTCTTGAATTGGCCATCTTTGGGCCATTTCAATTTTTCTTAGTTTTTAATTGAAATTTCAGTGACAAAAAAAAGGGTTTCATCTACATATGTTGTAGTATTGTATATGTTCTTAGGGTTAGATTTCGGAAAGCATTAAAATCGTTTTTGAAAAATTTAAAAATTACCTAAGCGTGTTCATTTCTGTGTATTGTAAACACTATTGAAGTATAATTTGATTTTATAACGTGGTTAGTTAGTTAATTTAGTCATTTTAGTTTAGGGGTTCATTTTAGGGTCTGGGACGACTTAATATTTAGTCATCTGTAAGCAGACGACTAAATATTAAGTCGTCTGATGTACATTATCAGCCAGAATAAGTCGTCTAAACCGGACCAAACCTTAAATTTTACCAATGTACTTTTAAAGCTAACCGGATTATTTACCCAATATATAAGGTGATTTTTTTTTGTTCATTTTTCGCGAAATTCAGAAACCCTAACAGTTCTCTCTCACCGGCGATATCAAAGGCGATTTCGAATTCCCACAATTTCCGAACAAACCATCGTTCTCAACGTATGCTATCTATCTCACTTCATTCTCACCGTTCTCGCCGCAGCTTCTTCTAATCCTAGCGCCGCCGCTTCCTCTAAACCCTAGCGCCGCCGCTTCCACTATTTCCGAACAAATCGTCGCCCTTGCCACCGTGCTCAACAACATTCTCCCCGCCGCTTTCTCTAAACACTAGCGCCGCCGTTTCTTCTAAACCCTAGCGCTGCCGCTTCTTCTCTGTAAAACGTAGTGCCGTTTCTTTGTAAACTCTAACGCCGGTAAGTCATCAATCTCGAGAAAAAGATGAACATAAAACGTTGTCTCTATCAATTTACTCATTCTCACTGTTTCACGTTTATTTTTTCAGATCTATAACCGCAATGACGAGTACTCTAACTCCTTCTGCGACTAATCAGGTCCGCTTTAAATTTTTCTACTGGAAGACTTGTAATTTAAGTTGTCTGGAAAGTCTTCCAACTGGACGACTTAGTGGACGACTTAAATATAAGTAGTCTTGCAGGAAGAATTTCCAGACGACTTAATTATAAGTCGTCTGGAGTAACAATTAGGGCGTGATTGATTTAGCTTGTGTTCTGACTTCTATTGTTGTCTTTGATTATTTTGCAGACAAAAATGATTGATATTGCAGAACTCCCCCGTAGGTTATACACATCAGGGGAAGAGCCAGAAGCCCACAATAGCATTTTGTATCATACAGATAACAACAAGTTGCATATTGCTCTTAGGGAAGCTCTTAATGATGACGAATTTGAAGAGCTCAAGGAGTCGAGTTTGGGAGTTTTCATCAAGTTCAAGGAGCAGGGATTTGGTTGGGCTTCAAGGCTGGTTCACTACATGCTCAGTTTCAAGCTGGACATTAAGAAGAAGTATGAGATGTGGTCTCTCGTTGGTCTAGAACCTTTAAGGTTTTCACTGTTAGAGTTTGAAAACCTCACTGGTCTAAACTGCGAGCACATCGAGGACCTTGAGACACCAAAATGTGAAGTAAGAGATGGTTTCTTTCTGGGGGATGCTGGGAGTTCATCTGGAAGTTGGGCCAACTACTGATCAGATAATAGCAGCACTGAAGAGTTGCGGGGATTAGTCCACGGAAGATCGCAAGCGGCTCGCGTACCTTTCCATCTTCACTGGATTCATTGATGGGAGAAAGTTTTCAACCGCTACACGATCTAGTCTGGCAAGGCTAGTGATGGATTTAGAACGGTTTGAAAATTACCCATGGGGGAGAGTCGCGTTTAAGGTGCTGATGGATGCTTTGTGGAACAAAGATATTGCTGGCTGTTACACCGTGGATGGGTTTATACAAGTTCTTCAGGTCTGGGTGTACACAACTATGCCGGAATTGGGTGCTAGTATTTGTGGTCCTAGAGCAAACAGTCCGTCTCCACCGATACTGGCTTACGAGGGCAGCAGAGGCCGCAGATCAATGAAAGCTGCTATCTTGAGTCAGGTATTTACTTCAATCCAAAAGACTGCGCAGACGACTTATATTAAAGTCGTCTGGAAGGTCATCCAGATGGACGACTTATCGGAAGACTTAATTAAGTCGTCTGGAAAGTCTTCCACCTGGACGACTAACCGGACGACTTAATTAATTCGTCTGGAAAGTCTTCCAGCTGAACGACTTAGTAGACGACTTATAATAAGTCATCTACTAAGTCATCCAGCTGGAAGACTTAATTAAGTCATTTGGAAAGTCGTCCAGCTGGAAGGCCTTCTAGACGACTTATAATTAAGTCGTCTATTTAGTCTTTTTTTTCAAATATCTAACTCGATTCTTCTCTTTACTGCAGATCCGCGTGATCAACTTTGTTGAGAAGGACATTAGTGAAATGTGGCCAAAATGGGACACTGAGGTTGAGGACCTGCCCGCGGAGAACATCATTAAAGTCAAGTATGATCGGAGACCGTGGAAGTGGACCATGGATTGCTGGGAAGTCACTGGTACTAAGGTCTATACAAAACCTAAGGTTGTGACTCCATCGAAGAAAGCCAAAGAGATAGAGATGGTTGTGGTGGAGGAGGAGGAAGACAATCCAAGACCTCTGAAGAAAGCTCGTAAAGAGGCTCGTAAAGGGGCTCCTACAGAGGCTCCTAAAGAGGCTCCTACAGAGGCTAATGAAGAGGCTAGAGAAGAGGCTAGTTGGGTGACCAAAGAGGAGTTGGAAAATATGTTCAAGGACGTAGTTGACTGCATGAAAGAAGGGTTTAAGAAGTGCATCAAGGAGATTAGGAAGTTGTCCGATAGGGTGGAAGGTGTGGAGAAGAAGGTTGGTGTCACCAATCAGGCTACCCCTCAAGCCAAATAAACCGGGGTTAGTAACAAACAACCTACACCTCTAACCAATCAGACAACCCCTCAAGAGAAACAACCTACTCCTCAAACCAAACAGCCTACTCCTCAAACCAAACAGCCTACTCAAAAGAAACAACCTACTACTCAAACCAAACAGCCTACTACTCAAAAGAAACAACCTTCTCCTCAAACGAAACAAACTACCCCTCGAGCCAAAATGATTACCACTCAAGTCAAAGAGGTTAGTATCAAATCCTCTCCCAACAAGAATTAAGTCGTCCAGGGTTAACTAGTTGTCCAGACGACTTAAATAAAAATTGTCTGGACGACTAGTTGACCCTAGACGACTTAAATGTAAGTTGTCTGGACGACTAGATGACCACGGAAAACTTAATTTTAAGTCGTCCATGGTCAACTAGTCGTCCAGACAACTTTTATTTAAGTCGTCTGAACAACTAGTTAACCCTGGACGACTTACATTTAAGTCGTCTGTCCAGGGTCAACTAGTCGTCCAGACAACTTTTATTTAAGTCGTCCAGACAACTTTTATTTAAGCCGTCCAGGGTTAAATAGTGTGCAACTTTTATTTCAGAGATTGTTGCCGGAGGATACATCAGATGAGGCGAACTCGGTAAATAAGATCTTGCCGGAGGATAAAGCAGATGGTGTCTCATCCAAAGAGATTGTTGCTGTCACTTCCACTGACTAACCGAGCCTCGCTTCCACCGATCAACAACCGAGTGTCGCTTCCACCGATCCAAGCGTTCCAGTTCCACAATCAAGCGTTCCAGTTTTAGAACCGAGCCTGGTTATATTGGACAAAACAGCTCCCACTGCTTCTGTGCGTGCAAGGAGTGAACGAGCGAAGAAACCTGCTCCCACGCAGATATCTCCTTATACGGCAGAGAAAAAAAAAAGATAAAGTGGCAGCCTATCATCCATTTCAGCCAGTAACCAGACCTAAGTTGAAGGAACTCGCTGATTGGTTGAAAACTGATCCGTAAGTGACTGCTTTACAGCCTTTACCCATAATAGCTTGATTCAATCTACCAAAACTGATTGTTTTTTGTTTGCAGTCATTATTTCACTAAGCAAGAGGACAAACCACGTACATCACCAACTTGGTAGTATCACATCCTCCGGACAGCCAAAGCATGGCTGGAAGACTGCGTAAGTCTTCTGCATATCTTGTATCTTTGTCGTCTGGACTTAAATATAGGTCGTCTGGAAAGTCGTCTACGTGGTCGTCCAAGTAGACGACTTTCCAGACGACTTATCTTTAAGTCGTCTGATAAATATAAATCGTCTGGAAAGTTTTCTACAAAGTCGTCCAAGTAGACTACTTTCCAGACGACTTATATTTACCAGACGAATTAAAGATAAGTCGTCTGGAAAGTTGTCTACTAGGACGACCAAGTAGACGACTTACTGATAAGTCGTCTGGTATCTTATAACTTTTATTATTTTATATGCAGCATATAGATGCTTGGATTAATGTGTTGATGCAGAGGTATCAGGAGAACCCACAAGCTTTCAGGAGCGAGCGAATGTGCTTCCTGGATCACAACTTTTCCCAGTCTTGGAGAGACCAGTTAAAGTTTTTCAAAGCATCGGAACCTGATCACAAAGGTTTAGGAAGAGCTCTACCTGGTGGGGCGTGGAATTTTTATGACGGATCAATACCTTCATTTTGCCAATCAAACAAGAAGTGGGGGGAGGACATTGATGATATCTATGCGCCCGTGAACTTGAACAACCAGCATTGGGTTGCTATTTGGATATCGATCCCTAAGAGGCACATAGTCGTCTGGGAAATCATACCTTCATCGTCGGTACCAGAAGCATGGGATGAGATAATGCAGTCTTTTCTCGAGATGGTGCCACCGACGAATTACGGGTCAAATACGGGTTGGAGCCATACACCTATGAGAGACAGCTGAAAGATCTACCCACGGCCAACAATGGTGATTGTGGCGTGTACGCTCTAAAGTACATTGAATATCATGCTCTTGGGGTCCCCTTTAACTCTAAAGACTTTGCTAGGTCCAACGCGAAGAATACAAGGGATAATATGGCGGTGGATATATGGACGGAGCTTCTTGATCAACATTTGAAAGAAAATGTGGATGTGATAAGTTCGTGGGCATGTATGATTAGATTTGTGTATAGCTTTGAACTTGTCTCTTGTATAGATTTGAACTCCTCTTGTATAGATTTGAACTTGTCTTTGTATTTGTAAATTTATAAGTCGTCTAGAAGATTCCAGCTAGACGACTTACCAATAAGTCGTCTGGAAGGTTTTTCAGCTGGACGACTTACAAATAAGTCGTCTGCAGGGTTTGGACGACTTACAAATAAGTCTTCTGGAACGTTTTCCAGCTGGACGACTTACAGTTAAGTCGTCCAGGAGGTCTTCCAGCTGCACGATTTACAGTTAAGTCGTCTGGAAGGTCTTACAGCTAGACGACTTACAGTTAAGTCGCCTGGAAGGTCTTCCAGCTGGACGACTTCTAAATTTTATAAAATACACTGGACTTCTAAATTTTATAAAATACACTTGAAGATATAGTAGAAGGTAGTCTAAAAATAGAATACACTGGACGACTTAGTAGAAGGTCGTCTAAAAATAAAATACACTTGAAGGGATAGTAGAAGGTAGTCTAAAAATAAAATACACTGGACGACTTAGTAGAAGGTCATCTAAAAATAAAATACACTGGATGACTTATATATAAATCGTCTTGACGGGTAATCAAGACTGGACGACTTAAATTTAGGTCGTCTAGACAACTAGTCAACTGGTTGTGTACATTGTGGTTTCGTATGGTCAGTTTCCTTGCAGTTTGAGCATCTTCGTGCCCTGTGTTTCTTCATGGGTTTGTGTCCTCTCATCCTTGATAGCTCCAACCAAGATTGCTGATATTCGTGTTCACGCACACCAATTAACCTAATGTGCACACTACCACAATCAAATGGTATGTCGATGTAGCCCTTTAGGATCGAATCCACAGAGACCACTATTACACTTTATTTCTATTGGATCAATACTTAGCTAAAACAATATGGGGGTTTTGAGATTAAGGGTATCGTAACAAGCAGCAAATAAAATAAATGTATTAAAGTTTCAGATTATAAAGGAACTAGCCTAGGGTTCAACGGGTGCTTACAATCATGAGCCAAACAATTATTCAAGTTTGATTAATGGACTAGTCTAGAACTCAGAACACACTGCTAGATCAACCCACTGTCGTGGTGTTTCACCTTTCATCGATCAGCCTCCGCGCCTAAGATGTCGCTTGGTCTGAGAGCTAATGATGAGCATTAAGAGCAGATCTGATCAGTTCACAAAACACCCTAATATCTACTTTCGCTGATTAGGGATGCAATGCTCATTCATAACACGTCTAGCAACCTATTACACGGTTAATGAACAGATTAAACCTAAGTTCATGCATTGAATGGCCAGTTTAATGCAAGCAATAAGATCAGTTATGAATGAAGACAATCAATGGAACTTATCTATGTCTAGCTTACGATCTAACACCCTAACAACCTAGGCTAACAAGATCGACTACTCAGCCATACAGTAAGAAATCAGAGACATGATAACTGAATAATACTGCATAAAGATAATTGAAAACAAAGAGAGGGTTCAGAGATTCTTCTCCAAAACGAGAGATGAAGCCTTCTCCCTTTACAATCCAAAAGCACAAAAGTCTCCAATGGTTTCTTGTGTAAAAACTAGCGTAGAATGATAATGAGAAACAGAAAATAATGATATATCAAAGCCACAGGCGGCTGGGAGAGAAAAATAGGATAATTAGGGCAAATCCCGAAATAAGTGTAGTTTCCTTAAAAATCTCCGCCGCTGGAACAATCACTTGGGTGTTCCGCTCGATCGGGAACAGTCATCAGACTGTTCTGCGTGAAAATCACCAAAGTGCACTGTTTTCTGCCTCTTTTGCTCCAACAGGTCCATCTCCTATCCAGTGCAACTCCAGACCTGTAATGACTCGAAAAGGACTAGAAAGACTCGATAAAGATTTGAAAACCAATTAGAAAACATATATACAATGATGTATAAAACACCATATATCAATTCCCCCAGACTTAGATCCTTGTTTGTCCTCGAACAAGACCAAGTATCAAGAACATGAAGAAAAGTTTGAAAGTGTGGGAACTCTCCTATTCTCAGCAACCATACCTTAACCACGAATCTCTGAACCATACAAGCAGTAAACTAGGACAGCACACCTTTACCAGAACCCCACTGACTGCTGTTCAAAAATCGGCTCCATACTCTACATCTCAAACCTGAAAAAGCAACACTATCGAGACAGAACTCCCTACATTCATTTAAGAGTTGCGTGAGCTTCTCATCACAGACACTATTCAGGGTAGACGGTCTAGGTGTGGAACAGGCTATTTAAGTGTTTCAATGGTGGAGTTTCAAGTGTTTAAGGGTTACCAATTTTTTTGAGGTGGATGCAGGATATCGCGCAAAACTGCAAGAGAGGACGGATCCATTGATGTCCACAGCCCCTACTCGTTTTTGCTCTCCTTGGAACAACAGCTCTGCTCTGCTCCGGATCAGTCATCAGACTGCTCTGCTCATCTGTATGTTCTTCAACCCTTCATATTGATATCCACTCTTCTGCTCAACCTTTCCAGTGGCTCATGTTTCCTGAATTCTTCCATTTCTCCATCACCAAATACTAAATAAAACAAAATATAGATTTTTTTTTCTTCTTTTTTTTTTCTTTTTTTTCTTTTTTTTCTTCTTTTTTTTTCTTTTTTTTTCTGATACTAGTACATAAATAGATGGTGGGGTGACGAAGAAGGAGGTAACATATGATATAAGGATGCCACTGGTGGTTCTGATTCACACCATTCTGGTTCTCCTACCCTGTTCTTGCGCAGATATTTCTTAGGGAGTGACTGTTCCCTTAGTCTGCTTGTTCTCCCTGTCTGATTGACACTTGCAGCAGTAACGAGTAAGAGGCTGCGTCGATCCCTTCTTCTCCGGCCTTTTTGCACATATCTGCACATATAACACTGAAAAACAAATGCATGGAGGTGGAATAAAGGCTAAGGTGCAGGGTAGGAACTAGCTAAAGATAAGCTAGCCACTCAGGAACAACAAAAGATGGATATAAAGGATAAGATGTCCTGAGTGTAGTTCTCGTTTCCCTGATCTAGTGCCCATAACAAGAAGAATTTCAGTCAATATTAGGTTCAAGTTAAGTGGAGTTAAGTCTACCCAGTGTAACCTGATCGGCTGAGAACTTCTAGAGAATCAAGTGAGATATGTCAGGGTGTTCCAGGTCCACATGTGTGTCTTTCGCCACTGCTAAGGTCACTGAATAAGATAACTAAAGCACGAGGTGGTTAGTGATCAACACAGAATAAGGTCCTAATTCCCACAAAGTTTTGACTGACTCGATCTTAAAAACTTACTCAAAATGACTCAAAAGATAAACAAAAGAAAGAAACGAGTTAGTAAACGACGAAACCCTCCCCCAGACTTACTTCACAACATCTCGGTGTGAAAATAAATCAGAGAAAAGGTGAAAACAATAATAAAAACATTTTTTTGTTTAGATACTTACCTGGAACTCGTGCTCCTCCAGACTCGTTCTGTTGCCAGATTTTTATATGGAGCCGCCGCTCTTTCTTCTGGAGTACAAGATGCTCCATTTCTGGAACAGTCGGGTGGAACAAGCGCCAAAATGTTCTGCTACAGTATCTCGGATTTTTCTGCTTTTTGACCTGAGACTCAATAACTAAAACGAAAAATAAGCAAAACAAAAATAAAACCAAGTTATATTTACACATACCAGTGGGTTGCCTCCCACTAAGCGCTTGGTTTAAGTCACTAGCTTGACTTGGTGACATGGATCTGTCAGGTTGAGCATCCAGGCTTGTTCCAAAACAAGCTCCACAATCAGACATGTTCAGCTTCAAAACTCGGCTCAACAACCCTTTCACAGCAGCTTCTCCTTTCTCCTTCAGCTCATCAGTGAGTATAACTCTGACTTTAGAGAAAGGTTTAGAGGTACCCTTACACTTTACCTCATACTCAATGGATTTCTCATCACACATGTGAGGTATCAAAGTCATTGTAGGATCACCCTTGATCATTTTCTTCTGGACTTTTTCTTTCACCTTTGCATTCCCACTGAGTTTCTTGGTATCACCGTGAGGATCTCCATCCAGGACTCGTCCAATTTCACTCTCATCACCAAACTCTTTCTTAGGAAAATTTTCCAGCTGTTCTCCACTAACCATTGAGATGCTGGAGGCGTGTCGAATTTGTGATCTGGTTGGGACAGCCTTGTAGAAAACCTTCTTGTTGATGTTGGAAAAGAAGACTCTCTTATTAGGCATGTCGACGATTGCTCCCACTGTAGCCATAAATGACCTTCCAAAGATCAAAGGCATCTCATGTTCCTTGCTCATATCAACAATATGAAATTCGGTATGGAGCATACAGTCTCCTACTTGGATAGGAAGGTTGCGAATGGTGCCATAAGGGACTGCTCTGGAAGAGTTTGCAAAAGCCAGAGTCACCTGAGAAGGCTCAACATTCACAATACCCAGCTTGTCTACAATCGCCTTTGAGACAAGATTCACACATGATCCGGAGTCACAAAGAGCATCCTTAAATTCTACTCCAGCAATGGAACATGGGAAAACAAACTTTCCAGGATCATCAACCTTAGGCAATACCTTCAGTGGTGGTGGAGTTGGATAGGGAACCTTAGGAACATAGACTCGCACTGGTGGAATCTCAGTAGGTTCGTCAGGAGCAATCACCACACAGTTAGCAGGTTGTTCTGTTCTCTTTTCTGCGCCTGAGACAGTTTCAGGGAACAACTGCTCTGTTTGTTTTTCCACAGCTTTCTCACACCTATGCTCTGTTGCATTACAGTGCATCACACTCTTTCCACGAAGGGTTTCTTGCTGCCTCTTGACAGTTTCAGCGGTTTGAGCAAGCTGACCATCAATCCTCTTTATCTGGTTGTTCACAGCATCATATTTTGTATTCAGATCAGTGAACATGCTGTCCATCCTGGTGTTGATGTCTGTGGTAACCTGATTCAGTGCCTTGACCTGAAGTTGCTGGCTTTGGAGCATCTGCTTCATCATAGAGTTGAGATTTCTCAGCTCATCTGGCGGAACAGTCGCTGGAGCTGTCTGCTGGTTGTTCTGTGACTGTTGCTGGTTATTCTGCAACTGTTTCTGATTCAAATTCTGATTCTGAGCGACGAACCTGTTCTCTGCCTCACTGAAGATGAAGGTTTTATCCTGGAAATTCTGCGGGAAGCCTTGCTGATATCCAGATCCTTGTGCATGGTTGTTCTGAATCTACCCAGTAGTAGCTTCATCCATCATAAAGACTTTTCCTTGGTTGTTTTTCAGTAGGTAGTCAATCTTGGCTGTCAGCTCATCAATCTTTTGAGTTTCAGCACTGTTCACGATCTTGGAGCAATCACTCTCATTGTTCTCATTGGTAGAGCTAGCAGCCATGTTTTCAATCAGCTCAAATGCTCCAGCATTGGTCTGAGTCATGAAATCTCCATTGCTCGCAGAATTCATAGCACTTCGGTGTTCCCAGTGTACTCCATCATAGAAAATGCCCAGGAGGTAATTGTGAGGGACTAGATTCACCTTCTGATTTTAGGTCAGGTTAAGATTAGGAAAGATAGCGTGGGCTGAATCCCGTTAGAACTTGAAGAATGAACATACGTTTTTATTGATGATTTTGATAAGAAAATGTTACAAGAGATGTTTTTGATGATTACAAAGAGAAATATATGAGAAACTCGTGTTTATCATGAATGAATGAATAATCATCTTTTCTTATTGATCTTCTGCCTCTTTAAATAGCCTCAGGCTCCGTTTTGACCGACGCTAACAGGTTCCCGAGATATCCGCCGTAAGTTGTGGGATTTGCAACAGCTTCCGTTTGATCGGGTCCCGCGCCTCTTTCTTCGTGATGTAAGCTGCCTCTTTTCCGTGACCTCTTCGAGAGTTGTTCTCAGCTAACAGCCTCCGGCTTCGTCTTAGCCTTATTTAAGGAATTAATCTGTGGTGGGCCTGTCACGGCCCATTATCAGTTTTTATTATTTAACTGATATTATTATCAGCTAGGGTGCCATATTTGGGCCCAACAGTTGCCCCCAGCTTCCGAGAGAAGATTTCTTATCTCAGAAGCTAGACTTAGCCGCCGGACCTCAATCTCTCTTCTGAAAGATATGTTGGCCAACGAGATCAAGAATGCTGAAGAGGAGTATAATCGTCTAATGGCTCTGATGCCAGAAGCGACTGCTGCGTACAAAAGGGCGGAAGTCTCTGACTTCTTGGTTAGCAAACTCCCTCTTCCTCAACTCTCAGAGAGCTCATGTACTTTCGAGATCAACACGTTTACTCCGTCCTTTTCTGGAGAGTATGGTTCAAACTTAGGCTTGGTGGACCCTAATTCAGCTCCAGTCTAGACGACCTCGGGAGGTGACGACAAGGAGATGAATGAAGGAGTCCCCGCCAAGGAGAATAACCCAGTCAAGGAGGATAAAGATGTCGAGAAGGGTTCCGGAGCTGAGGAAGGTTAAGAGCTGGGGCTCTTCGGAATCATCTCGTTGTGTTTTTTGAGACTTCTGCCGAATAGGCTTTTATTTCGTTTGCTTTTAAGACTTATGGTCTAAGGAGGCCTTTAAACTTTTATTTGTGTTAGGATCTTTTGAACCTTTATTGGCCTGGGGAGGTTTTTAAACCTTTGCTTATGTTTCAGTCTTGACTTGATTCTTATTCTAAGTCACTCGACTTATCTTAATCATTTCTTGGATGAGGTCGAACTCGTCAAGTAAGAGTTTTGATGAGACATGTATCGTGATCATTGTGAGAGACAAGGTTTCACTTCTTAGATTTTAGGTTAGGTTGAGAGATAATGAATCGTGGGCTGAATCCCGTAAATAAGCTTGATGAATGAATACGTTTATATTGATGATCAAAGAGTGTTACAAAAGGTGTTTATGATGATTACAAGGAGAATGCGTAATGTATTTAATCTAATCTGATAGTTGTTATATCTCCGGAGATCGATCCCTATTCTAGATCTTCTCTTGTCTTTATATAGTCTAGGTCTTGATGATAACTCCTTAACTGATCTCCGAAATACCCGGCTTCAGTTACGTACTTGCTCCAGGTTCCTCTTGACCGAGTCTCCGAAGTGTCAGCTCCCGTTATAACGTGACCTCCTTTACGACGTCTTCCAGGTTCAGTCTTCAATTCAGCTTCCAGCTCGTATTAATACTATGGGCTTTACTCGGCCCACTTGGCAGCTTACAATTTATCGTGACCTCATCTGAGGGTCATATTCGGGTCCAACAGTTGCCCCCAGCTTCCGAATAAAATCTTTTGTCTCGGAAGCTAGAATCCAGCTACCGGCCTTATCTTTTCGTTAAAGTCATGATTAGTTCTTATCTTGTTTAGATACGGTTTGCCTGATCCAACGGTTCGTATCGCATTAATCAAAATCAACGGTTCAGATGGAGGAAGTTTGAAATGACGTTTCCGGATCTCGAGAGTTGATGAGATATAAAGCTGCAAGCATTAACTGCTGCGCCTCCCACTTTCTCCACGCCTCCATTCGGTTTTCCCAAGGTAACTTCTCTCCTCTCTTATTTTTACTGCGATTTCCTTTTTTTTTTTTACATCTTCTTCGTCACTTTTCTCGCGAATTCTCTCCCGAACCTCGCAATCGAAATTTTCTTTGACCCTCCCATACCATGAATCCTCCGAAAGAAGGTTCCGGTGAATCCGGTATGCCTCCCTCTGCCTCCGGAGCTAAACTATTGGAGGTTAAACAGGAAGTTGGAGCCAAGATGAAGGGGAAGAAGAAAGCCAGAGAGACGGTTGCGACCAGAGTCTCTAAGCGGAAGAAGAGGGACGACTCTAGCGGAAGTAATCCCCATTCACCCTCGTTATTGACAAGTCAGGAGGTGGTTAACCTCATGGTTCAAGCCCTTGGCCGGAAGGAGCTTGCTCGAACTTGTGGTCCCGATGATACCCCCGAAACCGCTCCGGCGGGTTGGTTTTGTTGTCATGAGAAGTACATCTCCAAGTGTCACTTGAGATTTCCTCTCCCGACGCTGTTACTCGATTTCCTCGATCATTACCAGTTGGCTCTTTCCCAACTCTGTCCTTCAGTCATCCGAGTGATAAACGGTTTCATCACTAGAGCTAGAGAGGAAGGAGTCAGTGTTGGTCTTACCGAGCTTATGAGCCTCTTCTCTTTGAAGGAGAGTGCTTCTAAGCAAGGCGGTACCGGAACCTTCTACCTTCCCAGTCGCCCCAATCATGTCGTCTTTAGATTTTCTAGTAGTGATGACGACTGGAGGAAGAAGTACTTCTATGTTAAAGTCGATCCTTCGACGGTCCCTGTAGGTCGGGATCTCAGGATTACTTGGACTAACCCATCTGGTTAGGATTTCCAGGGATAAATTTTTATGGAGTTTATCTATTCGTGGTCGATTAACTTTTTTGCTTGGACTTGTTTCGCAGAAATCGAAGATCCTCCGAAGCTTTCTACCAAGCTTACCAGGGCTCTATATCGTAAGTTGCATCAGACTCCCTGTACCTGGCCTGCTTACACCACATCTCGAATAGGTGCAGCCAGGTTCCCGGACGTCTTCAACGCTTCCTTTCAAGATCCCATTCCTGCTGAGAACCTTGAGGGTAAGTTCGAGTTCGAACCCTTTCTTAAATAGCTTTGCCGTTTTTCCGATATTTTCCATTCTTATAAGAATTCTTGTTATTCTAGTCTCCGCAGGGGACTCTGTTGTATCAATCTCAACCGGTGCCAGCGCTTCAGGTACCGAGAAAACTAAGTCAGGCGACATGACTCTCAGGCCATCCTTTCGCTCTAGGGGTAACCCTTCAAAGGCTGCCAGTGCTTCCCGTGGGGGAGATAGGAGCCAAGGGGGATCTTTTCTTAACTCAGTGAAGGACGTTTTGGATGATGGAGTTTCCAAACCTGTCGCTGAGGTTGCTCCTGCTGAGGTCACAGCTCAGGATGCCACTCTTCCTTCTGAGGTCCCTGTGCCGGAAACTGATCATCCAGCTCCCAGGGATACCTGCGAAGTTGAGCCGTCGAGGCGTAAGAGGCCTAGGACTGATCAAGGCGGAGCTCCCACTCGATCCTCCTCCTCGTCTTCCAGGGGAGGAACTGTTGGGTGGAGCTTTACCCATTCGAAGCCTGGGTCGATTTTAGATGACTCGTGGGGCCTAGCCGCGATACTGAGGCACCTGAAGAGGGTAGGATGTCCTCTTCCAGCGCTCAAAGACTTGTCCAACCGGGAGGAGTATCTCGACATTGCCCATTGTATGGGTCAGGTGCGTGATCTCTACCCGCTTTTTATTTGCATTTGTTGGAAATGATACTCATCATCATTTTTTGTTGTTGTCGTAGTTGGCTGGGGCTGTTAACAGGGCCCAGCTGGGATTTGAGAATGCTCTGTGTAATGCCCCCGATGCTGGTGAGCTCGCTGAGGTTACCGAGGTGGTTAAGGCAGCCAAGGCTGATCTCGATCAGGCCCGGACCCGAATCTCCGAACTTGAAGCTGAAGTTACGAGGCTGGGCTCGAAGGCTGATGCCCAACAAGGAAAGATTGAGAGCCAAGAGCTCGATATCCAGGTGAAGGGAAGGAGGATTAATGACCTGGAATCTGCTAGAAGGATTGCTGAGCGACAAGTTCGTGAGCTCGTTATCTCGTCCCAGGAGAGCCAGAAGAACAAGGAGGCCGAGGTCAAGCTGGCAGTCAGGGAAGGAAAGAAAGAGGTCGCTGAAGCTTATGGCAAGATCCTGATCTGTGTTCGGGAGAAGTTTGCTAAGAAGAAAGAGGAGGTCAGCGCGTTGGTGTATGCTCAGGAGCTCCAAGCCAACGTTGACCTTTTGAAGGACATGTTGAATAACAAGATCCAGAGCGTTGAGGAGGAATACAACCAGCTGGTGGCTTTGTTACCTGATGCGACGACCGCATATGAGAAGGCTCAAGTGTCTGACTTTTCAGTCAGCAAGCTTCCTCTTCCCCAGATCTCGGACAGCTCAGGTACTTTCGAGATTAACATGTTTAATCCGTCCTTTTCTGGGGAGTATGGTTCTAATCTGGATTTAATGGTTCCTGATTTAGTTCCGATCGAGGTGGCCCAAGGGGGCAATGCTAATGTGGCTGAAGGTGGAGTTCCAGCGGGTGATGGCGTCCCAATCCAAGATGAGAAGGAAGACTAA
Source organism: Hirschfeldia incana (assembly GCA_026261945.1). Classification (NCBI taxonomy): domain Eukaryota; kingdom Viridiplantae; phylum Streptophyta; class Magnoliopsida; order Brassicales; family Brassicaceae; genus Hirschfeldia; species Hirschfeldia incana. The sequence continues at coordinate 5,568,501 of JABCMI010000013.1, read as the reverse complement.
GAGCTATGGCTCTTCTAAATTTATGTTTCGTGTTTTTCAGACTTTGGCTTTAAGTTTCGTTTAAGTTCTGTGACTTTAGTGCCTGAGGAGGCCTTTAAACCTTTAACGTTGTTTAAGATCTTAATGGCCTGGGGAGGCTTTTAAACCCTTATCGTATTTAAGACTTTGTTATTTCCATCCCGAGCTTTTGAGCTTGGTCGTGTCCTATTTTATCATAACAATTGCTAGATCAAATTAGGACTTTTAATTTCGATTTGTTATGAATGTTTCTGCTTGATTAATGTTTGGTCATGCAGACTTCAAAGAGAGGTCCTTGTCATTGTTTCGGAAAATCTGGGGACCTGAGTCTAATTTGAAGGTTCTGGGACCTGGCATCCAGGTTTGTCGGGACCTGAGTTAGACTCGTAGGGACCTGAGTTAATCCGAAGGATCTCGGGACCTTTGGAATATAATGAATGAAATCGAGGAATTTCGAGATTTCGTTGACTCTTCAGGATTTTAAGACCTTATTGATCTGTCAAGGATCTGAAGATCTTGGTTGTTGTTTTAAGGATTTTGAGACTTTATTGATTTGTCGAGGATTTGAGGACCTTGGTTGTTGTTTTAAGGATTTTGAGACCTTATTGATTTGTCAAGGATTTTGAAGACCTTGGTTGTTGTTAAGGATTTTAAGACCTTAGGTTATGTTAAGGATTTTAAGACCTTAGGTTATGTTAAGGATTTTAAGACCTTAGGTCAGGATTTTCAGGGACCTGAATGTGTTCGAGATAATTGAGCTCAGGTCACGTTTTAATGGGACCTGAATTCTCTTAGAGGGTTTTAAGACCTTTGATGCTCATGAAACTGAATTAATCGTCTTATTAATGACAGATATCAAAGAGTACATGATTCAGATTGTTTACATAGTAGCTTATTTTTGGGCTAAGCGTCCTTGGTGACAGGTGCCGCTTTGGCTTAGATGATGAGATTGGTGAGAAGAGGTTGGGGCTGCGCTCATGACGGAGTTGCCTACGTACCCAGTCAAGGGATCAAGCCAAACGTAGTTCAAGGAATTTGGGTACCTAATGATAGTATCTCTTGAGGTTCGTGGCGTTCCACGATCGGATTTCAGGTACCCCGGTTCGTACCTTTTGGAGTTTGTAAACTCCGGGTCGTACTATGTGGATGATTCGATAGGGTCCTTCCCAGTTGGTTCCTAACTTTCCAGCTCCTGGTTCTTTAGTTCCTTCGAAGACCTTTCTGAGTACCAGGTCTCCTACAGCGAACTGCGGGGGCCTTACTTTGGAGTTATAGTGCCGTGCCATTGCTTGCTGGTAATTTTGAATGCGGAGCAAGGCTTGGTCTCGTCTTTCCTCGATTAAGTCGAGGCTATCCATCAGGAGCTGGTTGTTAGCTCCGGGGTTCGAGGTGCAGAGCTCCCGTCGGAGGCTGCCTGCTGCGGTTTCTGCTGGGACGACAGCTTCCATCCCGTAGGCTAAGGAGAAGGGAGTTTCTTCCGTAGCTTTTCGTGGGGTGGTTCTGCAAGCCCATAGTACTTCGGGTAGTTTTTCTGACCAAAGTTCTTTCTGAGCTCCTAGGCGTTTCTTGAGGTTGGCTAAGATCGACTTGTTAGCAGCCTCCGCCTGGCCGTTACCTTGAGGTCGCCGAGGTGTTGAGAATGTGAGACGGATGTTCCACTTATCGCAGAATTTTTTGAAATCGTGGGATATGAACTGTCCTCCGTTGTCGGTTACGATTTCGTATGGGACACCGTGCCTACATACGATGTTTTTCCAAACGAATCCTTCGACCTCAAATCTGTTTATTTGTTGGAAAGCTTCAGCTTCAATCCATTTCGTGAAATAGTCGGTTAGGACCAGGAGGTTCAGTAATTTCTTTCCTTTGCCTGATGGTACTAATGGACCTACGATATCCATAGACCACCTCATGAACGGGTAGGGAGCTGATATGTTAGATAGCTTCTCCGCTGGTTGGTGTATGATCGGTGCATGCCTTTGGCATTTGTCGCATGATGAGGAGTAGACCTCGCAGTCCGCGATAATAGTAGGCCAGAAGTATCCTTGCCTTTTAATTCGGATAGCTAGAGCTCTGCCCCCGGAATGATTACCGCAGGAACCGTCGTGCATTTCCTTCATGAGTTTCATAGCTACTAGACCATGAACGCACTTTAGGTAAGGTCCGGAGACACTTCGTTTGTGGAGGGCTGACTCGATTATACAGTATCTTGCTGCTAAGGCTTTTAGTTTTCGAGCCTCCCATTTATTGGGTGGGATTTTTCCCTCGAGGATGTAATCCATGATCGGTATCCTCCAATCTTCTCTTCCTACAACTTTGTTGTGAAGAGCGGAGGGAGGTTCCTGTTCGGGACCTGGTGTAGTGGTGCCCCCGGGGGTATTCGTTTGAACAGGCTCCAAGGGGTCTGAGTTCTGAAGAATATCTCCAATTCCTTCGTTGTCCCCGGTGGTTTGTGTTGTGTTTTTGCGAGCCGCGCGGCTTCTTGTTTGTACTTTGAGGACGAGTAATTCCGAGGTTTCGGTGGTGCCCCCGGGGGCATTCGTTAGGTTAGGCTCGGGAGAGTCCGAACTTCGGTGAGTGCCCTCACTTTGGTTGTGGTCCTCTAACTTTTTGGCGGTATTATTAAATGAATGTTTTCTGAAGCTGCGTGCTCTGGTTTTAGGGAACCAAAATGTCGTGTAGATTTGGGTAGCTTCCGTAGGAGGGCTGTTATCTTCGACTTTTGCTTTTGTCATGTTATCTAATTCAGCTTTGGTAGCTATATCGATACTTGGTTTTTCGATTCCTTCCACGGGTATAATTCGTTTTACTAGGGGGTCGGACGTGGAGGCTAACGCAGCGAGCGCGTCTGCTGAAGAGTTCTCTCCTCGTGGGATTCTTGTTAGCTCAAATTTATCGAACTGTTTTGTCAGGTTTAAGACTATTTCGAGGTATGCCCCCATCCTTTCGTCTCTTGTTTCGTATTCTCCGTGAAATTGGCTAGCTACTAGCTGGGAGTCACAGTAGGCGCTCAGCTCTCGGATTCCGAGGCTAAGGGCTAACTTTAAGCCAGCGATTAAAGCTTCATATTCAGCTTCGTTGTTGGATGCGTTAAATCCGAGTCTATAGGATTGTTCGATGGTTTCCCCGGCTGAGGAGGCTAGTCTTAGACCGACGCCGGAGCCTTGTTTTGACGAGGCTCCGTCTACGTTTAGGCTCCATTTTGGGACCTCCATCTCTTGGTCTAAATGTTCGGACGCGAGCTCGATAACAAAATCGGCAAGGACCTGAGCTTTTGCGGCTGCTCGAGGTCTATATTCGATATCGTATTCGCTGAGTTCGATAGCCCATTTAGCTAGTCGTCCGGACTGGCTAGGACTATGTAAAATCGTTCGTATTGGATGTGAGGTCATTACGATGATTGAGTGTGATTGGAAATATGGTCGTAGCTTCCTAGCAGCTGTTACGACTGCTAAGGCTAGTTTCTCCATGGTAGGGTATCTCGTTTCGGCGTCTATTAAGCTTCTACTAGTGTAATAGACAGGCCTTTGTTCGTTTTGCTCTTCCCGTACTAGCACCCCACTAACTGCGGCTGCCGATACGGCCAGGTACAGGTACAGTGGTTCTCCAGTTACAGGTTTTGACAGTATCGGAGGTTCCGAGAGGTATGCTTTCAGCTGTTTGAAGGCTTCTTCACATTTTTCGTCCCATAAGAACTTCTTATTATTTTTTAGGAGTTTGTAGAACGGGAGGCACTTGTCAGTGGACCTGGAGATGAATCTATTTAATGCTGCGATTCGTCCAGTCAATCTTTGTACTTCTCTGGTCGTTCTAGGTGACGGCATCTCTAGGAATGTCGCTATTTGTTTCGGGTTGGCTTCGATGCCTCTTTCGGTTACGAGGTAACCTAAAAATTCGCCGGAAGGTACTCCGAAGGTACACTTTGCTGGGTTTAGCTTCATGTCATATTTGTTGAGGATGTCGAAGCATTCCCTTAGATGGGAGATATGGTCCTCTCCCACCGAGGATTTGACTAACATGTCGTCGATGTAGACTTCCATGGTTTTTACAAGTTGTCCAGCAAACATTTTATTTACTAACCTTTGATAGGTAGCTCCCGCGTTTTTCAAGCCAAATGGCATAACCTTATAACAATAGGTTCCTCGTTCGGTTATGAACGCGGTTTTCTCTTGATCCTCAGGCTCCATCATAATCTGGTTATATCCAGAGAAGGCATCCATAAAGGACAGGAGCTGGTGGCCAGCCGTTGCTTCGACTAATCGATCGATGTGAGGTAACGGGAAGCTGTCTTTGGGACAGGCCTTGTTTAGGTCGGTGAAATCTACACAGATTCTCCATTTCCCATTTTTCTTTTTTACTACCACTGGGTTGGCTAACCAGTCGGGGTATTGAACTTCTCGGATTGATCCGGCCTTTGTTAGTCGATCAACCTCGTCGTTAACGGCTTGGGCTTTTTCAAGGCCTAGCTTACGACGCTTCTGTTTGATCGGCTTGAAGGTGGGATCTACATTGAGCTTATGTGTGGTGACGTCGGGGTTTATGCCCTTCATGTCACTGGTGGCCCATGCGAAGGTTTTGACATTTTTGTTTTAGGAATTCGATGAGCTCCTCTTTAGTTTCGGGAGGTAGCTCGGATCCGATGCTTACTTGTTTTTCAGGGTTCGAGTCGTCGATGCCAACTTTTTCGATGAGGTTCTTGGGGGGACCTCGGATATTCTGTTGCATTTCACGACTCTCCTGGACCTGTAATTGCTATTGGGGGGAATCTTTTATGATCTCGATCCCTCCCAGGTAACAGATCCTTGAAATCTTTTGGCTACCATGTACAGTAACTATCCCATCGGTAGCTGGAAATTTCACGCATTGGTGATAAGTTGAAGCTACTGCTTTCATCTTATGAATCCAAGGTCTTCCGAGGATTGCGTGGAAGGGAGATGGCTTGTCGACGACTATGAAGTTGGTCATTTTCATGACTCCGCCAGCTATGACTGGGAGCTTGATGGTTCCCAGTGAGGTAGCTGTTTCTCCTGAGAAGCCCACAAGGTTGGATTTCTGGTCGACGATTTCGTAATCATCTATTTCCATCCCTTTTAATGCGTTGTAGAAAATGAGATCGACGGAGCTTCCGGTGTCGATCATGAGCTTAGGTACCTCGTACCCTGCTATATTTAATGTTACGACGAGGGCATCGTCGTGAGGTCGGTCAAGGTTCGATGTCTCACTTTCCCAAAAAGAGATTTTAGTGTTAGACTCGGGTTTGGTTGGTTTAGACTGAGTACTGGACACAGCTTTCCGTACGTGACTTTTAATAGAGTTAACGGAGTCTTTACATGAATCGGACCCTCCAAGGATGTAATCGACCCTTGAGTCGGGGCTCGATTGGGGAGGTGTTTTATTAAAGAGAGCTTCAATTTGAAGGCTTTTTCCTTGGGGAAACTTCCCAAGGATCATTTCGACTCTCTTCTTGGGAGCGGGAGGTGGCGAATCTGTTTCCTTTTCAGGTGACCTCTCGCGTTTCGGGGAGTCATCTCGGGGACCTCTCTTTTGATAAGGCTGTGGTTTTTTGAGGTCCACATCTTTTATTTCTCCGGCTGCAAATTTAGCAGCCAGCTGTCGTTGGAGGTCCCAACATTCTTCGGTTGAATGTCCTTTCCGATCGTGATAAGAGCAATGTTTGCTCTCGTCGTAGCCTTTGGACCAGGGGGCTTTGCCTGTTGCGGCGACAGGTTTTTCTTCCTTGTCATCTTCGATTACATAGGAGTGCTCTCCCTGAGTCTGGTTATTTCGGGAGCTTCCTCTTTTATGAGGTCCCTTCCCGTCGGAGGTTTCGCCTTTCGGGTGATTCTGGGGTTTTCTGTGGAGTTTATCTAACGCCGCAGTTTCTTCTTCCAAGGTAATGTATCTAGAGGCCCTGTGGAGGGCGTCGTCGATAGTTGGAGGAGGATTTAGTGTCAGCTCCGAGAAGAGGCCTGATTTGTACCAGAGACCTCTCCTGAGGGCTTCGATAGCTAAGTGATCGTTAGGATTCGAGAGTTTGGTTCTTACTGCCCTGAATTTTTCGATGTAGACTCGCAATGAGTCTCCCAGTCCTTGTCTGATCTTCCAGAGGTCAGCTTCGGAGGCTTGTTTCATGATGTGGGTTGAGTATTGTTTCATAAAGGCGTTAGCTAGCTGATCGAAGCTGTCTATAGAGTTTGGTTCTAGACTAGAGAACCATTCTAGAGCTGTTCCAGTCAGGTTTTCAGCAAATGTTCTGCAATATCCTGCATCACATTCTTCCTTCGTGAAGTGAGCTTTTACGATCGCTAGCTGGAAGGCTCTTAAATAAGCCTTTGGGTCTGTGTTTCCATCGTATTCAGGGATCTTGATTTTTCGAGTATCTCTTATGTAAGAGTTAGCGATTCTATCGGTAAATGGAGTTCCGCGAGTTTCTTCGATTAGGCTCTCGATTTCGGGAGCTGAGCTTGTTGCTTTGTGAACCTGAGCTCCCAGTTTCTGGAGAGCTGCGTGGGTTCGCTCCATGTATCTGCGAATCGCGTCAGGTCCCTCGAAGGGAAGGACATTTGGATCGTTTTCAGGTGTTCGACGCACAGGTTCCTGGCGGAACCTGACTTGATCATTTTCCCAGTTAGCTGGCGAAACGGATCGTTCGTTCGTCCTCAGGTTCCGAGCGAGATTAGTGCGAAGAGCTGCAGGATCAGCATCCGTTCTTTGAAATCCGTCGGCGTTTGGGGTTGAAACCCTAGTTTGGAACACCGGAGCTGATGTTCTGCCCCCGGACGGAATGTTGGTTCCTGCTCCAGATCCCGAAGGAGGTAGTGGTGGAGGCAATCGAGTGCCCCCAGCGGTGTTTCGATCGGGCGCGGAGCTCGTCGTCGCTACGTTGCTCCCCATGGTGCTAATGACTGGTGGGACAAACGCAGGAGCTGTCCTAGCGCGAGGCGTTTGGAAAGCAGGTTCCTGACCGTCTGCTCCCGAACTATCAAGGGAGAAATTCAGACGCTCTCGAGGGAAGGAGGGGTCAGCTATTCGTTCCTGGAACGTGATCCCTCTTCCCTGATGGACGGACGGTTGGGTTATTGCGGACTGAGATCTGGTTATCTCTTCGAATTGTTGCTGCCGTTCGGCTAGCTGTTGCACGGTTCGCTCGGTTTGTTGGGCTGTGTCTACCAACTGGAGCATCATCTGTCGGATCTCAGAAAGCTGAGCTTCCGTCTGGTTTGGAACGGATTGATGCGGTGTGTTGTTGAGGGCTGAGGACCCAGAGTTGGTCCCACCGGGGGCTCTCGAGTTATTTGCCCCCGAAGCAGTGCGATTCGGTGAGCTATTGCTCAGGTTCGATTGATCGGGGTTAGATGGATTAGTTCCGTCGATTGGATTCATCTTTAAGCTTTGGAGAAAGGGATTCGATTAATTGTCCCCACAGACGGCGCCAATTGTGAGAGACAAGGTTTCACTTCTTAGATTTTAGGTTAGGTTGAGAGATAATGAATCGTGGGCTGAATCCCGTAAATAAGCTTGATGAATGAATACGTTTATATTGATGATCAAAGAGTGTTACAAAAGGTGTTTATGATGATTACAAGGAGAATGCGTAATGTATTTAATCTAATCTGATAGTTGTTATATCTCCGGAGATCGATCCCTATTCTAGATCTTCTCTTGTCTTTATATAGTCTAGGTCTTGATGATAACTCCTTAACTGATCTCCGAAATACCCGGCTTCAGTTACGTACTTGCTCCAGGTTCCTCTTGACCGAGTCTCCGAAGTGTCAGCTCCCGTTATAACGTGACCTCCTTTACGACGTCTTCCAGGTTCAGTCTTCAATTCAGCTTCCAGCTCGTATTAATACTATGGGCTTTACTCGGCCCACTTGGCAGCTTACAATTTATCGTGACCTCATCTGAGGGTCATATTCGGGTCCAACAATCATTAGCTATGACGTCTAATGACTTGTCGGAATCAGGTCTCGAGGATTTCGAGTGTATTCAGTTAAGAGGGTCCTTAAAAGGAGTTCCTAATATATTGAGATTAGCTCAAGGTTTTTAGGAACCTGAGTTTACTCTGAAGGTTTTTTTTTGTTAACTTAATCTTGTTTTGTTTAGACATAGCAGTCATGAATCTTGATGAAACATGTGTCGTATTCGTTGGATCAGATCAGGATCTTGGTTCTTATTTGCGATAAGCGTTTAGCTTTTATATACATTCGGTTATGAAGACCCTAAAGAGGAGTCTTTGACATTAGCTCGGGGAATTTAGGGACATGAGTCCGATTTGAAAGGTTCTGGGACCTGAGTCTAGGTTCGTAGGAACCTGAGTTTAGGTTCTGGGACCTGAGTCTAGGTTCGTAGGAACCTGAGTTTAGGTTCTGGAACCTGAGTTTAGGTTCGTAGGAACCTGATTTTAGGTTCGTAGGAACCTGAGTTCGTTCGGAGGATTTCGAGACCTTGTTGATTCTTTAGGATTTTAAGACCTTGTTGATTGTTAAGGATTTTAAGACCTTGTTGATTGTTAAGGATTTTAAGACCTTTGTAGTCACTAAGGATTTTAAGACCTTAGGTTTAGGAGTGACCTGAATTCGTTTGAAGGATTTTAAGACCTTCGAGGTTACTAAGGATTTTAAGACCTTAGGTTTAGGTTTGCGAAGTGGTGAATTTGCTTTGAAGGATTTTAAGACCTCGATGGTTTCCAAGGAGTTTAAGACCTTAGGTTCAGGTTTATGGGGACCTGAGTTGTTTCGAAGGGTTTTAAACCCTTGACGGTTCCTAAGGGTTTTAAGACCTTAGGTTCAGGTTTATGAGGACCTGAATTGTTTCGAAGGGTTTAAGACCTTGACAGTAAGGGTTTTAAGACCTCAGGTTCAGGTTTAAGGCGACCTGAATTTATTCGAAGGATTTTATGACCTTTGGTGTTGAAAGACTCAAGATGTCGAAGACAACTGTTTCATTGGTAATTCTTATAGAATACAAGGTATTGTAATAGTCATACAATTGATGTTTGGGCTATGTGTTCCTGATCAACATATGCCCCCTTTGGTTACGGTGAAAAGAGTGTTGAAATGAGTTTTGAGGCTGCACTCATGACGGAGTTGCCTACGTACTCAGTTAAGGGATGAAGCCTTCATGGGCTTATAGACGTCAGGTCGTACCACATGGATAATCCGGTAAGGACCTTCCCAATTAGTTCATAACTTCCCGGTGCCTGGGTCTTTGGTCCCTTCGAAAACTTTCCTAAGTACTAGGTCACCTACGACAAATTGTCGGGGCCTGACTTTGGAGTTGTAATGTCGGGCCATTGCCTGCTGATAGTTTTGAACGCGAAGTAAGGCTTCATATCGCCGTTCTTCGATTAAATCGAGGCTGTCCGGTAAGAGCTGGTTATTAGCTTCAGGATCAGATGTACAGAGCTCCAGGCGGAGGCTCCCAGTGGTGGTTTCGGCTGGGACGACAGCTTTCATCCCATAAGTTAAGGAGAAAGGGGTTTCTTCTGTAGCCTTTCGTGAGGTGGTCGAAAAGGTGAGGCAAATATTTCACTTGTCACGAAACGCTTTGAAGTCGTGGGAAATGAATTGTCCTCCGTTGTCGGTCACGATTTCGTATGGGACGCCATGCCTGCATACAATATTTTTCCACACAAATCCTTCGACTTCGAATCTGGTTACTTGCTGGAAAGCTTCAGCTTCGATCCATTTCGTGAAATAGTCGGTTAGGAGAAGGAGGAAACATAATTTCTTTTTTTTTTCTTTCCTGATGCTACTAGTGGTCCTACGATATCCATGGACCACCTTATAAATGGATAGGGAGCGGATATGTTGGATAGCTTTTCCGCAGGTTGGTGTATAATCGGTGTGTGCCTTTGGCATTTATCGCATGAAGAGGAGTAGACTTCACAGTCTGCAATAATGGTAGGCCACAAGTAGCCATGTCTTTTGATTCGGATAGCTAGAGCTTTGCCACCGGAGTGGTTTCAACAGGAGCCATCGTGCATTTCCTTCATGGGTTTCATAGCAACGAGGCCATGGACACATTTTAGGTAAGGTCCGGAAACGCTTCGTTTGTGGAGGGCTGATTCGATTATGCAATATCTTGCGCTTAAGGCTTTGAGTTTTTGAGCCTCTCATTTATTGGGTGGAGGTTTTCCTTCTAGGATATACTGCATGATCGGTATTCTCCAGTCTTTTCTCTTTGAAATTTTGTTATGAAGAGAGGAAGGAGGTTTCTGTTCGGAACCAGGTGTCGTGGTAAACTCGTGGTAATGAGCAGTGTTGTGGTTCCCCCAGAGATATTCGTAGGATTAGGCTCTAAAGCTTCTGAATTCTGAGGCATATCTCTAATCTCTTGGTTACTCTCCGGGGTCTGAATAGTGCCCACGGAAAGATTTTCGAGAGCGGAGCGGCTTCTTGTTTTGACTCTGCAGATTGTTTGATCTGAGGTCTGGATGGTGCCCCTGGAGGTATTCGCAAGACTAGGCTCCTTAAAGTCTGAATTCTTGGGAATACCTTCCTTTTCATGGATGTTCCCCGGGTTCTGGATCATGTTCCTGGAGGTGTTCGTCTTAAAGCGGCAAATTTTGGGTTTTGGGAACCGAAATGTTGTGAGGACTTGGGTAGCTACCGTCTTGGGGTAGCTATCCTCTATTTCCCTTTTGGTTTGCTGTCTATCTCAGCTTTGGTAGCTATGTCGATGCTTGGTTTTTCGATTCCTTCTACGGTTATGATCTGTTTTATGAGGGGATCTGATGTGGAGGCTAAAGCTGCCAAAGCGTCTACTGAGGAGTTCTCTCCTAGAGGGATTCTCGTTAGTTCGAATTTGTCAAACTGTTTAGTGAGGTTCTGGACAACTTCGAGGTATGCCCCCATTCTTTCGTCCCTTGTTTCGTATTTTCCGTGAAACTGGCTAGCTACTAGCTGCGAATCACTATAAGCATTTAGCTCTCGAATTCCGAGGCTTAGAGCGAGTTTTAAGCCAGCGATTAGTGCTTCGTATTCGGCTTTATTATTGGAAGCGCTAAATCCGAGCCTGTAAGATTGTTCGATGGTTTCTCCGGCTGTGGAGGTTAGTCTTAGGCCGACGCCGGAGCCTTGTTTGGATGAGGCCCCGTCGACGTACAGGCTCCACTTTGGAGCTTATGTTTCTAGGTCTAGATGCTCGAATGCTAGCTCGATGATGAAATCGGCGAGGACCTGAACTTTTGCTGCTGCTCGAGGTATGTACTCGATGTCATATTCGCTGAGTTCTATGGCCCGTTTAGCTAATCGTCCGGATTGGCTAGGGCTATGTAGAATTGTTCGCAATGGTTGCGAGGTCATTACGACAATTGAATGTGACTGGAAATAAGATCGCAGTTTCCTGGTAGCTGTTACAACTGCTAGGGCTAGTTTTTCCATAGTAGGGTACCTCGTCTCGGCGTCTATTAGGCTTTTGCTAGTATAATAGACAGGTCTTTGTTCGTTTTGTTCTTCTCGTACTAGCACTCCACTGACTGCAGCTACCGATACGGCGAGGTACAGATACAGTGGTTCACCTACTACAGGTTTGGATAGTATCGGAGGTTCCGAGAGGTAAGCTTTCAGCTGTTTAAAGGCTTCTTCGCACTTTTCATCCCACAGGAACTTCTTATTGTTTTTCAGGAGCTTATAGAATGGAAGGCACTTGTCGGTGGACCTGGATATGAATCGATTTAGTGCTGCGATTCGTCCGGTCAATCTTTGTACCTCTCTGGTCGTTTTAGGTGATGGCATTTCTAGGAATGTCACTATCTGCTTCGGGTTGGCTTCGATGCCTCTTTCGGTTACGAGGTAACCTAGGAATTCGCCGGAGGGTACTCCGAAGGTACATTTAGCTGGGTTTAGCTTCATGTCGTATTTGTTGAGGATGTCGAAGCATTCCCTTAGGTGGGAGATATGGTTCTCTCCCATTGAAGATTTGACTAACATGTCGTCGATGTAGACTTCCATGGTTTTTCCGAGTTGTCCAGCGAACATTTTGTTTACTAACCTTTGGTAGGTAGCTTCCGCGTTTTTCAAACCAAATGGCATGACCTTGTAACAATAGGTTCCTCGTTCGGTTATGAACGCGGTTTTTTATTGATCCTCAGGATCTATCATAATTTGGTTATATCCTGAAAAGGCGTCCATAAAAGACAGGAGCTGGTGACCAGCCGTTGCTTCGACCAAACGATCGATGTGAGGTAACGGGAAGCTGTCTTTAGGACAAGCCTTGTTTAAGTCGGTGAAGTCTACGCAGATTCTCCATTTCTCGTTCTTCTTTTTTACTACCACTGGGTTAGCTAACCAATCGGGGTATTGAACTTCTCGGATTGACCCGGCTTTCGCTAGTCGATCGACCTCGTCGTTGACAGCTTGGGCTTTTTTGAGGCATAGCTTACGACGCTTTTGTTTGATCGGTTTGAAAGTGGGGTCTACATTGAGCTTATGGGTGGTGACGTTGGTGTCTATGCCTTTCATGTCACTGGTGGTCCATGCAAAGGTTTTGACATTCTGTTTTAGGAATTCGATGAGCTTCTTTTTTGGTTTCGAGAGGCAGCTCGGATCCGATGCTGACCTGTTTTTCAGGATTTGAGTCGTCGATGCTAACTTTTTCGGTGAGGTTCTTAGGAGGACCTCGGATATTCTGTTGCATTTCGCGACTCTCCTGGATCTATAATTGCTATTGGGGGGATTCTTTTATGATCTCGAATCCGCCCAGGTAACAGATCTTTGAAATCTTTTGGCTACCATGTAAGGTAACTATCCCGTCGGTTGTTGGAAACTTCACGCATTGGTGATAAGTTGAAGCTACTGCTTTCATCTTGTGAATCCAAGGTCTTCCGAGGATAGCATGGAAGGGAGACGGTTTGTCGACAACTATGAAGTTGGTCATTTTCATGACTCCGCCAGCTATAATCGGGAGCTTGATCGTTCCCAAGGAGGTAGTTGTTTCTCCAGAGAAACCTACGAGGTTGGATTTTTGGTCGACGATTTCGTAATCGTCTATTTCCATTCTCTTTAATGCGTTATAGAAAATGAGATCGACGGAACTTCCGGTGTCGATCATGAGCTTAGGTACCTCGTAGCCTGCTATATTCAACGTTACGACAAGGGCATCGTCGTGAGGTCTGTCGAGGTTTGATGTCTCACTCTCCCAGAAAGAGATTTTAGTGTTAGACTCGGGTTTGGTCGGTTTGGACTGAGTATTGGACACAACTTTCCGTACGTGACTTTTGATAGAGTTAACGGAGTCTTGACATACATCGGACCCTCCGAGGATGTAATCGACCCTTGAGTCAGGGCTCGACTGGGGAGGTGTTTTACTCAAGAGGGCTTTGATTTGAAGGATTTTTCCTTGGGGGAATTTTCCAAAGACCATATCGACTCTTTTCTTGGGAGCTGGAGGTGGTGAGTCTGCTTCTTTTTCGGGTGACCTCTCGCGTTTTGGGGAGTTATCCCGGGGACCTCTTTTTGGTAAGGCTGTGGCTTTTTGAGGTCCACGTGTTTTATTTCTCCGGCTGCGAACTTAGCAGCCAGTTGTCGTTGGAGGTCCCAACATTCTTCGGTTGAGTGTCCCTTTCGATCGTGGTAAGAGCAGTGCTTGCTCTCATCGTAGCCCTTAGACCAGGGGTCTTTAGCTGTCGGGACAACAAGTTTCTCGTCTTTGTCGTCCTCGATTACATAAGAATGCTCTCCCTGAGTCTGACTGTTCCAGGAGTTCCCTCTTTTGTGAGGTCCCTTTCCGCCGGAGGCTTCGCCTTTCGGGTGATTCTGAGGCTCTCGGTGGAGCTTGTCTAATGCTTTTGTTTCCTCTTCCAAGGTGATATATTTAGAAGCCTTATGAAGGGCGTCGTCGATAGTTGGGGGAGGATTTAGCGTTAGCTCCGAGAAGAATCCTGATTTATACCAGAGACCTCTCCTAAGGGCCTCGATGGCTACTTGATCGTTGGGGTTTGAGAGTTTGGTTCTTACTGCCCTAAATTTCTCGATGTAGACTCGCAGTGAGTCTCCCAATCCTTGTCTGATCTTCCAGAGGTCAGCCTCAGATGTTTGTTTCAGGATGTGGGTTGAATATTGTTTCATAAAGGCGTTAGCCAACTGATCAAAGCTGTCTATAGAGTTCGGCTCGAGGCCGGAGAACCATTCGAGAGCTGTTCTAATCAGGTTTTCAGCAAATGTTCTGCAATATCCTGCATCACATTCTTCCTTTGTGAAATGAGCTTTAACGATGGCTAATCGGAAGGCTCTTAAATAAGCCTTTGGGTCTGCGTTCCCATCGTATTCGGGAATCTTAATTTTTGGGAGCTGAGCTCGTTGCCTTATAGACTTGAGTATTCAATTTTTGGAGAGCTGCGTGAGTTTGTTCCATATATTTACGAATGACCTCAGGTCCTTCTAAAGAAATGACAGTTTGGTCATTGTCAGGTACCTGACGGATAGGTTCCTAACGTAACCGAGCTCGATCTTTTTCCCAGGTAGCTGGTGGGCTAAGTCGCTCACTAGCTCTTGGGTTATTTTGACGAGCTAGGTTGGTGGGGAGAGCTGCAGGATCAGCATCCGTCCTTTGATACTCGTCCGGATTTTGGGGTTGAAACCCTGGCCTGAAACACCAAAGCTGATGTTCTGCCCCCGGACGGTATGGTAATTCCTGCTCTGGACCTAAAAGAGGTGGCGGCGGAGGCTAGCGAGCTCCCTCGCCGGTGACCTGATCGGGCATAGAGCTGGTCGTTGCTATGTTGCTTTCCATAGCGCTGGTGATAGGTGGGATAAACACGGGAGCTGTCCTAGCGCGAGGCGTTTGGAAAGCAGGTCCCTCGAAAGGAAGAACAGTTGGGTCATTGTCAGGTACCTAACGGAAAGGTTCCTGATGGACCCGAGCTCGATCGTTTTTCCAGGTAGCTGGTGAGCTAAGTTGCTCACTAGCCCTCAGATTATTCTGACGAGCAAGGTTAGTGGTGAGAGCTGCAGGATCAGCATCCGTCCTTTGATATTCGTCCGGATTCGGGTTTGAGGTTCTGGCCTGATACCCTGAAGCTGATGTTCTGCCCCCGGACGGGATGCTTACTCCTGCTCCGGACCTAAAAATAGGTGGCGGCGGAGGCTAGCGAGCTCCCTCGCCGGTGACCTGATCGGGCATAGAGCTGGTCGTTGCTATATTACTTCCCATAGCACTGGTGATAGGTGGGTTAAACGCGGGAGCTGTCCTAACATGAGGTGTCTGGAAAGCAGGTCCCTGTTCTTCCGGACCTGTGCTATCAAGGGAAAAATCTAGACGTCCTCGAGGAAAAGAGGGGTCGGTCAACCAATCTCAGAAAGTGACTCCCAGACCCTGACATTGCAGTGGTTGGGTTGTTGCGATCAGAGATCTAGTTACCTCCTCGAATCGTTGCTGCCGAACAGCTAGCTGTTGCGTTGTATGCTCATTTTCTTGAGCTCTGTCAACTAGCTGCGACATCATCTGTTGGATCTCAGAAAGTTGAGGATTATTGAGGGCTGGAAGCCCAGAGTTAGTCCCACTGGACGTTCTTGGGTTAGTTACCCAGTGGAAGTTTGGTTCGGTGAGCTATCGCTCTGGATCGGGGGATCGGGGTTAGATGGATTCGTGCTCCGATCAACTGGATTCATCCTTAAGTTTTTAGAGTAAGGGATTCAATTATTTCGTCCCCACAGACGGCGCCAATTGTGAGGGACTAGATTCACCTTCTGATTTTAGGTCAGGTTAAGATTAGGAAAGATAGCGTGGGCTGAATCCCGTTAGAACTTGAAGAATGAACATACGTTTTTATTGATGATTTTGATAAGAAAATGTTACAAGAGATGTTTTTGATGATTACAAAGAGAAATATATGAGAAACTCGTGTTTATCATGAATGAATGAATAATCATCTTTTCTTATTGATCTTCTGCCTCTTTAAATAGCCTCAGGCTCCGTTTTGACCGACGCTAACAGGTTCCCGAGATATCCGCCGTAAGTTGTGGGATTTGCAACAGCTTCCGTTTGATCGGGTCCTGCGCCTCTTTCTTCGTGATGTGAGCTGCCTCTTTTCCGTGACCTCTTCGAGAGTTGCTCTCAGCTAACAGCCTCCGGCTTCGTCTTAGCCTTATTTAAGGAATTAATCTGTGGTGGGCCTGTCACGGCCCATTATCAGTTTTTATTATTTAACTGATATTATTATCAGCTAGGGTGCCATATTTGGGCCCAACAGTAATCGTCATCAAATCCATGGTGAGGGCACTCTCTGCGATAGACATTGAACCGCTCCCATGCATCACAAAAAGGCTCGTCGGGGAGCTGTCTGAATGAGGTGATCTTGTTCCTCAATGCTGCAGTTCTCGCCTTAGTGTAGAAGTGGCTCAGGAACGCTGATCGGACCTGTTCCCATGAAGAGAGAGAACCTGTAGGAAGTGAGTTCAGCCACCGTGCAGCTTTTCCATCAAGAGAGAATGGGAATAGCATGCACTTGATGTAGTCTGGTGGAACACCATTCGCGCGTGAAAAGTTGCATACTCTCTCGAATCTCTCAATATGCTCCATTGGAATTTCTGTAGAGAGACCAGAGAACACCTTACTCTGCACTAGACCGATCAAAGCAGGCTTGATCTCGAAGTCCAGATTGGTACAGAGTGGAGGAACAATGGCAGAGCGCGTAGTAGGAAGGTTACGCGGATGGTTTCTCTGCCCGATTGGAACAGTCTGCGCCGCCTGTTCCTGCTGCGCGAGAGCAGCCTGTTGAGAAGCTTGTTCCGCAGCTGCTTGCTGAGCTTGGATGGTCTGCTGCATCTGAAGCATCTGCTGTTGCATCAGTGCCATTGCTGTAGTGAGATCATCCTGATGGCCGTGATCACCCATGGTGGTGTTGGTCGGCCTTGTTTGTTGTTGTTCTCTCTTTCTAAACCTTGCGATCTCCTGCAACAAAGAGAAAAGAGCAAGTTAGAGGTCTTAGACTAAATAAATAATCGAAAAATAAAGGTAAAAAAGATGGTCCCCGGCAACGGCGCCAAATTGATATTCGTGTTCACGCACACCAATTAACCTAATGTGCACACTACCACAATCGAATGGTATGTCGATGTAGCACTTTAGGATCGAATCCACAGAGACCACTATTACACTTTATTTCTATTGGATCAATACTTAGCTAAAACAATATGGGGGTTTTGAGATTAAGGGTATCGTAACAAGCAGCAAATAAAATAAATGTATTAAAGTTTCAGATTATAAAGGAGCTAGCCTAGAGTTCAACGGGTGCTTACAATCATGAGCCAAACAATTATTCAAGTTTGATTAATGGACTAGTCTAGAACTCAGAACACACTGCTAGATCAACCCACTGTCGTGGTGTTTCACCTTTCATCGATCAGCCTCAGCGCCTAAGATGTCGCTTGGTCTGAGAGCTAATGATGAGCATTAAGAGCAGATCTGATCAGTTCACAAAACACCCTAATATCTACTTTCGCTGATTAGGGATGCAATGCTCATTCATAACACGTCTAGCAACCTATTACACGGTTAATGAACAGATTAAACCTAAGTTCATGCATTGAATGGCCAGTTTAATGCAAGCAATAAGATCAGTTATGAATGAAGACAATCAATGGATACTTATCTATGTCTAGCTTACGATATAACACCCTAACACCCTAGGCTAACAAGATCGACTACTCAGCCATACAGTAAGAAATCAGAGACATGATAACTGAATAATACTGCATAAAGATAATAGAAAACAAAGAGAGGGTTCAGGGATTCTTCTCCAAAACGAGAGAGATGAAGCCTTCTCCCTTTACAATCCAAAAGCACAAAAGTCTCCAATGGTTTCTTGTGTAAAAACTAGCGTAGAATGATAATGAGAAACAGAAATAATGATATATCAAAGCCACAGGCGGCTGGGAGAGAAAAATAGGATAATTAGGGCAAATCCCGAAATAAGTGTAGTTTCCTTAAAAATCTCCGCCGCTGGAACAATCACTTGGGTGTTCCGCTCGATCGGGAACAGTCATCAGACTGTTCTGCGTGAAAATCACCAAAGTGCACTGTTTTCTGCCTCTTTTGCTCCAACAGGTCCATCTCCTATCCAGTGCAACTCCAGACCTGTAATGACTCGAAAATGACTAGAAAGACTCGATAAAGACTTGAAAACCAATTAGAAAACATATATACAATGATGTATAAAACACCATATATCAATTGCCATCTTAATTTCTTCTGTCTCCCCGGACCACGCTTTACGTCTGGAGGAAAGCATTGTTGTTCCTTAATATGTTGTGACATAATAGGATATATATTCTCTGAGTATCCTGCATATAGATAATTCTTTGAGTACAGTGGACATACAAGTGTGGAGATATGCAAACCAACATGTGTTTCAGCAGCTATCGCATGAGAGCAAGGTATTTTCTCCACTCCATAGACACCACAATCACACTTTGCATGTTCCAAATCAACCACACAGTCCATTTTGCCACCTTTGACAAAGAATCACCATCCATCAATTGGTTGGACCGTCATCGTATCCGCTATCTCTGTTCGAACAGCAAGCAAGTATTCAACACCCCGGCTATGTTGAGTTGTGAGACTCAAAGCATCTTGTCTTCTTTTCCGATAACATTTTCCTAACTTCTGCCTTATGAACTCCAGTAGGAACGGAAATGGAAATCCTCTTGCTCGCTTCAGTGCGGAATTAATAGATTCAGCGATGTTGCTTGTTTTTATGTTGTACATGTTCCACTTACAATAAACCCTTGACTTCCATTTATACATTGCAATAAACCCTTGACCATAGGCTGGCGTCGGCATTCTCCGTATCTCAGCCATGTACCGGTCAAAATCGTAAACCGTGTGAGCATAAGCAGCCCCTTTCACCAAGTACATGAGATGTTTCCCTTTAAACTTTTTGACAATGTTATCTTGAAGGTGATAATAACATATTCTTCGGGTTGCCCAAGGAAACACCTTATCACACGCACTTTTAATGGCCGCGTGCCGGTCGGAGACTATCACCAGAGGCTTGTTATGAGATATACAACTAGCCAATTTTGTGAAAAACCATTCCCAAGAAGGTTCATCTTCAGCATCCACGATCCCAAAAGCCAATGAGAATATCTGAAAATTGTCATCTTGTGCAGCTGCAACTAACATAACACCTCCATACTTTCCACTTAGGTGAGTTCCATCCACCACAATGACCCTTCTCTGATACTTAAAACCTTTGATAGAAGTTCCAAAAGAGAGAAATAGATGTACTTAAATCTTTTAACAGAATCAAGTTCTATAGCCGTGATAGAATCATGATTTGCAATGGAGATTTGCTCGAGATATGATGCCAGACGCGAATACCCTTCTTCTGCTGATCCTCTCACCAATGTTTGTGCATATAACAGTTCTCTGTATGAAGTGGTGTAATCAAGCGCCATGCCAAACATGTTACTCATTGCATCAGTGATATGCTGCGGAGTTATCCCATCAATGATTCCAACACGATCAATGAAAAGACTACCAACATACTTCGGAGTACATTGTCTCCGCTGAGCGATTCGGTCTCCCACTGAGCATAAATGTTTTTCCACATACTTTGTTACCCAAAACGTGTTTGTCCCATGTTTCACGCTCGCTCTGATCTTCCATCCACAACCGCTAACCCGACATCTTGCCACAAGGAGAGTTTTCGTTGATTTGTATATTCTAAAAGAAAACCTACCCCTCACTGCTGCCAACCGCAGCTCTGAAATCAATGCATCCTTGCTAACAAAACTCTGGTTGACATAGATACTGGTACCATCCGATTTTCCTCCTTCAATAGCATTTGTCTTAGCATATGTCTTTTCGATTTCTTCAAAACAAATATTATCATCATCTTCCTCGTCCTCACCTTGAACCTTTCCATATAGACTGTAATCCCCACCATTCTGATCCGTTTCACCAACAATAGAGTTATCAGCATCCTCCTCCCCATCTTGATTTTCATCTTCAACAAACTCATTATCACCAACATCTTCTTCCCATTCATCAGCTTCATCATTATCACCAACATCTTCTTCCCATTCACTAGCTTCATCATCACCAACATCTTCTTCCCATTCACCAGCTTCATCATTATCCATTTTCTCTGAAACCGTTTCCACCTTGCTGCGGCTTCATACACAAAGACATACTCTATGCGTTTTGAGTATCTCGAGCAAGTTTCGAACTTGTCTATCACTTGTAACAAGAATGGGAGGACTGCATGGAGCCATCATCATTTCTGCTGGTAATGAGTAGCTAATCTCCACAGTCGCTGTTCTCATGTCCATGTTATAATCTTCTTGAGCCATTGCAAAAAGTTCAGCATGTGTTGAATCTTCATTCACTAAAAACAATCTTGCTCCTTTGAGATCATCAACCACGAAATCCCACCGGCAATCTCTCAACAACCATTCTCCATACACTGCATGTAACTTAAAAATCATCTGCAAATATTCAAAATAAAACACATTAGTAAACATAGAGAAAATGAAGAAGTTCAATAAACATTGCCGCAGACGACTTAGAATTAAGTCGTCCAGAAGACTTAAAGGTAAGTCGTCTAAAGAGGTCACTTTTGCAATCAAAAATTAAAAGGGACGACTTAATTCTAACTCGTCCGGCTTTGTTTGTTATATAAAAGTCGTCTACGAGAAACGAGTTAGTTTTGCATTTGACCGAATCGTGTCAGATCTTTGACTATTTCTGGACGACTTATAATTCAGTCGTCTCTAGGAAAGTTAAAATTTCAATATTTTATTCAAACTAGACGACTTAAACGTAAGTCGTCCTAGGTTAGTTTTGTAATTGAAAAATAAAACTTCATAATTTTACTTTCTCCAGATGACTTAATTGAAAGTCATCCAGCTAGACGACTTAATTTAAGGTCGTCCGGGATAGGCAAGGTTTGACCAGAAATTTGGGAAAAATTCTGGACGACTTTGCTTTCCCCGGACGACTTTAAACTAAGTCTTCTGGCGGGACGACTTTATATTATGTCGTCTGGTAAAATTTAAATTATGAAGTTTTATTTTTCAATTACAAAACTAACCTAAGACGACTTACACGTAAGTCGTCTAGTTTAATAAAATATTGAAATTTTAACTTTTCTAGAGACGACTGAATTATAAGTTGTCCAGAAATAGTCAAAGATCTGACACGATTCGGTCAAATGCAAAACTAGCCCGTTTCTCGTAGACGACTTATATAAGTCGTCTGGAGTTTTTTTAACAAACAAAGCCGGACGACTTAGTTTAAGTCGTCCGTTTGACCAGAAGACTTATCAGTAAGTCTTCTACATACAGATGACTTACTAGTAAGTCTTCTACGCGAACAGATCTTCAAAAAAAATCAAATTCGTACCTTAAACTAGGTGAGATGACTTCGTTTGCACACATGGTCTTCTCCAACCACCCAGAACCTCAAACGAAAGCAACCGTAAGTCAAAACAAAAAAAATATGGCTCTGTCAACCATAAAATATTTTGAATCAAAAGCTTGAGTTTTTTGGATGAATATGGAGAGAAAGTGAAAGAAATGTTGTTTTTAGTTCATAACAATTGAAACAGAGAGAGTGTAAAGAGATTTACATGCATTAAAGGGCATTAAAAGCTCCAAACAATTAGTGCAAGGTTGTTGAACTATTCATGGTAGTGACACTATTGTAAATACTTGAAGAAGATGAGGTTGAGACAGTAAAGAAGCCATTTTCGAAAAAAAGTTAATGGCATTTTCGTAGATAAAATGCAAGTGTGGGGTGAAAATCTCAAAAAAAATAAGTCAAAAGAAAATGTTAGTTTTCTGTTTGACTCCAAGTTTTGAGTCACTTTTGCAAAAAACCCTTTTTTTTAACACGGTTTGATTTCATTAATTAATTTCTTGGACTACAATCACAAGAGGGAATTAAGCATCCTGTTGGAGAAGAAAAACAAACTACAACATCAAAAGAAATTAAACAGGATAATTTTTCAAAGGAAGTTGACAGCGAATTCACGCCGAGACTAGAATGCGTCGATAAAGCTTTTACGACAAAGTCGAATAGCTGAGATTTAGTCACGTTTTGTAATGACGTTGAGAGCCAACCCTCACCAACGAGACAGGACGAAGTAATCTCGATTGCACCTTCAGACCCCGTACAGACCGCTCCACAAGGTAACAAACCGGTGAGTAAGCTGAAACACATGCTCGGTAAAAGACCCGAGATATCATCTCTATTCATCGACAAGAGGAATGGTTGTGAAATACTCTCCTCATTAGAAGAGGATGGTGAACCCACCAAAACAATCTTCATAAAAGAAAGATATAGCAATAATCTCAAAATCCTGATGAACCCAGCAGAAATCATTAATTTACTCAGAAATACCAACACTCTAATGGATTGTCGGAAGTTCGAAATCATGGACCTGAGTTTTGGTAAGTGGACATGTGGACTTGCATCTTCAGAAATAGTATTGGCCCAGGCCCAACTACTTTTGAATCTTGTTTCAGAACACGAAGACGGCTTAGACGGAGATGCTGTAAATCTTGAATGAAAGGCGGAGGAGAGGAAGTCGAATCGAACAAGTACACTGGTGGCGGAGCGAGTGGGGGTGATTTTGACGGAAGGGGAAGCAAACTCCAATGAGAACCTTCAAACATAGGGTTGCGAGCCACATATCTGAAGTGCAAATAGGATGAGCTGCGACGGCGGTAGACACAGCGAGTAGAGCCACAGCTTGAGATGGCTTTCCGGGGGAGAACCCCCAGAGAAGCGAGCGGAGGATAACGAACACGAGCTTGAGACCAAGCGATTTGAACACGAGCTTGAGACTAAACGAATCGAACACGAGCTTGAGACCAAGCGAATCAAACCCATCGCAAAAGAAGACATATCCGGTGCAGAGCAAAGAAGAACCGGACCAGGAAGCAGGACGAAGCTAGCAAGGAGAGACGAGGAACAGCGGCGACGCCGACGAGCTAAATCGCTGCCGGCGTCGAGTATCTCAGGAACGGTGCCTCGGGAACCGTGGCAGAGAGAAAAAGGAAACTAGGGCGAACTATTGGATAAATATTGTTTAAATGCTTTGAACGTGCTTTTCATATGTTACCGCCCAAAAGATAATATTTGGTACAATTTAATATTTGATTTTAATATAGTATTTGATTTTCATATTCGAGAAAAATAATATTTGATATTAATAAACCTTTTTTATTTAGCCACGTACCAAAACTATGTTACCGCCCAAAAGATAATTTCAAATTTAATATTATTTGTTTGCTCTTATTGCAGCTTTGATAGGGGAGCTCAGATTCAAAAGATGACAGATCAGATTCAAACACTTTTTCTAGAGAAAAACTAAGAGAAGCTCGTTTTAAAACTTCATTATCACCTCTGTAATCGACGGTTCGGAAACTCCATTTTCTGAACTTCACCTGGGCACAGCAAGAGCCTTAAGTGGATGCTTCATAACGACAGTGAACTCCACCTTCTCCGCCAAGTCAACTTCACAGCCTTCGACTTCTTTCCACTCAAACTCCCTCACCATATTCGCCACATAGTACTCCAAGTGCAGCATCGCTAGTCCTATTGCTGGACAGATCCTCCTCCCCGCTCCAAACGGCATCATCTTGATCCCTCGACTTCCGGTTATATCCACTGTTTCTTCTCCCATGAATCTCTCCGGCTTAAACGCCATTGGGTCATCCCAAACCGCTGGATCTCTCCCTATCTCTGCCACCATGAAAGTTACCATCCCTTTCTTGGGAATTTTGTAGCCTCCCAACACAGTGTCCTCCGTGACACTGTGTGGGAGCACCATATGCCCCGGAGGATGCCTCCGGAGACCCTCCAAAACCACAGCCTTCAGATACGGCATCTTGTGTGCCTCTTCTTCCTCGATCTCCGTTGCTTCTTCTCCGAAAACGCTTTTGATCTCTTGGTATAGCCTCTCTTGAATTTTGGGATTTTTCACCAAATTGGCCATGATCCATTGCAACGTCGTCGCTGTTGTGTCTGTCCCACCGTTGAGGAACTCTGAGCATAAGCTGACGATTTCGTTCTCGTTTAGCTTCCTCTTCTCGTCTGGAAGCTCTAGCTCTAGTAGAGTGTCGACATACGATTGCACATAGTCTTTGTTATCTTGTTCGTTCTTCTTCTTTTCTTCAACGATCTTTCTCCGAGCATGGATCAGTGGAAGCAGAACATCTTCCTGCTCTTTCCGGATCTTTAGAAACTCTTCCCATTTTCTTTTGAAGATTAGTTTGGATAGCTTAGGGAAGAGATTCAGGATATTGAACCTCGAGAAGCTGAGAAGCATCCGTCTCTGAACGTATCCAACCTCTTCGATTTGTTTCTCATCAAGCTTATCTCCGAAACACATGAGAGCGAGAAGCGCGAACATCGCGTAGTGAAATTGATCAAGGACGAGGATCGGTTCTTCTTTTCCTCCGTGCTTGCGGAATCGTTCGGATAGAATCTGGAGAACCCAGCGACGAGCGTGGGAGTATGATCTCACACGCGACGGGTTAAGAATCTCGGACGTGAGGTTTCTGCGGAGAGTCCGCCACGTTGATCCGTAACCACCTGAAGTGATGACGTGTTGGTTGCTGGAAAAGATTTTGCTGGTTGGAGTGGCGGGTGGACGATCGGCGAAAACGGCGCCATTTAAGACGAGTGCTTGGTGTGCGAGGGAACCGTCCGCGATGAAGATAGCGGGACGGGAAGTGATGCGGAGGGTGATGATTGGTCCGAGACGATGGTGGACGGAGCGGATGTAGGTGTTGAGACCACCTAGGCCTTGTCGGAGCCACCAGATTGTTCCGAGAAAGGGGAGGAAGTTGGGGTCAGGAGGTAGCTGTGGAAGGGAAGAGGATTTACGTAGGAGGAGATGGAGAAGCAGAGATACGGCGATAGAGACCAAGATGAGTAGCCATATCTCCATTTCTTTTATTTTGTTTAGTTACTCTTTTCTCCGTAAACTTCTTTTGTTATTTGCTTTCTCCTCTGCTCGTAGATATATAGTAATGTAAAATTTTTAATTCGTTGTTGGTCAGCAAAAACGCGGGGGTACCCAACAAGAAATTAAATTATGATTCGCTGGTACTACCTGCCTCCATTTTATATCAAAAACTTGGAATAAAATTTCCTTCAGAATCTGGGAAAGTCGTCTGTGGAAAATGTGATGTATCTGTTTTTTTAGTCAGTGTTCATCTCCACGAGGAACGAGATTTTTGTTATGAATAATTGTATGGATGTCCATCGTAAGCCCAAAAACCTATATCCTAAACAGTTATAAACCTTAGATTAATGTACTTATATATATGTTCCATCTGCTTATGGAATAATATGATTAACCGATTATCTTCTCTCTTAATTTACAACACGTTATCAGTACGAAACTTTAACACTAGCCGTCAAAAGAAAAAAAAAGTATATAGTCAACTAGCTAAACCATCTCGACGCCAATGTCTTTGTCAAACTAACCTATTCGACACCATCTGCTCTTATTAAGATAAGCCATATAATTGATAGTAATCCCCTATATATTATTTTATGAGCATTATAAATAAATAACCTTTAGTTGATGTGTGATTTACATCACTGCCATTTCATACGTGTCACTTTCACAAACACTCTCACAACTCTTTTTAAAAAACCCTTTCTCAGCTAAACTTATTACAACATGTGCCATTGTTAATTATAATATAAAATGTGTCTGATTTATGTTTCCCTCGAGTATTTAACCGGTTCTATCACATGAAATAAATTACTATCATTTGGTTTACTCAATAATTTATTAATTGTGGTTTGAGTTATGTCTTTTATATGGTTTCATACGTATGAAAAAACAACTTCTGACTAAATAGAAATCATTACAAACTTAGTGGCTTTACAAAACATTCACATTCTACTTATTAAATCAAATAGATTTCAGACTTCCATTTATATGGTTCCCTGAATATATAATTATACAATTTTACACTAGGTTGACATGTGGTTTTGTAAAATCATTATAAAACATACCACTCAAATAATAATATCAATCGTATCACTTTAGTGATATATAACTATAATGTTTTCAATAAAAAACATTACTAACACGGTTTCAAAATTTCACGCATTACTTTTCAGATGTATTAAGAATATTCAGAATGAATATAGCCAACCAAATTCCAATCCAATGTGATGATATGCAAATCTGTATGGCAATAAATATAATGTACCAATCAAAGACAACTGATTATTTCGATTGGTAAAACAATTATTTTTAATTAGTTTATATTATTTTTATGTTACGATCTTGGTAAACAAGTCACAATTTAAAAGCCTAATAATATGCGTTTTTATTAATTGCATTAATGTCCGTTCATTATCAATGAGACGATTATGATTAGTAGTCTTTGGATCATAGTTTGATTGATATATAGGGGTAACTGGTGGATTCAATATTTGCGAATCAATTTATTATCGACTATATGCCATTTTAAATATTTTTGTTCATATAAATGGAAGGTATGATATCATGTCTAGCTAATTTAGGTTGGTCTTCTCGCCCAAGTTAAAAAAATAATATGCAGTCAATGGCATTTAATCACACCGATATTATAAATCTCATATTTCTGTAGCCCTACACGGTTTTCCTTTTTAGTATAAAAATGCTACTGATCATCTATACTATTAAAGCAGCTGACAGTTTGTGAACTTGCCCCTGAAATCTCAGCCGAATTACCGAAAGTTTCAAAAAATATTTGCAAAACATGGCTTTTCATTAACATCTTTAACGTATTTGCAAAAAAATGGCTTCTCATTTACTAACAACAAAAATCGCAGGCCCAAGATATTCAAACACACCTAACGGGCTTACGATATATGTTTAAGAACCCACCTACATTTCGTTATATATTAGAAATGGAAACTGAAATTAGAAATCAAAATCGACATCTTATAGTTTTCCATTCTTCGCACATATTTTTGGAAACAAGAATTTCGTGATTTAAATTATAGATCGCACATATCTTTGATCGAACAAATTTTCGGAAAGGGATCAAAACAGTTCTATGAATATTCTTAATTATAAATGCCAGTGATATTATATAGAAATAAGTTTTTGTGATTTAAATCGGATTTTCCAAATAAAAATCCTAACTTATGTTCGAATCTCCGATAATAAAGTGATGATCCCCAACTTTCTCTCCAAGTTTCAACTAAAACCTAAGCACCTATCTTTAAATCTAATATTCTATAAATACCCATCACCCTATTCTCATTCAAACCCACTCCTTCGAACAAACTAAGAAACAAAGGTATGGCAAATAAAATGCAGATTCAACCATCTAGAGGTTTTAATGAGACGGATTTGGCCGCCGTGGAGGACTTGAAACCATGGAAAAACATGTGGTTCGTACATGTGAAAGTTCTGCATTCTTGGAAACAAATCATCCAGTCTGTGGAGACCATGAAATTTGTCTTTGCTGATGACAGTGTAAGCATTCGTTTTTCTATTAGAATATGGTTTATGTTTTATTTAACATTTTGTTCATGAATTCTAATATTTCCATTTCATATGTCACGTTTAAGGGACACGAAATTTATGTATATGGTTTGTTTTTTATTTTACATTTTGTTCATGTATACTAATATTTCCATTTCATATACCATGTTTAAGGTACGCAAAATTCACAATATGGTTTATGTTTAATCTAACATTTTGTTCATTTATAATAATATTTCCAATTCATATGTCATGTTTAAGGGACACAAAATTCATGCAACATGTAGAAGGACATTGATTGAAAGTAAGACGAGGCTTCTTACAGTTGGTTCCTGGTGCTACATCCGGAATTTTCAAATTGCTCCTGCCGGTGGAGCATATCGAACCACCAATCATTCTTGGAAGATGAGCTATAATCAGAATACTGCCGTTACTCGATCTAATCACGTTAATGACGAGTTGTACCTGTCTTTGATCGACTTTCAAACCGTACTGTCTGGAACACTCGATGATAATTTCCTAATTGGTACACCTTTGTAATTTTTTAGTTTGGAAAGCTTTTGATGCTTCGTATTTATTTTTTCCAAGTGTTGACATAGACGTTTTAATGTATTGCAGATGTACTCGGTCACGTAATTGATTGTGGTGATGTTGAGACCATGCAGTGTACTGGGGGAAAGCAACGAAAGAAGCTTAAGTTCACTTTAAGCGATCTCAAGTAAGTCATTCTCATTAAGTTTTTTTAGGAACATATTTCATGAAATCAGGAACGTTATATTACTAACCTCTTTTCATGACTGTTTATAGTGATACCCGTTTAACATGCTGCATATGGGGAAACTTGGCGGACAAACTCCTTTCTTCAATTAATCAAGAAACTGGAATGATTACTATGCTTCTCAGATTTGCTAAGCTTGGGAGATTTAGAGGTGACATAATTTGTTTTATTAACCATTTTACAACCACTAATACCATTTATATTTGATATTTACATTTAGAGTTTTTTGATAACTTATAAGAGAAATGCAAATCTCAAATGCGTTTGATGCTTCCGTAATGATGTTAAACCCTCCAATACCTGAAGCCGAAGCATTTAAAGTTTTGTAAGTCCATAAGGCTATACTCGATGGAATTAACTAATGCATCAAACTAAGTATTTCCTGTCTATTCTATGTAGGATCAACGATGATGCGATGACTCTAACATCATTCCAGAGTAATGACGACTCTCAAGATGACAACAACAACCGAGTTGGAATTGCGGGGAAGCGTGGTCAGCGTGATAAGTGATTATTCTTTTCCACCAAGACCATCTATGAAATGATAACCTCAACTCAAGTAAGCATTTATATGAGTTAGATATATTCTTATATTGTGTTTTTTCCTTTGTTTACTTTCTTGTGAAATCTATTATAACAACAGGTTGAAAAATGTTTAGTGAAGTGCGTAGTGTATGCCATTGACATGGATTGGTCTTGGTATTATTTTGGTTGCAAATCTTGCAACAAGAGAGTGCTCAAAACTGGAACCACGTTTAAGAAATTGAAAGGTAAAGAGATGCAGACCCATCTATTAACACACTGAAAGGGCTTCAATATATTTAATAACCCATCTAGATTTCGATTGAATGTTATAAAAAAATTTAAATATAGTATTATCTTATTTATTTTAGTCAAATATAAAAATTTCAAAATTTCAGTTTTCAAGAATACAAAATATCATAAAATCAATTAAAATTCATAGAACACTAATGAAAAAAAATTCAATGTGTTACTTCATTTTAAAATAAATAAACAAAAAAATAATAGGTTAATATATGAATAGTGCACGTACATCAAATTGCATCAAGTTATAAGAAATTATTATCAAACATATGTATTATAAAAATATTATACTTTATATGTAAATTACAAAACATTAAAAATATACATGGATTTGACTCTTGATCACGCAAATTCTTAAAGCTATTATCTATCCAAATCGATAATATATCTTATTTTCTATATTTTTTATCTACGCATAAAATCTTGGAACAAAAAAACAAAACTACAACAAAATATATATTTTAGGATATTTACTATTAAAAAAATACCTTAATCAAAAAAAATCAGCAAATATTTTCAAATAAATAACTTCTCATATTTTTTGGTAACAACTTTATTGTGAATCTTTTTGATTGACAATCAAATATGCATAACGTAATCTATCGTAATCTATCCACCACATCAAACAATTATAAGTATTTCAATTTTCCTAATATATATCTCCGAGAATCTTTCTCAATTATGAACGATATTATCAAAAAATTTTGAACACTACTTTTTTTATTATATAAAATGAGAATTATCCCATGATATATGGAAAATTTGAATTATACCTAAATTTTGATACACAATATCTTTCAAGATTGGAATATGGTATCTGTATATTCCTAAATCTAATCCTAGCTTCGTGTACACGATTTATCATTAGTATAAATATGGCTCTGTTAAACGCTTTTTAAAAGGTAAGATAATTTTAAAATAATTTACAAAACAGAGCTTTTCATTAACATTTTTAAGTTAATTACAAAACATGGCTTTTCATTTATCAATAACAAAAATTGCAGGTCCAAAAAAAACATTGTTTTTCTATTACACACCGAATGGGTTTTCAATATCTTTAATAACCCATCATGATTTCAATGGAATGTTTTATAGAAACAGAAATTCAAAATTAAAATCGACATATTAGTTGGTATTTAAATAGAAACGGGATAGACATAAGATGTGATTTAAATAAGATTTTCCAAATACTAATCCTAATTTATTAGTAAGATCCGATAATAAAAAGATTGTCCCCAAGTTTCTCTCCAAGTTTCAACTATATATTATGTTTAATCGCACATATTTCGGGTGGGATCAAAACAAATCCATGAATATTCTTAACAATAAATGTGAATGATAGTATATAGAAATAAGATTTTGTGATTTAAATAAGATTTTCCAAATAGTAATCCTAACTTATTAGTAAGATCTGATAATAAATATCACATCATATAATGTGCCCTTGAATTGATACAATAAATTTAAAACTGTTGCAGCATATATTTTAATAATATTGTGGTATTTAATTTAGTTTCCAAATGAAATTAGCACCAAAAATTATGCTGCAAGCTAAACAATATCTCGGCATTAAAACCCTAAATATACATTTTCAGTTCTCGATTCATTAGTTGACACATACACCTCTTTTTTTGTAAAATACACATACACGTTTCGTTTTTATATGGTTTTAGTGTTTTATCTTCTTAACGAATTAGTGTTCTAATTTAAATTTCATGTTTGTTCTTATGCAGGTCTAATAGATTCTGGGATGATGGCTACAACCGAAATATATTTTCTGACTTATATGTAAGGTATTTTATAAGTTTTTTTAGTCTTTTGATTAATTAACCTAAATTTTTCTTATTTGATTGTTTTAACATAAATTTTCATGGCGTTTTTATGTTCATCACCGGACAGTGACGAGCTCATTGGAACTGGGGTAGTATAAGGCAGATCGATAAACCTTCATGTATTATTTTCCGAGCACCGTAGTCTCACCATGTGATCATCTCTGTAACAGTACTCCCTATCTTATATATACATTTATCTCTCATTTTTAATCTTCTCTTGATTGATTAGTCTCTCTATATAGATCTAATATTCATGGTGAATTTTCATTTTCAGTAAGAGGTTTAAGCTTAAAGAACATTTGTATCCATATCTTGAACCGTATGAGGAAGGAAAAATCCATGGAAAGATTTGATTTTTAATTATTTTTGTGAAACTCAACTGTTTTTTTTCTTTGCGAGTTTATATTTTGGGTTCGTTTGGATCATAATTAAAGATATATTTTTAATTAGATTATAATAATTTTTGGTGAATATTCGTGCAGGTACTAACATGATTAACAGATGAAGAACTCGTGAATTTATATGTTTTTGAGTGTGACAGTTAGTGTTGTAAACGGTGTGTCTAAAATTTCTAAATCATAGATGAGGTATGCATAACTGAGGTATGCTTATCACATGTATATTTTAGTTAGCCATTTTGTAAAATCTTGAAATTTACTTTTAATGTATTTTAGTTGGCCATTTTCGATCCGGAAAAATAATGATTAAGGATGGTTTTCCGGGCCCATACGGGTTTGGTTCAAATCGGATTTCGTTTTGGATTTTTAAGGTCAAATATTTCAGTCCTATTAGGATGTTTCTAAATTTTTGTTTGAGTTTGATTCGGATCTTTGCGGGTTTGGTTCGGGTTTGGACAGCCCTATATATTTTAAATTTCTCAAAATCTTTAAATAAAATAATATATTACTTATAAATTTAAATAACATATGTCAGAATACATAAGCTTAACGTATTAACTGGTTTGATTTAAAATTTTGGATGGGGAATAATTAAATATTTCAAGTATTTTTGGTGATTTGAGTATACTTTAACTATTTCAGATATTTATTTTTGACTATCTATATATTTTCAAGTATTTTAAACCAATTTAAAAGTATCATTCTTGATGTTTTATATACGTTAAATCTAAAAATAATTAATATATATATATATATATGTATCATTCTTGAGTATCACTCTTGATTTTTTTAAGTTATCCTATTATATTCTTTAGAGCACTTTTTATGCATGGTTTTTTTGCTTTCAATAATTTATGGACTCTTTATCCCTATTATTTGTAACACGAATTTAGAAAGCGATATAATTCTTCTATTTATATATAATAACACCAAATCAATTAATCAAACTCCGGTTTCAATCTTTACAACCGATAAACCTAAAAAATACAAATTTAAAAAAACCAGTAAAACAGTTGATACATATTTTATGTTGAAATACATTCGTTACAAAATAAAAAAATTGACAAAGGAAATAAACCCGTGCTTTGAAAGCGTGGGTCAAAATCTAGTTATATTATTATAATCTTAGAAGTAGAAGAAATAAAAATGCTACTGATCATTTTTTAGTATAAAAATGCTACTGATCATTTCCAGATTTTATATTAACTTTATTAGAAGTTTCTTTTTAACAATAAAATATACTTAAATATGATTTCGGAAACATTTAATTTTTTGGTAATCATAATTATGGGTCAATATAATCTGCTCCGGCATTAAATTCCTTAATTTTTGATTAATATGGATTCGATTATGGCCACACTCTCCTATTAGTTACTTGATTGGTGTATATAAGGAAGTTATATTATGGATTCAAAATTATTGAATCAATTATCATCATGCTTTATTTGTTTTATTTAAGTTTAATATTAAAAAGGAAATCTCATTATATGTCTATCAAATTAAGGATAATTTTAGAACATGATCGCCAGTTATTTGCAATTAAATAGAAAATATTGATTGTGTTTCATTTTTCGTACACGGGTTTGACTTCTTAATCTTTATATAAATACTATTTACTTTACAATCTATCGACTAACCATAACTTTTGTGCCGACTCCCTAATTTTCAAAACATCTCTCAAACAAACTCATTGTTGGTTTTAGCTCCGTATCCGAATTGAAACCTTTCAAGATAATGTGGAAGGTGAAGGTGAATTTTATTTTTCTATTACCAATGTTTTTTAATATTATAATCATAATTTTATTATGAAGAAAATAATTATATTTTATATGTTTTGTTTTATCTTAAATTCATAATAAATAGACTGAAATTATTTCATACTATTATATATTTTTAACATAAAATAAATCTAATTGACACATAACCAATTACACAAATTTTTTAAAGGAAAATTCATCTTATATTATATATACATGCACACTTCCGTTCGATATATATCATTAGATCGAATTTATGCTTATAACTTTATTTTTTATTTAATATTTATAGATTGAAATTGAAATTTTTTATTTTTGTTACTCACCCTAGTGTTTGTTATTTGAATCGCTTTAATGGATTATCTTTTTGCTTAAAAATTATTGATAATTCGATCTTATATCTCCGTAACTAATGTGAAGACCATATTTATTTTTGTGTGGAGTTAGATGTTGAGGAACTGAGATCTAAAGCAGTACGAGATTGAGTCAATGACAGCTATTGGTTTAGTGGTTTGATATTGGCAAGATCGAACCAAGGACGTCTTATTTGAATCACATCTCCAATCATTACCCACACCACTGAGATAAGTAAACTCGTGATTCATAATTAAATTGCTCATAAATCCTTATTGGTTTATTGATTTGATAACATATTTGTTTCTGCTAATATTTATATGTTCGTATAGTTATTGTTTCATGATCCATGCTTGTACATGACCGACCCATACACATGCACACTAGGTCACCAATATGTTTGTTTGACTAGATTTTTTTTTTTTGAAAAAATGTTTGTTTGACTAGTTGGTTTTAAAATCACCAACACTAAAAGAATTTGATAATATATTCACCATCACTGCTTATAATAGGCAAGCAGATTAATCAATATAACTGTAATGATTTATAATACATGTATCAGATATTACATATCGTCTTCTTATGGAAATCAAAAACCTGTTACATCTATGTAGATTTTTAATATTTCTAAATTAGGGGATCAATTATATTTGTTGTTCATGAGAACGTAAACAACCGCATATATAGTTTGTTTGATTTGATGATAGTTAATTTAATGTTTCAAAAGATTTTATGACTGTCAAATTAAAACCATTTTCGTTTGTATTAATCAATTCTTAACAAACAGATGATTTCTTTATTATATCATTGGTTTCGATGTAATATTTATATTTGATATATATGAATTTGAATCTAATGTTTATTTGTCTAATGTTGATTAATGCCATGTTTTCATGAGCAAAGTTCTGAATATTTCAGGCTATGTATATTCTTATGGAAGAGTTTTATATGAAATTCTAACCAGCTGAAAACAAAAGTTTTCCCACACCATCTCCATATCAAAGCTCGAGTCTCTGATGTACTTCTCATTCAGATAAGTATGCCATTTATATGCCATGCTTTAGTGATACATGCTAATGATAACATAACAATATGAGTTGCAGTTCATTGTTTTTGTTTTGTCTGAAATCGGTATATTAATTATGTTTGTTAAATTATAAACCAAGACTTCTTTCTTGTTTGTTTTTTTTGTGGTTGAGTATAGACGTAATAATAAATTTGATGGTTCGGTCAGTGCAATAAATTAATGGTTTAGATTTGATTTTACTTTAACCTATACATATGATCTGTCAAATATTTTATTGCTATGATCATTATAACCCATTTTTTAGTAATGATTTTAACAGTACTCTGTTTCGACAAATCGAATATTTGATGCTAGCTACCTCTTAAAAGTCGTATGTTTTAACATATGTATATCCTGGTTGGTAAGAGTATAGTACGTGGTTGACTTGGTTTATTAGTTTAATATTTATTTAATATCATATGTTGATGGTTACTAATGATAAGGCCATATTTCTATGAGCAAACTTTTGATAATTTATAAAAGACAGATTGTACAAGAACTGTGTTTTACAGCACCATCACCATGGCAGATCTCCAATCTTCAATCTTCAGTTCATTTCTCCCTTGAGATAAGTATTATTTATCATGTTTGTAGATTCATAGTCAATTAAAAATTTATTATGTGAACTAAAATGTCATCTGATTTTATTGAAATTCTTAATTTAAAACTAGTCAATATATAGAGATGACTAATCGTGTAATAAAAAAAGTTACTGACTGAATATATATATATATATATATATATATATATATATATATATATTATGAGCATTATTTATTTCCTAATATAATAAATTGTTTATGTTAATACATTTCTTTAATATTTGAAATAAATGTATTATTATTCATTACCATTATATATAAAGAATTTTAAGCTTAAATTACAAGGATACATACGAGTTTCTTGCCTATGCATTAATTATAAACATATTGTGGATGATCAGTCCACCAGTGGGTGATCAAGCCCACAAAGATCTTTTTGCATAAATAGATTCCATATCTTTTGACTGGTGAAAAATGTACTAGAAGTAACTTAAGCTTAAAATTCTTTAAGCTTTATATATAATCCACTAGAAGTTACTGACTGGTGCAACCTAATGTTTGCGAGACTAATTGGTAATACTGGTGAATACACAAGTCTTTGATGATTATTTTATGCATGTGAGGATGCATGATAAATATATTGTAGCTAATGTTTATATGTAAGAAGCAGCAACATTGATTCGCTTAATGTCAAAGAGTAATTAAGAACTCTCCCCATCAAATTGGTTTTGGGTCAGCAATCAAAGATCCCCATCTAGAAAATTTGGATAAGTTGTTGTTACTCCACCACATGGATAAAAGATGAGACCTCAAAGGAGGTTATAAATATATTGGATATAATATCCATTGATGATAAAATCTTCAAGATTAATTTAAAGACTCAAAGTTAGTCTATTCAACATCAGGGGGAGAAAATAAACAGCTGTGGAATGAATGAGTTAAGATGAATTATGATTGATCCTGGAACTAAAAAACATGAATTTAAAGTCTAAATGAATGAATGAAGATAATTCTATTACAGAGATTATATGAGTTGTCAGACTCATGTACTGACCCTAAGAATGTGATTAAGTCACAAATACCAGCTGTAAATGCTCCAGTTAAAATGAATGTCTAAGAGAGACTATATCAAACTGCTAATGAGTGAAAAGAGCGCCTGAAGCATGACAGAACTATCGGTTCCAAATATAATAATCCTCGGAAAAGAAAAGGAGCATGAATGAGAGTGGCAAAATCGAGAAATGAAATATTAAGGATCTCAAAAAGAGATAGAAAACATGACAAGAAAGAAATTTCAGGTACCTAAGAATAGAGAAAACTCAAATAGCTATGTCATGTCTGGAACAATATGGAACCAATATCAAATCGACGTCGTGAGTATTTATGCATGCAATGTAGCACTTCATGAGAATGGGGATCATAAATCATCTATTTAAAAGTGTACACAATATGATAAATAGCAGAAAATGGAAAGAATCAATACATGTGATCTTTTAGACAGAGAGAGTATTTGGACAAGTAGTCCATACATCTGAAGGTGTAAAACCAGTGGCATACAAATGGATCTTATTTGAAAGAATCAATGATATAATGGAAAAATTGTGAGATGCAAAAAAGTAGTTGCACAAAAGTTCTCACAAAGATCTGAAATTGTTATAAGAAACACATCAACATGTGGTGGAAGCATCAACTTCCAAGATTCTTTTGTCTGGCAAAAATTAAAAGTCACTGGAAAATGACAATTATGTCAAAGATTCAAAAGGTATAAACTGCAAGAAGCATTAAACTTCATTAAGGTTTGGACTGTTAATAGCAGTAAGTGCTAGTTCTTGAGAACAATACATCGCGAGTATATTGAGCATTTAAAGAAAATAATTCTTGGTTATAAAGTACCATAATATTGGAAATTTACTGATCTCTTCATGATTGAAATATGTGATTTTGTATGACAAGAATGGTAGTCATACTTGTAGCTTTTACAAGAAACAAAGGAATAATTTGTATGTATAAGTATGTGTGAAGGTTTTAAAGATTGTTTATAAAAGGAAATTTGAACTTGGAGTTCAAATAGACCAAGATGTGATCTTTTTTTTGTGAAAGTACTGCTATGGACAAGAAGTTTAATGGTCTAAGAAATCATTTGGCAATCAAACGAGTTTATTCTCTAAGAATATGCCTATAGAAATTCCTAAAAGGATTATATATGATGAGAATATATCTCCCTTAGATGATGCTTCCAGGGGGAGAAATATGATGATGTTTGTAGTTGAACTCTTTTTCCTTATCATGGTTTTTGTTCCGTTGGGGTTTTCCATGTCAAGGTTTTAACGAGGCAACAAAGAACACACAAATCACAGATACCTTTTTTTTTTATCAAAAAATCATAGATACCTAAAGAGGAATGTTAACACTTAAGTGATGAATATCAATCAATCTTCCATTCTATTTTTGAGATTGAAAGAATCAGAAGAGAATGATCAAAGATCAACCATACTTGAAAAAGAATCAAGGTATGAACACATTCATCTCCAATTTTAGTCAAGTCATTCTAGATGATATAACTTGAGATATGACTGTTTTTGTGAGACATGTACAAGATGTCTCAAAATACCAATTGTCGACCGATATCCCAAATATTCACTACAAAAAAAATTGTTTTTCTTAGCTTTAGAAAACAGCTATCATAGACCTTAGATAGCATATTATGAACCGCTATGTCTGCCCCAGCTATAATAGGTCTTCATTTATGATAGCAGTTTTATACAGGCTATTGTATTTAGGTAAATATAATAGCGTATTTATTGGTTGCTGTTATATAGTTAGCATTACGATAGCATTTGTTTACAAATCAACATATGACATTTGATAGCATTTAAAAATTGCTATAATTGCTTTTATATTGCTTTTTAAAAAATTAAAAAATCAATTATTATTATTATTATTATTATTAATTTTGATCTGGATTCAGATTAAAAATGATTTAAAACTGATTTCGATATATATATATTAAACCAGTTTGCAATTGATCTCGGTTAATATTAAAAATTCGGTTTACATCTGATTTCGGTTTATAAAGTAAACCAGATTACAATTTTTTTCGGTTTACAACTGAACCAAAGCCTCATTAACCCTAAACCTAATCACTACGCTGCTGCCTCCTCCTTCGTCGTTTGCCTCTCTTCTCGATCTCTTCCTCTAATCTTTCTCCATCTCCGGGACCATCAATGACGTCAGGGACGACTTGGAGACCGGTCATGACAGGGACAAGCTCGAGACCGGTGACGACGGGACGAGACAGATGCGAGGTTCAAGACGTCTCCTCTTGCTCACGATGACCACCTTTACCAAGCACAAAAAATCAGATTAAAAAGAGAGAGAGAGAGAACAGAGACAGATTAGATTAAAAATCACATTTGTCTTCAATCTCCAATCCTAAAACAAACAAATCAGTTCAAAAAACAAACACATAGAGAGACAGATACATAGAGGTTGTCTCTCTCGTGCGGTCTCTTCCCAACGACGCCGTGATGGTCTCGGATACCGATTCGTTTGTGGTTATGGTGATGGTGGTGGTTGAGAGAGAATTTGTTAAAGGGATAGAGAAGAAGATGAGAGACGGAGAAGAAGAAAATGATACGCAGCTGAGAGGAGAGAGACAAGCAAACACATCTTTTCAATGCATTTTTGTCCATTAGATGTATCTTAATCGACGGTTGTGATTGAGATATTGTGTAATCTGAGTGCTTGCACATTATTGGTTACTTTAGTTTAACCAATCATATTTTTTATAGCTATTTCTTATTTTGTTTTTTGTTTTACAACACAAAACATTTTTTTTTTGTTTTTTTGCTTTAATACAGAAAAAAATTAGCGGGGATTTTTAATGTACAAAAAATATTTTGAGACAAGATTCAAAGAATTAGGTTTCACAATTTAAAATTTAAAAATGTAATTTTAGTTTTGAATTTAAAAGTTTAAATTTGATGTTTGGGATATATGAAATGGAATCATGGTTTATGATATAGGTTAGTGTGAGGCATGTATTTAGGGTTAAGGGTTTAGATTTATAGATGAGTATATGGTTAGAGTTTTAGAATATAACTGGAGTTTAAATTTAAAGTTTACATTATAAGTTTGAAAAAATAGATTTATTATTTATATGCAAGGTTTAAGTTTAGGGTATTAGATTTAGGGTATACATTTAAGATTTAGCATTTGAGGTTTAGAATTTAAAATTTAGATTATATTTTAAAAATGATAGAATTGTGGGTAAGATAAATATTTGAAAATAAAATTAATAGTTATAGTTTATATAAGGAATATGTTTTAGTTTGGTGATTATATTATTTGTAAAGATTGGGTTTCTGGATTTGTATGTAAAGTTTGAATTTGGGGTTTAGGGTATTATACTTAGGGTATAGTTTTAAGATTTAGATTTTAAATTTGATATAACATTTTTTAAAATAATTAAATTTTGAATTTAAAGCTAAGATTGAAGTTATATTATGAAAAGTTGAAATTTAAAGCATATGTTTAGGGTTTAGTTTTTTTTTCTTGTCAAAATCACAAAATACAAATAAAATAAAAATATTTTAATAAATCTGAATGTGCTTAGAAAATTTTAACCGGTTCTATTAATTGGTCTACAAAATTATCTTTGGTTTTAACATTTCCTTTTACTTGTTCATTCTACACCTGCCTTAAACAAAAGTTCTATCACTTTTAACCTTAGTTTGATCCAAGTCCACGAACTAAGCTCAAAATTATATTCAACAAACTTATAAAACATATATTTTACATTCAGATGATCTGATCTTCCTGCAAAACTGCTTTTCCTTATTCTCTTTATTGGGACATCAGTTCCTCGCCATTTGTCACGGAAGACAGTTCCATATGTCTCCGATCCTAGTTCTGTTAAGATCAGCATTCTTTATCATCTGAAGGTCTAGGATATGAAATAGAAAACAGCAACAGTCTGTCTCTATATATAGACTTGAACATGGCGCTGTATCAGACCTCATTTAGATTCCTTCTGACCATCCAAGCATTTGCCACCACACCATATCTGTTCTGCAAGAAGAAAAGCACAAAACTCGTTTGTTCTCTTTTTACAATTGTCTTAGTAAAAAAAATGTTACTTTGACCCTAGAACCCCTATGACCATTTCCACAACCAATACGCTCAGAAAAAGTATATTGGGAGCATCCACACAAGGATCAGCAAAACACTTTACACTCTTAAACAAAACCAAAGTGAAGATCTTTCTTTACCTTACTATTTTCAGTGTGGAGCACAAAGGTGTCTTAATTAGGTTCCATTGATGAGAAAGATCTTGCTGCCATCGATACTGATGTCTATAGGCAAATCGCGATCACTTGCTCCCCCATCTCCCTTCTTAACACACATTAATAAAACAGTCTTTCTATATATTCCTTGGTGCTTGTCTGGACCATTGAAAGAAAAAACTACAAGTGAACAGACCCAAAGAAAGCACTGAGGAGTGAGAGGGGAAACTTTATCTCGGCGGTTTCAATCAGATTCTCTTCCTTTTCTTGTAAAAGTGACAACCTCTGAACAAAGAATTTCAGCACATCAGCGATGAAAAAGTACGTAAGAATTTTGAAAACTAAAAACAATCTATCATGTCATATGCAACAGAAAGTTTCAATTCTATATAATCAATCTCTGAAGACAAAGCAGAAACAAGTAAATAAGAGAATAATCAACCACTCTTTTCACCTCTGTGCTCTTTTTCCTCTGACCATCAAAAGTTAAAAAAAATGAACTAAAAAAAAAGAGAGTGAAGAAGATCGATAGAGAATTACCAACACAATGCTCTTCTTATTGTTCTTCTACTTTCTCTTCTCTTCCATCCTCGCCCACCGTCCAGTTCTACACAAGCCATTATCCCCTGTAGATTCTCCACCACCGCACCTCCATAGTCACCGCCGTTCCCGAAGCTTCCTTTCTCTAGCACAGTGATGAGTGATAGCGGCAGAGAGCGGTTACAGGAGGAGCAAGATGAAGAGTCTCACAGGAATCGGTGAGTTTTCACTCGGAAAGAGCAGATCCAGTGTTCCCACTCGTACCCAGAGAGGTAAGCACGACGAAGGGGTGAACAGAAGAGTCGGCATCGAGGCAAAACGTGAGATTGCCTCCTCAATTTGTCTGTCAGAGAGGATAACAGATTTAGGGCAGAGTAGGAGACTGTAACTTAGCAAAGTGATGGTCGTGGTGGTGATTAGAGTGGAAGGTCACAGTGGGAGAGGAAGGAATCGTTGTTAAAGAGTTTTTCAGTCGAGAGATGGGGGAGATATGGTTTTCAGTCGAGAGAGAAGGCTCTCTCCTTCGTTCTATTTTTTTTTCTATGTGGAGGCTAATATTTTTTTTTTCCTTTAAGTATACCAAGTGTTACAGTAAAGAGGGAAACAATTAGGTTTTCCGCGGTTGTCAAAATTTCACCCAAATATAGGCGATGTGCGTGTTTTTTTGCCCGCTTTACTAATTTTTCACGATAACATTAAGTTAGTGCTATGTATATGGACCGAAAGTAAAATTTTTATCTATCATAGCAGTTTGAACAATGCTATCATGTTGTGCTATCAATGCCCTTTTTTCTTGTAGTGATTGCTCGATATTCCATCTTCCAAGATCTAGACTGGTGTGTGAAGTTATACATGGATGTTAGCTTTGATTTCCAAGTGGTTTGAAGTCATTTTGTTCTGCGGTCATCAAGATATTCAAGTTTCAATGAGGTATCAAATCTGCCAAGAGAAGTGGACCGGCTCAAGACCAAGACTAAGAAGAAATCAGTTTATCAGATGAGATTGTATCGTCTCAGATATCTCAAGTTAGGTTATCATCAGGGGAAATAGATGCGCTCTGCACTCCTTTTTCCTTAACCATAGTTTTTTCCATTAGGTTTTCCTGTTAAGGTTTTTAAAGAGGCAGCATCTTATGCGCTTTATGAATATTTGTGTATAATAGACATCTAAAGGGAAATGTTATGAATAATTGTATTGATGTCCATCATAAGCCCAAAAGCCCATATCATAGATGGATCTAAACCCTAAATTGATGTACTTATATATATATATATATACTAGGGTCGGCCCGCCCTACGGGCGGGATAAATTCGAAAAATAATTATAATGTTTTGAATAAGTTACCCAAAATTTATTATAGTTTTTAATAACTAAAAAAATAAATAGTAGTTAAAATCTGTAATTCTTTTTCTTTCTTTTTTGAAGTCTAAATTTTTAATATATTTTTAAATTTTAACAAATTTTTAGTTTATTAGTAATTATAATTTTCACTACTTTTACTACAAATTTTACTATTTCTATTTTTTTACAAATTATATATTTGTTACTATATTAAACAATCCATAAAGATTATAAGTATTTTATTTTTTTCACAATATTTGCTTTTCTTGAAATTAATAGATTTATTAGCAAAAAAGGTAACAAATGTATTATTTTAAATGGAGAACTGAGTGTAACATTTATCTGAATTTAAACACTGTGAAATATTTAGTTCAACTGAGAAATATTAATTCCTCTGTATGTGTTTAAAGAAAAGATACATGAATTTTTTTTCTCGGTTCTAACATAAATTTTTAATTTAGAATAAACATATGTTGGTTCCAATATAACATACTGTATGTTGGTTCGAATAATATATATTCATCTGCTTTCATGTTGAAATTTTATTTAAAGTATGAATTCGATAGTTAAATGTTTCTTTAATTACACATCCCTTTATATATTTTTGGATTGACCCTTTGATATCAAGGTGTGGCAATAAATAGCTACAATATGTAGTACTACATAATTATACCTAAAGTTAATTTTATTTTTTAAAATACCATGGAATTTTTATATTCACTACTGTATGTTTTTTCTCTTTCGATTGATAATTATAGAAATCTTGTGAGTTATGACGCGTGTAGATTTTTTTTTATTTCCATATTAATGCAACAAAATTTAACAGAAAATGAAAAGAATGTGAGAAATCTTGCGGGCTATGAGGGGCTCGGACTCATGCTGGAGAAAATTTCATTTGCTTGACCACAATGACTTTCCTCAGCTTTAGCTTAGCTCATTCTAAACAATTTTATCTTTCCTCTCCAACAACCCTGTCGACCATAGTCTTCAGGTACTATTTGCTTATTCTTAAACCCCGTAAAAAATAGTACAAAAGAAAAGAAAATAAACAGTTTTTTCACAAAGACTCATGGGTTGCATGCTTGAAAGAAAACTTATAAAGTCAAAGCCATTACATGCTGTGTATAACTATATCACTACATACCTGAATACAAATTTGTGGACCCCACATATTGAGAAACTCTTGAATCTTCCAACTTTGGAAGATCACCACTCAATTTACTTACGTATAGTAACTACAGTGGGAAGAGGTAAGTATATAAGAGAGGCGCGTGGTATGTTATTCCTTGTGTCCACTTCGTATGGTTGGCTTAACACGTTTAAATCTGCTACTGTTATGATATTTTTACATTAGATTGGACTAAGCAATGACCGTTTTAAAAGAAATCTATGAGGTTGGTATTTCTCAAAAAAGGAAACTGACTTTTATTTGTATGGGTGAACATGCAATCCTACATAAATCATATCTTGATCACACAGAGTTTCTTGAAGCTATTTGGTTTCTTGAGATAAGTGATTACATCACATTATACAGCAATTTGGTGATGACTCGAGCATCTGCATCTCTGGAGAACTGTGGATGATATAATACACACATAAAACTCCACGGTTAAGATCTTCATCAGTGCATCAGTGAGGTCACCGATCAAAACATCGTTTTGATTTACATGGAGCGAAGGCTTAGTATATGAATTGTTTCCGTTTTATACGCTGTCTATCCCATTCAAAGAAGTTGAGTCGCTACACCGGATCAGTAAGGAAGAGTCTGACAGACTGTAATTTTGGTTACACCGAGTAACATCAAACCCGGTTAGGGAGTAGACCTCTTTCATATGAGGTCGGTGTGTCTCAAGCCGGTTGACATTCACGGTTGCCGGCATAATTGTCGCCTGAACATCAACATATAAACACACAAATAATAAGCAAATAAATCATATGAAGTGTCTAAAATTATGTGGGAAAAATGATTATCTGGAAATATATAAACATGAACAATTATTGACAACAATCATCAAACGTGCAAAATGGCTAAGCTAAATTACTAAGCAGAATCTATAAAACTCAAAAATACATTTGAAATCTAAACGGTGAAAATGTATGAACAACAAAAAAATTCACAAAAATCATCAGAAGCTGGAAAATGACTCATGAAAAATCTTAACAAAAAATAAGAAACACAAACTGATAATTATAAAGTGGATTGGTCAAACTCCACAAACAGAAACATAATCTCCACAATAGGATAGAGTCATCAACGTTGGAAGATACAAAACAGAAACATAATCTCCACAAACTAAAAGGACTATACTTTTAAGTTTTCAGTTTCAGGGTATGTTTCATTACCTGAGATCCAGCGAGAGACTCTCGAATTGCTTGAGAAAATCCTCAACCATAGCATCATCATCACCAGAAGCTGGCTGCTACTGCTGCTGCTTTGAAGAGATAGATTCCACAGTTTCTCTAGTTTGTTTCCTAAGCTTATCAAGAGCTTCTGCGACATGATCCTGTTTCGAGACTTTCTGCTTTCCCTTGCTCTTGATTCTCATATCAGGCAATCCCATCCCGAGTCCTTGAACTCCATTCGGAAATGGAGGCGGCTCTTCTTTCTTGTCTTCGCATTCCCCTCTTCGTCTTCCCTATGGTTTCTACAACATCACATCACACGAAATTTAAGAACTTTACCAAAACATGTAAACAGGGCTATTCAAAACAGAAACTAAGACATAAAGTTTGAGACTTTGGAGCTAGACACATAGGAGAAAGACCAATCTCGTGACCAAGGGAATT
The DNA here is from genome assembly GCA_026261945.1 of Hirschfeldia incana. Lineage (NCBI taxonomy): Eukaryota > Viridiplantae > Streptophyta > Magnoliopsida > Brassicales > Brassicaceae > Hirschfeldia > Hirschfeldia incana. The sequence goes on along the minus strand of JABCMI010000013.1, from coordinate 5,523,524 downwards.
CAAAACCTAATCTAAGACATAAATTGGAGACTTTAGAGCTAACAGAGGGAGTAAAGATAAAAGGAGTAACCTTTGAGCAAGATTGAGATCTTTGAAGTCATCCAATGCACCTGAGACACAGAAACATAAAGAATCAATAAAAATCTCAAAGGTAAGACCTTTCAACAATCAGAAACCTTACCAAATCATTCACACATAAAAAACTATTCAAATCTTACAGAACGTCCATAACTAAACTCCTCTAAGAATGAAATTTTAAAGATTGGTTACACTAAACACTTATTTAGAAGCTACAAAACTCCATGAAGAAGCATACATGGAGGAACTAAAAAATATTATTTGCAGAATATATGTAACGAATAGATGGAATTCTCATTCCTCTTTCTGGTGTGTCTCAGAAGAGTAAGACAACAAACAGATCCGTCGCTCCGAACTTGCTAACAAAGGATCCTGCACCACTGAGTACTTGGCCGCCACCAAAATTCAATCTTATAAATATCAAAATAGTTCTAAGAAATAACAATCCCAAACCATAACAGATATGTTGGGAAGACAAAGAAGAAGAGAAGCACAACCCATATATATCAAGGAGCTAGAGTGTGAACAGTGAATCAGCCTTGAGCGGCGAGACGGTGAATAGTTACGGTGGCTGGCATGAGGGTCTACTGAAAATTGTAAAACGAAAGCATAATCAACAAACGGTCTGAAAATATATAATCTAAAAGAGATTCAAAGAAGATCTGGAAAAAAGTTCAAGCAAGCTTACCTTCTTATAGTCGTCTCCTTCTCTTCGCGTCGCGTCGTCGACGGCGCCAGAGGTCTGATCCCTTTCTCTTCTCTGCATAACCTAATCAAGAAGTGGTGTTCTGTCTGATAAAAACGTGATGGGTTTTCACATGATACGGCCCGAACAACAAACCCAAAAAAAAATAAATGAAACGCAACAGAGAAGTGCGTTTGGACACGTGCCACTCTGTGGTTAATTTATTTTTTGCTCATGAATTGCTGAGAAGAGAGTTGAGCTTTTTTTTATGTTATAAGATATATATATATATATATATATATATGTATCATCTGCTTATGGAATAATAAGATTAACCGATTCTCTTCTCTCTTGATTTACAATAATTATATATATATATATATATATATATATATATATATATTTCAACTTCAGTTTTTAAGCCTCGTGGACTAAGAAAGTACATAGGTTATTCATAGCCTGAAAGTACACACACACATACATTTTCAACTTCAATTCCACGGCCTAATATGGAACAACTTTATAAATGAGTATGCAGGGTTATGGCGCCAGAAAGAGTCAGAGTGTTTCTATGGTTGATAACTCACTAAGTCATCAAGATGAATATGGAGTGTCAAACGCGCCACTTGAGTGATAATGGTATTTGTTAACTCTGTAAAGGTGGTGATGAAACTATCCTTCACGCCCTTCGTGATTGCCCGGCAGCTGGAGGACTATGGAAGAAGATGGTGATCCCAAGTAGACAACATAGATTTTTTAACCAAACTCTATTTGAATGTTTATATGAGAATCTCTCAAATGTCTCCGCCAATGGTGAGCACTGGCCATCTTTATTTTCATTGACAGTATCATGGTGCTAGAAGTGGAGGTGCGGTTACGTCTTTGGGGAAATAGGGAAGTGTCGAGATAGGGTGAGTTTCGTGAAAGAGAAAGCTCAGGAAGTGATACAAGCAAATAAGAAGTTGAGAGTCCATTCAGCCGTTAGAGTACGCGTTGAGAGGCAACACATATGGTATAGACCGAGGAATGGATGGGTTAAGCTGAACAAGGATGGAGCTTCTAGAGGTAATCATGGTCTAGCTGCGGCAGGTGGAATTTTAAGAGATGAATATGGAGGATGGGAAGAGGGCTTTCCACTAAATATTGGTATCTGTTCGGCTTATTGGCAGAGCTGTGGGATCTATACTATGGCTTGTGCATAGCATGGGATAATGGTATTCGGAGGTTGGAAGTAGAGATTGACTCGGAGAGTGTGGTAGGGTTTCTTAATACATGGATTCATGATTCTCATCCGCTGTCCTTCCTAGTACGTTTGTGCTATGGCTTCATATCAAGAGACTGGATAGTCAAGATTTCTCATGTGTATAGGGAGGCTAATCGTCTAGCAGATGGATTAGCTAACTATGCATTTTCTTTACATTTTGGTTTGCATTATTCTGAGACTGTTTCAGAGCATGTTGCTCCTATTATGTTGGAGAGTTTGCATGTAGCTCCTAGTATGTTGGAGAGTTTGAATGCGGTTGTGAGACCTCGGCAAACTTGCATGTAGTTGTTTTTATTTATAAATAAAAGTAGGGGATGTTCCCCTTGCCTCCTACAAAAAAAAAAGAAAGTACATAACCGGAATTTTATCAAAAGATAACAGTTCAGAACAGATAGGATTGCTACGTGGCATTCATCTGAGTAAATAGGGGACACCAAGCTTCTTCTCACCTTGGACAAAGACGCAACTCCAGCGGAGATGCTTTTCCGATATTCCACCTGAGATGCTTTTCCGATAATCCACCACAAGCTTGATTCCGCCGCAAGCTTGGCTCTACCACAATCTTGACTCCACTCAACCTTTATTGCTTAAGGCCTTTTATCCACATTAATCTACGCCGGAGAAAATCAAAGTTCGATCGAGAGAAGACGCTTTGCCGGACCATCAAATTAACTTCCACTCTTCTGAATCCATCACCTTTACACCAATTAAGGCTATTTTTTTTATAAAGACTAATTTTCTGTGAAAGGGATTGAAGTGAACAGTGAAAAAATTTTCTGCTTAGAAATCAATGGGATTAGAATTGAAACAGAGTGGAAGGTAAAAGACAAAACAAGATCAAAAACATGATCCGGATTTTATTAAAATTCAAACCAAACCGGAAAAGAAACTCGAAGAACATGAACAGATCCTTTTTTGGTTTGGAAACCTAAACAAAATTACCTATGCAAAATTTATTATCCGCTATTCAAAGAAAACATCGATCCTAAGATCGAAACTATATTACAATCAGGGGTCAAGGCGATGTGTGGAAGGTGGGGTCACCCTACTATTTTTTAAAAAAAATATATTATTTTTGTTTGAGAAAAAATATTAAAACGGCAATAAAAATTAAATTTTTACCCCACAATTTTATCTTGACTCACCACAAAACATTTCCCGCTCCGCCACTGATTACAATAGAAACAAAAAACAAAAAAAAAGAGACTAGAGAGAATTCTCTTTTTCTAGAAAGAGGAGAGAGTACCTCTCGTTTTGAGATTTTATATAATGAAAATTCAAAAATCCGATGATTACAGCCATGGGCCTAAGCTCAAAACAAAATTAAAATACAGTAGAGTTTGATATCTTTATCTAAAGGAATTTGCAGTGTGACAAAAAAGTGTTACAAAAAAAACAAGAAAAAGGAATTTGCACAAGGCACATATCTTAATCCAATTATGTATCTCAATAATAATTTTAAATCTTAAACATTTCTAAATCTCTGACCAGAAAAAAAGAAAAAAAATGAGAATAATCTCCAAAATCAGTATTTATATCGAGCAATAACCAAAAAAAAAAAAAAGAACACATATATTTATGGATTGGAATAGTCTTCTTGGTGGGTGAAAAATATTGAAGATGAATATAATTGGCACGTGAACATAAATTTTTCATAACCATAATTAAATTTTAAATGATATAAAATCAAGCTGGCATAGTTTGACCTCATATATTTTCTAAAATGAGATCAGCTCAACAGTAAACAAATTGTGTAATTAACAAAAAAGTTTTAAAATTATTATAGGGGTTAAAAATATTAATTTGATCAAGAATATAAATATTATTTTGATACAATATTTGTTAAAAAAATTTCATATGAATTTATCATGCGCAAGGCACATGTGTCTGTGTTAATAGATGATATTTTAGTTGGATATTAAATCATTTAAAAAGGAAATGTTACATAATTATTTGTCATTTGATGCTTTTTAACTGTAGAGACTATTTACAGTATTTTTTTATCTAGTATGTATTAATAGATGATATTTTAGTTGGATATTAAATCAATTAAAAAGGAAATGTTACATAATTGTTTGTCTTTTGATGATTTTTAACTGTATAGACTATTTTATAGTATTTAGTTATTAATCTAACCATTTAATATATTTGTATATGAATAAATTTGTTTATTTCAAAAATAATTTATAACAAAAAAATTATGTCATATTCATATATCTTTCAATTTAGTTTATATGCCAGATAAATTCAACCATTACAACACTTAAGAAAAATATTATTAAAAAATAATTGAAGTCTTAAAATAAAGGTTATATTAAAATTGAAAAATAAATTTTGGCAACTTTAAAATTTAATTAGCATGATTTGTAACTTTATATACGACTATTTTATAGTACTTTTATAAATATAACTATTTAATATTAGTACACTTATTTATTTCAAAGCAAAATATTATATTACAAAAAATATGTCATATTTTAAAAATCATATCTTTCAGTTTGGTGTATATGCCATATAAAATCAACAACTAAAACACTTGATTACAAAAAAAAAAACATTTTAAAATTATTGAAGTCTTAATATATAGGTCATATTCAAGTTGGAAAAATATTCGGACAAATTTAAAATATGATTTGTATGTAATATTTTATAAATTTTATTAAATATACATATATATATATGAAACTATCAATTTTAAATTAATTTAGTTATTCGTAACTAAGCAAATTAATACTCCTTATGTTTCAAATTGTTACATACTTTAGATTTTCACACATTTTAACAAAACACATTAAATTTGCATAATTTTTTTGATTATATTTTCCATAACTTTAAACCAATAACAATTCAATAAGTTCAATTAAGTTTTTTTGAAATTTTTAATTATTTAATAAAACATGCATTAAAAAATTAAAAATATATTTCCTCTGTTTCACAAAGAGTATCACTTAGACACTTTTCACACATATTAAAAAAATTTATTGGAATGTGTTTATGTTTTCATTAATATCATTTGTTTAACAAATAGCATTTTAGGAAAATAATTTTATTTATAAGATCAATGCATTTTTGTAACTAATATTGAGCTGAAAGTAAGTGTAAATTGTTTTGGAGTTATAAATTTTAATGGACAAGAAAAAAATGCTAAAGTGACATTTGATATGAAACAACAGGAGTATGTTTTTGAAACAAATATTTTTTCATGGTAGTTTAAGAAACTGAGGGACTATTTAATACTTCCTCGGTTTCTGAATAATTGTCGTTCTAACAATTTTTTTTGTTTCACAAAAACTATCACTCTACAATTCCAATGTAAATTATATTTACTTTCATATAAAGGTTAATTGCAAACTGTATTTATTTTACAAATAATTCTATTTATTTGAAATACTATTGGTCGAAGATGTGTAATAATAACAAATTACATATATTTCCGTCATTTTCTTAATATGTGTGAAAAATGCAGAGACACATATTAAAAAAATTGAGGGAGTACTATCGATATCATAACATGGTTTTTTGGAAGTGATCATTTTGGGTGTAGGGTCATCGCAGCTATGCGCCGCCCTAAATCATTTTCGAAACCCTAAATGTTCGTCTCTTCTTCGACATAAGTGTATCCTGTAGGGATCTTCAGATTGAAGTGAGAACGGAAGGAACCGAGCTCGGACTATCTTGACTACCTTCTTCTACAACAGCTACAGAGATAGGAAGACTGTAAACGATTTCCCAGTCTTCGTATTGTGTGTTAGGAAACAACAGTTAAATCTCTGTCCTAAAATAGTTATGATTCTTCTTATAGCTGGATCGTGAAACGATTGTAGGACTTGTATCATGTTTTGCTTCTTCTCTATTCTCCTTTTAGAAACTGATTTGGTGCATTGCTTTTTGGTTAGGTTTCTCTTCTACTACGAAGTAAGAAAACACAAGTGAGAAGACAATGGATACATTCAAATTATTAATTGAGGATGATGATGATGACACAATTTTAGCTGTGTATGCTGCGGAGGTCAAACAACTTTATGGAGTTAATCCTAATAGAGGGATGCAAAGGACTAATAGAGGTAAATATATCTTGATTTATCTGAAACTAGTTATATTTGAATGGGATATGTCTATCTTATTGTCTCTACTTTCCAATCACGTCTTCATGAGATACTTTCCCTCAGGAATCAGCTGATAGAGAACCACCCAGATTTTAGTTGTAGTCAGCTTAAGGCTATGAAGGTCTTACATTCACTGACTAGTGTAAGAATGTGGTCTCTACTGTAAAAGGCATCAATTAAACATCTCCAAGAAGATCCTGGCAATCGGCAAACGTTCTTAAGTTAAGAAGATGATGGAAACAAAGTTCTTTACTTGGAGTTTGCAACTGGTGAAAGCAGAGATGCTTGAGGGAATCATAAGGAGTGAACTTGAACGGTTTTTGTGTTGTTTTTGAATCTTATCTTGAGTTCTGAATCTTGTTTAAGTTGTCTTTGAAATCCTTAATGTAGGACACTTTGAATTAGGCATGAGCATTCGGAGTCCCAATCGGATTTCGGTTTTATCCTTTTTGGATTCGGTTTTTCGGGTTTATCAAAATCAGCCACATTCGGATTATATGAAAGTTTGGTTCGGGACGGTTCGGGTTCGGGTAAATCTACAAAGAACCGGTATAACCAATTGTACTTTTTGGTTCGGGTCCCAATTAGTTCTCCGGTTTAAATATACTTGATTCTTACCTACTTGTAACCAAAACAAAGTGAAATCGGTTCTTTGTATTTAAAATACATGATTTTGCCTATTTTAATAGCTAAATATATGTAAAATCGATTTAAATAAGAAAATAACATCAAATGTGATCATTCAAAATCAAAAATGAAAGGTAAATATATTTATTTGTAGAAAGAAAACCAAATAAATGAAATCATAAAACAAAAACTAAATTCTCATGAAATGAGAGATATTATTCAACGAAAACAAAATCAATCTAAGACCTTCAAGCTTCAACCGCCACCTTCAAACATCAACCTTCATGTAATAGATAATTTGTTTAGAAGTTAAAGTAATATCTTAAAGTATTTTAGCTACATATTAGGAATTAAGATCATGTTTGGTAGAAGTTTTTTTGTGATTTTAAAATTTTCGGGTTCTAACGGATATCCATTTAGATTCGGGTTCGGTTTGGATAATACCCATAACCCATTATACCATAAAAAATGACTCATTCGGTATTTATGTCAGGTTCGGATCGGTTTGGATTCATTTTTATTGGATCGGTTCGGTTCGGATTTTTGGATTCAGTTTGTTTTCCCAGCCCTACTTTGAATCAGTTGAAATATGGTTACACACTTTAAACATATAGTGAAGTTTGGTTTGGGTCGATCTGGGTTTGAGTTTCTTCCCACCTACCATTTATTCTTATAATATCACCTATACTCTAAAATAGAATATGACATGAATACTTTTACATTCTTTCATCCAAAACCATATATATGAAATATAGGTACTGTTTTACAATCGATATATAAAAGTATTGCTTAACAACAACAGAGAAACAGAGTTCTTAATTTTGGTTGAGTAATAGAGAAAGATATTTCAATTGGAAAGATTTAATCTCACAACACAATGAATGAGAGAGATGATCCCATGTGAGTTCATGTTATACCTGTCTATTTCAGACACGGTATAGTTTAACGATCTGGTCGATCTTGGCGCGACAGACCGGACATCCCCAGTTCTCGGATTTGATCTCAGTCAAGCAAGACAAGCATCCTGCCACATGTCCACACGGGACACAAACAGCGTCAGATGGAGCGTCTAGACATATAGAACACTGTCCAGCGCTCCCGTCTTCTTTCTTTTCACCCTCAGCTGAAGCTGGTAGAGGAGAAGAAGATGGGACATCGACAGGTTTTGAATCGATTGTTGGGTAATGAACTGGACCTTCCTCTAGGATTTTTGCATCATCATATGTCAATGGAGGAGCTGATGATGGTGAAGGTTCATGTACAATAACACTTTCATGGCTATTGAGACCCGGGATGCTTGCTTTTCCTGAGGAAGGAGGAGGTGGAGGTGGTGCAGCTGAGGAACTTGCTTCATTAATTGAATGGTTGTTGTTATTTGGTGTCTCACTCATAAGTGGTGGTGCAGACGGTGCTGTTTGGAGAAAGTTTGGAGGATGTGTTGGCTGTATATTTGATTCCATGAGAGTTTCATTATATTATACAAAGAAGGATGAAATGAAACATTAAATTGAACATTACCTGAGGGATTCCTTTACATGCATCACAAAACGACTTAAGCTGTTGTTCGTCCCCTTTAATGGAGGGGGCAAGTCTAAGATATGTGTCTGTAATAAAAGAGAAAAAAAAGTTTACAAAATATTTTAACGCAAGCACATATAAAATAGAGTGATCTATTTAGGTCGATCACAAAGGTAAAAAGTTTCTGATATGAACAAACGATGGTTGCTTGCAACTAGACGTACCCATAAATAATGGATGCCTATGTTTTAGTTTTTCTCTCCAGCGGCTTGGGACTATCTGCAAGAAATTACTTGCGGAGTCGTGGACAGTGAACATCACTGAAATATCCGTCTGGTTCGTTGTTCGTTCTTTGACAGTGCACATCACCATGTTTGCTTTCCACAACGGCATCACTGTCCGTGGCTGGTCATCATTTTTACCCTATCAAACACACTTTGAAGTAAAACGTCCTGAAATTGTTCTCTCAATTGTTAATATTAGTGATCAGCTTACCAGCCTACAATCATATACAACCACCTCCAACTTCAAAGGCTCTGCAGGGTTTCTTGAACCAGTTGGTACGACGACTACCCATCTGCAAATCATTACGCTTTAGAAATGATTCATAGCCATGTGCAAAAGAAACGAATTTTTGTGTTCATAATAACAGAGTTAACTGCACGTATGAGGGAAGACAGATGCTAAAGATGACATATAATGGATACTCACACTCTGTCTGAACGAAGTTTGGCAGGGCCGTCAGGCTGACACATATAACCTGAGAACAAGCAGATGTGTCTCTACAAACCCATAATAGTTAAAAATCCACAAAACAATACATTTCCATCACTTACAACTCAGCAAC